>JAQPPZ010017052.1:29130000-31530000 GCA_028583015.1 Wollemia nobilis
AATAAATAATGGGAATGAAGGATCGTTCCATTTTCAATCACGTTAACTATTTTTTAGTTAAGAACTTGAAAAATAAAAGGAAGACGAAATTCAAGAAAAGGAAAATTTCACAATCGTAAAATTACCTCACGTCTATTATAACCATTCCTACCATCTCATGTCAACCCTACCAACCTCTTTTTCAAAGAGTCTTAAGAAAAGGTGTCTCAACCCATCTATTTTTGTGAGTTCTGGCACCACTTCTATTATAACCATCCCTACCCTCTCATGTCAATCCCACTAGCCTCTTTTTCTGACGAAAGAAAAATAGAAATAAAACGAAACAGGAGGACTCGTCGTCAACCCAATGACCATCACCATGTCAAGGTGACACTCTACCATTGAGTCATATCCCTTCCCCACCCTCATCTGGAAAGGGAACTGACTGATGAATCAAAACTTCCCCACATTAGGTTTAGGGATAATCGGACTCGAACCGATGACCATCACCATGTCAAGGTGATACAACTCATCTCCTTATTGTAGCCCCATCGTGTTAGTGTCAAAGGATGGTACTTGGTGCCTATGCATAGATCATTGTTCCATTAAGATCTTTGTGAAGAAAAAGTATTTGATACCCCAAATGGATGATTTTTTGGACTAGCTCTAGGGAACACGTTACATTGCCAAAATTGACTTGAAATTACATTATCATTAGGTTCTTATCAACCTTGAAACCATTTGGAAGACAACTTTCAAAACCAAGGAGGGGTCGTTTGAGTGGTTGGTTACGCCTTTTGGTTTGACCAATGCATTAGCGACATTTATGTGCTTGTGAATGACATTCTGAGGCCATTAACAAATTCTTTCATCATGGTTGACTTAGATGACATTCTTCTCCATAGTAAGACATGGGAGGAACATGTTGAACATGTATGGCAAGTCCTAGCTACCTTTCGCCAGCACAAGTTGCAATCCCGCTTGGCCAAGAGTACTTTTGGTGTCTCAAAAATGTAGAACTTAGCATGCATCATCAATTACCATGACACACATGTAGATCCAAAGAAGACTAGGGTCATCCAAGAATGGCGAGTCCTAGATACCTTTTGCCAACACTAATTTCAATCCATTTTGGCCAAGTGTACTTTTGGTTTCTCAAAAATGTAGTACTTGGCATGCATCATCAATTGCCATGACACACATGTAGATCCAAAGAAGATTAGGGTCATCCAAGAATGGCCTTTTCCAATCAACTTTCTTGATCCTAGAAGCTTCTTGGACCTTGCATGTTTCTTGACCTCTCAACCAGATCATGCACGATAGATCTTTCTTCAAGTAGACTGCTACTCAACATCAGGTGTTGAAGAGTCGAAAAAGTGCCTCTATACAATTCTAGTGTTAGCCATGCTAGACATCACTTAACCTTTTGAGATCGACACTAATATTTTCAACTATGCCTTTGGCGTCATCTTCATCTAGCATGGGCATCTTATCGCTTATTATTTAGAGACATGCATCAACATTGTGCAATGCTACTCCACCTATGAGAAATAACTGTATGCCATTGTGCAAGCTATCCTTTGATGGCACATTTACATCATGGGTAAGGAGAATATCATCCTTTTTGAACGCAAGCCTATTCAATCTTATGACACGCAAAGCAAGTTAGAGAATGCCCATCGCACGAAGTAGTTCCATCTTGTGATCAAACACTGCAAGGACAATGAGAATCAAGCAATTGACCATCTCAACTACCCACCAATCTAGAAGCTCATCATAGTAATGGATGCCCAACCAAAACTTTAATGCTTGGAGTTCGTCTTCTCCAATGACTGTGATTTGCTCAAAGGAATACCAGGTGGTGTACAAGCCAATCCTACATCACTACCTCATTGATGGTATTCTCTATCGCCTAGCTCATCTCTATTTCCATTTGACATGCCTCACCAATTCCTAATTTGGGAGGCACATTACTCCACAGAGCTGAACACTTTGGTGTCAATAAGACCCTTGCAATGTTACAACAATTCTACTAGCCACACATGTGCAATGATTTAGAGCTCCAAATCAAATTTTGTGTTCCATGCAAAATTGCTAAGCATGCAAATAAGGAGCTTAGATTTTACTTGCCACTACTAGTTTCTTTGAGGCCATGGGAATCCATCAACATGGATTATTTGTCAGGTTTGTCTTCAAGCAAGGGATAGAACAACTACATCTTTGTTGTGGTTGACAAGTTTTCTAAGATGACAATTATGGTGCCATGCATAAAGGGTGCTAATGCAATGCATATCGCCCAAATGTTTTTGTAGCATGTATGGTTTCCCTTTGGCATTGCATAATTCATCATACCAGACAGAGACTTGAGGTTTGTCACTTAGTTTAGGAAACACTTGTGGAATCCACTTGACACTCACTTAGATTGCTTGATCACCTTCCATGTGTAGATGGACGGACAATCTGAGGTGGTTAACAGAACTCATACATTTTCTTTGGATGTATAGTGATCATCTACGCACCGAGGATGACAACTACACAGGTAACAATGTCTTCCAAGCATGTCTTGGGCTACCTAGCACTTCTATAGATATTGCCTTCCAAGTGTCAACTAGCATGTAGATGATAGCACAAACCAAAGAAGCGCACAAATTTGATGCTCTCTTTAACACATCTAGCATGTGTACTACCAAGTTCAACACATACTTGGGCGCCAACAACATAAGTACAAGGAGTGATATAATCAACATGACTTCCCTCACAGTTTTCAAGTTGGATGTTGAATTTGGCTCCATCTTCAAAAGGAATGCTTCTTTCTCCCACATCAAAAGATCAAGCCCTTGCGCTACGGTCCTTACACTATTTTATGCAGAAGAGGAGAGAACGCCTTTGTTCTCAATTTGCCATTTTTGGGAATGCATCTAGTCTTCAAAGTTGAGATTCTTTGACCATATGTTTTGTCCTTGCTTGAACAAGTGTTAGTGCAACATCTAGTGGACTTGGATACAAATTAGTTGAGCCCAACCTCATAGGATCAACAGATTGACCCCACTCGTAAATGCTCCCACCAAGAAACTCACAAGCTTTTCAAGATTGTAAAGGTTGGTTAGTTTGCCTTTGAGGCTAAGTGGTACACATTGATCAGGCCAAGCATCAATTCCCTTAGTTAGAGTGAGACACAACAGGGACTATTGCTTCTTAAAGGGGATGATTGATTCAAGTGGAGTAGGGGTTGCTTTTGTCCTCATCTACACTAGCGCCAAGCTCTAGCAAATGTTAATGTAAAGACAAACCTCTGTACTAGGGTGTCACCTTGTTGATCAGCATAGCATGTGCCAAGCAACACTAGCATTTATATTTAGCTCCTAATGCCGGACTCTAGTCTAGTGCCAACTTCGTGCCAAGCACTAGTACTACTTGTTCATGCCAGCATTGTCGTTGTACTAGGCACAAGCACCAGTACATAGACAAGCACCAAGCCAACACCTAATGCCAGATCTGGATGCCCATGTTTTGTTAGAAACATCTCCACATGTCTAGTGCTAGAAGACTCGCAACAGCTGTTAGGTCATGTTGTCACCCCATTCTTCCTCGTGGTGCCTCAAGAAATGCAAAAACTTGTAGTGTGATTTACTTGTAGTGTGATTTATCATCATTGCCTTCTAATTGTTGTAAGCTGAACCGCTTCCACTTCTGTAGTATTCTTGTAAGTGTATTGTATGTTTTTGTATATAGCATAGTATTCAATATAGATGGCTCTCTAGGAATCTTCCCACATCCCAGTCCTCTTTATTCAACCAAGGAGCAACTTGAGATCTTGTAGCCATGATTAGGAAATCTAAGAGGATTCATTGCAGCCTTGCATCCAAAACCTATAAATTGAGTTTGGTAATGTTGGTAACTTTGTTATACTAGTGCTTTGTATTCTGTTGTTCATTTACGTTTACATTATCTGTAAATAAAGTTTCTCAGTTATTTACATAACTTTTTGGTTTTCCTGCACTTTTCTTGATCAACATCTCATTGTTAATGCCTTGATGTTGGAGGAAGTAATTATTGTGCCTTGTTCTGCAGTACAAGTCTGAAGCATAACTCACTCGACCTCATAAGCTGAGTTGGGGGGTTGTCCTCCTTGCCACCATCTTGGGCCTTCGTGGCGCAGATAATACTCACTATATCAAAGCTTTAAGAATTGGCTGAGGGTGAATCTGCTTCGGATCAATTTTTTTAATTTTTAGGAAAGAAGAAATTTATAGGCAACTTACAACTTTGTACACACCCTAACAAAATATTGCCGTCTAAAAAAGGTTTAGCATTGATGGAGATGATAAGAATTATGTTTAAAGGGAAGATGGTAAAAATAAATAATTGGCCTAAGCTGTTCATAATGTCATCTATTTGTTTAGTGGGAATATTTTAGAGGCACATCAAGTCATTACACTTAAAGAAGCATGGACAGGTAAGAAACCAGATGTAAGTGACTTTAGAGTCTTTAGTTTCACTGCATATGTGCTTGGACTGCATGAAAAACATAATAAGTTTTAATGCAATGCATACAGGTTGATTGATATGACTTTAGAGTCTTTAGTTTCACTGCATATATGCTTGGACTGACCGAGAAAGGTTTTTCCTGATTATAGTGTTCATTTTAATGCATACAGGTTGATTGATATGTCTAAAAATAAGGTGGCCATTATTGTTGATAAACATGATAGCTTGTTTCAATTTGGTACTAATATTCCATGCTTCGTTTACAGGAATCAGCAGAAAATGAAGATAGGGTTAATGTGAAGGGTGCACAGGTGCTATGGGATAATTGGGAAACTGATTTGCGGTTTCTGCAACTTATGATAAGGCTGTATTTGAAATTGAAATGCCTCGAGTATAGGACTTTGTTGCTGATGATCCAATTAATAAGTTGTTGGTGGTTTAGACCAATAAGTTATATAGGTGAGGAATAGACCCAAATGGTACTATTCTACCATTGAAGGAGTAAGATGAGAACTTGCTTAAAGCACTTAAAGTAGGCAACCTAATCAACAGAAAAAGTTTGTATATGTATTATTGGATTTTGATGTTTATTGTGTTTTCTGTCATTTTGCTTTGATGGATAACACTGTGTATAAGCCTACTTCCTATGGAGAACCAAAAAAGAAATAGGGATGGGAAATTGCAAGGAAGGGAAATATGATGCATTGATGAAAATAAGACTTTGGTTCTTGTTGAATTATCCCGAGAAAATAAGTCCATTGTGAGTAATGATATATAAAACAGAATACAAGGTGGATGGGCCCTTGGGCAAATATAAGGCCAGATTGTTGATGAAGGGGTATGCCCAGCAAGAGGGCATTGATTATGAAGAGACCTTTGTTTTGATGGTAATGATGATCATAGTAGGTCATTTTTATCCATTGCTTCATAATTTAGCTAGAAACTAACAGAAATGGTGCCAAGAGTATCTTTCTTAATGGAGATTTGGAGGAGGATTTAAAGTCACAGAGAAAGAACATCTTGTCTCCAGCCTGGTAAAAGCTCTTAATGGGTTGAAACCATGTTCATGATCTTGGTATATCAATATTGATCATCGTTTTACAAGATTTGGATTCAAAAGAAGCTCTTGTGATCTGAATCTATATGTCAAAAATACGATTGATGATATAGCCATTCATTTTACATGTGGATGACCTTACTCATCACCTGCAACAAGTCTAACAATATTTGATAGGTGAAATTTTAATTGTTCTACCCTCGACAAATTATATTTAGGTTTCCTGCACTATTGTTTAGGAGTAGAGTTTCAGCAAACTAATGATGGAATTATGTCACACCAAGAGTATGCCAGAATTTTGTTGGAAGAGTTTGTATGCCTGACTACAAATGAGTAGCTACTGCTATGGAGTCTGTTTAAAAACATCATCAAACAATGACTCAAAACAGGCTAATGAGCCTCTTTTTCAAAGGCTGATGGGCACCCTAATGTATCTCACAACCATGATGCTTAATTTCAGTTTTTTTTTTTTTTTTGTGGGCTATGTTTTTGATTGAAGAGTGCACCAAAGTTGATCAGTGAAAATCAGTAAATTGGATTGACATATCTAAAGGCTAGAACAGATTTGGGCATTTTTTCTGGGAGAAAGAATAGTTTCAAGGTTATAGGATATGTGGATGTTGATTGAACAGGCTTTATAGAAGATAAGAAATCCAGGACATTATATATGTTTAGCATGGGAAAGGATGTTCTATCTTGGCCCCCACCACCACCACCAAAAAAAATAGGGAAATATAGTGTCTCTTTCCTCCACAAAAATAAAGGACGAGACTCTTCTGTAGCATCAGTGGATTTCTTTTTAATTAAATATAACTTAGTTGGAGTCAAAATGTTTCATTTTGAAAATTAAAAGTTCTACAAACATGAAAAAGAATTTTGTGTTCTGTGCACACACACAATATCTAGAGTTTCATTATCATTTCATTCACTAGTGTGCAGAGAATGGAATCATTAAGATAGAATATTGTTCTACTCTAGAAGAGAACAAATATTTTCGTACCTCTTGCACTAAATAAATTCATCAAGTTTAGAGAGAAACGCCATTTTGTACCTTGAATGACTATTAAGGGAGGGTAATAGAATATGTGCATGTGCATGCACATATATTTGTCATCATGCAGTTGATAGTTAGGGGTAGTTGATAGTCAGGAGTGAATTAGGCAGCAGTTTCAGATTTCAGTTGATGGACAAAACTTTACAAATGTACTGCAGATTTGAAGCCTTTTTGTCTGAGTTATGAGAGTTCTCCCTTTTCCTATTTCACAGCGTCCTCTCTCTTTTGCCCTGTAAATTCTCAATAGAGATGTAGTCTTGGATGAAAGCTTATGGCTAATCAATTTGTTTCATGCACTAAGCATGCAGAAAATAGGTGATTTAACATGATGAGGTATGTAGAATTGCCCCCAAGACCAATGGGTCTGGAGCATATGCTTCCCATTTACAAACATGTTGGGTGTAGCAGATAATGTTGCTGCTTCAGCAGATAGAACAGAAAGAAATAGGCCATAATGGTGCTAACCTATGCACTAAGATTTTCATGAGGGGTTTCCACAATGTTGAACGGAGAGAAATCCAAGGTCAGCATCATGCTAGGTACAACTTGCTTTGATGACTGTTGCAACTTTTTTGAGCTTCAGACTGGTGAATAAGCAACTGGATTAGATTTTCAAGATAAAGCAATGTAGGGTAATTGTGATGCTCCCAAGAATGGCAGTTTGGAGTTGGTCAAATTGGTTAGCAACAAAGAGGCAATAGGCTGCAAATGGTTATACACAAACTACAAAGCAGATGGGAGCATTGGCAAGCCCAGGCTCAGCCTGATGAGCAAATCATATTTGCAAAAGAAAGGGTACTTTATTTAGAGATTTTTGCTTCTACAACAAATATGGTGATGACCAGGCTGATGCTGTCTTTACCCACCCAATTTGTTTGGAAAGTTGACCATATGAATGTTAAGCATGTATTTCAAAGGTGACCTGGAGGAAGGTGGTCTATATGCAACAGTCTCAAGGCTTTGAGGTCAAAGTTAAGGAACCCTGTGTATGCAGATTGATGAAGTCCCTTTATATTGTTTACAGGCTGCAGCAAGCCCTGCAGGCTTGTTATACATAAAATGATGTGCACTTGATTTTGACTAGGTTCAAGAGACGTCCTTCCAATATGAAATTATGTTAAAGCACATATAGCTTTATTATCTTCTTGGTTGTTTATGCAGATTACCTGGTTGTTACAGGCAATGATTCAACCTTTATGGAAAAGGCAAAATATGATCTGAATGGTGCTTTTTACATTTTGACACAAACAATATGATGTAGATCTCCCTCGCTATTATTTAGTCAGAGAGATTTTGTAAAAAGATATCTTTGTCATTGGTTCGCACTGTAGATGCTTCTGAGCTCTCGAATAAGATTAGATTGGCTGACCATAAGCCCATCTTCTATACCAATGGAGACTGAGTTGAAAGTTCTGCGCCAGCAAATGAAAAAAAATAATAGGAATCTTGTTGGGAGCATTATATAATTGACAATACTAGATCAGATATCACCTATGTGGTTAGTTCTCTTGTAATTCATGACAATTCCAAAGAATGGTACTTTTGAATGTAACAAAAGGAACATGGAGGTATACCAAAGAAACTTTAAATTGTGGTGTTTTGTTTGGTAGAAATAGGGAGTTTCAGTTGATAGGCTATACAGATTTCTATTGGGCTTGTTCTGTATACAACAGGAAGTTGTCTTCTGATTATATTTTTAGGTTTGGGATGGGTGTAATTTGTTGTCACAGTAATAAGTAACCTAAAATAGCCTTATCTTTCAGTGAAGGAGAACACAAGGCTATAGTATTAACAGGCTGTGGAGTTTGTGAGCGCGTTCGTCGATGCAGCAAACCCAAGCTTGTTTTATGACAACCATATTTTTTAAATTTTGTGAAGAATCCTGTATACCATGCATGTACAAAACATATTGAAATGCATCACATCATTCAATAGCAATTTTAGGACAATATAATTGAATTTCTGTCATCTGAAATAAGCAGCTAGTGATAGATAAAATTATGTAAGGGATAATTTGATAATAGGAAAATTCATAGCAAGGCATTACCGATGTGTAATTCAAATATGATTGTCCCAACAATTATAGGGCACAAAATGAACAACAAATACTCACTCCAGACATTATTTCACTCCTCATTTGTGTAAATTCCAATCACTGTGTCCACTCTTTAGTTTGAATTGAATTCGATAAGGCTGGCCAACATCCCTCTGTGGAAGGAATAACTCAGAACTATGACAACAGTTATTTTCTTACTATCGATACCGCCATATTGGATTGTAGTTTTCTAGTAATCTTATGAAATACAAACTGGACATAGTTAGCGATTGTCATTCTTCTTCAGTCTATAATTTTTATATCTTTTATCATTCTAAGCTCCATTGTCAAATTAATTTATTCAGGAAGAATGTTCAACTACAATATCTTGATTCAATGGCTCAATGGCTTAATCTTAAATAAAATGTTAAGAAATGCTTCACAATGGTCAATCCTAAAAAGAAAAACTTGGTATAATTACTACGTAGACAACTTAATTCGAGTGAACAACTTGGTGTCATGGAGGCCATTTACATAGTTTCCAAAAGTGAGGTGGCTTATAACCCTCAAGATACAGCAAAACCAATTTCTACTCTTTAGGGAGGTGAATTTGATCTTCCTCGTTAGATACTACAAAAATTATGCTTTTTCAAGGGAGGCATTCTTTAAATTTCCTGTCACCCTTTTGTAATGCAGCAGTTTCAAGAAAATGGAACGAAGGCATTAAGCAGAAGAAAATTGGATTTTGTCAAACATCCACAGTCACTGTTCCTAGAACAGTTATTGGGGACTTGAATGCAGTTGAAGAATCTCTAACACCTGATGAAATATCAGGAATCTCGCTTGGCTGTGCAGAAATTTATAAACCAAATAAGAAGTTAAAGTGCCAGTTTTTTTTCTACATTATTTATGGAGTATGGCAATTTCATGAATTGCTGCAATAGTACTGGGTATTATTGTAGTATCGAAGCATTAGTGAATGTCCTTGAGAATGGTGACCCTTTTGTACCATTTTCATTTGAGGTAAAAGATGAAAATTTGTTCCTGTATTATTGCTGTATTTTAACTAGTCAAGTATTGACTACTTGTGCACTTAAGTTGTATATTTCTAATTAAAAAGAAGAAACATTATAATTTTTAGATTGCAATAATATGAGAACTCAAGTCACATCTACATCTTCAGCAGTTTGTGAAGGTACGTTGCCATACAAAGAAGCTACGCTTATATAGCTTTATGAAAGGTGGTCCATTAACAATGAAAAAAAAAGCAGGGCCTAGAACTAAGTTTCATCTACATGGTAATTATAATCGTAATCCAATTAGATTGACTGTATCTCCAGTTCAAGTTTAATCTTAACTTGGAGAGAGAATCTTCTGTTCTTGACGATCTCTCCCACCTAAGTAGCCCATGCACTTCTCTATTCAAGTACCCTGAGAATTCATTGTTGAGCATGAAGAGAGATGAATTGTATTTTGCATTTAAAATCCAAAAAAAGGAAAGAAAGTAGGATGATTTTGTGCAAAACAGGGTTTGTGTGCTTCTTGTAATCTAGCTCCCTACATTGGTTTGAATTTGGGTCTTTTTGGAAGGGATGAAAACTTTTTTATGGATGTCAACCATGCTGGGATTATTTTTTGTAAACCAAAATAAGCAAAATGTGTCATATATATATATATATATATATATATATATATATATATATATGTTAATTGGTTATATGGGATTGAAACAGGTCCTACCTGTATTATGTCATGACCACATATTGGTATTACAACAGATTGGCTATTATGCATGTATCCCTTGACAAGATTCAAACCTGGTCTCTTCCTTGAAAGTTGAGGAATTTATCTGGTTGAGCTAATTTAATATGTCCAAATTTTAATTTTTTTTTTTGGTAATTATTATAGTAGATTAACAAAGGGTTTTTATAGAGGATCCCAAAACCTTATGAACAAAATCAGCCTTGCATCATGCCTCCTGGCTTTATGTATAAGCCTATTACAGAAATCGTAACCCCTAAACTAATTGCCCGAAGGCAACAGAAAAGGCATTTATGCCTGGTTAACCAGGAAACAAACCGAAATTTAAACAGGATAACAAAAAGTAACAGCCGAAGAAAATGAAACATAACCCCTAAAATAATTGCCTGGAGGCTACAAAAAAGGCATTTATGCCTGATTAACCAGGAAACAAAATGAAATTTAAACAGGATAACAAAAAGTAACAGCCGAAGAAAATGAACCATTGGAGAGTAGAAGCAAAACCAGCTAAACACCAGACGAGGAAAACAGTAATTCCGGATCCACCTGATCCTCCGAGTTCAGACATATCACAGCTAGTCCAAATCCTCCAGATCCTCCGAGTTCTGACGCTCCTGGGTCTGCTTCAGATTCATCTGGATAGTTTGAGGTTCTTCTTGCCTCCCTTTCCCTGTTGGAAGGGAGGTTTAGGCACATGCGCATCGCCCGTCTGAGTATCAGAGTCATCTGAAAACAACAGACATTGGGTGCCATTCGCGACGTCTACCGCCGTCTCTTTGTCTCTTCTGTCTTTGTTGGGAGGTCGGCCTTGCTTCCTCACACTTCCATAATCCACATTTTGCTTTCGGCTCCTAGTAATTCGAGGGCTCATATGTCCGATCTGGTTGACGACCCTCCTTCCCAGGAGGTAATCTTCTAGCAAGGTTTGGGACTGGCTGAAATCGAAAGGGCCCAGGTCCTGGAGCCTGGGTGGACCTGACTGAGAGGTGTTTTGGGGGGGGCCACCCCCCCTTCCCAGTAGGTAATCTTCCAGCACAATTTGGGACTCGGAAGGGTTCTGGTATTGAAGTATGGGTAAATCTGCCTGTGAGGTGTGTTGGGGGGGGACTGAACCTTCACCACCTGAGGTCCTAGAAGGGTGCTAGCAACACACAGCTGAGAGTCCGGTTGGAGGGAGATTCCTTCTTCTGGGTGGGAGGATTCGTGAAGGTCCCTGGATGGGCCTGGAGACTTATGGTCTTTCGTAACAGGGGGCTTCACCTGACCAGCACCGTGTTCCAAGGGGTTACAGGAATCCCGCTTCTTCTTCCCCGGCTTTTGAAGAGGACAATTGTGCTGGAGGTGCCCTTGAGAACTGCACTGGGGGCAGAAAGCTGGTCTGTTCTCATATGCAATGGCTTGCTTGTGGAGAATGGAACCTCCGGACCGGAGAGTGATGGAGGAGGGAAGGACTGCCTCCAAGTCCGCCAAGACACAGAAACGGGCTTGGACAAATCTTGTTCGAGCTCTGGTGGGAGGGTCAATGGTGACCAACTCCCCAATGGAGCGGGCAATTCCTCGAATTACATTTTCATGCCAACAGAAAAGAGGGAGACTCGGGAGCCTAACCCATATTGGAGCAATGTTGATGTTATGGGTATCAGGGTTGAAGTCCATACCCCACTTCCTTAGAAAGAGACTCCTACGGCCCAGGAACCAAGGACCTCCAGCCAAGATTTTGCAGTAGTCCTCCTTGTTGTTCAGTCTAATCGCGAAAAAACCCCGGGTTAAGGCCGCCAACTCCATGAGACCAGAGGTTCTCCATTTGCCTGACGCCCATTTGCGAATGGTCTCCATATCTGGCCGACCACCAATAAACTTACCAATGAGGGTAAATTTTTTGAATTCCACGAAGCTTGAGAGAATTTTTGCCGGGATGTCCAACTCGTCCCCGGCCGGAAACAGCTCCTCGGTGAAGATGCCGCTTAGGGTTTCTGAAGCCGCTGCCTGAGCATACGACTTCCGAGGTCCACCTCCCCATTTGTCTGGCGGATCCTTGCCATGGCTGACACCATCTTCGGATGGCAAGGACTCCTCAGTGCCCCCGGACTCTGGTTGCTCTCCTTCCGCCCTGCTGTGCCCGTGGTTCGATCTGCTGGCGCTCCCGTGCTCTCCCGCAGAAGCCTTCCCGCCCACCGTCATCTCAAAACCCTAAACCTCTTAACTTTTTTTTTTTGGCTTGTTTCGCGGTTTAACCAATATTACTAAGGGTGAATACATTCTAATTTCCCATCTCCAAATTTTAATTTTAGTTTCAATTATTTTTTTTGTTTTTAAAACCAAAGCTGCATAGTCTTCCCTTGACTGTACTTGTATGTCACTAGCACATACTGTCAATTTGCAACTACTGAGGTTTTATAATTTGTCCTTCTGGAGTGTTGGTACTTGGATTCCTTATTTATTAATATTTCACTATGATTCTAAATTGCTCCTGATATGTATGTTTTTAATTCGCAAAGCAACCCATGTTTTACACAAATCATTGAGTACTTTTCTTTCTTCAGAATTGTCATTGAGTACTTTTCTTTCTTCAGAATTTAATTTTAACATTCATGAATTCAAAATATTCAAGACCTACTTAAGCTTTTTGACAATTTAAAAATAGTTTCATGTCTTTTCTAATAAAAATATGACGTCATGTCCTTGAATTTCTATATCTGAATTGCAGTGTAAAGCAAATTCCAGTGGAATGATAGTTCAGAATTTATTTGTTGCGGGATATCAACTTCCTTCTTTTTGCTATCCGTAAATGAATGTTTCTTGGGGATAATATTCTTTCATTGTAATATGACTGTCATTTGCACTGTAATAGGCTACCTATATGATTCTTGATGTTTTGTTTTGGTGTAGGCTATCTTAGATAAAACTTGGTATCCAAAGGGTGTGGATAGCGACAATACCAAGAAAACGTGGTATATTGTTGATGCCACAGACAAAGTCCTTGGAAGGCTAGCCTCAACCATAGCTATACATATTCGGGGAAAGCATCTGCCAACCTTTACGCCAAGTGTAGACATGGGAGCATATGTTATTGTGGTATGGTTTACTAGATACATATTTTTTGGTACCCAGTTTTACAAAAAAATATGTAAATACTTTGGAATCACCAAATTTTATCAAGAAATATTAGAAAGGCCTTTGTCATAAAGACTGCAGGCTTCTTTTTACCATCAGCTTTTATTGCTTGACCTAATTTTTTATGGATTCTTAAAGGTAACTAAAATACATAAAGAATCCAATCCATAACTTATGTATAATGTAATCGTGCTTCGTTTATTCTTATTTATTCTTATAATGATTCATATAATGATTCATAGGGTGAAAGAAATATGCTATATATACCTTCACCAGAAACTTTATAATTGACCTTCTTTTGGAGAGTGGGCTTTTTCCCTTAAATCAATGCTGGATTTCCTTAGACTGTTTCATGCTTCTTTGATTTCCTGGATTATGTTCTTTTATCCTACCATTTTTCTTGGATTGTCTTGCGGCTCTTGCCTATTGAATTCCTTGTTTACCTTGCTTCTCATGGTTTTTGGATGTCATGTGTTGCTTATCTTCATATATCCTACCATTTTGCTTGTATTTTCTTGCTCATTGATTCTTTGTTTACCTGGCTGCTCTGGTTTATGGTTGTGATGTGTTGCTGATTCTTGGAGCATCACTTTTGTGTTTTTTTCTTTTTCTTTTCTCTCTCCAATATCAAACTGTTGATAATCATTAGTTCTGACTCTCAGCTTTCCTGAATTCTCATACAGTCACTGTGTTGATAACTTCTTTTGAACGACATGACCTTTAGGTTTAAAAGGTTTATGCTGTGGTAAGCATTTCACTTACCACTACATGATGGCATTATGGATGAAAGAAGAAAGGAACTATATCAGTTCCTATGTGTAGACTGCAAATATAGATAGAGTTGAGGGAATGATTGATTTTTGGAGGTAAAATGCAGAGTGGTAAGATATCTTTGTTTTCTATAGAGTAATTTGAATGGTTGTACTTGTAATAACTGAAGATGTAAATTACTCTCTTCTTGTTTTCAAGTTTCTATTTTGATTTTCTTATATATATATAATTTATTTTCTTTGTTTCTTATTTCTAGCAGCAGTATGAATAAAACCAATATAGTCAGTGTTTCTGATGGTCATAATTCTTTATTTTTGTCCCTTTTTTTCCTAACATTATGCATATTTTTATGCAAATAAATGAAAATTCATATACCTTTAATAGATCTTTTGTGAATTGTTTGTACAAAGATATTATCTTCACTTTGATATTATAGTCGTACTAAATTTTGTTAAGTCTTGCACATGTGCTTGCAAATGCGCACACACAGGCACACATGGACGAACGCATTCATGTGCACACCAGTGCACACACATTTTTAATAAGTTATATGTGTCTTCTACAAGGGGCCACTCCAATTAAAATATCAAAATATTACAAATGCTATTAGGTCAAATAGATCATATCCAAGCATAATTTTCATAAATCATTCTTGGCTTACCTTTCCATAGAAGTTTTTCTCTAGCCCTCTCTTCTTTTTTCTTTTTCTCAGGCAACTATTTTTCATCTGTCATTTCCTTGATATCATTTTTATTGAGAGATAGAATCCTTCTTATCCATTTACCTACCAATATTTGAATTTTGCCAAGTGGTAGATGGACATCGTGATTGGCTAATATATCCACCAACTTGTTTCCTTCCCTGTAGATATGTTGACATTTCCAAGTTACTGCATCCATCAATAATTTCCATATCCTTTTGAATGCCTTCCCATATTCCTAACTACCTATTTCTGTCTTGCATACTAAAACAAATTTAGAACTACGACAACCTATTAGTTCTTTGATAAATATTTTTTTGGGGCCATATTCATACCCTAGATATTCCGGGATACAATTTTAACATTCCTTTTTACTCTTTTTATGGCTTAGCTTCACGTCTTGCTAACATTTGTGATTTTTGCTTTTGGCTTCCCCGTTTGGTTTTCTTCTTCTTTCTGATTCTGCTTTGGGGCTCTTCCTCTCTTCTTGCCATTTCCACCAAGGTTTTCATCTTCCTCAAATCTCATCTATTTTTACCAGAATGTTCCCAATTTGACTTATCATCTTTACTCTACCCTTAAGAACCTCAAGTACATGGCACAACCTCCATACTATTTTTTTTCACCTTTTTTGACTGCATTCATTTTGATTGCAGGGAGAAGATTTTCTAAAACTTGCTTACAGGGGACAGAGATGATTTAGCCAACTCAAAGTTATCCTCATTTGCCATCTCCCCTTCGAAAATTGACTCTAAAATTTCCTTCACAGCTTTAGACCCTTTTGCATTTGAACTCTCACACTGCAGTTCTTCATCCAATGCATACTTCTTTGTTCCTCTTAAAGTTTGCACTGAATCAACCCTGATGACATTTGCCATCTTATGAGGTAGGGAGTATTTCTTTGTCACATTTTTAAGAGTGGAAAATCTTTGGTCTGAGTCATATTCTGTTTATATCTGATCCCTTTGCTTCAACTCTGGTCTTATCTCAAAACCTTTTACATCTTTCTCCACCATGGCATATGCAACACCAAAATGCAACGTTTTGGTAGTCCAATTGTTGAATCCCACTTTCTTGATTCAGACTTGATAATGACAAATTTTGACAAAGGTTTTGAAATATTCATGGCAACACGTCCGCACATATAGAAATAGATTCCCCTCCGTATAAGTTGGTGCCATTGGAATGAAATCCCCTACCAGTATTTTTCAAAACCCTCTTGATAAGCTCCTAAGGAAGTCCAAAGAGTTTGTCTTTATAGAAACGTTTTCACCCCATGGTCCTAAATACAAGCTGGTTCTCCCCATAAAACATGGGGCATCACCTATTAGTTTGTTCCTGATTTTTGAACTGGAGAAGATTACAGAGAAAAATCGTTTAGGAAGAAGAGTCATAGAATAGTGTGAATTCTGTTTTTATTTCCTTTCAAATCTACTGCAGCAACCATTAAATTTACAGATTAATCCTCTACTTTTAAGAATCATTATATCATTGCTTGATCATCTCATCTTTGATAACTATGTTTGGTGAATTACCCATGACCTCAACAGTGTTTGCCATAGATTCCTTTTTCCCTTTGTCATTGACCAACAAAAAATTACTTTCTTCAAGAAGGGCATCCTCACTTCCAACGAGGGCTTCCTTAAATATTTGTTTTGATACCCAACTTGTCCTCATGAAAGTCTCAATTCTTCAAATTTTTCCAAAGATCTAGAGTAGAACTCCAAAGGCCAAAGGCAAGGCTCGCTTCCTACTTGCACTTGCTTTTTGCTTACACCTAGCATGTTAAGGTTGACTTTGGGATAGAGCTTGTAGAGAACATGAGGGTGAACTTGGTTTTGTAATATGGTTACACTCAACTCAAGGTCTATGGTTGCTCGGCCCTTGGTCTAACATTGCCATAATTCCGAGCCCTATCTCTAGGTGTCCTCATGGCCTTACAAGATGCCTGCCCATGGGATTGGAACCTTGGCCTATGATTTGAAATTCTCTCGCTTCTATTGCTTTCCTTAAATCTGTTCATCTACATATTATGTTAAACGTATTTTTTAAAAGTGTCCTTTGTGAAGTGATAACTCAAGTCCAAATGTTCCACTGGGCAAGTGATGCATTGTTTTATGTTGTAGATAGTTTTTGTTAGCTTTATTTTTGCCACTCGATTTAAACTGAGCATACTCCGAGGAAGGGATTAAATCTGATTAATTAGAATAAAAAACATGTAACTTATATTAGTTTGGGACTACTGTTGATTAAATCTGATTAATTAGAATAAAAAACATGTAACTTATATTAGTTTGGGACTACTGTTGTTTGATTTGCAGTGGAACAAAATGAATCAGTGGTGAGAAGGGAAATCCACGCGGGCTCTAGAGTTCATGAAAGCAGCTTTTGATAAGGGTCATATTTGAAAATCAGGGACCTTTAATTGACTAAACATCTAATATTAGAGAGTGCCATTTTTTCTTCTGTTACAATCAGTTGATAACAAGTACAGCTAAGTTGACAATAGATCGAATGATATTGCTATTGTAGCACAATTTGGTTGGCGGGTTCATTATAGAGTGGACATAAAGAATGGATTTTTGAAGGGATAATTACATGAAGTTTATATTTTCCAAGTGCAAAATATGGTATGTAGATGAAAGAAGAAATTGGATCGTCTGAAGCAAGCTTCCCAGTCTTGGTACGAGAATGTTGACAAGCATCTCAGACTTGAATGATTTAGGAGAAGTGATTTTGATGATAAATTTATATATTATGATCTACAAAGATGAATTTAATTGTTATAATTGTTTATCTATGTTATCGATTCAGCACCCTAGGACCCCCGGATCTTGGTATGGGATGTTCTCGGTTCGGGTTGGGGTTCGGGTTCAGTATGCCTGTGGATCCGTCCAGGGACCCAGACACAAGTGGAAATGAACCAGAGAGAAAGGAACTATCGATGAAAAACGACATGAGTGGAAATAATCAGAGAAAACATCGAAGCAGTCAATTTAATGACGTATAATAAATCTTAACCATGTATGACTTGTTTCGTTTGATGTAGGAGGTCTGAACCACCATTGGAAATCTCGATTACATCGCTATGTTTCTGCGAAACATTTATAAATAAGCTGACCCATGACATCCAATCGCATAAAAACGGCTGCGCTTGTGATAGGTGATCACTGCTCTGTTCATTTCTGGCACTTTATAGTTTAGTTTTCGCATCCAACTCCACCGCCTTTGCGCTCATGGCAAGCAATGCGACGAGTTGCGCAATGTTAATAAACTTAGCAATTGCCCTGGCCAGACGCTACGGCTTTCACGACCTCAGCCTTGATTGGGAGTTTTTGCAAAATACCATCGACATGGAGAATTTGGGCATGCTCTTCTCAAAATGGAGAAACAACATAGAGTTGGAAGCAACATCTTCTGCTCAACCTCCGCTCCTCTTAACCGGGGCCGTTTACTTTGCAATATTAGATATGCTACGGCTTTCACGGCCTCGGCCTCGACTGGGAGTTTCTGCAAAATACCTTCGACATGGAGAATTTGGGCATGCTCCTCTCAGAATGGAGAAACAACATAGAGTTCGAAGCCACATCTTCTGCTCAACCTCCTCTCCTCTTAACCGCGGCCGTTTACTTTGCAATATTAGATATGTTTGCAAGAGTGTGATATTTAAATAAATTCTCTAGTTTGCATATATTTTATTTTAAATTCTATATCTAATTTAAGATTAAATAATATATATTAATTATTAAGCTAGTCGTTTTAAATTTTATATCTAATTTAAGATTAAATAATATGTATTAATTATTAAGTTAGTCGTTAGTCATAATGTGAAGGTTTATTAAAATTAGGGGGCAAGGGGTTTTAAGTATTACAATATAAAATATTTTTTTATAATTTAAAAATTATATTTTAATTTTATAAAGATAAAAAACTTTTTAACTTGGCTATATAGTCTCTTTGGTGCCATGGGATTTGAATTTTGGTGTGAACCACGTCACCCATATGTCTTAACCATTGAACCATGGCCTTATTAATCATATGAAATTATCTTTATAGAAGATGTTATTTAATTAATATAACTCTTACCTTTATTGGGTATGATATGAAATTATCTTTATAGAAGATGTAATTATAGAGTGTACATAAAGAATGACTTTTTGAAGGGATAATTACATGAAGTTTATATTTTCCAAGTCCAAAATATGGTATGCAGATGAAAGAAGAAATTGGATCGTCTGAACCAAGCTTCCCAGTCTTGGTACGAGAATGTTGACAAGCATCTCAGACTTGAAGGGATAATTACATGAAGTTTATATTTTCCAAGTGCAAAATAGAGTGGACAAAGAATGGCTTTTTGAAGGGATAATTACATGAAGTTTATATTTTCCAAGTGCAAAATATGGTATGCAGATGAAAGAAGAAATTGGATCGTCTGAAGCAAGCTTCCCAGTCTTGGTACGAGAATGTTGACAAGCATCTCAGACTTGAATGATTTAGGAGAAGTGATTTTGATGATAAATTTATATATTATGATCTACAAAGATGAATTTAATTGTTATAATTGTTTATCTATGTTACCAATTCAGCACCCTAGGACCCCCGGATCTTGGTACGGGACATACCCGGTTCGGGTTGGGGTTGGGGTTCGGTACGCCTGTGGATCCGTCCAGGGTCCCAGACACGAGTGGAAATGAACCAGAGAGAAAGGAACCATCGATGAAAAAACGACACGAGTGGAAATGATCAGAGAAAACATCGAAGCAGTCAATTTAATGACATATAATAAATCTTAACCACGTATGACTTGTTCCGTTCGATGTAGGAGGTCCGAACCACCGTTGAAAATCTCGATTACGTCGCTATGTTTCTGCGAAACATTTATAAATAAGCTAACCCATGACATCCGTTTGCATAAAAATGGTTGCGCTTGTGATGGGTGATCACTGCTCTGTTAATTTTTGGCACTTAATAGTTTAGTTTTCGCATCCAACTCCACCTCCTTTGTGCTCATGGCAAGCAATGCGACGAGTCGCGCAATGTTAATAAACTCAGCAATTGCCCTGGCCAGACGCTACGACTTTCACGACCTCAGCCTTGATGGGGAGTTTTTGCAAAATACCATCGACATGGAGAATTTGGGCATGCTCTTCAAAATGGAGAAACAACATAGAGTTGGAAGCCACATATTCTGCTCAACCTCCGCTCCTCTTAACCAGGGCCGTTTACTTTACAATATTAGATATGCTACGACTTTCACGGCCTCGGCCTCGACTGGGAGTTTCTGCAAAATACCATCGACATGGAGAATTTGGGCATGCTCTTCTCAGAATGGAGAAACAACATAGAGTTGGAAGCCACATCTTCTGCTCAACCTCCGCTCCTCTTAACCGCGGCCGTTTACTTTGCAATATTAGATATGTTTGCAAGAGTGTGATATTTAAATAAATTCTCTAGTTTGCATATATTTTATTTTAAATTCTATATCTAATTTAAGATTAAATAATATATATTAATTATTAAGCTAGTTGTTTTAAATTTTATATGTAATTTAAGATTGAATAATATGTATTAATTATTAAGTTAGTCGTTAGGTATAATGTGAAGGTTTATTAAAATTTGGGGGTAAGGGGTTTTAAATATTATAATATAAAATATTTTTTTATAATTAAATAATTTTATAAAGATAAAGATAATTTTTAACTTAGCTATATAGTTTCTTTGGTTGGGATTTGAATTTTGGTGTGAACCACGTCACCCATATGTCTTAACCATTGAACCATGGCCTTATTAACCATATGAAATTATCTTTATAGAAGATGTTATTTAATTAATATAACTCTTACCTTTATTGGATATGATATGAAATTATCTTTATAGAAGATGTTATTTAATTAATATAACTCTTACCTTTATTGGATATGAACCTTGAACCTCATGTTTAAAGTTTTATTGTTAGCCCACTAGAATATTGTTAGAAAAAATATTCTTAAACCCACTTGAGTTTTAAAAATATTTATATATGATTTTTTTAAACTTTTGTACAGCTGAACCCAAAACGAACCCAAGACAATTTTTTTTTTTTTGCCGTACGGCGAACTGGGTTCTTTGTACTCGAACCCAAACCCAAAACGAACCGGTAACATAGTTGTTTATGTTGGTGATTTGAGGATAATTCCTAGCAGTAATTATTTGATTGAAAAAAGGAAGAAAAATGTGTGAAGCCTTTGACATGGCTATATATAAGGCTTGTGCATTTTTGTTTGGGCATTGGAGTTTGGAAATAAAATCAAGTGTTTGTTTCACAAACTAGTATGCTGCAAAGCTACATGAAAATCAATAGAGGCAGAATAACAAAGGGCAGTTGATGCAACTTGTGATGGCAAATAATCTGGTTTTCGTTCTCTGCAAAAATGTATAGAGGTGCATCATCACTATTTCAGGGATTATGGGCGGAATAAGCAAATTGAGTTTGGTTTTAAAACATAAGATTAATAAGCGGTAAAATGTAAAAAAATGTTCTTCAAAAGGGTAGTCTCTTATGGTTCCACAAGAAAAAGGGAACAATAAATTTGGCTCATACTTCAACAAGCAAAGCATGATGTGGAGCTTGATAATTTTAATGATGCAAAGCAAACAACAGCAAGTAATTTGGAAACTCAAATTGGGGGATAGATATAGTGGATGTCACATGGTGAGGTGACGTTCAATTTTTATTTTAAATACCTGAAAAGTATTGGAGAAAACCTTTGCTTTCTCATGGTTTGTGTGTGTCTCACATTGTATGAAAGATGTGATGATTAAATTATTTTCTCTTTCAAAGTGGTATCAAAGTGACACACTTTCTTGATCTATGAGGGAGCATAGCAGATAAGAGATTGTGTAGTAGACAAATGAACAAACTATTGAAAATGTATTTTGAAGAAGTTTGTTTCTAAAATATTGAGGTGTAAAGATATATTTTAAAAGCCACATCTTGTTTCAGAATGCTGAAGAACCAAAGACACTGCTTGAGTTGTAGCAACAAAGATGACCATGGCATTTTCAACCAAGCAGATATTGCAGACAAGTTTGACACAACATAACATTGCAGACAAGTTTAGGATGCCGTTTTTCCTTGTTCGAGGTTGAATCCAAATTCATAGAAGAGACATTTACAACCGTGGCATAAAACTGTAATGTAGAGACAAGATTTATGTTGAGAAAAGCAACACCTAGACACCAACACCTGTTTTGGACCAAAGAGATAATGTTGATGGATCAGTGTTGCCATTGAAGACAACAAATCCATTCAAAGCTACTTAAATTAATTTTAAAAGATGTCCAGGATGTAGTAAAGCAAAAGATATGATCAGAATTGAAGTCTGATCAAATAGGAAAGTTTTTATTTTTGGATTTGAAGAGAAATGGGAATTTAAAAGGTCACTAGAGAAGATGTGTTGGCATTCCATGCCCTCCTTTGCTTCCCCCTTGATGGAAAAACATAAATAGGGAATGTGTTGGCATTCCTGCCACATTGTTCTCCTTTGTAAAATTTTGATATTCAGTAATTTCTTCTTCCCTAAAACTCTTTTATTTTTTCGGACGTATTCTTTGTTTCTTGAATTTTGCTGTCAGAATTCGATGGCTGCGCCCAAGGGAATGTGCAATTTTTTCTATTCACTCATCATGCAGGGTCCTTGTCCTTTCGAGGGCAAGGGTAATTTTGCGCCAAGTCTCCAAGTGCAAATTGGTTTCGGGGCAAAAGTAGAGTGTAGGCCCATTTCGGGCTAGAAAACAGCGAAACCCAGCTTTGGAGAAGAAAACGTAAGTGATGCCCAGGCTGTTTCGCCCCTGAATGAGAGTGCAAGGCAGTTTCGGGCCTTGACTAGGCAAAACTCAAGTTCAAAAGGAAAAATGCTAAGTAGGCCCAAGTGTTTTCACCCTAGCTGGAGAGCGCATTGCCATTTCGGGGCTAACTTGGGCGAAAACGCCTTTGTTTCATTCGGAAAATCAGCGCAAGTCTACAACGAAGCAGTGTGGGGCCCATATCCTTTTTCGCCCCTGGGAGATAGCGCAAAGCAATTTCGGAACAAGGAGGAGCGAAAGCGCCTTTGACCTTTCAACGCAGACCTGTTTTAAATGGCGTGGGGCCCAAGCAGTTTCACCTTAAACTTGGAGCGCAAGCCCATTTCGGGCTACAAGCTGGCCGAAGCTAAGTGGGGCCCAAGGTGTTTTCGCCCCAACTCATGAGCACAAAGCAATTTCGGAGTTGGGAAGGGCAAATGCGCCTTTGAATTTTCCACAAAATGCAGCACAGTTCAGTTTCGGTTGCAAGTGGGACCCAATGCCTTTTCGCCCCGGATCAAGAGCGCAGCCCAGTTTCGGGCTTCTCTTGGGCGAAAGCATCTTTGACCGGCCCTCAAAGTCAGCGCAATCAATTTCAAGCAAAGCAGTGTGGGGCCCAAGTGATTTCGCCCCAATCCAGAAAGCGCATTATCAATTCGGACCTCTTTTGGGCGAAAGCGCTTCCTAAAAATCCGTGCAGCTTCCCTCCAAACATGAAAATGTAAGTGGGGCCCAAAGTGTTTTGCTGCACAATGCCAACACAAACCAATTTCGGAGTTGGGAAGGGCGAATGCGTCTTTGACTTTTCCAAGGCGCAGCAACATTTTTTAAGGAAAAACGCTAAGTGTGGCCCGGACCGTTCCAGCGCAAATCAAATTCGGAGTGAGTGAGGGAGAAATGGCCTTTGACTTTTCTCACTCCAACGCCACTCCCAAGGCAACAAGGTGTTTCGCTCCTGTTTTCCAGCGCAAGGCAGTTTCGGGCCTTGATAAGGCGAATGCGCCTTTGAATTTTCCATGCCGGCGCTACTCCCAAGATAGCAAATTGGCTTCGCCCTAGTTTTGGAGCGCAAGCCCGTTTCGGGCCAGAAGACAACGAAACTCAGTGGGGCCCAAGCGCTTTCGCTCCCACTTGGGAGCGCAAGCCCTTTTCGGAGCTTGCATGGGCGAAACGTAGGTGGGGCCTGCATCCGCGAAGCGCCTGTTTTCGGTCTGACTCCCATGCCTCAGCCATAATTCCTCAGAGACGCTTTTCAACGACTAAACAAGGCGTGCCCTCACCAGTTTAATTGCGGTCAGTCTGAGAAGCTTCCAGATTTGATTTTCCCGGATTTCAGAATCCGATCTTCCGTTGAGGCGGCTCCAACAATCGAGGAGGCGGCGCTGCTGGAGAACCACATCGTCGCATTGAAGCCATGCAACTACTTCTCAGTGAGTCATCGGATTTAGGCCATGCCTCATTACTTTTTGATGAGTGCTAAAACCCTATCTTTGCTGCCACCGCGATGTTTTGTGGGTGAGCATTTATGTCTCAGAGGCGGAATCCTCTATAAAAACTAGCAATTCTAATGTAAGAGGATGGACGTTTTGCTAGAGACTTGTTGTACATGAATTCTGCTATGAATACAAAGAAACCTTGGCTCTAATTTTGGATTTCTATCTGTGTGTATGCTTTCTATCCTATATTTCTATCAAAGTCTCTGCTTTGGTTGTAGGCTATAATTCTACGTCTGGATTTAGCTTACGATAGAGGGTGGACACTGGAATAATTCTGGAAACTGCACATATAAGATATCTGGTTTTAATTTTTGTTACTTTCTTTGTGTGAAGTGCTATTAGTTCAGAGTACAGTTAAGTTATCGTGTTGTTTGTTCATCACCCCTGTTCATCTGGCCTGTGGCCATATTTCCCATCCCTTTCAGTTATTTCAAATTTCTTTCCTGTTCCTTAATCTCAAATCCCAAATTTAGAATAGTAAGGGAACCAGCCCTTTCTGGAGATTGGCACGGGAGGCATTCCTTCCTTTCGGCCTTTCAATGTTGGTCGGGTCTAGGGCGCATGGATGAAACATTCCATACCTAAGGCGGATTTTTGACCAACAGGATGATGCTATGTTTTCTAGCCATTGGCAAGGTAGGAACTTTTGGGAGTAATTTGGAGTTGTATGAGCTTTTGTGTGCTCTCCTCTTTTTCTCTAGGAGAGACTTTGTTCAGCTCATGCACATTGTACTCTCAATTGCATTTCAATAATATAAGTTGCAGCAGCATATTATTGTGGGTTTTCTTCCCCTAGAGGGTTTTCCCCACATAAATCATGGTGTCCTTGTTGTTTCATCGGGTTTGATTTCCTTGCCAATGGTTGTTTTAATTCATTGCTCTTTTCCTATGCAATTTCCAGCTATGTTTGCCCTTGTTTTGATGCATTGATCAAAGTTTCTTGTGTTGTCTAACTTTGTATGAAGAGAGATCTGTGTGAGTGAGCCAATTGAGGGGCTGCCCATGGATCAAGATAAGCCTGACAGAAATTGATGTTGGCATCGTGTAGACCAAAACTATCTTAAAGCAAACAAAAAGATAACAAGAAAATGTTTGTAAAGGATGCCTTATTTTGAAAAGTAATTGAGGCTTTTAAACTATGCCCTTGCAATTTTTTAAAGCTTCTTTTAAAAACTTTCTGATGACAGATAGAAATGTAGATACTGTTCTTTTGAAGAGATCCATCTCTCATTCAATACCCACAATGTGGTTAAAGGTGTCATTTTTAGATAACATGGAGAATGAAGGCAACCAACCAATTCCCTACTTTAGATGTCGTTGAAGAAGACACTTTGACAGTTCTATACAAGAGGCTAGTTTGAAGATTTCAAATAGCACTCGAGAGTTTTGCAGCATCCATTTGATGGAACGAAATCAAAAGGAGCCACTAGAAACATTGACATTGAAGTGTCAAACCAGAAAACACAAAACTAGACATTTGTGGTAGATGACTGACATGATCTTTCTCATATGAGCTTGTTCTCAAGCCATCGAGAAGCTAAAATGTTAGGATCCTAATCCTAACTTATACTACATAATTAATATCACTTATTTATTAATAGACCAACATGTCTTTTCACTCATAACCATTAGATAGCTTATATATACACATTCACAAAGGTGTCATTAGGGCATCGAAGAAGAATTATATTTATAACTCCTTGTGAGCATTTGGTGGGTGACCTCCATTTTGAAACAACGATTTTATAAAAAGACGATCAATTTTATTCATTTGCATTCCATTTCCATCTTTCTCCACTGATTTCCAATCATTAGGAACTAGGTTCCTAACAACTGGTATTAGAGCTAGAGATCCGCAAGGCCATTCCATAACCAATTTTTTTTTCTCCTCACCAACAACAGTCATTCGCCCTCACTCACAACAGTCATTTCCATATTTTTTCTTACATATATCACCAAGCTTACCCTTGTAACCAACCACATTACCGCAACCCCTTACAAACACCCTCTGCAACTATAATCTGCATCAAAAAAATAGACAAACGAGCAAATACAACGACGTCTGCAACTTGGCGACGTCTTGGAAAGAAACCAGCGGCATTTTAAAAATTCCAGTGTAATTTTTGAGGGATTCCATGCAAAAAGCTATCACCAAACGATAAATTTTTACCTTCGAATCATCCAGATCCTACCAGGTGAAAAAAAGGAGTCTCAGATTGCAAGTAAACCGCATTCAAAACCAGTCTAGAACGTTTTCCGGTGGCTATTGATAATTCGGGTGATATATTATAAGGTTATAAATTTTAAACTAAAGTTTTGAAAAAATTTTCGATGCCGGCAACTAACTCCGACGTCGGAAAGGTGCCGGGGAAAGTATTGGAGGGGACTTTAGTCCCACATCCATTACAAGGAGGAGCTTCACTTGTTTAAAAAGCATGTAAGGCATATTGCCCTCACGCACACGTAAAGGCTGCCCTCGCTGTTGAACTGGACCTTGCACCTAGCTGCCACTTGTCACGATTGGACCCTTGCGCTGATCGCCACTTGTCATTGTTTGGACCTTGCGCTCGACGCTTCGACTTGGTCTCTCGTGCCGCCTAACCTTGCCGCTTCCGCCCCGCTTCACCCCATTCCGCTTCACCCCCGTCTACCCTGCCGCTTCCGCCTCGCTTGCGTGCGTGCCAAAATTCAACTTTGAAATTTCAAAAAAAAAAAAAAGAATTGCCGCTTCCGCCCATTTTCAAAATTTCAAAAAATTGCAGGCCCAAAGTTGAAATAAAAATTTTGAAAAAATTGCAATCCACTTTTAAAATCTTGTCAATTAATTTTGACAAAATTTTGCAATAATTTTTCAAAATTGTCAATATTTGACATTAAAATTTTGCTATTTTTTTCAAAGGATTTACAAGATTAAATAAGAATTCGCCAAACCACCATAATGGTTGATGGAAGATGATCCCAAGACCAAATGAAGGACTTTATGGACGGCTTGAATAAATGGAAAAGCGATATTGAACAAACACTCACAACAAAGATAGCAGAAATAGACCTCAAAATTGTTGCCACTAACCACTCGGTGGACATGTTACAACAAAATATGGCAATCATTCAAGCTGGCCAACCTAACACACCACCAAAACAGCAAGCATTACTCGGAGGGCCCCAAACATCAATCCTACCGCGAACCAGTAAACTGGGCTTTCCCAAATTTGAAGGAGGCGATCCCACAAATTGGATCTATCGAGCAGACCAATATTTCTCCCTCTATCAAATCCCTGAAGCCCAAAATGTTTGCATTGCGTCTTTCCACCTAGAGAGTACTGCCACGCAATGGTACCAATGGTACGAAAAGACAAATGGTACCCCTACATGGACAAAATTCACAAAAAACATAATGGTACGATTCGGCTCAAGCAAATTTGAAGACTTCACAGGTGCCCTCACCAAACTCCGCCAAACTTCCACAGTACGAGAGTACCAAGCCCAATTCGAGAAATTAGCAAATTTTACATCAAAGCTTGATGCATCAGTCTTCCAGAGTTGCTTTATCAATGGCTTAAGAGAAGACTTTCGATTAGAGGTGCAAATGCTCAATCCTTCCGACATCAACATCGATTTGAGATACAACCAATGAGCAAATCTCAAAATTCCTCCACCACCCCAAAACTAACTAGAGCTTTACCAATTAAAAGAATTAGCCCTGAAGAGATGAAGGAAAGGCGAGAAAAAGGCCTTTGTTTCCACTGTGATGAGAAATTCGTTCCCAACTATAAATGTACTACCCCCAAACTCTATATCTTAAATACTCTTCACCAAGGTAATTCAAAAAAAAAAAGATATTATTGAAGTGGAAGTAGTGATAGAAGCCCCAAAAAATGCCACAGAGAATGCACCTAAAATCTCTTTTAATGCCCTTGCTGGTTTCTCCTCCCCACAAACTATGAAGGTCAAGGGATACTTTAAGAAACAAAACCTCATTGTGCTTCTAGAATCTGGCAGCACACACAATTTTATCGACCCAAAAGTAGCAAAACAAGTCGATTGCTTCATACATCCTTGCAATAATTTTGAAGTTATGATTGGCAACGGAGGACAAATTGCATGCAAAGGGAAATGCCAAAATATAAAACTCACTATGGGCAATTAAAATCTGAAAACTGATATGTATGCATTGACACTAGGAGGATGTGATATCGTTTTAGGAATACAATGGTTGAGAACACTAGGCATCATCCAATGGGTTTTTGAAGGCCTAAGGATGAAATTCACACAAAATGGTCAAACATATACTATCACAGGGGTAAAATCAGGCCCTTCTCAAGTAGTAAGTTCCCATAGAATGGAAAAGCTTATTCGGAAGGGAGGCAAAGTTATGATGGCACAATTGTTTGCCATTCAACCAACACATGAAGAACAAACAATAGCACCTGAATTACAACACCTCCTCACACGACATGACAAAGTATTTCAAGAACCAAAAGGACTACCCCCTCAACGGAGTCATGATCACACCATTCAACTTCTTCCAGGGCACCAACCTCCTAATATTCGACCTTACTGATATCCATACCTACAAAAGACAGAAATAGAAAAATTAGTACAAGAACTACTAAAAGCAGGAATTATTAGACCTAGCATGAGTCCTTACTCTTCTCCTATCATATTAGTTCGAAAAAAGGATGGGTCATGGCGCTTATGTGTTGATTTCCGTGCCCTTAATAAATTAACTATCAAAGATAAATTTCCTATCCCCGTCATTGACGAGTTATTAGATGAACTTCATGGGGCAACATATTTCTTCAAATTAGATTTACGATCAGGCTACCACCAAGTTCGAGTTAAGGAAAGTGATATTCCAAAAACTGCCTTTCATACTCATGAAGGGCACTATGAATTCATGGTTATGCCATTTGGCCTTACTAACGCCCCATCTACATTTCAAAGTTTAATGAATAAGGTATTCCATCCTTTTCTTTGTAAGTTTATTTTAGTTTTCTTTGATGACATTCTAATTTATAGTAGAACATGGGAAGATCACTTACGCCACATAGACCAAGCATTAAAGATCTTAGAGGACAACCAATTATATGCCAAAAAATCAAAATGTTCCTTCGGAAAACAAGAAATTGAATATCTTGGTCATATTGTCTCTAAAGAAGGAGTTAAAGTGGATCCCCGCAAAATTGAAGATGTGCAAAATTGGCCTATACCAACAACTTTAAAAGGCTTGCGTGGATTTTTAGGATTAACAGGATATTATCGCAAATTCGTCAAAAATTATGGTAAAATCGCAGCCCCTTTAACAACACTACTCAAGAAAAATGCTTTTCTTTGGTCTTCAAAAGCTGAAGATGCTTTTATCACTTTAAAAAATGCAATGTGTACCACCCCTGTCTTAGCCATGCCAGACTTTTCCCAACCATTTATTATTGAGAGTGATGCTTCAGGAGTGGGAATAGGAGCTGTGTTAATGCATAATGAAAGACCCTTGGCCTTTACTAGCAAGGCTTTTTATCCAAAGAATTTGGCTTGTTCTACATATGATTATTTGCACTGACCACCATAGTCTAAAGTACTTTATCGAGCAACGCATAACCACTCCAGAACAACAAAAGTGGGTTACAAAACTACTAGGATATGATTATGAGATCATATATAAAAAAGGGAAAGATAACATGGCTGCCGACACCCTTTCCAGAAATTTTGAAGACGTTTCCTAGTGTCGCTTTGAGGACAAAGCTTTTTTAAGAGGGGTGGCTTGTTAGGATCCTAATCCCAACTTATACAATATTATTAATATCACTTATTTATTAATAAAACAATATGTCTTTTCACTCATAACCATTAGATAGCTTATATATACTCATTCACAAAGGTGTCATTAGGACATCGAAGAAGAATTATATTTATAACTCCTTGTGAGCATTTGGTGGGTGACCTCCATTTTGAAACAGCGATTTTATAAAAAGACGATCAATTTTATTCATTTGCTTCCATTTCCATCTTTCTCCACTGATTTCCAATCATTAGGAACTAGGTTCCTAACATAAAATTACAACACAAATCCTAGAGAGAGTTGGATGAAGAGACCATTGCAGAACATTGCCACTATAGTTAAAGCCAAGGATTGTATGAAGAATTTTTTAAAATCTAGTCTAGGCAGAGGCTGTGCTACTCACTATGAAAGTCAACACCACATAAACCCTAGATGCCATTGTGAAGAAAGCAGGACATTGCAACAAAGAATAAAGATAGCCATTTGCAGATAGGCCCATAATTGCATTTGAAGGTGTATTTATAAGATGTAAAATATTTAATGTTGTTCAAAGACAGTAGGGTTTTTGAATCATGATTGTGGGGATTATTTGCTTTCTGTAATCTCTAAGACCTGATTTATAAGATGAAGATGTTGAAACAATTGGAGGACCCATTTTTGTGTAGACTGTATTATCTGATTATTTTGGTAAACGCCATCCAAAGCAAATAAAAGTTGTTTGCCTTAATATCATTTGACTAGCAAGAATACTTTTCCAAGGTGTGTGTCGAGGACATATTATAGAATCACACATTATTTTCCAAGGATCCTTTTAAGCTAATCTGCCAAAATGATTCTTTGCACAAACACAGATTGTGTATCTTGTTTTTGTAATAAATGGTGACAGTACATGCAAATCCATCTAAGGTTGAAGTCAGTCTCACTTGGCCCACTTGCAATTTCACAAAGCTCTGCAGTTTTCTTGGCTTGGCTTGGCTATATCTATCACAAGTTTATTCTTGACATTCTAAAATTGCTTATCTTTTGCATCAATTGACAAAGCATAATGCTTCATTTGCTTGGACTGATATACATGAACAGAAATTTTCTGCTCCTGAGAACAAGCTTTGTTCTACATCTGTTCTTGCACTTCCAGATTTGCATCAACCTTTCAAGATAGAAACAAATGCATCTGACTATTCCTTTGGAGCAGTCCTTAAGCAAAATGGCCATCTGGTTGTGTATCATTCAGAGACCTCTTCTACATTCCAAGCAAAGCACTCAAATTTTGATAAAGAACCAAATGATCTTTTCCAATTAATCAAGTATTGTCATTGCTATTATTTGGGAAAAGAAACAATTGTGCACCCCGATCATTTGTCGTTACAATTCCTACAATCACAGAACACATTTCTGGAAGCACATCTCAGGTGTGCATCATACTTGCAGCAAGTCCCATTTAGTGATAAAGTACAAATGAGGTGTTTCTAAGCAAGTTGCAGATTGTTGAGCCATCCGTCTGTTGCTCTCCTTTTGACTTCATTGATCATTTCTCAAATTGGTATATGCTTCAAATCCTAATTTTGGCAAAGTCAACGATGCTATCCAACACCCTTCTTCCAACTTGGATCAATATCAGGACTTTTCTTTTGCAAGAATATTTGTTGTAAAACTTTGACAAGCTTTTGTACCTCAGGGAGGGTCATGGGGAATCACTTTTGAAGAGGGCACATTCTATTTTATAGGGTGAAAACTCTGGCAACCAAAAGATTCCCCCTCACTTGTAATGTTTCTTCTATTGATCTCCTATGTATAGGGCAGTTTATCATTTTGTGAGTCATTGTGTAGCTTGTGGTCAATCCAAACCTTCCAACAGGAATTTGGATCTTTCTTCTACCTGGCCATTTCCATCAAGTCCTTGGGAAATGGTAAGTGGTTTTCCTATGACTGTTAGGCATTGTGATTGCAATTTCATGGTTGTCAAGAGATTTAGCAAAATAGCCGAGTGCATGACTTGCACTAAGACATCTTCTGCAAAGGATTTAGCTTAATTGTTTTTGATAAATCCTGGCATCATTGTGGTCTTCTTACCAGTATTGCCTCTGTATTGGGACTCATGAAAAATATTGGGTACTGGGTTAAACTTTTCTACAACATTTCATCCATGATCTGATGGTCAAAGTGAGATTGTGAACCATACCTTTTCTCAATCCCTTAGGATCTTATATCAATTCTGTCCTTCCAAATGCGATTTGTGCCTAAGCCATATAGAACATGCTTAGAAGAACTGTCCATTCTCCTAAGAAGAAGAGGTTCGAGTTTTTGTCAAATACTAATATTCTCCAGTCCCAGGTGGTTTTCATTCTTGCAAAGACCCAATTTAAAAGGAGGAGTTGATGGATTGATGAAGGGTGCCTCCAGCTTTTCAAGTGGGGGAGAAAGTTTGGTTACGTATGGACAAGTCAACTTTTCAAATGGGCAAGAAAGTTTACTTACCCATTGAGATATGGGCCATATACAATCGCTCAACAAAATTTAGATAGCGCTTTTTGCCTTGTCCTTCCAGCTTAATTGGGTACTTATGATGTGGTCAATGTTGATTTGGTTAAGCATTATGAGGAATTTACTTCGGAGACATTGGAATTCACCATCCTAAGGATTTTGTTGCAGATTTTCAGGCACCCATTGAGGCAGATGAATATTTGACGTGAAGACTCACATTACTCTGCAGGGCGTTCACACATTTTATACTTTTTTGCTAAGAAGCGCCAATTTAAGCTTTAGGCTGTGTGTGTTTTTCATCAAGGAATGCAATGATATTTTGCCCATCGCCTGATTACATTGGAGGCCAATACTTTTTATGTCCTAATGTGTATATATATTTTTATTATTTCATCTAAGGTCCATTTCTTAGCTATTTTGGGAAGATAAATTTCATTTGTTGAAGATAAATGTAATTATTTTCAAGGATAATGATAGCACGGAACATCTTGTAGTTAATTTAAATTTATAAAAGAAGAATGTCATATTTGGCATGCATTAACTTTGTGATTATCAAATATGATCCGTGTGATCATCAAAACAAATCTTGCATTATGAATATTGTTGAATGGTAATAAATGAAATCAGATTCTATTTGCAATTTGTTTTTCTTTTTTTGTATGCTTGAGCTTTGCCTTCTGTGATTACATATCAAGACTCTTGCTAGAGCTTAAAAGAATCACATAAACACCGCAGAAGTAGAGGCAAGCCTCGTGCTCTACTAAATATTCACACATATTCAAATCTACAAGTCTGTTGACCACTGTCAATAGGGAAATTATTAGACACCCTTTGTTGTATTAAGTCAAGATATTCTAAAATAAACAGTGGGATCTTCAAATCACATCAGTAGGTTTTGAAAGGAACTTAGCTGAAAATCTAAGGAATTTTATAAGATCAATACAACAGAATGAGAAAAATCATTGGGACAGGCACCTATCATTCATAGGCTTGTGCTTATACGTTATGCTTTTGTTTTCCATAGTTGCTTGCTTTGCTTATCTCTCGAGGAATTCCTCTTCTTACCACTTCCACGGACAAATACTGCAGAAGCTCAGAAGTGTGTGTCCCACTGCAGTGGAATGAGATAACCTCTATTTGGTATCTCCAGGGGATTTTGTAGCAGACTATTGTGGATATATCTCTTGGTAACTATGATAGTGGATACATGTCCTGATCACTACAGCATGGTGCACTTGTTTGTTGAACTTTTGTGACCAGTCATACTTCATCCTTTATTAATTGTTTCAGAATTTCATTGCTCATGACTTTCCTTACTCCCTTCACATGGTTCTATTCTAATGTAGTTTCTAATCCATTGACAGATTTTGCTCATAGATTGGCATTAATATAGCATGCTATCCCCATGTTCACTGTTCATAGTGTTTATTGTGAACATGATACTATGTAAAATGGAACCATTAGTCTGTTATTTGTTAAAGCAAGCATTGGTTTATTACACTTCTAAATGTTACTCAATTCACATGTTGCACTAATTTCCAATTTGGTTCTCTAGACTCTAGAGTACATTCTGAAATTCATCCTGGTCAGTGAATTGCACCATCGGGTTGGCTTTCTTAAATAAAATGTGATATGTTCAAATTCTGACTAAGTCGATAAGTACTTTATTTTTTATTTTATGGTAAATAAATTACATGAATTTCATGTACTGACTTCTTTCAGTATCTATACACATTTTTCAATGTTTGAGACAAACCGTCCGGGAGTTTCTTGAATGTTTGCATACAAATGATTTATATTGTGCAATGCTAACAGACAAATGCAGAAAAAGTAGCTGTTTCTGGAAAGAAGAGAACCCAAAAGCTGTATAGGAGGCACTCAGGCAGACCTGGTGGGTTAAAGGAGGAAACCTTTGATCAACTGCAAAAGAGAATTCCAGAACGTATTATTGAACATGCAGTGCGGGGCATGCTCCCTAAAGGACGTGTATGTTTTCTTTTGTTTCATTGATTGTTATAATCTTTTCAAAAGTGGAACCAATCAACTAATTTACAGAAAATGTCAATGACAATACTTATGATGGATGCGTTTCTCAAATTATTTGGGCATGTAAGTTACCTCTAGATTTTTTTGCAGTGGACAAATGCCAAAATCGTCTGTAGACAGTTTGAGACTAATATAATTTTGATTAAGTTTTCTGTATTAACAATATGACTTCTAACATATTTTGAACTCTCTGTATTTTCATGTAACAAAATGTTATAGGAGTGGCCTTCCCAACCTGAAACCAATGTGCACTTACAGTGTGATGTAATCCAAAGTAGACCAGTGTGAGACTAGCCCTGGGCATTATATCCTCCTCCGACATTGAAACTCTTTATTGTTGAGCCATGCTTGAATAGATAATATATAATATAAAAGTAAACTTTGTTAGAGGAATCATGTCTTTTGCTCGGCAAAAATAAAAACTTTTTACTATATTTAAAGCTTAATTACATTAGACAAAGGCCAGTCTGAAGGCTTCTTGGTTCAATACTGATTTGGGGATGTTACCAACAAAACCATGGACCCAATAATTAAACCAACGTCTAAGCTAACTATACAAGTTGAGGAATCATTTAATGAATATCTAAAGCACAACCTCCATCCTCCATTGACCCAGATTTTTGGGGCGGCCTGGTCTGTGACCATGCTAATGGACAGGACAGAAAGGTAGACACGAAGCCTTGTGAGAAGAGCGTGACTGTTTTACAGAAGTGATGGTACCAGGGGAAGATTGACTGTTAGACACTGAGGTGTTAGCGCCAGGGTCGACTGGTGGGTGCTGGACAAGGGACTATGCAGGCTGGGCATTAAGACAAGGCTGCATATGGAAGAAACTCATGGTGCTACTGGCCAGTGTGTTAGGCTAGGTCCTAACATAACTACAGATGAGGCATTGAGGTAGACTTGTTAAACACAACACAAATATAACAGAATGCACACAGAAATGAACACAAGTAGATATTCATGAAACACATAAGCATTATGTTAGAAGAGAATGTTACAATGGCTGCACATCAAAGAAACTCATGGTGCTACTGCCTGGTGTGTGTATGTGTGTGTGTGAGAGAGAGAGAGAGAGAGAGAGAGAGGCCGTATTCCTGAGAAGGAATGTGTTGGCATACCTGTTGATCCGAAACTCAGAATTTTGAGTTAAGTGAGACCAAGAACGTAATCTCTGAGAAGATATGTGATGCTATAACATTGCATCCATTATTCATGCTTTTTACAGTCGGGTGCATCACTCTTTATACAATATTTCGTGGGTTGGAAATCCACCGTATTGAATTTGTAAGGTCACCTGTATGGAATGTGGTGGTTCACCTTCCATGAGTTAGGTCACCTGTGTGGAATTGTGGTGGTTCACTTTCCATGAGTTACGATGTGCATTCTCTCTAAGCTTTCCAATGCTTCTTGAATGGATCAAAATGGATTTCTGAGCACAAAGTTCAGAGTTCGATACCTGTTACGGTGCCCAAAAAATAGTTTTTCAGGCATTTTTGGGCATAAAGTCATGCCCCATCAAGGTCACATGCCTGGACCATCCATGCTTCATTATTGTCATTTCAAAATACCCAATCACTTTGTTGTATCCCTCACAGTTGTGCAACCATTAAACAGATAAATAATGACTTTAATCCTTTTTAGCTTGAGGCATCACTTGATTTTGCAGAAGAGGATTTGTAGGTCCAGGAGAAACATCATGTAACTTAATTGTTATGAGGTGTGTTTTGGGAATGTGGCTGCCAAGAGCAAAATCTAGCTGAACTTTTACAGACATATGCAATAAAGAATGAGGGCCTGCAGAAAGTATGCCACAAGGATGTTTGTCATGAGAGTTGAGAAATATCAAAGGTCATTTGTGGACTTCAAAAACAGAATGATGCATTTTATAAATTTAAATGGAAATGTGAAAAAAGGGAATTTCGTTGTTTCCAATGGTAGAAACATCTTGAGAATCATCAAGATTGAGAAATTTCATGCTTTTTGAGGCCAAATTATCCCAACTGTAAGGTTCGTAGTACATCATTATACAACACAGTATGTAAGGTGGTGCTACTACAACTATGACATCTATTGCTGATGTAGGAATAGTAAAATCTCTCCCAAATCGTGAAAGGTGCAATTGAGAGGAGAACTGAGAGGTGCTGGACTTACGGCTAAGGAGTGGAATTCTGTTAGAATGTTGTCATGCTTCTATCAAATAGGCCAAATTGGACTCCAGACTCAATCGGTCATTGGATGCAGTCATTATCTAAGTCAGGATTCTTCATAGGGCATACGTTCATCACAAATGTTATGTGTTAATCCACATGCAGTATTATAGCAGTTAGAAGGTAGCTCCAATTAGGAGATAGTTGGAAGCTAACAGTTAGGAGTTGATTAGTTCAGATTTCAGTTGAAGGACAGTACTATAAATACATTATAGATACAAGCATAATTGTTTTGAGCCTTGTTTTTGGTCTTATATGGTCTTCTATCCAATAGAGCTTTGATGCAAACCAGAGTCTTTATATATATTACCTCCTACACTTGCCTTTACTGGCAGGTATTTTTGGTGAGGGGTCTTTGGGATTATTTTCAATATATGGCTTTGCTTATTGTGGGGATGCAAAATGGGCCCTCCACACTCGAGCTTATGTGGGCATTTGTGAAGCATACTGATCTATGTTTGATGGGTTGATTTAAACACGCACCTAGGGTTTGAAAGTCCTAATCCTATCAAAAATGCAAGATCTAATGAAGGATGCAAGATGCAAATGCAAACAAGAATACAAGGTCCTAGACTATGTGATTCTTTGCTTATGCTTTTCAAGGAAATAACAAGTTTCCTTTGCTTTTTTTTTGAGCAAAAGGTTATCCTAAAATGCAACTACATGCATTTTACTTTCATTGCTTAAATGCTGAAAAGAAAACAAGATTTTTGCCCCTATTGTTACTCTTTACAAATTTTGTTACAAAACAAAATGATGAAATCTGTACAATTGCCTTACAATGTTGATGATTCTAATCTCAATATCAGGAATGATGCAGAAATTGCAAGCCTATGAGTACTTTCTAGCAATTTTGTAACTAATACGCAAGTTTGATCTCTTTTGAAAAAGATTTCACAAAACTGCTTAAATGATTACAAAACAGCAAAAGCAACCTAAATCTGCTGATCTAAGACTGGAACAGAGCAGAAGCTAAGAAGTTAGTACCGGATTTTGCAGCTGAGACAGAAGCGCTGCAAAATGACAGAAGTGCCATAGAAGGACAAAAACGCCATGACGCTTTTGTAGGGTTACGACACTATCATTTTTGAGCGTTTTGAGGTATCAGCCCTCAGACAAGTATGGGCATGTTATACTCATTGGAAAACTCTTTTCCAGCCCTTTCCAATGGTACCACTCTTGTAAAAAATTATGAAGTTTTGATGCAGCTTTATTAACCTCAGATTACATTGCTTTTTGCTCCTATATGGTAACATTGTGCAATGACAGAAGCTCTGTACGGAATTCCGTACAGCGCTTTTGCAGGATTGTGGTGCTTTTGTTCTGAACTTGGAAAACACAAAAATCTGCAAGCAGATTCAAAAAAACAGTTGTGTTAGTACGGAGGAGTTTGTCCGATCTCTCCAAGAACGTCGAACTTTCTCAGTAAGGGATCAAACCCCTTTTTTTCTTTCAAATAAACGATAAAGAAAGCTTTGATCCGTAAAGGGAGATGATTAAACAAATGAAATAATGCAAGGAAGGAAATTGGAAAATGAGAGAAGCTAAAAGAGAGGGATTTGGGAGGAATGATCACAACCCAAATTGCCCTGTTGTTGATGTGCGCTTGTTCAATGGCCCTTTGATGATGTGTTTGAAAGGATTCGAAGGTGCGAGAAGTTGAGGTTGCTTCAAGATTGCAACAACATATCAATGGAGATGAGCTTTTCCTATGTAATTTCCAGCAGCATTCAAGGACGTGTAAAAGATTGATTTCTTTGGCTTCTTCCGAGGGTAGTTTTATAGATCACCCAAGTCCCCTTGGAGGATTTGTTACAGATGCGTGATGGGGATTGTGAGGAAGACAAGGTGTGCAGTTTGTAGGATGAGGTGTATAGTTTGCAGCAATTGCAAGAGATGACTCAGTAGTATTGAGCAGTTGCATGGCTTGATTGAGGAGATAGCACGTAGTTAACTGACTTAATTTGGTCGACGGGGGAAGATTCGTGAAGAATTTGGTAGCGACGAGCAATTAAACTGTCGAAATTCAAGTTCTGATGGTGTGGTACGAAAGCGCTGAATGGAATTCCGTATGGTGCTAACATACGTGCTGTACAAAAGCATCATGGTGCTTTCGTAGGGTTATGATGCTATCGTTTTTGGGCATTTTAGGGTGTCAAACCGTGGCAAAACATAAGTATGTTTATACTCATTGGAAAGTCTTTTCAAGCACTTTCCAACAGTAACACTTTTGTAAGGTTTTGTGAAGATTTGGTACAGTTTTGGGATCCTCAAAGTTCAGGCTGCTTTTTGCCCCAAATTTGGGTAAAGGGTTGACTTCGCTGAATTGGCCAAAATGATTGATTGATGATGCAATTGGTGCACAAAATAAGGTGTCTACAATTATCGTGATTTGTGTAGATTTTACTTGTACTGGATATTAGAGCCTTTTGGTGTTTTAGTTTTAAATATTTTTGTTTTTTCAGAGTTCTCCTTTAGCACTTTGCTAATGTAATTCGGTGTACTTTTGAGCTTCATTGACTTAGATTGGCCATGTGGGGACACTTATATATTTTCTTTCTTTCTTTCTTGAACTTTTGGGTAATCATGAGCCAGATAGGTTCTAATCCTAACATCCTTTGCATTTAAAAGGGATAGCCTCCTAGTTGAAACCCTGTTCCTAGAAGAAATCTTCGATCTAAATATTCACTGATTCTGGCAAGAAAATGTTAAGATCCATATTTGCATGTCTCTTGCCATATGGGGCAAAGCATTTCTCTTTGGTGATTGGCATGGAACATGCTGCCTCCCCTAAATGGATCCCAGTTGCATGAGAAAGTTACTCCCTTGAGAATTTCAAAGCGAGTTTAAACATTTTTATCCAAGCAAAGTGTCATGGATGACATTTCCTCTGTGCCAAAGGTTTCATAGCCTAGGGAGGTGAAGAAATAAAAACTTTAGTAACATTGTCTCACTAAAAAATTAACAAAATTTTGTGGAACAACATTCTTGTTCAGCCTTGCTTCATGGTTGGAATAATCAAAACTGTATATTGGACAAGTCTATCTGTTTGATACATTTTCTGTGAATCAAATCATCTGTACTTTATTATAAACCCATCTTCTTTTGAGCTTGAACCGTTCTTGACTTACCATCCTGTATCAGGAACTCAGGCTGTTCTATAGATCGACTATTATGCTCATGCCTTGTTCTTCTCATACATGAGGAGACTGTGAACAACTAATTAGAAAATTGCAAACTATGTAGAGCCATATGTCCATTGAGCCTGTTTCGCATCTGGTGCACCCTGCCAACAATTTCTTTGCCTTCCATGTAACTGATATTCTTGGCATTGTATATAGCCACCTTGAACAAAGTTGTTGACTGTCTCAGTTGACTGCCAGTCACATTGCTTATCACAGTGCTTGATGTCTATGATCTCAACTTCAATGAGTGGAGCAGTCTCTCCTTCGATGACTGCACATTAGCAGCTTCTGGAAGGCAAAGCTATTTCTTGGGGCATCCATGTGTCGCATCTGGTGCACCCTGCCAACAATTCATCTGGGAGGCACATTATTCCAAAACTGAATGTAACTGATATTCTTGGCATTGTATATAGCTACCTTGAATGAAGTTGTTGACTGTCTCAGTTGACTGCCAGTCACATTGCTTATCACAGTGCTTGATGTCTATGATCTCAATTTCAATGAGTGGAGCAGTCTCTACTTCGGTGACTGCACATTAGCAGCTTCTGGAAGGCAAAGCTATTTCTTGGGGCATCCATGTGTCGCATCTGGTGCACCCTGCCAACAATTCATCTGGGAGGCACATTACTCCAAAACTGTAAGACACTTTGGCATCAGCAAGACACTTCAACAATACTTTTATTGGACACATGCAATGTGATGTAGAGATCCACATCAAGTCCCATGTACCCTGCAACATTGGGAAGCCAATAAACAAGAAGCTTGGACTCTATGTATCATTGCCAATACTTTCTAGACTTTTGAGAATCCATCAACATGGATTTTCTCTTTGGTTTGCATGTAAACTAAATTACCATGTCTGTTTTCATGTTCAGATTCGACAAGGATAAAAATACAAAAAAATAAAATCTATCATGAAGTTTGAAAAAAGAAATGAAGATTTTTATAAATATAATTTACATTTCATATAAAAACAGATTGACATGTAAATGCCTCTATAAATGAATTGCCCTAAGATCATTTTGCCCTGTTGAAATTGTTTTTTCTTTGGTTGTGTTTCAACCTTTAGTTTTTGCAGATGTGGATGGATTCAAGTAGATATGGGAGCAAAAGATGAAATTGGGACAAGTTCTTCTCCCTTCCCCCCCACCCACCATTTTTTCCATTGCCTCCAATTATGTTTGTTGAACTTGTTCGGGTAAGATAGAAAACCACCAAAGTTCCGTCATTTTTTAGAAAATTCATCAAATCTGGTACCACTGCTTGTAACCAAGCAACATGATGACTGTATCTTGTGTCACAAGATTTGTATTCGACTTCGAGAGAATTGAAATTTGAAATAAATTTGACACGATGAAAAGTTCATTAAAAAATTTGCAGAAAATTTTAGATGGTTAAAATACAAATATATTTATTTTTTAATAAAATAAAATAAAATTAATTAAAACTTAAAATTTTTTAATTTAAGAATCAATAATATGTTAAAAACCAAATTGAGCTTAACGCATAGACTTTGTTTATTACAACTTAAAAACTAATACTAAACATTTTAAATAGGTTAGTGAAAAAAATCATTTTATTTGCTTAGACACCAATTCCTAAAAATCTAAGGCCTACAGCTAGGTAACAAATTGAACAATGTAGGGAAGCTGGAAAAAAAATAAAATGAAAATTAAAAACTTGCCCCTTCGGGTAGTCAATCCGAATTGCATATTAAGGAAATAAGCATTTATTTATTTATTTCCTAGACTGGGTTTTTTTTGGATATTTTATTGTTTAATTGTGTGGTTGATTCACGGAAATGGATGAACACTGAATGGATGTTGGATTTTTCTCCTGCTTTCTGCTCAGCAGAAGCGACCCTTTTAGGGAAGCCTAGATGATATCAAATGGCTTCAAGGGCTAGATATTATCAAATGACTTCAGAAGTAAACCATCAGATGTAGAAACAAGAGAAGCAGATCTCAATGACAATTAATTGTTTCAGTCATCCAGCCTGGAAAGTCTGAATGCGAAGTCTGAAAAAGACTGGACATCCTCTTGTATGGTTTTTCTGAAAGTTCTAGGCTTCAATGGGACAGTTCTACTGCAAGTCCATCTCAGCTTCTTAATACAATGTCATAAGCCATTTGTGCTAAACGTACCAAGTATATTTCGTAGAAATCCTTATCTTTGTTTTTTGGTTAGTATATGTGATTCCATGGGGCTTAACTAGATTAGGTGAATTTCGAATTTTAATGTTGAAATTTGTCAAATTGTATGACATAGACTGTATCTTTGTTGTGGTTGACAGGTTTTTTAAAATGTCTATCATGAGTGTTAGTGCTGTTGACATGGACAAGTTTTCTTTCAGCAGGTTTTTTAAAACGTCTATCATGAATTCATTTTGGCATTCCAGGATCCATAGTGTGTGATAGCAACACCAAGTTTGTTAGTCTTTTTTTGAAATATTTGTAGGATTTCTTGGATAAGTGCTTGCACTGCTCTGTCACTTTCCACCCTCAAAGTGGACAGATTGATGTGGAATCAAACGAAGCTGAGAATTTGCATTGCTAAGGGGTGCTTAAATAGGCACCAAATTACAATCGATTGCCCTAAGATTGAGCAACCAACCCCTTGGAAGGAGCAACCAATTCCCAAATTGGGAAGATAAGCTCTTATCCAGAGGCTTATTTTAAGGATTGACTATTATCAATCCAACTAGCACATCTAGAAGATTTCTGCCTAGTCCAACGTGAGCTCATAAAACCCACATTTTACAATTATTCATCAAATTGAAAATTATAATCCAAATGACTAAGCCTAACCTAAGGTTTTATTCAACCTAGGAACATAAACCTTAACCTATCACTAGATGTCCTCATCACAGATAAAGGTGGTCAACTGGACCCGGTTTCATCTTTGGCAAATGTACAGTCATGATCATCCATACACCTCGGATGGCAACTTGCCATACATTCAACACTTATAAATCATAGCTCGCACACTTCCATTGTACATGGTCCCTTCCAAGCTTGGCTTGGGTTTGAGTCTCATGCATCCTTGTTTGCATCCTTCCATGCACCAGTCAGTTCACATGTGAGTAGAAGCAAAGGAAGTGGACAAGGCTAAGTGCTTTCTACAACACATTCAACATGTGCATCAACAAGTACAACATATGTTTGCACGCTAGCCACAGAAATGCAAGGAGCACCATGATCAGCATCATGGCCTAAACAACTTTCAAGCAGGTGACCTACTTTGGCTTCATCTTTAGGAGTGCTTCTTAGGTCCACAGAAAAATTAAGCCATTGTGCTATGGTCCGTACACCATTGTGTGCATAGAAGGGGAGAAAAGTTTTGTTTTTAATTTGCCGCCATACCTACGATGCATCTTGTTTTCAGTGCGGAGCTTCTCAAGCCATATTTTCCACCTTTGCTCAAGTCTGCAGTCATATAACATCCCTCATATCTGAATTGTAAGTAATTGCACCACAGGATCAACTGATTGACTACAACTTGCATATGTGAAGGAATCCACACTGTTTTGAATTGCGAAGACTGGTCAATTTGCAGTTCAATCCCAAGCGGTAGACACTTGATCAGCTTGGGTTCCAACTATTACTTGTCAGGGTTCCGAACCAGCTATGGACAGAGACATATCATGGACTTCAACTCCGATACTTCGGGCTTGACTTTTAGGAGGGATTAGTTTTTGAAGGGTTCTTAGAGCTTGCCCCTCTTGGGTTGCTCCCTCCCCCCTCCTCTCTCCGTTCTTTTTGGCATGTACTCTCTTTCGGACTGCAGCCCTCCCCCCTCTGGTCCCCCTTTTCTTTCTCCTTTTCTCCTTGGCCTGGTTGTCGGGTTTCGTCTTGTATTTATCTGAGTTCTTTACTACCAAAGAGGCCCTATCCCATCTCCACTTCTTTTTCCAAGGTCGGGAGGTCGAGATCACCACCTCTTATGTGTACTTGGGGGTTCTTTTCATCGGTCCCACTTTTGGTATGAAACCCGCCGCCCAAGCCAAGGTGTGTAAGGGGTATGCAACTTTGTCTTTGCTAGAGAGAAATTGCTTCAAAGCACATTTTCAAGATATACTTGTGAATATGAGCATCTTTGATGCCTTGGTCAAGCAGACTATTACTTATGGGTCAGTGGTTTGGGGTCCTAGTCTTGGTTCGACTAAGTGGTCACTGGTTGAACGAGTCCAACCACTCTTTCTTCGATGATTCATTCGTTGTAAGGGCACAGTCCCCCGCTCTATTATTTTGTTACAGAATTTGGGGCTTCTCCTCTCTAGCTTGAGATTATCTTCTTGATTATCGATTATCTTCACAGGATCCATACATTAGGAGATACCCCTGCGGGTTGCAGGCACCTCGTCCTTCGCTCCTCAATGGAACTTTTTTTTCTTATTTCTCGGGGAGGTCAGAGGAGCTGGCATTTTCAGGTTTCTGCCCTCCTAGCCAACATTCAGATACAGATGGACAAGCTCCCCCCTTATTCTTTGGGTGTTCTCTTCCCCTCTCGACTTAGTAAGGAGAAGATGCTCCACAAGATCTGGAAGGATGTTAGTCTCCAGTACACTAGATGCACATGGATCTCTCCTGTTGCCCCTCTTTCCCCCAAGCTGTCTTTCTACCATAAGCACTTACTACAAATACAGGAGGGCAGAATAGTTCCTCCACAATACCTTCAACAACACACAATGCATAGTCTTCGGATCTCTATTGGACAACTCAGGGTGTGTTCTCACCAAATCCGAATTGAGTTAGACCACCATCTTCCGTCGGAGGAGCGGATTTGCTTGTTTTGCTCATTGGGTGAAATTGAAACCCTTCATCACTTTATATTTTGCTGTCCTATTTATTATGAGATCCGAGGTAGATTCCACTACCTTTTTAGGGACAACTCTTGATTTGTTTCTACCTTCTTCAGATACCTGGACCAACGGTGTCTTGCACTCTTTCTTAGGGAGATAACTCAACTTTGACGACATAAAAGTTCTCCACTCCTCAACATCGACTCATCACAACATACTTCACCCGCTCTGACGGCTCAGGTGACTCCAGACGGAAATGCCCAACATCATCCAGTTTGGACAGGAGCAGGTTCACTAGATAGCGCACCCACAGCTTTTCAGGGTTCCGAACCAGTGATGGATAGAGACATATCATGGACTTCTTCAACTCCGATACTTCGGCCTCGACTGTTAGGAGAGATTAGTTTTTGAAGGGTTCTTAGAGCTTGCCCCTCCTGGGTTGCTCCCTCCCCCCTCCTCTCTCTTCGTTCTTCTTGGCGTGTACTCTCTTTCGGACTGCAGCCCTCCCCCCCTTTGGTCCCCCTTTTCTTTCTCCTTTTCTCTTTGGCCTGGTTGTCGGGTTTCGTCTTGTATTTATCTTAGTTCTTTTCTTTGTTGGGCTTTTTTTAGCCCGCTAGCTGGCAGTCATTATTGTCCTTCTTATAGTCCCTTGGGTCTTATTTTGGCCCACCGAGGACATTAATAATATTTCATTTCTGTTGTATTTGGATGTGATGGGGATCATTGCTTTTGAAGGAGGGGCAAATGATCTGAGGGCAATAGAGGCAGTCCATGCTATGAAATGGTGCCTTGCTCCTATGCCATTCATCTGCACCTTGTATGTCAACCAAGCTAGCTTCCATAATGCTGACCACACTCATGTGCTGTTTGAGCTGGCCATCATAAGGCTGACCAAGTCTTACGTGCCATCCAAGCTAGCTGTTGTAACATCAACCACATTACTCATTTTGCTGGTGCCTACCCGTGCCTTGCGCATGTTCTAGCGCCAACCATGAATTTCTGACTCAAGTGCTAGTGCCCAACACTGACACAAGTGTGAACACACAATGCCGCACCTTGTATCTGTGTCTCGCATTTGCATCCCAGCCTTGCACCCGGCATCTCTGATCCACATCCATGCTTCATGCCCATGCCATCAGTTAGCATGTGTGGAAGGCCTTAAGGTGCTCACATAGCTCCAGAAGGTCACAGTGCAGGCAAACTTTGTGTCTGTAGCAGACCAATTGTCACAATCACCAAGAAGATTAGCTGAGTTGGCCAAGAAATTGTTTGGGAAGTCAAACCGTCAATGTAAATAATATTCTTGGCATTTTCCATATGTTCTATGGGACGGATGCAAAGTGGATTCATCAGATTTCCATGTATTGCTTTTTTTAAATAATAGTGTTGTATTGTTTATGGAAAGATTCTGTGTCATGTTTCTCATGCCCTGTTCTGTGGTGCAACTCTGCTTCATGAGTCCTGAGGCTCACAAGGTGAACTAGGGAGTGGAAGGCCTGGAATTTGGATTTTACCATGCCCACCAAAGTAAAATTTGGCTACAGTTAAACAGTTGGACTTTTTTAACAGCCTTTCAACATATGTTTAAAATTCTGTGTGCTTCTCTATGTATTTTAGGATATAGATAACAAGGCTGATCTGCATGGCTATGTGTCTTTCTATGAATTTTAAGATAATTGATATACTTTGCATTTCTTTCAAAGACCTCACTTCTTATTATTGAAGCAACTATTGCAATATTTTTGAAAACTACCTTTTTATTTTTAAAGCAACCTGATCTTAGCCACAGTAAATAAACTGTGTTGGGGTTTGAATTCCATTCACAGCCTATCAAATCATTCCTTTGTATAAAGATCTATCTTATACATTTTAAAATAAATTAGCAAGAATGCCAAACAATAAATTAAAGCATCAGAAATCCTCATACCTCAGATCTTTGTGAACAACTTGCTGTAAAAGTAGAATTGGAGGTGTCTTAAGGTATTTTCTGCTGCGCATAGTCTGGTCCCCTCATTATATAACAACAGCACTCTAACTCCTAAATACCTACCACTCCAAACATCTACATCATCAACTCAAACATTAAAAATAATAGAAACTTTATTCCTCTTTGCAGGATTAAATAAGCAAGTAAAGCTTTTATTTCAACCAAATATTTTGAAACTTAAATAGGAAACTTATTCAAATTTAAGGAAGCTTCAATCTGGAAACTTTTTTGAACTTAATGAAGCTGTTGCCTGAAATTTCTGAAGCCCTCACAGTTTTACAGATTTTAATGGTAGCCAAGATCTCACCCAAAAAATCAAATGGCTGCAAAATAAATCTTCTGGAAGTATTGGATCGTAAAACAAATGCTGCGATAGTAATCTTCTAAGAGCTTGGATTCATCAAGAAATCTTTGGAATCTACATTTAGTGTGTGGTAAAAACTCCAGAATATACCCATTAAATACTTCAAATATAATTATGTCTACGTGGGCTTCTTTGATCCTCTGTAATGTCTACATGTGACAGAGACAAGTTAAAGAAATCGAAAACAAAAGTGGGAGGAAATTATTAGATTTAAAATTTTTATGATTAGTTTCTTTGACTCAACAACTTTGCTATGATCTTAACTTTGCAATGCTAAATCTAACAGCTGTGTGTCGTATGCTGATGTGTGTGGAGCGGATTATCAGACATGGGGAAGAAAATCTGAATTTAATATACATTATATATTTATATTGCATAGGATTTTTGTGCAGTAGCGCTGGATCTAAAATTTCATCTAGATTAATACTTAGAAAACATGTAGTGCCTAAATAATATATTAGGAAAGTTTATGGGAAATCATGATTTGGACCTATAAAAGCTACGAGTTTCTTAAATTTAAACCTGTAGGAAGTGACAGGTGATTTTAAATATGACCTATAATTTATGGTCTATATTTCGAAATATGGCCTAAAGACCATCTAATTCTTGGCCTGGGGAGTGGTCTTCACACCACATCCTGGGGCCCACATTGTGGATCAGAAAGTCTCAACATAGTTGGAAAACTCGCAACTTGTGATCAGCAGCCTAAAATTGGAGATTTTATCAGCAACTCGAAAAAGCCCGAAAAAGAAAACTGAAGAATTTTTTCAATATACAGAAAAAAAACATTTTAAACAACAATTTGACAGCCAAAAGGTTGATTTTATATTAAATATTCATAAAACAGAGTACATTATTGTTTATGAATGTAATGTCCCCAAAATTATCCAGCATTGTAAATATTGTCTTTTTGTGTTTTGTATGTGTTTAGGTGTCATTTAGGGTGTTTTGTTATATTTTGTTGTTAAAATGGGAGTTATATGGGTTAATAAGTGTGTTTTGACAAGTCTTATGGTTGACATATGTGTTGAGGGAGTTATTTAAGTATTTGGGAAAGTTTTGGGATAGAAAAAAGACATTATTTAATGCCTTTAGCTTGGTATACGTTTTTGAAATATGTCTAAGTGTTGAGAGAGTCTTTTCCTTCATTGTGTGGACCCCAACATCACTTAAGTGATCTCAACGTAAGATTATATCACAGCCCTTAGATCTTAAGTGAATGAGATCTAATCTCAGCCATCCATGGCCATATCTAAGGCTGAGATTCATTCTCACATTAGGGTGTGATTATAAAAGAGCATTAGGGTTTCATTTGGAGGAGGGGGGAATTGTGATTGAAGGATTGGAGAATACTGCCGTATTCTTGGGCTCTTAGAGGTTGCTGGAAGTATCTCTTGGAGATTTGGGGTTCCCATTGGATTCATCCATTGGAGGCTAGACCAGCTAGCTATCTACCCAATAGATCTGACAAATCCATCTCAGGGTTTGTGGTTTGTGCTTGATTTGTGAGAGAACTGGAGCTGAAGTGAAGATCAGCCATTGAGGGCAAATTGGAGAACATTCTGAGTAGGGTTTCACCCTAATCTCTCCCTCAGAGTGTGACGTCAGCCCTAGGAGGGCAGTTTTGGAGCATTTCGTGGACCTTATCAGCCTAGGAGAGGCAACGTCCAGCCCTAGGAGGGCTAATTTGATGTTTTTGAGGGTTTGGAGATCATTCTGGTGCATCAAGTCTGAGATTCAGCCTCCCACAGCCAGACGTCCAGTTTGGAAGAGGATAAATTGCAGATCAGAAGTGTTTGGGACAGTTTTGGACATCTCAGTCTGACGTCAGCCCTTGGGAAGACCTGATTTGCCAGCTGAAGGTGTTTTGAGGTGCATTTGTGTTTGAAATATCTCCTTTTCCTATTGTTTATCTGTTGTAGGTTGTAATAAGGGTTTGGTTGAAGAAAATAAATAAAAAATCAGAGTTCAGATCTGTTGTCTGTTTGTTATTTTCCTGCGTTTTGGTATATTTGTATTTGGTCTATTTCAAGTGGTATCAGAGCTGGAGTTTCCTGTCAGCCTGAGGGTTAGTTGATGGTCCATCCTTATAACACCCGGAGTAAAGGTACAAATCCTTCAGAATCATCACACATGGCTGGTCATGAGGAAAGAAGAGAGGAGACAACAAGGGATGAGGCACGCAGAGAAGATCCCATGGCCACATTTCAGCGAACTATGCACACTATGCTAAACGTGTTGCTTCGTGTAGAGAGATCCCTCCAGGAAAGGGATGTCAATAACAGGGACTTACATCAACCAGAAAATCGAGGGATTAATACACATGTTGATGGTGAGAATTCAGCTCAAGGGGGAGTTAGAGAAACTCCAAGACAACACGTTTCAGGTGGGAATGCTACTAGGGCATCACGGCTTTGGAAACCTCCCACACCCATGTTTCGTCAGCCCCAAGTTGAGGAAGAGGAGCCAGAAGGCACGGGTCATGAGATGGAAGCACTTTGGGAAAAATTGTGTGCTATGCCTGAAGATTTTCAGGAAAGGGTAGGGTTTGATGCATATGTGAACCTGCAAGATAGAAGATCGGGAAGAAAACCCCGTGGAGGTGACAAAGGGGGAGATCTGCAGTATAAATTGGGTAAGTTGACGCTCCCATTTTTTGATGGCAGCGATAAAATTTCAGCTAGGGCTTGGTTGCAGAAATTACAGAGTTATTTTTCCCTTAAGCCCACCATGACAGAAAACGAGGCGGTACAATATGCAGCTCTTCATCTTGAAGGCGTTGCATATCAATGGTGGCATCATGGCTTACACACCCAAGGCCATGGATCCATCGATTCCTTTGATGTGTTTGCTACAAAACTCTTGGACAGATTTGAAAGACAGGATGAAAATGAGTTTTTTAGTGAACTAGCTACCATCACTCAAAAGGGTTCAGTTGCTAGTTATGTGGAGGAGTTTCAACAAATTTCTGTTATGGTGACTGATGTATCAGAAGATAGGATTGTCCATCTTTTCCTGAAAGGTTTATCTGAACCATTAAGGGGTTTGGCAAAGGCCTTCAAGCCCAAAACCCTTGATGAGGCAGTCTCTACAGCCCTAGACCTTGAATCTTCAACAAATAGCAGCAGAAATAAGTTTGGACAGCAGTTTAAATTTGGACAGCAGTCCAAATTTGGAGCATTTAAACCATCACAACCAAGTGGACAGCCATGGAATAAAGTAAATCAGACCCAAAACAAAGGGGCCCAGCCTCCAAAAATGCAAAATCAGCAGAAGCCAAAACTAGATGAGGCAACTAGGAGGGAACTTCAGCGCAAAGGTTTATGTTTTTCTTGTCATAAACCTTGGGGACCAGGCCATAAATGCTTAGGTAAGGGGCAGAATTACCTAGTTGAGTTTTATGTACCTGATGATGATGAGATGGAGAGAGAAATGGAAAAAGAAGGATCAGAAAGTGACTATGAGGATGCTGAGTATGCTGAGTTGGAAATGGGTGAGCCACCAACTCAAACGTTGGATGTGGAGAACAGCGTTCTAGCTTGCATTTCCGGTGAGTCAAAATATACAACTTTAAAAGTGGCTGGAAAGATTGATGAGCATGCTGTTATTGTACTAGTTGATGGTGGGGCAACCCACAATTTCATTGATGGGAAGTTTGTGGCTGAGAAAAGGTTGAAATCAGAAAGTTTTGCTGGTTTTGGTGTAAAAAATGCCAATGGACAGATTTCCATATGTACACAAGTGTGTAGACAAGTGAGGGTTCAGTTTGGGAAGCATGACATTGTTGAGGACTTTTACGTTTTCCCTATGGGAGGCATTCCCCACGCTGTTTTGGGAGTGCAATGGCTGCATTCTTTGGGAGGTATATACATCAACTACAAGTCATTGGTAATGAAGTTCAAAGCTAATGGACAAGTGGTCACTTTGAAGGGAATGAAGGACCATCATCCCCAACATGTTACAGCCAACAAAATGGAGAAGATTCTCAAGAAGAGAGACATAGAATGGGGAGCCACACTCTTCATGTTGAAAGGTATGCCCACTCCACCTAGGGTAGACATTAAATTTCATCCTGAAATACAATCTATTCTAGATAGGCATAGCGTGGTTTTTGGTGACTTGCCTAGTGGTCTACCACCTGATAGGGGTTTTGAGCATGTCATTGAGTTAGAGCCTGATTCCAAACCTGTGATGATTACTCCATATAGACATCCTAGAGTCTATAAGGATGAGATTGAGAAAACAATCAAGGAGTTACTTGTAATGGGCCACATTAGACCTAGTTCTAGTCCTTTTGCTTCTTTTGTTGTACTTGTGAAGAAAAAGGATGGAACTTTGCGAATGTGCATTGATTATAGGGCCTTGAATAAGAAAACAATCAAGAATAGGTATCCCATTCCTAGGGTAGATGAGCTGATTGATGAGTTGCATGGAGCTACCTATTTTTCCAAAATTGATTTGAGGTCCGGGTATCACCAAATAAAAGTTAGGGATGAGGATGTACCCAAGACTGCCTTTAGATGCCATTTTGGACACTTTGAGTTTTTAGTCATGCCCTTTGGCCTAACCAATGCACCTGCTACTTTCCAATCCGCAATGAACCACATCTTTAGGGATCAACTCAGGAAGTATGTACTTGTTTTCTTTGATGACATTCTGATTTTCAGCAGTACATGGGAATCTCATTTGCAGCATCTAGATACAGTTTTGGCAATTTTAGAACAGCAGCAGTTCTTTGCCAAAATGTCCAAGTGTGAGTTTGGACTTTCTGAAATTTTATATCTTGGGCACATAATCAGCAGTAAGGGAGTTCAAGTAGATGAACAGAAAATTTCTGCTATCAAAAATTGGCCTACACCCACCTCATTGACAGAATTAAGGGGTTTCTTGGGCCTATGTAGCTACTACAGGAGGTTCATTAAGGGGTTTTCTCAATTGGCAGCCCCTTTGACTGATTTAACTAAGAAAGGAGCTTTCCAATGGGGTATTACAGCAGAGAATGCATTTCTGAAATTGAAAACAGTAATGATGAAATGTCCCATGTTAGCTATTCCAGATTTTTCTCAGCCATTTGTGGTTGAGTGTGACGCTTCTGGGTATGGTATTGGAGCTGTTTTAATGCAAAAAGGCAGGCCCATAGCATTCGAGAGCAGAAAATTGAGTCATACTGAGAGAACTTTCTCCATCTATGAGCAGGAAATGTTGGCAGTGATGCATGCATTGTCTAAATTCAGACAATACTTGGTTTGTAGCAAATTTATAGTCAAGACTGATCATAACAGTCTTAGACATTTCCTTGGACAGAGAGAATTAAGTGACAGGCAGCAGAAGTGGGTCACTAAATTGCAGGCCTATGACTTCGAGATTCAGTTTGTGAAGGGAAAAGCTAATACAGCAGCTGATGCACTTTCCAGGAACCCTTCCTTTCATGCTGTAACTGCTGTAAATGCAGATTGGAAGGCAAAAATTATGGCTGAATACACTAAGGACAGATTTGCATCAGATATCTTGAATGGGCAGGTTGTAGATGACAGATATAAAATCAGGGATGGGTTGATTTTGTATAAAAACAGAATTTTCTTAGTTCCGGAATCAAAAATAAAAGAGAAATTGTTGGCAGCTTTACATGATGCACCTTTAGCAGGCCATCCGGGTTTTTACAAGTCATATAGGGTGGTGAAAGAAAGATTTTCTTGGAAGGGATTGAAGGAAGATGTATTGAGGCATGTTAGGGAATGTACTACATGCCAACAGAACAAGCATGAGAACACCCATCCTGCTGGTCTATTACAGCCCTTGCCTATTCCACGTCAAAAATGGGAAGACATATCCATGGATTTCATCACGGGGTTACCTAAGGCCCAAGGTAAAGATTGCATCTTTGTTGTAGTGGATAGATTAACAAAGTTTGCACATTTCTTTGCTATAACAGTGTCTATAACAGCAGCACAACTTGCTGATTTATTCTTTAAGGAGGTCTTCAGATTACATGGTTTGCCCAAAACCATTGTGCATGATAGAGACAACAAGTTTATGAGCATATTTTGGCAGGAGTTTTTCAGATTGTGTGGTACGGAATTAACTCCTAGCACTAGTTATCATCCTCAAACAGACGGACAGACAGAAATTGTAAACAAATGGGTTGAGGGGTATTTGCGGAACTATGTTTTGGGGCAGCAGCAAGCTTGGGTTAAATGGTTGTATGTTGGAGAATTCTGTTACAATAGTTCTTATCACATGTCCATAAAAATGTCACCTTTTATGGCATTGTATGGATATGAACCTCCAAAATTTACTGATTTACTTTTGGAGGATAGTAAAGTACCTACAGCTGCTGATTTTATACAACAACATCAAGATATACTGAAATCCTTGAGAGAAAATTTGCAGCAGGCCCAAAATCAGCAGAAGAAATACGCTGATCAGAACCGGACAGAACGCAGTTTTGAAGTTGATGACATGGTTTACTTGCGGTTGCAGCCCTACCGGCAAACTACAATGAAGAAGAGTGGTGCAGAAAAATTGCAGCCACGTTTTTATGGGCCTTATAGGGTGGTAAGAAGAGTTGGAGAGGTAGCATATGAGCTGGAGCTACCCCCAAGCAGCAGAATTCATAATGTATTCCATGTATCCTGCTTGAAGAAGGCTTTGGGACAACGTGTTGTGCCTTCACAGATTTTGCCACCCCTTGATGAAGAGGGAAAGTTGGAATTGGTTCCAGAAAGGATCCTTGGAATGAGAGAGAAGAGGTTGAGAAATAAAACCCTCAACGAATATCTGATCAAATGGCAAGATTTGCCTGAAGATGATGCTACATGGGAAGGGCCAGAAATTCTCAAACATCCAGCCTTGATAAATTGCTTGGGGACAAGCAATTCGGGAGGGGCGGACTTGTAATGTCCCCAAAATTATCCAGCATTGTAAATATTGTCTTTTTGTGTTTTGTATGTGTTTAGGTGTCATTTAGGGTGTTTTGTTATATTTTGTTGTTAAAATGGGAGTTATATGGGTTAATAAGTGTGTTTTGACAAGTCTTATGGTTGACATATGTGTTGAGGGAGTTATTTAAGTATTTGGGAAAGTTTTGGGATAGAAAAAAGACATTATTTAATGCCTTTAGCTTGGTATACGTTTTTGAAATATGTCTAAGTGTTGAGAGAGTCTTTTCCTTCATTGTGTGGACCCCAACATCACTTAAGTGATCTCAACGTAAGATTATATCACAGCCCTTAGATCTTAAGTGAATGAGATCTAATCTCAGCCATCCATGGCCATATCTAAGGCTGAGATTCATTCTCACATTAGGGTGTGATTATAAAAGAGCATTAGGGTTTCATTTGGAGTATGTGGGAATTGTGATTGAAGGATTGGAGAATACTGCCGTATTCTTGGGCTCTTAGAGGTTGCTGGAAGTATCTCTTGGAGATTTGGGGTTCCCATTGGATTCATCCATTGGAGGCTAGACCAGCTAGCTATCTACCCAATAGATCTGACAAATCCATCTCAGGGTTTGTGGTTTGTGCTTGATTTGTGAGAGAACTGGAGCTGAAGTGAAGATCAGCCATTGAGGGCAAATTGGAGAACATTCTGAGTAGGGTTTCACCCTAATCTCTCCCTTAGAGTGTGACGTCAGCCCTAGGAGGGCAGTTTTGGAGCATTTCGTGGACCTTATCAGCCTAGGAGAGGCAACGTCCAGCCCTAGGAGGGCTAATTTGATGTTTTTGAGGGTTTGGAGATCATTCTGGTGCATCAAGTCTGAGATTCAGCCTCCCACAGCCAGACGTCCAGTTTGGAAGAGGATAAATTGCAGATCAGAAGTGTTTGGGACAGTTTTGGACATCTCAGTCTGACGTCAGCCCTTGGGAAGACCTGATTTGCCAGCTGAAGGTGTTTTGAGGTGCATTTGTGTTTGAAATATCTCCTTTTCCTATTGTTTATCTGTTGTAGGTTGTAATAAGGGTTTGGTTGAAGAAAATAAATAAAAAATCAGAGTTCAGATCTGTTGTCTGTTTGTTATTTTCCTGCGTTTTGGTATATTTGTATTTGGTCTATTTCAATGAATCAACAAATCAGCCAAAATACATCATAGAATATTAGAAATGTAACATTTCAAAATATAAAGCAATTTTTAAACTGATTTTTGTTTTCCCTTCCTTTGCCTTGCACTAGATAGTTGGCCTTGGCTCTAAACTGGTGGATGAATTGGAGGCTGCTCAAGTGCAGTATTATCATGGTATATCTCCTCCAAACCTCTTAAATTTTCTGATTCCTCCTCAAGTGCCTCAATGTCCTTTGCAGTAAACTTGGTATTCATAGGTCTTTCTGCAATCCAATCATCTAGTGGATCTAGCTCATCCAATTGAATTGCCTTGTAGGATTCACTAGCCTCCACTTGTCTTGTGCAAAGCCTAAGATTGTATTGCACAAATACAAGGTCATTGAGGCGCTCTTGGGTCAACCTATTGCGCTTCTTGGTGTGTACGGCCTCAAATAGAGACCAATTGCGCTCACACCCAGAAGCGCTACAAGGATGACTCAAGATGCGGACAACCATCCTCTATAGAGTAGGTGTTTTGGAACCATAGTCCTCCCACCATAAATCTACAAAAAAAATAATTTTCAAAGTATTAATTTACATTCGTAAACTACATAAAAAATTTAAAAGAATGTTAAACTTTAAAAGTTTAAATGCTTTACCCGGTCGTAAACTTGACCTTGCTTCTTTGGCAAAGGGGGATGCAAGCAACCTGCATCGTGTGGCCTTATATAGTTAAAGCATCACCATTAAAGTTACTAGTGTAAAAGAATTTGGGGTTCAAGAAGCACCCCATGGCATGAATTGGTTGGAGTTGCCTTGCCCACCTCCCATCAATAATGCACCAAATTGGTTCAAACTTGCGCTGGTTGCCACTGTAATAATGCTGAATGGCCTCTTTGGCTCTATCCATTGCCTCAACCCATGACCAGTTTTTCACCATCTAAAAGGAGAACCCTTACCAAGGGTTTTGTCACCTGTGATTAAATAGTAAATATTGAAAATTTGGGAAAAGTAATGCTCAAGTATAAAATAAGATTTTAAAATTTAAATTTGAACTCAACAAGCAAATTGCAATTACCTTGAGAATTTCTTGAACGCTCACCCAAAATAAATTATTAAACACTTGCCTCCATATCCATTGCCCCTCCTCTTTTGCATGAAACAATGAGGCGTACCATTCCTTGCTCCCAAATATCTGCTTCAAAGTGGGTGATGCCATTAGAAGGCTCTACAAGGGGATGAAATTGGAGGCAAATCGAGTGATCCCTAGATGAAGAATGTCCCTCTCATCATTGTGCTCCCTCATCAAGTTGAGCACCCATGTGTGGTTATAGATAAACCGTGTAATATTCTTTGCCATTTCTACCACGGTCTTCACCCATGACATTTTGCCAATGTACTCAAGCATGAGGTCAATGCAATGGGAAGCATTTGGGCTCCAGAAAATAGAGTGGTACTTCTTGAAAAGTCTACCCACGGATACATATGTTATTGCATTGTCCGTCACTACTTGGACAACATTCTCCACTCCTATTTCTAGCACAACCTCCTCCAACAAACTAAATAACAATTGTACATTCTTTACCTCTCGCGAGGCATCAATTAACTTCAAGAAGACCATGGATCCACATGAAGCCACCATGAAGCTCAAAAACATGCAGTTTCTTGCATCCATCCATCCATCAGAAAGAATGCGAGAGTCCTTTTTCCTCTATGTAATCCTTTGCTCTTCTACAAGAGCACGTGTGTTGTTGACACACTCCAACAATGGTCCACTTAAATCTTTAGCCGAAGGTGTCTTAACTCCTTTGCCAGACTCACTCAATGCGCTCACTACGACATCCCAATAGGGGTTGTTCACACAAATGAAGGGAATGTTGCAGTAATACCAAAAAGTGGCTATAGTTGCCCTGACATCCTTCGCCTTGTCCCTCTCCCGTGCAGTATTATGAATTGTGATTTGTCTTGTGGTGGAGCCTCCTCCTACACTTCTCCCACTCCCACTAGCACTAACTCGCCGAATGCGAGGTCTATGAACAAATTCTTCAGCTACGACATCCTGCAGTTCGGCCTCATCCCCATAAAAAGATCCCCATGGCCTTACTCCATGTCCCATTGCAATTCTTGTGATTTTGTGCTCAATATTTTTTGGCCTCTTTGCTACACAACTAAGCCTTCATCTCATTTCTAATCATATCATCTGCTCTAGGGCAAAAGGGTCCACATCATTCCCCGGTTGCCCAAGTAGATGGAATTTGAGGTGATGGATGCCTCCTTGCATGTCCTTGCTGCAATGTTTACAAAACACTTGATTCGGCAAGTTTCCCTTAACCCCATGCTTCCACATTGGGTCTCTTCCTGGGTTTGGACTTGGGGCTATAGATAAAGGAGTGTGTTGGGTTCCACTTGAAGGAGGATCATTGCTGCTTGCAGCGGTTCTAAGGACCTCAGTTGAATAATCAACCTATATTTCCTAATAAGAGGGAAAAATAAAAAATAATTCATTAATCAGATGCCCTAGCCTACATGCTTAAAAAAAACAAACAAAAAAAAAATTGAAAAAAAAAAACCAACAAAACCCTTTTGTTTTTTTTTTTTTTTTGGGGGGGGGAGGGGGGTGGGGGTGGGGGGGAATACCTTAGAAAAATCTGTAGAAACAGTCTCAAATCTCCTTGAATTGGTGTCCAATCTTTGATGCAATCCGGAAAAGTGGTTTAAGATTTTTTTTTCACCTCTTAGAAGATATTCCATAGAGCTGGAGAGAAGAAAAAATGAGCAAATGAGAAGAAATGGGTTTTCAAAAAAAAATTCTGCGTTTTTCCTCTTTTTTTGGGTCCGTGGCTGATTTTCTCTTGAGAAATCAACAAATGTTTGGTGCAAAACTCGTCGTGTGTCGGCAAGTGTCTCAGCACCAAAAAATTTGAAACAAAAAACTCATGGGCTGCAATTTCTAGGCAAGTTTTCTTACTATGAGTCTCAATATCCTGTGACGAGAAATAAAAAAAAGAAAAACTCATGGGCCGCGATTTCTCAGCTTGTTTTGTAACTATAAGTCTCAATATCCATTGAAGTCTCTAGATGAATTTACATTTTTCATTTAGTACTACAGTCAAATCAGAAAGTGTGTAGAAGTCTCAATAAGTTCCTTGTGAACCTTTGGAAATTCAATTGAATATGATATTCTTGAGTGTGCCTTTGTAGTTGTTGTACTGTTGTCTACAATAGAAGTCATGAAAGGCTTCACTGTCATTGTTAGATTAAGCTGAAATATATGTTTATATTAATTTTTGTATAAGAAATTTCTGTTTGGGACATTTTCTGCATGAAATCATTTGAACATTCTCATAAACCTATTTCCTTTGGGCTTTGCAAATGTCAACTTCCAACTAGAAATTGCGATTCCCTGGCAAGTTTTCTAACTATGAGTCTCAATATCCAGTGAAGTCTCTAGATGAATTTATATTTTTCATCTAGTGCTACTGTCAAATCAAAAAGTGTGTAGAAGTCTCGTTAAGTTCCTTGTGAACCTTTGGAAATTCAAGTGAATATAATATTTTTTAGTGTGCCTTTGTAGTTGTTGTACTGTTGTCTACAATAGAAGTCATGAAAGGCTTCACTGTCATTGTTAGATTAAGCCGAAATATATGTTTATATTAATTTGTGTGTAAGAAAATATCTGTTTGGGACACTTTCTGCATGAAATCATTTGAACTTTCTCATAAATCCATTTTCTTTGGGCTTTGCAAATGTCAACTTTCAGCTATATAAGGAACTGTCATTGTTCAAATTATCTACAGATTGATTATGATGCTCATGTCGTGTTCTCATTTTTAAGATGATGAAGCTGTATGAACAAGTAGTCAGAAAATAACACTATCATGTAAAGCAGCATATCCATCAAGCCCCCTAAATAGCAAATATAGTTCAAACTTCTTTTAACCTACCTTAAGATAATTCTACTATCTGCAATCTTTCAAACTTTCTGAAAGCACATTCCTCTTGGGTTTTATGATTGTCAGTGCTTGTCTCTTTACAATTTATCATTTAGTCTCTAATAAGAAGGCAAACCCAACTTGCTGAACCATTTCATATTTAGTTCAAGTATGACAATGAATATGATATTTATATTTTGCATCTCTGAGTGGCATCACTGATGATGTGTAAAATATGACGTGTAAAAAATGCTGGATCATATATAACTTGAAAAATTATCATAGTTTTATAGGCATCGATTGGTGTGAATGGGGGTGTGTAGTTCCTGCTTTTCAATAGATAAATTTCCATCATTGTTGACGAGCTTCATTCATCATTTATCTATGTGGAATCACAGGGAAAATGTTGATACCTATGGAAGAGTGTCCAGGTGCTTTCACCTTTTTTATTTGGTGTGATGTCAAATGTGTTTAGAGAAGTCCCATGAAGATCCCAATAAAACTTTGGGAATTGATGGGGTTTCCAAGAAAATTCCGTCTTATGTAGATCTTTGAGCATGCATTTGCAATTGTTGCATTTTCATCCACATTAGTTGGAAGTCCAATGCTTTGCTGCCATCACTAGATGAAGCTAAAATGTCTGTTTTTATTTACAGGTATGGTACTTGATCTTGGCAAAGCTATAACATTCTACCTGCTCTTTATACATTTAGATTACATACTTCAATGTTTCACTGGGATGCATAGTGACAATACACTGTTAGATTGTGTCTTGTTCTCTATGTACACTTCTGTTGATAATATACTCGTCCTTTTCATTTAATTGCTTTTGTTACGAAATACAGTATGGCATCTATGTTACACATATTCCTCATGTAATTGATGGCTAGATAACTGACAATGGAGTTTCTCTTATATACAGCTGGGAAGACGTCTGTTCACACATTTAAAGGTATACAAAGGGCCAGATCACCCACATATGGCTCAAAAGCCTGTGCCACTGCCCATCATGGACAAGAGAATAATGATAAAGAAGTAAGCGATCTTGAGGAAGATACACGTCTTTTTCCTCCATTGCTAAACATATTCTAGGTTATATCCTGACATCTGCCTGTGTAAAGTTTTTTGAAATCAGAATTTTTCAAATATAAATCTCTACGAGATAGAGAATTATTTCTGTAGAATCTAGCCTGGGAAAAAGGGGCTATGCTCAATACTTCCAATTATCCCTGCTGTACTTTGTGGCACTGAGATATCATTTATATTTGTTTCTTTCCATGTTTATGTCAAATATTTTGGTAGTTCAATGCAATGACATGTTTTGGATTTTCTTCATCATTATGCTATATGCATAATGCAGGAAGGGTGGTAAGCAATGCGGAAATGAAAATGTGTATCCGTTCATGTGACTTATAAAGAAAAGATCCAACTACTTGGTATCAAGATTCTGAATTTTTAAGGTTCTCTTTAAAGAGAAGTATGCAAGGTTGCACTAATAATTTACTTGAACCTGAATGCATTTCAAAGTAGCTGCATTTTGTTCTTATGCATCCTGATTTGTAGCTTTCTCTAGGATTACTAAATCTATGCATATAAAATACTTAAGTATTAAATTGGTGTGCATACGTATACATGTCTATGTAAGCATGCATTTATTGTAACAGTGTTAACTTGTTTTTAGTGTAGAAATTTAATCCACACACTTACCTAGAAGGACATTTTATTATTGTAAACTGTCAAATTCAAAATCCTCCAACGGCTGTTTAACAAGAAGTAAACCTCCAATTTCAAAGTATATGTCCGCTGAATCAGATAAAAAGGTTACTTTCAATCATGAATGGTGCATTATGAAGTGCCACACTGTATTCACAAAAGCTATAATGTTACTATTATCTTTCAAGTAGACAAGCCAAGTTGCAAGTTGCAAATAGAATATAAATGTTGACTGGAAATCCCTCCAGCATGGTGACAATGGTTGTCATTAGACATGGGGGCAACTGACAAACATCCATTGGCAGGTTTATGGGCTCTTGGACTTATGACTATGTCCATGCACCTAGCTGCATTTTGACATGGGGGGAACTGACCAGCATCTACAACTAGGGATATATGTTGGTCAAGCAGCTTGACAATAACTACATATGTAGGTGCAAACAGAAGCTATCTTGTACATTCTTGCTTCACAATGTTGTTATTATGGCTGTAAATGCAACCTTACAAATTGACCATTGAAATGAAATGCACAGGACAGAATGAAAGCAATACAAGCCTGTGTAAAGGCAACAGAAGCATCTGGTCACCTCACAAGTTTCCACTCTATCAGCATTGGCACATCAATGTATAGAGATGAGCTTAAGAAAACATTCAATGGACCCAGAGTGCACACAACTCGATAGAGGCTGGGATGGCCAAGTGGTATGCTGCATGTGACATTGAACCAGCATACAAGGTGGTCATTTCACCTGCTACTATTCCCGTTACCTCTACAATGATCCAAAATGATCCAAAATGAGCAGTGCAAACAAGATCTTCTTCCATATGATCTTCCGGTTGACATTTTTGTCTTTCACAAAGAGAATATTCTCACTTGCTTTGCCTTGAAAGAAATTCAAGACATCACGAGTTGTCCATTTTTGAGCAAAGGGGAGAAAGGAGAGATTGGGTTCTCATGATGAGAATACTCTAGTCTATCCATTAAAGGTAGATGGACATCATTTATATTTATCACACTCTGAATTACTTTTTGTTCCTTGTATCTGATGCAGAAGAATCTTTTGTGTATTTAGAAATTTACATTTTGTGTTGGAATGTTGATAAAGCCTAACTTGAGAAACAGGCACAAAAGTTTGTCCACGCCTGGTAGAATTTTTGAATCCGAGGAAGATATGTACACTCCAGTCGAATCTCTTGTGTTTGTTTACAATAATTGATCTATATCATGCATACTGTAAAATAATAAGGATGATATCATACACATTGTAAGATATATTGTGTGAGCCATCCCTTCCTCTCAAGGACCCCAAAACCAAAGGACAAAAGTTTCTGTTTGGCTTAGTGTTCAGCATTTTAGATTGCCATCTTTCCTTTGACATATAGGGAGAATTCAATTTGCTTTTCATAGACTTGTTTAGATTTGTTTTGTTTTGAGAATGTGGCTATATGTTTTGGATTTCAAAAATTGTCGTCTTACAAGTTGGGGATGTGGCCATATTTTGGGGATTTCAAAAAATTGTCTTACAAGATGCACATTCTACCAATCATATTTCCCCAGAGTGGATTGGATTGGCTGCGTTGGGTCCATATTCAATGTAGACATAGTTCCCAATGCATCATGAAATCAAAGGGAGCTGCTACTGTTTATAAAGAGATTTAAGGAGGTCACATTTAACTGTTCTTTAATATCCCAAATGGAGGTGCTTGGCTGTATGCCTAAAATAAGCAGTTACCTCTAGATGACAGGCCTTGAAGAGGCTCTTGCATCCCTTGTAGACTTTAGATTGATTACTTTGATCCACTCTTCTAGTAGTGGGCAACACAAAGTGCTTCTTAGACGATACATTTGAATCCTCATCAGGTGGGGTTAGACCTCCAAGATAGTGCATCCACATAGAGTAGCCACCAGGGGATCTTCTACACAGGACAGAAAGAGGCAATTACAATTGTCCACCTTGATGGTCTATGAGGTTCAAATAGGTAGGCATTTCTATATTCTTCTTTGCATCTAGAAGATATTCATCCTAGGATGATAGGATGGTTCTAGAGACTTGTTGCACCCCCGACCATTCTCCTAGAGACATCATCAGTCTTATATTGACTCGTCCATAATGGTTGATGACAATCAAACATATTTGGACATAAACTAGCGGTAATTGCTTTCTATTCGCAATATCTACTGACAATCTACCTCTTTTTAATTGTCGATCTTTACAAGAATATTAGCCTTGATTGTGTCATGCTTGTATTATAAGTATAACTATTATTACATTGGAGATGTATATGTTTCATACAATTCCCTTTACACAAAGATATGTTTTACCTGTTTTGCGTTGAGGTTTCTATTTTGAATCTTTGCGAATTTGTATTCTTTGAAGCACTGTTTTTGGCTTCCACATTATTGTAATTAAGTGTAATGTTTGAGTCCCATTGACCTACTTTGGTCACTTGTGTATTTTTATATTATTTAAAAAAAAAAATTAAATTGGTTCTACGGGGTTGAAATGACCCCACTATGGTGCATTTATTTCAATGAACCACACTATCAAGGTATTACAACAAACTATACTATCATTGGCCACCTTATCACAAGCGTCTATCAAGATGCATGGATTTGAACTTAGGTTTTGCTCATACGATTGCATCGTGTTGATTGTTGCTCCATAGTCATAAAATTCATCCATACGTGCACAATATAGTGAACAATGTATAGATACCAATTGAATGAGTAAATATAAATGACATTTTATAGACATCTCAAATAGATAGTGGTAAGCCACTTTGAAGCTATTACATCTAAAGTGTAAATTAATACACATGATTGAATTAAGAATGAGAGAATGTTACAAAACCTCATTCTCATAAATATAAATCATTCACCAATATGGAGAAATAGGAAATGATTCATCTACAAATAATTATCCACAATAACAATCTACACAATAAGACAAATATATATAATATACTTAGGATAGGGAAATAACAATAATACTCTTTAAGGAAAGAATAACTCCATTAAATCTTCCAAGATGAGAGGCCACTCCATGGACAAAGATGACTATAAGAGAATATTCAATATGAATTCTCTGTAATGACAATATGCTTTATCTTTATACCCAACATCTAATGCTACTTTGGGGAGGGTATAATCCTAACCCTAGCCAACTTTTAAACCCTTATCCAACTCATTATTATAATATAATATTATAATACAATCAACCTTGGGTTATGTGTGGCCCATGCCAACTATACATAATACCCATATACAATATAATATCATATTGGCATATACCTATACCTAGGTACCATAACATTTCACTCTTAAATGTTTTGTCCTCAAAATATGAGAAGAAACTAAAAAATATGATCTTCTGAGCATTATTGACAACTAGTACCATTCTCGATCATCCATCCATCCAAGTGAAATTTTGATTGGTGGTGGTCTTCAATGATGCCAAGTTGCTATTGTGTCGCTCAATTATCCATAACTGCTTCTTTGGATCCATGCCTTTGCTGCTCCACTTTCATATTCAGAATGATTGCTCCTATGGCTCCATGCTATTGCTGCACTACTCTAAAATCCATAATTATTGTGCTTTTCTTGACATTCATTGCAATACTTAATGCCATCTCAGTCCATCTAGGTCCATAATAATATTGATGGCCTATGTCATGCCTCTATGATTGTTGTTGCTTATGGTGGTGTGGGTGGCGATATGCTACATACTTAACTTGATGTTTTACTTCCTTTGAGTCTTCAACCTTTTGTTTCTTTGTTTTAAAATTTTCCTCATGATCTTCTCGTTTTAAATTCTTCCTCATGATCTTCTCGCTTGAGCCATTCTTTTGGTGCATCCCTATGCTTTTCTAATTATGCATCCTTGGAATTTGCTATTGCCTCTTCCTTAGACTCTACTATTGCTTCTTCCTTAGACTCTAGTTGTGATTTCTCTGCTAGTTTTTCAATTTGTTCCTTTGCCATAACTTTTCGCTTCTCCTTGGATCCTTGCTCCTTATGTTGAAAAATATCTTGTAGTGTTATCTTCTTTATGTTGTAGCATAATTGTAGGAACGTATTTTTGTACATTAATGTTAATAGTACCCAAGGAATCCAAGCAAGGATAACCACGAGCAATATCCACATCATCCTTGTCTATGCCTTAAAAATTTGAATATAAAACATATTTATCCATGGTTTTCTTCAAATATCCAAGAGTCTATATATTCTCACCCTCTAGCTATATGTTAATAATTTTTACTATTTGAACCTACAATCTCTTAGCCAAAGCAATATTAATAAAATTATACCTATTTCTAGGGTTGATGAAAATAATAACCTTTTCCTTCTAAATGCATCCTTGAACTTATAGAATATAATTTTTAGATTCAAACAAATCCCTTTAACCCTTCTTTGGCTTGGTTGACTTCAATGGTGTGGTTCTTATAGCCTACACATTGTGGTACTTAGTTTTTCCTTTTCTCTCTTCCTTGAAATTTTTGAACTCTCTTTTTAATTTTTTGTTGTTTTTTTTTAACCCTATTTATTTCTTTTTCATATCCCTCGATGGTAACCTTCAAACTAGCTATCTTTTTATAAGGGTCCCATTGAATTAAAAATGCATGCTCTATTTCTTCCCAAGTTTATTCATAATTATTTTAAGTAAAAGTAAATTACCACAAGTAAGAGATGTCCTCCAAGAGCAAAATAAAGCTTATCTTTCCAAAAATAATGAACAAAATACAAGGATCTAAAATTTTTCCACCGATCTCTAGCATCAATATGATCTTCTCTAGAAAACCTTGATAAATTCATGAGCTTACATCCAAAAAATGACAATGAAAACTAGGGTTCATTATATATATATCTTCCACTGAAAAAATCCACATAAACAAGTAGACCCAAAAAATTCTTTTATAACACAACAAATAACAAATGGTTGCTTATCCAAATTGAAAGATGTCTCAAATATTGTATTTATGAAAATATGATTTGAAAAGATGTCACTACCCCTATTTCAGACGACTAACTTCATAGGATCATGGCTCGTCAATATTGTTCAGATTCCTTCATATAACCACTTGTTTTGGAGCTTTTCAAATTCTAACAAGATGACATAAGAATTGCTTGAATCAGACCACTACATGCAAATATATAGCTCTTGAAAGATGAGACACTTTCTAAGAAAAATTATCCAAATTGTAATCCAAGAAGGAATCCTCACTTTGCCAAAATTGTTGCTTTGATACCACTTATTATGAAACCTTATTCTCATGAACATAAATCTTTCATCAATATGTAGAAATATCAAATGCTTTATTCACAAAGGATTATACACAATAACAATCCACACAAGGAGACAAAGATAGATAATACCCTTAGGGTAGGATACAAGCAATAATACTATTCAAGGAATAACTCCACAAGATCTCCCAATATGAGAGGCCACTTTGCAACCAAATATGATTACAAGAAAATGCTCGATATGAATGACAATAGATGATTCCTTACAATGACAATATCCTTTCTTTATATACCTAGCATCTTATGCTACTTTGGGGAGGGTATAACCCTAAACCTAGTTGACTTGTAAATCCTTATCCAACTCATTATTGTAGTATAATGTTATAGTTTAATCAGCCTTGGGTTATGTGTGACCCATGTCTACTATCTATAATACTCATATACAATATAATATCATATCCCTATATACCTATCTCTATGTATCTAAACTTAAAGATCAAATATAGTGTGAGAAGCTTACTCTATATTTATAATATTAGTTAACTTAAAAGAATCTAAAGCAGTGTTGTCACAAAGACCTTATGTTGGTTGTATGCTCATCCAACTGTAGATGAGAATGGGCACATAATTAGGGGAGTTCCCTAAAAACATTGCTCTCAATGCTTCCCTCTATCGCTTTTATAAGAAGACACCCTTTCATGTAACTTGATCAATAATTTCTATTTGATTAGGTATTTGGTGATGGCATAAGTGTTAAGCTATTTGATTTGCTTCCTCATGATTGCTTCAAGGTCCAAAATGCATTTACCTCCATCTAGCTTTGGTAACTCTATTTGAACTTGAACATGTTAAACAACTACCTAACATAGACATGAAAGCTTTGGGTGAATCTGTGATAATATAAAAAGAGAAAATGCATGATATAGACCTTAGTCGATAAGACCCTATGCACCTTTACTATAGCTTATTAGTGACAACCTCAATCAAATGTGTTGGATTGTATATGATATTTCACATTCTTGATATTATCTTATATGGAGTTTAAAATTTGAGTGCTATTTGTTGGTCTTATACTATAAGTAGACTTGTCCATATAGCTAGAGATAGAGAAAAGCCAACTCTCTTGCTTGTTAATTATATTCTAAGCTAATGTCATATCCTTGAAGGATTATAATATTGTTTACTAATGCACAACATGATCTTTAATTGCATGTCCTTTACAATGATGTTGCAAGGAACCAACTACAAATAGTGGAGGATATCCTTAAAGAGCCTTAAAGGGTGTTAACTTGGTGGAGGTGTCATATGAAGTGTTATACCACCACCCCAATGGCAACTACTTTACATATAGTGCTTGCTTGTTCGAGACAAAGAGATAAAACTACATTCCAAACATATGTCAACTATCTCATATTACCCATATGATTTGCTAGAGATAAATACCCTGAGTAGTTGAAAATGTTATGGACGTTTTGTTTCCATGTAAGGAAATTCGTTTGAAGATGATATCCTAATGATGTGTATATCATCAAATGGATGCAAATAAAAAATCATGATGCCACATCTAGGTTGATATCATTTGGTATCATAGCAGGTTTAAGGAACTTGGTTCTATTATTGCAACTTGTTTTGTTGGGGTGATAAAATAGGAAGAGACCCAACCTCTAGGATGAAGTTAGTGCATTAAGGGTTTGGTGGAGTAATACTTGTTCATGCCATAGAGTGAAACCAATATCTAGGACTAAATTTGGCCTGAGGAGAGGGACAAGAGAATACTTGCTTAGAGGTAGTTGAATTGGTGGTGCATGAGGAGGCCTACACTAAGTTGTCAAGATCAAAGGTGAAACCATATTCTTGAGGTGAAAGGTAGTCTTGTTGGTTGTTGACAGACAAAGTCAGCAATTTAAGTCACTTGCTTCAAGGGCTTTCTGTTTTCCTTATCTATTTCCCAATGAATGAGCAAAGTTGAGTGTTGAGGATGCCACCCACTTAGTAAGGGAGATTATGGAAAGGATGGTCTCTCCAACACCATGTAGTAGGAGCATCATCCATCACGAGGATGAGGTTGTCCTAGGGGTGATGTTAAAATGAGACATCTGCAATCTAAGCAGGATTGGTAACCATCCTAACAAGTTATATGTGGACTTGACAACCACCATGTTGTGGGAACATGGTCCATCGTGCGGATAGGAGGTCCCATAGGTGGTTGAAAAGTAGTCAAATAAAGTTTGAGGGCTTCATGAACATCTTAGCATCTATGGTGATGAAGGCACTGTCATCCAAGGAGTTAGAGAATCCTCCATATTAGTATGACAAATTGAAGTGTGCTTTATCAAGTCGATAGGTGGTCCTAGGGGTAGACATTGAAACAAATATGCATGGTTAGGAGGGCCAAAAACCATTCATGCAATGGGAATGCATTGTGCTTTGCCTTAGTACCATACTAGGGGTTGTCTTGGAAGGAGTCCTTACCTATCTCAAATAGACTTGCACAAGTTTTCTTTGAAAGAAAGAGGCATGCCTTGAATAAGCAGACGTGTACCTTGAGTAAAGTTTTTGTATTTGACACAATCTAGATGGGTTAAGCAACCCTAATGAGAGTACACTAATATGGTTGACCTAGCAAGAGTGAAGCAATATCACACCACTATCGAACCAACACCTTGAGAAGGTGTTTACCTTGTGGTAGGCATGTTGGACTACATGTTGAACAAGTGGGACTTGTGCCAAGCATGATTAGAAAGACACAACATTAGCTTATTAAAATTTGATAGATTAGGGACTTGTGCTGGAGTTGTGAGAATAAAATGCCATGTTGGTGTGTGACATTATGTTGGAAAAATATTCAAAGTCTTATCAACATTTAGTTGGATTCCACTATTGAGCCAAGATGGAGTGGGACTTTGACTCATGATGTAAAGGTGTCTTCTAGACCTCAAAATCGACTATAGGTCTAAAGAGGTTGGGTCAGCTTGGTGTGTGTTGATGTTGTGCATGGTCAACATACATTGTCCATGCAACAACTAATACCAAATTATAGCACATAAATCCATGAAGGAATAAAAAATTCCACCTATAGAGACAGTTACACTCCTTGAAAATGAAAAGTGGTGAAAAGTTAGAGGCTTTTATTAGAATAATTGTTGAATTGTAGGCCTCACTCCAAGTATTAGGAAAACAATATCATATGGTCTTTTCATGCCCATTGTCATGAGATTTGTTTTGTCTGCATTGAGTGTCTTGGTGATGTTCCTTAATATCACTAACCATGGTTCTTTTTTTGAGACTTTTGTGAATTTGCTTTAGCAAGAGGAAAATATTCATGAGATAAATATAAAAGAGGATCAAGCCCTAATCACTCATCAAAATGGAAAGATGCCAACAAACACACATAAAAATGATGGTGCCCCAAACAATAACAACACTAAGGGAAAAATCAATAATAGTAGTGTGGGAACCATTCGTGTTCCTAACGAACATGTTTTATTTGTGGGAAGCTAGGGCATGTACTTAAAGATTGCAAGTACAATACCTTCTTGTAAGGTTCTTCCACTAAGAACCCCTCATAGACATCAGAAGCCAAAAGGAAAGGTCCTTAATGATAGAGAAGGAATGTGCCACAACACCACCATGGTAATGTTCATGATAAAAAAATTGATGATGAAGAGTTTGTATATGCAATACAATCTCTTGACGTGGTTTCTCAATCGCTCTCAATTTACTATGTTGAATTGGATGTTACAAAACAATGTAAGGATATAAGGAGTGGTTTTTCTTTAAAGACTTCCTCTTATCACATACAGGTAATTCTCAATAAATATTTTACTTGAAACATTGCAAATATAGGTGATATTTCTTTACATTTTGATACTCATATCTGTTTCTTGATCAAAGTTCTTTACGTGCTTGGCCTCAAGAAGAACTTGCTCTTTGTAAATCAACATCTTGGTCACAATTTGAAAGTTGAGTTTGATAAAACAAAAGATAAGAAGTTTTATCTCATTTGAGACATGTCCAAAGGCTCCACAATTTTTGTCTATGCTTTTGAAATTGCAATATATTTTACCTTATTATTGTACATTCTTACAACCAAATTTTGGTAGTCGAGACTCAAAATGTTGTAACTCTTTGGGAGTGGAAATATAAATACTTGAATTTGGGCTAATTGAAAGCACCTCACAACCATGGCATAGTGAGGGGCATTCCCTCACTAAGAAAATATGGTGATATTTATTCAAGTTGGTTGGATGGAAAGCAAGATCAAACCACCTTTGGATCTAGTCATTGAGAAATTGGTCCTCTTGACCTAGTGCACATCGATATTTGTGACCATATGGATTTAAACTTCAATGGCTATAGGTATTTTTAACTCTTTTTTAATGATCATACTCATCACATGTGGGTGTATTGTTTTAACAAACCAAGGATCATGCCTTTCATTTTTTTAAGGAGTAAAAGCTTTTGTGGAGAAGTCCTTTGGTTTCCATATTCATTTGCTCCATTTAGAGTGTTGTGGGGGAAGGGGGGAGGGGGGAAAGTAAACTAGTAGCAAGTTTTTTTCTTTATCAAAGTAGAATAATATTAGGTGACAATTGATAACTACCTACATAACATAATAGAATGGTGTTGCAAAGGCATAATCATACCATTTGGGGGATGGTACAAGGCATGTTTACTGATGCATATTTGGAGCTAACATTTTGGGCAAAAACCATAAGCACGATGATTTATTTGTTGAACTATATGCCAACGATTGTGTTGTGTGGCATCATTTGAAAAGAAGCATGGATGAGGATTAAGTGTTTTAATTTCACACATTTGAGTTTTTAGATGTAAAATATTCATGCATATTTCAAAGTAGAAAGGGACAAAGTTGGAAGAGAAATTTAAGAAATGCATCTTTCTTGGATACAATAATGAGCCAAAATCTTGTCGACTCATGGATCTCGAAATTAGGATGAATACATATAATTTTTTGATGATAAGAGATTCCAACACACCTTCTACTAAGCCATCTATCTTAGATAAAGATCCTATTATATTTCTTGATTATGAAACCTCTAAGAGAGGTTGATGTTGATCTCAATAATATTGATGAGTTTGATGGTGTAAATAGTCATGCTAATGATTCTAGTGTCATGCATAGTTGGCATGCACTTGCCTTGCAACAATTGATATCAAAGTAGGTTTAGAAAACTTTTTGTTGCTAATGAAACCTATTTCATTGGGGCAACAAAACAAGGGGGTCATGTTTGAGATGAAGCTACTATGTAATGGGCTTAACAAAGCTAATGCTCATTGTTCCATCTAGTTTAACTAATGTTTGGAATAGAGTTTAGCCTAACAAGAGGAATGGGAGGATAACTACCTAGGTGCGGTTAAATCGTTGACACAAACAATATCCACATTTAGCTATCAATGGTGAAGGTAAAATCATATTGTTGGTGTGAAAGGTAGTCTAGCTAGCTGGTGAGGGACAAGGTGACTAGTTTAGTTCAAGTCACTTTATTTGAAGGTTTTTCACCTTTCTTATCATATGTTGAATGGATCTAGGTATTGAGGATATTTTCCACTTAGAGGTGGGACCTCACAATGGAGAGGGTGGTCTCTCCACCACCATCCAATAGGAGCATGGTTCATTGTAAGGATAAAAGGTCCTAAGGGTGGTTTGAAAATGGGTAGGTGCAATGCAAGTGGGACTAGTGTCCATCCTTGTAACTTATAGGTGAGGCCTCACAACCATAATGTAGTGGAAACGTGGTCCACCATGCATACTTATAAAATTTATGGCTATCCCAAGTGGTATCAAGAACAATGAGGGAAAAATCATCAACACTAGCATAGGAGCTATTATCGTTCCCAACTGACTTGTTTTATCAATGGGAATCTATGGAATGTACTTAAATATTGCAAGCATAATACCTTTCTATAGGATCTTCCAACAAAAACCTACAACAAGAATTAGGAGTAAAATAGAAAGGTCCTTAATGACAAGTAAGGAATGTGCATAATGCCAACATGACAATGTTGTCGAGGATAAAAACTCTAATGATGAAGAGTTTGTATATAAAACATAATATTTTGATGTAGTTTCTCAATATCATCTAGTTTGGTATATCAATTCTGGGACTACCAAATGCATGACATGATAGAAGAAATAGTTTGTTTCTCTAAATCCTTTTGCTAGATTTCACAGTATTTTCTAGAAACGAATGAAATCAACACACTACCCAATATTGATAAAAAATAAATACCCTCAATATATGGGGATGTTCATGGACACCAAATAATCTTATTATCAAAGAGTATAATTACACTTCAACTGATAATAAAATGCTTGGCATGATGGGGCATTTATACCCAAATACAAGTTACCTTTAGGTCAAGGTTAAGTAACCGAATTTTAGGTTTAAAATAATAAAATATTATAAAATACCTTTTACATGATTTACAAGGGTCCAAAGGGTTTATATGTACAATACGATACAAAAGCATTCATGGCCTCAAGATAAGCTTAACTGCCACATATTCCAACATCCCCCCTTAAGTTGAATGAGGGACACTGAGAGAGACCCTTATTTGTCATCCACCTTAAGGAACACTCCCACACCAAGTAGCTCTTGCATGCACCCAAAATGAACATTGAGCATGAAATTGGTCAATATATCTATTGCTTGCTCCATTGAAGACATGAAAATAGGATTAAGCTTCCCATGTACACAAAACCATCTAACAAAATGCATTTAAATCTTAATGTGCTTAGTTTTTTGATGAAACACTAGATTGTGAACAAACTAGATGATGCTCTAATTATCATACTGAAGAGTTATTGGAAAATTCTAAGGAATTCTAATATCTTCCAAAATCATGGGCATCCACTAAAGATGCTTAGTTGCCTCATTGAAAATATAATATTCAACTTTCATAGAAGACTGAGATATGGTGAATTAGAATATAGAACACCAAGAAACATGGATGGATCCCAAATAGAACACAATTTTTGTGGTGGACCGTTGCTCATCCAAATCATCAACACAATCAACATCTAAAAATCCTAATATAATTGGAAAAAAACTGAGCAATGGTACCCATATGATAAGTCCCTCTAATGTACCTAAGAATCCTCTTTGCCATGCTCTAATAAATCTCTTTGGGGGCATGCATGTACCTAGAACAATAGCTAATAGCAAAGTCTATATCAAGTTGTGTGTGAGCAAGATAAATAAGTCCTCTCATAAGAGATTGATATAGAGTAGAATCCACCAATGAAGTCATACAATGAGTTTGAAGCTTTAGTTCTAAAGCAAAAGGAGTTTGGGCGGATTTGCAGTCCTCCATATTATAACTATGAAGAAGATCTAATGCATACTTGGATTGTGAAATGGTGATGCTAGAATCTATTTGATCAATCTAAATTCCCTAAAAAATAGTGTAGGATCCTCAAATATATCATCTCAAAGGTAGAACAAAGTTGTGATTTCATGTCCTGAGTCAAGGTAGGAGAGTTTTCTATAATGAGAACATCATCAACATAGCAAACAATCATCAAAGTATCCCCATACTTATGTTTGACATAAATATCATGTTCATCCTCCCATTGCCAAGAGCCACAATTAAGAAAAAAGAATGAATCTTCTCATACAAGCATGAGGTCCCTACTCAAGGCCATATAACGATCTAGTCAATGGATAAATCATAAGGTTAGGTCCATCAAGATCAAAACTAGGTTTCTACTATATACAGATCTACTCCTAAAGTTACCATGTAGGAAGACACTCTTCACATCCATCTGATGTACCATCCATCCAAATGAGGCTTCTATAGAGAGAATGGTCTTGATGAAATCCATCCTAACAACTACAAAATTTATCTTAGGATAATCAACTACCTCATGTTGAGATAATCCCCTAGAAAAAAGGCATACCTTGTGCTTCTTCACCTGACCATCCAATATGTAATTAGTCCTATAGACCCATTTGTATCCAACCACATTCTTTCCTTAAAAAAGAGGAACAAGCTCCCATGTCCTACTCTTCATCAAGACCTCATACTCTACTAGCATAGTATCTTCCCACATCAATTAGTCCTTAGCTTGAGAATATGTAAGAGGATCTTGAGAATGAGAAGTGTTAGATAAATGCTTAAGAAAGAGCCTTTTGGTATCACTTTAGATATAGAATAGGATGAGCATCCTTCAGAAGCATCTTAATCCTCTTGGACGGCTAACAAATTGAGGAAGAATAATATGCAATTTATGGCAAAACAACATTAGAATCCAAACCTAAAGAATCCAACTTAAAATCACCACTTCATCATGCAAAGCTGAAGCACTTTCAACTAATGTGTCATGCTCAATATATCTTGAATTTAGAAAGGAAGGTGTTGTAGGTGGTGCTACCCATGAAGGGATTAAATCTATAGGTAATAGAACTCCACTCAAATATGTAGATGATGAATGTGCTATAACAAAAATAGATCCTACCAAAATATTTGAAGAAACAACTAAACCTAAATTAGTCAAAGGGTTAAAAGTGTCTTCCACCAAAAGCTTAGGTGGTGGCTTAGAAAGAGCACCTAGAAGGACCTCATAAAAAATGACCTCTCTCTAAATCAAAATCTCATGTTTCTAAGGGTTATAAGGGAAGTATACCTTGTATTTGAATACCCCACAAAGATGCATCTTTGAATTTTTAGTACCTCATTTCAAAGATCTTTGGGTACGTGAGCCCCTATTGAAGACCCAAAGTTACAAAATTATGACATATGAGGCTTCATCTCCCTATCAACCTCTCAAGTGGTGTCATACCTTGAACACATCTAATAGGAATATCGTTGATGATGTATGTTGCAAAAGTGATGGTCTCACCCTAGAATTTATGCTCCGTTCACTTAGCATGAATCATATACTATGCCATACCCATGATTATCTTGTTCTTCCTTTCATCCATACCATTATGCTCATGAGTATAGTGAATAGTCCTTTGATATGCTATCCATAAAGATTCAAAAAAATATGAAAGACATTGCTCATGTACTAACCTTCCCACCTGACTTGAGACACTTTATTCTTCTATCCATTTTTTTTTTATAAGAGCCTTGAAATCCTTAAATCTACCAAATACCTCATCCTTAGTGTGAATAGTATACAACCACACATATCTAGAAGTCATATCAAAATAAGGAAGTACTTATTTCTAGAAATATAAGGTGTATCCATGGGTCTCAAATATCATTATGTATGATCATTGAGTAGTCTGTCTTATAGTCCCTTTAGGAAAAATATCCCTATGATGCTTCCTAAGAATACATCCCTCACATGAAGAACACAAGCTTATACTGAGAGGGGGGTGAACAAGTATAAGATCAACTTTCACTTTTCTTTCCCAAACAATATTATCCAATATTATCAATGGCAATATCAATAGCAGTAATCAAAGCAATGCACAAATCATCACACACAATAGAGACACCAATTTAACGTGGTTCACCCAATGTGGGCTACTCCACGGAGAAAATATTTCTACTAAATTTTCTCAACAAATCTTCTTGGGAATCAATTCCCTATTACAATGTTTATGGACCTCTATCCAAAGGAGACACCAATCCCCTATGCTCTGATTTGTGGATCTCTCTCCACAGGAGAACTCTTTCCCCTTTTCTCTGGTTCATGGAACTTGATCCAGGAGACCTCTATCTCCTCAACTGGTTCGTGGATCTCTCTCCACAGAAGAACTCTATCTTCCCAACTGGTTCATGGATCACACTCCATAGGAGAACTCTTTCCCCTTGCTCTAGTTCATGGATATCTATCCATAGAACTTTCCCACTCTATCCATAGGAGAACTCTTTCCCCTCTACCTCAGTTAATGATATTCTAGAAGAATTCTACCCCCACTACTCTGGCTAATGGATCTCTCTCCACTAGAAGACCTCTATCCTCACTGCCCTAGCTAATGGATCTCTATCCACTAGAGACTATTGTCCTCTTTACTCTATCACCTCCAAATGCTCTATCTCAAATCTACACCAAACTCTATCCCAAGTGTAGTACAAATCTGCTCTAACTCTACTCACAAATATGCTCACAAATCTATTATCTCAAATCTATCCTCAAGCCTTAACACAAATCTTGATCAAATCACCAATCAACTCTACTTAGATTTACCCCAAGCCTTAACACAAATCTTGAACAAATCATCAATCAACTCTCAACCATTCAAGTCTTCACCAAACTTGCTCAAATCAATAATTCACCAAGACTTGCTTAAATCTACCTTCAAGTCCTCTCAAGAACTTGCTCAATTCTCTCAAGTCCTTCACCAAGACTTGCTCAAATCCGCTCTCAAGTCTTTACCAAGACTTGCTCAAATCTCGTCCTCTCAAAGACTTGCTCAAATCTACTCTTAACACATGCTCAAAACAACTCACAAAATATGCTCAATCAATCTCAAATCTTGCACACAATGCTATCAAATGCTTTGTCTAATCTTCAAAGTAATTCCTTTAACTTGAAGTAGTTTAGACATATTCTATCCAGAATTCGTTTAACCTCTAGAACATATAGAGAATGATGTACTCTATCAAAACTCAATATGTTCTACTCAATCATTAAGTCTATCACTTTCACAAATCTGATTTCTAATGTTTGCACATTCACTTTCAATATCACTCAAAACCAATGCTCAAGAAGTTTCACTCAATCATTCAACCAATGAAACACAACTTGCTCACAAACCCTAAACAAGTGTTTTCATACTTCTTCAAACAAAGAGCACAATGTGGGTCTCAAACCCTAACTCAAATAATCCTCAATATCTATCTCAAATGTTCTCTAAACATTCACCAATGAAGCATATAAAAATTCACTCAAATATTTCCAACAATGCTTATCAAACAATCCTTTTCACTCCACCTTATATTTCACAACATTCATTCCAACATTTCAAACAAAGGATGATGTGCCCATACCTCTTTGCTTTGATGGAGATATATCTTCAAAACCTATTTTACTCACAACCAAATCCTTTTGCCAATTCTAGGTTAGATAGCAACAATCTATCTCAAAATCTCCACAAGAATATTCACCTCAAAAAATATTTCACCATACAAGAAATATAATAAAATGTCAAGTCACAAATACACCTTATCACTCCTTCACTTTCAAAATAATATTCAACACACATAAAAATAAAGTTCCTTGTTTACACCTTATAATATCCAATACTTTCAAAATAATATTCAACACATATAAAAATAAAGTTCCTTGTTTACACCTTATAATCTCCAATACTTTCAAAATAATATTCAACACATATCAAAAATAAAGTTCCTTGTTTACACCTTATAATCTCCAATACTTGATTTATTTCCTAAGCACCCAAAATAAAATATTTAATTAACACACCTTATGACTCCCTAAACAATTCCACACTTGGCCCTTTCAATATCACGTAGCCTCAAAACAATTTTTGTTTTCCAAAGCCTTTCAAATTTAACTCAAAAATTGCATACCTTAATAATTTGCCCACTTCACAAAAATGTTTGCATATGCATCAACAACCACCACCAAAATCGAAACCGTGACCTTAGCCACCACAACACCCTAGCCAAATCTAGGCTACCGCCTACGCTATGCATCCACACATGAATCAACGTGCACTCTCTCCCATACAATGTCTTCTTCTCACAAGTTTCATCGAAAACGAAAAGCTCTTTCCTCCTTCACAAAAATGAACTGCATGGGATTCAAAACCGAGACCAACCTCCATGAATGCCTTAGCCAAGCCTCAACTTCCATCTACGCTAGCCAACATGGATGAACCTAAGTCTATCATCTTTTCTTTTTACCCCGCAATGTCTACCTCAAAGTTAGCAAAACCTTTGTCTTCTTCTCCCTTTTGAAAGTCAATCGAGCGCATGCGAAGGAGATTTAATTCGTGGGATAATTTTACCAATGCAAACCTTTGAATATTTATATGTGCTTCGAATTACCTTGTGATGTCGGTGCATTTAAAATCAAACTTTGGCTTTTTATTTATATTATATTTTAATTATAATTATTTAAATTCAATGAATTTAAATATTATAATTTAAATATCAAAATTCTTTTTGGGTCTTTTCTTAAGGATAATATTTTGCCACCATTTAATGAATATTTTAACCTTTGTCCCATATATTATAATGCAAATCATTATAATATTATTTCTTTTAAACTTGCTTTCTTTTCCTTTTGAAAGGCCATGTTGGTCGGATATTATAATATTAAAATATTATAATATTAGTCTTTTTCACTTGCTCTCTTTTTGCACATAGTCTTCAAACTTGGCCTTCAAACTTTTCCTTGTCGTGCTTTCATAGCCCATGCCATTTTGACATCAATGACAACCTAATATGCTCAAATTTCCAACAATCTCCCCCTTTGTCATTGATGGCAACCACTTTCCAAAACACTTGATTTCAAATCTGCTCCCCCTGAATGAATGCTCTCCCCCTAACTCAAATCTCTCCCCCTTTGTCATCAATGGCAAAGGGACTCCTTTGGGGCTAAATATAAGACTCTTAGCTTAGCCCCCTCCCCACCTCCTCTCCTTGAGGTGATTAATTTTGGGGTGGGAGTAAAATTACTCCCAGCATACAATGCTCTTTTCCTTTGTCAACCTTCTTTCTCAACATACCCTTTTGGTCCCTTTGAGTATCCTTGTTCTTGCTTGTCTCTGGAAGCTCTGGAAACTCTGTTCTGCACCACTTGGCCATATGCCCAACATTATTGCACTTATAACACTTAATGTTGTGGTTCCTTGAAGGTGCAAATATCTTGAAGTTCCTCCTGGTGAAGCCATACCTATTTCTGTCATGAACCCTGCAGTGAATTGCTTTATGACCAAATTGATTACAAGAGTAGCAATACCCTTGAAAGAAATATCCATATTTGAAGTTCCTCTTAGTAATACCATACTCCTTTTCATGAGTCCTGCAATGCATAGCCTTGTGACCAAACCTGTTACATGAGAAACAATGTCCTTTGAAGAAATATTTCCTTGGACCCATTGGTCTCTTAGTCCTTTCTTCCCTGTGATGTTCCCTGTTCCTTGTTTGTGCATTGTTTCCTTTCTTGGTGAAACTTCTATTCACATAAGTCTCACTTTCTCCTTTACTCTCTTCTTCTAAAGCTTCTTCCTCTTTGGATCTTGAGCTTGACCCTTCTTCTTGTTTCTCTTGTCTTTCTTCAAAACCAAGTCCTATTTTGTTAGATGAAGGTCTTTGTGCATTGATAATCTTATCCATAGTCTTTGAACTTTTCCAAAACCTGTGTAGCTTGTCCTTAGACTCTTCCATTTCCTTCCTTAGAGAAACTACCTCTTGTTCTAATCTCTCACATTCTAAGACTTTTGCTTCTAAATTTTATTTAAATCTCCTTGTCTTAGCTATTGAGTTTGTCAGATCTTGTATAAGCTTTCCTTTCTCTTCATCACATTCTTGAAATTGAGCCTTGAATCTTGAATTCTGCTTTCTAACATTTTTCAATTCTTTTAGAGCAGAAATAAGTTCAGCTTCTAGATCTACTACTCCTTCCTCTTCATTTTTTGATTCTTTCTCTACTTCTTTGTCTTCAAGAGCATCTTCATATTTTTCAGATTTATCTTCAATAGGATCACTTCCTTCATATTCTATTGCCAAGAAGAGAATTTCTTCTTCTTCACTATCTAAGGATCTTTCATCACTATCACTTGAAACCTTGCCTATCTTGTCCGCATAAAAACTCTTCTTATGCCTCTGAAAAAAATTCTTTTCATGCTTGTTTTGTCCATACCTATTTTTCTTTTCATACCTGGATTTTCTTGCTTCCTTTCTCTTATGATCTTGTTTCTCTTCACTACTACTACTTCCAGATTCTGGACAGTTAGATGCATAGTGACCATATTTACCATAATTGAAACACTTAACTATTTTTGTACCTTTGTGCTTTCTTGAGTCCTTGTTCCTTCTACCATAGTTTGCTTCTTCATCACTGGATGACTCATCACTTGAATCTGGATTCTTATATTTTGTCTTCTTTGCTACTTTGAAGGTTACCTCTTTCTTGGGAATAGGATCCTTTCCTATTCTCATCTCATAAGTTGTGAGAGTTCCATGTAACTCATCCATAGTCAAAGTTTCAATATCTCTTGTTTCTTCTATGGCTGAAACCTTTTCATTATACCTCATAGGGAGTGACCTTAAAACCTTTTGAGCAACATCTGATTCTTCAACTTTAAATCCAAGTCCTCGCATGGTGTTAACAACCTCATCCACATGAAGTAAGTATGTAGCAATGTCTTCCTCATCTTTCATCTTCAAGTCTTCAAATATCTTCTTGTGATTTTGCAATTTTGCCATTTTGACCTTTTTGTCTCCCTCATATGTTTGCTTCAATTTATCCCAAATTTCCTTTGTTGATGTGTAATGCATAACTTTTACAAACTCTGCTTCACGTAAACCACTTAAGATTGCATTCATTGCCTTTGCATTATACAGATGTAGGAGCTTACCATATTTATCTATAGGAGGACTAGATGGAGGTGTGTATCCATCCTCAACTGTTTGCCATGTCTCATATCCTTGTGCCATCAAGTAAGTCTTCATTCTTATGCTCCAGAAAGCATAATTGTTCCCATCAAACAATGGTGCCTTATTTGTTGAAGATCCACTCTGAGATGCCATCTGTGTTCCTATATACTTTTCCTTCAAGTTGTTAAACTCTTTCGAAGGAACCCGCTCTGATACCAATTGAAGAACACAAGCTTATACTGAGAGGGGGGTGAACAGTATAAGATCAACTTTTACTTTTCTTTCCCAAACAATATTATCCAATATTATCAATGGCAATATCAATAGCAAGTAATCAAAGCAATGCATAAATCATCACACACAATAGAGACACCAATTTAACATGGTTCACCCAATGTGGGCTACTCCACGGAGAAAATATTTCTACTAAATTTTCTCAACAAATCTTCTTGGGAATCAATTCCCTATTACAATGTTTATGGACCTCTATCCAAAGGAGACACCAATCCCCTATGCTCTAATTTGTGGATCTCTCTCCATAGGAGAACTCTTTCCCTTTTCTCTTGGTTCATGGAACTTGATCCAGGAGACCTCTATCTCCTCAACTGGTTCATGGATCTCTCTCCACAGAAGAACTCTATCTTCCCAAATAGTTCATGGATCACACTCCATAGGAGAACTCTTTCCCCTTGTTTTTATGATCTATCCATAGGAAATATTTCCCCTTACTCTAGTTCATGGATCTCTATCCATAGGAGAACTCTTTCTCCTTTACTCTAGCTGATGATCTTCTAGAAGACTTATACCCCCACTACTCTAGCTAATGGATCTCTATCCACTAAAGACCTCTATCCTCACTACCATAGCTAATGGATCTCTATCCACTAGAGACTATTATCCTCTACTCTATCACCTCCATACCAACTCTATCTCAAATCTACACCAAACTCTATCCCAAGTGTAGTACAAATTTACTCTAACTCTACTCACAAATCTCTCACAAATTTCTCAAATCTATCCTCAAGCCTTAACACAAATCTTGATCAAATCACACCAATCAACTTCTACATCTACTCCCAAGCCTTAACACAAATCTTGTAACAAATAAAACAAATAAACTCAACTAAACTCAAATACTATAATCAATTTCTCTCAAGTCTTCACAAAGACTTGCTTCAAATCTACCTTCAAGTCCTCTCAAGAACTTGCTCAATCTACTCTCAAGTCTTCACCAAGACTTGCTTCAAATCTACCTTCAAGTCCTCATCAAAAAAATTCTCAAATATACCTTCAAGTCCTCTCAAGTACTTGCTCAATACCTGTCTTAACACATACTCAAAACAGCTCACAAAATATGCTCAATCAATCTCAAATCTTCCACACAATGCTATCAAATGCTTTGTCTAATCTTCAAAGTAATTCCTTTAACTTGAAGCAGTTTAGACATATTCTATCCAAAATTCGTTTAACCTCTGGAACATATAGAGAATGATGTACTCTATCAAAAACTCAATATGTTCTACTCAATCATTAAGTATATCGCTTTCACAAATCTGATTTCTAATGTTTGCACATTCACTTTCAATATCACTCAAAACCAATGCTCAAGAAGTTTCACTCAATCATTCAACCAATGAAACACAACTTGCTCACAAACCCTAAACAAGTGTTTTCATACTTCTTCAAACAAAGAGCACAATGTGGGTCTCAAACCCTAACTCAAATAATCCTCAATCTCTATCTCAAATGTTCTCTAAACATTCACCAATGAAGCATATAAAAATTCACTCAAATATTTCCAACAATGCTTATCAAACAATCCTTTTCACTCCACCTTATATTTCACAACATTCATTCCAACATTTCAAACAAAGGATGATGTGCCCATACCTCTTTGCTTTGATGGAGATATGTCTTCAAAACCTGTTTTACTCACAACCAAATCCTTTTGCCAATTCTAGGTTAGATAGCAACAGTCTATCTCAAAAATCTCCACAAGAATATTCACCTCAACAAATATTTCACCATACAAGAAATATAATAAAATGTCAAGTCACAAATACACCTTATCACTCCTTCACTTTCAAAATAATATTCAACATACATAAAAAAAATTCTTTTAATTATACCTTTAAAAATATTAACAAAAAAAAAATTCCTTTTTACACCTTATAATCTCCAATGCTTTCAAAATAATATTCAACACACATCAAAAATAAAGTTCCTTGTTTACACCTTATAATCTCCAATGCTTTCAAAATAATATTCAACACACATCAAAAATAAAGTTCCTTGTTTACACCTTATAATCTCCAATACTTGATTTATTTCCTAAGCACCCAAAATAAAATATTTAATTAACACACCTTATGACTCCCTAAACAATTCCACACTTGGCCCTTTCAATATCACGTAGCCTCAAAACAATTTTTGTTTTCCAAAACCTTTGACAAATTTAACTCAAAAATTGCATACCTTAATAATTTGCCCACTTCACAAAAATGTTTGCACGTGCATCAACAGCCACCACCAAAATTGAAACCGTGACCTTAGCCACCACAACACCCTAGCCAAAGCTAGGCTACCTGCACTATGCGTCCACACGTGAATCAAGGTGCACTCTCTCCCATACAATGTCTTCTTCTCACAAGTTTCATCGAAAATGAAAAGCTCTTTCCTCCTTCACAAAAACCAACTGCGTGGGATTCAAAACCGAGACCAACCTCCACGAATGCCTTAGCCAAGCCTCAACTCGTCATCTGTGCTAGCCAATGTGGATGAACCTAAGTCTGTCATCTTTTCCTTTTACACCGCAATGTCTACCTCAAAGTTAGCAAAACCTTTGTCTTCTTCTCCCTTTCGAAAGTCAATCAAGCGCATGCGAAGGAAATTAATTCATGGGATAATTTCTTTACCAAGTGCAAAACCTTTGAATATTTATATGTGCTTTGAATTACCTTGTGACGTCGACGCATTTAAAATCAAACTTTGGCTTTTGATTTATATTATATTTTAATTATAATTATTTAAATTCAATGAATTTAAATATTATAATTTAAATATCAAAATTCTTTTTGGGTCTTTTCTTAAGGATAATATTTTGCCACCATTTAATGAATATTTTAACCTTTGTCCCATATATTATAATGCAAATCATTATAATATTATTTCTTTTAAACTTGCTTTCTTTTCCTTTTGAAAGGCCCTATTGGTCGGATATTATAATATTAAAATATTATAATATTAGTCTTTTTCCACTTGCTCTCTTTTTGCACATAGTCTTCAAACTTGGCCTTCAAACTTTTCCTTGTCGTGCTTTCATAGCCCATGCCATTTTGACATCAATGACAACCTAATATGCTCAAATTTCCAACATCACATGCACCACTTAGAGGGGAGATATGCAATATTTTAAATGGCCATCTGCAATGACTCATGTATCTCAAGGATCCACATTTACATTTGTGACCATAACCACAAAGTATTTATTTGTAGTAGAAGAAACAATAGGAGTCAATATTTCTCGCAACTTATACATTTGGTACAAGTCATCAAACAACAATTTTAAATCCATTATCTATATCCTCAATTACCCAATGGTTAGGCCATAATTCTACCTTCTTATTTGTATGAGTAATGCAATAGATAGACAAGACATTAGGGTCAACATTAGGAACATAAATTACCTTATCAAAAGAAAAATATCTAATGCGAATATCTTCACATCCTCTAATCTACAAAGAAGAGTAATCTCCATTAACAACACACTTCCCTACATGCAATTTGTTGCACCCTTGTAGGAGATGCTTGTGCTTTGTCATGTACCTTTTTTCCTCTAAATATCCAATCCACTCATAAAAATAAGTAGGCATCCAATATGATGAATGAACAACTACATATGCCTATGAGGTGTCTCCATTAAATCTATTCTCATTATATGCATAGAAAAGAGCAACATAAATACCCACTGTTTCACTTCTTGCTCAAGCTTCTTGATATGAATTCAAAAAAGTTCTACTTTATGTCCTTGCAGTAGTCACAAGTTATATTTTTGAAGGTCTTATTAGGCTTCTTTTATTTCTACTTTGACTTCTTGCCACTCTGAAATTTGGTAATAACTTCTTTTGGATGGGCTTGATTGATGAGAAAATTACCCTTATGCCTTTGTCTTCTAGCCTAATGATATAAAAAGTACTTAAACACCTCATCAACTGGTAGTGCAAGAGAATTAGAGAGGTAGACTCAAAGCATCTCAAATACAACAACAACTATCTCACATGTCTCTAAAATATTTTTGAATACTATATTATGTAGTTCAATGTTCTTCTTATCCACACATTCCTAAGATTCCTCTATTACCTTAGGTATTCCTCTTGTAGTCCAAACATATTATTGCAATTTTTTTATTCAAATAATATACTCATAAAAAATATCAAAAGAGTTAGTAAAAGTAGTCAACCTCCAACCTACTAATTTATGTAGAATCAATATGATCACACGGTCCTTGAAACTTATCAAGCAACTCCTTGGGATCCATGGTGTTATTAACATAGGTGTCATAGATCTTGTCAATATGAAAAACTATAACACTAAGATACTCATCCTTCTTACCCTATAGATATATTTCCTTTCTTCAAAATTAGTAGCACGAGGTTCCTTATTCACATATTTGAGTAACCCCTTACTTTGAAGAAAAACTTCAATCTTAATTTTCAATGTAGCATAGTTTGGACCATTCAAAAATGACATATGTTGATCCATAACTATCCTACCAAAACACAAAATACAAAATATTGCATGTAGTTATGGCTAGAAACAACACAACCAATGAAAATATCTCAAAAAGTTATTTGAAAAAATACCCAAAACACTTGCATATGCAAAAGTTATGGTCCTGGAAGTTTGCTTCCAAAATCATACAAAATGCCTACAAAAAATTTGAAAAAAATATTTTTTATACTTATAATGAAAGGGAGGTTGTCATGTGTCATTGCATGGTGGATGAGGGGATTCCAACTATGTAATTATTAGAAAATATATCAACAAATTGCATGATGCCATTTGTCATGATCACGGGACTTCCACCTATGTGCTAACTATGTAGACTAGTGAGCAGGGTGCCAATGAATCAGACTATGTCAATTTTCATGATTTGATTTATTCTATAATCTACGAACCATTATACACCACTTTTTCATTTTAATTCACTCTAAAATTTGTGCTCCACCAAGTTTATTATTGACTATGTGACTATATAGTCATTGAGTTTGATGAGTTGGTAGAATATATTTGGTCAAACTCATATTTATGGAGGCCAAGTGACAGCATGCTTGCCACATTGATCATTGTATGGTTTTCCATATTATTCACTATATGAACTACCATGTGAGTTGTCATGTCAATTATATGAATTGCCACATGACCTGCCACTTCACCCTCCATATCAATAGTATTGACCATGACATCATCAAGTGCCACATCAATGTATTTAACTGGAAAAATGAGTGATGTCATTAGGTTCTATGTCATTAGTATTTTCCATGTCATCATCAAGTTTTATGCTAATGTTATCCATATAAAAAATGGTTTGGCACTAGGAGGTATGAACTCTTGATATCCTCCTTCCAACACCTTAGCATGGGCTCTGCTAGCCACCAGCCCCAAGGTCCCCTTGGGAGTATAGTGGCTAGTACTATATATAAACACATAATTTAAACCAAATGCTCTCTAGTGTACATAATATAAGCATACATTAGCATGATCATGCATGAGTGAACCCCCCTTTGTACCTTCCATGCCATGGAATATTTCCTTTTTAAAAAAATTAAAATTTGAATTTTGGAGGGAAAAGGGATTTTTTTGAATGTGAAAGTAGAATACCTAGAGGTAGAATGAGATAATATGATAAATTGGGACCCTCTGAAATTTTAAATAGAATTAATAAATATTATAATTAATTTGCATCTATCACAATTTTCCCTACATAACCTTTTTTTCAAATGCAATCAATTAGGACATTCTATCACACCCATGTAGTAAAAAGTTGCTAGACTATTTTAGCAACTTTTCAAGTGGCTCTGAAGTCCTTACAAAGCATGGAAGCCTACCCATGGATTCTCTAGCATAGGGGTCTATGTAAATTTTTTCAGCCTTTTATTTTCTTCTTTTATGATGACCAAGTCTTCTATCCTCTCATATGTGCAACTATTAGATACAAAAAACTAAAGGAGAAAAGGAATTTATTTTTCGAGAAAATCTATAAAAGACATGAGGTTTTAAAAAGACCTTGAAAAACTCAATCCTAAAACTAGTCGATGACTTATCCTAGAGAAATTATTTTTAATCCATTGAGAGCCTTATGATCCAAATTTTCTTAGGGTTTTATCAAAAAACCTTTTTTTTCAGGTCCATTGTCAGCTTACAAAAATTATTTTGGCTGCTCCAAACATAGTTTCTCTTGGGAGACACCATAGAAGCCACTATTCCAACAATAAGCAATCGAGTAATTGAGATTCACACCCGGTTTGATACCATGCTATATTTCATAATTTTTTCCAAAAATGGATGTAATCAACATATTACTTAGTATTGCTAAAAAAGAAATACACACAAATCAATGCATATAGTATATGGGGGTGTCCATGGACACCAAATAATCTCATTATAAAATAATAGACTTACACTCCAAAAAATGATAAAATGAGTATAATAGGGTATTTAACCTAAATGCAAGTTACCTTTAGGTCAAATTTAAGTAATCAACCTTTAGGTTTAAAATAATGAATAATTACAAAATTACCTTTTGATAGGTTTACAAGTGCCCAAAGGATCTATGTGCACAATACAATACAAAATTCAGTTGTGGCTTTAAGATATGCTTAGCCACCACATATGACAACACCTTCTTATCATGGGTAGGTACCTCCCAACAAAAACTCTACCTATATTATTATAGGTATAGGTTATGTTTCATATTTATTACTTGATGAAATTTCTTTTCATGTATAGCCTAGAAAATAACTTTCTCTCTATAAATTTGCTTCTCAATCACAATTTGTAAGTTGGGTTTGATAAGCAGGAGATAAGAAACTTTATCTCATTTGAGACAAGTCTAGGTATTCCATAGTTGTTGCTCATGCTTTCAACATTGGCATAAATTTTTAAGCCTACAATTATGCTTTCTGACAACCAATCTCTAGCTGCTAAGATTTATAATTTGACCATACCTTGTCATCAATGATATGGACATCTATGTTTCAATTACTTGAAAGCACTTCAAAATGATTCCATGGTAAGGATATTTCTCTCACTTAGAAAATTTTGTGATATTTTTTTGAGTTGGATTAAAAACAACACTAGGCCTTGGGCTCTAGCAGTTGTTGATTAGTCCTCTTGATTTGGTTCACATTGATATTTATAGCCCCATGGATTAAGCCTCATTATTTTTAGGTACTTTTAGCTCTTTGTTGGTGATCATACTCATCACATATGGGTGTATTGTTCATATATCAAGGATTAGACCTTTCACTTCGTTAGTAAATTGAAAGCTCTTGTGTAGAAGTCCTTTGGTCTTCTTATCCATGTACTCTTCTCAAATTAGGAATAGGAGTGGGGGTGAGGAGGAATACATTAGTAGTGAGTTTTCTACTTTTTTGAAGCATAATGGTATTAGAAAATAATTAACAACTACCTACACTCCTCAATAGAATGGTGTTGCAAAGAGGTGTAATCATACCATTTGGAAGATGGTGCAAAACATGATGATTGATGCATAATTGGAGTCAACATTTTTGGTGGAAATTTTACACACGACGCTTGGTTTGTTTAATTTTATACTCACAATAGTATTGGATGATATCTATATAGAAAAACCATGAACATGGTTAAGCCATCAGTTTCACACATTTGAGTTTTTGGTTGTACAACATTCACACATTCTAAAGCAAAAAAGGATGAAGTTAGAAGATGAATCTAAAAAATGCATCTTTCTTGGATATAGTGATGAGTAAAAAACCTATCAACTTATGGATCATGACACTAAGAAGTAGCACATCAACATAGATGCTATTTTTTATGAGAAGAGTGAGCCCACATCACCTTCTAATAAGTCACCTATCTTAGATAAAGCTCCTGTTCTATATCTTAATGATGAAAAATTAGAGGTTGATGTTGATCTTGATAATGGTAATGGTCTTGATGGTGAGATGTTTGTATTTATGATTTTGAATTATTAGAGCCACATTCTTCGAGTACCGCACAATGACCCAAACAATACCTTAGTATTATTTGATATTCAAAGTTGAATAGAGTCCCAAACACATCAACTTTAGGACAAAGGACTCACAATAGAATACACAGTTACGTTAATCTCGCTCTTATTAGCACTATGACAGACTTTGAACCCTCAAAATGTTGAGGAGGCCCATGTATAATAATTGTGGAAGAATTCCATGGATTATGAATATCAATATTTAATGAAGAACAAAACATATTGATTTGTTAATCTTGCAAATGGTAATTAAACCATTGGTTACAAATGGCTTTTTAATAACAAATACATAGAAAAATATAATATTGACAAGTACAAAGCAATACTTGTTACAGAGAGTTAGATATACAATGAAGGTATTGATTATGAGGATATATTTACTTCGATAACTATATTAAGACCATTATGATGGTATTTGTAATGTTAATCCAATTTGGTTGGAAATTGCATCAAATAGATGTGAAGAGTGCTTTCTCTATGGAGACCTCAAAGATGTACATGACATAGCTAGAGGGATTTTTTATACATGGATATAAGAAGAAGAATATCGTCTCGTCAAATCTCTCTATGCTATCAAGTAGGTTCCTAGAGTAGGTTTTATAAAAAATGACGAGCATCTTATATGACATGGATTTTGTCATAGTCCTTATGATCTGAACATATACCTCAAACAACAAAGGAGTAGGTTGTGATCATAATTGTATATTTAATAATTCATTCATTGTAGTTATAACAGGGTGTTTAAGGAGACTAAAAATGATTTGAATAAGTTATTTTATATTATAGATCTTAGGATCATGCATTATTGTCTTGGGTTAGAGTTATAGAAAATAGATAATCACATTTTCCTAACATAGATAAAGTATTCCATGACACTAATCAAGATGTTTCATATGTATGCGTACAAGCTTATGTCAAATTCCATAGAAAAATAATTGCAACAATATAGAATGATCCTTCACTCGAGATAAATATGACTTTCTATCAATAGTTGATTGAGAGTCTCATTTGTTTGACATATACCAAACTAGATATTTGCTAAACTATCTTTTATGGTTTATGTAGAATCTAAGGATGTGTCCTTGGAAATAAGCAAAGCAGGTACCAAGAATATACATGGTACTGTTGAGTATGGTTTGGATTACAAGAAAAACTATTTTTTGATAAGATTCATGTATGTAAACTATGCAAGATCTACAAATGAAAAAAGATACACTTTTAGATATGTTTTCTTTTTACATCCTGTTCGATGTCACAGAAGTAAGAAGTAACATTTTGTTGATTGATCTCCCATAAAGGAAAAATATGTGTTACTTGAGGTACTATTTGCAAGGATATATGGTTGCATCACATTTTGGTAGGGATTTGTATGTCATAGAAATAGCCAACAATATTAAATAGTGATAATCAAGGACTTTTCAATCCTATTCACAACCTAATATTGCATAGGTTCATTAAATAGATTTAAGTTTAATATCATTTCATCTATAAGCGTGTTCAAAAACATAATATACAACTCCAATTTTATCCGATCTAAGATCAATGTGTAAATATTTTTACTAAATCTCTTGCATGTATAAAGTTTTTTTTTTTTTTAGATTTTCTTGCATGTATTTTGATGTAGTTTACACTTTGATATAAAAAAGGGAGATATTAGATATGTTAGCCTCAAGTAGTTGAAAATATCATGGGTAGTTTTTTCCCATGTAAAGGAAGCCATTATCAAAAAGTATCCTTAGGATGTTTATATTATCATCAAATAGGTACAAATAAAACATTGCAATTATCTCTTCATTCATATCAAGGGTGATGTAATCAACTTCTTATATATTTCACTCTAAAGACCTCAAAGAATCTAACAACAAATTATAATATAGGATCCTTGTCACTTATAAATATCTTTGGATAACCATTAAGCTTTTTAACCTTATCCATAAAATCACGTGTTACAGTTGTAGCTAATAATGGATTTTCTACTAGAAAAAAATAAGCATAATGAGCTTGGGAACTATTATTGTAATCATGATTATGCCTTCTAAATTGGAAAACAAATGATCAAACTCATTTGCACTTTCAACCTTGGCTCAATATGGAGAGGGTTTGAAGTAATATACTTGTTTTACATATTTGTTTCCATTTTATATAGGCAAATCAAACACTTAGCCATAAATTGTTTTACTTATTTCAATCCCTCAAATATTTTTTCATTCACCTAGTAAGTTTTGAGTACCCATAAAGTGGAGAGCAATACAAATAAAAAATATTTTTTCTAAGGCTTAATTATTTTAAAGGCATAACCTTAATTTGCACTAGAAAGAGTTATATTTTCGTAAGTACTTACTACAAATAGTGGGGTCTTGGTAAATTTATTGGTGGTTAGGTCTTGTTGCCCTATATTTATTTCTAGTTCTAATAAAGTTGATTGTACTAATGAGACATAATTCCAAAATTCTTGTGCCTTATTATCATGTCATAATACATTTACCATCACATTCATATTTTCCTTGCAAATGATTTTAATGTCCCAACACCATATTTTTGCTACCTATATTTGTTTTTTTTTAAGACTATTTCTACTTGAGAAATTTTTAGAATTTTCTGTTTATATTTGCTTTGAAGTGCCTCCTTGAAAAATTCTACAACATAGCCATGAGAGGATTAAATGAGATCAATACACCAACTCAGATTCACTAACAAACATAATCCAAATAATGGTGCAAAATGAGAAATCAAACTTAATAATACAATAATATATGAGTGGAGGTATTTGTACTCTATGATGCTACAATTATGCAATGCCATTGAGGACTATATACTCTCTCTCTCTATCTATCTCTCTCACACACACGTGTAGACACACACACACACACACACACACACACACATGCACATGTGCAGACACACACACACACACACACACATGCACATGTGCAAACACACACACACACACACACACACACACACACATGCACATGTGCAAACACACACACACACACAAATTTATATACCATAAATAGACTCAATGTATGAGTATGAATATAAAATATATAAGCAAATACACTAAAAAACCCTACATAGACTAAAATCACATGGTTTAAACCATTTAATAATGTACAACATAAGAAACCAACGAATTGTATTCTAATAAATATATTCAAACACCTCTATAATTACTATATTGGACATAGTACCAATTTTATTCTTAAATTTTAGATATTTTTCTATACCAAGTGGTTCAGTCATTATATCTACAATTTGCTCAAAATTTAGACAATAATAAAGCTAAATATCTTTATTGTCAATTGGATACTAGACTAATGGTGGTGAAATTTGGTGCGGTTTGTTTTTGTTGGCCTCTTGGAGTATTTTCATTGTTGTCAACACCATTCTACATGGAATCCTACATGGTATTCAGAGTTTCCATTCAGATTGGTGGTCATCCTGCAAATTTGTCCATGTTTGCATAACATGGTGTGTTTTCCAGCACACCTAGTTCGGAGGCAATTTTGGTGAGAAAGTTAATTTTTGATTTTTGATGGCATGGATTATTGCTCATATGTGTTGTAATGTATTATTTATCCTATGATCATTGGTTTAATTATTTAATTTAATATTTTCGACTCTTTGTCATCCCCAAGTTCCTTGGAATGTGTTCCGGGACTTAGGAATGGAGGAAAAAATGCATTTAATTATTATTTTTATGCAAAATAGGTGATAGGGGTCATATTACTAGTGAATATAATTTAATTTTATGTTGCATAATGTAGGAAACTGGAAAATAAGTCATTCACTCTTGGTGGGACCCATTTTGGAGTTATGTGGTGTAGTGTGGAGCTATTTTCGACAGTTTTTGGGATATCTTATGCATAGTTTTGGAAATGTTTGAGGAAGTAGCATCCATATTGATACCATTTTCTGTAGTGGTCGTGGCATATCATTTTTGGAGTGTTAGTGCAGGTTAGAGCTGATTGGTGGAGTGTGGAGTGCCCATATGGAAGTTATTTTGAATTTCAATGTTGAAATTGGCAATTTCCTAAGCTAGGTGTGTGGTTTCTGGAGTGGTTTTTGCACATGGTTTTGGAAACCATTTGTGGTTTCCCTATTCATTATCATCTATATATTGGTTGTAGCATTTCATTATTTCTATGGAGTTTTGGTGTGCGTAACGAGGTGTTGCCGAATTTTCAGCAAAGTGTGAATACTTCAAATTTTGTTATTGCAGCTGTGGGTGCATATTGAGCATGTTATTTGGATCATATTGGTATATCATTTGTAGGTGTTGTAATAGTGCTAAAGTGGTATTTCATTTTCAGGGATTTTCATGATTCATTATTCACATTGTAGCAGTTGTATGTGGTGAGTTTTGTACTTACAGACTATTGTAAGTTTTGCTTTCATTGTAGGTATTTTTATGCCATTCATTTTATCATATTTCAGATGAAAAGGGTGGTAGGTGTGGGTGAAGAATCATTTTGGGTGTAGATCCATTTGACCAATTTCCTTTCATTGGGCTCCATTTGACCCTATTGATAAAAACATCATTATACTTCATTTGCAGTGAGGCTCGATCAGAGCAGTAGACTCATGGAGCTTTTTATCACAGGGGTTTTCTTTCCATATTGGTTTTCCTCGTCATATCCTTGTGTTATGTGATGCCATTTTATGTGTCTTGTGTGGATTTGAATTTATGTTCTTTGCTGTCCTAAAAATCATATTTGAAAAATCAGATTTAGAGGGTTTAAAATTTTTGTTTAAGTCACTAATTCACCCCCCTCTTAGTGCCATTGTGATACCAACAGTTTTAGCATGAAAACCTAAAATTTTCACTATATTTAACACACTAACTATCATAATAGTGTAGATTTGGTGTTTTTTGGTCCATATGTAAATCATATAGTATTTGTTGTAACCACATCACTTTACAACATGTGCTAATTGTAGATTCATTTTTTTGAGGTGAATGATAACACGGTCATATGTTGTGGCTTAATTTTCTAAAAAATAACACTTGATGGAAGAGCAAACACATATTTTAGTAGAGTTTGTAAATTGCACATAAGTATACCAATTCTAGTGTGCCTATGATATATTTGGGAACACCTTTTGTAGCTTGTAAATGTCTTGCATGTGGTTGTAATATGAATCGAGAGAAGTAACTATAAAAAATAAATTTGATTGAGTGATCATAAGATAAATCAAGATGCCCACCAACTAATCATATGCTAAAAAATTGACCAAATATGAAGTAATATATGCTAATATTTTATCTTGATTTCCATAGGCAAAGACTATGGGTTAAATCAAGCATCATGTATTTTTCCATATGTATTTTGTCATACTTATTTTGGGACACAAAAATAACATATATTACAACCTATTATGAGATGTGGAAGGAATTACCAATTTCTTACAACCTCATGAGTACAAAGTACAATGTGATTTTCACAAAGTGTAGCTTTGAATTCTCATGGCCAAAAGATAGTTACAATGAGGGCCCTAGGCCCCTATTTATAGCAAAAGTTTACCCTTGAGTTACCTAGGGTGAAAAACAATTACTCCTAGTGAAAGTAAAGATTTGGGGGCAACTTTAGCAAAAATTTGCACCTCCAAATGTTACTTACATTTAGGCTTAGAAGGCTCCAAAAATGCTTAGTGCACCACAAAACATCAAAAAGCTGCTTTTCAAAATCTTTTCCTCATGATCTAGATCAATTTTCACTTTTGCACCTATTTGAGCAATTTCATTTGCGAGTGATTCACTCTTATTTATGAATGATTTTATCCCATTTTATAATCAAATGAGTACCTTTTGATAAGCAATTTGACACACTTTATTGAGCAAAATAACATCTTTTATTGAGCAAATCCTTTTGTTAAGTGAATTGGCATCCTTTGTTGAGTGAATCAACACACTTTGTGAGTGAATCCCTCCCTTTTGTTACTCAATCACTCCCTTGAGCCAATAACTTTATTGTATGACTGAGTCACTCTTTTGAATCAATTGGTCCATTTTGTACCTAAATCACTCCTTTGAGACAATTAGTCTATTTTGGAGACAACCAAATTTTATCAATTTTATAAATTTTGCTATTTTATAATGTTGTTTTTGGGTTTGCAAAATATATTTCTATGGCTAATTAATTAAAATTAAAAGGTAGTATCTAATATAGTATAGAATACAAAAATAATATATGTTCAAATTATCATAACTCTACACCTAGGAAATAACATGGGAGCCTTAAATTTACCATATGAAAGACTGACAAATATTAGATTTTATCAATTAACTTAGTTTTTATTTGTTGTAAGTGATAGTAATATTGCCAACATAATCTATTAAGAAATACATTATAATAAATTATAGTTTTAAATTAAAAATTAGGATTAGAAAAACTCCTTCAAAATCCTAAATATCTAAGATGATCAATTTTAATGGCCAATCTTGAGGAGCTTGCTGAAGGCCATACAAGGACTTGATAAACTTGCAAACCACATGTTCTTTACCTATAACTTGAAGATCCTATGGTTGTACCTTACATATTTGTAGTTCCAACTAGTTATTTAAGAAGGTACCCTTAATGGCTATTTAATTTACTTTCCATTCAAATTATGTTGTAATAGAGAGCATTAGTCCAAAGTTTATAATTTTTATGGTTGAGGCATGTATTTTCATAATTGATATCTTTCTATTATGCATAGTCTTTTGCAAGTGGGCATACTTTAAATTTGTTAATTATGTTATATGATTTGCTTTTATCTTATAAACACATTTACAACTAATGGGTTTCCTTTTTTGGATACTTTTGATAATTTTCATCTCTTGTTCTTCATCAATGAATCATATTTTGCTTTTATAATAGATTTCTATTTTGGTTTGTCTTTGGCCTCTTCATATACACTAAGTTCAAAATCTAAAAAAATATAGAACTCAATGCAAAGCAAGCTTGCTTGGAATTTGTATAAGCTCTTTACTACCTTGTTTGGATTGACTAGCAACTACCTTCTTATCATCTTAGACATCCTTTACAATTTGTTTATAACATTTTAATATTTTATGGCATTGATTACGATAGACCTCCACATTTTTCTATTATTTCTAATAATTCCAAAGTGGATTAACACACTAATGTGGTTTCTATTATTTTCTTTGTTGACATGAGTTCCCTTCCACCCATAATCAGAGCCCTAACTTGCTTTATTGGTGTTGTTGGTGGACTTGAGTTGAGAATATTTTGAATCTATTGTGCATCCCTAGGCAGACCTTTATATTACCATACACAAGTTCACTTCTATCCTAGATCAACCTTAGTTTTTTATCAAACATTTATCCCAAAATTATTATGCACCAAAATCCCATTGAGATCTTGAAAATTTTAATGTGTCTAAGCCCAAATTATAGATTCACTACACCATCAAAACTTGATCTTACACCATCAATAGTACTAATCATATAGAAATAATTTTACCTTCATAAATAAATATGTCTTCTTATGGACTCTTTTTTTTAATAAGCTATGTGTGGTTTTTATTGGGGTTACTCCCATTACAAAAATAAAATATTACATTGCTCTCATTACATTTATAACAAGTTAATTAAAGCATACCCATATTTTCCTTTCTATCAAAAATATTCTTCATCTTCCTCAAATTGCTAAGTTTCCATAATCAACTCTTTTGAAGGAACTAATAACAAGAACAACCCTTACATGACACATAACTCCAATAGATAGAAGGAAAAGAAACATAATAGTCATCCATAAAAGAAAAAATAAGTTTGATTATTTTTCTTCTATAGCAGAGGTTCTTCCTCCTTTAGATTGGCAATATTTAAAAATGCATTTTTGCATTTCAAGCTCCTGAGGTAATATCTAGTTGTAACACATTTTGTAGGATCTTCATTTTCAAAAAACTAATCGTCACCGATTATTTCATAATTAGCTTCAATAATACCATATGAGGTGCTAATATTTTCCATGGAATTGTCTGGATGGTCTTTAGTAACCATTTGGATTTTATCAATGATCTAATTCAAATTTTTATTTTGGGGTTGAGTCTTTTGTTGCTTGCATGATTCTTGTTAGATAATTAGTTCATCTGGAGTTTGAGATTATTTATTTTGAACTAGGACATTTGAATCATTCACATGTAGGGCCTTCTCCTCCACCAAGGAGGAATCAAATCATGATCGAATGATCGAGCATCTCTTATTTAGGTGGCCATATTGTTGACAACCATAATATCTTAGGGAGAATTTTCATATTCAGTATTTTAATCCATTCCCCTTTTCTTGAGGAGATGGTAATGGATTGAGGCTTAGTAATTGAAACATCCATCTAAACAACCAATCTTGCTTTACTCATTAATTTTACTAGACAAATTTTTCTCTATTTGGGTATCCATATACTAGAATGCACCAGTGGCATTACCTATTTTGGTGAATATATTCTCTCCCTAAAACTCCACCATAAGAGCATAAAGATTCACCTAGACTGGAAAGCCATTATATCCTTCTATAAAGGGGTTGAAACTAGGAGTCCAAGGTCTTCTATAAACACCCCTTTGTACTAAAAACCAATTATATCTATAATCCATTACCCTATCTCTATCTGCTAAATTAGAAAAGGAAACATAAAATAAAATTTGGGTAGGAGAGTTACTTGGAATTCTGTACTGGTCCACCAATATTTAATGTATCCTTTGAGCTCCTCCAGGCCTAGTATTTTGCCCTTGAGTTTGTGAAGAACACAAGCTTATACTAACAGGGGGGGTGAACAATATAAGACCACTTTTTACTTTTTCCTTCAATTCAATTTTCAATTCAATATTATGCCGTGTATAGATAGCAGTATCAATAGTAGTAATCAAAGCAATGCACAAAACACCATCCACAATAGAGACACAACAATTTACGTGGTTCACCCAATGTGGGCTACTACACAAAGAAAATATTTTACTAAAACTTTGTCAATCAATCTCTTTTGGAATCCTTACCAATTACAATGTTTATGGACCTCTTTCCAAAGGAGATGGTGATCCCCTAAATATCAAGTTCGTGGATTTCTTCCACAGGAGAACTTGTTCCCCTTCTACTCTGGCTAGTGATATTCTAGAAGACTTTGTCTCTCTGATGCTCTGACTTGTGGATATCTCTCCACTTGAAGACTCCTTACTCATATATATCTTCAATTTTCATGGTTTTTGGATCTCTATCCACTGAGACTTTGTCCTATGTACTCTGTCAATAGGTTCACTTAGAACCTCATCAAATCTTCTCAATAGGTTCACTCAGAACCTACTCAAATCTACTCAATAGGCTCACTCAGAACCTACTCAAATATGCTAAATAGGCTCACTCAGAACCTTCTCAAATCTTCTCAATAGGCTCACTCAGAACCTTCTCAAACATATTCAATAGGCTCACTCAGAACCTGCTTAAATCTGCTCAATAAGTCCTCTCTAGGACTTTATCAAATATGCATAGCAAGCTTTCACAAAATCTTACTCAAAATTAGTCCACAAGCCTTATCAAAGACTTACCTCAAATCAACTTAACAAGCTCACACAAAACTTGTCCAATCTCATAGAATCATAAAGAGAATTGTTAGAGACTCAATATGTTCTAAACTCAATGCTCAAGCAATATCTCAATTCAATCTCACAGAAGCATAAAGATAATTTTTAGACTCTCAATATGTTCTATACTCAAATCCCAATATCAACTCAAATCAATCGCAACTCAGCTCAATCTTATAAAAGTATAAAGAGAATTGTTAGAGACTCAATATGTTCTATTCATAAACTCAATTTCTTTCTCGACTCAAATCAGAATATAGAATAGTTTGTTTTATGAAACTTGGATAACCACTTCACACATTCACTTGACTAGGCTCAAACAACTCTACTCAACCAATCACCTCTAGGAACAACTCTTTCTCACAAACCCTAGTCCAAGCATGAATCAATCAACTCAAAATGTTTCCAACAATGCTCAACCACAAATATCACATAACAATGATACTCATGTTCTTTTCTAACTCAAGTTCAAGTTCTTTGCTCAACCAATGGGCTTCAACAACAATGCTTATAAAATAAGGTTTAATCACAACAATCAAACCAAAAAACCTTGAAGCGTTTAAACCAAAATTTTCAAAATAGAAACCACAATCAATCCTTTTCTCTCCAATGATGTTTCAGAAATCAACCACCATAAACAATCAATAGAGAATATTGCCCATACCTTATTGATGCCAAGAAGCTGTCCACAAAATCTGCCACACTCAACACAACTTTCCTTTCCAATCTCAATGAGGGTTTAGTGGACTTCAAATAATAATCACAAAATAAAGCATAACCCAATTTACACCTTTTTACTCCAACTCAATAATCACATCCACCAAAGATATATTCAATAACCCTCAAGCAAAATATTTTTCTCAAGAATATTTCAATAATTAAAATCACTCTCCAAATAACATCTAAAAAATGTGCCAAATAAGTAATAATACTTATTACTCCTCAAACCACTTATATCCTAAAAGAAATTAAAATCTATGCCTACTTACTTATCTCTCCAAAACCACTTTTACTATAAAATTTATGCATAGATTTTAGACTAACTTTTAGCACCCAATAAAACAAAAAATTTGTTTTAATTTTCTTTTACAACTTTAATGCATACCTTGGCACGAATTTCAGAATATCAAACATAGCATATAAACCTTGGTAGCATGTGCACGAAAAACCACAACCAACGCACTATTTCCCTTTTACACAACAAAAGGGAGTTCGTAGGATTCAAACCTGAGACCTGCAGCTCCTGTGTCCTAACAGATGCTTGCACACCACATGAGATAGCACTCAACACAAGACCAAAAATGCCTCACTCTCCTTTATCCTCCACGCAACAACCAACGCAAAACAAATTCCTCCTTTCTCAAGAAAAACGAAGTGCACACAATTCAAACACTCAACCACTTGCCTCCCAACACCTTTGCGCTACTCGAGTTTCCAATAGGCCACACTGCCCACAATGTCTTTGGATTCGACCACACCTCAACTTATTCGCTACCTCTGCCTTTAAACATTTTTCACATGAACTCTTTTCGCTTTCTAATAATCGCATTAACCACAAGAGAAAGGATGAGGAATAATAAACCTTAGTCATCCTTTTATATAGTCTTCTCCCTCATATTCAACAATGTCGACGGATTACTTTTTTTTTTAATTTTAAAATTAAAATTAAAATTTTAAATAATTTAAAATTAAATATATCCATCACCAGGGCACCTTTTTCAATGAAACAAAAATCCAACTTGGGTTTTAAGAAAAACCCATTTCAAATATGCCATCCATGGTTTTAAATAAAACCTTTTATTTTGCCTACCTTGGTTTTCACAAAAAGACTTTCCTTGCACTTTTCACAAAACATAGTGCATGCCATCATAGATCATTTTGACATCAAATGACCTTTTGACATCAATGACAACATTTTATCTTAGGGACTCAAAATTTCCAACAATCTCCCCCTTGGACTTTGCTCCCCCTGGCTCAATGCTCTCTCAAAAATCAAATCTCTCCCCATATCAAAAATTTCCTCAATATACACAAATCTCTCCTCCTTTGTCATCAATGGTAAAGGGTCACCTTTGGGGCTCGGGGCTAAGAATGAGCCTCTTATCTTAGCCTCTCCCCCACCTCCACATGAGGTGGTTAATTATGGGGTGGGAGTATTTCTACTCCTCGAAAGCACTGCTCTTTACCTTTATCTTCCTCTCTTCCTTTCTGAGTTTTCTAAATCCTATCACTGTTTCTTTCCAAGTAATCATCACTTTTGTTCCTGTTCCTGTTCATGTTCTCATCCATGTTCCTATTCCTCTTCTTGTTCTCATATGTGTTCTTGTTCATGTTCATGCATGCTTCTAGAATATTTGCTCTACACCATCTTGTTGTGTGTCCATAATTATTGCACTTATAACACTTAATGTTATTATTCCTTAGAGGTGCAAATATCTTCGGATATCTCCTAGTGAAGCCATATCCTCTTCTGCCATGAAACCTACAATCCATTGCCTTGTGACCAAAACCATTGCATGAGTAGCAATCTCCTTGAAAAATTTATCCTTTTCCATATTCTTGTCTTTGATAGTTTCACAATGACACTGAGAGGGGGGGTGAATCAGTGTAGCTATTTAAATTCAAATCTACAACTCTTAATGCCGAAACAATGAAAACTTAAACTCAGATAAAGCAAGTATAACAAGAGAGCATTCCACAACACACGATGTAACGAGGTTCACCAATTTGGCTACTCCTCAAAAATGACTGCTTGGACTCCCGTCCAAATCCAGTCTTTGCAAAATAACAATTTTACAAACAATTTACCAGCACCCACTGGAAGGAGCACCAACCCCTGGTTTATCTGCACCAACAGAAAGGAGCACCAACCCCTGATTTATCTGCACCAACAGAAAGGAGCACCAACCCCTGATTCCAAGCACCAACTCAGATTGCAATTTTGAAACTATAAGATTGACATAAAAATGCCTTCGCTTATACAAGACCCTGTCTGGTCTATTGCTCTCTCGGCTCTCCTTAACGCTCTCTTACGACACGCACTCTTCAACCTTTTTTTAGCAATGTAATTCTCCATGTAGATCTCCTTTTATAACCTTTTCTCTGTAACTACACCTGTAACTGTCGTACCGACTTCTCCTGTAACTGCACCTATAACTGTCGTATCGACTTCTTCTAACTGCACCTGTAACTGTCGTACCGACTTTAGTTAACTATCACATATCTTCTTTCTGGTTTCTCTTCTTAGCTCGCAAGCGACCTGTCACAAAATCGTGACACTTCTGCCTCTTTGTCCTCTTCTCGACTTGTACCTGCAAAAACACATGTCACGATATCGTGACACTTTTGCCTCCTTGCTGCTTTTCTTGGCATGTACCAAAAATACATGTCACGATATCGCGACACTTTCGCCTCCGTACTCTTTCTCTTTACTTTTGTCACGATATCGCGACACTTTTGCCTTCTTCCTTTCTCTCTCCTTCGTTAGTCATGAAAATGCGACATGTCGCGATATCGCGACACTTTTTCTCCTTTGCTCTTTCTCTTGCCTTCGGGTCACGAAAACACGACATGTCGCGATATCGCGACACTTTTTCTTCTCGACCTTCCTGCTCTTTTCAAGTCGCAAAAATGCGACATGTCGCAAAATCGTGACACTTTTCCTTTTCTATCTTCCTGCACTTTTCAAGTCACGAAAATGCGACATGTCACGAAATCGTGACACTTTTCCTTTTCTGCCTTCATCTTCGCTTTGACCGTGAAAATGCTACATGTCACGAAATCGCGACACTTTTTCTCTCCTTCATTTTCTCTTCGCTTTGACCCAAAATGAAACATGTCATGAAATCGCGACACCTTTTTCTCTCTCCTCTTTCTCTTTCTTTGGCCCAAAATGAAACATGTCACGAAATCATGACACCTTTTTCTCTCCTACTTTCTCTTTCTTTGACCCAAAAATGAAACATGTCATGAAATCGTGACACCTTTTCTCTCTCCTCTTTCTCTTTCTTGCCAAACATGTCACAAAATCGTGACACTTTTTCTTTCGTACAATATCTCTTGCAATATGTCACGAAATCGTGACACTTTTTCTACTTGTCTTTTTCTCTTCCAACATGTCACGAAATCATGACACTTTTTCTTTCGTACTATCTCTCTTGCAATATGTCATGAAATCATGATAGTTTTGCTTGCTTGCGCTTTCTCTTCGAACATGTCACGAAATCACGACAGTTTTCTTTCTTCTCAACATGTCGCGATATCTTGACAATTTTCTTTCTTCTCAACATGTCGCGATATCACGACAATTTTCTTCCTTGTGATTTTCTTTTGATTTTTAGCATTTTTAGCATATGGGTCACTTCAAATTTTTTGGATAATCACTGTACATACTCTGAAGAACCTCTTAACTCCTGTATACTTCATCAACTGATCTGTCTGACTGCCTGTACACTTCATCAACTGATCTGTCTGATTGTGTTGACAACAATGACAATACTTTTGTTGCAACTTGCTCAACAATCTCCCCCTTTGGAATTGTTGGCAACACTCATGCAATCTCCTGTAATTCCTGTAATTCTTCTCCCCCTTTGACAATAATACCAAAGGGCTGCTGCAGACTCCCCCTGAGTCCATGCACAACATTCTCAGGCACAAATTATTACAGTTAGCAAAAATTACAAACATGAGCAAAAAGATAATGAAATATATAATTGCTCCCCCTGAGAATGTGGTCCCGATTGCTAGTCAATGCTTGGGAAGCGTGACCACTCCCAACTTATTGCGAAGGTACTCAAAAATTTCTTTGGGCAGCGGTTTTGTGAAGATATCCGCTACTTGCTCTGTAGTTGGGACAAAATCCAACTTAACCTCACCTTCCGCAACTTTCTCCTTCAGAAAGTGATATCGGATAGCAATATGTTTTGTGCGGGAATGCATAACCGGATTCTTTGAGATGTTAATAGCACTGGTGTTATCACACTTAACTGAAATTGGCTCTCTGAAGTTAATGCCAAGATCTTTCAAGGTTTGTTTCATCCATAAAACCTGCGTACAACACGTTGATGCTGCAATATATTCTGCCTCTACTGTGGATAAGGAAACTGACTCTTGTTTCTTACTGTGCCATGCGACCAACTTGTCTCCAAGATAGAAAGCACCTCCACTGGTACTCTTTCTGTCATCGACACATCCTGCCCAATCTGCATCTGAATACGCAATAAGGGTGAAATCCTTACCTTTCGGATACCACAATCCATACTCCATAGTACCCTTCAGATATCGAAGAATCCTCTTCATGGCTGTCACATGAGTTTCCTTGGGACTAGCCTGAAATCGTGCGACCATGCAAACTGCCTGCAAGATATCTGGTCTGGTAGCTGTCAAATACAGTAAGCTCCCAATCATAGATCTGTACATGGTTTGATCAACATCTGGAGATTTGTCATCCTTGCTCAACTTGCAACCTGTCGTCATGGGAGTGCTAACAGGCTTACAATCCTCCATTGTGAATTTCTTTAGCATCTCCTTCACATATTTAATTTGAGAAATAAATATGCCCTTCTCATTTTGATTAACTTGCAGTCCGAGGAAATATGCAAGTTCACCAATCATAGACATTTCAAATTCTTTCTGCATCTTATTTGCTAAATCTTTACACGACTCATCATTGTTGCTGCCAAAAATGATATCATCTACATATACAACAAGGACAATGAGATGGCCATTCTCTATTTTGACATACAAATTGTTGTCCACCATACCCTTTTTGAACCCTTGTTCAGTAAGATAGTTGTCTAGCCTTGCATACCATGCTCTGGGTGCCTGTTTCAAACCATACAGTGCTTTTTTCAACTTGCAGATGAAGTTGGGATTATCACCGAGTTGGAAGCCATCTGGCTGCTCAATATAGACCTCTTCTTCAAGTTTTCCATTCAAAAATGCTGATTTCACGTCCATTTGATAAACTTTGAAATTCTTGTGAACTGCTAAAGCCAGAAACATTCTAATTGCCTCAAGTCTAGCCACTGGTGCAAAGGTTTCTTCAAAGTCAATACCTTCAACTTGTGCATAGCCTTTACAGACCAATCTTGCTTTATTCCTGACTATCTATCCATATTCATTCAATTTGTTTTGAAAAACCCATTTAGTACCGATTATATTTTTATTTGCAGGTCTTGGTACTAACTCCCAGGTTTTGTTTTTCTCAATCTGATCTAATTCTTCATTTATTGTCGTCATCCAACTTTCATCTTTGCTTGCTTCAACAACATTTTTGGGCTCAATGTTGGATAATAGAGAGTAGTTACTTACTACTCTTCTTCTTGTTTGAACACCAACTGTGGGATCTCCAATTATTTGCTCTCTAGGATGATTTTTCTGCCAGCTGCTTGTTTTGAATTTCTTGTTTTCTTCCTCTTCTGAAACACTACTTAAATCATCTGAGTCAATTTTTTGTTTCTTTTCCGTTTCCTCTTCCTCATCTGCTTCAATAACCTCTTCATAGATTGGGTAGTTTTCTTCATAACTAATTTCTCGTTCCCTACCTTCATCAACTTTAACATCAGCACTCTCCACAATTTTCTTTAGCCTCTTGTTGTAGCATGTATAGGCTTTGCTTTTTGTCGAATAGCCAAGAAAGATACCTTCATCAGCTCTATCTTCAAACTTACCAAGATTATCTTCAGTTCTTTTGATGTAACACTTGCTGCCAAAAACTTTAAAGTATCTTGTTGTTGCCTTTTTACCGAACCACAGCTCATACGGAGTTTTGCTTTCATGTGTCCTCAACATGCACCTATTTTGGATGTATACCGTAGTATGGACTGCCTCTTTCCAAAATTTATCTGCTATTTTGCTCTCAGTCAACATAGTCCTTGCCATTTCCTGCACTATCCTATTCTTTCTTTCTACCACACCATTCTGCTGAGGTGTCCTTGCTGCTAAAAACTGTCTCTTAATCCCATACTTTTCACAGTACTCTGCAAACTCCTCTGAAATGAACTCTCCTCCTCTATCTGATCTTAAACATTTAATCCTTTTTCCTGTTTGATTCTCAACTTGGTTTTTGAAAATCTTGAACATCTCACAGGCATCTGATTTAAGCTTCAAAAATAGTACCCATGTCATCCTGGAATAGTCATCTATGCACAACATAAAGTATTTGTCACCATTTATGCTTTGCGTTCTCATGGGTCCACATAAATCAGTATGTATTAGTTCTAAAGGTTTGCTTGTGAAGTACTCTTTTGTTTTAAATGTGGCTCTAGTTTGCTTCCCCTTTTGGCATGAAGCACAAATGCTATTTAATGGTTTGCCAATGGTAGGAATATCTCTCACTGCCCCTTTTGAGCTGATTTTTACTAGATTGTCAAAGCTGATATGACCGAGCCTCTTGTGCCACAACCAATTTTCTTCTTCATGTCCAATCAAGCACGCTCCTTCTGAAGTCTCTGAGAGAGTATACAGGTTTCCAGATGTTCTTGATCCAGTTGCTATCAACTTTCCACAGTTTGTTGTTCTGACTTCACAACCCTGCTTCTTGAAAATTACTTCATGACCTCTGTCACAAATCTGACTTACGCTTAACAAGTTATGCTTCAGACCAATCACAAACAAGACTTCTTTTGACTTTATTTTTCCATCACTGATCTTAACTGATCCTTTGCCAACTATCTTCGCTCCATCATTATTTCCAAATTTTACAGAACCACCTTCATACTTCTGTAACTTCTCAAATTTTTGTTTGTCACCTGTCATATGACTGGAGCACCCACTATCAAGTATCCATGGTGTAGATTTGTTCTGTGCTTTAAATGTTGTCTGTACAATCAAGGATTCCTTTTCTTCCTTGAGTCGCTCCTTTTCTTTCCACTCTGGTTTGATTACAATTTTGGTCACTTGTTTTGACTTTTCTTTGTCAATAGCCTGTGCATGTTTTTTGAGAAATCTTCTATTTTGTCTCAAACCATTTGATTGAAATTGTCTTCCCTGATGTTTATTTGCTGCAAATGTACTTCGACAATTTCTTGCAATATGCCCAAAATTATGACAGTTATAACATTCTACTGCATAATCCATCAATGGTGAAAAAACATTTCTACTGACAAAATTCCTTTGTCCTACATTATACTTGCAATCTGCAATCTTATGTCCATAACCATTGCATTTAAAACAATAACCAGAAAAGAAATGAGTGAACCTGGGTGATGGTTTTTGCCATTTTGTAGTAGGAGCCACAAATCTTCTTCTCCTTTGATGAGTGACATTGGTGAATTCATCATTGTCAATACTCCTCTCGTGCCTGGCATTATTGCTTTCTTTAGCATGATTCATTTTTTCTTGATCAATCCTGATCTTATCTTCATTCTTTATGGGATCTACAGTTATGGCCTTTGATCCATTTGATGATTCTCCTTCAATGAAGCCCAAACCAAATTTGATGCCTGTAGTCCTTTGGCTATTTATAATCTTGTCCAACTTTATAGAACTTTCTTCAATTTTGTGATAACATCTCACTTTTCGATTCATCTCTTCTAGCTGCATCTTTAATCCAACAATCTCTTCTTCTAACTTGCTGCACTCATCTATTTTCATAGTTAATTGTACTTCTATATCTTCAGATATTTTCTTAGATTCGTCTATCTGTACTTTCAAGCTGGTTATGATTTCATTGGCATCCTCAAATTTTCTTGAAACTTTCTTATTCTTTTTCCTTTCTATACTCAGCTCTTTAAGTGCAGCGATCAGCTCACCTTCCAGATCTACTTCAGCCTCAACCTCAAGTTTTTCTTCTATTTTTTCTTCTTCGAATGCCATGAAAAGAGCTTCACCGATTTCTTCTTCAGAATCCTCACCGGAGCTGTCTTCTGAAGGACTGACATTCTTGGATATGAAACTTTTCTTCTTGAAGTTGCCTTTTCTAAAATTTGATTTCTTCTTCCAGTCACTTCTTTCTTGGTGTGAACCTTCATCACTTTTGTTTTTCTCATTGAGTGGACATTTAGCTGCAAAGTGCCCAATGCCTCCATAGTTGAAACACTTAAATGGTAGCTTTCCTCTGTATTTTCCTTTTCCCCTTATTAGTTTTCGAACAAAGTTTGCTTCCGTTTCATCCGATGTCTCTTCTTCCTCGGATTCTTGTTTTGCTTTTATATTTTTATGTGCTTTAAAAGCAGCTTCTCTGTCTGTGGGTTTAGTTTTTCCTATTCTCATCTCATATGCAGTCAGAGAACCATGCATCTCATCCATACTAAAAATATTTAGATCTTTAGCTTCTTCTATTGCTGAAACTTTAGAATCAAATCTTTGGGGAAGAGATCTTAGTACCTTTTTCACTATGACAACATCTTCCATTTCCTCGCCGAGTCCTCTAATCGCATTAACGATTCCATTAACTCTCAGCATGTATGCCTCTATGTTCTCATCGTCATTCATTTTTAATGCTTCGAACTGGGCTCGATGCATTTGTAACTTGGCCTCCTTGATCTTGTCGTCTCCTTCATGAATGCTCCTTAGTTTATCCCACATGTCTTTTGCCATTTTACAACTCATAATATTTATCAGTTCGCTGTCCACTAAACCGCACATGATAGCATTTTTTGCTTTAGAGTTATTCTCAAACAATTTCTTACCGACAGCATCGGTTGGAGGAGTGATGGATATTGAGTATCCACTGTCTACTGACTCCCAAATGTCGTATCCCAAGGCGCATAGATATGTCTGCATCCTGAGTCTCCAAAATGCGTAATTAGTTCCATCAAATAATGGTGCTTTGTTTGATGAGAATCCTTCACCACCTGCCATTGTCTCACTTCCAAGATCACCTTAGCCGATTAAGCTTGTTCAAGAACTTGGCTCTGATACCAATTGATAGTTTCACAATGACACTGAGAGGGGGGGTGAATCAGTGTAGCTATTTAAATTCAAATCTACAACTCTTAATGCCGAAACAATGAAAACTTAAACTCAGATAAAGCAAGTATAACAAGAGAGCATTCCACAACACACGATGTAACGAGGTTCACCAATTTGGCTACTCCTCAAAAATGACTGCTTGGACTCCCATCCAAATCCAGTCTTTGCAAAATAACAATTTTACAAACAATTTACCAGCACCCACTAGAAGGAGCACCAACCCCTGGTTTATCTACACCAACAGAAAGGAGCACCAACCCCTGATTTATCTGCACCAACAGAAAGGAGCACCAACCCCTGATTCCAAGCACCAACTCAGACTACAATTTTGAAACTATAAGATTGACATAAAAATGCCTTCGCTTATACAAGACCCTGTCTGGTCTATTGCTCTCTCGGCTCTCCTTAACGCTCTCTTACGACACGCACTCTTCAGCATTTTTTTAGCAATGTAATTCTCCATGCAGATCTCCTTTTATAACCTTTTCTCTATAACTGCACCTATAACTATCGTACCGACTTCTCCTGTAACTGCACCTGTAACTGTCATATCGACTTCTTCTATAACTACACCTATAACTATCGTACCGACTTTAGTTAACTGTCACATATCTTCTTTCGGTTGGTTTCTCTTCTTAGCTCACGTCGAAGCGACCTGTCACGAAATCGTGACACTTCTACCTCTTTGTCCTCTTCTCGACTTGTACCCACAAAAACACATGTCACGATATCGTGACACTTTTGCCTCCTTCTTGCTTTTCTTGGCATGTACCCGCAAAAACAACATGTCACGATATCGCGACACTTTCGCCTCCATACTCTTTCTCTTTACTTTTGTCACGATATCGTGACACTTTTGCCTTCTTACTTTCTCTCTCCTCCATTAGTCACGAAAATGTGACATGTCACGATATCGCGACACTTTTTCTCCTTTGCTCTTTCTCTTGCCTTTGGGTCATGAAAATACGACATGTCACGATATCGCGACACTTTTTCTTCTCGGCCTTCCTACTCTTTTCAAGTCACAAAAATGCGACATGTCACGAAATCGTGACACTTTTTCTCTCTCCTCTTTCTCTTTGCTTTGGCCCACGAAAATGAAACATGTCACGAAATCGTGACACTTTTTCTTTCGTACAATCTTTCTTGCAATATGTCACGAAATCGTGACACTTTTTCTACTTGTCTTTTTCTCTTCCAACATGTCACGAAATCATGACACTTTTTCTTCCGTACTATCTCTCTTGCAATATGTCATGAAATCATGACACTTTTGCTTGCTTGTGCTTTCTCTTCGAACATGTCGCGAAATCGTGACAGTTTCTCTTTCTCTCCAACATGTCGCGATATCGCGACAGTTTTCTTTCTTCTCAACATGTCGCGATATCGCGATAGTTTTCTTTCTTCTCAACATGTCGCGATATCGCGACAGTTTTCTTCCTTGTGATTTTCTTTTGATTTTTAGCATATGGGTCACTTCAAATTTTTTGGATAATCACTGTACATACTCTGAAGAACCTCTTAACTCCTGTATACTTCATCAACTGATCTGTCTGACTGCCTGTACACTTCATCAACTGATCTGTCTGACTGTGTTGACAACAATGACAATACTTTTGCTGCAACTTGCTCAACAAATTTGCCTCACTTTCCTCCACCCCCCCCTTTTATCCTTTTCCATATTCTTGTCTTTCATATGATTGGCACTATGAAGCCATGTGCCCAAACTTGTGACATGAGAAGCATCTCCCATTAAATCTTCCTTGCCTAAACCTCATTGGTCTCCTATTCTGATTGATGTTCTATCTATATCTTCTTTGTGCATTGTTTCTATCTTTGTTGAAATATCTGTTGTCCAACTCATCCTCTGATGTCTCATTCCCACTTACACTATCATCTTCTGAAGTATCTTCTTCTGAAGATATTTCTTCTTCAATACTTGAAGTAGATTCTTTTTCTTAATTATTTTCAAAGCCTTTTGAACATGATGTTCTTTTTTGTCCACAAATGAACTTATCCAAGTTCTTAGAGCTATTTGTGAAACTCTTCATCTTGATCTTGGAGTCCTTTAAATATTCCTTTAGAGAAGCCACTTCTTGTGTTAACTTTTCACATTCCAAAATATTTGCTTCTAACTTTTCTTTGAACTTACTTACCTTAGCCTTTGACTTCTCTAAGTCTTCTATGAGAAATAATCTTTCTTCATCACATTCTTGAAACTTATTTTTAATATTAGAGTATTGTTTTCTTACCTTCTCTACTGTGTCAAGGGCATAAATAAGTTCTCCCTTGAGATCATAACCATTCTCTATTGAGTAATCCTCTATTTATTTGCCTTTGTCCTTATCATTACTTCCTTTTGGCTTATCTTCTATAGGATCACTTACTTCATCTTCTAAAGCCATTAGAAGATTCTCATCTAGTCTTTCAAGTGCATCTTCAAAAACATCATCACTAAAACTATAGCCATATCTAGTGCAATCATTTTCAAGATGTCCAAATTTACCACATCTAAAACATTTGAGAATAACTGGAGTCCTTTTCTCTTTAACCATAAATAAGACTTCATCTCTATCATTGTCTGAAAAACTAGCATCACTATCAAATGAGTACTTACTTGCATTATCTGCATAGTAGATTTTCTTTTGCTTTTGGAAGAACTTCTTTCCTTGTTTGTTCTATCCATCCTTGCCTTTCTTTTGGTACCTGTGTCTTTCTAATTCCCTGTACTTGTGATCCTATTTTTCTTCATCATTGTTGTACTTTGGATTTTTGCACTTTGTTGCATAATGTCCATACTTTCCACAATTGAAGCACTTAATAGATTTAACATCTATGAATATTTTGGAACCTTTATCTCTCCTACCATAGTTAGTTTCTTCATCACTAGATGACTCACTGCTCGATTCTATCTGCTTTCCATTTTTCTTTTTATCCACTTTGAAAGTAACTTATTTCAGAGGAATAGGATGTTTTGTTCTTATCTCAAAAGTAGTAAGCATGCCAAGCAAAGAATTCCTTGTCAAAGAATCACTATCAATTTATGTTTCTATAGTAGAAACCTTTTCACTATACTTTTTTGGAAGAGTTCTCAAGATCTTATCATAAGCATCTGATTCATCAACCTTCATTACAAGACCTCTCATCTCATGCACAAGTTCATCAATCTTACTGAGATAATCATGAATATTTTCATCATCTCTCATTCTTAAGTTCTCAAATTCTTCTTTGAGATTTCTGATCTTAGCTTTCCTGAAACCTTTATCACCCTCATATATGTCATGTAGTAGATCCCACATATCTTTTGTTGTTTTATAATCCATAACCTTCATAGATTCTGATCTACCCAATCCTTTTATAATTGCATTCATAGCTCTTGAATTTGCATGCATTAGAAGGTTACCTTCCTTATCTGTCAGAGGATTGATTGTAGAATAATATCCAAGTTCCATTGCATCCCAAACTTCATTTCCAAGTGCCATCAGGTAAAATCTCATCAGCATACACCAATACAAGAAGTCACTTCCATCGAATACTGGTACTGCATTATTGAAGGGTTCGTCTCTTTGATCCTTTTGATCCATTGTGTTATTAGACTACTTTTCCTTCAAGCTGTCAAAATCTTCTGAAGGAACCTACTCTAATACCAATTGAAGAACACAAGCTTATACTGAGAGGGGGTGAACAGTATAAGACCACTTTTTACTTTTTCCTTCAATTCAACTTTCAATTCAATATTATGCAGTGTATAGATAACAATATCAATAGTAGTAATCAAAGCAATGTACAAAATACCATATACAATAGAGACACAATAATTTATGTGGTTCACCCAATGTGGGTGACTCCACGAAAAAAATATTTTACTAAAACTTTCTCAATCAATCTCTTTGGGAATCCTTCCTAATTACAATGTTTATGGACCTATGTCCAAAGGAGATGCTAATCCCCTAAATCTCAAGTTTATGTATTTCTTCCATAGGAGAACTCTTTCTCCTTCTACTCTGGCTAGTGATCTTCTAGAATACTTTATCTCTCTGTTGCTCTGACTTGTGGATCTCTCTCCACTTGAAGACTCCTCACTCAGATTTATCTTCAATTGTCCTGGTTACTGGATCTTTATCCACTGAGACTCTATCCTCTATACTTTGTCACCTCAAAAGATTTGTTAATAGGTTCACTTAGAACCTCCTCAAATATTCTCAATAGCTTCCCTCAGAACCTGCTCAAATCTGCTCAATAGGCTCACTCAGAACCTGCTCAAATCTGCTAAATAGGCTCACTCTGAACCTGCTCAAATCAGCTCAATAGGCTCACTCAGAACCTGCTCAAATATGCTCAATAGGCTCACTCATAACCTGCTCAAATATACTCAATAGGTTCACTTAGAACTTGCTCAAATATGCTCAATAAGTCCTCTCTAGGACTTGCTCAAATCTGCATAGCAAGCTTTCACAAAAGCTTACTCAAAATCAATCCACAAGCCTTCTCAAAAACTTGCCTCAAATAAGCTTAACAAGCTCACACAAAACTTGTCCAATCTCATAGAATCATAAAGAGAATTGTTAGAGACTCAATATGTTCTAAACTCAATGATCAATCAATATCTCAATTCAATATCATAGAAGCATAAAGAGAATTGTTAGAGACTCAATATGTTCTATACTCAAATCCCAATCTCAACTTGGCTCAATATTATATAAGCATAAAGATAATTGTTAGAGACTCAATATGTTCTATTCACAAACTCAATTTCTTTCTCAACTCAATTTCAACTCAAATCAAAATATAGAATAGTTTGTTTTATGGAACTTGAACAACCACTTTGCACATTCACTTGACTAGGCTCAAACAACTCCACTCAACCAATCACCTCTAGGAACAACTCTTTCTCACAAACCCTAGTCTAAGCATGAATCAATCAACTCAAAGTGTTTCCAACAATGCTTAACCATAAATCTCACATAACAATATACTCATGTTCTTTTCTAACTCAAGTTCAAGTTCTTTGCTCAACCAATGGGCTTCAACAACAATGCTTATAAAACAAGGTTTAATCACAACACTCAAACCAAAAAACCTTGAAGCATTTAAACCAACACTTTCAAAAAGGAAACCACAATCAATCTTTTTCTCTCCAATGATATTTCAGAAATCAACCACCATAAACAATCGATAGATAATATTGCCCATACCTTATTGATGCCAAGAAGTAGTCCATAAAATCTGCCACACTCAACACAACTTTCCTTTCCAATCTCAATGAGGGTTAGTGGACTTCAAATAATAATCACAAAATAAAGCATAATCCAATTTACACCTTTTTACTCCAACTCAATAATCACATCCACCAAATATATATTCAATAACCCTCAAGCAAAATATTTTTCTCAAGAATGTTGCAATAATTAAAAGCACTCTCCAAATAACATCTCAACAATGTGCCAAATAAGTAATAATCCTTATTACTCCTCAAACAGATTATACCTAAAAGAAATTAAAATCTATGCCTACTTACTTATCTCTCCAAAAACCACTTTTACTATAAAATTTATGCACAAATTTTAAACTAACATTTAGCACCCAATAAAACAAAAAATTTGTTTTAATTTTCTTTTACAACTTTAATGCATACCTTGGCACGAATTTCGGAATATCAAACACAATATATAAACCTTGGTAGCATGTGCATGAAAAACCACAACAAACGCACTATTTCCCTTTTACACAGCAAAAGGGAGTTTGCAGGATTCAAACCTGAGTCATGCGGCTCCTGCGTCCTAACAGACACTTGCACACCACGTGAGCTAGCGCTCCACACAAGACCAAAAGCACCTCACTCTCCTTTATCCTCCATGCAAAAGCCAACACAAAATAGATTCCTCATTTCTCGAGCAAAATGAAGTCCACGCGATTCAAACACTCAACCACTTGCCTCCCAACACCTTTGCGTTGCTTGAGTTGCCAACAAGCCACATTGCCCACGATGTCTTTGGATTCGACCACACCTCAACTTATTCGCTGCCTCTGCCTTAACCACAAGAGCAAGGATGAGGAATAATAAACCTTAGTCATCCTTTTATATAGTCTCTCCCTCATATTCGACGATATCGGTGGATTACTTTTATTTTAATTTTAAAATTTTAATTTTAATTTTAAATAATTTAAAATTTAAACTAAATATTTAAAATTAAATATCTCCATCACCGGGGCACATTTTTTGATGAAATGAAAAGCCAACTTGGTTTTTAATAAAAACCCATTTTAAATCTACCATCCATTGTTTTAAATAAAATCTTTTATTTTGCCTACCATGGTTTTCACAAAAAGACTTTCCTTGAACTTTTCACAAAACATAGTGCATGCCATCATAGATCCTTTTGACATCAAATGATATTTTAACATCAATGAAAACATTTTAGCTTAGGGACTCAAAATGTCCAACAGTTTACAAATAATTTTTCAGGATTCATGATGAATCATATCCAACCCAAATTCATCCCAAAATCTTGATAGAGGGCATAGGTTCATCCACCTGCAAACCCAAATATCCTTGAGAGATATTTCTTGTAAGTTCAACATTATTGAACAACACAAGAAGACTTCTACTAGTGAAAGCATATTTTATATGATTTAGTTCCTTGATCAATGTGACCTACTTTAGGTAGCATTACATGAATATAAAAAATCAACTAAAGTTGTTTCAAAGGGAAATAAAGGAGAGAAACTTACAAAGCAAGCTATTATTGCAAGCTATTTAGTACATGCTAATGTACCACCTTGGTTATATATTTATATTAGGAGAGCTATTTTAGAGTGTGAGTATTTACTTTATGTAATGTAATAAATGCACAAGTGTGCAAAGTATTCTGGTAATGTAAATGTGCATAATAGTCCATATGCACATGAGTCCATAGAATAGGAATGTGAAGAGTCTCTAGAAGAGTGAATGCCAAGAGTGCTCCATATGAAGAGTCACATTCCATTATATATGTATCTATGAGTGTGAGTGAGATGTGGATTTGTAGAATGAGAGTATGGAAGTATGGTGTATTTGAGTTCTTTATTCAATGGAGATACAATTTTCATGAGCATTTGTTAATGGCAATTATATGAGTTATTATTGAATTTATTTATGATTTTTATATGTAGACACCAAATTACAGCCATTCATCCACCTTCCTAGTCATCCCACCTTCCACTTGTCCTCCATCCCCCTTTCCCACCTTCAAAAGGCCCATTTTCCCTTTCCTGCCTTCAAAAAGACCCATTTTCCCTTTCCCACCTTCAAAAAGGCCCATTTTCCCCTTTCCCGCCAAAATAGAACTTATTTTAATATATATTATATTATTTTAATATTTTATATAATATTTTATATTATATTTAATTTATTTAATAATATATTATATAATTATAAGTTCGTTTAACCTCCACCGTCCGATCAGAGTAAATCCCTACCATCCATACCACTCAATCCATGCCACTTCCATCATTTAATATTAGCCCTAGGATATGACTTAATCTTAGCCACATGATCAAAAGTGTAAAGTTAAGAACCCTAAGTTAAACCCTAAAGCTAAGTTATAAATACAAGCCCCTCATATTGCCCAAAGGGGGCTGAAATACTGCAAGAATGGAATGTTGAAGAATATTGAGGTCTCTCTGCTGAAGAATACCCTGAGCACATTTAGCATACCCTAGGATAGGTTCCAGCAATTACCCATTCATACTCCATTGTCATCGCAACCCCCCATCCATTCGCCGCATTCGTCGCCATCAACTAGATCTGCTTCTGTGGATTTTGCCTTAACCTGCAGGTGCAATCCAAAGCTTGCAAGGCTCGATGCAGAGCCTATGAAGCGCTCACCAGAGTCTGTTGTATATCGCAGGCACTCTCCAGAGCCTACTGTATCCCACAGGTGCACACCAGATCCTGTGAAGCTCGTGTCAGAGCCTGCCAAGTGTGCATCCGAACCTGCTGCAACTACAAAAACATGAATCTGAGCCTGCTACACCATGCCATCAACAATAACTAAACCAAAGCAAGGTATATATCATTTTAATGTATTTTATTTAACAATTTGTTGATCTTGCATGCTCTCTTGCTTCACTATTAAACTAGGGTTTTATTGATGTCCAAGGGCCTCACACTATGGAGCCCTCACAGGTATTACTAACTCCCTTTGTTCTATTTTGTGTATGCAGATCTACAAATTTCACACATTGTTTAACGGCTGTTGAAGCTAGAGTGGCCCAACCTTGGATATCTGAAGCCCACTCACCCTGTTGGGATCAAAGGTGCAATATTCGAAAGACACTATTTTATTTTATTGCTAGGGTTTTGGAGAACCCTAGCCCATTGTAATATTTTATCAAAATACTCTTGGAGAGTAGCATTGTATCAAAGAGTTCACTTGGCTTCCCCCATTGTCAATATTAAAATTGGAATATTTTGTGCAATATTTGTCTCTTTGTGTATTTACTTGTAATTTTATTTTTAGTGTCGCATATTTGCATCTACAAATGGCGATCACGGTGGGATAATACACTTTTTCATATTTCATCATCAAAAACCCCTTTATATGTTAAGGTAAATGAATAGACACTTTTTCATATTACATCATAAAAAACCCCTTTATCTGTTAAGGGCAATGAAAAGACACTTTTTCATTTTACATCATCAAAAATCCCTTTATCTGTTAAGGGCAAAGAATAGATACAAATCATATTATTTTCATTCATTTCTCAAAAATCCCTTCATCTATTGGGGCAAAAATAGATCACATTTGCATTCTTATCAAGTGAACCTTGTATTTAGTGGTTTATCTTATAAACCTGGCGGTTGCAGCGATTGGTTATCCATGCAATTCGGTAGGATGGATAGACTACCATAAGAACACTTTCATCATAAAAACCCCTTTATCTGTTAAGGGCAAAGAACAGACATAATCACTTCATTTTCACATCTTCAAAACCCCCTTTATCTGTTAAGGGTAAAGAACGGATACAAATCATTTTATTTCATCACATTTTCACATCATCAAAATCCCCTTTCTTCAATTGTTAGGGCAAAAACGGTATCTCATCAATCATCATTTATCAAAAATCATGGTATTATACACCAACCCCATTTCTTCAACTACTGGGGCAAAAACGGTATCTCATCAATCATCATTCTTCAAAAATCATGGTATTATACACCAACCCCCTTTCTTCAACCGTTGGGGAAAAAATGGTATCTCATCAATTGGCTCTAAGTGAACCTCGTATCCAATAAATTATTCTATAAACTTGGCGATTGCAGCGATAGTAATCCATGCAATTTGGTAACATGAATAGTTTATAATAAGGACACTTAATCATGATCATCACCAATTATCTCATTGCCAAGAATCATAATCATATCAGTAACCTCAAATTCTAAGTGAAACATTGCCAAGAAGAATTTGCCAAACAGAAATCATTGACTTCCTTTTCCATGGGATGCGAAATAATGGATAACTAATATCAATAACTCATTCATATTACTATAGTCACAAAGCAGAAAAGCTCGCTAGGTTTGATTGGTTCCATTATGGAATTGACAAAGAATCTTCTACAGTCAATGGCCAGCCCTATGGTGACTCAGTAATTTTACATTTTCATATCTTACATGCTCAATGATACCTGTGAGGCATATTTTTCAACAACATCAAATCAACCCCAAATTTGGGGCAACCACGTTGATTTTGATTTCCCACGATGGGATACATCTTAGATGATCATGGTTCATACACCAACCCCCTTTCTTCAATTGTTGGGACAAAAATGGTATCAAATCATCAGTCATCATTCTTCAAGCATCATGGTTCATACACCAACCCCCTTTTCTTCAACCATTGGGGTAAAAACAATATCAAATCATCAGTCATCATTCTTCAAGCATCATGGTTTATACACCAACCCCCTTTTCTTCAACCGTTAGGGCAAAAATGGTATCAGATCATCAATCATCATTCTTCAAGCATCATGGTATTATACACCAACCCCATTTCTGCAACCGTTGGGGCAAAAAAGGTATCACATCGCATCATCATTCATCCTTCATCGTTTGCACAAAATCCATGCTTTTTCAATTGGCTTGTGAGAATTTTCTCATTCACCAATTGAGGGGGTAAGCTACGTAATGAACTCTAAAAATTCTTCATTCTTTTTGTCTTCAACGCCAATGTGCAATTCCAACGAGAGAAGCGGTTTCTATTGCCCATAGCCCATGCAGGTGTCTCATATTTTTGTACCATATTGTGTTTCATGCAACATGGTACAAAATGGGGCATCTGTAGACACCAAATTGTAGCCATTCATCCACCTTCCTAGTCATCCCACCTTCCACTTGTCCTCCATCCCCCTTTCTCGCCTTCAAAAGGCCCATTTTCCCTTTCCCACCTTCAAAAAGGCCCATTTCCCCTTTCCTGCCAAAATAGGACTTATTTTAATATATATTATATTATTTTAATATTTTATATTATATTTAATTTATTTAATATTATATTATATAATTATAAGTTCGTTTAACCTCCACTGTCCGATCAGATTAAATCTCTACCATCCATCCCACTCAATCCATGCCACTTCCATCATTTAATCTTAGCCCTAGGATATGACTTAATCTTAGCCACACGATCAAAAGTGTAAAGTTAAGAACCCTAAGTTAAACCCTAAAGCTAAGTTATAAATACAAGCCCCTCATATTGCCCAAAAGGGGCTGAAATACTGAAAGAATGGAATGTTGAAGAATATTGAGGCCTCTCTACTGAAGAATACCCTGAGCACCTTTAGCATACCCTAGGATAGGTTCCAGTCGTCACCCATTCATCCTCCATCATCGTCGCAACCCCCCATCCATTCGTCGCATTCATCACCATCACCTAGATCTGCTTCTATAGATTCTACCCTAACCTGCAGGTGCAATCTAGAGCTTGTGAGGCTCGTTGCAGATCATGTGAAGTGCTCACTAGAGCCTGTTGTATCTCGTAAGTGCACACCAAATCCTACGAAGCTCATGTCAGATCTTGCCAAGTGTGTGTATGAGCCTGCTGCAACCACATAAACACGAATCTGAGCCTGCTACACCACACCATCAGCAATAACTGAACCAAATCAAGGTATATCTCATTTTAATGTAATTTATTTAACAATTTGTTGATCTTGCATGCTCTCTTGCTTCACTATTAAACTAGGGTTTTATTGATGTCCAAGGGTCTCACACTGTGGATCCCTCACAAGTATTACTAACTCCCTTTTTTCTATTTTGTGTATGCAGATCTACAAATTTCACACATTGTTTGACGGCTGTTGAAGCTGGAGTGGCCCAACATTAGATATCTGAAGCTCACTCACCCTGTTGGGATTAAAGGCGCAATCTTCAGAAGACACTATTTTATTTTATTGCTAGGGTTTCGAATAACCCTATCTCATTGTAATATTGTATCAAAATACTATTGGAGAGTAGCATTGTATCAAAGAGTTCACTTGGCTTCCCCCCATTGTCAATATTAAAATTGGAAAATTTTGTGCAATATTTGTCTCTTTGTGTATTTACTCGTAATTTCATTTTTAGTGTCGCATCTTTGCATCTACATTATATGTTTAGAATATTACCATTATCTTATATTTCATATTACAACTTTATTTTAGATCTTGTAGTCATTTTATCTTAAGTATCTAGCATCAAAAGCTAACAAGTGGTATCAAAGCTACAACAAGGTTTTGTCTTGCATAGATTTTAAAGTTGCAAAGGAGTTTTTCCACTAGTTAAGGAGAAACCAGTGAAGTTGAATCAATTACCTCTGGAAAATAAAACTAGGGAAGATAGTATTTTTCACTATGTTGAAGGAAAACCAGTGAAGTTTGAAGATTTACCTATTCCAAGAGCAAATTTGGAATAGAAGGAAATTTACAGGTCTTGAAGATAGACCTTGACATTGATGAGATTAAGAGACCCAAGAAGGAGGTCCTATTGAAAATTTTTTCTAGATTGAAGAAGATTCCAGATTTCTATTTGGCTAGAATCTTTCCACAGGGTTGAAGGAAAACTCGTGAATATTAGGATTCAACATAGATTTCTTTCCACTAGTTTTGAGAGTAACTAGTGAAGTTTATTGATTTTAGAATTTTGGAAATTTGAATGTATTTGGTTGCTATTGTCTAAGTTTTTTGTTGTAAAAAATTAGTTCTCAAAAGTTGAGAAGCTTCCTACAACGAATAGAGAATAATTTCATCTTTGATTGCCTAAAAGTCTATGTGCTTTCCTTGTGCAGGGATTAGTTCTTTGTTGCAGCAAAAGTGTAGACATTTAATATTGAGGAGACCCATGAAGGAGGTCCCCATAGAATATTGAAGACTGAAGATTGAGGAGACCCAAGAAGGAGGTCCCCATTGTAGATTTGAGAAAGAAGATAGAGGAGGACTAAGAAAAGGTCCACTTGAAGAGTTGTAGAATTTGAAGACCCAAGAGAAGAGGTCTCAAGCAAAGTTGGAAGGAGAAAGAAGGCTAGAAAATCCCTATTGAAGAAGTGGCCATTGGAGGATATTTGAAGAAATCTCAAGGTAGAATATTGCAAGCAAGGAGAAGCTCCTAATAAGAAGGATTTGGGATAATTATTGCCATCCGACAACAAGCCCAAAAGGAAGAAGGATTTGGCAAGAAGGTTGTCAAAATTTGGAGAAGATTTTTGAAGATCTCAAGACATTCAAATTCTTGAGGAAGAAGATAGTGGAAGATATTAGATTTGAAGTCAAAATTCGACAAGAATATTGGAGGAGAAAGAAGATATAAGAGGCCACCAATTTTGAAGTTTTTGAAGATAAGCCTAAAGGAATTGAAGGTTGATTTACAAAGAAGGAGGTTGTTGATTTTCGAGGTAGAAGTTGAAGGGTCACAGGATAGCAAAACAAAGGAGGAATTGACTACAAAATTGTAGAGTTTTGGACAACAAGAGGGCAACATTTGGGTAGCACTAATAGCTACAAGTTTCAAATTCCAAGAGGACGAATTTGGAGGATATTTGAAGCCACAAAAACCAGATTTTATGGGAAGCATTAGAAGAAGAAAAGAGAGTTGCATTTTGGAGAAGTTTGAGGTAGTTTTGAGAAGAGCTTTGGACAACAAAGCAAAAGAAAGAGGAGCTACAATTTCACCATTTTGGGGCAGCAAACTTGGAAAGAAAAAAGGTAGCTATAAAAGTGTTTTCTTAAGGCATAATAGAAATTGTTTTAATAGCTACATATTCAAGTTTCAAAGTTATCAAAAAGGAAGTCGAAATAGAGTGTTTCCAAGCTAAATAAGGAGATGTTGTTGCCATCTTAGAATCTAAAAATATAACAGCAAAATATAGGAGTTAGAGATTGCATAAAGGAGTAATAAGGGAAATAATATATTGTTTTAAAAAGCATAATTTAAATGTTGCTTTTGTAAGCATTATTGAAGGTAGAACCAACAAGTAAAGAGGCTACAAAAGAGCACTCAAATATTGTGCAAAGTTTATAGGTTTTTGAAGGAGGTTGAGTTTGAGTTTCATCTTCAAAACCTGCACAAATTTCAGAATCAAAAGTCAAAAAAATTAGTGCCAAAAGAGGAGCATAAGCATTGAAAAATTATGTTAAATAAATCCAAACAGAGTGGAGAAGCCGAGTAGCATCCAACCAAGGTAAGGAGAAGAGTTGCAGGTTCAAGAGTGATAGTCAAAGAACAAAGGAATAACAACCATCAAACAAGAAAGGAGAGGCCACTAAGCAAGTGGAAGTGCCACTATATTGAAGAAAGAGCCACTAAACAACAAAGTTTGAGCGCCATAGGAGAGGAGCCAAGGTGACATCAAAGCATAGGGGGGCAAGCATCCAAGTAGTGCCTAGGAGAAGAGCCATTGAGTAGAAGAGAAGATCCACCATCTATAGGAGAAGAGCCACCATGAAGAGCCACCCGAGGAGCACTATTTTAGAGAGCCATCATTGAAAGGTGGAGCCACCAAGCCTAGGAGGAGTAAAGAAGCATCGAAGTGGAGAAGAGCCACCATTAGAGAAGAAGAATCACTGCTTGCAAATTTTGAAATGTAAGCAACAGAAGAGACAACATTCAGATATTGAAAAGGCAAAAGGAGGAAATCAAACATCTAGGTTTTGCAACTACCAAGAAGAGAAGTGAAGAGTTGGCATCCATAACGTTCATTGCAGAGAAGACTATGTTGCATTGCTTGACTAGGAAGGTAAGAGACATTACACAAGTGGCCAAGTGTTGAGAGAGGAAGAAGAACATAGCCTAAGAAGAATAGAACGTTACAAGGAGCATGAAGTATTGAAATCATCGTTCATAAGGTTGGATTGAGTGCAATAAGATTGTTCATGCCACTTGGCACATGGAAGGAGGAATACCATAAGTCATTAAGGAAGAAGAATCATTTTAGAACGCGTTATTAAGTGTGTACACAACTATTGAAGTTAGAGAGAGACATTTGGCACCATTTGGCACTTGATATTCAGTAAGCCAATCATCATTGGAGGAAGGTGCAATGTCTAGGAGTGCTTATTAATGCATGGGCCAAAAATAAGTCTACACCACTACCACTACCACTACCAATACCAATACCAATACCACTGTCTCTACCACTACTACGACCAGGCTAACATATTTGAGCACCTTGAAAATCTTGGGAGGATAGTTGACCAATCAAAGAGGAGAGAGAGAGTTGATAGGAGTAAGAGCTCCATACGTACAATAGAGAAGGAGTGCCTCAATATTGGAGGTAATTTATTTTATTTGAAATTAATTATATGCCCAAGATAGGAGTTATAAGGTTGAAGGAAATCATTATTTTCTAAGGTTAAAGTGAAATTATTTTATTTACTTGATTATTGGAGAGATAAGATATTGAAGTAATATTTGAAACCTTAGAAACCTGATTATTGCTATTTGAAAGTTTTATGAAGATTTGAAAATTGATTTGAAGAATTGAAGGAATTAATTTGAGGTTTTGTAATTTGATTATTTGAGTTTACAAAACAAATTAAAATATTTGCAATTTGATAAGTTTGGAGAAATAAGGTTTCCTACATCAACTTAGAAATACAAAACTTGCAAATATCTTTTTATAGAATTTCTAAATTTTTAAATTTGGAGTTATAAGGAATTCAACACCAACATAGGATTGAGAAATTTAGAATTAAAGAAATTATATTTTTTGAGATTTGGGAGATAAAAGGAATTCAACATAAGTTTTTGAAAAACTGAAAATTGCATTGATATTAAGTCAAAAAGTATTATTTGGCAAGTCTAACTAGGGAGATATAAGGTAGTCTACAAGTGTTAATTATGACAACACATAAATTCTTTCTTTTAGAATATCAACTACTCAAAGGTCCTAATTACACTTCATGGAAAAATAAAGTGAGATCAATATTGATAGTAGAAAAGCTTTGGGATATAGTTAAAGGAGAAAAAACTAAACCTACTAAAGATGCTAGGGAAATTCAAAAATATGAAGAATATGAAGCAAAAGCACTCATGATAATAACATTTGCAATTACATATGATATACAACCATACATTAGTTCAACAATAACTTCTATAGAAACTTGGAATACTTTAGCCAAGATATTTGAAGGAAAGAACAAAGCCACTATCTTGAATCTTCAGACTCAATTGCATTCTCTAAAAGTTAATAGTGGTGAAAGTATAGAATTATTTCTAAGAAAAGTGATAAATATAAAAGGAAAATTATTAACCTTAGGAGAGAAGGTAGAAGACAAGTTTCTTGTTCAAGTAATTTTAAGAGCACTTCCTAAAAGCTACAAGCATCTAGTTACATCTTTACAAATTCTAAGTAAAGATACATCATTTGATGAGTAGTCAACCAAGAATATGAAGTGGAGAATTTAGTCAAAGATGAAATGACTAACAATGCCTTAGTCTCAAAAGATAATCCACAAGGAAATATTGCTTCATTCTCAAGAGGTAGATCAAAATGGAATAATAGATATTGTCAAGTATGCAAAAAGAGAGGACATAGTACAAATTATTGTAGATTCAATCCAAGTAATCAGTATCAAAGGAATCAAACAAATTTTGGGAACCAATCAAATAGGTCATTTCAACCAAGACAATATCAAAATCAATATAGTCCACATCAACAACTATTTCAGCATTAGAATCAATACAATCAACCTCAATTGCAATATAGAGAAGGGAAACAAAAGGGACACTTAGCTCAAGAGATTCAAGAAATTCAAGAACTAGAAGAATCTATAGAAGAACATGAAGTTAAAGCACTTTCAACGAATATAGTATTTTATGAAGATACTAATCATTTACTTGACTAGGATACAAATAAAGAGTAAAATGAAGAAAGCAAAAAAGAAGAGCACAAGTTTCAGATCAAGGATGAAGACCATATTGAAGACTAAAGTCTTCAATAACCAAATAATGTAATACAGGGGGATGTTGGAATATATTACATTATTTGGTACATGCTAATGTACCACCTTGGGTACATATTTATATTAGGAGAGTGTCCTAGATTAGAGTGTGAGTATTTACTTTATGCAATGTAATAAATGCACAAGTATTAAGTTCAAAGTATTTTGGTAATGTAAATGTGCATAATAGTCCATGTGCACATGAGTCCATAGAATAGGAAGATGAAGAGTCTCTAGAAGAGTGAAGGCCAAGAGTGCTCCATATGAAGAGTCACATTCCATTATATATGTATCTATGAGTGTGAGTGTGAGATATGGATTTGTAGAATGAGAGTATGGAAGTATGGTGTATTTGAGTTCTTTATTCAATGGAGATACAATTTTCATGAGCATTTATTAATGGCAATTCTATGAGTTATTATTGAAGTTATTTATGAGTTTTATATGTTTAGAATATTGCCATTATCTTATATTTCATATTGCCATTATCTAGCATCAAAATCTAACACTCTCCATCTTCCAATTTAGGTTCTAAAAAGCCTCTACTCTTTTATATTTCTTTATTAGTTGATAATTATCTAGTGCACAATTATCTCCTTGATTTGGGTGATAGTAGCATAGTCATGCCTAAAGGTGTAGCAAAAGGACTAAGCTTGGAATATACAAAGAAAGAATAATTTGTCCAATTAAATGAAATATGTGTCAAGATTATGGAAAAATAAAAGATCTAGTGGTATAGCTTAATCCTTATTCAAAAATCAACATCCCACAAGACATCATTATGGTGGATCTCTTCGTATTCTTTACCATTTGTCTATTAAGATATTTCACTACTAGGATTGGTGAATACTTACTAGGATTGGTGAATACTTGTCCATGAATATTAATCATAAAAATTTGAGGATAAGACATGAAATGGATTTCAATATTGAATTAGAACCAACTATGAACTTTCATGTTGAAAATGTGAAACCAGTTTAACATTTTATCAAATTGCTCAATGATTTTTGGCAAAGTAACATTGTCGTAGATTCTTTTTTTTTTCTTAGGATGATGATCAATTAGACCTGTGAACTACAGAGCAACAAGTTGAGATTACAAAATCTAAAATAGGATTATAATTCATGCTCAAACTAGAATCCCCCCTATCCAAACAGTATTAAAGAAGCCAAAGTACTTATAGTATAAGCTCTAAAAGTTTTATTTTAACAAGTTTCTTTGCAAAAATGGATCATGTGCTATTGTGATTATCATTTCTCCATAAATTATTGAGGTAATAAATTCATACACTTATCAAATGATCTGACCAAATATGAAGTAATTTTTAGAGGTTTAGAGTTAGTAAGAAATATGAGATAAAACAACTAGAAATATTTGGTGTTAGAAATTTAATCATAAACCATGTAATATCCATGTATATTATTAAAAATGAAGTGCTAAAAGCATATAATAATAGATCTTTAAACACTATTGAATTGTTTGAAGCTATTGATTTCAATTTAATCGCTAGAGAGGATAATTCTATAGCTGACATTTAGCCAAGAAAACTATAAACATTTACGTTAAAAGGATACTCATCCCTAAAAAGAGAAATAATAAGGAGGAAAATATTGAGGTAATTGTAAGACCTATTGCCCCAAAAAAAAAAAAATGAAAATATTTGAGAGTGATAAGCAAATCTTGCAATTTCTCACTCAAATTGTTGAATTTGTTAGAACCAAAAAATGAAGACAAACAAGATTCTTCGAGGACTAATTATACTTGAGAACTTGTTCAACTCGTATGATCAATTCCAAGTCTCATTTAAATTCAAGAAGGTTAACTATAAAGAAGTGGATACTAGTGAGGCAAAATATCTTAAACTAGGAGAAACACGCAACGCAAAGGATAAGTCTTAGTTTTTTTTGTGTAAATAATTTAATGATATCATAGCTTGGATTTATAATGATCTAAAAGGTTATGATCCAATAGTTACTAAGCACACCATTGAGCTACAAATAGATGTAAGGCTTATGCAATAGAAGCAAAGGTCAATCAATCCAAAGGTTGAACCTCTTATGATAAAAGAGCTCTAGAAGCTATTGGAGGCTAAGATAGTATATCCTATCAAACATTGTGCTTGGGTAGATAAATTAGTCATATTCACAAAAAGTGCATAGAGTTTTAAGACTTAAATAGGGATTCCTTGAAGGATGGATAAAGGTTGTCTTATATGGATCAAATTCTATAAATTGTTGCAAGTTCAAAAATGTTGTCCTTATTGGATGGTTTCTCTATTTCAATGAGATATCAATGAAAGAATAATATTGACATAAAACAACCTTTACTACCAAATGGAAAACATTTGTTTATCAAACCACCAGGGGGGGTGTGAGTGTGTATACCCCCCAAAATAAACTTTTGACTTACTAATTATGAGGCTACCTTTCAAAGAGCTATGGTCATAGCATTCAAAGAAAAAATCAATAAGCTCATACTCATGTATCTAAGATCATATGATTGTGTTTTAAAAATATAGAGTCCTTCATTTTGAGAACCTAAGATTGATTTTCTAAAAGTGTAGAAAGTGTAGAATTTCTCTCAACTTGAAAAATTCAATCTCTGCTATGCTAGAAGGAAAGGTGCTAGGAATTAAGGTGTCCAAGAATGGAGTTTACGTTGATCCTAAGAGAATTTTCACAATTGTGGAGCTACCATTATCCAAAAATATCAAATCCATTCAGCATTTTTTGGATAAGATAAATTTTATGATAAAGTTCATCCCAAAATTTTCTAGCAATGTAAACCCATGATTTTGATGATCAATAAGGGGACATATTTCAAATGGACCAATGAGGCAAGAGAGGCATTTTATCTTATTAAAGAAGAAATTTCCAAAGACCTAGTGTTAGTAAATCAAAATTTCAATAATGAACTTCACCTTTATGCATTCAAAGTTGAAGAAAGTATTTCAATAGCTCTTACTTAAAATAAAGAGCAAGAAGAACACCCAATTGCTTATATGAGGAAGACTCTAGTTGAAAATGAAGTGCAATATTATTTCTTCTAGAAGCAATCTTTTGCATTGATAAAAGCACTCAAGAAGTTCAAGTATTTAGTCATCCAAAGCAAAAAGTTGCTTATGTAATGCATTCTAGAGTAGGATGGTTTATTTTTAAGGAGATATGAGCTATAAAAGAGTCATATGTATTCAAAGGATCATTGAATACAACATAGAAATAATGTCAAGTTGATGAAGGGAACATACTTATGTGAACATATAAATCCTAATTTATCTAAACATCTATCCCTCATAGAAGATATAGTGACTTCTTTGAATTAGCAATCGACTAGTTGGATACAAAAATTATCCACTACATGCAAATTGGTGAGTGCCCAGTTGAGTTAAACTACCAAGAAATAAGGAGATTCATGGAACAATCTATGCACTATACTCTTGTGAATAATATGCTTTAAATAAGAAGCTTTAATGGTATTTTATTGAGATGCATTCATTCTAAAGATACAAGAAAGAATTTCATGTAGTTATTGGACAATACAAAGTATCATTTTCAAGATAATGTAATTTGGATACTATTGGTCTTAATTATTTTATGATGCACACAAGGTGGTAAGAGCTTAAGAATATTTTCAAACATATGTCATCAAAAACCAAATGGTTTCTTTGCCTCTAAAATTGATTATTATTGAAGCCTCATTTTAGCAATGGGGACTAGATTTTATCAACAAGAGCAATCGACCATCAAATAAAAAACATTCATAGATCCTTACAACTAAAAATTATTTCACATGATGGAGTGAAGCTATCCCCATGAATAGAGCTACTAATTATATGAACATCAATATTCTCAAGGCCTTGTGGAAAGGTTCATAACACCATGCACAATTATGACCTAGAATGATTCTTCATAACATTTCTATAATATCACTTTAAAATCATGTTTTTGATGTTATATACAATAGAAATTCTTTCATATTCAACATCATGCCATTTCAATTAATCTAGTTCATTGTAAAACAAAATATATGTGAACTAGAATCTATTTGATGAATGTTATAGAAAGGTTGTATGCTTTTTACTTTAAAATGAATCCTACACATTTGTTTTCTTTTTCAAAATTAGGCTTTGAATGGATACCCAAGATTCTCTATCCTTTTAGGGATAACAAATTGTGAGATTCAAACTATTTCATATTTTTTTAAGAGGGAATCTAATATTATTTACTATTTTTAAAAAAATCATAAATGTCTATATATTTTTTATATATACCTTTAAAATATTTACATCTCTAAAATGAAATGACATTGTTTTATACTTCATTGTTTTAATGGGTTATATGGTTTTGAAACCGATTCCACTCTTATTACATTGTGATCACATAGTGGTATTATAAAAACTTGGTAATTATGCATATATTGTATGGCAAGGATCAAACCTCGTCTCCTCCTTGACAATCAAGGAATTTAAATAGTTGAGCTAATATAATTTCATATCATTTTACATATTATTGACTCTCCATTAGAAAATATGTTATTCATATCTTAAAAGGCTTTAAATTTATCATACATATGATGCTTAGGATTTTCCATTTGTTGACTCATAAATAATTCTTTATATATTATATTAATATATGCATTGGATTTTATTATCATATCACTTATGCACATGATCATTAACCCTCAAAGAGCTAGCTCATGCATACTTTATGACTTTAGATATAAAACTATATTGCATTTTTTAATTTCAATCAATAGACATATTTAACTACATGAGTCAAAGTGACTCTCATCCATAGATGTAATGTGTGAGTGAATCTAGCAATATGGCCATGAGAATTCCAAGAATCATCCTTGGCTTTTTAGGAGGATGCTTTCCAAAATAAGATTAACAACTTACTTGAATTTTTGGTTCAAAGATGAATTTGTTTTCAATTAAATGTATCACTTGCAATAAATCTCCCAATTGAAGGTTACAAATATATGTGTCATAATAAGAAAAATTTGATACACCAACATTCTTTTTAAAGGCTAACATAACGAGAAGATGAATTATAAAACACCTTAAATACAATTTATTTCCTTGAAAAAAAAACACAAATGAAAATATATAAATAAGGTGCAAAGTGGTTCTCAAAGTAAATTAATAATTGATCCAATATAGACACAAAGGCTTGTAAAGTATGTCAAAAGTATTGCAAGGATTGTAAATAAACCATCTACAAGAAATATTTATTTTTTGAATGTAACTTGATATTCTCCACATCTCTTTTTGAAGCTTAAGAGGTGAAAAACAATTTATCATGAAGAATGATGATGTCAACTGATTCAAAGAAAGTACAACAATCATCTAGAGTTATTGAGATGGGCCTATTTTGGTAACCAATCCTACTCATAAGGGCAGATAAGATGTAGGCTTAATCATCATAATAATAACTTACCATATTTTCCAAGACCACCACTATCGTAAACCATTGTTTGAAGCAACTTTTATTCATTGTCTTGGTGTATTTCTTAAAGAACCGATTGTAGTATTGGTTTAAGAGAGTTGAGAGCTAAGATAATGTTCTAGAATCCATTGAAACTAAATTATGTGCATCCGAAATAGTCTCAGACATTGGATTTTTAAAAATATCCAAATCAATTACAAGGAGATGTATCCCATTGATTAAAAAATAGACATCTAAACGTTGATTAAAAAAATATTAATAGTTTTATAGGTGTTTAGATCAAATATAGTAGTTATAAAGAGAGCAAGTCCTTTATTTTCATAACAAAAAGTAAATCTAAGTTACTATTATACATATTAATGTTGATTCTAGAACTTCCATCTTCTGGTAGCAATACAATTTTTCATGACCTAGAATATCATAGTCAAAGCAAGCATTCTTCTTGCATTTGAATGAACTAAGACAATTTTTTCTAATGTGATGAAAAGGATTCTTGATTTTCATGCAACTACTTTGAATGTTTTTTTTTAATCCACCTATATCACATCATAACCATATATGGTATTTAAAACTTGGCTATTATGCATGTATCACTTGGCAAGGTTCAAACCTAGTCTCCTCCATGAAAATCAAGAAATTATGCAATTTTTCATGACCTAGAATATCATAGTCAAAGCAAGTATTCTTCTTGCATTAGAATGAACTAAGACAATTTTTTCTAATGTGATGAAAAGAACTCTTGATTTTCATGCAACTACTTTGAATGTTTTTTTTTAATCCACCTATATCACATCATAACCATATATGGTATTTAAAACTTGGCTATTATGCATGTATCACTTGGCAAGATTCAAACCTAGTCTCCTCCATAAAAATCATGAAATTTAATTGGCTCAACTAACATCATTTTTTGATCAACTACTTGGGATGGTGCTTTGCTTCTTTCTCTTGTTTAGTGATCAAGGCTTTGTTCCTAGAACTCAAGTTTTTAAAAGCACCAATATGTAGTATAATATTATATTCATGAGTTAGTTGCTAAAAGAAACTATAAAAACTAGGTATTTTATAAGCATCACCAAAGCCATCATATAAAGCGAAGACAAAAATAAGATCCTTTCTATTTAAAAAGAACAAGATAACTAATATTTTAGTAATTAAAATATTTGACACAAAGAAAATCATTTCTTTTCCTTTAATATATTTTGCATGTCAAACAATTCCTCACACTTCTTCCAAGCTATTTTATAAGCTTCGCCAAAGCCATCATATGAAGTGAAAACAAAAAACAATTAGGATCCTTTCGATTTGAAAAAACAAGATACTAACATAATTGCTTTATTTTAGCAATTAAAAAATTTGACACAAGAAAAATCCTCTATTTCAAGAATCATTAACCCATTTTCTAGCATGTCCCTTCATGATATTTTGCATGCCAAACAATTTTTCACACTTCTTCCAAGCTATTTATAGAATACCAATACCATCAAGATGAAATAAAAGGTCATCGGGTGTTGATGTGTTGATCAAACCTTGAGCCTCATATCCTCAATTTCTAGACATTTATTTCTCCATGTGTCTTCATCTTCTTTACTTTTTAATTTATATCCTATTGTGATGTGATACAACCCTTTATAAAATATACTTCGTATAGGGTTTGTAGGGGTAGAAAAACAAATTGGTCATTTCTACATATTTAGGGATAATGACTAAAAAAATAACTCTATTTTGGAGTATATAATATGTAAAAACAAAATATTCTACTAAACTTAAAAAAAAAATTAATTTTTTTTAAATATTGTAGTAAAAAAAATTCAAACGCAAGTATCACCATAAAGATTTTTTAATTGAAGTTCTGTACTCACTCCCCACCCTTGGTTGTACTTGCTCGCCACCCTTGGTTGTACTTGCTCCCCACCCTTGGTTGTACTTTATCTCCACCCTCATTTTGGGGGTGGGGAGCAAGTATAGCCAAGGGTGGGGAGTGAGTACAACACTAGTTCTGTACTCACTCCCCAACCTTGGCTGTACTTGCTCCCCACCCCCACCCTCATGATGTTGTACACACTCTCCACCCTTGGCTGTACTTGATCCCCACCCCCACCCTCATGATGTTGTACTCACTCCCCACCCTTGGTTGTACTCACTCCCCACCCTTGGTTGTACTTGGAGGTTGGGGAGCAAGTACAACCAAGGGAAAATGAGGTTGGGGTGGGGAGAAAGTACAATAGGGTGGGGATGGGGAGCAAGTACAACCAAGGGTGGGGAGTGAGTATAGCATTAGGAGCAAGTACAACCAAGGGTGGGTGGGGAGTGAGTACAACATCAGTGTTGTACTCACTCCCTACCCACCCTTGGCTGTACTTGCTCCTCACCCCCAAAATGAGGGGTTGGTGTGGGGAGCCGCGATGCGGCCAAGGGTGGGGAGTGAGTACAACACTGATGTTGTACTCACTCCCTACCCACCCTTGGTTGTACTTGCTCCTAATGCTGTACTCACTCCCCACCCTTGGTTGTACTTGCTCCCCATCCCCACCCTGCTATACTTTCTCCCCACCCCCAACCTCATTTTCCCTTGGTTGTACTTGCTCCCCACCCCCACCCTCATGATGTTGTACTCACTCCCCACCCTTGGCTATACTTGCTCCCCACCCCCACCCTCATTTGAGGGTGGGGGGTGGGGAGCAAGTATAGCCAAGGGCATCATGAGGGTGGGGGTGGGGAGCAAGTACAACCAAGGGTGGAGAGTGTGTACAACATCATGAGGGTGGGGGTGGGGAGCAAGTATAGCCAAGGGTGGGGAGTGAGTATAGAACTAGTGTTGTACTCACTCCCCACCCTTGGTTGTACTTTCTCCCCACCCACCCTTGGTTGTACTTGCTCCCCACCCACCCTTGGTTGTACTTGCTCCTAATATTGTACTCACTCCCCACCCTTGGTTGTACTTGCTCCCCATCCCCACCCTCGCTGTACTTTCTCCCCACCCCCAACCTCATGTTGTACTTGCTCCCCACCCCCACCCTCATGATGTTGTACTCACTCCCCACCCTTGGTTGTACTTGCTCCCCACCCCCACCCTCATTTGAGGGTGGGGCTGGGGAGCAAGTACAACCAAGGGTGGGGAGTGAGTACAACATCATGAGGGTGGGGGTGGGGAGTAAGTACAACATCATGAGGGTGGGGGTGGGGAGTGAGTACAACATCATGAGGGTGGGGGTGGGGAGCAAGATGCGGCCAAGGGTGGAGAGTGTGTACAACATCATGAGGGTGGGGGTGGGGAGCAAGTACGACCAAGGGTGGGGAGTGAGTACAGAATTGGTGTTGTACTCACTCCCCACCCTTGGCTATACTTGCTCCCCACCCCCAAAATGAGGGTGGGGAGAAAGTACAACCAATGGTGGGGAGCAAGTACAGCCAAGGGTGGCGAGCAAGTACAACCAAGGGTGGGGAGTGAGTACAGAACTTCAATTAAAAAATATTTATGGTGATACTTGCGTTTGAATTTTTTTTTACTACAATATTTAAAAAAATTAATTTTTTTTTTAAGTTTAGTAGAATATTTTGTTTTTACGTCAGTGTTGTACTCACTCCCCACCCTTGGCTGTACTTGCTCCTCACCCCAAAAATTAGGGTTGGGTGGGGAGAAAGTACAGCCAAGGATGGGGAGTGAGTATAAAACTATGCTTTACTCACTCCCCACACTTGGTTGTATTTGCTCCCCACCCCCACCCTCAACTATGTTGTACTCACTCCCCACCCTTGGTTGTACTTGCTCCCCACCCCCAAAATGAGGGTGGGGGTGAGGAGCAAATATAGCCTAGGGCAGGGAGTGAGTACAACATAGTGTTGTACTCACTCCCTACCCTAGGTTGTATTTGCTCCCCTTGGTGCGAGATAGGTCTCTGTGACCTCGTCAAGTACTGCCTCCAAGACCTCCTAGACCTGAACAGGAGGCCACTCCCAGAAACAATGATGGGCATCCTCCACAGACACCCACCTATGCTTATAGGTCTCAGCTAGGCACTCCTCAAGAAGCCTATGAGGAGTATGAACAAGAAGAAGAGTGGGCTAAAATGCCCTACCAAGGCAAAGGGGGTGCTACCCAGCTACCCCTCCATAGGCCTCCAGCTCCCCGCAACCCACGACGGGAGAAAACCAAGGAGGAAGAGATTAAATCCTTCGATGCATATAAAGCATTGCTAGAATGCTTAGAATCTATGGAGATCAAGACTTTTGGGCCCCAAAAGTCCACTTTATGCCAACTCCGTAGTCATCCTATGCATCCGTTAGTGTCGGCACCTCCATACCCTAAACACTTTAAACTGCCCCAGTTGGCACTCTTTAGAGGGGAGGAGGATGCCCAAGAGCATGTTACTAGATTCTTGAGCCAGTGCTTTGGCATTCAGGACAATGATGCTTTGTTACTAAGAACATTGATAACCACATTTGCAGGCCCTGCCTCGGATTGGTTCACTCAGTTACCAAAACATAGCATCAGTAACTTGGATCAGCTAGTGGACGCGTTCCTTGAACGCTTCGCCTTCAACACCAAGAAAAAGGTGTCACTGAGTGACCTAGCTAGCCTCAAGCAGTATGAGGAAGAGACCATGGTGGCATATGGGAATCGGTGGAGGACATTGCTTTCAAAGTTGCCCTATCTCCCTCCCATGTCCGACCTAACCCAAATGTTCTCAAAGAGTTGTTTGAGATCGATCTCCATGTTATTGCAGCTGTGGCAATATGCCACTCTTGAGGAAGCTCTGGCGCAAGCCAGAATAATTAAGGAGATCAAGATACAGGATGGTGATATCACCAAACCTAAGAAGAAAGAATCGACTAAGAACATAAAAATAGGGACCACGCAACAGAAACCCGCTACGGTCAATCAGGTTGCTATCAACGTCCCTAAGCCTGCACAAGCAACACAGCCTCAAAATTCTAACTATCAGGCGATGCCTCCTAACAATTATGATAGAGAAAATTAGAGGTAGGAACAAAATCAACAGCATCACCCTAGGCGACAATTTACACCTTACACAGAGTCCAAAGACTCCTTGTTTGATCGCTTGTCAGCGGTAAACTTGATTAACCTGCCAGAGATTCAAACTATAGACCCCAATGCATCAAAGCCTAAGGGGTACCGGGAGGACTTGTATTGTAGGTTCCACAGACGGAAGGGACATGACCTTAATGCATGTTGGAAGTTCAAAGGTTTGGTACAAGACCTAATCGACAATAAGACATTGGCAGTGGACAACCCCATAGCGCCAAACAACCAACATATGGGAGTCTTCAAAGATCCCCTACCTGCCCATGATGTGCAAGCAAAACCCCTTCAATTCAATGAGGTGCAATAGAATTGCCCCATGCAGGGGTATTTAGGGATGATAAGCATAGTGACTAGGAACAAGAGATACCCAGGAGCTACCCCCGTGATAGCCATAAGAGAGGTTCCATTGACGTCACAACCTCAACAGCACCCTACACAACTTCCCCCACCTAGACCAGTGGCCACAATTCAAACTAGACTTACCCAAAGTCTATGGACCATGTCGACTAGGCTCTCCATATACAAGCTCATTCAACAATCAGTGCCCCATCGAGAGGCTCTAATGGAGATATTAAAAGCCATCGAGCTGCAGCCCCATGAAGAAAACTCTTTCAACAACCTTGTGGGACATGTAAAACAATGTACAAAACCAGTCATCACCTTTAGAGAAGATGAATTGAAATTAGTAACTGGTGATGTGGCAGATCCACCCCTGCACATCATTACGCGGGTCAACAAGATTTCGTATAAGAGGGTGTTGGTGGACACTAGATCGTCTAGTAATATAATTACAATAGCAGCATTGAAACATCTGAAGTTGTCGATATCTCACATAGTAGCCTCCACCTATACTCTTCGAGCATTCAATGATGCGATATGCTCGACGGTTGGCACAATTGTCCTACCCATCTAAGTGGGACAAAATACTATTCATACATTGTGCCACATCTTGGAAGGTGAGATGGCCTATAATATCTTGTTGGGCCGGCCTTGGATTAGGGACATGAAGTGTGTCCCTTCAATTGCTCATCAGTGCTTAAAGTACATATTTGAAGGATAGGTGCATGTAATCCCGATAGACTTAGAGCCCTTCAAGTACTGCAATACGATGCAATTCATGCCTCAATCGACCCTTCCATCAACACATTTGGATTTTTAGTTAAATCCCTCTAAACAGGGTCCGATTCCACAGGCGCCCCTGGTGACAAGTCCACCAAATCCCCAGTCGGGTCCATCTTCTTCATCTGGTCCTTCAACAACAACACCACCTATGATGGCCACACCGAAGGACAAGGGAAAGAAACCGCTAGACGAGGAACCACCCCTAGTCTCAACCATCTCTACCGAAGAGATGCCTAGCAGAATGGAAGTCGAGATGCCTAGTTCGCCCTCCATGGAGTGGACTCAGGAAGTACTCCCATTCGCTCCCTCTTAATCACCAACGATCATTGTTGAGATGGCCAATACGGGCTTGGGGGAGTATCTAGTGTGAAAAATTGTAGAAACACCCACACTTGAGTCCATGTAGGACATGGGAAGACATCATCTCCCTATCGGCTCTGTGGTTCCTCTAGGCTACCCACCTAATCAGACAAAATTTGTTTATGGGGGCCTGGACAAGGGCGTTGAACCTTACATGCAAGAAGACGAAGATGAGGAACCCTTTGTTGAAGACGTCAACTATTTGTCTAACCCAGACTTTGCATTGAGATATCTTGGCCAATGCAATTGGCATGGATATGGGTTGGGCAGGTATGAGCAAGAAGTGTGTGTTCTTTGCCAACCGAGATATCAAATGCCTTATGACAATTCGGGAGTAGGGTTTAACCACCCCTTGCCCCTGGATGTCTTGGTAGATAATATGCAAGGCCTAGGGATAGGCAACAAGGATGGGTTGGCATTAGATCCATATACCAATCCTAACACAACTTATATGTTGGGGGATTATCTCCCAGTATGAACAAACAACCTTGTTGACCTTAACAACCCTTTCCCTTCGGTCGAAAAGGGAGAAAGTTCGAGGACTCACCTACAAGAGGGATATGGACAAGACCAAGAAGGGTCTTCAAAAGATGAGTCAAAATATGAGGTAGCACATTGGGATCCTTTTGAGTCTGATAGCAATCATTCACAAGTACATACCATGGATGATTATCAGGAGAGTTTCCTGACAATGTTCCCTTTGGATGCTCCAATTGAGCATATGCCCCCTCAAGAGAGTCAGGTCTCCCCGTAGAGAGCGGAACAACCTCGATGGGACCACATTAATTTGCTCGAGCAAGATGAGCCTCATATGTCGCAAATAGCTGTTGGAGCCAACGAAGGACTTTGGATCTTCGACAGTGATTATGAAGATGAAACTGAGATGGCCTATCTCAATCATATGCGATAGCAGCAATATCCCTTGGACATAGACGACATTTTTGAACAATTACACATAGGACCATGACATAGGTGGCACCTCAACCCGGCATAGTTATAGCAATTACTGCACCCGCCACTCCAGGTATATAGAGAGCATCTTTCACTTGGAGACCCTATCAAACCATCAGTGCCTAGGGCAGACCCTATCCTTTTATCCGCACATAGGGCCGATCCATTTGTGCCAGTACCTCCAGAGCCAGATCCGAAGCACAAAGATTATCTAGGATGTCCGAGCAGTCATACCCACGGTAATGGAGACCATAATCATTTCATTAACATGATCTCCATTGATTTAACCGCCCCCATCCATGATCTAGCCTACCCAACATGGTCATTGCATCTAGACCTAGATGTTATTGACTGGGATCATGCTAACACACCGCCATCCCCATCATAGTACTGGCCTTGCGATGGCATGTTTCATTTCACCCCAGGACAGACTCAGGATGTCTTCCATGCTGAAGAGGAACCTGATGTTCCTAAAAATGATCTAAATTTAGAAAATGATATCCACTTGATTCCAACTCCACACCAGTTGGAGGACGGATCCCACATGTCAGTCAATGAGATGACTAACGTAGACATCGGCTCAGATCCAATGAATTTGCAAATCATCAAGCTGGGGGTGAGTCTATCCCCTAAAGAGCAAGCCGACTACATTGCCCTTCTCAAAGAGAAGAAGGAGGTTTTTGCATGGTCATACAAAGACATACCTAGGCTAGACTCGTAGCTAGTCACGCATAATCTAACTCTTGATCCGACATTCAAGCCAGTTAAGTAAAAACTATGTAAGATGCATCCAACAGTGGCCTTAATGGTCAAAGATGAGCTACAAAAGCTATTGGATGCACAGTTTGTCATCTGCGTGGATTACCCACCATGGTTGTCTAACATGGTGCCTGTCAAAAATCCCGACGGGAGGATTCGCATATGCATCGATTTTCAAGATCTAAACAAAGTGAGTCCTAAGGATGATTTCCCCTTGCCTAGCATCGATGCATTGGTAGACACTACAGCGGGCCATGAAATGCTTTCCCTTATGGATGGTTTCTCGGGATACAATCAAATTCTTATTAATCCTTAAGACCAACTAAAAATGGTGTTCACAATGCCTTGGGGGACATTTTGCTATAAGGTCATACCTTTTGGCCTTAAAAATTTTGGCGCCACCTACCAACGTGCCATGACGTACATCTTCCATGATTACATGCACAAAACTTTGGAATATTACATGGATGATTTGTTGGCTAAATCTCTTTTGTGCCTAGATCATCTTGATGACTTAAGCAGGATCCTCGATCGCCTCATGGAACATAAAGTCAGACTAAACCCCAAGAAGTGCATATTTGGTGTCACATCTGGAAAGCTCTTGGGTTACATAGTCTCCAAACGAGGAATTGAGGTAGACCCACACAAATTCAAGGCAATCCTTGAAATGCTTCCCCAACTACCATCAAGCAGCTCATATGTCTGTAGGGAAAGGTCACATCAATAAAGCACTTCATAGCGTAACTATCTGACAAGTGCCGACCCATGAATAAATTATTGCACAAGGGGGTAGTATTTCATTGGGATGACGAGTGCCAGTCAGCATTTGAAGACATTAAACAATACTTGGCTTCACCACCAGTATTGGCACCACCTAGACCAAGAGTGTCGTTCTACTTATACATCTCAGCTACTGAAGTGGCACTGTGCACCATGTTGTCCTAGAAAAATGAACTACACAAAGAACAGGCTACTTACTATCTTAGCCTCACCCTGGTCAGTTATGAACTTAACTATGCATACGTTGAGAAGCTCTACTTGGCAATGGTATTTGCTACCAAAAAGCTATGCCACTACATGCTTAGTAATACGACATATGTTGTGTCTCAAGAGAATCCATTGCGATACATGATGAGTCGTACTTATCATAGTAGCCACACGGTGAAATGGATTGTGTTGTTGATGGAGTTTGACATAGAATTCATTGGACAAAAATCCATAAAATGTCAAGTCATCACCGATCAACTAGCAGAGGCTCCTCTTGAAGACGATCAGCCTCTGACCGTAGAAATACCTGATGATGGGGTTTTTCATGTTTCAGAATCGCCAGATTTTGATGAGCCTGAGTCACAGGCTGGTATGACCATATTCTTTGATGGTTCTAAATGTGAGCAAGGATGTGGCACGGTAATTGTATTCTTCACTCCACAAGGGGCTCCAATGCCTCTGTCATTTAAATTATACTTTCCATGCACCAACAACAATGCATAATACGAAGCCTTGCTCATAGGTCTTCAAACAATAGTCACCATGAACATTAAACGTTTAAACATCTTTGGTGATTCGTTGTTAATTGTCAATCAAGTAAAGGGGGTATTCCAATGTAAATGCCCAGTTCTACAGGCTTACAAAGCCCTTGTGGACAAATTCTTGGCACAACTTGAATGGTATGACATTGAGGCACTCCCTCGATCATCAAATCATTTTGTGGATACTATGGCCTCCTTGGGGTCACTCATCCCACAAGATCCTTTCGATGCAATGATAACCATTCAGGTCAAGACATTATCACAATCCGTGATGGAGCGTGCAAGATCTGACCTAACATTAAGAATCCACTTGATCCAGATTGAACCATCTCAGGATAGGTTCTCTCAAATCCAAGATTGTCTGACTCAGGCCAACTGGGGGTCCTTGTTCTCCCCGACCCCTCTTAATAGCAACACAACGCTAGTTTTACAAGTTCTTTTCCATTACACTTTTGCTAGGGATGAACTTCAAGAGGGATTGGTCATTCATACCATCAAGGTTTCTAATCAGTAGTATTGGTACACACCCATAAGGGATTACCTCAAGTTATGTAACCTCCCACTTGGATTGACACAAGTCACAAAAATATCATTTAAACAAAAAGCGACAAAACATGTCTTGTTAGGAGACATTTTGTATTGTCGGAGCTATGAAGGAATCCTCCTCCGTTGCTTGGACCAGCATGAGTCCACTTGGGCGATCACCCAAGCCCACGATGGTACGTGCGGTGGCCACTTTAGTGGTATGGCCATCGCAAAGCGCATTCTCTGCATGGGCTATTATTGGCCATCTTTAGAGTGAGATTGTTGCACATATGTAAAGAAGTGCGTGAAGTGTCAACACCATGCTAATTTGACACACATACCTTCTCAGGTCTTGCAATCGATCCAATCGACTTGGATTTTTTTGTAGTGGGGCTTTGATCTAATTGAAAAGATCTCCCCTGCATCGTCGGGTCATCACACGTTCATCATAACGGCCACATAGTACTTCACCAAGTGGGTGGAAGCAATTTCGCTAACCTCTACGACTGGATCCCGCATTGCAGAGTTTATTTTGCATAACATCATCTGTCGTTTTGGTATTCCATCCAAGATCCTCTCAGATAATGGGACGTCATTCAAGAATAAAGATGTGCATGCTTTGACAACAAAGTACAAAATTTAGCACAGTTTTTCAACACCCTATTATCCGCAGGCAAATGGGCAAGCAGAGGCGTCAAACAAAATGCTAGTTGCCATCCTCAAAAAGACCGTCACAGACAGTCACAAGGATTGGCACATTCAAATCTTGCTTGCCCTATGGGCTTATCGCACTAGCATTCGGACGCCCACTGGGGCAACTCCTTTTTGTTGGTGTATGGCTCCAAGGCAGTCATGCCTCTCGAGTTGGAGATCCCTTTCCTATGCATTTCAATGGAATATTTCATCGATAATGATACTGCATGGCAATCCCGGTTAGATCAAATTACGTTGCTCGATGAACGACGTGTCAATGCTCTTGAGCATTTGCATATTTATCAAGAGTGACTTAAAAAATCATACAACATGAAGGTCCAATTAAGGGAATTTCAAGTTGGTGACTTGGTCTTAAAAGAGAACCAACAGAATTCTAATTTGCCATCCCATCTAAGGGACAAGTTCATCACAAACTGGTTAGGTCCTTATGTTATTGACAGTAAAATAGGACCTGGAACATACCGGCTCGCCTCTCTTGAAGGAATCTAGGAACTAGAACCCTTGAACATCAGTGATTTGAGGCCATTCCGCATTTAGAGAGCCATAGTCCACCCCAAAAGCTCCAAGGATTCCCACAATCGCTTGGTCACCCCAAAATGCCCCAAAGGTATCTATAAACCCTTTGGTCAACCCAAAAGCTCCAAGGATTCCCACAATCACTTGGTCAACCCAAAATGCCCCAAAGGTATCTATAAACCCTTTGGTCAACCCAAAAGCTCCAAGGATTCCCACAATCGCTTGGTCAATCCCCAAAATGCCCCAAAGGTATCCATAAACCCTTTGGTCAAACCAAAAGCTCCAAGGATTCCCACAATCGCTTGGTCAACCCAAAATGCCCCAAAGGTATCTATAAACCCTTTGGTCAACCCAAAATGCCCCAAAGGTATCTATAAACCCTTTGGTCAACCCAAAATCTCCAAGGATTCCCACAATCGCTTGGTCAACCCAAAATGCCCCAAAGGTGTCCATAAACCCTTTGGTCAAGCCACACACTCCAAGGGTACCCATAACCACTTGGTCACAAAAAATATTCAAAAACAAACAAAAACAATAAAATCATCAAAAAATCACAAAAAAATTGCATCTTCATTCCATGCATACTCGTAAAAATCAAAATACAAAAATATAAGTTGCATTAGGCATCGCATCCATACATTGCATATTTGCTAGGTCATACAAGTCAAAAGCACCATAGACTGTAATTGCTCGGCAAGTCCATCATCTTCCACCTCCAATCCATTTTATCAATGCATACATCCAGAATAACACCATCCCCATTTTTAGCATAGTCAGTTGTCTCCTAATGTATGTAGGGTTTTCGTTCTTCAGCTGTCTTAAATTTTCTAGCCAAAAATTGTACAAAGTTAAACGGATTTTACAAGGGAAAATTTTTACTTGGATCATGCCTCGTTACGTAACATCCCTACACAAGTTAAAACACATAAAATAATTCCTAAGTTGTGTGAACACAAGAGAAACCTACAAAGCAGTATAGGGTATCATAGGCAAAAGATTAGCCTGTTCATCCCCCTGTGCGAATGGTTCAAGAGTGCTGAGAATTGACAAAAGGACAAGCTCTTCCCCATAAATTCCCCTTAATAAACAATGGTTTTCACCACTACCAAAAATCCCAATCACCATTGGTCCCTAAGGTTGTAAGGATTCGTACTACACATCCCTACCAAGGATGGGTAGTCATCCCCAAAACCTAAAAGGATCGATGCCATTCAAATACAAAATTCCCACAAGCCATCATCACCACTCACCTTTGGTTTCAAAGTTGTAAGGATTCATACTACACGTACCTGAACAGGATGGGTAGTCATCCCCAAGGCTTAAAATATCAATGCCCTTACTTCATAATCTCCATAATCCCCTTTGGTTCCCAAAGTCGTAAGGATTCGTACTACACGTCCTTGCACAGGATGGGTAGTCATCCCCATGGCCAAAAGGATCAAGGCCATTCATACGCAAAAAACATACAAGCTCAACCTTACAAAGCTCAAAATCCAAAATCAAATAACAGTGGTTCTCACCACTATTCAACATCCTTGCTCAAAATAAAAATGAAAGAGAAAAATAAACAGTGATTTTCATCATTATGTATACGAGCAAGTATCCTCAACCATTGATCCAATAAAAATCCTGAAGTTGAATCCCTGGAATTCTCAGCATTCGAAAACCATCTAGGTGATACTCATTATGGGTTTGGTGGACAACCTACCTAGCAATGGAGGTATCCTAACCGCATGATGATATGTCTATCACATTAGCTTTGTGTGTGAGCAGACCAATGTTTGCATGTGGATGAGCTAGCCTGTGGTACCTTAGATTGTCTCATGGATTAATCTTACTACATACAACAATAGAGTTATTGGAGCTAGTTAGGTGATCCTCAGTACAGGTTTGGTTGATAGCCTATTTGGGACTAGCGGTATCCTGATAAATACCACATAAACGAACTCAATTGCACACACAGGGATGTGAAATAACTTGGTTAACCTCCAAGTTGGATTTATACCTTGTTCAAAAATCTTGCGAGATAAATGTACAGTCTTGGCTAGTTAGTTAAAATATCTGAATCTCAAAAAAGCTTAACTACATTTTAAAACAACTGGTACATTTCATTCCGTACATCACCATCAAAAAATAGGCAAAATACAAAAACAAATTTTTCACCTACAAAGTCATTCCACAAAGTCATCCCATAAGTACAGCAAGCCAGTTAATCTTGCACAGTCTATGGTGCCATCGACAAGTTATCAACAACTCATTTCATTCATTTCATCTACATGCATCATATAAATTCGAAACATCGCATTCATAGTAGCATATGCATACATCAATGTAAATACAGGTACATAAAAGCAAACCACGAACAGTGTATAAACAAAACAAAGAAAGTCATCTATATATATATCATCAAAAATGCCTGCAAGCTACAATGAACCGGTCCTCTGACCTCGCAACAAAAACCAAAAGCTCAAAAACCCCCAATCCTAGGGCGTCGACCACCATGATCACACAGGATCGGTGCGACGGGAACTACCCCCCATGGTGTGGGTCCTATGGGACCTCTCAGGGCGATTGCTACTCGCCCCTACATCATGCCCACTAGTGCCCCCCTCATCTAACTGTTTGTGACGGGATGATGCTGACTGTTCAGTATCGTCGTCTCTCGTTCGACGTGAAGAGCCACCTCCAGGGGGCCCAGGTAACTGCCCACTGATGCGGATAATATCTCCCTCCATATCCATTTGATGCCAAAACCACTCTACCTCCCACCGAAACCACTTTGCCTCCCACCGACAGTAATAAGCTACTGCATCATCATGCTATGCTAGCTGCATTCGTAGGAGATATCTCTCCCGCGTACCATCGGTATCCCCATCCTATCGATGGTATGTAGCCCATACGTTCTCTTGTTCTGCTAGCTACGTTCATAGGAGATCTCTCTCCCGCAGCGCATCCTCGAGCTCCTCATCTCGCCTCTATAGTAGCCCCACCAATCGCACATTCTCAGCACGCATCCCTGCCTTCGTGTCCTCTGAAACTGCCTGAGGCCTTGAAATATCTGGAACAGCAGCCTGCTTTGGCTCCCACTACTCCAGGATGTCCTATGTCTCTGGCTAATCCAAAACCCCCAAATTCCCTCCAAAATCATCCTCAACCTCCACCATCTCTGCATCCTCCAACGGAGCTCCCCAATCATCTCTTGGTGCCTCTGCACCCTCCCCACATGTTGCAGCCACATCTGCACCGCCTAGAGGCCCCTCGCCTCGCCATCGCCATAGTGTCCACCACTGCTCATACTCAGTGGTAACCCCGACATCATCCACATCCGGGGCATCAATCGTTGTATTTGGATCCTCACCTAGTGGCACGATAACTAGCCGGTCTAGAGTCCTCTCATCCCCTTAGCATCGATAGATCATGGGCTCCCCAAGCAACCCCTGGCGCACCCCAAACTGTCGTGTAACCCGGCTGTACAGGAAGAACTCCTGCTCGGTCCCATGCTGCCCAACCAACCACCGCCCCCTATGAACCTACCAGAGCCACTCTCCAGCCTTAGGCCAGGCTAGACAGTCATGGTAGGGGCGCCAGAACACCTCCCTTGGAGTATACGGCACCTGCCCACCGTCGACTTTGTCCCTGCTCCTCCGACCGCCACCACAATGCTTCGTACCCAATCTCTCGGTCTACCATCTCCGCCTGAGTCGTCCATGGCAGCCCAACCGACCTCCACTATTATGTGCTACCAAGCCCAACACTGTAACAAGTAGCTGCAACTGATCCCCTTCCACCTTTGACAGCGGACCTCGTACAACTCATCATAGAGTTGTGCCAGTAGCGTCTGTCCCCATATCATGATCAGGGGTGCCTCCGTCGGACACTCCACCAACCCAAAAACCACCTCTAGCAGGTTCCACGAGAACCTCGCACCCGAAGAGTCGGGTAGCAGCATGTTGGAAATGAGGCCCATTAGAACGACGTGCCTCACTCCCAACACTCCCATCTCCCACCACCATCGGACCAAAATCTCACCAATTTGGCAGTCGCCCTCTGCCCTCTCCACTAGGCTCTCCACACCTAACTCCTCCCCATGTCCAAAGCAGCATGTCAACACTGTTTTCCATTGATCTCGTGGCATTTTTTGGATCGACAGTCCGTCTATCGAAATCCGAAGAATCTAATAGACATCCTCCAAGGTCACAGTCATCTCCCCTGTCAGGATATGGAAGGTGTTGGTTCGGGGCTCCCATAAGTTGATCAGGGCCATCATATAGGCCCGATCCCCGACCACCGGCTCCAGCCGAGTCACCTGCTTGAGCCCAAGGGCATCAAGCCAATCCCAGTTAGCCAAAGTCAACGTCGACCACTCTTCAGTAAAAATTGTGTGCACACGGTACCGGCTCTTCACAACCTGCAAAAGAAAACAACATTAAAAACAATGAAAAACTGTACAACAAGGCATAAAAATGTACAGCCAAAAACATAACAAAATTCCAAAACTAATTTGTCAGTTCTAGGGTTTTAACTCTAACTGATAAATTGAAAAACAAACAACACAAATTCAAAAAATTAATTTGTCAGTTCTAGGGTTTTAACTCTAACTAATAAATTGAAAAAATAACAACAAAAATTCCAAAATTCCAAAATTAATTTGTCAGTTCTAGGGTTTTAACTCTAACCGATAAATTAAAAACAAAAAAAATTCAAAACACTATTTTTCAGTCCTAGGGTTTTTTTAACTCTAAGTTTAAAACTGATACATTACAAAACCAAAACATTCAAATAATAATTTTTCAGTTCCTAGGGTTTGTACTCTAACGGTCAACTGATAAATTACAACAAAAACACAAACAAAATTCAAAATTAATTTTTCACTTCCTAGGGTTTTTAACTTTAAGTCTAACACTGATAAATTAAAAACAAACAAAAACATTCAAAAAATGGTTTGTTAGTACCTAGGGTTTCCCTCTAAAGGTCAACTGATAAATTAAAAACACAAACAAAAACAACAAAAAATAACTAGGGTTGAGCTACATGTTTTTACGCTCAATTTTATCCTACGTTTTAAACCTAAGTTTTAATCTTTGTTAAATTAGGGTTAAGCGAAGTTTTTAAGTTACGTTCTAAACTAATTTTTTTTAGCTAAGTTTTAAACTAAATTTTTTATCTTTGTTTACCTAGGGTTAAACTAAGTTTTAAGCTAAGTGTTAATTTTGATAGACTAGGGTTTCATTTTTAAATTTGAAAAACAAAAAGATAAAACAACAAAACAAATTACGGTTTTCCAAACTGTAGGAAACAAACAATAAAGAGGAAGGGCACTCACTGGTCTCACTTCGACTCTGCTGCTGGAGGATCCGGTCCATGAACTCATGGTGGAAAATTTTGGCAGCGCTTCGCTTCGCAGAATTGACCTCCTCCTCCTCAGAGCTCCAAATCGCCAAGAAAAACAAATGCAAATGAGCCCAAAACCCAGTTTTGGCCTTTAAATAGGCTTTTTGAGCCTGTACTCATTCCCCCCTGGTATGAGCACTCTGGTTAGCACTCGTCCCTCCCAGGGACGAATATTATACAGGAATTTGTCCCACCCAAGGACGAATACTAAACAGGAATTCGTCCCACCCAGGGACGAATACAGAGCAAAATTTTGCACTATGTTGTACTCACTCCTCACCCTTGGCTGTACTTGCTCCCCACCCCCACCCTCATTTGAGGGTAGGGAGTACAACACTGATGTTGTAGTCACTCCCCACCCTTGGTTGTACTTGCTCCCCACCCCCACCCTCATTTCACCCTCATTTGAGGGTGGGGGTGGGGAGCAAGTACAACCAAGGGTGGGGAGTGAGTACAACACTAATGTTGTTGTTGTACTCACTCCCCACCCTTGGTTGTACTTGCTCCCCACCCTCACCCAGCCATCTATACGTATGGCACCAGCGGACGAACCTTTCGAATAGATCTCACTATTAATTCTCCATAGTAGGGGGACCGTTAGGATAGGGCTTTGGTCACAACGCCCTAAAGCTTACGTTGGCAATGAACTGAGTATTAAAGTTTGAAAGGAGTGGGATGGGATCCAACTATATAAGGAGGGGGTGGGGGTGGGAGCGAACTAATGGGCTTCAGGTTTCAAGATACGTTGAAAGATGCAAATAAGGGGCGCTGCTTCAGGTTTCAAGATACGTTGAAAGATGCAAATAAGGCGCTGTTCGATGAAAAAAGGCTCGGGTTGAAACCAAAACAGCCCGCTAATGCATGCTTCAGCGAGACGAGATCGAAGGATAAAAGAACTCCCCTCCGCAGCTGTGTCCTACCGATATCTCTAGCATAATATGACTAGCTAAAAAGTGAAACGTTCACTCGACCCCCCACCCCCCCCTTTCTATAGTTGTAGGGCCTTTGCCTTCGGCCTTCCTAAGAGATGGCGGATGGCGACTCGTCTATTATATACGTGATATGATCTCTTCATGTGGGGCCTTTAGTCCTTAAAGCGCTCACTGGCCCACCTATTAATAGTAGGGCCCTCCTTTCACTTCACTTAGAGATTAGATCTGGCCCACCCCGAATCTCTGCAGCACTTCGTTCTTCTTTCACCAAATACCTGAGCACCTCCCGGTCGCACCTTAAATTAAATTAAATTGAATTAAGGGTTCGGATTCTTTAGTAATAAGCCAACTGACCATTCATTCGTTCATCCCAATCGCGACAGTGGACACCTCACACCCAGTGGTATGTCATCAAAGCCGGCCTTATATAAGAACCGGCCCGGCTCAGCGTTTAAGCTACCTAACAGCAGGAGGACGGCCCCCCCCTCTTTTAAAAGGCAAAAGAGAACGGCCCCAGAGTTATTGTGACGGCTTTCGGTCGAGTGGCTTACGGTCCGGTCGATTCCTCTCCCGGTCAAGCATGGATGAATCCTATTTAGTAGATAATCATGGGTGCATGCAGCCCGACCGGCACATTTCAAGCATGCCCTTTCATTAACGGCCCGGCGGAGATACGATCGGAGAGATGGGCAGGCGGGGAGCATCTTCCTCGAAAGTAGGAACGTTTATTCCCCTTTAAAAATAGAGAGCGCGTCACTTCGCTTTCAAATTCTCTTCGAATCGGGGGACTAAAGAAACCAGCACTCGCCCTCTCTTTTTCCCCCTCTCTTTTTCCCCCTCTCTGTTTCTAAAAGGGGAGATAGAGGGGGAGATAGAGAGGTAAGGGGAAGTCGTTAATACTACCATAATTGACTCGTTATCGAAAAAAGGTGAAATGCCAGGCTCTCTATCCATGGAGGGAAGAGAAAGAAAGATGCTCCAGAAAGCGTCAGTGAAGAATCGGAATCAACCCTTTTAATTCTAAGCCACCTTTCCCATTAGAGGGGTAGAATGAGAACCAACCGAGGGTTTAAAGAGCCGGCAGCTTATATGAGAGCGGTGGAGCGGGAAGGACAGCTTTGCTTTGCTCTGAAATAGAGAGGGGAGGAGAGCGCCCCTCTCTTTTGAATAAATAAGCGGAAAACTATTTTTCTATAAACCGGCTGAATGAACATGGAACCTTCCGGGAAGAAGGAGAACCGGAACCGGTAGGGAAGGGCGAGCAAGCTGCTTTGGTTTAAAGAGAGGAGCTTAGAGTATAGACGACGGATCCACCATGGTTTGGAGCTTGGGCTCGAGCCCCCCCCTTTTAGTTAGAGATGAGATGAGATGAGGGCGACCTCTGTTGTTTTAAAGGTACAGCTTGAGTGGAACCAGTTGAACCGGGGATGGGAGAAGACGACAAGGGAACGGAGATGGAACGAAGGGAACCTGAATCCCGCCCGCTCTGATCTTTAAGACCTTATACCATTAAGGAGAGTAGATCTATGGGCCAGGAAAGGGCCTTTTAAACGCCCAGTACTCACCTGTCGAAATCGTCAAGTTGTTAATACGTATATAATCGAGAGACCAGCTCAACAGCCTCTTAAAAAAACGGTCGATCGATTATAGATAGAGAGCGGTCGATACTTAAGGCTTTTTTGATCTCCTCTCCTCTCTATATAAAGAAAGGTCTAACGGATCGCTTTGAAAAGAGAGGGGATCTCATCTCCCAGGTAATTCTCAAATGTGGATCAAAGCTCTCTATTCTAAAGGTGAAAGAGGCGGTTCAGAATCGGGGAATCGGCGCGACGGCACTCTTAAGGTAAGGCTTCAACCCATCTCTCTATTTTAAAAGGGAGAAAGCACTGCCCCTACGAACATAACCCTGGGGCTTCTCGCGCCCGACATGTAGTTTATGATAACATTTGACCTGTGGATTTGTGGGGAATAGGCCGTTCCCTTTCATTCGACCTGCCTTTCTCAGTGAGAGGTAAAAAGGGCCTTCCCGACCCCTATTTAGATAAAGCCAAGGCAGGTTCAATGCCGTTTAAAGTATCGATCGGAATGCATGTCGAGATGGGTGTAGTAATGCATGGCATTGGATGCTTTTTATTCACAAGCATTGATTTACTTTTCATTACTTCACATAACTATATCCCAAGCAAGGAACGCTCTCTATCCCCTTTCCAGTGATCGATCCGCCTCAGAAATAGGAAGGGCTGAGAAATAGGAAGGGCCTTAGATCTAACCTTCGACAACATTCCCGTCTTGAGTCTGTCAAAAGCGTATATACCTTATAAAAAGGTTTAAAAAGAGGGAGTCGCAGGTACCTAAACGAATAAAGGGCGATGGCGGTGTTTCAGGTTTTCTGGCTTTTACCTTAAAACAGAGAGGGCCTGGGACGATTGCCGCCATTTCAGGACTTAGTGAACTGAAGCATCCTTATATAGAGAGGCTAGAGGAAATGGAGATTGACTATGCCGGGGAAAGGTGGAAATGACGTCAAGTCCGATTATATTCATACGGCTGGGCGTACGCTTCAATGACGCCGTTTCAATGCCGTTTAAAGTATCGGATGGATGCTCGGGCATTGAGAGGGGAAGGACGCTTCCGGAAAAGGCGGCATAGAGAGAGACCTTTTTAAAAGTGATTCGCGGGTCTCCGATCGGCGTATCCAACCACTTCTTTTCAATGAATAGGGGCCAGCTTCAGTTTTAAAAGGCGAACTGAGACATCTGAGTAGCCAAAGGCGAATCATTATGAGTTTCTGGGATCTCATTTGGCTTCTCCGACATCTCCGAGGGGGAAGGGCCTTTAGGGTGGGGAAGAAGAGGAAGAACCTTACCTTACTTAGACGGCCTTTTAAAGCTCTCTATCTATAATCTAGTTGGGAGAGAATCTTTTAAAAGGTAAACTCGTCAGGGTCCCATGACACGCCCTGACTATTGATCAGTAGGTCGGGTGGCGACTTCCTACCTATTGAATCCGAAAGTGAAAGGGGATAAACCCACCAAAAGATTTGAACCCCCTGTTTTAAAGGTAAAGGGCATAAGGCTGGGGACCCTTTCTTCAATCGATCCTCCCGATCGAGACTTTCTCTAATTGAAAAAAGCTGTTAAGGAAGGATTCGAACCCCCACTATTGTTCCTACCCGGGAAGAAGGAGCATGAGAAAGATCTTCCAATCCAAAGGCTTAAGCGGCCAGGAAGAAGACCCTAGCCGATCCGGGCACCGCCTTAAAGGTCTTCAAGAGCGAGCTGGAAGGGCACGGAGGCCCGTTCCCCCTCTCGACTCGGCCCCAGAACCGGGAAATGCCGCAAAGAGCCAAAAGGCTCTCCCCCCCTACCCTCCCCTCTATTAAAAGCCAAAGCCAAGCCCGCGCTCTCTGTTTTAACTTTGAGGGTTTTCCGGGTATTGAATTACGGATCCATAATCCCTTGTGTTCGGGTATGGGATATAGCGTATATAAGGCCTTCCCCTCCATGTAATTGAATATAGCGTGGATAAAGGAATCCCTTGAATTACGCTAGGGTAGACCCCTGCTTTGATGGAATGCTCTTTAAGGGGAAACCTTAAGATAAGGAGGGTAAACCCTCGCCCTCGCCCTCGCCCGAGCGAGCAAGCAAGCGAGCAAGCAAGCCAGCCCAGCCAGCACAACGCAACTTGCCAGGTGATTAAATAATACCTTCTCTATTGTCTGTATCTAGGTAAATCGTCTGATCGTCTTGAGTGTGTTATTCCTCTCTGATAGTTTAGAAGTTCCCTAAATGATATTTAAAGGGCCTTCCGATAGTATATCCTTCTCTCTCTCCTTCTGTACATTCCCTTTCCCTGGTAGTTGGTATACCTCGCCCTTCTAAAATAGAGAGGCTTTCCAGCTTTGCTTTTAAAACAGAGGGCAGAGGGCCAGCGATCTCTTAAAGGCAGTAATCGCTTTCCCTGGAGGTAGGATTCCTCGTCTTTCTTCCCTTGCTATCCATCCTTAATATTGAATACAATGAATATAATCCTTATAGAGGGGTAATGCCTATACTTTGGTTATACTCCCTTCCCGATAGGGGACGAAACCTTCCCTCTCCTTCTGTGTAATAACAATCCTTCCCTTTCCTTCTGTGTAATAACCTTCCCTCTCTAGATTAGGCATTCCCTTAAAAAGCTTCTCTTCCGTAATAAGATATTAATTCTATATGATGAGGCCCTCCCCCTACCCTCATATTTTTAGAGAGGAGAGGAGAGCTTTTAAGATAAAGCTCCCAACCTCTCTATTTTCAAAAGGGAAACTCCCATCCCGTTAAAAGCTCTTTAAAACCTTTCCTCTTCTCTTTAATAAATAACCCCTCTTTTAAAATGCTCTCTTTTCCCTTTAGAAAGAGAGAGGGCCTCGAGAGGTGGATTCTTTAAAAGCTCTCGTGTGGTAGGTAGGTATATTCCCTTCCCTTCCTTTCCTTGGTAGTTGGTATAGCTGATATTCCCAGTAATCCCATCAAAAAGCCTTTCCCTAGCTTTTGGTAGAATATCTAGTGGGCTTCGGCAGGGGTAGGCCGACCTTTAAAATATTATACTTGTAGGGGAAACCTTGCTCTGGTCTTACTTGCTCTGGTCCTACTGGGGTAGGCCGACCTTTAAAATATTATACTTGGAGGGGAAACCTCTATATCGGTAGTCTTATTTCGGGTAAGCCTTAGGATAGGGAGGGGAGACCTCTATATCGGTAGTCTTATTTGGGGTAGGCCGACCTTTGAAATATGAATGGGTCGGGGCTTATAAAAGGCGAGAGCTACTCCGAACCTTACCTTTAGAAATTTTAAGGCCGTATTTAAAATAGAGAGGGTGAGGGCTCTCTCCCCACCATTTAAAAGGGCAAAAGCCGAGGGACCTTTAAATTGAATTAAATTAAATGGGGAGAGGGCTCGACCGGGTCCTCTCTATCTATAATCTTAAGAGGGAGATGGAGAGTGCCCCCACTATAGGGATAAGCACTCGCTTATCAATAACAACCCTCGCGTTATTACTAAAGGTAATAAGAATGCCGGGCTCGACCAACCCGAAGTTGTTAATACGTATATAATAGGCTCGGAAAAGATAAAAGGTTCAATGCCTTTTAATTCAAAGAGGAATGCTCTTTTTAAATTAAAAAGGGGGTAATAATCGATAAATGAAAATATCAACCTTGTTGCTATTCGGATGCCCCGAAGGGAAACTAAGAAATACCTCCCGACCGAAGGGAGGATTACTTATTCCAAGTTGTCATGGGCTTTTATCCCTCCTTGCCTTAAAGATAGATCCCTTTAGTATGAAATAGATGTCTATAGAGGATTTAATATGTCGAATTATATACGTATTAAAGATGTGTTAAAGAACCTATTATGTATCAGTGGCGATGAACCACCCCCCTTAATACCAAGCCCCTAATACAAAGTCCCTTATACCAAGCCCTTAATGACCAAGCCCCCGGGTTTGCTCCTTTCCATGAGTTCCTGGTTGATGCCAGTGTACCCCCCGCCTTAAAGGGAAGGAAATCTGATAGAAGGAAATCCGTAAAAGGGGAACCGGAAATCAGGAAATCGGATGGAAGGAAATCCGAAAAAGGGGAACCGGAAATCCTTAAATCCGGAAATCCTTTTTACCGGAAATACCTTTTTACCAGAAATCCTTTTTACCGGAAATACCTTTTTACCAGAAATCCTTTTTACCGGAAATACCTTTTTACCGGAAATACCGACCTTCAATCCAGAAATCCTTTTTACCGGAAATCCCTTTCGATACGGAAATCCTTTTTACCAGAAATCCCCCTCTTAAGACGTGGGTCCCGTCAACACAGTATATCTCCAGTGTACCCAAATTTGCCCTACTTGAAAAACGATATCCAAATAGAGGAGCCGGAATATACCTATCCCTACAAATCACTTTAGGATGATAATGCTGTCTTGGGGAGAATAAAAGGCGAGATTTACAATGCCTGTATTACTCTGAGCAGATGGTGTTGGGAGGCGGATTAACCAAAAGTGGTGGGAGCTTGGTTTCGAAGGAAATGTTACCCCTCCCGTGGTTTTTAAAGCCACAGAACCATTTGTTTACGCGGTTCCCCCCAAACTAGTACTCTCGCCGTGGTCATCTCCAGCCAGCCTCGAAATAACACCAAATACTCAAAGCCCTAACGGGCTCCTAGGTCCCTAACCAATGAGTACAGGCCGCGATAAAAACCACCCCGTTATCTCGAAATCCCAAACATACATTATCCCCTGAAAGTGATCTTTAACGTAAGGAGTCGCGTTCAGTCTATTCCTACCGCAACTTCAATAGTCGCGTAGATCATTTGGGAATCGAACCCGCATCGTTAGCTTGGAAGGCTAGGGGTTATAGTCGACGTTGATTAACGTCTCTAATTCAGAACCGAACATAAAATTTTAATTTCATTCGGCTCCTCCATGGGATAGAGCTAGAAAGGGGTGTAAAGAAGAAGGGTATTCAAAGAAAATCATTGTGAAAGGAGATTCAATTCATTTTCTTCTTTTTTATAAATGCAACTCATTCATTCAAGTTTATACTACACGTAGGGTATAGTAGAGTGGAGCAACGTATATAATAGTGACCCAGAAAGAAGGCTTTATGAATGGGTGGGATCGATCACCAACCTTACGGAGATATATATGAACTGGGGTGGATAGGGCAAGCAACATACGTTGGTCAACTTATTTAAGTCCCGCCTTATTTCTCATTCTGCTTCTTCATTCTCAAGCCCTTATTCCTCCGCCCTCATTGATCATTTGGCAGGTGTGAGTCGACTTTCTAACAGTAGTCCCGTATATTCTTGCTTCGCCCCATCCCAATCCATCATCTACGTATTAACGAGATGAGATATTCACTGAAAAGCGAGTGCTGTACCGGAAAGCTCAGGGACCAAGGTTCAGACAGAAGTATGAGATGATTGATCCATGGAAGTGCATCTCCGGGGTAAACATTGCCTCATTCTAATAGTAGGGGCTATGCTTTCCATTGGTTGGATAGAAAAGGGGGTTCAGTTCTTCCACAATCCGGTTCCGGTGCCTATCGTTTGAGCGGATCAGCCCCAGTTAGCCAAGTCCTGAATCATTAGGCAGGGGGATAGATGGCCACCTAGAGAAGCTTACAGTGTTGGTTTAGTCAAACATCTCCCCAATACGATTCTTCTCAGTATTGTATAACAGGAAGTCGGCATATTGAGAGTGCTTTATCGGAGTTGCATGAATCGATTGTCAAGGAATAGATAGTTGCCACAGGAAGACCAACCCCTATCGAGGGCAACAAGAGAGAACCGTCCAAACGCCAGTGCATTATCCGGGGAGCTGCTTCCCGAAAGTAATAGTAGGGGCGGGCAGGAATAGCTTTGTTTATTAACGGGCAATTAATAATAGAGAACGGCTGGGAATCTTGGATTAGAGGTGATGTCAGTCCCTTCAGAGAGAACGGAGCTTTTATGCTTTGCATCGGCTAGATTGATAAATAATGGCCGGCTGCCCTATTTATTAGAAATTAATAAATTAATTTAAGGGGCTCATTCAGAGTTGGTCGTTCGAGTGCTGACCCAACTGGAATAGATCGGCCCAACAACCGGTGGAGTTTCATTGAGAGGTGATTACCGGCTCCTATCTATCGTTGAGCCCGGGTCAAGGTCTCGGTTGCGAAGCCCAAGAGAGAAGGGGCATTTCATGGACTTTCCCCCCCCTCTATGGAAGACAAGCAACGGGGAGATAGCTCACTCTATTCATCATTCGTGGTTCAATCAATCAATCAATCAGATGTTTGCAAGGTGAGGCTCATCATGAAATTGGATGGGTCTCTCTCGTGCATCGAGATAAATGGGTCTCTCTCGTGCATCGGGATAGAGAGGATCCAAATCCCACCCACCATTCATTTGGCATTAGCTGGCGCACGAAGTAGAAGAGGTACATGCCTGTGATGCTAAACGACTAGGAGGAACCAGGGGCGGTGATGCCATTATTTATTAGATGTCAATGCACTCCCCCAGAAACCCCTTACCAGTAAAAGGGGGAGAAGGAACGAGAATGTGGAATAGGAGGAGCAAGTACGAGATTATCATTTATTGGTAGAGGGGGTTGTTGATATGTAGATAATAGCGGTACCTACCTTTCCAGTGGTAGCTACCCCTCCGGGCTGCCCCTTATAAAATATTGTTATTGAAGGGTAGGAGCTCCATTCGACGAAATGGAATAATTGGGGGTCTCCCCCTTGGCTATACAGCTAGCAGTACAAAAACCTTCCCTTTATCATAGGCACAATTTGAGATACGTATCAATGAGTCTCATTTCCCAGATGGATGCCCCGGAGGCAATTTGAATGATCTGCTATATGCGTCGCCACTAGAATGAAAGAGTTGGATTACCTCGTCCCGCTAAGAGAAACAAAGATCTGGTTTATTCGTAGGAGTGGGGAGCGGATACCCTTTAATTGAATGGAATTCTCGATTCAAGGGCGGGCCTATTATGAAGGTACCATTTGTGTCGAGTGAGAGCCGGGTCGAGATCCGCATAACTTCCTGTCCGACCCCCTACCATTGTTTAAGGGCTGACCCACTGTAACGAAGAAGGGGTAGAATTTCTATAAGAAGTTCCGCCTTTATGGATAAGCGCTTCCCTCCCCATTCCCAGATAAATATTTCGATAATAGAAGATAAGCTTCCTGCTGTTGATACGTAGATAATGGACTCATTGGTCGGCGCATGTAATAACCTATCTCCGTAGAGATGTCCCTTCCCGTCTAGCAGACACAATCCAACTTCCCATGATTATTCGAGGGGAGAAAAAAGCACTCGTTATTACCTATAATGATAGAGATTCGAAAAACAAGTTGAGTGCGGGTGATCTGTCTCTCTAATTCCCCCCTTGGTATGGGGTGCAGGATCAAAAAGGTAGCTAGAGGTGGTGACCTGAAAAGCGAGTGCGGGACTGGAGCTTGGTTGAGTAATGCTCTCTCCCCGGAGAGAAGGGTGCTTACCGATTCCCAGCCTACAGGGAGGGCCAATCAGAGATCAGCATTATTGAATCATTCATCAGATACCCACAAAAGCAGGTATCTATTGAAATCGATTCACGCTTCTCGCCAACCCACCACTTTGTCACATTCCAGAACGCCCTCTCTCTGAACCTTGGAACTGAAGAGCTAAACCCCATCCCTCTGTAGCAGCCGGCGGATACGAATAGTAAGCGCTCCCTTTCCTATCGGGCCTGAGCGTTTCTCTCTCCCAATAATATGGGAATGTCGGGCTAGTTCTGGGGTTCGTAGGCACTAGACACAAGTTGACACGTATGTGAGAAGTCTAGTATAATGAGTCTTGTTATTAGTGGTTTATTCACTCGGTAAACTAAGTATCTATTCTTCACGCATAATCCCTCCTTCACTTCACTTGGTAAACTAGGTCTCTATTCCTTGCGATAGGGTAGTTTGGAAAGAGGTGGTATACGATTGATTCCTTCAATGACTACTATTCAGATAGGGTGGGCCCTTTATTCCTATCACTATGATTTCTTACCAGTATTCTCTCCCTTATCTCCTATCCTCCTCACCAGCATTGGTATGGGAATATTAGTATACGATGGCTAGCCCTTTCACTAATACCTTATTCTCTGGTTGGCTAATCTGTTCCACCGGGATATGTATCTGTCCATGGGTCGGATCTCAATCCATAGCTGTAAGGGGTGCTACCACGCTCGTTTCGCTCCCTCTGCCCGTGGTACCGGTGCTGATTCAAGATGAACAAGGGAATCGTATTTATTTGGTACTGGGATATACTATGTAACCAGAGGATCTGAGATGGTGAGCTATGAGGCACGTTGCTGGGCACAGGGGGGGAGGGTTGGACCCGGCACATGGGGGACACAGCAGAGTCAATAGAATACTTCCTAGGATGGGATGAGTGTCATGTATCGAACCAGGGGGCAGCTCCGGGGTTGGACCGACGAATGGTGGGAAATCAAGTCTTTATAGCTACAAGATAACCTCTGATCCGGTTTTGTCAATGTGATGTCAACCCCAATCTCTCCCTATTCAGTTTTGACTATGAATAAGCTATCCCTTCCGAGCCACAGCTGCCGAGGAAATGGATTGGTAGGGTAAGACCCTAGATGAATGATTTAAAAAGAAACCCCTCCCAAAAGGTGAGGCTAGACTAATTATAGTTAGGTGGGGCTTTATTCCCTTTAGCCGGACAAAGGGGCAAGGAATCATTCGATTAGCCTTCCCGTGAAGGGGCGAATAGAGAGTAGGATTAGAGCTGTATTAGTTCACATCTCGAATCTAAGACCTACCGATGGCAATAAAAGAAGTATCGAATCTTTACCATAATTAGTAGAATCAATTCCTTGTCAAAACCTTCTTCATTCAACCCTGATACAAGAGACAAAAGGTTGGGGTATGATTCCTTACCTGTTCCGTTCCACTGGGGTAGGAGAAGAAAAGATTAGTTTCAACTGCTTCCCCTTTACTCGAATCAAAGAGAAGGTTGGCGATTACCCCTCATCTCCCGATGACTATGATTCCAGCCTACTTCAAAGAGTAGATACGGCAGGAGTACCCCTATTCCTTGAAGCAGAAGGTTCGTTTCTTGTTCCCCATATCTCACCGATAAACGGATATTGCCCAAAAGATACAAGGCCCTAAAACCCTAATAGTTGGGTTGGTGATGCGATTCAAATCTATCCCATTCCCCACCTGTGGACCGCAAGAATTATTATCAAAAGTGCTTGCCCTATTTATACAAAGCCTTTCCTATTACTATCTCGTAAATGCCCCTAATCGTGTAGGGCGGTCCCCCTCCTTTCTCCCGGGAGCGCAGGAATGGGAATAAATAGGGTCGAAACATAGAATTGTGATTGATGCGCCTGGATGGATGATTCGGACTGGCTAGATGCCGGCCCCTACTGTTGCAATAAGCTGGCGCCCACCCCCTCTCGATTATATAAGCCTACCCTGGACATAGATAAGGCACTACTCTCGAGCATGCCCCATTAAAAGTAACCCTGATTCGATCCGGCTTGAATTGATGTAATGGTAGGGGGCGAGCCAACACCCATTTCTAGCCCCCGTCCGCCTTCTACTGTTTCTTCTACGTATCAGTGATAGATGGAGCCAGCAACTTATTTCGCTTTCCATGAGGCCGAACTTTTCATGAATAGTGGGGCTGAAGGTGAAGTAAAGAATCCATGGGTTGACCTCCCAGTATGGATGAGTAGTCTCGACCAACCTGGCAACTCACAAGTTCCAGTCAAATACCCGTGGATCTCTGAGCACTATCTATCACTTGACCAAATCTGAGCACTCTCTATCATTTGACTGAAGGGGTACTTCGGGAAGATTCGCCCCTACTACAACTATCGGGAAGTTGCCGAAACCCTACCCCGTCCCTCCGGCTCACCCTACCCTACCTGTACGGGTATAGGGCCCGGGTATAACTCCTAGAGAATCTAGTGAATATTTACCACTCATAATGTTGCGAATTGGTAACTCGTGCCACAACCATAATCCACGGTACTAATTGCTCCACTTCGGCTATCCCGACGGTTTGTGAGCTAAAGCGGGGGATGGGTGGGAACAGGAAACCCGTATTCCTTACTGTACTGAGAAAAGATATTCAGCGGGCTGAACCGAACCGGCGGTTTGCATAAGAAATTGGGTCTTGAAATGGAGCGCACCAATGATTCTTGTAAGCACTTCATTCCATTCTTTATTGAACGGATTCATTATTTAAAAAAATGTGAATTTCATTCCGATTAGAATAGGGAGATTCGCGAGGTGCTGGGCCTTCAGGCACTCCTGGGATAGGTCGGGGAATTGATGGAAGAATAAAATTGAGAAAGAAGTGCCCAACTCCTCACCCCTTCCATACAAGAATTGGAAGAAAGAGCCTGTCGCTCTCATATTCAATCATTCTTTTCCGTCTTACTAATTAATAGGGGAAGTTTTTAGGCGGATTTGATGTGGTGGGTAGATTGCTCTTCCTTTCCATTCCGGTGTATGGCTCTTCTAATCTAATCCATTCTATTCCTAGCTCCTGCTCCTAGTATGAGTTTTCCGTCCCCTATTATTATTCAAGCTTCGATTATTAGCTAATCGATGAGTCTCTAGCCCCTCCTTCTCATTAATGAAGGGATGGCCCCTAATAAAGAAATGGGGCCCCGCGCCCCTTTGATAATGAACCGATCCCTTCCCTTTATGCGGGTAGGTAGTAATGGATATAGGAGGGGTGAATGAAAAGTGTGTTGGCCCGTTCCAGTTCAATAGTTGCTTTTCAATAGGAGGGGCGCTTCAAATAGAATCATTATATGGAAAGGGGGGCTGGCATTTCAAAAAGCTATCTGTCATAGAAGGAAACGAAGGGCCTGTTGTAGATAGGCCTCAATAGGAGGTGCTTTTCTCCGTTTGATAGGAATAGAGGAGATTGGCGTTCAACCCGGGGGATGGGAGATTGGCCGGGTGGATTAGTAAAAACGATTCTATTCGGGTAGATTCCTGTCCCCGGCTCTTCGATTCCATTCCATTCTATTCCTAGCTCCTACTAGTACAAGTCGTTGGTATTTAGTAAACTGTCTATAGGGTAGGCTTCTAGTAAAGGCTGGCACTATCCCCCTCTATAGAAGGTCCTTTAAACAAATCTATTATTCTCCCATGACCTTTGTTCGATTCGTAATTGGTTGGTCAGGAAACGAGGGTTGGTGACTTGGATCGGGCATTTGATAAACAATCCCTTTCTATCCATTGAAGGTAGGAATGGAAAGCCCCTTATCAGCTTCGAATAAATCACTATTACTATTGAATATCTCTATCGAGGGCTAGCTGCCTGTAAATAAATATCTTTAGTGGAGAGGGCTTTACTATCAGTTAGTTAGATCGATATCAAATAATAGCTTTATCCATCAAGGGAAAGGAAGTGAGCGATTCCGAGTGAGCCTTGAATGAAACCTGTTATCGTTACTTATTCTCCTCATATGCCTGTAGATCCAACCCCTCCTTAGCCTGCAATTAGTAACGGTAGGGCAGAACCAGTGCGTGCGAACTCCAAGCTGATGGACCCATCTACTTTCACGGGATTACTGGAGCAGAAGCGGTTGCGATCAGCACTTCATGTTATCTCTCACCCCTGCCCCGCCCTATCCATATAAAGCTGGCCCACCGCTTCATTCTCCATACTCGAATCCCCTTCCATCATTAGAACGCCCTAATGATAATGATAAGGGGATGCAAGTACTTGTTGGTAAGGCTGATTAACAAAAGACAGCAGCCCTTCTATTATCAAATCAACCGCTCGCCCCCAGCTCTCTAAGAACGAGTTCCTTCTATGACATGATGGGGGACTTACTTGAACCAACTGGTTCCCTGGAAACATTCTTATCCATTGTTGGGCAAACGCCTCACTATTCCTAATTCCCCTACTATTCCCAATCGTCAACCCCTGTATAAGTAGTGGGGAAGTTCTTACTGGGAACTATTGGAGGGCGCTTCGTATGGCAACCTAATTCATCCCTTCCCTATCAACAAGGTAGCAGAGATTCCAAATTGGATCTCGTTTACCATTCGTATCTCCCGGATCAGCAAACACAATCTTACGAGATTTCTTATCTCTCCCTTGTAATGCAGGTGGGGTCATGGAACTCCCTCACTGAATCGAAGCTATGGGCACAAGTTCCCCTCTTGCCAGCCCCTCTCGATTATTATTCGCGGAAGCAAGATTGGGATTCGCAGTACCAGCCATACCGCCTTTCTAATTCGTACCAAAGAGTGCTGCATCAATCACTTGTTCCTCGTTCTCAGCCATCACAATATCAATACTGATCCCTGTCACTAATTGGATAATAATAGGGCGTTGAAATCGAAATTATCTACGTATTAACAACTTCCGATTGAAAGCAGGTCGAGACTGCCTACTATTGGGGGGGATGTGTGGATTGATAAAGGGATGGAGGGAGTAGTAAGCGGCGGATAATCGAAATATCCGCCGGTATGATTACTATGCATAATACCACCCACTACTATTCCGGTTGAGCCAGGCGTGCCAGTCCTTTTTCCTCCGCACACACGGGATTTCTAGGTCAGGAAGTGGATCCGGATGGATTTCGTCCGTAATGGCAGTGAACCCATAATGGCATCATTCTGTTTCCATAGAGGGATTCTAGATGGGGCCTTAAATAGTAATAGTAGGGGGTCCATGTCTATCTATGATACTCTAGGGTGGGTCGACGCAACTTGAATAAATAATAATGACCCAACCGCTAGAAAGTGCGGGCAGATAGGGGATGGGCAGATAGAAGCGAGCTGGTTCCGGGCCAGCCAATCCACACTTTCTCTTGATTCTATTAAGTAAGGGGCGCTGATGATCGACGACGAACTTCACTAATCTCGTTCAAAACCAGTCCATTCCATCATGGCTTAAATAAATGGGGGTAGGCCTCTCCTATTCCTCTATTTCGAAGGTGGGTGGCTTTCTCTCTCTATATATTGGAGCTAACCGATAGGAATGAGGGGACAACTAGGACTAGTTAGAAGGGTTGGTTGGGGTGATTAACCATTATTTATTCCCGGGTGCCCTATCATTGTTTAAGCGGGCAGGGCAAACAACCCAGCAAAAACAGCCCCTATTCTCGCTCGATTTAAGGCCTTATTTGAAACCCTACTCATAATAAACCCCCGGCCCCTACTGTTACTAAGGGATCGGCCCTACTATTCTAATAGAGGCAATAGTTAGTGATAGCTGAGGCCCTATTCGATTCTCTTTCGATAGATTCAGAAAAGGTGGGGGCGAGATGGCTGGCAAATGGTTCAGTTAGTGGGTTCGGGTACACACATCCGGTAGATGCAACTGAGATTGGGGGTGGCGGAAGGGATACACTGGTTCGGAACGCGTAGTAACTCTGCCACTGCCCCACTATTATTATCCAAAGGCAGGGGGCTCAAATAATGATAACCTGGGGCCCTGGCCTTTATTGATCTATCGATACGAAATAAGGGGGAGGCTACATTCCATCTTTTATCTGAAGCAACTGCCTTCTCGATTTGTCTAAGCAGATCCATAGATACGAATGAGAGGAGAGCATCGATGCACGGAATAGAATAGGCACATCCCCTATTGAAACCGGTCAATATTCGACTCTGTATTCGAGTGTGGATGCGAACCTTTTATTGCAGCTCACTATCGGGACCCCCTACTATTAGAATTGGCTAATCAGCTTCATGCCCTGAGGAGTGTTGACGCATCTGCTTCTTCGGATGAACACGAAACAGAGTCGACCCCTTCACATCTTGGTTAGCTTCAAAGGCAAGCATCTCGCCTCCGAACCGGGCAAGCAAGCAATTGGTTCAAGAAGTAGGTATGCTTCGGAACTCATAGAATCATTAGGAACTTGGATGATCGATAGATGAGATATGGTAGGGGGATTGCCTCTCCTATTCCTATCGAAATGGCTCGACTCAGTTCTAGAGTTCAGATTCAGCTAGCGATTATTCCACCGTTGATGATAGTAGCGCGGGGATGAAAAATAGGGAGGGGTTCGTTTCAACATTCCTACTCTTATCACCATTCCGACATTGCTACTCCCATTACAAGGCAAACTCCCCCCTTCTATACAATAACCCCCGCTAGTAACGTCGAGCACCTTTTCAATCCAGTATTCTAGTTTGGTGAATCAATAGGCCGAGCCAAGCCGCCCTTGAATGATAATCGAGAGGGGAGCGGATCGACATTCCTAATCGTTCTGGGTTTCATGCCTGCCTGCCCATGGATCCCCCATTTCTAGTTGAGTGAGCGAGGACAACCAAATCCTACTGGTGATGGAACCCCATCTCTACCCCGACCTACTCATTTCACTCCAGATATGGCGCCTATTATTAAAGAGCCGCCTTTCCTATTCTTCATTTGTTCCCCCCTATTATCATCCCCATTCGTTGGGACATATCGGACATGGGTGAGAGAGCAGCAACAACGGGCGGGATGGGAAGTCCGAATGCTTGGATCTGGCCGCCAGCAGAAGAGGTGCAATGGTCGGAGGGCGGGCCTAACTAGTTTGTTTCTGCTACGATGGTTCAGTTTGTTTTTGCTATGATGGTCCCGAATTCACTAATACCGGCCGCCATGCTAGCGGAATGAAGCCCAGGCCCACTCCACCAAGTCTTACACCCAAGGAACGCCCTCACTATTTCTATGGAGGGGGCACGCACCATGAGGTACAGTTCCGACCACTATCAAGTACATGTGCCTTTTTCCATTCAGCTGCTCCGTTATTCCCTATGCAGAGATAGACACCAAATCCGTATCCAATAGGATCTAGCACTGCTTCAATATCTAACCATCTCACTGATAGAACACCTCTCTCACTCCCTAGCTATTGAATCAGGTCATTCCTTTCTCAGTTAGATACGCTGCCCAGTCTATTATATGCGTATCAACCACTTATAGCGGGGTTTGCTATCAAGAAAAAGCTCTATCATCCTATCCATTCAATCCCAATCCATTCGATTCTCTTCTATTATAAGGAGCTCTGGTAAGAGGAGGGGGAAGGATTCTATTGAACTATTATATACGTTGACACAAATGGGATTCACTTTTACTCACCTCTCACTTAAATTAAATTCCTTTAATAATCAATTTTATTTTCTTTTAGGAATGACAATGGGGCAAGTAGATAGATAAATATATGGGCCGTGGGGGGTCGAGGGGGACCTCCCCCCGCGTACAAGGGCCTTTAATTAAAAAATCCTTCCGGGTTCTGTACTGAATGATATGAGTCGGGGCTGAAAGTAGGGCTCATTTGTCCGTCCCTCTCCAATGAGAAGGACTTAATGGAGGAATGAGTCCCTCCTCTAACCCTCTACTTAATAGGGCCTTTAATTAAAAACCCTTCCCTTCCTTTCCTGCCCTTTCTGTGAATAATATGAGTAGCAACAGCGGATCTGGAGTTGTAAACATCCGCTGTTTCTACATCCTTGCTATGGATGGATGAGTCCCATAGTTCGGTTAAATGAGTCCCTTAATGTATGGATGGGTCCCCTAATGGCACAATAAGTCCCTGATGTGCCCCTACTCATCCGGGGATTAGAAGCGATCATCGATGTGCCCTTACTCATCCAGCGGGGATTGGCTCTACTATTATTATTATTACTTCGATAAGGGGTGCGCAAGTTCTTATTTCAGGCCCCCTTTCTATATAATAATAGCCCTTCCTTTCAGAATTGGGGAGAACGGGAATTCAACAGCGGTAGAGTGTGCGTACTTATGACTCGAGTTAAAGCACCCCCTTTATTAAATAGATTGCCCCCTACTATTATAATACGCTGTTAGATGGTACCTATTATTACGAAGAGGAGGCAAAACAGTAGGGGTAATCAAACACTTGGTTCTCACCTTATACAGGCTTGCCCAAGTATTGCTATACCACAAGATACCGTAGTAGTTGATCCCCCAGCATTATTCGCTATCCGCTTATCCATTCCACTGCTGAGATAGGGGGCTATCTATCTGTAGATTGGACACACACGATCGTTGGGACGAGATACGGCATGGAGGTGGGGATTGGGGTAGAACCAATCGCCCCATATCATATTGAAATGATTGAACCCCTTCTCCCTATACATTGAAGGTTCATTTTGCTACTCCACCCGGCACTATTATCGGAACGCCCCTACTATTGATTAAGGGAACAAGATGTGCATGCTTCACCCTATTATTATGAAAAGGAAGATCATGAATTGGATGATTGGGCTGGAGACCACCACACCGAACCGGGCGTCTACTGCATGCGTGCTCCTAATCTCTATGGAAAAGGGGGCCCTACTCTCGATTAATTCCCTTTCTATTATTTAAGGGGGCAAGAGATCGGAGCAAGCTGGGAAACTCCGCACTATATGAATAAGCAAGGCCTTTCTATTGTTTAAGGGGGGTTTGGATGGATGGCCTCGACCCTCTCTATTTTAAAATTGGTCCAGCTGCGATACATAAGCTGCTGCCATGCCACTCCCATTTCTCCGTTCCCGGCCCTCTCTATTTTAAAAGGGGAGAGGGCGCCCTTGTTATTATAACGGAGCAGTGCTCTATATCTCAGCGCTCTATATCTCAATAGGGATAGGGCCCTCGCTCTCATGGTTGGTTCAGAGATTGGCCTTATTAATCCCAAAGCGGCAGCGCTCTATATCCGGCTTTGAAAAGAGAGGGGAGAGGGCCCGACATTCATTGACTAGCTAACTCGTTGATCAACTTAGCCTTTCATCGATACTACGCTTAGAGGGCAGGGAAAGAGCTCACCAACTACCTCTACCTAGAGACGAGAGAACTTCAAAGAGGCATCAATGATGATTTATTATAAGGTTCAAAAGCTCTCCTCTCCCCCACCATTTAAAAGGGTAAGAAAGGGGCAATGACTCTTTAAAAGGGTAGAAGATTCTAGAGCTAGGTGTGTGATCGTAGACTGGAATAAACCTCTTGGCTAACCTCCTAGATTTATTGTTTTATATGAAAACCCCCTTTAAAAAGCTCACTTAGATATGAGAATTAGCTCGTTGGGCAACAACTAGCTACTATAGACTATGGAATTGGTGAACTTATCTAAAAGTGGTCGAGTCTCTAACATTTTAAGGTCGAGTTCCTAACTCAGTCAAGTCTCTTGCCGCTCCCCTTTCCCCCTCCCATCAACCGCCTTTAAGAGAAAGAAGTCGGCCCCGAGAAAGAAGACGAGAAAGAAGACGTTTTCTCTCTCATCGAGCCCACCCAAGAGAAGGAAGAATAAGTTGTTTTAAACTCGTTATCACCAAGAAGCTTATAAACTTTGAAGGGGTTCTCGCCCATCCCGCAACAACTATCTATGATGTGCACCCCAACAAAGAATCAATCGATCTCTATGGTTTCATCAAAACAAAACTTTCCGCTAGCTTTTAAAAAGCTTTTAAAAAGGGGGGGGGCTCTCTGTTTTAAAAAAGGGGGAGCTCGACGTGGGCATTCTTCCTTTCTCTACGAGTTATCTACCTCTTAAGGCGCTGGGGCCCTCGACCCAGAGGCGGCCGACGATAAATGACCTCGACCACCTGAGCGATCATTTCATTCCAATACCTCCAAGAGATTCTTTCATTCATCTTTTAGGTCTTACTGCCGCATAAGGAAGAGGAATAGCCCCAAAAAGCATTCCAATACTTGAAGACCTCTTCCAATTTTAAGAGCTCGGCCCCTCTCTATTTTGAAAGGGGCATGGTATGAATCCATAAGGTGTAGCTATTCCTCAAAAGCTCAGTTGCATCGCATGAATAAAGAACCAATTTTAAAGGGGATCTCTTTAAGGAATCTCAAAACCGCTTTTAAAATAGGATTCAAAGCTCGAAATACACTTTTTTGAGTTGAGTTGAGCACCATTCGCATGAATAAAGAACCGATCCCAGAACCGTACAGGTCACCCTTCCCATTGATGGTAAGATCTATCCCCCTATTGATGGTGGAAATAGCGATGACCTGCCTTCCCTAGCGACGCCCTCTCCCTTCTGTAGTCGGTTTAGCATCTTAAGATAGCGAGAGGCTCTATTATAGACAGCTCGACCTCTCCATCTTTTAAAAGCCGCAACTGTTTCAAAATAGAGGGGAAGTTCGAATACCAACTATCCAAAGCGCCCACTCATACCCTTAAGAGTTGGTATGAGCCTGGGGATGAGTGAATGCGGCTCCATGCGGGGGCGGCTCCTTAAGGGAAGATGAGGAAGAATCCTACTCAATATCTTGAACGGATAAGTTATCGTTCGAATGGGTAGTAAGCCCTCATGTTACTGGAGCAATATCGTATCGTATGATGGGCTCGACCTATCTATTCATTGTTCGAGGTATAATCGAGATTTATAATGAGATGCTCCCCCATGTTTAAAAGGGCCTTTTAAAATAGAGGGTCCTCCCATTTTTTATTATAGGCTAAGGAAAAGGTATAGACGACATGAAGCATCTATATTTGCCAGACCTTGGAGTGCAGGGTCTAGGGCTCCCATACGTACATTCCATGGTTACGCACGGGCATTGATCACAGATAGATCACCTGAACTCGCTATACCGACTGACGAAAGCGATAATATGAACGAGCTTTACTTTAATAACAGAGGGGAGGGGATGGTTTTTTAGGCGATTCAAGGCCTCTATGAGCTAAAGGAAGACCTTATATAAGCTCGGTTTTAAGGATTCACCTTTTCTACAACCGAACCCTTGACTCACTCGGGTACTACCAACCGATTCATCACTCGTGTTGTTTCAACATGTTTTTTCCCGCCCCGCCCTAAAGTTGAAACCTTGACCAGATCATGGTATAGATTAGTTGGGATTGGAATCATTGGAATTTGTTCCTATGGAAAAGGCCCTCTCAATTTTAAAGGGGAGAGCCTCACCTCAAAAGGCCCTTCTTAAAATAGGGGAGGAGAGCGTTCGAAAAAGAAATCATTGGCATTGGAATCATTGGGATCATCATTGGAATCATTGGTTTGGGTGCTCTTAAAGAATGGTTTGGAATCAGCTTCAGAAAAGATCCCATATCCATCCTTTTTAAAGCTCATGAGAGCTTTACTTTAAAAGGTTGAGTTCACTTTCGGCTTTTTTAGACAAGAGCGACACTTCATTTATTTATGGTGGAGAGAAATCCGCTTTACAATGAGAGGTACAGATTCACTTCCCCGATCCACTAAAGTTGTATTCTCCCTTTTTGAGAGAGAGGCCCCCTCTATTTTAAAAAGGGCATTTCTCTAGGCGTATCTCATATCGAGCTCTTTATCCATAACCGCAGCGTTGTTCTCGATCTTATGCAAAGATGCGTACTTCCATCCTCATGAGATGCGGGATGGGGACGGTCGTTTTTGGATTTGACAATCTTAAAAAGGCCCGCCCTACCATATTTAAGAGGGAGGGAGCGAGCCTTCAGGACGCAGCGCATACCGTAAGGATAGGAATCGCTTTGCCTCATTCCATAACGGATCAAGCCCCTTCAATATAGTGCAGGGGATGAGCTTAAAATAAAATTTGTTACTTGATTCCTAAGCACACAAGGGATATATAGGGCCCTTTGCCCTTTGAAAAGATAGGTGGGGCCGGCCGGGTAGGGGAGAGGGGTTATTCCCGCTACCGATCACTATAGTGTAGGATCACTAACTATAGCGTTTATTCCAATCCATCGTTTTCACTCCCACCCAGACAAAGGAACTATGGTGTACTTTAGGGGGAAGGCTTTCGGTCATATGGTCAACTATTAAAAAAAGGTGCCCATCCCTAGTCAACCATGACGTATCTAATGGCGGGCTATTCAAGCATGATCAATCTGTCCTTTTCCCTCCACCCCGACACGAACCATCTTGTTTTGATCCAACCCGGCGCATACCATTCTGTATCGACTGACCCTAGACCCTTATAATGCATTTCCTCCAAATCCAGCCAGGATCGTTTGGTTAGAAGAGCGCACTTGGGAAAAAGAATGATGCCCAATTTCTAACATTTAAAGGTGATTTATAATCTTCTTCACCTTAAAATGGCAAATGGGTTGATTTCCTTCACCTTAAAAGACAAAGGTTCTTCCCAATATTTTTTCCATCGATAGGGGGATGAGTCCTACCTATAAATGGCCAACTTATGGCTGGGTGGGAATTTTATTTCAAAGAGCAATCCTTATTCTCGTCTATCTTCCACTCCCTTCCCGAAAAGCCCTTCTCTTTCTTTTCGGTTTTGGGCGGAGTGGCAAATCATTTTATATACCTTTCCTTTCCTTTGATAAGAGAAAAACTAGGCCTTTTAAAATCAGTCAATTGAAGGGGAGAGGTCCTCTCTATTATTTTAAAAGGGAGTTGCAGCATTATTCCAATCTCACGGGCCAGTCGAAAGCGCTCAAAAGTTTAGTCTTCTCTTCAAATAGCTCTATTTTCAAAGGGGTTTGTTTTAAGAGAGACAACCTTCCTTGACGAGAGGCCCCTCCCCCTTTTTAAGGTTGAAGTTAACCTATCTATTCTAAAAGGAAGGGAGTGCTCACCTATATTCAACAACCAAGGATAGAAGGAAGCCCATCAACTAGCCCCCCTTTATTAACAATGAAAACATCTCCATTATCCATAACTTTGAGCCCTATTATCTACGTAAAAACATAATCTCCATTATCTCTCGGGGACGGAACAACTCCATAGATCATAGAGATTCATGACCTTTTATTTTATTCAAGGCAGGGGCTCATCAAGCTACAGGTCAACAAGGGCTTGGTTGGCTCCCGTACGACGTGTAGCAGTTTATGCGGCTCATCATGGGGATAGATCCGTTCCCATAAGTCGGATTCGTGCCTCTCTATTCAAAGTCAACAAGGACTTTAGGTTAACAACATAATAGGGCTCTTTAAGACTGAAGGGACTTGGCTCCAAAAAGAACCGCTCTCCCAATTAAAGATGCTTTTTCATGCAGCTCTTCTAAAGATCATAGTTGTTCATGACCCTGTTCTACCCTTTCCCTGAGGATGACTAGACCCGTTAATCAAATAAAACCTCGCTCTCTATCTCTCTATTTTAAAAGCCGGCTCTTTAAGGGAAAAGGATATGGAGAAATATGTTGAAAGTGGAATTTTTTCCCGTATATGATATGATGACTTAATCATGCTGCATATAGTGTGCTCTCTATCTTAAGGGGAAGTGAACAAGCGGTAGAATGTTGGGCCTTTGCCGTAGGGGAAGGCTTTTGATGGAAAGGAGGAACTTCCAGTTCACGTCTCAACCTTGGGAAAGCAGTCGCCATAAACAATCGAAATTTAGAGCTTTCGAAAGGCTCTCTAAAACCTTAAGCTTCCTTTTCATGGGTCGAATTGAGATGGAAAGAGACAGGACCTCCATTTATCAGAGTACAGGAAGAGCAGCAGGGGAGTCTGGTTCAGATGCAGAGAGTGCTGTCCCTCAAAGCCAAATAAGCTTACAGACTGGTGGTCCTGGCCCTTCATCAGCAGTAATCCAGAGCTCTTTAAGCTTTCATATCTTTCTGAAAGGCGACTCAAGCTTTTTCGCTTATTAAGAGGTCTTCCTTTATATCTTAAGAGGTTGCTACATAATAACTAAAGGTTTTATTTAATAAATCCTCCCACCTCTCGTTATTAATAAGGTCGAGAGGACCCTCTCTGTTTTAAAAGAGCTTTTTCGCAATTGATATTGAAGAGGCAACCGCTCCCCTCCCCGCACATGAATACTCGAATCTGGATCATCTACCAATCCACAATCTCCCAGATGATACATCCAAAACTCCATGAAGACCACCATAACTCCAATATTCTCTGTGGGCCCACCTTCACCCCTTCGAAAATAGAGAGAGGATCGATTCGAATGGATTATTGACTACCCCTTCAATGGTAATGGCTATTTAATTCAATTCAATGGCTCCCTCCCCTCGGCTTTTAAAAGGCTAAAGGCGCTGGCCCCCTCTTAAAAGCGCATGGCTCCCTCCCCTCCATTTTAAAAGGGTAAAAGGATGGCCCCCTCGGCTTTTAAAAGCAAACGGCCCTTTTACTTTTAAATAGGGGAGCTTTCAATGCGGCGTTCGACCTGCATTCCCTATCGCTTGTGTCGGCCCTGTCAATTCATCCTTCTTCCGCCGAGAAGGGAGAGAGTTGTGGGCCCGAGGAAAGAACCCATCTGTCATTGTAGCACCCCTTTTAGAATAGAGAGGGGGAGGGGAGAGAAAGCTTCGGATCTTAAGGATAACCTCCAACACCAGAGGAAGAAGCCTAAAATAGAGAGGTAGAGAATAACTTAGACGATGAAGTGACACCGGTGAATGGAGACAAGCTTTGATACCATGTTCTAAAGCAGCTTATTCTCCTTCCCCATATCCTTTCTCCACTCTTCTCTAAAGAATAACCTTTCCACTAGAGCCCTTTTAGAATAGAGAGGGGGAGCGAGGTTTTCTCATCATGCTATGGATAAGGGCCCGGCTCCACCCAACAAAGAATCCCCGAACCTCTTAAGATTATAGAGGACTCAACCAACATGCAGGGATCCGTACATGGATGGGCTATTTCCTAACAACTAGACTATCGAACCCGCAGTCTTCGATTCATGGGCCGGCGAATCAACCTTTTAATTTCAAGCTCCACCTCTTAAAATGAAATAAAATAGTTTAAAGGTCGAGATCGAAGTCTTGAGCACCTGACTGACGGAGAACGCCATACGTACAATACTGCTCCTCATGCCCTTTTTTAGAGAGGAGAGGAGAGGAGAGGAGAGCAAAAGGAAATAAAGGGCTTAACTATTATAAGCCAAAGTTTTAAAGGTCGGCATAAGTTTGTTTTTTAGTCCCAGAGAAAGCCGCCATATATACTGCTGCGAGATGGAAGGCCATCTTCGCGGGACACATGGTGAAGTCTCGAAAGTAGTCATAGGGCGGGCTGGCCTATGACTGGATCGAATCCCTCCCCTCCCTCGACTCTTGATCGGTCGAGTGTTTTGATCGGTCGACTATTTGAAACTATTTCGCAATTTCTTTCTTGAAAGTAGTAACGCCGTTCGAATCATTCTTCTAATTTCCTAAAAGGATCGTTTGAGATGCGAGTGATTCATTTGATGGGATCAATGGAGTTCAGTTGTTAATACGTATATAAAACGACTCGACCAAGGAGTCCTAGCCCTTGACTCACAGCACATTCTAGATAGAGGGCCAAAAATCCGCTTCTTCCTTTTTTGGGATGATTTCATTTTCTGCAATATCGGATTTAGAATCAAGTCCCCTCCGAAATAAATAAATAACGGGTTCTCATCTTTACCCTCAACCGATTGAATTTATAGATGTCGGTTGAGCCTCTCCCATCTAAAGGTGGGTTTAAAAGTTTATGCGGATTATTTAATCTGGATGTATGCCTACTCTAAATATGGAACTCACTACTCTATCAGAAAGGAAAATTACCAACTATAGCACCAATCCAGAGGTTTACGCGATCGGTCGAGTAGTCCCAGTTGGAGACGGGATCGCACATGTCTATGGGTTGAACGAGATTCAAGCTGGGGAAATGGTCGAATTTGCCAGCGGTGTGAAAGGAATAGCGTTGAATCTTGAGAATGCGAATGTAGGTATCGTTGTATTCGGTAGTGATACCGCAATCAAAGAAGGAGATCTGGTCAAGCGGACTGGATCTATTGTGGATGTTCCTGTGGGGAAGGTTCCGTTGGGTCGTGTGGTCGATACGTTGGGAGTACCTATTGATGGAAAAGGGGCACTACAGGGCGCCGAACGGAGACGTGTCGAAGCGAAAGCCCCTGGGATTATTGATAAACGAGTTCCTCTTCTCAAAAGAGCTATTGCTCTATTCGCGACTGCCATCGCCTTTATATTTATTTTGATTATGGATTCCCTTATTCGCCGAGGTGGCGGAGACGGCGACTCTTTAATGGAAGAAATGGTGAAAGTGATTATGGATATTTTTAATTCGCAAGTGGGGCATTGCGCACCCCCCGATCAGGAGGAACCATTGTTTTCTGAAAGCACGTTGGATCTCCTCTTTCGGAAGTTTTTCGAACAGGGGCAAGAGCCCGCCCCTCTCCATCCAGCGCCCGAGGTACCAGAAACTTCCCAAAGAGCCGAGGCGCGGGGCCGCCCCGTTGTGGAGGTTCCAGCGGATAGGAGGCCGGTTCCCGTGCAACAACATAGTTTTTTCTGGGATCGGATCGACGACGAGTTTTTAAAGAGACAGGTGGAAAATAGCCTTATTAAGGCTGGGCGTATTGGTCCTGGCTCAATCCTGCCAAAAGAAATTTCTCCGGATGAAATCCGGCGTTTCCTGCGGCAGCAAATATCTGAACTTGAATTAGATAGGTTCAGAGTGAGGTTGAAGGAATTAGTAGCCATCGACGAGCGAAAACGTAGTCAGGAGGTTGATTTAAAGTTGAATAGACAGGCGGAACGGATTGTCGAGCTGAAGACACAAGTGCGAAACCTTCAAGAAGAAGCCGCGGGACTACGAGCACAAGAACAGCAACTTTTGGAAGAGATCGCGGGGCTACGAGCGCAAGAGGAGCAAGTTGAGGAAGGGGTGGCCGAACTGCGCAAGCTGTTGGAAGATGAGTAACAAGGAAGCAGTTAGAAGAAGGAAGGCTCAGGTAGGTTCTCATTCTTGAGTAGGGAGCAGGCGGCCACTGAGAGGTGGGGGGTGAAGTCGCTTTTAGAGGTAGCCGTAGGACCATATAAAACGGTACTCGACCGGTGAGCTCGACCTTAGATTCCTTCCTGAGATAGGGAGATAGCTGAAATGCACTCTCCGGGGAGGGGATAGGGAGAGCTCTTAAGAAGAGAGAGGGCTCGCTTACCAAAAAAGCTTACCTTTTTGAGAGGTCGAGGGGGATGGCTTCGCTTTTAAAATAGGGAGGGAGAGCACTCGCTTACCGATAAAGGAGGAGAGGGCTGCTCTCTATAAAACCGCACTCGACCTCATAAATTAAATGAAATTAAATGGTCGAGGAGGTCGAGGGCTTTTTTTAAGTGCTCTTCTCTTACATGGCTCCCCCCCCAAGTACTATATCAAAGGAGAGCGGGCCCTCTTAAGATTATAGATAGAGAGCTTTAAAAGGCCGAGTGCTTGGGGCTATCTCAGATTATAGATAGAGAGCCGCCTTTATAGAGGTTCTAAAGCTCTTTAATAGCCATACTTTTAAAGGGCTATCTTGATAGGCGATCTCCCTGGATATAATACTTGGGACCCTTGCGGGTTGCTGCTAGATTCTCAGGGCTGGGGGCTTGTGCGGTGCCGTTTATGGAGGGGCCATAGGTCCGAATCCCGCCACCTCGATTGTGAATCATCTGGGAAGAGCTTATAAGAAATTAAAAAGGAAGGAAACCGGCTCTAAAAATGTCGATAAATGAATTGTGCCATTATCTGTTATTCCTGGGTCTTTCCGTAGCATTCACTTACGACAGGAAACAACCACCTGCGCTTGGTGCTTCACCTCACTTCTCGTGCACTCTCCTTTCTTTCCCTGGTCCTTCGTTCCGTCATACTCCCTCTAACTTTCCCAATCACAACGTATTCACCAACTCCAATGCTAGTGCACCTTTGCCTTATCAAATCTCAGGGACACGGTCTAATCATGAGGGTAGTATTCCACCACGGTGTCGGATCCCAAGTTTTTACGGATTCCCCTTTCGTTACCGGGTCCAACCCCATAATGTATCAGAACGAGGCCGGGAAACTGCTTTTTGCTCTTTTGCATCGAGCTTCGTGAAGAACGTAATTAGATCTCTCCCTGAAAACCCGAAAGGCGGGGCTAAGGAACCGCCGGACTTTGAACAGGCCTTATGCGCTATTCCACGAACCCTTGTTCCTTCGCGAACGAGGAGGCCCGGGAGGGCATTTTTTAACTCGAGCATTTTTAGAGAGAGAGGAGAGCTCTCCTCTCCTGTTATAAGTTCGAGTTCCTCTCCCGATAGGACTCGACCCTTTATGATAGTCCAAAGGAGATCGACCTCTTTAATAAGGTCATTGATGCACGTCAACAAGAAGTCTTTAAAACGCTCGACCTTAAAAACCCTCTTAAGACGTCAGGAGGCAGAGATCAGGAGGTCGCGGGGTATTTTATTGGCTTTTAAGCACTCGACCCTTTTAATTCTAAGCAGGAGACCGCGGGAGGGGGTTCTTCTAAGCAGGAGACCGCGGGAGGGGTTTCCAGGAAGGCAAAATTTAAACAGACCTTATGCGCTGCTTGACCCAGAGCCCTTTAGAATTATGCGCTGCACCCAGGGCCCCTTTTCCGCGCCGCGTGACCCAAAAAGGAGCTTTGCTTCGGGGGGCGCTAGGCGCTCCGGTTCGCGAGCTTTATTCGCGCGTAGCGGAAAGACTAATCTGTTATTGCACTTTGCACGCGATGTCAAAGAGAGAGCCGAACAGCGGATTCACGGAGCCCTCTCTATTTTAAAAGGCATTGCTTTGTTTTTCCCTCTCTTCCCATTGGCGAGTTCCAATCCTTTTATTCGAAATTCATTCGTTTGTACTGAATCGCTTGCAGAATTAAATCCTGTTCTACAAGACCCCATATTAGCTATACATCCTCCTTGCATTTATGCCGGAGACGTCGCCAGTGCTATGGGCTTTGGCTTATGTATATCCAAAATGATGAATGGAATCTGCGCACTCTACTTGCCAATGCGGACGGAAAGGAATAGAACGCTTTGCTCCGCCGGATGCGTCGGAGCCCTCACAAGCGAGATTCTTACCCTCTCCCTATCGGTCGAGCGCATAAATGCCCTCTCTCTATCTATAATCGCGAACCGGGTGGGTGGGAAGAAGAGTTGCTTCGCTCTCTTGTTGCATAGCAATAGAAGCCTGCTGCTTCGGCGGCGCCGTTATAATAACAAGGGCGCCCTCTCTCCGCTCTTGACAGGAGTGCTGATGGGGGAGCAGGCAAAGCGTGTCGTTCGGGGGAAAGATACTACCACTACTTCGCCTCTATGTCGGACCGCCGGCGCGAACACAGTGGTCTCTGACCCGAAGAAAGACCGGGAACGAATTCGAATTTGGATCCTGACATGTTGGTGGTTTTTCACCGTAGGCATCTTGCTAGGAAGTTGGTGGGCTCATCATGAATTGGGTCGGGGTGGCCGGTGGTTTCGGGATCCCGTAGAAAATGCTTCTTCTATGCCTTGGGTATTAGCCACAGCCCGTATTCATCCAGTCATTCTACCCAAAGTTCATTTTTGGACCTTGTTTCCCAATACTGTGACTTTTTTATGCTGTGTCCCAGGAACTTTTTTGGTACGGTCCGGATTGCCAGCTCCCGTTCATAGTTCTGCTACGGATTCTACAAGGGGAATCTTTTTATGGCGGTTCTTCCTTCTAATTACCGGCATATCTCTGATCCTCTTATTCCAGATCAGCGGACATAGGTCCATAGAAACTCTAAAGTTCTCTAAACCTCTTGTGCGCCCCCTCCCCCCCCTCCCCGGCTATTTAAAAAGGGTATCTCGAAAGGGTCCCTCAAAATAAGGACCTTTATTTCAGGGCGGGCTTTTGGATAAGCGCCCCTCTCCCCCCTCCCCGGCTATTTAAAAAGGGTATCTCGAAAGGGCAAAATGAAAGGACCTGCTATCCACTCAGGGATTAAACTCCCGCCTTTTTTTGATCAAACTCCCGCTAACAACGGAGGATCTCCGAGCCCCGGAAGGGAACACGGCAACCTCTCAATTTGATTGAGAGGGTGGGACAGGGCAGTTCCACTACTGACACGGGTAGTTTCCCTCGGAGGGGCCCTTCGGAGGCCAATACGAACTGAGTCTACTGGGTCACACGCTCTTCTTGCTGATATTCAAGAGTCTGATATTCGACAGGCTGAGGCCTTATATGAGGCCGCGCAGCGGCGGAGGAAGAGGCCATTCGATCTCGGCCCCTCTCTATCTTAAAAGGAAGCTTTAGTGAATTATGTCGACCTTATTCATTTAGTCTTAAGAGGAACGCAATTCGATCCTAGGATCGCGCCTATTAGAGCTTATAAGACACGGGCGAGGGGATCAGGGGTGGGGGGGGGATAGAGCTGAGAATAACCCAAGGGCTTTAAAGGTCGAATTATAGATAGAGAGCTTTTAAAGGCCCAGTTCATATGTTTCGTGTGTTCTTTTAAAAGCTCCGGGAGTTCATTCGCCATTTTTGAAAGGGCTCACTTCACTTAAGAAGTCGCTTTTCGCTCATAATTTTGAAAGGGCGCCGAATTTGAATTTAAAGAGGGGGGCTGCCCTGTTTAAAAAAGGGGCCTTTGAGGGCTGCCCTGCCCCCCCTCTCAAAATAGCCGTTTGAAAAAGCCCTTTAAAAGACTTTTATTTTATTTCGAGGGGAGAGGGGCCTTTTGCCTTTTAAATGGTGGGGGTGGGGGAGGGGAGGGATTTGAAAAAGGGGCCTTTTAATAGAGGGTTTTTTTAAAAAGGGCCTTTTACCTTTTAAAATGGAGGGGGAGGGGAGGGGAGCTTTTTAAAAGCGAAGACTTGGAGCCTTCAGAGTTTCCTTCCCGTTCATTGATTGGCCGGACGCGGAGTCATTCAGTTTGCTTCTTGCATTCTTAGATAATGGACTTTTTCTGGGATCGGACGGCTGCTACGTTTGATTGGTACCGATGGCGCGATTCCGACCGTCCGTCGAACGGATCGGACCTTTAAAAAGATTCTGCGTTTGGAAGGCTGACAGGCGTTCTCTCATTGGTTATAGTGACGTCATCCATCTGCATTCCTTGCAGATCATGTATACCCAAAAACTGAGGCAAATCTTGATCCGAGCGTCCGATTCGCTCCTTGGGATGATGCTTGAACGCCTCGAGCGGCTTAAATATAGAGGCCTTTGGATTGCTCCTGGGACGGATTTTGAATCCGTTGATTACTGAAAGGCTTACTTGAGGCCAACACTTAAAGAGGCCTCAAAATACCACTTCATTCTTCACGAAAATCTTTTAAGGCTTGGTGCTAGGGCAAAACCTCTCTATTTTAAAGACCGGGCCCCTTTACCTCAATAAGCATTGCAAATGCTTTATTTGTGTAGTGATTAAAAATCACAGGCGACGGGTAGAGCTATGACCAAGGACTCAGAATCTTCGGCCTCGTCCATTGGGCTTATGGAGTCACCAATGAAGAATAAAGAATGCAGTAATGAAAGAATAGGAGCTCTCCTCTCCTCTCTATTATAAGGGAGGGAGGGTACAACTTATCAAAGAATGAAAGAGTGGAAGAAAGTATACAATCATGAAAGCATGAGGCTTAGAGCCTCTACCAAATTCATCAAAATTTTAAGGCAGGATTCCTCTCCTCTCCCCTACCGTTTAAACCCCTTTTAAAGGCAAAACATGGGGGCTCGGGGCTGGCACCTTTAAAATGAGAGTTGTCTGCTGGTACCAAAGTCATCATGGAAGCCCATTCTTCGGATGAAAAGATCTGTCCTTGGATCAATGTTCCATACGCAATGAGGCGTTCCCCTAGGCCTCCTTCTGTATATTTGCCGGCTGCTGCTGCAACTGCCTCCATTTTATGCTGAAGCGTGTCGAGCTGGGATACGGCATTTGCGATTCGTTCTTCAGCTGCTTGAACTTCCATTCCTTCAATATTTAGTGCAGCATCCTTTTGCTTTCGAACTAGGAGATCATAATCCTGCTCCTGTAGCCGATTTCCGCTTTGATCCCATGGAGCAGGGAGGCCAGAATCAATCAAGTCCAGGACCAGATCTTTCATCTCCTTGGTTACCCTTTTCAGATCTTCCGCCTGTCTGGTGCAGTCATCCACTGCCAGTTTCTTCGACTTGACTGCCTGTATTCTCTGGATGATTTCTTCCCTGTCATTGATACCTTATTAAGGGTTGGCCCCATCTCCTTGATCATAAATTGCATCCATTAGAACATCAGCCTCTTGGTATTTCTGACCCAATCGGGCAGTTACATCCTGGATCCCAGTGGTCACTTTGGCGATCAATTCTTCCGATTGATAGATTTGACCCGGCTTCAATGTCTCGAAGGTGGCGACTGTCCCAAGCAGAATTGAACTGGACTTTAAGCCCATCAATCTTGTTTTCCCTTCCTTTTCCTTCTTGAGGGCATCTCTTTCCATAACCAGAGCTTTCTTTTCTTCTGCCAGAGCATCCTTCTCGCTCTTCAGTTGCTGAACTTGACTCTCCAGAGTAGCAATCCTGCTATCTCTTTCATTGAGCTGATCCCGTGAAGGAGCTGAACTGAGTTCGGCTGCTTTTTAAAAGGTTCTGCTCTTCCTCAGCCTGAATGGAGGCTTTCAGTTGAGCGATATTTGCCACCTTAAAATACATAGAGAAGGGGCGTCCATCTTCGCCTTTTCTTTCTCCCACCCCTCTCTATTCGGAAAAGGTGGAATCTCTTATAGTCCGTGGCAATCATTCTGTTTACTTGCTCAGCAAACTGGATCTTTTCCCCTGGCGTGGCCTTGTCGAAATCAATCGTGGTAGCAGAGGCCATGTAATCGTCTGGCTGGAGCTGATCAATCGCCTTGCTGGGATCGGGCACGAATGATGCGATATGCAGCCCCTCTCCCCCACCCCCACCCCACATTGAAAAGGCAAAGGCAAACTTTTATTTTAAAAGGGCCTTTTTAAAACAGAGGGGGGCAGGAATAACTTTTCTTTTAGGGACACTTTCTCTTTCTGGTATTCCACCTTTTGCTTGTTTTTGGTCCAAAGACCAAATTCTTAGTGATAGTAAGTTATATTCCCCCATTCTCGGGGGAATAACTTGGTTCACAGCAGTATTAACTGCCTTTTATATGTTTCGTATGTATTTACTTACTTTTGAAGGGGACTTCCGTATAAAATCAGTTAATTCATATAACGGCCATATTATGTTCTATTCCACTTCTATGTGGGGAGAGGGGGAATCCAGCACATTCAGTAGAACTAGAATGGATTCTATATCGTCTCAATTTACAGGAACGAATAACTGCTTTTCCAAAGAAACATTTAAAATTTAAGATAAGATGGAACAATTCTCTAGAAGGAAGGGGCTCTCTATTTCAAAAGGTTGTCACTTATCCTTTCTTCAATAAAGGTGATTTTGCCGAAAGAATCGGACAATACAATGCTATTGCCTTTAGTTGTATTAGGAATATTTACTCCGTTCGCTGGTAGGAGTTCCTTCTCTTCGAGGAGGAATGAGTTATGATATATTAACTCAATGGTTGACTCCATCGATGAACCTTTTCTATAAGAACCATCCGGAGCCCTTTTATTTTAAAGGTCCAAATCTTTCACAGATGCAATCCCCTCAGTTGGCATTTCCCGGTATATGGATGGCCTATGTTCTATATAGACCTATTCACTTCTTATCACAGGATGTACGGGATAGAACACATCCTCAGATGAAGAGTATCTCGGACCAATCGATCGATATCATATATAATTGGTCATATCATCGAGCTTATATAGACATATATTATGACATAATCTTGACTAGGGGTATACGAGCCCTCTATTTTAAATGCTGGACCGAGTCAATCATTTGATCAATGGGCTCTTGAGAGATGGAATACCATTTTTTAGGAGTAGGTATAGCCGGTCTCTTTGTAGGATAAGGAATGAGATATTGAGGGGGGGACGTATATCTTCCTATATATTCGGGTCTTTATTATGTGTATTAATATCTACATTTATCTATTATTTCCCATTCTAACAATGAAGATTTCCATTCCATCCGTATTAACTAATAAAAGAAGGGATATAAATAGAGAGACTGATCCATTATCAGATTTGTCATTTCGTGAGGTGGCTGCTCCTCGAATCTCACAGGCGCCCGCTACTATCGATTACCATTCTCCGCGCATAGAACAGAACGAGGAGGAGGAGTGCCGGAATGGGTTACGCGGCGCTGTTGCTATTCGTTCGAACATAGCGGGAGGGGGTTTGGTATATAATCACAGGGGCCCGCTCACCCCACCCTTCCCCGTGCCATCCATAAATATGTATGGGGCTCATTATATTATAAAAGGGGGCTTCAACACACAGATTGGGAGAACCTAAGGGCCCCGACCGTGTGGAACCATTCAAGCTGCACACAGGAATATGGGTATGGTAATTCGTTCACTGCTTCGAAGTTTATAAGGGGAAAGGAAGAGCTCACCTTTATTAATTGGTAAGAGCGGAGATCCTATTCCCTGCGCGTCATGCTATGATTGCGGTGTGCCTGACGACTATCTATCCATCCGGAAAGAACAACAACTCCCTCTCCCGGACTCGACCGAAGGGAGAGGGCCCGGATACGGTTCAGCGGGTGAAATCTTATTACCCAAAGGCTCTTAATAACCGGAGAGAGCCTTAAAAGAAGCACTCGACCTTTTGTTTTGAGAGCCCCCACTTTCATAGGGATGAGCACTCGACCCATTGATAGGGAGGGGGGAGAGAGATAGCTTTTGGATAAGCACTCGCTTACCTATCAAGCAGGGAGAGAGAGCACTCGACCTTAAAGAAAAAAGATCTCAGGAGGTCCGAAGCGAGAGAGAAAGGATCCATCCGGGTCCATCCAACCGGGTCCATCGATTGTGTGTGATCCTTAAGATTAAAAGCCGGTCTTTCCCCGGCCATAAATTCCGGCTGGTTCGCTGTCGCTCTCAAAAAGGTTGAAACACAAGGGGATGGATCTACTTCCAACCCTTTATCCAGATCCCACCCAACCCCAATGAAGCAGCTTTCAACCTCTTCCTCCTCGCTTCATCGCCTTTTTTAAAATTCTGGGCTCCTTCTCCCCTCATTCGGTTCCTTCTCCCTATCGGCTCCCTCCATCCGGTCTCAATGGTCTTGTCAGTCCTATTCCAGTCCTTGTGTGTGCCCGGTGTTTAGGGTTTCCGCATTCCGTTCAATCAATCAATCAATCTATCAATCAAAAAAGCCTTCTTCTTTATATAGAGAGGAGCGGAGGGCTCTTTAAAAAAAACTCCCGAGGAGAGAGAGAGAGTGAATCGGTCCCTAAGGAACTCGCGGAAGGGATCAAGCGCTCTCTATTTTAAAAAGGGGCAAGCATTTTTAAAGAGGGGAATGGATCAGGGCTTAACACTTCATTATTTCGTTGAAGAAGAAGCGTCCGCTAGCCGACTTTCAAAGGGAAACGGGAATGGGACATCTTTTAAAAGTAGCTGAGGGAAATCCTCCCGGGGGACGGTAGGGGTGACGTCAAGCCCACACGGCCCGGCCGGGCCTTTAGTGTGACACAGTAGCATTCGATACCTACTGTACTGGAATAGATCGGATGGATGCCCGAACATTGAGAGGGGGAAGAACGCTTCGAAAAGGAAAGGCGACCCTTTGAATCAGAGAGATGCCGCTTTTTTTTGGTCCATACCATACTGTTGATACTAACGAAACAACTTAAGGGTCCACCCAGTCAATATAGCAGTCAGGCTTCTGCCAGCTAAAGAGTCGGCTAGCTTGAGTCTGAACTCACGTCCGTCTCTCTGTAGTTGGCATAAACCTTTAAATGTCTCCTCTCGGGGCTCGCCTTACTTAATTAATTGTTTCTTGTTGAAGAAGATCTTGTTTCCTGATTTGTTTTCCTGCCCCTTGTTCTAGAAACTGAGGTTCCTCCTGGTATTAGAGTAGCTGCAATCTGAGTCTCTTCTATTTATTCTATCTCTTCCCCCTCTGGGTTGTCTGTTGAGTTTTGGGTTTCCTCTACCTCCTCTTCTGCCTCTGGATCCTCAGTATCTTTCCTTGTCGAATTGCATTCATTACTAATACAAAAAAACTCCTTCTCCGGCCGCCCTACGCAAAGGTGTATTCAAGTATCTGAAGTGGTTTTAAACTCTATCTGAACTACTATAAGAGAGCGAGAGCACTCTACGAACGAAAGCTTCTGTGACAAGCGCTTTTTCATTAGAGCCCTTCTTTACCTCTTTAAAATGAGAAAAGGAGATTCCGTTTCATAACGCTTTTAGACAATGACACGGCGAATCCTTCGGCCCTTTATCAATCCTTCGTGCAGATCATCAATCATTAATTCCGGCTGTTGGTGCTAAAGATGGAGCGAGCTCCCCACTCCTAACTTCTAATAAGAAATAACGATATTTAGACTACTTATCCGTCATTGCGAATGGTCTAGATCCTTATTAATTGAAAGCGCCCGGGCAAGCATCTTTTTAAAATAGAGGGGCGCACACTCCACCCTTTGATTCAACATCGGGCCTTTATAAGCTCAGATTGAATGGAAAGGGGGGAATAGTATCGGTACAGTAACTACTCCATATTCCGGGCTCAGGTCGGGTTGTTGAATTGTATGCCGGTTGTCGAAACCAGGAATTTGATGGGGGGCACCTCTATTAAGAGGGGAGAGGGGGGAGGAGCGGAGTAAGGCGGGGCCCCACCCGACAGGAAAGGGCCGCACTCGACCTATTGATCGATAGGGAGACAGCTTATAGATAGAGAGCCTCGGCCGAGACCGACGTCAGGAGGTCGAAGATCGTCCTCCCAATAAGTCAGATTATAACGCTCTTAATATGACTGACTCAACTGAACTAGAGAGGATCGACCAGAGAGGCTTTTGAATAAGCTATCCATTACTAATGCGAAAAAAGCTTCCTTCTCCACGAAAGCCACTCCGTGATAGAACCGAACGGAAGGGACATTCGACCGGCATTCTCGCTTGCTTGCACCCCTTTTAAAATAGAGAGGGCCTGCAGTAATAGATCACACCTCACTTTAGAGATATCAGAACTGTCCCGCCCACCCATCCGGAAGAATGGTGTGAAGAAATAGCTCTGTTGTTGAATGGTTGGCGGGGTTAAGTCATAATTGCGTAAGGAAGAAGGATGGAGAAACCCTGCCCTGTAATATTAGAGGAGGCAAGGGTCGGTGCTCGAATCTCCGCATATCATGGGCCTTTGGAGTTGACCAAAACCTATTTCCCGCTCCATTGTTTCCTCCCGATCCCCCTTTTTTCATTTTAAAGAGGTAAGGTTCGAACTCTTTTCACTGAAAAAGCCCACCCGGCTCTTGAGAAACTCCTGGTTGGCTTACGCCTCTCTCCTTTGACGGGGAATAAGGGGGAATAGGAAAACGAAGGAAGATAATGACTCAACTTTGCCAACATATCTCTCGTTCTCGCTCGGGGAAAGGGCGGTAGTGCCGGAGAAAGGTTTGGAATGAGCGAATGCGGGCAAGCGAGCCGGGGTTCTATTCGCCTTCAATCTCATTCCTTCAAGCAAAGCCCTTAAAAGAAAAAGTGCGGCCCCCGGTTGAGTCGGGTTGGGTACCTCTTTTTCCTTCCCTTCTAGATCGGGTGGGAACCCCTTTTAAAATAGAGAGGGCTGTTCAGACTGGATTCTTCTTCAACAAGAAACAATTAATTAAGTAAGGCGAGCCCCGAGAGGAGACATTTAAAGGTTTATGCCAACTACAGAGAGACGGACGTGAGTTCAGCCTCAAGCTAGCCAACTCTTTAGCTGGCAAAAGCCTGACTGCTATATTGACTGGGTGGACCCTTAAGTTGTTTCGTTAGTATCAACAGTATGGTATGGAAAAAAAAAAAGCGGCATCTCTTTGATTCAAAGGGTTGCCTTTCCTTTTCGAAGCATTCTTCCCCCTCTCAATGTTCGGGCATCCATTCGATCTATTCCAGTACAGTAGGTATCGAATGCTATTGAGTCGCACTAAAGGCCCGACCGGTCCATGTGGGCTTGACGTCACCCCTACCCACCCCCGAGACGATTTCCCTTAGCTACTTTTAAAAGATGTCCCATTCTCGTTTCCCTTTGAAAGTCGGCTAGCGGACGCTTCTTCTTCAACGAAATAATGAAGTGTTAAGCCCCGATCCATTCCCCTCTTTAAAAATGCTTGCCCCTTTTTAAAATAGAGAGCACTTGATACCTTCCGCGAGTTCCTTAGGGACCGATTCACTCTCTCTCTCTCCTCGGGAGTTTTTTTTAAAGAGCCCTCTGCTCCTCAATAAGGCTAAGAAATCAGCCAAAAAATGAAAATAATATCTTGGAATGGAAGGGGAATAGGTAGTCCCCTGAAGAAAAGCTACCTCAGTCACTTAATAAACCAATATAAGCCAGATTTGGTCTGCATTCAGGAGTCAAAGTCTTCTGAGCAGACAGTTAAGATGGAATGGAATAACATTTGGAGAAACTCAAATGTTGAAGCTATAGACTCTTTAGGAGCCTCCGGCGGTCTCATCCTTGCATGGGACCCACATGTCCTAACCTGTACAAACAAAGTTAAGAGCAACAACTGGATTGCTGCCTCCTTCTGCTCTCATGAGGATCTAAATTTGTCCATAGTTAACTTATACGGCCCAAATAATATTGTTATCAAGCAGGAAGCTTGGAAAAGTCTTCAAACTTGGATAGGACAGACTAGACCCATTAACCTCATCATAACAGGAGATTTGAATGTTACTTTGGCTCAGTGGGAAAAGAAAGGGGGTTCTATTTCCAAGGATCCCACCAAGGAGCTGGTAATGCAATTCATAGCAGAGGAAAAGCTTCAGGACATAATTCCCAAGAATGGGAAATATACTTGGACAAACAGAAGAGCAGGAGTCAAATTCATAGCTGAAAGGTTAGATAGGTTCCTCATTCATGAGGACATTCTAACCCACCAATCCCTGGTGTCAAGTAAGATAATTCAGAGCTCGGTTTCTGACCACAAGGCCATCTTATTAGACTTGGGGAACAATGTTCTTGGGAAAAGAAAAATCCCATTCAAATACAACTCTGCTTGGACTGACCAAGAGGACTTTGCAGTTTTAGTAGAAAGCACTTGGAAGCAGCATATCCCTCAAAAAAACCCTCAAGAGATTTGGAAAACAAAAATCACAAACCTCAAGAAAGTTATCAAAGAATGGATTGGCAAACAAACAAATATTCATTCAAAAGTTAAAACTCTAATTCAGCAGACTGAAGCCCTCGAGCAAGAAATAGGGGATCACACCCCTACTCCCCATCAAGAAAAGCAGAGACTACAATTGCATCAAGATCTTGACCAAGCTTGCAGAGCTGAAGAGGCAATTTGGAGGATTAGATCAAGGATGACCTGGTTAAAAATGGGAGATAGAAATACCAAATACTTCCACCTAAAGACAATGCAACACTACCAAAGAAACACAGTCACCGAAATCCTTCATGCAGGAGAATCTTACACTGATCAGGCTTCTTTAAAGAACCTTGCTAAGAATCACTTCTCAGCTCTTCTCACCAAAGCAGATGCAAACCAGCATGCGCAAAACACCCTCCTAGCCAACATTCCTTCTCTTCTTACAACCAGGGACAAAGAAGATCTGTCTACAGCAGTTACTAAGGAAGAATTGGAAGGAGTAATTCACTCCTTACCGAAGGACAAGGCTCCTGGTCCCGATGGCTTCAATAATAATTTCTATCAGCAGTTTTTTGATGTTATTGGAGATGATCTGTTAGCAATGATTGAAGATGCAAGGAAAAGAGGTAAAATTATAGGGGCCATCAATTCCACTTTTCTCACTTTGATTCCTAAGGAAAAGAAAGCTCTCTCATTCGACAGATACAGGCCCATCTCTCTTTGCAACTCTTCCTACAAGATCATGACCAAAATTATAGCCAATAGAATAAAAAATAAGATAGATAATCTTATTAGACCTGAGCAAGGGGGGTTTATGCCTGGAAAACAAATATATGACAACATCATCATGATCCATGAGGCCTTACATTCTAGTGCAAAATCCAAGAAGAAAAGAATAGCTATCAGACTTGACATGGCCAACGCTTTTGATCGTGTTGATATTAGCTTTCTCAAACAAGTTCTTAATAAGTTTGGTTTTCCTATCCAACTGATAGACTGGGTTGGTGCTTGTATTGAAGGCCCTTGGATAGCTCCCCTTATCAATGGTGAACCCGCAACTTTCTTCAAGGCATCTAGAGGTCTAAGACAAGGGTGTCCCCTCTCCCCATATCTCTACATCCTTCTCGCCGAAACGTTAGGGAGAACGTTAAGCAAACTGAGAAGAGAGAAAGCAATCACAGGGATCAAAGCCACCAATGGTTATAGACCTATTACTCATGCCCAATTTGCTGATGACACCATTCTTTTGGGAGAGGCCTCGAAATCAAATATCAAGATGCTCAAAGAAACTCTTGACAACTTCACTTCTGCTACTGGGGCAGAAATTAACACCCAAAAAAGCAAATTTTATACGATCAATACCTCGACTGCTGAAGACAGAGGCTTTTCTCAGATCCTGGGATTCAGCAAAGGAGTTGGTAATTTAAAGTATCTAGGTGTTCCTATGTGCTTCAAAAATATCAGATCTCAAGAAGCCTGGAATCCCATTTTAGAAAAGGTTACAAGGAGGATACAACATTTCAGCAATGGCTGGCTGAGCTTAGCTGGGCGACTAGCTCTAATTAAGTCTGTCTTGGCAAGCCTTCCCATTTATCAACTTCTGGTTTCCTATGCCCCTAAATACATTTTGCAAAAAATCGATTCCATGATCAGAACCTTTCTTTGGCAAGGTGGGAAGCAATCTGATAAGAAAAAGTTTCACTTGGTTAATTGGGATCAAATCACCAAGCCCAAGGAGCAAGGCGGACTTGGCATCAGGCAAACATCAACTGTTAGTAAAGCTCTCAGTGCCAAACTTCTTTGGAATCTAATTACCCCTCCAAGCACTCCATGGAAACAAATCCTCAAATGCAAATATCTCAACCACTCAGAAGGAACTCATTTGCCAAGAGAAGTTGAAAACAAACCAGGCTCTTCTTCCATTTGGAAACACATAACTGAGGCCAAAGATCTAATTCTTGGAAAAATTTCCTGGCTGCGAGGAGATGGTAAACTTATTAATGTTTGGGAGGATCCAGTCCTTGGTGACTTCCCAATCACCAAAAACTGTAACCCAGAGCTAAAGGAGTATTTGCAGCATCTAGGAGTCAACACCTTGGCCAGCCTATTTGAATGGGAGGGTGAGCTCCCCAAATGGATTAATCCTGCCATTCCACAGCAGATGCATGAGGCATGGAGTTCTTTGAAGAGTCAAATGTCAGGGATCCATCTAGCCTACCATGTTCCAGATCAGCTCATATGGGGTAAAATCACTGATTCTGGAGTCTACACTGTTAGACAAGGAGTGGCCATTCAACAACAGGGCCAAAAAGATAAAAAGCTCTCAAAGGTTTGGAACTTCAAGGTTCCCCCCAAGCTTCAAATTTTCCTTTGGCTGGTTCTTCAAAATAAAACCCTCACTGGTGATAATCTCATCAAAAGAAAGATTATGGGGCCACATATTTGCCATAGATGTCTTAAGGGCAGTGAAACTGTTTCCCATCTCCTCTTCCAATGCCCAGAAGCTACAAAAACTTGGATGGCAATCGCTCATCATGTCGGGTCCCCAATCTCAGGTAATCTCAACATTGATAATTTTCTTGAAAATTGGAACAACATGTATAAATGGGGCCTCAAGGGTAAGCCCCTTTTGAAGCAGCTTTGGTCCACAGTGTCAATTTTCACCATATGGCACATCTGGAAGGATAGGAACAAGATCATTTTCGATGACAAAAGAACTCCTAGGAGTGTGCTCACCCACAGAGTGATCAATCAAATGGCCTTAAACACCAAAGCCAATTATCATAAGAAGCAGGATTCCTCCACCTTAAGGCAAGCAGAAATTGCAGTGATTCATCATATGGACCTCCAAAACTTTCTCAAAACAGAAAGCCATGTCAAAAAAATTCACATTCCAGAAATTAAATTCCCTGCTTTATTCTTCGATGGTGCCTCCAAACATAACCCAGGTAGAGCAGCAGCCGGTGGAATCATCTGGTTGACCTCTTCCCATGACATAGTCCAATTCACTGTTAATCTGGGCAAAACCACCAACAATGTGGCCGAGCTAATTGGATGTGAAGTTGGCATCAATTTGGCTAGGAAACAAGGCATCAAAAATTTACATGCTTATGGAGACTCAAATTTAACCACCTCCACCATGTCTGAGAAAAAGGCTTTCCTCTCGGTTCAACTTAGAATCATCCAAAGAAGGATATTTTGGGTGAGTACAGCACTGATGTTGTACTCATTAAGGGGTGGAGGTGGGGAGCAAGTACAACCAAGGGTGGGGAGTGTAATTTGAGGGTGAGGGTGAGGGTGGAGGGTGGGGGGCAAGTACAACCAAGGGTGGGGAGTGAGTACAGCATCAAAGGGTGGGGGGTGGGGAGCAAGTACAACCAAGGGTGGGGAGTGAGTACAGAGATCGGAGGGTGGGGGTGGGGAGCAAGTACAGCCAAGGGTGGGGAGTGAGTACAACATCCACCCTCATTTGAGGGTGGGGGTGGGGAGCAAGTACAACCAAGGGTGGGGAGTGAGTACAAATGAAGGTGGGGGTGGGGAGTGAGTACAACATCATAATGAGGGTGGAGGTGGGGAGCAAGTACAGCCAAGGGTGGGGAGTGTGGGGGTGGGGAGTGAGTAAAACATCAGAATGTGGGTGGGGGTGCGAAGAAAGTACAGCCAAGGGTGGGGAGTGAGTACAGCATCAGTGCTATACTCACTCCCCACCCTTGGCAATACTTGCCCTCATTTTGAGGGTGGGGGTGAGGAGCAAGTACAGCCAAGGGTGGGGAGTGAGTACAACACCACCCTCATTTTGAAGGTGGGGGTGGGGAGCAAGTACAGCCAAGGGTGGGGAGTGAATACTGACACTACACTCCCCACCCTTGGCTGTACTTGCTCACCATCCCCACCCTTAAAATGAGGGTGGTGTCGTTGAGGGTGGGGGTGGGGAGCAAGTACAACCAAGGGTGGGGAGTGAGTACAACATCGGTCTCGTATTCACTCCCCACCCTTGGCCGTACTTGCTCCCCACCCCCACCTTCAAAATGAGGGTGGTGTTGTACTCACTCCCCACCCTTGGTTGTGCTTGCTCCCCACCCCCACCCTCAACGACGACCACCCTCATTTTAAGGGTGGGGATGGCGAGCAAGTATAGCCAAGGGTGGGGAGTGAGTACAACACCACCCTCATTTTGAAGGTGGGGGTGGGGAGCAAGTACGACCAAGGGTGGGGAGTGAATACAAGACCGATGTTGTACTCACTTCCCACCCTTGGTTGTACTTGCTCCCCACCCCCACCCTCAAGTGATGTACTCACTCCCCACCCTTGGCCGTACTAGCTCCCCACCCCCCACCCTCATTTGCCAAGCGTGGGGAGTACAACATTAGTACTGTACTCACTCCGTACTCACTCCCCACCCTTGGTTGTACTTGCTCCCCACCCCCACCCTCAACAAGTATAGCCAAGGGTGGGTGTACTCACTCCCCACCCTTGGTTGTACTTGCTTCCCACCCCCACCCTCAACGTTGGGGATGGGGAGCAAGTACAGCTAAGGGTGGGAAGTGAGTACGGAGTGAGTACAGTACTAATGTTGTACTCACTCCCCACCCTTGGTTGTACTTGCTCCTCACCCCCACCACCCTTGGCTATACTTGCTCCCCACCCCCACCCTCATTTGTGCTATACTCGCTCCCCACCCTTGGCTGTACTTGCTCCCCACCCCCACCCTCAGGGTGGGGAGCAAGTACAACCAAGGGGTGGGGAGTGAGTACAACATTAGTACTGTACTCACTCCGTACTCACTTCCCACCCTTAGCTGTACTTGCTCCCCATCCCCAACGTTGAGGGTGGGGGTGGGAAGCAAGTACAACCAAGGGTGGGGAGTGAGTACACCCACCCTTGGCTATACTTGTTGAGGGTGGGGGTGGGGAGCAAGTACAACCAAGGGTGGGGAGTGAGTACACCCACCCGTTGGCTGTACTTGCTCCCCACCCGTTGGCTGTACTTGCTCCCCAACGTTGAGGGTGGGGGTGGGAAGCAAGTACAACCAAGGGTGCGGAGTGAGTACACCCACCCTTGGCTATACTTGTTGAGGGTGGGGGTGGGGAGCAAGTACAACCAAGGGTGGGGGAGTGAGTACACCCACCCTTGGTTGTACTTGCTCCCCACCCCCGGGGTGGGGAGCAAGTACAACCAAGGGTGGGGAGTGAGTACACCCACCCTTGGTTGTACTTGCCCGTGGAGCAAGTACAACCAAGGGTGGGTGTACTCACTCCCCACCCTTGGTTGTACTTGCTCCCCACCCCCACCCTCATTTGCCAAGGGTGGCGAGTGAGTACAGCATCAATGTTGTACTCACTCCCCACCCTTGGCTGTACTTTCCCTCATTTTGAGGGTGGGGGTGAGGAGCAAGTACAGCCAAGGGTATGCTGTACTCACTCCCCACCCTTGGCTGTACTTTCCCTCATTTTGAGGGTGGGGGTGAGGAGCAAGTACAGCCAAGGGTGGGGAGTGAGTACAGCATAAGTGGTGTACTCACTCCCCACCCCAGGGTGGAGGTGCGGAGTGAGTACAGCACGTAATGAGACATAACCCTCCACTTCATAAATGGTAATAATATAGGGTTAGGAGGAGTAGAAAAATGAATTGGTCATTTGTACATCCTTGGGGATAATGATAAAATAATTTTTGAAAATAAATAAATTAGAATTGAAAAAATAAAAATAAAAACCTTCTTTATTTTGGAGTATGCAATGTGTAAAAGCAAAATATACTACTAAAAAAATTAAATTTTTGAAATATTGTAGTGAAAAAAGCCTTTCAAATGCACCGTAACATGTCAAGGATTCTCCAATTGAGGTATATTGAAGTTTATAACAGAAACTAAAAAATAATGGTATAAAATGGTATTGATTATTGAAAGATACTTTAAAAAACAAAATAATGGAATAGATCTTTTATAAGATTTTGGATAGTTTTTAATTAATTTTATGAATGAGCACATATCAAAAGTCATGTAATTATATCCAATGGCATTAGCTCAACTGGTTATATTCTTCAACTTTGAATTAGGAAACCAAGTTTTAAATCTCACTAGTAACCCATTAAAAAAAAAAAAAAAACACGTAGCTTAGCTCGGTAAACTCATTTTGTTAACCCATTCAAAAAAAAAAAAAAAGTGATGTAGCTATGCTCGGTAATCTCATTTTGTTTTTATCGGTTAAAATAAAGCTAATCAAGCAGCTGACATACTCAAAAGTAAATCAAACAAATTGGTTTCCCTCTAAATCCACCTGCTTTAACTTTTATTAAGTTGAATAAAGAGAAATACAAGAGGTTGATATAATCAATCACAAATCCTTTTCACTGAATCAACCCACATTTTGGCATACTTGTGGTCTGATCTATAATCAAAATCAAATTCATGACTGCATAAAGTAGGAAGAAAGAAGAACAGAATACCAATGTCTCTAAGATTTATACGCTCACATTTAACAAAGCAGATCAAAGTGACTGCAATAATTCAACGTAACTCAAGAAATTTCACATAAATTCACCCCAGACCAATGAAGCTATCTAAACTCTTGCAACAGTTAACCATGCACCCGACCAAAACAGGATGGCTTCACCAAAAAATACAACTGTGAGATTCCAACAGCCAAAAACAATATACATCCATGGAACCACCTCTTATTAAAAGATGTCGTTGGAGCTTCCACAGTTAACACAAGTGCAAGAGGTAATAAAAAAAGCAGTACCAAATATTTCATGCACTGCAAAAAAAAAACATAAATCAGTTACTGAAAACTTTGGTTTGATACAAACAACCATAAACAGTACAAACAGTAAATATGACCAGTGTTGTTTAAAAAACAATGCAAAATCTTGTTAATATGAATTTATCAGTTTGCCTTGACATTCATCATATGCTACAATGTGTATTGCTACCCTGTCAATTATCTTATGTACTTACTTGCTTTCAAACCATGCAAAGGACCTTTATGAACATTAGACTGGGACCTTCCGGGAAACCCATACCCACCATCACAGTGATGTGGGAAAGGCATCCTTCACTCAGAATGGCTATATTCTTGATTGGAAAGAACCATATTTATAAAAGAAAATTAAGAACAAAAAAATGCAAACCATTCTTCCTTTTCAAGGCTTCTGTGTATGCTAGAAAAGAGCACAAAGATAGACCTAATCTATGGATTTTCAGAAATAAAAACCACGGATCATATACAGAAACAATGTGCAAAAGATATAAACATTAAGCCAAAATATAAAATTACTTACAGTAAATTGAAAAATGCAAGCTTGACTGTAAAAGTAATATGAAGGAGAATTTCTAGAAAAAATATATAGGATGACAAATAAACATATCAGGGCAAGCAGACTGGGGAAAACAACAAATGGCCATAACATACAAGAAAATAAAAGTGGTGCTAAAACAAATGCAACCAATGTATTCAAAAAATGGAATGCATCATCTTATGATTGCAACGATTTGCCATTACAGTGAAGCAGTGCCTTGGGACTTGCACTGATCCATGCATGGATGGAAAAGTCCTCCACAGAGGAGATTACCTTTTTCTAATCTGATGAAGACTCCCACTACATGGGTCCTGGTGCAGGAGACTCCGGTGACCCATGCCTTAGTGGTGGAGACTCGACTGATCCACACCTTGTTAGACTTTCAGAAGACCTGCTTCTGGATTTATTAGAATCATGGAGCCTGCACATGGGTGATGGACAGACATGGGACCTTCTTTTGGGTGAAGAATCGCAGGGCTCAGCTCGACATGGAGGTGTGTCACAAGAAATTCTTCTTGATGGACCGTCATGTGCTCTGTGCCTCGTTGAAAGATTTTCAGAATCATAGAACCCATCCTTGCGTGAGAGACTATCATAAGACCTGCTCCTGGATGGAAGAGAGTCAAGGGACTGGCTTCTTGATGCAGAAGAGTCACAAGACCTGCCTCTAGGTGGGGAGGAGTCATGAGAAATTCTTCTGAATGGAGGATTGTCATGTGAACTGCCCCTGGGGGAAGAAGACGCATGGGACCTGCTTCTGGATGGACTTGGGTCACGGGACCTACTTCTGAACCTGTATCTAGATCTATGTGGACGAGAGTCATCAGATCTGCCTCTTGATACAGGTGATTCAGAGCATGAATATGCTGCAATGAAGTTGAAATACTTAAGAATATGAAAAAAAACTACAAATTTATATCAAAGTAATTGTAATACTAGAAATATTTGCTCAATAAGACTCTTATCCGGACAGAATGGTTATGTAACAAACTGGGCTCATAGTCATGCCTGAATATATGACCTGTTTATTTTATTAGCACACTTACATCGTCGCCGCTGCCGCCTTGGAGAGGGTGGAGGTGTACACTTTCGGTGGCCACCTCCATATCTACTGCTGACAAATAGAGCATAAACAAGAATTAGCAATGTTTAAAGAAAAGCAAATCTATAAGAAAAATGGATAGGCTTACACAGAATTACAGAAACTAAATAGCAGCATTGAACTAACTCAAACGCTCACCTAACTCTTGATTTTAAACGCATCTCCTCTGGATTTTTCCTGTTCTCTTCAGCAAAGACAATGCTGATCTCATGCCCATCAATTACACGATGATTCATGTAATGTTTGGCTTCTGCAGCATCATCGGGGTTTGTATATTTGACAAATCCAAAGCCTCGAGGCTCCCTGGCCAAACGGAAATTATTGCATCACTTTACTGAAATTTCCGTAGCGCAATAAAGAAAAGTTGCTCTATAAGAAGCATCAACTGGAAATGATAGCACAAGATTACTTTCATAGTTTAAGAAATCAATGTCTGCTTATAGTTTTGGATAATGTGAACATATCTACTGCATAAAGCAGGGCTTTTCAGAAGCAGCATGCCCAACATCGCCAATGAATATAGAGCAGCACTCACAAACCTTGCACATATAATAGAGTGAGAAAAAGATAAAAGACCTCCAACACAACTCATTCTTATTGCAAGTGTCTTATTTGCTTGAATGCAAGCATCTTTTCTCCAACATCAAGATGGCTACGAAGTTCCAAACCCTCATATGTTCGAGTACTTTTTTGCTTCAGAGTTTACGTAAGTTATATTTCTTCATAAGCTGCCAAATTAATAAAAGATATATCCGCATCATGCCATCCTTACCTTGAAAGAAAATAAGCACTCAACTAATAAATCTTCAGTACCATTTGCTCACATGTTGCCAATAATATCAGCCTCTTCCAAAACACCAAAAGCCCACATAAAGCTTCTCCAACAATACCAGAATACAGCAACAAACCATGGAAGACTTATGCATTGAAATTGACAGAATAAGGAATGCTAAAGACGCAAATACTAAATTTAACAGAATTTTGCGCTTAAAAGGTGGATTTTTAGATCCCAACCTAACGAGCAGGACTATTGGCATATGAGACCCCCTTATGGGTTACAATGAAGCTGTAACTTCACATTATGCTAGAATACCTAGATGGCGGACCTTTAGAGGCATATATATGTACCCAGACATGCTAGAACAACATACAGAAAGACCAAATTTTGTCAATACCAAACAGTATAATGGACTTCTAAAACGGAAAGTCACATGCTAGAGTGGACAATGCTAATAAAAGAATTAGACCAAACAGCTACCAAAAGACTTCAAAGGCTTCCAATTGAATCAAAACAGAGAGGGGTTTGGACTGCAAGGAACCAAACAAAATACCAAATAAGGGAGGAACTAGGCCCAGAACAGAGTAGAAGAGTATGTCAACAACTCAGATATAGAAATGCGACGATGGAAGAAGACATACGTAGAGCATACAATAATGGCTCCAAAGATGAGAACAATAATGGGGAGGAGAGCTGTAGTCCAACCTCAATCCCATTCATACGGACTGCCAACTTATAAGTAAAAGAGTTAATGGATGTCAAAAAGACACTTGAAAGCATGAAAGCAAGGGAACAACTAGAAGACATCAAAATGGGAAAAAATATCATAGAAGACAACCAAGAGCTAAGGAGGAGAGTGAAATGCTAAAGGACAGGTAGAAGAACTGCAGGAAGATCATCAAGTTGAGAAAAAATTATGTAGTACCATAAAGAAGACACTTCAAGCAACAAGAACACAAGTGACAGATGTGAGAAAGGGAACAAACATAACACAAATCAAACAACTTCAATCAGCTATAGCCAAGATGAAAATGAAAGAAAGACACAAGTGGTAGCAGAACCAGCAAATAAGAAGAAAGAAGACACAAAATAGAAAAGCAAACAAAATACTGAGCGATGGAAGAAAGGGACAGACAAGAAAAGGTAGCAAAAATAATCATAAAGGAGTGAAATTTTGCAAAGAAAATGAAAGCATCAACAAAGGACCTCCTCAAGGAAAAACAGAAATGGAATGGACAGATCAGTAAGGAAGAGACACTTGAAAAAACAATAATAGGTAGAGAAAGACCTATGCAAGTCGCAATGAGGAACATGGAGTATAAGATGAGCACTAAATATAGAAGGCCATTAATAGACTTAACATTATACCTAGATGAAGACTTAACCTTGATTTAACAAGAAGTTAAAAGGAAAGATTGGGAGAAAGTAAAGACAAAGCAAATGAGCTTGGATGAAGAGCGGAAAGGTCTACAACAGCAATCATCCAACACTAAACAACTAGGCAGTAGGGTCCCTTGGGACTGGTTAATGCCTGTAAGTTGGAATTGCAGAGGTTATCCTTGAAGAAGAGGCCTTGAATAGAGCACGCAGCTGAAAGAAAAGACAATAATTGCTTTGGTTGAAACACACACATAATGGTTGTAAGGTTCTGTATTTTGAAAGTTACAAGGCAGCAAAAAGTGTAAAATGAAATAGCAACAAATGGCAAGGGCATGGAGTGGTAATTTTCCTAACAAAAGAAGTTTGGGTGCAAGGTTCTCAATTTTGAAGGATAAAAGAACAAATCAGAGTGAAATAATATAGCAACAAATGGCAAGGGCATGGAGGAGTAATTTTCCTAACAAAAGAGGTTTGAAGCAGAATAATACAAGTGGAAAAAAAGTCACATGTTAACAATATATATGGACCAAGGTGATGGAGAAAGAAGGAATGGTCAACATAGCAACTTGCTATTCTGTCACCTAAAAATTGAACTCTTACAAGAAACATGACACAGAATCTGGAGATCATCATGCAACATTGGAGAAAAACATTGCAAATTATAGTTTACTTGGAGAAATTTTGGTAGTTGGTCATTCCAATGGTAGGACAGCAGACAAACAAACTAGCACTTTGAAGAAAAGGTGACATACACAAAGACCCATTGTGGTTAAAGGAAGAAGAGGATTAACAGGAGATGAGAATGTAGGAAGATGGCAAGGGGTTATCACCTATTATGGGAAGTCCTTGGAGGAGAGGCCTTGAATTAGGAACCATCGCTAAAGGGAAATATTAAAAGAATGTAACACAGGATTGTCCATCTGCATTCTGAGCTCCAATTTATATTGATTTACAATTTGGTAATCAGTTGGTTCTAATAAACTAAATTCTAAAAATCTTAATAAGTTATCCCTAAAAATCCTAAAAAGTTATCCCTAAAAATCCTAAGTTATCCTTAAAAATCCTAACAAGTTATCCCTAAAAATCCCAACTTATCCCTACAAATACTAACAAGTTATCCCTAAAAATGTTTTGTAACAAACAATACAATAATAGAAATCCTTATCGTGTCTATTTATTCTAACACCCTCCCCACCCCCCACCCCCAACGACTGAGCTGGATATAATCCCAAGCTTATCCCGAAATTTTACAAATTTTTCCATACGTTACATAGTGTAACACCCCTCCTTGGCAGGACTTATTCTTGACATTGACTTATGTATTGTTGTATGGAGATTTAAATGCATAGTCTCATTTTTATGATGTCAATAGAAGTGGTTGTCGCACTTTATGATTGATTTCTACTCTTGGAATACGATACTGCTGATGCATTTGTGGTTGTAGGACCAGGTACTCTCACCGGTGGATTGAAAAGGGACAACCACTTGAGTTGAGAGAAAAATTGGGGGAAATGATGGCTGATGACTTGTTCATCAACAGCTCAAGGGTAAAGTATACCCTTCATGTAGTTGCATTTGCATTTGCTTGTTGTTTGAATACATCGTTGGGCCATGAGCTTGCTATTGGCAAAGGAGTCATTCTTAGTAGGTAGGGGATAACATATGGTTATCTTAAAAAGCCGCCTACTCAAGGATAAAGCAATGTAATGTATTATGGACTTGGTTAAGCTTTGGTTTTGATTAAATTAAAAAGCATAGAACCAATTAACTCAAGAAGTATTAATACACTTAGCATTATTAATACTTGAGAATGTTAATACCAAGGTTAATAATTAATATTAACCATTGATATTAATAAAGGTTGCAATTAATTTAATTAATGAATGGTTTAAGTAAATTAATATGGCTTATTAAGCTTGGTAGGCCTTTTTATGAAATTATCATGCTTTGGTGGCGCTCTAATTTAAGAGAGAAAAAGGTGGCAAATTAAAGAACATATTCTTGAAAACGCTCCATGCGTTACCCTGGCCATACAAGAAGGTTGTGCCCTAGCTTATTTGAATCCGAATGGGATGAGTTGAGGGGGAAATTTTGGAGGAAAGGAGCTCGGACTTGGAAGAAGAAAGGAGATTGCAACGCGATTCTGGACTGGGTAGCGTTGGGAAGGCTTGGCAAAGGTAGCGCCTTCTAAGTGCAAAGTTGTTTTGTTATGGTTGTAGATGACTTTCTTGCTATTTTATTATGGTTGTAGATGATTTTCTTGCTGTTTTGCTATGGCTGTAGATTGTCTTCTTGCGTTTTTTATAGCATTGATTATCTTCTTGATATTCGTAAACACAGTTTAGATAAGCCTGTGGCTCCTCCTTGATCATATGCTTGATAAGTTTCTTCAGTTGATGTTCCGCCCAAGCTAGTCACTCTTTTTGTTAGTCGGGTGCTTAGACGTTGCCTAGGTAGTTGTCTAGTTACGTCTCCCTAGATCGATGTCTAGCTAGCCCGTTTCTCTGTTGTGTTATCTGTCTTTGGGAGGCTAAAGTGGGCTTTTCGAGGGAGTGTTGTATTCTTTCTATTTCTCGCCCAGAACTAAAAAGCTAAGGTGAGCTGCCCTCTATTTCTCACCTAGAACTAAAAAGCTGGAGATTGACTTATGCATACCTCCAATAACTCCAGAAAATAGAAATGGCTAAGGTCAAAGACACTAGCGCAGAAGGAATGACCAACTTAATTTAAAATCAACAGTGGCCTCTCTAGTGCCCCAAATCCCGTGGCTAATGACATAAGAGAATCCTAGGTCTCTTTATTGATGAATATTAGATAAAATAATCAAAGACCCCTTTGTTGAAAAAAGTTTGCCATGGATCAAATAATGATTAAGATTTACTTCAATGTTTTCCATTGGTGATATTTGCTTTATTTTATAAAAATTAATGTGTTTTCATATAAACTATTTATTACAATTTTTGTGGTTGCACTTATGCTTCAAGAAGGAAACTAGCAATCTAGATCTGGTAAAGCAGACTATGATAGTGCAATGTTTTGGAAATATTACTCTACTAAGATGCAATGCATAGACAATAGAGGTAGAGTTTTGGTATTGTGAAGGCTATTGTAGGAAAATGTCAAGAAGGATGTTGAATTCTGGAATATTTGTATTCACATAGAAAATTGAAGAAGATCCAGAAAATTAAAATCAAGAATTCAAAGGTTCAAGGTGTAGACCAATTGGTTCCCCCAAACCCCGTAAGGGGGGGAGGTCCAAGGTTCAAATCTCGGGCCTCACCAAACTGAACGCTTGTCCCTTTTCTAGTGCTTTCAGCACAGTAAAAGGTTTAAAATAATTGTGGCATGGTGGTTATAGGGGCAAACTGCATGGAGATCTGTGTGGCGGCTTCCGGGGCGGACAACACAGAATACTATGGCGGCCATAAAAATCTGGACAGCCTGCCCGGATTCGTGGCGGCTACCGATTCCACCATGTAAAATAAAATAAAAATAAAAAAATAAAAAATAAAAAATCAAGAATTCAGACATTTTATGAAAAATGATGTAGGTATCTAGCTATAGCAACTTAATTGAGATGAGAATTGAATCTGTTTGTAAACTCTCAAGCTCCAAAGGAGAGAGTTGTGATTTGTCAAGGGTGGGGAACCCGAGTACAACCCCTTGTTCTCCAACCAAAAAAAAAACGTTTGGCATAGACAACAAACTGCATTAGAACATGAGTAAGAAGTGGGAACAGGTAATAAGTGAAATATAGAGACATGCACCCTGTATAATAATTTCTTGGAAGATACACGTCCTTCACTATTCCAAATCTTTCAAATGGAATACGAAGCTCCTCTGCCCTGCAGTAGACAAAAAGGCCACTGAGTAATGAAAACAAAAGTGAAACACATTAATTCAAAGAGATTGTTGAAAATAACAACTGCAATAAAATTATTAAAAAAAAAAATTATAGGGAACCGGATAATAGGTTATATTTGATACATATTCAATCTATAGATTAAACAAAGAAGAAAGACTACAGGAATCGATTGCTTTCTAGGCAAGTGCATGTGCCAAATATGAAGAGAGATCTTTTAACTTTAAGTAAAAAAAATATAAGTAAACAAAATAAAACAAGAGTACTAATCAAAAATTAATCCAAAGGAACTGCTTTAAAATATAGAGATAAAAGAGGAGGTTGAATTGGCTGGCTGGACAACAAGAATTAAAATATAGTAAGCTAGAAAAAAGGCTTACCTTCCCATGGCCCTAGTAGAAATAGGGTTTGTCTTCAAGACAAAACATCAACGGCGGGTAGTACACAGGGAGGCAGTAAAAGATTATTAGGTTCATGTCTTGGTTAATTGTTGGGTTTCTTACTAAAACAAAAAAAGGAAAAGCAAAGAAAAAAGCTAAAACCTAGATTCTTTTGGCATCCCCTCCAAGATATTTCCTTTATATAATCTCTGCCAGTTAGTTTTGTTTCCAATTTTCAGTTATTCCCTAGGCATATTAATGTTAGATTACTGGTGGAAACTAGATAATCTTTCTTTCTCTCCAAGATATTGCTTCCATTTCATTTCTGCTAGGGATATTAATCTTTCTTTCTCTCCAAGATATGGCTTCCATTTCATTTCTGCTAGGGATATCCCTGAGTTCTAGTTATTCCTCAAACACATCAAGCTTTCTTTTCTTTACAAAAGTAGCTTATATGGCTTTCATGTTCTGTGGTTGTGGACTTCTAAGGTTCATACATTTGTAATGAAGTTTCAGTTCTTCCTTCAACATTTCTAAAGTTATCATAAAGAGGATACCAATAATTTTCTCACTGGACCACTGTCTTCTGCAAAGCCCCAACATTTACAGACTCCCTTTTTAAGTAAAACAAAGTATAAGTTCTTTCCTGTAATTAACAGCTTTCTACAACAGGCCCTGCAGAATAGATTTCAGAAGAGAGTCCCATGAGAGAATTTGTAGAACTATTGAGGATGACAACTTTCCCACGTTTCTAAAAGTATAGTTTTTCTGGACCTCCCTTAGTTTTTGTCAACCATTTTTAAGCCATAAATATTGCAGTTAGAACATATCAACATGTGTTTATCTATCATTTAAATTTAGTTTTTTCACAAAGAAGCACAATGCCTCTAGAGTCATTTTAGATTTTACGAATTTATAATAAATTTGAAGTCAAAGCACATCTTAATCTTTCTGCCTCTACAGACATGACCTGAGATGTTAGGAGAGGTTTTAGAAGTACTTTGCCACCCACGTATCACCCAACCTGTCCCTCTCAGCCCACGGAACCCCTGTGGATAATATTCACATCATGCATTTACCCTTTCAGCAGGGTGGCTTATGATCTCATTGGTTCACCGTCCCATAATGCACCCACAGATACATGGTAGCAAAGCCCTATTATCTCCAGCTCTGATTCAAGGAGCTCTTGGACATCTAGAGGAATGCTGATTTCTTCCTACATGTAGTTGCACTTAGATTCCATTCTCTAGGTTTTAAACCCTCCAGGTCTACCCCTTTGTATCCAATTTGCATAACCTAAATTTAATCTGTCTTATTTTGCAGTTCACTCTTTTCACCCTCATACTTTCCACTGACACACTGTAGTTTTAAGCCCATTGACCTCATTTTGTCATTTATGGACATAATATAATTCCATCGATATCCAATGATGACCAAATTAGGGCAATTGGACTCATCAAAAAGAAACTGTTACAATGCGTTGTATTACAACAAAATAAAATAAATTGGATTGGCATAACTGACACTAAACTAAACTACTCAAAAAGCGAACAGAACATCAGATTGCTCCTCAAGAGACAGACCCAAAAATGAGATGAAACACTAAACATGTAATACTCAAATGAAAGGAAATAAAAGAAAGAAATGAAGAGAATTAGAGAACTTAAGTGGATACCAATCTGTAGTAGAATGTGAAGTAGGGACAGGATCACCATCATCACCAACTACCCCAATAGAGCCAATGCAGGATCTAATGTTGCTCTTAGGAGAGTGGCGAGGACTAAGGGGGGGCCTGGTAGGGTAATCCTAGGAGAAAAAATAGTCTGGCCCCTGGAGAGTCTCCTAACATCTATGGCCGAGAAACCACTAGAAGAAGATAAGAAGCCAGTAAGTTGTGTTTATCTGCAACCCCTACGTAAGTGCAGCAAAGCTGAAACCCAACGTCCAAGAGCCATAGCACCAACCCACCACATTTGAGAAGATATTCAAGACCTAGTAGTTACTCTCATGTCAGGGGAAGGACACACAGATCTATCATTATTATCATAGAGACTTGTAGCCACAAAGGGGTGCTTATTCCTCCTAGCAGTAGAGATTGGGTGGAAGGAAGAGGTCATTAATCGAGTGGTAGATGGTCCCTCCTATAATAGTTGATGCCAAAGAGTGATGGCTTTTGGAACATACAAATCCAAGTATCTTTGATCAGGAGAAAAAGGTAGCAAGCAATACATAAGCAACAGTACTTCCCTTGAATCTAGTAACAAACAAGACATCAAAAGATGAAAGTTGCGCCAGTCCCATTGCCTGAAGAGAGCAAATATTGCATATATTTTCCTCTCAAGGAACATGGTGGTCTCTTTCCACTCACAAGTGATGTGAGCAGACTTTGAGCTAACCAAGAGGGATGTTGAGGCCATGTGTCCAATGTCTCTAGATATAATCAGGACAAGCAATAATGCCATCTTCTGTCCTCAAGAATGCTCAGTCTAGAAGGCTTACTTAGGACTAAGAGGCTTTGGCAAAGCAATCTGAGTGGTCAGAATATGTAAAACATTTATGATTGCATGGTGAATCACCTTGCTTTTGGTGAGATGGCGGGGAGGTGCATGTAAGTCGTAACTGAATGTAGTTAGTCAACCTGTAGAGATGCCAGCTGATTGAAGAAGAAAAGTAGCCTAAGAATACCAGCCCCATGGACATCCAAAGGTGCTCCTAGAGGAAACCCATTCAAATGAGCAAAGTGCTATATATGAATATCTCTCTCGTTTTGATGTGCAACTTACCCATGGACCTAAGGCAATGAAGAAAAATAATGCTGAAGATGCTCTCAAGGAAAAGAGGATGAGCACTAAACTCAACTTGGACAATACTCTGTGAAACTGTTATTTTACATCAAATAAACTATTGAAACAAAATAGTCTAGACCCTCTCAACACAAGCCCAAGCTGGACATCCTAGACTTGGGCCACTGATCTAAGATCCATAAAAGATTGTTGGTTTAATAATGCAGTTAAAGAGGCCCATCACCATTGGTATGTCCTAAAAGTATACCTAGAAACACAGGCACTATATGGCTGGCTGAATATTTTTTTTGTTCTCCTTTTATGTACCTCTGGTGATTTCAAGCTCAAAAGCCATAGTGATACTCTTATTGTTAGCCATTATTACATTATTTGATGTTTTATAATTATTAGGGAATGAATAATGATTTCACCTCACATGAGATTAGATAGTCACAACTCTTGTGATCATTAGAAAAGAATAAAAGACAAAGTTGAAGGTGAAACACAAAGGGTGAAAACACCAAAGAGTCTCTTGTAACTAAGAGACACATTGTTGTATAAATATGCATGCTAGAGAGAAATAATATTATATTGTTGTGAATCGAAAATCGTTGCCTGCTATCAAGTGGCATTAGCTCAACCGGTTAGACTCTTCAACATTTAAGGAGGAGACCAAGGTTCAAATCTTGCCAAGCGATACATGGATAATATCCAAGCTTTGTTGTAATACCATGGTGATGATGTAATACGGGTGGGGCACGTTTCAATCCCATATAACCAAGCGAAAAAAAACAGTTGCGTACTTCCGTTATTTCCAACATGTGGTATTAGAGCTAGGTTGTCGTTCTTTTGTCATCCTCCACATAGGTGGTATAGTTCAACAATTTGCCGTCATTATTTTTTTTTGTTTTCCTTTTGTCCAGAGATGAGAAGCAATTGTTACTTCACCCACACTTGCCACGATCTAGAAGAGTTCCGCATGGGTTGCAAGTCGTGTTATTAAAATAAAAAATCAATTGAGTTTCTGTTATCGTGGAAGTTGGACCTCATAAGGGTACCTGACAAATGCAGAGCAAAGATTGTGTAAATTGCGCAAAAACGTAGGAGGCATTATTGACGACCCAAAAACAATAATTGACACGAACATGCACGAGTCGAATGTTTTCCGGAAAAACATCGACGACCAAGATTGCGAAGTTGGAGGGGAGCGTCGAGGTGGAGTGCACGAACTGAATGTTGGAAAGAAGCTTGCTTTTGTAATTGTCACTCTAAACGACCAGGCTCCCGACATGTCTAGTAGTCTCCCTCACCGCTTTTGCTTCCGGTCTAACCATTCCTAGGGAAGTTCTGGCCACTTTGTTCCAGATTAGTGTGGAGGAGGCTAAGAAAATCAAAAGGAACCTATGCAACAATTGTTTGACACGACTTTCTTCTCTTCTCATGTGAATAAAAAATACTTCGATGGACTAGTGAAACACGTGGATCATAAAAAAAAATTACAAGCATTCTGCTAACATCATTGCAAGCTAGGAGCAAGTGCAAGCCAAAAGCGAGTAGGAGGAAGCGTGAGCAAGACCCAAGAAATAGAAAGAAAGTGCGACCAAGGAACAAGTGTCACTTCTTGTTCCAGATCTTAGGAGAAACTTTAAAGGATTCATGTGAAGAAAATCTAGGTAACATGGCAAGAAAGTCATTTTTTAAAGTCCTTATTGAAAGTAAGGATGGCCTAGTTGGAAGTAAGGATGCCTTAGTTGGAATTATGGATGCCCTAGTTAGCGATAAGAGGAAGAGTGAATCTATGGCAAACCCTGCCCAGGTAGCAGATACTACACCAAAGGTGATTATCAAGGATGAGATGATTGAGCACGATATAATGGTTCTTCAAACTAGAGGATTAATATATAAGTTTCATGGATATTGGCCAAGTTTTTATTAGATTCAAAATTGGATCAAGCGGAAGTGGGGACTGAAATCAAATTACTCCATGACTTTTCTTCCAAAAAGACTTTTCCTCATTATTTTCTCCAATTCAAAAATAAGGGATAAAATAATGGATAGAAGCCTTTGGTTTAGGGGCAAAGATGCATTATATTTAAGACCTTGGAGTGAGAATTTTTCTGTGGAGACAAACACTATTAAAAGGCTTCCAATATGGATTAGGCTTTTTGGACTTCCTTATCAACTCATCAATAAGGAGGTTTTGAAGAATATTGGTAATACTCTAGGTAAATACATCCAAGGGGGACCAACTACTAAGGAGAGAAGGCATGTTGTATACACTCGAATATGTGTTGCCATGGAAATTTCAAAACCTTTACCCCAGTCCATTAGGACTAAATATGAATCAAGAAAATAGGATCAACAAGTGGATTATGAAACATTGCATTCCGATATTGCAAATGTCATGAAACTGACACATGGCAAATGATGGACAAAGAGAATTATTGGGCATGAGGGTAGCTTCAATATGAAACAAGGAGATCATATCATAGAAGAAGCTAGGTCAAATCAAGGATTTTCCACTCCTAAGAAAGTGGCAAAAAAACCCCTCTACATCATCAAATAGCAAAGGCCATCATAGTTCACTCGAATCAACCATTAGAAGGAAAAAATATATGAGTGATGAAATGAAATATTATTAATGTTCGCGGTGGGCCAAAATAAGACCCAAGGGACTATAACAAGGACAATAATAATTGTCAGCTAGCAGTCTAAAAAGCCCAACAAAGAAAATAACTAAGATAAATACAAGACAGCACCCAACAATTGGGCCAAAGAGAAAGGGAAAATAAAAGGGAGAGCAGAGGGAGGAGGGCTGAAGTCAAGGAGAGAGGAGTGCACGCAAAGAAGAATGGAGAGAGAAGAGGGGGGAGGGAGCAACCCAGGAGGAACAAGCTCCAAGAACCCCCCAAAAACTATTCTCTCCTAACAGTCGAGGCCAAAGTACTGGAGCTGAAGAAGTCCATGATATGTCTTTGACCAGCGTTAGTTTGGAACCCTGACAAACTGAGGGTGCATTGTCTAGTGACCCTGCTTCCGTTTGAAAAAGTTGAATCTTCTGACAAACTGAGGGTGCGTTGTCTACTGACCCTGCTTCCTTTGAAATGGTTTGATAAGCCGATGTTGAGGAGGATGAGATCCATCTGGAGAACTTTTATGTCATCGAAGTTGAGTTATCTCCCTAAGAAAGAGTGCAAGACACCACTGGTTCAGGTATTTGAAGAAGGTAGAAACAGATCGAGAGTTGTTCTTGAAAAGGCAATGGAATCTACCCCAGATCTCATAATAAATGGGACAACAAAAAATAAAGTGATGAAGGGTTTCAACTTCACCCAAGGGGCAAAACAAGCAAATCTACTCCTTCGTCGGAAGATAGTGATCTGACTCAATCCGGAGTTGGTGAGAACACACCGTGAGTTGCCCAATAGTGATCCGAAGACTATGCATTGTGTGTTGTTGAAGGTATTGTCGAGGAACTATTCTACCCTCCTGTATTTGTAAAAAGCGCTCATGGTAGAAAGATAGCTTGGGGGAAAGAGGGGCAATAGAAGAGATCCAAGTGCATCTGGTGTACTAGAGACTAACATCCTTCCGGATCTCATGGAGCATCCTCTCCTTACTAAGCCGAGAGGGGGGAGAACACCCAAAGAATAAGGGGGGAGCCTGTCTATCTGAATGTTGGCCAGGAGGGCAAAAACTTGAAAATACTAGCTCCTCCGGCCTCCCCGAGAACTCGGAGAGAGGTCCATTGAGGAGCAAAGGGCGAGGTAAGGGTACCGCCTGCAACCCTCAAGGGTATCTCCGAAGGTACGGATTCTGTGAAGATAACCTATAATCAGGAAGATAATCTCAAGCTGGAGAGGAAAAGCCCCAAACTCTACCAAAATAATAGAGCGGGGGACTGTGCCATCGACGAAGAAAGAGTGTTTGGACTCGTTCAACCCGTGACCACTCAGTCGGGCCAAGACTACGAACCCACTGACCTATAAGTGATAGTTGGCTTGACCAAGGCATCAAAAATCTTCATCTTCACAGGTATATCCTAAAAGTGTGCTTTGAAGCAATTCCTCTCTAGTAAAAACAGAGTTGAATATCCCTTACACACCCAGGCCTAGGTGGCAGGTTTCATACCAAAAGTGGATCCAGTGAAAAGAACCCCCAAGTACACATAAGAGGTGGTAATCACTACCTCTCGACCTTGGAAAGAGAAGTGGAGATGAGATAGAGCCTCTTTGGTAGTATTGAATATCATAATCTTGGTCTTAGAAAGATTCACCGTCAACTGTCTCAAGTCACAAAAAGCGGCAAGCTTGTCTCGATGGCGCTGAAACCCTTCAAGGGAAGAGGCCAAAAGAACAACATCATCAGCAAAGAGGAGAATAGAAATCAATACATAGTGAAGAAGGCAACCATCTTCTGCGTGAGTGTTCTTAATAAAAGTCTCAAGCTCGTCGATGAAGATCCCAAAAAGTGTCGGGGAAAGAGGGAACCCCTGTTTCACTCCTATGGTGCTAAGAATATTGTCTGAAAACCCTTGAGGGGAGCGAAACCGACCTTTCACAATCTCATATAACCGTGTAACCGTTGTCAAAAATTTCCCAGAGATGCCAACTGACCGAAGTCTCTCAAGAACTAAATGTTGAGGCACCGTGTCGAAGGCTTTCCGAAAGTCAACAAAGCAACAATAAACCTTCGAGGACTTGGAACGCGCCTCCTCAATAATAGCTCGAGGACTAGAATGTGATCTATGGTTTGGTGATCTTGCCGAAAACCAACTTGGCCAAGAGCCTTGAAACCCTCCTCCAACCTACAGGAGAGAAGCACATCCAATGTTGTGGCATAAAGCTTGGCAAAGATATGCCCAATCATTGGGTTCATGGGAATCACCTGCCTTATGAATGGGGTGAATGATATGTTGAGTCCAAGAATCAAAAAACCCAAAACAGATAGAGAGATTAAAGAGATCAATGAGGGGCCCAACAAGAGAGTCAATACCATGCTTCAAAAATTTTGCCTGTAACCCATCCAAATTTGTTGCTTTTCTTGTACAAAGTTTCCTGATAGCCTGCTTGACAAGACCAGTAGAAAAGAGGTGGCACGAAGAGGGTGTTAGTATCACAATGACACTGAGAGGGGGGGGGGGTGAATCAGTGTATCTCTTTTTACTTAAATCTTCAACTCTTAAAGCCGAAACAATGAAAACTTAAAACCAAATAAATCAAATATAACAAGATAACATCACACAACATAAGATGTACCGAGGTTCACCGATTTGGCTACTCCTCAAAATGACTGTTTGGACTCCCATCCAAATCCAGCCTTTGCAAAGCACCAACTCTACAATCAATTTACCAACACCCACTGGAAGGAGCATCAACCCCTAATTTACCAGCACCAACTAGAAGGAGCACCAACCCCTGATGCCAAGCACCAACTTGGACTTCAATTTTGAAACTAGAAGATTGACATAAAAATGCCTTCACTTTTACAAGACCCTGACTGGTCTATAGCTACCCAACGTCTACCACAATTCACAAAACACACCCACTTCTCGCACTTCACAAAATAAAATCCCCTATTTAAAATTCTCCAAGCAACACTCCTTTTATAACTATCCTTTCTCTTTGTAACTCCAATTGTAACTCCTTTCATATTCTCATACGCCACTTGTCAATTGTAACACCTTCTTTCATATTCTCATATGCCACTTGTCAATTGTAACTCCTTTTGTATATATTGAGAAGGCATTTCGTCAAACACGTCACATGCAAATAATTGACACCATATTCTCCTACCATGACTGTTCGTTTTCTCGGTCATGACTGTTCGTTTTCTCCTTCGATGACTGTTCATTTTCTCCTTCATGACTGTTCGTTTTCTCCTTCGATGACTGTTCGTTTTCTCCTTCGATGACTGTTCGTTTTCTCCTTGCATGTCTGTTCGTTTTCTCTTTCCTTTATGCATGCATGTGTTTTGGTTTCCAAAAAAAAGCTTTTCGTTTCTATTTTGTGGCCCTTCGTTTCCTTTTCTCCACATGGGCATGCGTCCGCTTCTTTCCATGTGTAACGACCATCTTAAATGATTTCAAATCATTAAAGATTCCTTATGGGTCCACGTCACTATGCAGTCTTCAGTTTCACCATCCTGGTGTTCATCACTAATATCAGACGCACTGTCAACTACTATGTTCCTTTGGCGAAAATGCAACATGTCGCGATATTGCGACACTTTTGTTTCTCTACCTGCCTGCTCTTTTTGAGTCGTGCAAATGCGACATGTCGCGATATCGCGACACTTTTTTTTCTCTGCTTGCCTGCCCTTTTGAGTCGCGAAAATGCGACATGTCGCGATATCGCGACACTTTTTCCTTCTTGCTCTTTCTCTTTGCTTTGGACCGCGAAAATACATGTCGCGATATCGCGACACTTTTTTCTCCTTGCTCTTTCTCTTTGCTTTGGCCCGCGAAAATACAACATGTCGCGATATCGCGACACTTTTTCTCCTTGCTTTTTCTCTTTGCTCTGGCCCGCAAAAATACAACATGTCGCGATATAGCGACACTTTTTTCTCCTTGCTCTTTCTCTTTGCTTTGGCCCACGAAAATACAACATGTCGCGATATCGCGACACTTTTTCTCCTTGCTCTTTCTCTTTGCTTTGGCCCGCGAAAATACATGTCGCGATATCGCGACACTTTTTTCTCCTTGCTCTTTCTCTTTGCTTTGGCCCGCAAAAATACAACATGTCGCGATATCGTGACACTTTTTCTCCTTGCTCTTTCTCTTTGCTTTGGCCCGTGAAAATACAACAGGTCGCTATATCACGACACTTTTTTTCTCCTTGCTCTTTCTCTTTGCTTTGGGCCACGAAAATACAACAGATCGCGAAATCGCGACACTTTTTTTTCTCCTTGCATTTTCTTCTCTTTTGGCCGTGAAAATGCAACATGTCGCGATATCGCGACACTTTTTTTTCTTTGCGGTGTTTTGCTTTTTCTTTGATCTTTAACATATGGGCCACTTCGGTCTTCTTGGAAAATATGCAAAAAGGTGTACATACTTTGTGGAGCAGCCACAACATGACTATTTTTTCAACTTTGCACAAACAACCTGTAACAACTTCACCCAAACATCAAAAACATCCTCATAAGCATTTAACATCACTGTACATACTCTGAATAACCTTTGAACTCCTGTCCACTGCATCAACCGATCTATCTGACTGTGTTGACAACAATGACAATACTGTCGCTGCACCTTGCTCAACAGAGGGGGGGGAGGGAACAGTAATATGAGGCTTATTAGGGATGGTATAGAGGGAAGAGGCATGAATGGTCCAAGAGGAAAGATCGATCCCATGAGTAATCCGATCACGAGGGAGGATAAGGCGCCGAAAGCATTTAGGAGACTGCTAAAGGGAGTGGATAAGATCAAGTCGATGTTAAGAGAGGAAGAGACGCTTCTTCCTTCGAAGAAGCATCCTGTAGTCTTCATGGGAAATGGCATAGAGTTGGGAAGGATTCCGAATGGTATATTTCTACCTTCGATGGGCAGACTTACATTCCTCATCATACCAGATGCTCATGGGGCAATGACCAGGGGGACGAGGACGAATAGAGTGGCGGTACGAGTCCAAGACAGCCTTCCAAATAGTTTGGACCAAGCAAGCAAAACGATCAGAAACATCAGGAAGAGAAGACACCCTGGGGAGAACCTAACACAACCAATCCATGTAGGTAAAGGAATAATAATAGTCAAAGTCTATTATGACCTGAGGGGTTGAAGGGGAGGGAGGAGGGGGATGAGTAACAGGAAAGGAAACAACGGATAACGTAAGAGAAAGAACTGAATGATTGACAAGGGGGGGAGGGTGATCAAAGACGCTAAGCCAAGAAATGAATGGAATGAGGGTGGTAGAGGAAATAGCATAGTCGACGACACTGGCTCCACCACTATGAGGAAAGTAAGAAAACCCACCAAAATCTAGGAAACAAGATATACCATTGAGAAGCACTAGCCTGTTGGATTCATCCAACTCAATAAGATGCTTACCGTAAGCGGTAACCTGTGTGTCATTGGAGGTTCGAGCAAAACCAAGGTCCTTAGGATCCAATTCCCAAGTCTACAACTCATCGGTTGTGAGGTCATGAAGAGAAACCTGCATAGGTCCGATCCGAGCATTGAAATCTCCCAACAAAAGTATCTCCCCTGAAGCTGAGTCATAGAGATCTTGGAAAGGGTCCCCGTTTGTGTGAATAGCAAAATTGGACGTGGTGGGGGGAAAGTAACAAGTGGCAACGTATATGTCCCAAAGAGGTGGGTGACGGTGGATTTTAATCCATAAAAACCTGGAGTGGGGGTCAGTCGAAACCAAGGATACCGAACTCTGGAGCCTATCCCTGATAAGAGCAGCAACACCTCCTGAACCTCAAACCCCCCCAGAGTGCCAGGTGATTTGTCGACAACTGGACCACCAGAAGTAACCTGAGATAACTGGTAGGGCCCTCGTAGGACTCTCGTGCATCTCACAAATAAGAATGATGTCATGTCTGCCAATCACATCAAAAAGGGACCCTAGGGTAGACCACATCGTACCATTGCAGTTGCAACAAGCTTTAGCTAGCTTATCTGCCACCTCCCTTCTGTGCCGATGGAGTCATTTGCTAGGAAAGGGTTTGGACCACCCAAATGGGGGAGAGTCCCTAATCACTGCATGGAAATTACGAATAACTTCCCATTTGTTGGCTTTCCTGGCCGCGGCTACTTGATCCCTTGATTTCTTCAACTCTTCAACCTGGAGTCGCATAAGGTCCTCATCAAGGTATATCTTGTCTTGAAGAGTAAATAATTTTTATTTGGCCCTCAACACCTTCATACACTCTTCCGCATTTTTGAAGCGTATAACCAATGAGGAGTCGCGAGAAAACCATGCTCTCTCGAGAGTAACGTCTCTTAACTCAAGAGTGTTGTGAATGAAGGCATTTCCAGCTTGAAGTGGATTAGTAGGTTTGGGCACCCCACGAACCCTGAGATTGAACGCTTTCACATTACGGATCCTTTCTTCTTCAAATTTAGCCTAGACAGCCAACTCAACTATGGAGGGGGGGGTTCTTCTTTCCAGCTACAACCTGAACCCAAGATTGTTGGTCGACTAGTTTTTGGCTTTGTGCAATTGACGCTTCCTTGAGACGTTCTTGTTCAGCAAGAAGAATAGCCTGTTCATCTTGAATTTTTAAAATTTCAAAGTGTAAATTCACAAAATTCTGAGGAGGTTGTTCGATATGTGCAATCTGCAATTGAGTAATAATGGCTTGCTGATCCTGAAGTTTATTTTGGAGGTCCGTGATAATGCGGCTACCGTATTTCACTTGGTCTTGCAAGGAGAGTATAATGCTAGCTTGTGTGTCTCGTTGTTTTTGGAGAGAATTAATCTGTTTAAACAAACGCTGATACGAAACTGTAATGTGAAGGCGTTGGACAGATTTAAGGGGAGAAGTCCGCGTCTCATCCATTCTTCCTTCATCAAGAATCCCCATGACTAAGCTAGAAGCCATAGGGCCGCTCAAGAAACGGCAACGCTAGGATTCGTTGTCACGCCTGAAAAAACCCTTGTTCCTTGTGTTTCCCGTGACACTGTTCACGCTGCGACACTGTTCACCATGCGACATTGTTCATGCCACATTGTTTACGCCGCAACACTGTTCACACCGCAACACTATTCACGGACATTGTTCACTCTACGATATTGTTCACCCACAACACTATTCCAAAGGACTGTGACCACCACTCTACCGTCCTCCAACACTACCTTCCTAACATGTCCTTTTTCTTCGGTGACTGAAGATATTGAATGTCATCGAAATAGAGAGAAGAACTGGTATAGCTATAGTATAATTTCCTCAATTTCGGAACAACAATAACAATATGTATAATTTGGTGTTATAAAAGGAAAGATGCATTCCAGCTTCTAGAGATGAGATTTATTGAGCTGATTGTGATATCATGTGAGAGGAACAATGTGCAAGTTCAAATATAGAAGAAACCAAAGGTGCGAAGGAAGAAGGGAAAGCAAATTTTAAAGCAAAGGACGGGAGACAAATTTTAAAGCAAATGAGGTGAAAGAGGTCAAGCTTAATCCAAGTAAATCATCTTTATTTTTCTCAAGTAGCATAAAATCTTCTCCTTACAATAAAAATGAAAGTAGTACAAAGTGTATTTGTTGCACTTTAGGGTTTCAAGAGCAGTACAATAAATAAAGTTTTGCAAAGAGGAGATGGAAAATTTTGAGCATGAGGGTAGCTTCAATATGAAACAAGGAGATCATATCATAGGAGAAGCTAGGTCAAATCAATGATTTTCCACTCCTAAGAAAGTGGCAAGAAAAACCCCTCTACATCATCATATGGCAAAGGCCATTATAGTTCATTTGAATCAACCATTAGAAGAAAAAAAAGATATGAGGGATGAGAAAGTACAATGCACAAGTTCAAATATAGAAGGAGCTAAAGGTGCAAAGGAAGAAAGGAAGACAAATTTTAAAGCAAAGGAAGACGAGGAGACAAATTTTAAAGCAAATGAGTTGAAGGAGGTCAAGCTTAATCCAAGTAAATCATCTTTATTTTCCTCAAGTAGCATAAAATATTCTCCTTACAATAAAAATGAAATTAGTACAAAGTGTATTTGTTGCACTTTAGGGTTTCAAGAGTAGTACAATAAAGAAAATCATATGGAGGATATCCAAGGAAATTTAGGGTTTCTAGGCCAACATAAGAAAGTAATGACTATGGAGGATCATTTGTGCACTTTAGGGTTTTCAAGACAACATAAAGAAGAAAATGCTAATGAGGCTATTCTTTGCACTTTAGATTCTTTAGGGCAACATAAATCTTTAGAAGATAAGTCTCATTTTGAACAATATGAAAAAAATAGAAGAGATTGATGAAGATGAGGGTGTTGGTGGGAATGGAACAAGAAGATGGTCGTCAAAACAAGAACAAAGAGAAAAAGAAACTCAAAAGGATATTGATCTCAAAAGCCAAATAAAAATATCACAGGTGTTAACAAGAAGTGGGGGTAAGCCCACTGACAAAAATAAAAAGTGTTGATGATGAAAATTATATCATGGAATATTAGGGGTATGAATAAGACCTCTAAAAAAGAGTTATTAAGGAATTAATAGGTTGTTACAGCCCTGAGTTTATTGAAACTTTATTAGCAGCAACGAGTGTGAGCAAGAGCCAAGAGGGACTGCAACAACGAGTGCGAGCGCGAGTCAAGAGGGAGTGCGAGCGCGAGTCAAGAGGGAGTGCAGCAGAGAGTGCAAGCGCAAGCTCGGAGTGAGTGCAGCCGGAAGCGAGTGCAAGCATGAGCCGAGAGTGAGTGTAGCCAGAAGCGAGTGTAAGCGCGATCTGGGAGTGAATGTAGCCAGAAGCGAGTGCGAGAGCAAGCCGAGAATGAAGAGGAAGTGTGAGCCAAAAGTAGAAAGCAAAGTGTGATCCAATTGAAGAAAATCCAATGCGAGCAGGGAGGAAGTGCGATCTAACAAGGAGTGCAAGCCAAGATTCAATCATGGCGAAAGAGGAACGAGTTCATCTAGAGTGCATCAGTGCTTCAAACCCTTACCACGAATGCGTGGAACATTGTTTCCAAAAAATTGTTGAATCAAAGGAACGCCGGGAAAAAGAATAGACAAGGGCTATTGCTAGCCAAGAGGGGGTGCGAGTCGGGAGCGGGTGCGAGGCAAGAAAGAGTGCAAGTTGGGAGCGAGTGCAAGGCGAAAGGGAAAGTGAGCCAAGAGGGAGTGCAAGCCAAGAGCAAGCCCCATTAGCTAGTATGAAAGGAAAGTCATATTTGAAAGCCCTAATGGGAAGTCAAGATGCCCTAGTTGGAAGTATGGAGGCCCAATTTGGAGATAAGCAGAAGAGCGAATACATGGCAAGTTCGATCCAGGTAGCAGATGTTACACTAGAAGTGAGTATCAAGGATGAGATGATTGAGCATGATATAATGGTTCTTAAAAGTAGAGGGTTAATATGTAAGTTCCATAGATCATGGACAAGGTTTTTGGAGATTCAAAATTGGATCAAGTGGAAGTGGGTTAAATTCAAATTACTTTGTGACTTTTCCTAAAGGTTTTTTTCTCATCATCTTTTCCAGTTCAAAACTTAGGGATAAAATAATGGTTGGTGGCCCATGGTTTAGGGGAAGAGATGCACTTTATTTAAGACCATAGAATGAAAATTTTTCTGTTGACACAAAAACTATTAAGAAGCTTCCAATATTGGTTAGGCTTTTTAGACTTCCATATCATCTTATAAATAAGGATGTTCTGAAGAATATTGGAAATACCCTAGGGGAATTCATAAAAGAAGGACTAACTACTAAGTGTTAGAGTAATATTCCATCATTTGGGATATTTACCCTTTTTCCTACATCAGATAGATTTTATTTACTGCATGGTAAAAAGTAGTTTGTTACTTTTTACCACTAGTATTTACTATCCTAGGTTAGTTATATGTTTTATCGACATTCTTTATGGTCGGCATATTATTGCATATGGTTAGTCTACGTAGTCAATTTGATTACGTTAGTAGGTTAGGATATTATTATTGTTAGCACTATTTGGGTGAGGATATTATATTTTCTAAATATCTATCCTACCCCTACTTTGTACTATTTATACTCCTACCTATGAATAACATTTGTAATGTTGGCTTACCATATTTCATGGTATCAGAGCGGCAGACTTGGGCAAGGGTTTCTCCGAAGAAGCAACTTTGATTGGACGGGCCGAAATCCCATTGGGACCTCGCCAGGAGTTTGCACGGAAACCCTGGTTCATTTTGAGCTTGAATTTCATTGGTATTTTATTTTATCAATTAGTTAAATCTACTTACCCAAGTGTTGTAGGTGAGTTGGAGAGGAGAGGGCAATCCTCCAAGGGAGGTCCCAAGTTCAAATCTCCACCCTACCAAAAAGCTGAATTGGGTATCCAAAATCCAATTGATAATGTTGGTGTGGGTAGGGTCGGGTGCGACTCCCGGGTGACTTTGACGGTGTAGAACCCCTTGTTCGTGGTCTCACAGACCAAGGCGGCCCCGCAAGGGGTTTTTCGCTTAAAAAAAAAATTAGTTAAATCTACTTTGATTTTATCTACGTACACCGAGCCAGCAGCACAGAAATCAACAAGCCCGGCCCGGCGCGAAATTTCAAGCAGGAACCGCCAACCCCCGACCTGCGGGAGCTGATGGCCCCCCCTACCTGACAGCCCGCACGAACTATCAGGTCGCAGGAGGAGCGATCAGCCCACCGGCAGTGACCGGCCCACCGAGGAGGGCAGGAGCGCCCTCCCGGGGGAACGGCACCGACGACCGGAGATTTTTTCTCCAACCCAGCTGCAGGACCGGTGGGCAACCCCAGGCAAGCCACCGAAATACTCTCCGGTACCCGCCGACCTAAGAGTCAGGGAAAGAGCGCCCTGACTCCAATACCTGACGACGACTCCCACCAGCTCACAAGCTTGACCAAACGGACGAAGAATCTACGAAATCCGACGAGCAATTGACGTCTCTCTAACAGCGCACGCGATCCGAGGCTCGAATCCCAAACTTGACAACCTGGCACGAAAATCGAGATGGCTGACCTGGACAGCTGACGTGGCAAGCTGAGCTAGATCAGGGACACGGATCGAGGCCATCTGACGTGGCAAGCTAAGCTGGAAGTATTAACGTGGCATGCATAGAACAAGGTACGTTGACGTGGCGGGACAGCTAGCTGGTACGAGAACCGAGGGTTGAAGTGGGCTCCCTCTAAGTGGCTACTGGACCTGAACGTATTTCGAGGCAATTGGTGACATGGCACTCAACGGTTCGTTGGTTCTAGCGGCAAAACATTCTTCATGGTTGGCCGATGGCCCGAAGGCAATTGTGAAATACAAGTGAAGAGCACCAAATGTGGTGCATGTGGGATTATTTCCCACGAAGCCTTTTGGCAAAAGGCTTCTAAACGAGCGTGTCGCTTCAACATGAAGGCGCTAGCCTTCCCTTCACATCCAGCAATGCAAGCGAGGTGGTAGAGGCCTCGTCGCGCAGATGCTGCTTTCCCCAGCGTCAGGAGATCAAGTCCCGACGAGGACAAAAGATATTTTTTGTTGCCCATTACAAAGGGCCGAAAAGATGAAGGTAAAGGTCTTCAAATTTAAATTTTTTTTTAATTTTTTATTTTTTAAAATTAAAAGTTTTTTTATATATATTTCTTTTAATAAATTAAATATAACTTATGTTTTTTAAAAAATCTTTTTTTATAAAATGTTTTTTAAAGACAACATCAAGTTTATTTTTTTATTAATTCAAATATTATGATTAAACTTTTTATTTAAATTTTGCAAATTAAAGAGAAAAAGGCTTTTTGAGACAGATTTTGCAATATCAAACAATGAGGGCTTTTGTTTTCTCCACAAAGGGAGATGTAAGACAAGGAAGAGCACCTATTTTTTTTGCAAATTAGAAAGCCCTAAATATCTTCTCAAACCTTGTTCATTTAGCAAACACAAAAAGCATCAATCGAAGGCAAAAATCAATCGACTGTTCTAAACCTTCAAACACAACTTCATACACTCCATATGAAGTCAGGCGAATCAGTAGAACTATTCCTTTGCAGAGTGGTAGAACTGAAGTCAAAGCTAAATGCTTTAGGAGCCAAAGTAGAAGACACTATTCCGACTTCAGTAATATTGAGGGCTCTTCCTGAATCCTACAAGATGTTAATCACATCCCTTAATGTATCTCAAATATCAATCACCTTTGTGGAGTTAGTCAATTTGCTTCAAACAAAGGAAGCAAATCAACTCCAAAGCGATGAAGTGTCGAACAATGCACTTTACTCAAACAATCAGGGTGAAAAGAAGAAAGGAAACTTTCAAAAGGGAGGATCATCTTCAAAAGGTAAGGAAAAGAAAACTCAAAAGAAGTTTTGCTCGCATTATAAAAAGGACAACCATGACACCAATCGGTGTTGGTTTAAAAACAAGCAAAACAAGAAAGGCAAAGGCACATCACAGAAGCAAAACAAAGGCAATATTGCCAGTGAAGTGTCTAATTCCGATTCTGATTCTAGTTCAGAAAGAGCACACAAAGTGCTCATGGCTAAGACAGTATTGTAGAGGGGAAACAAATTAGTCACCTTAAGCAAGCACCATTTCCTCTCTCTCTTTTTTTAGGCTTCATAAATAGCATAAGTTTTTGTTTGAAGTACTTGCAATAAAGGGGTGATTGTACCTTTTTTAGGCTTCATAAATAGCAAACTCTCATTATTTGAAGTACTTGTAACAAAAGGTGGGAATTTCCTGGTGAAATTTTTGCCTAGGAGGCAATCTTTGTAAAACCCTTCACAAGCTTCTTGAGTTGCACATTTTTTGCAATTAAGGGGGGATAAACATTTCTTTTCTTACTTCACACATTTTTTTGTAAAAATGGAAGAAGACTTGTAAGGGTGCATTTTCGGCAGTGACCGACACCTTAGTCACACTTCTTTCAAAAATTTCATTACAACATGTTTTGCAACAAGGGGGGAAACTTATAAGGGTGCATTTTCGGCAACGACCGACACCTTAGCTACCTTATCAACACTTTTGCAAAATCATATTGTAACCAAATGAACCTCGTATGAAGTGATCTACTCTACTACACCTAGCGGTTGCAACGGCTGGTTACCCATGCAATTCGGTTGGATGACAAGATTACAATAAGGACATTCGTTGATGTGAAGACAAAGTGAGGAATGACCCATTTTTTGCTTAGGAGGCGCCAGAGCACTGTGACAGAGCCTGAGCAAGAGCAAGAACCAGTAGATCAACATTTTTTTCACTGTATTGGGACAGTTATATACATTACCCAAATAATGTAATAAGGGGGATGTTAGAGTAATATTCCATCATTTGGGATTTTTACCCTTTTTCCTACATCAGATAGATTTTCTTTACTGCATGGTAAAAAGTAGTTTGTTACTTTTTACCACTAGTATTTACTATCCTAGGTTAGTTATATGTTTTACCGACATTCTTTATGGTCGACATATTATTGCATATGGTTAGTCTACGTAGTCAATTTGATTACGTTAGTAGGTTCAGATATTACTATTGTTAGCACTATTTGGGCAAGGATATTATATTTTCTAAATATCTATCCTACCCCTACTTTGTACTATTTATACTCCTACCTATGAATAACATTTGTAATGTTGGCTTACCATCTTTCACTAAGGAGCGAAAGCATGCAATATATACTCCGATATGTGTTGCTATGGATATTTCAAAACCTTTGCCACAATCTATTAAGATAAAATCTGAATCAAAAGAATGGGATCAACAAGTAGATTATGAAAATATTGCATTTCGTTGCCACAATTGTTATGAGATTGGACACGTGGCAAGAGTTTCAAAGTGAAAACTATGTGTTGAGCAAGGTGCAGCGACAGTATTGTCATTGTTGTCAACACACTCAGATGGACAGGTTGATGCAATGGACAGTTGTTCGGAGGTTGTTCGGAGTATGTACAATGATGTTCAATGCTTATGAGGATGTTTTTGATGTTCGGGTGAAGTTGTTACAGGTTGTTCGTGCAAATTTGCAAAAGTTGAAAAAATCGTCAAGAAGTTGTCAAAAAATTGCAAAAGTCGTCACGGGCGCAGTTGGACAGGATGGATCAGTTTGGAACATGCCAGCATGTCAGGAAACAGTCCAGAACAGCGTTGGAGGTGTCAGCACAGTGTTTGGATTGATCGGTGACGTTTCCGGTATCTTGGCGGATGATTTGGCAAGTGGTTGTACAGGCCGAAAAAGGGCAGTTTTGTCAGAAGCACTGCGAGCAAACCGAGAAGAATTTGATAGCGAAATTCGAACTGGAGGTGGTCGTTATCTTCAAGAACATGTGTTCCAAATTTCCACCAAAACGGAGAAACGAGGCGAATGTTACAAGCGTTGCAAGACTGTCACAAAAACGCTCTTTTTGGAAAAAGTGTGTCAGCAGCAGTTTTCGTGGAGGTGGTACAGGCGAACCGTAAGGAGTTATGCAGCGAGATTCGGACTGGATGTAGTCAGCATTGCAGAGATTCTACGTTTCAAATTTCAGAGAAAACAGAGTTACGAGGTGAGAGTTATGATTGTTGCAAAAACGGTACAGGTCACTTTTATGTCAATTTGTTCCACTTGTGCAAAATCCTTCAGTTGGCCGTTTCGACCTTGCAGAGTCGCCAGAGTTTCGGTTTCAGTGTTGTTACACCTTCAAGGCATCAAATAGAGCATATTTCGTTTTTGGTTTGAGGTGTCACGTGGCTCCGAAGTAAGAGAACGAGTAAGGTGTCAATTCTTTGCATGTGACGTGTTTGACGAAATGCCTTCTCAAAATAAAAAAAGGAAGTTATATTGTTTTAAGAAGCTTCATTAAAGAAAATCTTTTTAAAATTGAAAAGGGAAAAAGAATGCAAGTGTGTGCTTTTTAAGTGACAAGGGATTTTATTGAAAAGTGGGGACTTTATTTTGTGAAGAGAGAAGTGTGTGTGGAGAAAAATAAAGAGTGAAAATCCGTGATTTTTGGAGAGTGGTGAAAAACGTCACTTCAGTATTTTGGGCATAACTTTCTCATATGATATCCATTTTGGCTGAAATTTTGAGAGGAGTTCGCAGACAAAGTGTTGCACAATACCCAGAAAGCGTTTAGCAATTGGCAAAACGAGCTAAGAGAACAATCAGTTTTTTTTTGTGAGAAGAGAAGATTCAAATTCTGAGTAATGCAGAGAGGGATGTTATACTGGGTGAAATAGAAAGTTTTAGATTTTGAGCTTACGGACCATAGAGGGTTCTGGTTTCAGTGAAGACATTCATATATGTCATTTTATTATCAATATCAAAATCAAGTGGGTGCTTGGTAGAGGGGTTGGTGCTCCTTTCTGTTGGTGCAGATAAATCAGGGGTTGGTGCTCCTTCCAATGGGTGCTGGTAAATTGATTGTAAAGTTGGTGCTTTGCAAAGGCTGGATTTGGATGGGAGTCCAAACAGATCATTTTCGGGGATGTAGCCAAATCGGTGAACCTCGGTACATCTTGTGTTGTGTGATGTTCTCTTGTTATACTTGCTTTATTTGGTTTTATGTTTTCATTGTTTTGGCTTTGAGTGTTGAAGATTTAAGTTTTAAAGAGCTACACTGATTCACCCCCCCTCTCAGTGTCATTGTGAGACTAACACTATGAAGAAAGAGACAAAATTCTAGCCATGAGATAAACTTCAAGACGAAGCAAGGAAATCATACAATAATAGAAGCTAAATCAGATCAAGAATATTCCACTCCGAAATAAGAGGTAAAGAAAGCCTATCTACAGTATCATTTGGTAAGTTCAAAAGGAACTAAAGGTGCAAAAGAAGATGTGGAGAGAAATCCTAAAACAAAGACAGCAAAAGAGATCAAGTTTCTTCCAAGTAAATCATCTTCATTTTTCTCAAGTAGTATAGAATCCTCTCCAAGTAATAAGAGTGAAAGAGATGAAGATGTTATCCCTTGCACTTCAAGGTTTCAAGAGCAGCATAATAAAGAAATAAGGATGGAGGAAACCCATAACAATTTAGGTTTTTTAGAGCAAAAGAAGGTAATTGCTACAGAAGAGCATCCTTGCACTTTAGGTTTTCTAGGGCAACATAAAGAAGATTTTGCTTTTGAGGTTATTCCTTGCACTTCATATGCTTCAGAAAAAGGCTTACCTAAAGATGATAAGTCTTGCTACGAACAGTTTGAGAAGATTGAAGAGATTGATGAAGATGAAAGTATTGTTGGGAATGAAAAAAAAAGAGGAAGACCCAAGAAGCAAAAACAAAGAGAAAAAGAAACCCAGAGGGATATTGATATAGGAAAACAAAAACAAATATCACAAGTGCTAACAAGAAGTGGGGCTAAACCCACAAATAAAATAAAAAATAACAATGAAAATAATATCTTGGAATATTAAGGGAATGGATAAGAACCCTAAAAAATGTATTAAGAAATTGTGAGGTTGTTATAGACAAGATATTTATAGATATAGAAGTTGGGCAGCAAATATTTTAGCCATCGGCGGTGTTGAATTTCATCTTGGCAAAATTTAAATTTCAAAATTCATCTTGGTAGAATTTAAATTTCAAAAGGCATCTGATATAAAAGGAGTTGATTGTGGAAACTTAGCAGTTTGAGGAAGATAAATATTGATAGAAAAGCAAATGAAGAATATCTTTGATCTGAAGGCAAAGTTGGATATGCTTTAATTAACTCGTTAGAAATGTAATAAGAGCAATGTAATGTTTTGTTTTTGTAATGGGAGTGAGACCCAATAGAAGCCACACATAGCTTATTAAAAAATAATTAAATATATATATATAGTCCTGAGCATAGTTAAGAAAATCGGCAAAAAATCGGCGGACTCCCGATTTTTTTACCGATATTTTGTAAGAGCAATGCAATCGGCAAAAAATCTGCAATTATTTTTTTTTTAAGCCGTGGCCAATGTAGGGTTTTTTTATGCAAGCTCATTTTTCAGCTATTAATGCTTGAACTTTGAATTTTAAAGTTTAAAGTTTAAACTCTAAATCTGAAACCCTAGTTTAGAGTTTCGGGTTTTTTTCCCTCCTCTTTTTAAGTAAATATTGTTGCTTGATAACTATGTATGCAATCCTATTTTTCAATTGTTAACGTTTAACAATTTGAAGTTTAAACCCTAATGGGTTTAGGGTTTGTTTTTTTCCTCTTTTTAAGTAAATAAGTAAATATTGTTGCCTGATAACCGTTGGCATTTTTGCCACATTAAATTTTTTGACAAAATTTTGCCTAAGTATGAAGCTTTAAGCGGCAAAGGGCGTGCAAAAGTGTTGGCATTTTCGCAGGCCCTAAACGGGGATGATAAAGTGGATGAAATGATCTTTGGATATTTCGTCATTGCAGATATTTTCGCAAGCTTTCCGGCGATATATTATAATAGGCGATCGGGGCAGCGGATCAAAAGTTATGACCCCGAGAAGCAAAGCCAGCGAAAGCCCATTTTGGGCTTGAAAATTTGGCTAAGGCACAACCAGAATGCTCAAGTTCGCCCGATGCTCAAAGTAAAGTTGCAGTTCGCTCTGATTTTGAGCGAGAACGAGTTTCGGGCAGAGTCTGGAGCGAACCCGGGGTTCGCTTGAAGTCAAGGCAAGATGCAAGTTGAAAATCCGACAAAGTTCGCCTAAATGTCCAAAGCAAAGTCGGGACTCGCTCGAGGCTGGAGCGAAGTGCATACATGTTGGGCCACGAGTGACCTAAAAGTCCGAAATTGCGGAGTGCGATGGCAAGAGATAAAGCAGGTCAAAATTCCCTAAGGCGAAGCCAAGTCCCCGCCATCCGAAGTTCGCTCCTATGTGGAGCGAGTGCCGGAGTTCGCTCTGTTTTGAAGCGATGACGGGATTCGGGTGAAAAACGAGGCGACAACAAGGTTCGCCCGAACTTGAAGCGAGGCGCGCAAGGCAGGCCGTAGTTCGCCTGAGGGTGAGGGCGAGAACAGGGTTCGCTCAAATTAGGAGCGAACCGTAGAAAGGGTTAAAAATGCGAAGGCTCCCCATCATGCCAAAGTTCGCCCGGCCTCGGAGCGAGGTCGGGTTTCGGGCAGCATTTGATGCGAACCCAAGGATCGCCCGGAGTTAAAAACAGAGCTGAAATTCGCTCCGATTTTGAGCGAGAAAGAGCAGGGGCGAAGCGCGACGGCGAGAGATGAACGAAAGGTCAAAATTTTCTAAGTCCCCACCACATGGAGGCAGTTCACCCACTTTTCAACCGTCATGCCGAGGTTCGCTCACTATTTGAGCGAGGCCGAGAATCGCCCGAGGTTCTAGGCGAAGAGCAGATACAAAACCTGCGAGCGAGACCCGGCCCAGAGCGAAAAGAAAAGCAAAATTTTCTAAGTCCCCACCACATGGAGGCAGTTCGCTCACCTTTCAAGCGAGAGCCGGAGTTCGCCCGAACTTGGAGCGAGAACGAGGTTCGGGCGGGGTTCGGGGCAAACGTCGGCCAGGAGCGAACGTCGGCCAAAATGCGAATGTCGGCCAAACAATGCTCAAGTTCGCTCAAACCTCCAGTGATCCCCGGTTTCGGGCTCCTTGCGCAGCGAACGTCGGCCCGAGCGAACGTCGGCCAAAATGTTATATGTCGGCCAAGATACTCTATGTCGGCCAAAGTGCTCTATGTCGGCCATGAAGCTCAAGTTCACTCCCGAACACTCCCGAACTCCGGAAAGCTCAAGTTCGCTCCCGAACTAACGTCGGCCAAAATGTTATATGTCGGCCAAAATGCCCTATGTCAGCCAAAAAGGCTCAATGTCGGCCAAAGTCCTTTATGTTGGCCAGAAACCCTAGGTTCGCCCCCTACCCACGACGAACATCAGCTCCGGCACCATTTCCAGCGAACCTCAGATTTGCCTCCCGGATTCGGCGAACCTCATCCTCGGACCCAGTTCGGGCGAACTTCAGCAGAATTTGGCAAACTTCAGCAAGAGCAGTTTTGAACGCCAAGGCAACCGTCGAAGGGGCACTTGGGCAGGAAAAAAGTAGGTGAAAATTTAAGGAGCTCCCATCCCATCCAGACGGCGCTGCCATACCGGGAAGACCCCCAAGGACAAACCCCCACCAACCGCAGTAATGTGACAGTCAGTCTCAGCGGCAAAACTCGTCCGGAGCCATACCTCATAACTACAAGTACGGGTGTGCCATGTTCCTCCGATGTACTGTCATCTGACGAAAGGTCAAATCTCAACTGCTCCGCCAGTTTTAGGGTTTGAGCATTAATGTAATCAAGGGGATTTTCTTCTATAAAAGGCCGCTCAATGTAATGTAATAGGGGGGGAACATATTGCTAGAGAGTTGTTGTACTCAAACTATTGCATCAATATAAAGAATCCTTGGCTCTGACTCTGTCTCTTTCTTGTATGCTGCCTTCTGTGACTATTTCTGCTATTGTCATTTATTTTTCTGATTGCTGTAATTCTGCTATCTGGATTTAGGCATTGGAAATTAAGTGAACCTGGAATTCTCACTAAGGATACATAGGGAAGTAAACGCAGGGTTAGTTTCTGTTTCATTCTTTGCGTTGATAGCTGCTGGTTTGGATATAGATTTGTGATTGTGTTGCTTGTTCTTCCCCACTGTTACTGCTATGCGATTTACATTTCTTTCTGCAATTTCCCAATCTCTTTCCAGTTCCCTAGTCTAAAACCTCAAGTAGTGTAGTATAGGAGCTGGCCTTCTCCGAAGATTGGCACGAAGGGCATCTCTTCCCCTCAGCCTTTCAAGGTTGGTCCGAGCCTAGGGCGCGTATGCAAACCTAATCCTTTCCTGGGGCGGATTCGCTGACCAACAGTAACTATGTATGCAAGCCCATTTTTTAGTTGTTAGTGTTTGAATTTGAAACTTTGAACTTGAAGTTTAAACCCTAGTCTAGGCCCTAGGGTTTTGGATTTAGGGTTTTTTTCCTCCTCTTTTTACGTAAATACTGTTGCATGATAACTATGTATGCAAGCCCATTTTTCAGCTATAAATGTTTTAATTTTAAACCCTAAACCCTAGCCTTTTGGTTTAGGGTTTAGTTTTTTTTTTTTCCTTTTTGTCGTAACTTTGTTGTTACTTGTTTCCATGTGCAAGCATATAAAAAAAGAAACCATTTTTTCCTCCTTGTTACTTGTAACTTTATACCTTTTCATATTATAAACAATACAAGATGTGTTTTATCACTTTCATGCGTACTTAAAGTTTGAGCCTTGTATGATGTCTTGACATGAATTATTGCATTTGATTTGCATAATGGTAATTCATTGTAATAGGCATGAAAAAAAAAATCAACAAAAATTTTCGTTTTCGATTTTTTCCTCGATTTTTTGTTGATTCTCGATTTTTGCCGATTTTTAAAAATGTCGATTCTTTGTCAATTCCGATTTTCTCAACTATGGTCCAGATTTTATTTTAATACAAGAAACAAAATCAAATAGTGAGGAATGTAAAAATGCTTTTATGAAGATTTAGATTATGGGTGATTGTCTAGTAGTTTCTTCTAGAGGAGCTTCAGGCAATATTGCAATAATATGGGACAAATGCAAATGGGATGGGCAATTATTAGAAGCTAAAAGTATTTGAGTTGCTGGTTTATTTTACAAGAAAGAGGAAAACATCAAAATTCAAGTTATAAATGTATATGCTCCAACTATAGTTACTCCTCGTGAAAGACGTTGTGAGGACCATAGAATATTTTTGTCAAACACAATGATGGTTCATTGTGGTCTATGGATTCTTGGGGGTGATTTTAACATTGCTCTATCTCCTTTGGAAAAGAAGGGCGGTTTTCTAGGATGTCTAAATCAATGCAAGATTTTGCTTCATTTGTCAATCAAAATGACCTTTGGGGATGTTAGTCCTTCAAGTCTTCAATATACATGGGATAATAGACGCATTGGGCAAACTCATATAGCAGAAAGATTGGATAGATTCTTGTTATCCAAAAAATGGTTGCAAACAAAGTATTCAATCTCTTCATATGTTTTATTGCAAGCAAGATCAAATCACAAACCCATAATTTTGACTTGTGATTTGCCTAATAATGGTCATCCAAAGCCATTTCGCTTCCAATCTATGTGGCTACAAGACCCTGATTTTTTCTAGATGGTTATGTTATGGTGGGATGAATCAGAATTTGAAGGATCATGTATGTACAAGTTTGTTCAAAAGATGAAATATTTAAAGGAGCAAGTGAAGATTTGGAATGTCAAATCTTTTGATAACATTTTGAAAGAAAAAAAAGAAATTGAATCTAAGCTCAAAAATTTACTGGAGATAGTAGAAATCAATGGAATGGATGATGATTCTTATATGAAAGAGAAACAATTACTTTCTAATTATCATAATGCATTGAAAAATGAGTCATATTGGTTCTAAAAATCTAGAGAGAAATGACTTAAGGAAGAAGATAGAAATACAAAAAAAATCATGCTACACCGAAAACAATTTTTTCTTTTCATCACATCAAAAATATTAATGGAAGAAATATTGAGGACAAACAAGATACAAGGAAGGAAGCAATAAATTATTTCAAAAATATTTTTTCAAATACTAGGCAAGATAAGCTTTTACAAAATATTCCATCAATTATTACACAAGGACAAAATGAAAGCTTGATGAAGAAGATATCTATGGAACTCCATGAAGCAATTTTCTCTTTCCATCCTAACAAGGCACCTGGCCCTAATGGATTTTCTACAATTTTCTTTCAAAAAATTTGGGATTTATTGAAGAGTGATATGTTAGTTGCGGTTGAAGAGGCCTAAAAAGGAAGGCTATAATAAGTGAGATCAATGTCATTTTTATTACGTTGGTTCCCAAGAAAGGCAAGACAAAATATTTTGATATTTTTTGTCCAATAAGCCTTGTAATATGATTTATAAGATCATTTCAAGAAGGGCATTCTAGATTGTGTTATCTCAGAGGAACAAGGTGGTTTTATTCGTGGTAAACAAATTCTTGATGGTATAATTATTGCACAAGAGGCCATACATTCTATTCATTAAATGAAAAACCAAGTATGCTTATGAAATTTTTATGAACAAAGCATATGATAGGGTTTCGTGGAATTTTCTACATGCTATTCTTAGAAAGTTTGGCTTTGATTATAGTTGGTGTGAATGGATTAAATGTTGTTATTTCATTGCAAAAATTTCTATTTTGATCAATGGTTCTCCTATTGGTTACTTCAAGTCATCTTGTGGACTTCGTCAAGGTGATCCACTATCTCCTTATCTATTCATTGTTCTTGCGGAAGCATTAAAAGAGCTTTCTCAAAGGTAAAAATGGAAGGAAAAATCAAAGGTATTCAAGTTGCAAAAAATGGTCCCTCCGAATCTTATCTCCAATTTGTTGATGATACTTTTCTTTTGGACCATCCCTCAATCAGTAAGGCCATGGAGTTCAAATCAATATTATCATGCTATGAAAAGGCTACCGGATAGTTGGTTGATACTACAAAATCCAAAATTATTTTTATTAATACAGCCCTAGATTTATAACAGATTATTGTAAATATTTTAGGGTTTAAAATTGAAAAATTTCCATCAACCTACTTGGGTATTCCTTTGACTCGTAAAGGAAATAAAAAGGAGCTTTGGATCTCTCTTTTGGATAGAATGAAACTTGTTTGGAAGGTTGGAAAGGTAAGTTCTTAGCCATGGCAAGAAGGCTACAACTCACAAAGACTACATTGCAACCCATCCCTATTTATATGATGTCACTTTCAAGATTGTCATTAGGTATAGGTAGGGCGGGCAGCGGACGTATTATCAAAAATGATAGAGGAGAAATTCTCATGCCATTTGTACAGAATGTCGAAATCCAGACGAATAATATGGCTGAGTTGAGAGCCCTCCACCAAGGACTGACGGTGTTAAGTGATCTTGATATTGACCAACTCATTGTTGAAGGAGACTCCTTGCTTGCCATTAACTGGTTTAAGGGAAACCAACATCCGTCGTAGAACGTCAGCAACATCATCGGTGAAAGGTAATAAGGCGGCTGACCTGCTGGCTAAATAAGGTTTCATGGAGCAATCCTTTCGTGTGTGGCGAACCAAATTTCCACCGGAGCTAACGAATGATAGCAATGGAGGTAAAATTTGTCTTCTTTAATATGGTTAATAATCTTGGTCAGTTATTTAGGCCCACTAGCCATCCAAATATGCTCCACGTTTGTTCCTTGCCTCTTGGAAGGTGTGGAATATTAGGTTTTTTTTGCAGTTTCCAGAATCAAAAAACTCCCGTCTTGGTGGCAGCGATGAAGAGGCAAATGTTAACCTTGATCAGATGGTGTAAGTAACCTGGATCTTGCTTTCAGACCTTTGTCTTTCAATGTCTACTTAGTTTGTGGTTGTCTGTCTTTAAGAGGGTGCGCTGGAAGTGTTTTTCCTTTGTTTGTTTGTTGTTCAATTGTGCTGGTTTCCAGCCTGTTGGCTTTTGTTCCTTTTGGTGATCCCTTTTGGATTCTTGGTTTAGCTTTGTAAAAGGTTTTGGGTCCTTTCAAAACCCCTCCATCAATCAAAAAAATATATATATTAGAAAGTTTGCAATTGATAAAGAAACATATTAGATGGTCAATCAATGAGGGGAGTTATGCAAATTTTTCATTTGATGCTTGGTTGAAGCATATCCTCTTATCTCTGATTCAAAATGGCAACTATGGGCTCAAGCATGCCTAGCATATTAAGGTCCAAAAGTCAAAAGACTATATTAATATGAGCAACAACTCCAAATCATACATTTCTTTTAGTAAAAGGAGAGGAACTCAAACAAATTGCAGATGAACTTCAAAAGATGCTTCAAGAGTTTTATTTGTCTATTTTTACATGAAAGGATGAGTTTGTTTGGAATTTATCAAAGGATGGTGGATACTTAGTCAAGTTGGGATATGAGGATTTAGAACAATCAAAATTCCCTTCTCCCAAAGATTTTCCTTGGAAGAATGTTTGGTTAATAGAGGCTTTGCCTAAGGCCTCAACATTCCTTTGGTTAGCAGTTCAAAGTAAGATTCTTACAAGAGAGAGTCTACAAAGAAGAGGATTTAGAAATATGGACCTTTTAGACGTGCCATGTGTGAGAAGGATTTAGAAATATCAGACCATTTACTTCTTCACTGTCCCTTTGCTCAAACCATTTGGGGTTACTTTTTTTAAATATGAAATTATATTGGGTAGCTCCATCAACATTGAAAGAGTTAATGAAATATTGGATTAATTATTTCAAAGCTAAAGCATTATGTATTTTGTGGAGGATTGGCCTTGCCATTATTTGTTGGAATTTATGGCTTGAAAGGAAGAATTTTTAAAAATAAATCTCAAAATTATGCCCAATTTTGGAACCGTATTATTGCCTCTCTTGCAAAACCTCTACAAATATGGTGCTCATCATGGAAAGTCTCGTGTAGAAAAAGAAGTGCTAATAACTTGGCTACAAGATTTGAAAATATATGGAAAAGTCAAAGGATCTATTTCAATCTAGGGTGAAATGGAAATGTATAGAAATTGGGTTTATCAAAATTAATTTTGATGGTTCTTCCAAAGAAAATTCGGGAAAAGATGGTGGAGGTGGTGTTTTTAGAAATAATGAAGGCAAAATTCTCCTCACTTACTCATAATCATGTGGAACTTCAACTAACAACTATGCAAAGGCTAAGGCACTTCTTACAAGGATTAAAATTGCAATAGAAAAATGATGGAAATATATTTCAATCAAGAGGGACTCACAAATTATCATCAATGCTATTAACAAAAATGGATGTGGAGACCGTATAAAAAATAATATTATTGTTGATGTTCATCATCTATTACTAGAGGCAATCTCTTGGAAGTGTGAGCATATTTATAGAGAAGAAAATTGGGTAAAAGATAATTTAGCCAATCGCGGTGTTGATCTTCATCTTGGTGAAACTTAAATTTTTGAAGGCAACCAGCCAAGCAAGATTTTATCTCTTAATCAAAATGATGTCAAGTAGCTAATTGTGGAACATAACAATTCAAGGAAGTTGAAGAATATATTTAATAGAAAAAGAAATGAAAAAAGATTGTGATAAAAAGGCATGTTGGATATGGTCTAATTGACATAACAATAAATGTAATATTTTGGTATTTTAATGGGAGTGGCCCCCAATAGAAGCCACATATAACTTATTATTAAAAAAAACATCATTGTAGGCTGCATGGGGGATCAATCACACAGTGGGAGGTTCCACCGGCTGGAGAGTCCCTCAAAACCAGAGCTTTTACACAGATTGGGCTAATGGATCAACCTTTATCATCAGTGATACACTAGTGTTTAGAATGGTTGATAAAAACGATGATATTGCCGGGGTATCCAGATCTGAATACGAGGACTGCAGCGCAAGAGAAGGAAAAGTAGGGTTCATTTGGGTAGAAGTGGAAACTAATATTATGTTTAAAAACGCTCGTCATACTTTTTTATTTGGTCGAATTCAGACATTTTTTTTAAATAAAATTTTTCTAAGGACCAAGAAAAACCATAACCATGGGCCAAGAAGAAGCGCAAGATTTTATATACGGAAAGTCTTTTTTTAAGATAAACAAAGGTGGACAAAGTTGCAAATGGTGTGGCATCAAAAGCAATTTGAAGACTCTCACCGCTAGAGGTCTCAGGTTCAACTCTCTGCTTCTATTATTTTTACTTTGAGATTGTGAATATTTTATCTTTTTAATGCATGGAATAGCATGCAAGGGAGTTGGCATTTGAAAGAAAGTATAGAAATTTAATAATAGAAGTCAAGGGTTCAAAACCTACCAAAGTTAAAAAAAAAAAAAAAAAAGAGAGATTTATTTTAAACAAAAAGCAAAAAAGAAAAAAATTAAATTAAAAAACGAAGTTCATATTTTTTTAGTCAAGAGGGCATTTTTTAAAATTCATGTGAGTTGTCATTTTAAAAGTCTAAGTCAAAATACTTTTTATCCTTGTAAAGCGTCTTTATTGTTGGTCATTCACAAGTCAAGTCTCGTGTTGTGAGATTAGAATATGTTACCCAAGTGTTGTAAATATCAAGTTATTATGTCTTAGTATTTTAGTGTCTAAGTGTGAAAAGAGTCATAGTTGCAATTAGTAGAAGGTCAAAAGTTTATATTGAAAAGGTGAGAGTTTGGTGAGGGGTCATTGTATTTTGGATATCAAAATAACTTGTAATTTGTCAAAAGTGTTGTGTTTTAAAAAGTTGGTCTATAGTAGGGAAGCATTGTATTTTGACCCTTTGTATGCAAATCAAAGATGTGCTTAAGTACATTTGCAACGTTTAGTATAAACGGCACCTCTGGCTTGCATTTATGGGTAAAGTTGTCGCATTAAGCTACTGTGTCTATAGCCTAATATAGTTGCCATAACGATGTCATCGATGTCTAGGTGTCGATCCTATAAATTGTCGAGGAGGAATAAGAACATATTTTTGTGATATTTTGTTTCACTCCATTTTTACCCCATTTGTTACTATCGTTGGACATAAATCACGAAAATTGAGAAATCCAAGCATATAGAGAAGTTACACCCATGTATGAGGATCTCTTTAAACAGGAGTCATTACAATCCTTTTCAATACTACCTTGGTACTAGGTACTACATATTGATCTCTTTCACGTACCTTAAGGTCTCTCACATACAGTCTCATATATAGAGAGGACTAGCTTCTTCCACGTACCAATGGGTATATAGGAAGGACGAGTATATCGAAAGGTTTGATATATAGGTTGGTGGTATATAGAGAAGAGGACCATTTTGGGAGATATTAGGAACCCCTCATTTTTGTGTAGAAGAATACAAAATCCAAAGGCTATAAAAAGAATTGGTCACATCACTAGACAACATGACAAAGGAAAAGAGGAAGCCAGCAAAGAATAAAGCCGACATTCAAAAGTGCGCCTCACCAAAAAATAGTACAGGTGGAGAAAAGCAAGTAGAAATTCAAAAGTATGGGTCATCAAAAACCAGTGAAGGAGGAGAGAAGCAATTTAGAAATCTCTATTTTCAAGAAGATTTTTATGAAAATAGAGATTTCTTAACATTGAGAACTTGGTTACATTCCATTATCAAAGATGTTGATACTTGTGAAGATAGCCTTGAAAATGGTATCCCATTCCCAATTGAAGTTTTGCAGACAATATATATGGCATTATTCACTCCTAACATATTTAAGCGCAAAAAGAAAGAAGAAATAGAATAAAGGTTGAAGGCAAAGCTCATGATGGAAAGTATTTGTTGTAACACAAGCGACCTTATCTATAGGACAAATTTTGCTTGTGATACTAGTGATTTGAGGCCCATGATGGCAAATGGTTGTTGTGATACATGTGATCTTGTCCAAAGAGAAGATACAACTTGTGATACAATAATTTGAAGATTGTTGGTAAAAGAAGAGTTTATGTAGAGGAATATTGTATTGGACATGACAAAGGCCATATAGTTAGAATTGAAAGTGACGGTGATTGTTCAAAATGTGTCAAAGGTCATTGTGATGATGATGTGTGGTATTTGAATGTTGTTGGTGATAGTGGCAGAGACCATAATAATGATGAAGAAAGTAGATGTTTTGAAAGGCATACCAAAGAAATTGGTTCAATAATAATGAGAAAAATGGTTTACAATGGTACAAGTTTGGGAAAATATGGGCAAGGAGCGAAAATGCCCATAATGCCAAGTATAAGGCCAAAGAATGAAGGCCTTGGATATATAGGACAAGAAAGAAGTAGTGACACAAAATTTGTGAAGAAAGAATCATATGCAAAAGTTCCTAGGGTGAGTTGTTGCAGTCATTGTGGAAGATCCAGACATGTGACAACCTGCATCCTTGAGAAATTTGTGGAGGTAATAATCACTCCAAAATAAAGTGTTGGCACAAAGATAAAGTGATCAACAAAATACATATGAATTGTGGATGGATGAATGTATCAAAATGGGATAAAGCAAAAGAAATATTGAATGGTTTCTACAAAAGAAGACCAAGATGCAAGATTTTTGAATCAAAATATTGATGAGATTTTCACTACACTTAAAATTGTCAAACCAGGGTTGCTAGTTTAAAAGAGATATTGCTTTGTATGAGCCAATGAAAGGATCATCTGCAGTTAAGTGGTTCTTTTCCTCTATAGCTAAAATCTAGGAGTCGAAGACTACTCAAGAAAATCTATAGCAACTGAAGAAAGCAACTGAACATATCTACAAGGCAAGGGCAGAAATTCAAGATACTCTGCTGAAACAAGGTGGGCCCTACCTAGACAGCCTAGATCTGAATTTCTTCCTGCAACTAATTACTAATTAACTACAGAAATTAATAAAGCATAATTATAGGAAGTACTAACTTAAGCATAAAAATAGGAATAGTAATTCTTGAATCAAAATGGCAATTTATTCATGCTTAAAATCCTTAGACAGACCCCTTACAATGGACAGTGTATGAAATTGAAACTAACTAATTTCTTATTACAATATGGGATGTCTGATTTATAGACAATCCCTTTATTCTTGTTTTTAGCAACTTCTAACAATATAGACCAAAATAGACTACATTCTAAAATAAGTCTAACAAATTCAATCTTGTAATAGCAGTCAACCCTGCTATTTCTCAGGTGCATGAGGGAATCTAGCAACTGTTTCTTCCTTGTTTGGCATGAGACAGTTTTGTCTTGTACCTCAAGCTTACAACTCCTATTTCCAAGGGATTTGGTGCGGCTAGCATCCTGGGTTTGAAACATCTTGTCTCGATTCAGTTTTCAAGTCTTCTCCGCCAGCTGTCATTCTATTATCTGCTAGTTGCTCTGCAGAACTGCCTATTGGACGTAACTATTTGACTCTTCAGTAACTATCGCCCACTATAAGAATGTCTTTCTGCAGTAACTGGGCAACAATTAAAACTAAAAATAACTTGTACCGATCTTGATAGCTAGATTATAAAGGCATTTTATTCTAGCAAATGGGATTGCTTGAAAAGTCCTTTATCACCTTAGCCTTAGCTTGAATACTGTTATTTCTCCAGAAAACAAAGATATGCTCAACAAGAAACAAACATTCATTTAGCATTCTCTTTTTCTCAATAAAGCATATAACTAATCAAATTAAACAAGTAACATCTATTTTTATTTCTATTCAAACAAGCTTTATCTATTTATATATATGCAAAATACACTTATATCCGCATAAGGCTGAAAAAGATAGTCAGGATGGCTAATGTCACATCTCATCAAATATGACTCGGGCTATACTAAAAAAAGACAGCAATGATAGAGTGATAGGGGTTGCAAAAGAATATGACCCAAGCAATGCTTGGAAGGCTTGTAGTGACAAAATCTGCAATGAAACAATATGTGGATAATAACGAAGATGTAGAAGATTCCAAAGCTATAGTTCAATGCTAATTTCCCATAGGTGATGACCTAAAGGCAAATCCACAGGCTAACCCAGAGGTGATGATGATGACCTAGAGGTAATGATGACCCAAAGAAGGGCAGACCTAGTGACAGACCACAGAGGCAGACCTAGTGGAGATTACTTAAAGCAGAAGCCAGAGCTAGCAAACCCAAAGCCAAAGCCAGAGCACAATTCTAGTATACCACCCTTGGAATCATGGGGGGGTGTTTGCCATTATTACATTATTTGATGTTTTGTATGTACATCTCCCATGAGCATTAGAGAAATCAAAAGAGTCACAATTTAACTGTCTAAATGTATTTTACATAACAAAGAGTCACACTTTAACTGTCTAAATGTATTTTACATAACAGGTAACACTTGGACATCAAATTGAGGAGCTCAACTAGTTAAATACCTTGACTTTCAATGTGGAGACCAACACTCGAATCTTGCCAAGAGATATATGTGTAATTGCCAAGATGTTGTAATACCACGGTAACACGATCATGATTTAATACAAGTGTGGCCGGTTTCAATCCCATATAACAAATTAAAAAAAAAATAAACTTAAAAAAAAAACAAAGTAACATTTGGTCATAGGAGGTGTAAGCAGGTACTTAGATTTATGTGCCATTTGTTCACTTCTGCTGGGATGTATGTAAGAGTGAAACAAACTGGACCCAGCGGAGATGTGTTTATAGGTCAGTCATATGGAGCATAAAATTGTCTGATAATTACCTTTTGAACCAGTCTGCCCATACACTCTAAGCTTGCTCTGATCTAGTAGCTTTAAGAGTTTCATATTCAATATTATAGCATAAAACTTAAAAAATGTGGCCCAATCATGATAGTTTTGTAGTTGTGCATATCTAAATAGTCCCCAGATTTGTGCATGGGGTGGATAGTATGTTGTGACAAAGAGGAAGAGAAGCCAAAACAAACCTCATTAAATAGTCTAAAATGGGGAAGCCAATAGCTTCAACACCATATAGAAATTCCTCAACATCAGCAGCCTTGCTAGTGCATTATTTATGTATAGTTTTTTTAATGTCCCCTTAAGAGAAGAAATGAGGTGATGTAGGAGGGGAGGAGATATGAATCTTGGTTTGCCCTCAGATATCATATAAAGAATTAGCATGGGAAACCCAAGACTAGATATGGCAGCTTATCTGAAGGAAAGCCGAGATGTGTTTGAGCTAGAAATGTAACTTACCTATATGGCAGCTTATAGAGTATCTTAGAATTTTATAGGTCAGAAATATTGACAAAATTCCAACACTTCCAGAAGTAATCTTTTAATTAGGTATTGGTCTACAATCTAATTCCAACTCATGTTATAAAAAAAGGACATTACATCAATGTCCACAAATGAGCAAAGGAGGTAGATAAGACTCAAAGTACAAGTTAAAAGAGCAAAAAAGAAGTCAAGGAACTCCAATGACAAAAGACTTAGAAAGCTAGAAAAGGCTAGAAAAGTAGGTAATCAACATAGTAGTCCTAGGAGGCTCTATCTTGGCACTATGGATTTAACAATCTAATGGAGGAGCTCTGGCAATTTTTTCCTCTGAACTAGGGTTTCTGGAACTTTGAAAAATCTCGGGCTTCAGCTGGATAGCAGAAGTGTCTTTGGGGTACGGTGGATCTGAAGGCTAGATCGGTGCCCCAGGAGGGTCCAATGGGGACTTCTCCGGCTCCTTTTCCAGGGAGTACCAGCTCTTACGCTGATTTGTTTAAAGAAAATTCTCCTCCTAAGAACGACGAAGCGCAAAAGATGGCATATAAAAAGCTCTTCACGGTTGCTGGGAATAGGTCGACAGCACATCGTGTGAATGGTTGTTTGCCGCAGGCTGAATCCAGGCCAAAAATCGTCATCGAGCCAAGTATGGTTGAAGAATCTGTCATCTACAGAGCTAACCACGATTTAATCTGCAAGTTCATGGGTATTCGCCCTTCCCCGAATTTTCTGCACTCTTGGATCCGTCAAAACTGGGAGCCTCACGGTGAGTTCTCATTGTGGTTTATTAGCAATGGTTATTTTATTGTTAGCTTTTCGGCTTTGGCCGATAGAAATAAGGCTTTCGAGTCAGAGAAGAAAAATCATGGCCCGGCAGGGCTATTTGTTCAACCATGGAGAGTGGGATTCGATCCCCGTGTTGAACCTACTACTTGTCCGAGTATGGATCCGTCTATATGCTCTTCCAATGGAATTATGGGGTGAGCAGGTGTTGGCAAGGATTGGCAATGCTATTGGTAGACATCGCGGGTGTTGCCGGAGACACTATTGAAGGGAGCATGGCAATGTATGCAAGAATATGTGTGGAGATGGACCTCAGCCAGCCTTTGCCGGCAGAGTTGGAAATTGAATTGGCGAGGTCTCTCCCGGATTCAACAACTGGACTATGAGGCCCTACCCTTTAGATGTAGGGTTTGCCACAAACATGGACATTTGGCCCGTTTCTGTCCTATTAATATGAATGCTAAAATGGAGGCCCCTTCGAGAATGCCAAACCCCGCCTAAAGAGGATAAGGCAACACCTAATAAAGATTCTAATAGCACCGGTCAGGGCCAGGAAGCTCAGAGAGAGGGTTTTGAACAGCCCAGAAGAAAAAGACGGACAAAGAAAAAGGAGGGAAAGGAGCAACCCCATCTCAGGCCTGCCAATAGGTATGAGATATTTAAGTCACTGGTTGACGAAGAGGAACAATTTATGGAGGGCATGGAGGGTTTTAAAGAAACTTCTAATATTCCCGGGCAACTCCCCCTTTCATCTCCTCCCGTCATACAACAGGTAGTTGAACCCCGTGAGGTATCACAACCAGTGTGTTCAGGTGCCTTAGTAGTGCATAACCAAGAGCAGACAGTTTCTCAGGATGTCCGCATGGGAATAGCAGAGAAGAACAGGGAAAGGCCATCTTTGGGGATAACCCAGGTAGAAAAAAGGTCAAAAAATAGAAATTCTCAGGGAGTAGGTAGAAGATCCAATAAGGAGTTGCTAGCAGCCCAAGGAGACAAATTGATCATGGGAGGATCAGTGAGGACAATAGATTCTTATTGCTCCCAGGGTAACCAATGATTATACAATCATGGAATGTGAGGGGTTTAAACAGCAGAACCCATCAATCTGCTGTTCAAAGACTATTAGAGAATCGCAAAACTGATTTTTTGCTTTTACAGGAGACTAAGATGTCTTTGGATCTTATGTCTAAAACAGTCAACAGAATTTGGAGGGGTGCTGATCATATGGATGTGGCTGCCCAAGGTGCCTCAGGGGGGATTGTTACTCTGTGGAACTCTCTTGAATGGTCTGCAATTGAACATCTTGCCTGGAGGGGTGTTGTCACTTCTCTTTTTAGGAATAATGTCTCTGCGGAATTCGTTCTAATCACAAATTTTTATGGGTCTCAAAACCTAGAGGGTCAGAGGCGGCAATGGAAGGCTGTGCATAACATGCGAACCTCAAGGGAAGATCTAGACTGGATTATGGGGACTTTAACGCTAAATTATCTTCTAGAGACCAGGAAGGGGGAACACCATTTTTGGACCTAGGGGACTGTTTCATGATTGCCCAAGTCCAGGCTTTGCACCTAGTGGACATTATAATGCCCTGGCAATAACTTCACTTGGACTAATAAAAGGCGGGAGCCACATAGCAGGAAGGTTAAGCTAGATCGTTTTCTGGTTTCAGAGGAGGCGTTTGTAAAATGGAATATAAATTTTCAGATTTTAGAAGGCCCCTGCTTTCGATCACCGTCCCATTCTGTTGGAAGGCGAGACTAGGATGGGGCAGCATCACAAACCTTTCATATTTGAGAATTTTTGGCTTCATAAAAAAGAACTTCGGGAGAAAATTCCACAGTGGTGGGAAGAAGGTCGTCCAGCTTATGGGAGAGCAATGTTCAAAATCCATAAACAACTGCAATATGTCAAAACTCAGTTGAAGTATTGGAGGCGTGCTAATAAAACTGACTTCCAGGCCCAAAGAGCTCCATTGGTGGCCAGATGGGATGAGGTCCAAAAACAGTTTAGAGAAGGAGTAATTACAGACCAGCTCAAAGCTGAGGATGATGCCTTGCGTACAGCGATTGAGGACATTGACAACCAGGAGGAGATCTATTGGAAGCAGAGAGCAAGAACCACCTGGTTATTAAAAGCGGACAGAAATACAAAATTCTTTCATCGGACTGCTTGTGCTCGAAGACAGATGAATAATATGGAGGCCCTTCGAGATGAGAACGGCCATTCCTTTGATACACTTCCGGTATACATTCCCATGCTATGGATTATTTTTCTAAGATTTTTAAGGAAAGTGTGGTACAAGATGTAGAGGCCCAAAATGAAGTTATTTCTGTCATACCTGCTATTATTTCGGAGGATGAAAATCAGGCCCTCCTCAAACCCATTGATAGAGATGAATTGAAAATTGTGGTCTTTGGAATGAGCACTGGTAAAACTCCTGGTCCAGATGGCTTCCCTATTGAGTTTTTTCAGGCTTTCTGGGACTACTTAGAGGATGATGTAAGGGCTGTTGTTGAAGAGTCCAGAGAAAATAAGAGAATGCTTAAAGCTATAAACCACACTTTCATTACCTTAATTCCAAAAGGGGAGGATGGGGTTCATATATCAGATTTTAGGCCTATTGCCTTATGTAATGTGTTGTACAAAATAATCACAAAGGTAATGGCTGAGCGCCTAAAACCTCTTCTTCACAACATTGTTTCCTCTGAGCAAGGGGGTTTTGTTGAGGGTCGGCAAATTCTGGATGGGGTGGTTGTGGCCCGTGAAGTAATCCATTCAATGCACACTTCGGGTAATAAAGGGATGTTCATAAAACTGGACATGTCAAAGGCTTATGACAGGGTTGAATGGAGTTTCCCGGCTAAAATGATGGCAGCCTTTGGCTTCTCTCGTGGCTGGATAGAGTGGGTCATGAGTCGTGTCTCTTCCCCGACTTACTCTATGCTAATCAAGGGCCTTCCTTCGCAACCATTTGGAGCTTCTCGAGGACTACGCCGAGGGGATCCTTGTTCCTTATCTTTTTCTCATTCTCGCTGAAGGTCTTGGCGGACTTTTCTTGAGGAGAAGACAAGCAAGGTAGATTATTGGGTATCGGGGTGGGTGACGAAGTTTTAACGCACTTGCGGCTTGTGGATGACATTGGTTTGGTGGGAGTGGCCAGCTCCAGGGAAGCAAGAATGATTAGGGATACTCTCAATGTCTATCTTAGGGCTACTCAACAGGTCATTAATGACAAGAAATCCAAGTGATTTTTTTTAATCTGGAGCAAAGGCTTCAGAATAGAATTTTAGAAATCCTGGGATTCACAAGGACTTCTCTCCCAGTGGTTTACTTGGGGGTCCCCTTGCACTTCAAGAAGCTGACATTAGACACATGGAGGAATTTGCTGGAGTGTATCAAGGACAGAATTAATCACTGGTCTCACAAGTGGTTAAGTTATGGTGGCAGATTAACTTTCTTACAGTCAATCATTCAAGCCATGCCAATTTACAAATTCTCTATCCTGGCTGCCCCGATTACAATTTGGAAAGAGTTGGACAGGATGGCTAGAAAGTTTTTATGGGAAGGAGCAAAGGGAGAGAGAAAGTGGGCCTTAGTGGGTTGGGACAAAGTTACCCAGCCCAAGGATAAAGGAGGTCTGGGTTTGAGAAAATCTAGGCTGAATAATAAAGCTTTGGCTGGAAAGTTGTACTGGAGATGGATCTCCCAACCCACCTCCCTATTCAATAGAATCCTAACTAGCAAATATCTGGGTCAGGCCAACCCAATCGATGTTGCTCGCCTCCCATTGGATGGTTCTAGGTCCCTTGTTTGGCAGGCTCTCAAGTTAGGGTCTCAGGTTGTTAAAGACCGCTTATTTTGGAAAGTGGGAAGAGGGAAGAAGGCTCGTTTCTGGACAGATTCTTGGGATCAGTTCCCACCCATCATTGCTGAATTTCCATAATTACAGCCAATAAAAGCTGCCATTGAAGCCAAGGGATGGATCTGTATTGAAAGTTACTTCACAACTTCTCAGCTAGGGGAGTGTAAGTTTAAGCAGTTCAAGAAGTTGGATGAGTGGCCCATTTCAATCCCCCCAGATTTGACTCCCATCATGACTAAAATTCTGACATAAAGATTTCTTACAGGGGGAGACGTGGAGGATGAATTAGCCTAGGGCTTTGGGAGTCTTGGCGTCTATACGATGAAAGGACGGATATGACAGCATTCTCCCGCAGCCCCCCCTCATACTTTTCTGGTTGAGGACTGGAGGAAAATATGGCACTCTAAAGGTTGGCCGAAAGTCAACTTTTTTGCCTGGCAGTGCATGCACAATGGAATCCTCACTTTTGATAATCTCATATCAAAAGGTATCATCGGCCCTTCTCAATGTGTTCTATGCCACAAGAGCGAGGAAACTGCTGACCACTTGCTGTTTGGTTGCCCTTTTACCCGACAGATTTGGCTGCGTTGGTTTGCATACTTTAAATTTCAAGTAAGTGGTGACCTGAATAGGATGAATATCTGGGCAAAATGGCAGAAGGGTAGATTCAAATCTAAAGCTCTTCGTTTTGGCTGGGAGATCGGGTTAAGCTTTATCTGGTGGCAAGTATGGCTGGAAAGAAATGCCAGAATTTTTAGAGAAACTTTTACTGCTCTAGACGGGGTTTGGCATACCATTTGGAGCAAGGTTACCAAAACTGTGGCTGTTCATGCGGAGGAGGAAACTCAAATTGCCATTGGAGCTATGGACGACCGCGGTGAACTGCTAGAGGGACAGGACAGAAATTGTTGGAAACCTCCCCCTGTTGGTTGGATTAAAATCAATACTGATGGAGTTGCAAAAGGTAATCCAGGTAGAGCCAGAATTGGAGTGGTGTGTCGGGACCATGCTGGGACTGTGCTCTATTGGGAATTGCAAGGCCTGGGAAGAACCACTAACAATGAAGCTGAAGCCATTGCCATTAAGTCTGCTTCTATTTGGGCAGTGAAACATGGCCACCGCAAGATTATTCTTGAATCAGACTCGCAAATTTTGGTTGGAGCTCTGGACTGCATGAGGAACTTTGAGCAAAAAGCTTGGAGGTTGAGGGCTCTTGTTACCCAAATTAAAGAATTATGGAAGGAATTGGAGGACGTGATCCCAGTTTATGCGAGTAGAGACTTGAACAAAGCAGCTGACTTTCTGGCTAAGATGGGTGCGGAAAAGGAGGTTGGAGTTCAGTTGCACAGTGACATGGATATTGAGGATGAGGTGATTAGACAAGGTCTGGAAAGGTCCTTGTGCCAATGATCAAAGAAAATGCAAAGGGTGGAAAGCTGTCGCGATATCGCGACATGTTGCGCCGTCGCGGTCGCCGGAGGAAAGTTGTCGCGATATCGCGACATGTTGCGCCGTCGCGGCCGCCGGAGGAAAGTTGTCGCGATATCGCGACATGTTGCGCCGTCGCGGCCGCCGGAGGAAAGTTGTCGCGATATCGCGACATGTTGCGCCGTCGCGGCCGCTGGAGGAAAGTTGTCGCGATATCGCGACATGTTGCGCCGTCGCGGTCGCTGGAGGAAAGTTGTCGCGATTTCGCGACATGTCGCTCCGTCGCGGCCAAGGGAGGAAAGTTGTCGCGATTTCGCGACATGTCGCTTCGTCGCGGCCAAGGGAGGAAAGTTGTCGCGATTTCGCGACAGGTTGCATTTTCGCGGCCAAGGGAGCTTAGGTGTCGCGATTTCGCGACATGTTGCTATTTCGCGGCCAATGGAGAAAAGGTGTCACGATTTCGTGACATGTTGCATTTTTGCGGCCAAGAGAGAAAAGTTGTCGCAATTTCGTGACATGTTGAGTTTTCGCGCCCAAAAGAGGAAAATGTCACGATATCTTTTTCGCGGCCAAAGGGGAAAGGTGTCGCGATTTCGCGACATGTTGCTTGTTCGCGGCCTAAGGAGAAGATTTGTGTCGCGATTTCGTGACAAGCTGCTTCATCTATTGTAAGATTGTGTTCTCTCTGAGTTCGGCTGGGAAGAGTCTCTTCCCTTATTGTAATTGATCTTTGTTTTAATACAAGTTTTTTCAAATTTTTCAAAAAAACATAGTAGTCCTAGGAAGGCCTGAAATTTGATGTCCTGTATAGGTCATCAAAGAAAACTTCAATGACTTTAAGGATTCAAACTGCCATTCACAAAATGTTTTAATGTTAACCTATGTTGCAGGAAACTCCTAGGGTGCCCTTGTTTCCCCATTTCTAAAGCTTGGAAACTCAAAAACTCATAATAGCTTGTCATCTTGACATCCCACATTTCCAGATGTTTCTTGAAGATCTTTCCAAGGGGTTTTCAACTTATATTGAAATGTTGAACCAAAGAAATAAGATCCCTTATTTTGGGGGATTTTAAAGGTGTTACCTAGGCCTTGCATGTGGCCCGCATGGAATACACATGACCAGATTTAATTGAAAAATAATTTACATTTAAAAAATGATATAAAATGAGGAAAAAGGGAACAAACTAAATAATAACTTGAAAATAATGATAGGCAGGGATCAATGAAGCCAAATAATCTAGAACAAGAAGCTTGGAAACTCCTGAGAACTTGTCCTCTTGACTTCCCACATTTTCAGATGTTTCTAAAAAAAAGTTTCCAAGGAGTTTTCAACCTATCTTGGGATGTTGAACCAAAAAAATACAAGCCCTTATTTTGGGGGATTTAATATGTTGCCTAGGTCTTGCATGAGGCCCACATGGGATACATATGACCAGATTTAATTGAAAAACAATTTACCTTTAGAAAAAAATCTAAGATGAGGAAAAAGAGAACAAACTAAATGATAACATGAAAATAATGATAGGTTGGGATCAATGAAGCCAAAGAATCTAGAACAATTGGCAAGCTCTCTAGCAACGAAGAGGAATTGAATTACATATGAGTTCACTTGCTGAAGCAAAATAGGTTGGGCTCAAGAAAAGGCAGAAAACCTATTTTTTGTGCATTCTAATCTTTGTCTGGCATTCACAAAAAAGAAGAGTATAGAATACAGCAAACAAAAAATTGGGATGCGGATTCTAAAAATCATGATTTGGGTATTTCCATGGTTGTACTTGATCTTGGGAATGATGAAAATCGAACATGGTTTTTTTTGTAAATTAGGCATTTCCTTTATCATTTCTGAAGGGTTTGACTCATGTTTCCTAAGAAGTTTCCTTTTCAGAAACTGTACCCGTTTCCAAGTTTCATGCAACTTAGATATTAACTTTGCACTTCAAGGAAATTGTCACTATTCTGTAATTTTATATTCTGTCAATTTTGCCAATGTTTTTAAAAAATATGTATTTTCGTTATGAATATTTCAGAATCTTAAATTTCACTCAGCACTTGACTGTGTCTTTAAAGAATCAAAGATAGTAGCTTTAAAGTTAATGGCAGCGTTGCAACTTGCAGATCTGTGGAAATGTTTTTCGATGATAGATATAAATACACTTCAGCCCCTCAATACTTGACTATGATTTGTTGTGTACATTTAAATATTTTCTTAGATTTGTTACCAATGGTGAAATGAAAGCTCTGAATTACGAATTAGACCATCTATATTGAAGTTGCATCAGACATGCAAGCAACAAACTATCAGGTAAACCATTTACACTTTACACTCCAATAGAGTCTAGAGACTGCGGCTAGAAATTTAATTATATGTGTTAAAATAAAGAAGCATATACATAGAGAGGAGCAAGTTAAGACACTGTACATCATTGTGACAGGTAAACAGAAATTATGGCCATCTTACATGACAGGTGTTACAAAAAAATGTCTGTATTTTGACATAAGAAAGTACCCATGATGGCCATTTATCCATCAAATTTCAAGCCTGTTCCTAGAAGCCCCTTCTCAAGCCTAGAGTCAAAAAAGTGACAGTTTCATAAAGCTAAAGGGCCAAGTGCCTCTGGTTAAGATAAAATATACATAGGGACCCTCTTAAGCTTTGTATATACAATGACATAACCCCAAAATTGTCATAGGGCATTTCAAAATGAAGTTCACCTCCTTCACTTACTAGAGAGCACATACAGGTCCTTATACCTCATAGAATTGACAATCATTTATCTTTAATTGTAACGGATGAGAGCATCCCCTCAAACAGCTAAGGAGAATCCTAAGACCATTTGATAAATGGTATTGAAGATGGGAAAGACATATTGTTGACATGATGTCACTGATTGTCCAGAAGAAATACTCAATATAGAAAACCATACAATATTTCAAGAGAATTGTTATACACAAAAGAGGCAAGAAACATGAAATGGCATGACCTCAACCAGTGGAATACCTTGACTTTCAAGGAGGAAACCAAGGTTCAAATCTTACCAGGCAGTACATGTATAACTGCCAAGAATGATGTTGCAATACCACTATGTGGTTACAATGTAATACGAGTGGGACCCATTTCAAACCCATAGAGGGCCAAGAAACCTTATACAAAGCTAGTTTGGCAACATGGTTCCTATCTGTCGTAAATAAATATATGTGTTTCATTAGTAATTGTCTAAAGTCTAAACTATTATTTTTCAATATCCCCAGGAACTCCTCTTTTCTAATATTAAATTTTGAGTCACTCGATAAGTTGACATATATGTAAGATATAATTTCAAAATGCGCATCAAAAGTATTATAAACCTTTGCTCAACATGCACCTAAAAAGCTCATTTGTGGGTTGGATTCTGGAACACACACATTCCAACTCACATACATTGGTTGAAAAACCCCTTCTAAACATTGGTTATATACAAATAACTTCAAAAGGATCTGATGTTGGGGATAACTCCTCTTTTCTAATATTAAATTTTGAGTCACTCGATAAGTTGACATATATGTAAGATATAATTTCAAAATGCGCATCAAAAGTATTATAAACCTTTGCTCAACCTGCACCTAAAAAGCTCATTTGTGGGTTGGATTCTGGAACACACACATTCCAACTCACATACATTGGTTGAAAAACCCCTTCTAAACATTGGTTATATACAAATAACTTCAAAAGGATCTGATGTTGGGGATAACTCCTCTTTTCTAATATTAAATTTTGAGTCACTCGATAAGTTGACATATATGTAAGATATAATTTCAAAATGCGCATCAAAAGTATTATAAACGTTTGCTCAACATGCACCTAAAAAGCTCATTTGTGGGTTGGATTCTGGAACACACACATTCCAACTCACATACATTGGTTGAAAAACCCCTTCTAAACATTGGTTATATACAAATAACTTCAAAAGGATCTGATGTGTTAACAATAAAGAAATCGTGTGTTTTGTATACAAATAACTTCAAGAGGATCCTCATGTCTTAACAAAAATGAAATCAAGTGTGATTTTATAAGTATTCTCTAAATTCCATACTGTTTTTAGCCTTAACAACTTACACTTATAGGATTTCAATATGTGTAGGAATTCTCCTATTCTACATCTTTAAAATTCTGACATAATAAATAATAAGCTGTCAGCCTTCACCACATATACATGGAAAGACAACCTGACATCCAAAGAAGAATGTCTAGCAAACCAATACTGTTCTCAAATTGGAATAAACAGGATTTGAGCTCAATTTCTGTTACTATTTAATGAAAAGAGTATTATTGTCTACACATTATAAAACAATGCTGTGAATATTTTAAAGTTTTAATTTTTTTTTAAAAAGAGCTAATAATTGATTTGACACTCCAGAAAATGAAAAGGGTAAAGGACGTGTTCATTGCTTTAGCAATCTAATATCTAAACAACTAGGGGATTACAAGACAAGCTCTCAAGAACCTCTTGACTTGTAAGATAACCTTCAACAAAATAATGCATCCATAGTTTCACATTCTATGCCTACATGCTCCAAAGTTTAAAGTAAGAACCATTCCAAGTTTTGCATGGCATTGAGGGGCATGGATCAAGACTCAAAGCTTCAAGGCTTAAACTAATGAACTTATTCCAGGTTCTGCATGCCCCAGTGGGCATGCATTGAGACTCCATTTAAACAAAAGTAGCATGTTCAGCTTCTTTCTTAAACTTTATGAATTTTGACATAAGGGGAAAAACATCAATTTGAGTTCCATTGAATCGGAAAGGTGCAGAAGTTGAGTAAAAACACCCCAGAGAAAAATAAATAAAATAAACAAAAAGACCATGTCCTTTGAATGTATTTTATGTCAAATATTGTTCGAGTCAATGCCACCACAATTCCCAATCATAACAAATTAAAAAAAAAAAACAATATTAATTTGAGTCCCATTGAATTGGAAATGTTTAGAGGACTAGAAGTGAACTGAAAAACAACTTCAAGGAATAAACACCAAAAAACAATATCCTTTGAATGAATTTTTGGGCCATAAATTATTCCGAATCCAAAACCGCATAAATGCACAGTAAATATTAACATTATATGATTTCTTGGGCAATTATTCTTGGCACTAAGCAAAAGCAATGGCCATGTTAAATACAATAATAAGCATATCATTTTACTTTAACAACCCACATATCAAATAACCCGTTACATTTGGCCCATAAAATTGAAGAGTTCTTCAAGTTTTTTAAATGATAAATATTGAAACTTAATATTTATCAAGTGGTAAGAGTTCAACTGAATAAATATGTTTTTTAGTGTTAAAATATTGCTACAATACCACTGTTTGGTGATGATGTGACAAGGATGGCACTAATTTTAATTAATTAAAAATTAAAATGATATATCCTCGTGAGTGTGGCTACGGGCAAGACGCCACTTGCTTGATCTGTGATGTGTTCCCGGATCAATCCCTAGTGAATGTATATAAGAAGTATTATTAAAAAAAAAATTACAATGTATATATAAAAGTAATTACCAAAACATTGTTATAATACTATATTGCAATACTATATTGCCATCCCCGTCTAAATCCTATATAATCAATTAAAACAAAAAAAATTACGTGACCCCATAATTGTAAAAGATATTGCACCGAGTCACCATCAATTTTACCTAACTCAAAATTTATAAAAAGAATTTCCAAGTCCGCGCAAAGAGCTCAAGTAAAAGGGAAGCATAACCTGGTGGCCCTAGAAAGATTTCGCACAAGAAGACTAGTTGGAGGCGGCGGGCGTCTATCTTGGAACCTGCCCCTCTCTCTTCCATCGTATCTGCGCCTTCGTGTCCGTGGACGGGAAGGACTTCTGCTCACACTTCTCCTGCTGCGACTGTAACTCCTACTCCTGCTTCTACTTTTGCTTCTACTCCTGCTTATGCTTCTCGCCATTGATTTTATGTATTGAAATAATAACGCGTGCTGGAAAAACAGGAACAGACAGTGGGGCTTCCTCCTCTTCTTCTTCGACTGGTGGTTCTGTTTGCTTGCAAGAAGAGAGGAAGAGGAGGAAGAATTGCAAAGAAGAGTAACGGTTTGGTGTTATGTATCAATGAAAAACGGAGACAACGACCACCACACGGTTTGCTGTTATGTATGAATGAAAAGCGGAGGCAACGACCAGCACAACCGAATGAACAATCGCCTTGCGATTTCGGCTTTAGGTTTAATAGTGACTGATTTGCATACTTGTAACTGCCTTCCTCTCTGTATCCACTCTTGTTTAGAGGAGATTGCGCGCCAAAAAAAACCTTGACTTACTTAATTTCGACCTATTATGACCTGAAGAGAGAATCAAATAGGTTTTAAAAATTATTTCCGTTCTAGGTAATACTCCACGTGGAAAGTTCGTTGCAGTTTGGTAATTCAATTTTTTTGAGTTTGTTTTTTTAACTCCCGCGCTCATTCACGCGTGCTATTTTACAATCTTTTTTAAATATATTTTAATTTACATATACAAGATAAGTAATTAAAAATTTTAATCTGTTTGCGGCGACATCGAACTGATATGTATTTGAAATATAAGTTTTAATTCGCTTATGTAGAGGAGTTGGAGAGCAAGTGGGTAGTAAAAACTAGGCCCAGGTTCAAATCTCTCCCTCACATGTTGCAATATGTTGTATATAAAAGGTTCCTCATCAAAAAAATATAAGTTTAAACTATAATTTATATATTAAATAGTTTTTTAATATTTAAAAATAAAAATGAGACTAAGATTCAATTTCTTTTTAATAAGGTGAGGAAAAAGTTTTAAAAGGAATTTTAAACTTTTTACAATAAACATTAAAGAATAAAATTTACATTTTATATGGTTCCAGACCTTAAACAAGAAGATCAAACATCTATATTATTTAAATTTTTGACTTCAAGATCATTTTTTATTATAAAAAAATGTAACACACAATGAACAATCAAAAGACCCATACAAAGGACACAGCAGCCTCATCAGCAAGCCTTCGTATCTGGCGAGATGGCTTTCCCAACGATATTTAGGACGCGGCGTCCCAAGACCAGCCTTTGAATCTCAATGCCAGTACAACAGACTAGCACGTTCGATCTCAGAGCCCCGTTGACTTGGAGCCCCAAGCCCCACTCTGATTTTATAGGGGTCGTTGACCTCAGCTTGAAGCCCCCAATGGTCGTCGTTTTTTATTGTCCTATCCACAGCGGACACCTCACCGCCAGGGTGGATCTGAGCAGGTCTCTCCGCACCCGTGCAGGCCTCGTCATCAGTACCGTGGTTGGCCCCTCACCACCTCAGCTCGCTTGTCAGGTCGTCCTCATCTCGTCCGCGCCTCTTTCTGACAAGGCAGTTACCCCGTGTAAGTCGTCCACCTAGTCGACTCCCCTCATGCCTCCTCATCATTCGCGTCCCAAGGCTCCCATTTCCCGTTGGCTCTCTCTCGTTATTTTTTGTGCCCACCACCTTTCTCCCCGTCTCCGCCACCTTTCCAGCGTACTAACCATCTCCCTCGACGTAGAGTCCCCACGCAAGCGGCTGCCCTGTTGCCCTTCGGCTTCCTCCTCGCCTATTTCTTTCGCCCTGAGTGCCTTTGTCTCATTTCCCCTATCTCTTTCCCCCAGCGGCTTCCTGTGCTCGTGCTCTCTAGTCGACTCTGGTTCCTTTCGTTGCTCCTCGCCGCTCCATGCCTCTGCTTACACCATGTCCAAAGTCATTTACGTCGAGCCCTCCACCCTCACCCTGAGTAGTTCCACCTAGGTTTTCATGGACGCCAAGTCCCTTACCCCTTTCCTCCGCAAATTTGTTGGCCCAGATGAGGAGATCACCCAGGCCTTCCTTGACACTTGGAATAACGGCGAGGTGGTCGTGAAAGGTGTCCATTTCAAGGTTACCAAAGAATTCTTGTTTGAAGTTACGGGGATGCACCACGAGGAAAAGGGGAATTTTATCCTACACGACAGGCACAACTGGGAGGAGGAGCTCGTCCACTTCTTGGAGCACGACTGGGACAAGACCACCCTCTTTAGATCATAGCTGCCCAAACCTTACGATGAGGCCATCGTGCCCATCATGCAATTTGTGACCTGCGACAACCCTGACCAAAAGTTGTGCAGCTTCCATCTCAGCTTCATCAACCACATTCGTGGCGCCACCCTCCTGTGCACTCCCTGGTACCTTTTGTACTCCCTCACCATTGTGATGGAGAAAGCCCAGAAAGCCCATACCCATCCCGCCCACCAAGGCCTCATGGCTATCCTCTATCGCCATGCTCTCGCCAACCAACCCCCTCTCCAGCATATCCCTCCCCTTTTCGCTAATCCCCCTCCCGGGTATTTGGCCTCATCTAATCCTGAGTCTAAGGTGCGAGAGGACAGACCTAGCAACCTCGACACTTCTCCCCCTCCCAAGAAGCACAGTCCCACCCCGAAGTGGCAGGCAACGGCCCAGGTCCATGGCGGTTGTAGTGCCTTAGGTGGCCCAACCCTCGGTGGTAGCTCGGCCCCAAGGGTGTCGATCCCTGGCAACCTCGGTGCCCCCGATCGTAGCAGATCCTCAAGCAGGCTCAAGAAGGCAAAGGTGGAATTCAAGGGCACCACAGACATCAGCTCAGACTCAAATGGCGAATTGGGGGTCTTCCCGACCATAATTCTCCTGGACATGGCGATAAATTCTCTAACCTCGACAACCAATGTGACTTCGACCTCGGTACGTGTGTTCAAAGAGCTCCATCGTAGGCTTGGAGCTGGTTTTGACAGGGACAATAAATAGATGCTAGTCCCGATCCAGTGGGATCCCCTGTCCCAGGGTGATTTTGGTGGCCCAGGTTTGCTGATGGGTTTCCAGGCGTGGTTGCTATTTCCATTTTTTTAGTTGTTTTTGTGTGGGGTTTCGTCCTGTCCTGGAGACAGGTTTCTTTTTGCTGGTTGTCAAGGTTTCCATTTCCTTGGGTTTGTTATGGGTGTCCACCCCTGGTCTTTGCAGGGTTTTGCCCTGTCTTCAAAACAGGGGGCCATGGTCGGTTTTCTGGGATCTCGGATCCTGGTTTTTGTTATGTTTGTCCATCCTTGGTCTAGTGTGACAGCTTTTTTGGCAATGTAATGCTCAGGCATCTATTGTAATAAGGTTTTGGGTCCCTTTTAAAAAACCCCTATGTATATAAATTGTTACTTATAAAAAAAAAGACCCATACAAAGCTTAAACCAATAGAGATCAAAAACTATATTTGGGGCAAACCATCTCTTTGTTGTCCAGTGTTTGTTGCTGGACCTTGAGCATCAAGATTCTCCTTTTTAGGTCTTCCAAGTGATTTTTTTCTTCTTTAATTTTTCCAAGAACCATTGGAGTAAACATTTTAACAAGTTAAAAAAGTTTTTTAAAAAGCATTTTAGTATGTAGGTCTTTTAGTATGCAGTTCTAGTCCTTATTCAAAGCTCTAGTCACAAATTGTCACCTTCTATAATACTTCCAAACTCATAATCAAACTTTCAGACTGTTGAGTCACCTTTATCCCCTCAACAAAAAATAGAAGGAAGATTGTCGATAGGCACGAGACTCTCGTGGAAACTTATTACTTAGCAGGATCAAACATGTCATATTTTCTTTCAATGCTCTGGTTGCTAGTACAAATAATGATTGATGTTTTCCAAGTGGATTCATAATCATGAGTATTGGGACTTAGTGAATGCCTACATACCAACTCCAATCCCATTGAAAAACTAGATACAACTATAAAGTCCTCTTTTCTTTCCTTCATATCTGAACTTATACTTGTAGCAATCAGGTTTGTTCAAACTCCTCCCTCCAGATGATTAGTAAAGCTTTATGCATAAAATCTTTAAGATTCCCCTAGCAAATTTAATCTCTGATCTCATTTTGATCATCATCCTTGGCTTCGCTCTTTATAATTTCTTGAACACTATGAGGGAAGGTTAACTCCCAGCACTGTGATTCATCCAAAGATACACCCATGTTTGCCAAACAATCAACCGTCTCATTAGCCTCTTTGTAGACGTGGGTAATATGCACTTCTTCAAGGAGCTCTAGTTTTGTGTTAATCTCATTTATCATATCTGCTATATTCCAACTTGGTGGATGTTTTCCATTCAAAATGTTAATGATGTTTTGTGAATCTCCTTCTATTATTAATTTCCTTATATTTAGCCTCCCAAGAAATGACACACCCATAAAGGTTGCTCTGGCTTGAGCAAAATGGCTTGTTTGAACTCCTAAAGGCTCTGCATAGGCCAAGAGTGGTCTACCCCAATGATCTCAAAAGATGCCTCCTGCTCCAACACTCACAGGATTTCCTTTTGCCACTCCATCGAATTTCAATTTTATCCATCCACTTCGTGGTCTTTTCCATTTTGAATTGGTTCATGGATGAATTGGGGATGAGCAAGAATTTTGATAATTTGAAGCTAGCCTCCAAACTCTAGCAATTTCTTTCTCTAGGTCTAGTTCAAAATCATTTTGAACTTCATGATACCTAAATTTTCCAACACTGCACTTAAAATTCTATTTACCACTGATGTACAATTTCTCTTCTTGTCTTTGAAGATCTGATGGTTTCTTTCTTTCCATACCCTCCACAAAACATGCGGAAGACTTAAAGTCCATAACATTTGAAGCCTTTTACTTTTAAAGGGGAACTCCCATTGAAGATAGAGATCAAAGAGAGACTTGAGGAGGACCCACTCAACCTGGAAGTTCTTCATAACCTTATTAGAAGAGAAGAGATGATCAGTATCTTCCTCACTCATTTCACATAACACACCTATTTGGGAATGTGAAGCCTCTTTTATGTAAATTATCCACAATCAAGACCTTATTTTGAACTTCTAACCAATAGTAGTGTGATATTCTGGGAATGAGATCTTTGATCCAAATTTTAGCTACTGGCAACCATCCAAAGCCATCCCCTTCAAGGAGATAATAACCCAATTTAACTAATTATGCGCCTTCCTTTTGGCTCATCCAAATAAAAGAGTCTTAAGATATAGCATTGTTCAAGAAATAGACCTATAGAAGTATATTTAGATTCCTTAGCTTTTGTTGATTTCTGTCATCAATATTATCCACCTGTAAATGTTTCCATTTCTTACAATTTTCCTCAGTGATTATATAATCTTTGACTAGATCCCCATAAACAACCTCAACAAAAGGTTTTAACCTTGCAAAATTTGGATCCTCATTGAGAGGGATACTTTTAATCCATTTATCATTCCAAAAGTGTACTTGGGATCCATCCCCAATCTGCCAACATTTTCCTTGTAAAAGTGGCTTGGTTGTTGGAAGACCATTCCAAAGGGATGACCCTTTTTGTAGATTATCTACCTCTAAGAAATTTGAGGCAGGTCTCAAATACTTTACCTTGAGGACGTGAGCCCAATGAATATTCATGTTAGTTGTCAGTTTCTATCCTAACCTACCCATTAGGGCCAAATTCATTTTCCTCAGCTTTCTAAAACCCACTCCACCCACTTCCTTTATGGAACACACCTTATCCTAGGACACTAAGGGTAATCTTTTCTTCTCCTCAACTTCAGATCACAGGAAGTTTATTTAAATTTGCTCTATTCCCTCACAAATTTTGACCAACATTTTGAATAGAGATATGAAGTAAATGGATATATTTTGAAGCAACGAGTTGACCAATTGAGATTTACCAACCTGGCTAAGTAAGGAGCCCCTCCAACCTGAAAGTTTTTTTATTAAACACTCCACCACTGGATTCCAGAGAGCTACCTTCATCCTCCCTAGGGCCAAGAGTGTTCAAAAAATGAATTTTGCTCTTATCATAGTTAACTTTTTGACCCGTAGCCTGCTCATATTGATCCAGGATCAATTTTACATATTTTGCTTATGGAATAGAGGATTTTAAAGAGATAAGTATATCATCCACAAATTGCTGGTGGGACACTAGTTGTAAATTAGTATCTAGAATAATCCCATCAACCCTACCAACTATTGATGTTGCTAAGATTGTCCTCCCCAAAGCCTCAACAAGGATAATAAAGATATAGGGAAATCTTTTTTTTTTTGGTTACATAGGAGAGTTGGTCACAACCACATTATTTTTAGTAACTGACAAGTACAGGGTTCAAACCATAGGGGCTACTTCCACCAAACCTATTATGCTTTGTTATTATTGACCCAACGTGAAGGGGACCATCAGTTGCTCGGGAATCGTACCGTCATCGTCGGTCTGACATGCACTTAGAGGATTCAGATCAGACTACTACCTTTGCAAACAGGCTACCCCCAAGGTTTGAACCTAAGTGTCTTCTTGGTAAATGCTTGGCTTGGATAGGGAAATCTTACTAAATGATATATAAATAATATTCTTGGTGTAATAATACTATTAGTAATAAAATAATACTTTTTTATATACATAAAGGAATCTATAACTACCTTTCCTTTTTGAACAACTAGTCACAGGATTAAGTCACATTGCCTCCGATCATAGCATCAAATCATGGTGTTACTACTATAACCCCTATCTTGCCTTAGTAAACACGACTCGAAGTGAGAGACCCTCGGTGGCTCGAGGTTGGTACCACCGTCATCAAGTTGGTGCAAGCTCAGCGAACTCAAGTCATAGTACTACCTTTGCCCAAATTGGGCATGCCCCCGAGATTTGAACCTAGGTCTCCTCTTGGTAAGTGTCTAACGTCTTACCAATCCACCTAGCCCTCAGGGACAAAACTTTTAGGTTAGAGAGAAACCTCAAGAGCGGCTCTCAAGTGGTCGACAATATTATCCCATCTCGAAAGTCGCTTTTAGGTGGTCAACAATGTCATCCATTTAGGTATACCACTATCCATAAGAAATTTTTTTGTGTCCTTCGCATCGTAGAGGTTCGAACCATGGACCTCCCATTCAATGGGACCAAATTTACCTTCTTCATAACAAAATAGCATTTTAATCCTATATAACTAATTTTAAAAAATTGACCTATTAAACTCTCATTTAAAAATAATAATAATTTTTAATTTGTAAGGGTCATATAAAAGAAGTCTTGTGTAGGATGTTGATTATTTGTATGAGACTAGGTCGGCTATATTTTGAATTTTTTTTTTTTTATATTTAACTAGTTATTAAAATTTTAATTTTTAATATATATATTTTTTAAAAAGTTTAAGTTTTTTACTTTTGATTAATTTATATACTTTAAATGTATTTAAATAATAAAATTTAGTTTTATTATTTTTAATTAAATGTATAGATTTTGTTTTTGTTTATGGGCTTTGAGGTAACTTGTGAGGAGTAATGAGTTTCAAACCTGCATAAAGATTTTTATGAGGAAACTTTAACATTATTCTCAAGGGTTAGGTGGATTGGTAGTTGTCTATTTGGCCAGACACTTACCAAAAAGAGACTTAGGTTCAAACCATGGGGATATGCCTATTTGAAAAGGTAGTAGTCTGATTTGAATCTGCTGAGTGTGCGCTAGATCAACAATGATAATATGAATTTCGAATGACCGATGGTCCGATGGTCCCCCTCACGCCGGGTCAACAACAACAAGGTGACATAGGCTTGTTGGGAGCAGCCTATGTGGTTTGAAGCCTGCACCTAGCTGTTACTAAAAATAGTGTGGATGTAACGAACTCCCCTATGTATCGTAAAATAAACTTAACTTTACATTTAATCGAATGACATTAATTGAAATGGTTAAAAATATAGGTTTAGCGGGGGAATTTAGTAATAATAATAATAATAATAATAATAATAATAATAATAATAATAATAATAATATTATTATTATTATTATTATTATTATTATTATTATTGACATTAGATTGATATTAACAAAATGATTAATAGTAAGAATTCTTTTTGTGATTAACTTGTGGGGTAAAATCTCTCTTATGAGGTTGTGAGGTCGATTCCCTTTGTGTTTGCTCAAACGAACGCTGATATTTGTAAACGATATTCAATATAAAAAAAAAATCTCTGTAAGTGGCTTGTTACTTGATAATACTTGATAATAGGTTAAATGTAAAAAAGATCATCAAAAGTTTGGTAAAATGGTCCCCATCCTATGAAAGCAAAATCAATTTTAACTTGGGTGGAACATGTTAGAAAAACCTAGGCCCTGCATCGTATGATGGGTGCTCTATACATTTTCCATTAGCATCTTCCATCAACATAAAATTATATCGAGGTATTTGGTCTTATTACAAGGCTTTCGGTAGCCAAAGAAGAAGGATTTGATGACCTTGTTGGGGGAAGTGACTTGCAATCATTGTGAATGAATTAAAAATAATAATAATAATGAACCGTTAGAGGCTTCTTCCCCTATTGGAAGAGTTCCACATGGTTAAAATTGGTATTAAGTTTGAGTTAATCGACATTCTTAATGAAGGTAATTGCCTTGTTGATAAGATGACCAACTTGGGAGTAGATTTTTTTACACACTTTTATTTAATTAGAAGCTGAAACTCGAGTCACTTTCCTCGTATAGAATTTTTTGCAATTAATGATGTCATAAAGATCTCACGTATCACATAAAGTTGGTTGAGTTTGGTGCCCTCATGTAACAACCCCTTATTCAGGTTGATCAAAGTTATGAGGTTTTTTATTTTTAAAATTCAATAAATAACCTTTTAGACTAAACACCATATGGTGGATTATAGTCCATTCATCACACAAATAACATTTTTTTTGGTAAGTTTAAAAAATAGCATTAAAAGGGTTTTAACTGGGTCCCTGTCCCAGATTTACATCAAAAAATCAATCATACCGCCCAAAGAGAAGGGTAGAGATAAACCAGCACCGGGAAACAAAATTGAGACCACCCATAGTACATAACCAACAAGACCGGAAGACCCACAAAACATTACGAGAAAACATCAGCCATAAACTAACGAGAACCGATCGCGCGAGAACAGAATCCCGTAGGACTCCCAAAGAGAAAGGTCAGCCCCAAGCTACGGGTCAACATCCACGACCTCCTCATCAATGTTCTGCTTGATCGCCTGTTTCAGACCTTCGATGGCGCTGGTGAAGGCAGTGATTAAGCCGTGGTAGAACATCCTTCTGATCTGATTAGAAAGTCCGGATAGAGGAACCGAATCGCCAAAGAGATTTCCTTCACCACGAGAGGGGGAAGGTTGGCTGGACTCCACCTTGGGCCTCTTGATGCGAACCGAGCGACGAACCGGAGGATTGACCTCGATAGGATTAACTTTGCGCTTGACGGGATTCCTGCGCCCAGGGGGAATTGGAGCATGCGGGGGGCGGTGGTTTTGGGAGGTGAGGCAACGGACGGAGGAGGAGGATTGGTGGGGGAAGCAAAGGATGGGTGGGGACCCTGGTTTTTGCCATGAGCAGGGGACTTCGCTGAGGAGGCACGCCCGACCACAGGAGCAGGGGTGGCGTCATCAGAGCCGGGTTTATCGCTGGAAAGCGAAAGGGCAGGGCTAGGAGGAGCATCAGGATCCGGAGCCACAGAGTTCAGGGGAGAAGCAATGATAGGGGGGTTAGCCATCATGTGATAAAAAATGATGGCAAATAGACCTTGATGGGTAGGGGTGGTCGACTTGCTACGGGCAGCTTCAATGGAGAGGCGCAGGGAGCGATGGAGGAACCCAGGAATGTTCATGGGGCGGTAGCCGTGGACATGATTGACAAGGGCAAGGTGGAAGCTGGCCATGGGTTTGGAAGGATCATCGCAGGCAAGATACTGCATGAGGGGAACAACCATCGAAGGAAAAGCGTCAGGGAGAGAATCGCGGATCAGGGCATGGCTATCCCACTAAAAATTTTGGTAATTGGGAAAGCCAGCCAGCTCCGGCTCCCAACAGTGTTTGTCTCTGCGGACCAGGCGACCCTCGACTGGAAGAGCAGCAATGTCGCCAATCAACTGGGGAGTCACCTCAAAACGAAAATTGCGAACACAGACCTGGCCATTGGACCAGGAACGAACAAAATCGGACGTGATGTCCTTCTCTAGGCCATGGAATTTGGAGATCAATGTCATTAACCGACAACCATGCAAGTAGCCAGAGGTGGTGGCATCAAAATGGATGGAACTGGGCTCGATATACGCCATGGAAGGAAAGCGAAAGGTGGAAGGGGGGTTTGGCAAAAGGGAAACACACGTAGGCCAACGATGCAGGATTGGCCTAGTGATGTGAATTAAAAGGATTGGGAGGGGCTGGAAGGTCAATCCATAACAGGCAGTGTGGTGGCACGTGGATTGGAGGCCGAAAAGGGGAACGGAGAACGGGGGTAAGGGTCTTGGGGAAAGGTCCACACGGGTGGAGGTGGATGATAGTGAGGCGGGCACGGATTGATGGGGGAAGAAACAGGGGGAGGGAGCCACGTGGGAAGCAATGAAAGGGCACAGAACCCATTGGGACACAACATAGATGGACCTTGGGATGCAGCTGCATAGAAGACTCATGATCATCGGAGCTTGGAGAATCGTCATGACACAGAGCTAATAATGGTATGTCTGTCGCGGGCTTCCGAGCGCGCCACCCGAAGTACATCTGGCGAAAAGGAATGGTACCACACCTCCAACGAACGTTTACCCAAGCCAATGTTTGCCATCCTGTCAGCAATCCTATTCGCCTCCCTGAATACGTGATTGGTTTTCACTTGGTTGCGACTACAAAGGAGGGCCCGACATTCGTTTATCAGAGTTCTAATGTTCCACGGGGGGTTCTTGTTAGAAGTCAAGTAGCCAATGACGATGGCAGAATCACCTTCGATATGGAGCCCAGAACGATGGTGCTTGGTGAGCTGGAGGCCACGCCACAGAGCCCAGGCTTCGGCCACATTGTTGGTCTTGTGGTGGAGGTTCTCCGCAAAGGCAAGAATAATGGAGCCATTATGATCCCGCACAACACCGCCCGCAGCGGCCAACCCAGGATTTCCCTTGGAAGCACCATCGAAATTGAGTTTGATCCAACCTGCCACGGGGGGATGCCACAAGGCTAAGGAACGGGGATGGGGAGCAGGGGAGTCCCACTTGGGGATGGGAATGCCGAAGGAGGTGAGGATGGAGACTTCCACGGGGCTAAGGGGAGCACAGGCCCAGGGGATAAGCTAGAAATTCTCGATGGCAAAGGTCAGGGATTTGATGGCGGTCGAGATAGGGTCAATGGAGGTTTCTGTAAAGACTCGACGATTGCGTTCGAGCCAGACTTGCCAAACAAAGTGATGGAGGCAAATTTTCCACAGGAAGGCAAGCTTGGGGTGACGGAAGGGGGTGGGCCACTGGGCGAAGAGTTGCAACAGGGAATTGGGACGGACCCACTGAATCTGAAAGGAGGAATTCAAGAAGTCTAGGCCCTCTCTAGTGAAAGAGCAATCCACGAACAGATGGTTAACCGATTCCCAAGCAGATAAGCACAGGTGACATCTGTTGGGGACAGGGATCCCTCTTTTCATCAAATTGTCAGTGGTGAGTGCCTTATTCTGGATAGCAATCCAAGCAAAAAACCCAATCTTTGGGATGAGATGTTTGATCCAAACTGCAGCAGGGGGAAAGGACGTTCTGGGAGCATCCCTAATGAGAGAGAACATGGACTTGACAGAAAACTCACCATTGTCGGTCTTGGCCCAGATCATACGGTCGCGCGAAGCAACAGTGGGGATAAGGACGGTTCTTAACAACTCGGATAACCGAGCGCCGGCCCTGCCTGGGAAGCTCCTCCATTGATTTTGGTCGTCAATGTGATCTTTCACTCTCCGGCCCCAAACTCTCTCCGAGTCATGACGTAACACGAAAAAACAGGGGTAGTCATTGAGGGGTTTTTCTTTGATCCAAATGTCGTCCCAGAAGCTGATAGATGAACCATCCCCTAACAGCCATCGGATTCCTTTGGAGACAAGGGGTCTGGCGTGGAGAACAACTTTCCAGAAGGCCGACCCATTGGAAGGGATGTTGCTATCAAGCAATGAGCTGTGCTGCAGGTACTTGTCATGAATCATGGAAACCCACTCCACATTGAAGTTAGTAAGCACCTTCCACGTTTGTTTAGCTATCAAGGCAAGATTCATATCAGTCGACCTTCTCAATCCCAAGCCTCCAAGAGCCTTAGGTTGACACACCTTTTCCCACCTGACCAGATGAAACTTGCAAGAATTTTCAGGGCCACGCCACAGGAAGGATCTCTGAATTTGTTCGATCTTGGAGTGCACCGTAACAGGAGCTTTGAAAATTGACATGAAATAGACGGGAATGCTTTGGAGAACCGCCATAGTGAGCGTGGACTTAGCAGCTTGGGAGAGAAGGGAGCCTTTCCAAGCAGCTAACTTACGCCTGATTCTGTCAACAACCCCATCCCACATAGCAGCCTTGGGGCTTTTGGTGAAGAGTGGTAAGCCCAAATAGGTCGTGGGAAGATCTCCAATAGAACATTGAAGGGTGCGAGCAATATTTCGTTGTCTGGGACCCGGAGTGTGGAGAAAATAATAGCTACTTTTCATGAAATTAATCTCCTGGCCAGTAGCAGAAGCAAAGGTGTCAAGGATCCACTTGATGCGTTTGGCTTGAGGGACAGAAGCCAGAGTTGCAATGATAGTATCGTCCACGAACTGTTGGTGGGATAAGGGGGAGAGCGTGAAGACGACTGGAGCCCAGAAATATCCCGATCCGTGATAGCCTTTTTGATAGCTCTGCCAAGGGATTCAGCTAGAATGATGAAGAGGAAAGGAGACAAGGGATCGCCCTGACGAATCCCCCTGGAGCTTGAAAAGTAGCCAGCCGCCGAACCATTTACTAACACAGAGAACCATGGACCTGAAATGCAGCTTTTGATGAGAGTAATCCAGTCCTTGTGAAACCCGAATTTGTCCATGACTTTTAGCAGAAAGTCCCTGTCAACCCTGTCGAAGGCTTTGCTGATGTCAAGTTTGATGAACATGGCAACTTTCTTATTGCAGTGGGAGGAGTGAAGGGATTCATGGAGGGAGATGATACTGTCAGTAATGGACCGCCCTTGGACAGAACTCCCTTGACATGGGTCAATGATGGATGGGAGGATTTGCTTGAGCCTCTGAGCCAGGGATTTGGTTAAGATTTTATAAATAATGTTGCAAAGGCTGATGGGTCGAAAATCATTCATGGATTTGCAATGGGGGCTCTTAGGAATCAAAGCAATGAAAGTGGAATTGGTCCCACGGGGAATGATTTTAGTATGTTGCATCTCACGAATGGCATAGACGACCTCGTCCCCAATCACCTCCCAAAAGGTTTGGAAGAAGCGGGGAGGAAACCCATCGGGCCCTGGGGCTTTGTCACCCTTCATGGCGAAGAGGGCATCTCTGATTTCTTTGGCCTCCAAAGGTTGAGTCAAAAACTGGTTCATCTCCGGGGTGATGAGAGTGGGAATGTTGCTGAGGAGGGAGGCTTGGGCGGGCCCATCAAGGGGAAGCTCAGCATTCAGCAAGTTGTTGAAGAAGGAGGAGGCTTCATGACGAATCCTGACAATGTCCTGAGTGGCTGTGCCATCTGCGAGAAGGAGCTCCTTTATTTTATTTGTACTTCTGTTACGGAGGGTGGATGCATGAAAAAAACTGGTGTTGGCATCCCCTTCCTTGAGCCACAGAGCCCGAGACTTCTGCCTCCAGAAGGATTCTTCTTTGGCTAAGATGTTGTGGTGCTCAGCAAGCAAGTGTTTTTCTTCATCCCTCAACGCAGGGGTCCACTGCCCATGTTGACCCAAATGATCCAGCTGCAAGAGGCGGGCAGAGATTTCCTTTTTGGCTTTGAAAATGTCCCCAAACACTTCCCTGTTCCAGATTTTGAGACCTTCTTTGATGATTTTCAGTTTCTGAGACACCCGGGAGATGGCTGACCCATGGACAGGGGTGGACCACCATTCTTGAATCTTCAGCTTTAACTCCGGATGGAGGATCCACATGCTCTCGAAACGGAAGGGGGTCTTAAAGGAAGGGGCTTTATTGGACTCCAGAAGAAGAGGGGAGTGATCTGAGCCAATGCGCGGAAGGGGAATGAGGGAGGTGTCACCAAACAAGGGAATAGCTTGCTGGGATAGGAAGAAACGATCCAACTTGACTTGAATGTGGTCCACTCCGACCCTCCTGTTGCTCCACGTGAATTGATGTCCTCGGAGTTGAATGTCCATGAGTTCATTATCACGAACAAAGTTTTGGAAGTCACTGATGCTTTTAGCCGGCAAGCTGGTTCCTCCTCTTTTTTCTGCCGCACAAAGGGGGGAATTGAAATCTCCGGCCACCATCCAAGGGAGGTTAGAGACCGCACTCTTCATGAGAGACAGTGAGGCCCACATGTTGTTTCTGTCCATAGGATTGTTGGGAGCATAGATGTTGGAGAGAACCCACGTGAATTTGTTTTCCTTACAGTAGAACGCCATGTTTAGGGATCTGCTAGAGTAGGATATGATTCTTCCTTCAACAACTTCTGGGTTCCACATACACAGAAGGCCTCCAGCAGTTCCTTCAGCTGGGGATGCTGCCCATTGACCTTTTTTCCAGATCTTAGGGGCAATGCTAGTGGTTCTGTCATCATCAATCTTTGTTTCCTATAGGAGAAGAATAGATGGATTGTGATCTTTTCTTATGGATCGAGCTAACCTTTGTTTGCTCCTGCTATTGAGGCCCCTAATGTTCCATGAAAGGATCTTCATCTAGACGATTTGGGGGGTTTTTTGCCTCCTTTGTTGAGGGTGGGAGGAGGTTTGGAACTTCTACTATCATCTTTCTGTTGATTGAAAAGGGTTTCAGGCAAGGTTAGTTGCCTTCCATCGGCCACTTGGTCGTCAGCCTCTTTCCTGATTAGCTCACTGTTAGGGGGCCTCCCTCTTTTTCTTTCAGCACCAGAGTCCACCAAGCCTTTTTTGCTTCTAGTAGTGATGGGAGGGGGTTGGTCCGAGGAATCCGAGTCCGAACCCGAGGGAGAAAGGGGATCCTCAACAGGCATGCCTGAAGAGGGGGAAGGGTTAGGAGTAAGCAAGGGTTCTGCAGAGGGGGAAGGATCGGTAAAGGTTGTAGGAATAGGCCGAGGGGAACCTGATGCAGAAGGTAACGGGGATGACAGGCCTTGGGACAAGGGTTTAGGTGCGGAGATAGATTCGGGGAAGAGGATCTCATCCTCCGAAGAAAGAGGACCGAACTTATTAGGAAAGGCAAACATGGAGCATACCTGGTCAGGGTGCGTAGAAGAAGAGGGAACGAAAGACTGCTGCGGACCATTTTGAAACTCTTTCCCACTGTTGTTCACCGATTTTGACGGTCGATCGCTGCGCCTCGGATGGAGGAGCTCCTTGCTTTGAGTTGGTCGCTGAGGCTTGAGGGAAGGACACTACGAGCGGAGGTGGCCCTGAGAATTGCATTCGATACAAAATGGGGGTTTGTTTTCGTATTCGATAGCCTGGCACCAACTGAAACTGCCATAGATGAGATTGACACGAGTGGGGAGCTTGGACGCAAGATTGGCGTTGACACAAATGCGGGCACAAGCCATGCGAGTTCGGGCTTTTGTTGCAGGGTCTAGGGCCACCATTTTCCCAATGTAGTCGCCAATCCAGCGGAGAATGTCTTCATGGCAGAAATGGATGGGAAGCTCCGAAAGACGAACCCAAATAGGCACGTAATTGATGTCCTGCGTGCTAGGGCAAAAGTCTTCTCCCCATTTCCTTAAAAACAAGCTTTTCCTGCCAAAGAACCAAGGGCCTCCGGTCAAGATGCGGTCATGGTCCTCTTGGTTATTCAAACAGATCAGGAAAAAACCTCTGGTGAGGGCCACCAGCTGAAGATCTCCGAGCACACGCCATTTGAAGCCCGCCCATTTTCGAATGGACTCCATATCGGGACGCCCTCCAAGAAATTTGCCCACGAGGGAAAGAGATTCGAAGGAAAGCTTTTCCTTCATGAGGGAATCCGGGAGGACCAAGTTGTCGCCATCCACGACAGGGCGAACATAATCAGAGGAGGGAAGGGGTCGGTGGAGGCCCACTACCTTTTGCATGTACGACACTGCAGGAGTCCCTCCCGGGTCAGGCCCAAAGGGTGGGTCATCCGGGGGAATCTCCCCAGACTCCAGCACGGCAGAGGAGGTAGCATCGGGCGAAGGCCCACCAGCAGCAGGCCGGCAGGCAGGGGCAGGGGCGAAGGACGCAGGGCACGCAGAGGGAGCGGGAAACATTTTGCAAGCATCACACAAATAACATTATTACTATGTGAGTGAATCATTTACTCAAGGCCAAGTCCTTTTTATTCAAGCATATGTATATTTGGCTCAAACACATTCTACTTAGCTTGTTTAGACTCCTTAATCTTTAGGCTTACCACCTACAAACTTTAAATTTTTTTGTTGATGTGGCAAAGAGAACACAACTCTCTATTGTTTGAGCCAATTTTCTTTAACAATTTCATAAGATAAAAAAGATCCACATTCTATTTTTCACAATAGTTTGGTTGGGTTTATGTCGCATTGTTACTTTAACTAAGTGATAAAAAATGTAAATCAAATACATCCTAAATATTTACTTGAAGATGAAAATCCATCTATTCATAATTCCAATGAGCAATTCCAAGGGCATTTACGTTTAGGTTTAAAGGCTTAACATTTGCCTAAAGTAGCTATGAAAGTTCAAAGGCTTTCCCCTTCTATGTACTCCCTTTGATCCAAGTTGGCCTCACCATCATGTTAGAGATTGAGATGAATACCTATCTATAAACTTTGTAAAATTTGTCATGGTGCTCTTATCAATCTTCCAAGTATATAAAACGAGTCTTTATTGTATACCTCATCCTTAAGAATCATATGTACTTCCTATTTAGGAATTATCAACACAAAGATTAACCATCCAATATTTTAGGGTTATACTTTGTTGGAGAATACATTATTTGGTAGATGTTAATGTACCCCCATGGTACCATTGTACACTTGTAAATATTAGATTAGAGTGTGAGTTATTAGATTAAGGTGTGTGATTTATATTTTCTCTAAAGTATGTGTCAATGTGTAGGATGATTCCAAGTGTCATGTAATAAGGTGTGCAAGTGTGTAGAGTGTGAGAGTGTGCAAGTGTCATGTAATTAAGTGTGCAAGTGTGTACAATGTGTCATATAGGTTAGTCAAGAGTCATGTGTGTAGGTGGCAAGTATACAAGTGAAGAGTCACATGTATGTGGCAAGATGTAAAGTCAAGAGACATGAGAGGTTTGTCTTATGTGTGGAATAGAAAAGGATGCATCTCTAGGAAATACAAGGAGAACAATAGAAAAATTATTGAAAGGTCGCTTGTAAGGTTATATTATAGAGACAAAGATCCAAGTATTGTTTCCAACAATGATTTGAGATAATCCCATCTTGCATATTTGATTCATCAATAATACAATGAATTTTTCATTGTATTATATTATTATTGTTATATTTCATGAATGTTATATTCATTGATATTGATATTATTATGTGAATGAGCCTTCATATATTTTATATTTGAGTTTGTTTAAGATATTGGATATTGGAACCTATGGTTAAATTTGGCTAAAAGTCCATCATACTCTACCTGAAATTTTGTAAGAGGCATACATACTCAGGAAGCATTATAGTTACAAGATGGGATCAAAGACTATATTGGTGTTAAAAGGAGTTAGAGATAAATCTAAAAAATTGATTTATATTCTTGATATGTAAGAGGTTATCAATTGATATAAAGTATTCTATCTATATATTTTTTTTATCAAGAACTTAATCGTTAAGCTACATATGTTGCAACTAAACATTTACCTCATATAAAAAGTCTATCAAATCAAAGTTTAGTTCAACAAACCAACAAGTAGCTATTATGAGGTACTTCATGTACTCTTCATAAATTGTAGTTAATCTATGGCAATTCTATAAAACCAACCAATCAAAGACTATTGACTTTACAATAACAACCATTGATATTCACCAAGTCTACCACTTTAAAAAGTAATTTCCTTAAAGCATATATGGAACAATCAAACCATTAAATAACTTTAACTTAAGATTGTAGGGTTAGAATTGAGTCAAGTCATCCATAGATTATGCACTTTGATATTTCATATGATAATGCAATAGTTCTCATAGCAAATTTTTTATCCAACTCATGAGGTATAATCAAAGATGCTTAACATAAAGAGTATATCATTAGATAAAGAAAGGAACCAATTTGAAACCAAGAGGGAATATGAAAAAAAAATTAAAACCGGTAATCAATAATAAAAAAGAAATATTGAGTCTGTATTACAATGCTTCCAAAATTTTCATATTCTACTAACAATATAGAAGTCCTATACCCATTGCATCTTCAAGAAAACCTACAAATAATATATGTTAAGCTTCTATATGATTTGCTTCTAACATCTATAAAATATTTCATACAAGATGCTCAAAGTCACATCACACTCAAAATCAACATTCTAAACTAGTTAGGTTAAGACATACGATCTCATGGCCAAATACAATACCATAGTCTAATGGAATATCAATTTTAACTAGCTTCAATTACTGTTTGTATCAAGGTGTTATTTCTAAAGTATGTCTAAATATTACAAGATTAAAATAGACTAGAACATAACATAAGCCTCCCTTGTTAATGAAATAAAAAATTTGAGAAAATTTGACGTTGGTTTTCTATTATGTTAGGACCCTATCCTAACACAACTATTATTATGTACTTATCTAACATTAGTGTTATGTTTACACCATAGGTGCCTAGTGTGCATGGGCCCATTATGATATAGCATTTTATTTTATTGAAAGTAGGAGTTAGTGGCTCAGGTTCCCTCTTTCATGTGGTTTGACCCTTAAGAATTAAGATTGGTAAATAAGAGTCTATATAAGGACATGGGTTTGGAGTAGAAGATGTCTCGCATTTTCTCATTTTTTATAGGATCTCTACTTCTAAGGAGGTTTCCCCCTTGAAGAGGCTTGTGATATTTGTTTCACCTAATTAATATAAGTTTATTGTTATTTAAATTTAGTTATTTTTCATGAGCATTTAGGTTACTTTATTTTTTCAATGAGTTTACACAATAGCACTTATGTTACATTATTTTTCATGATCATTTAGTTATTTTCAATTAATGAGTATTTCCACTAATTCCTGCATTGCTAGTTTGGTTATGCTTATTTTTATATGAAGGTTCTTAAAAAGTGGTATCAAAGCTCTTTCCAAGGCTATGTTCCATAGAAACAATAGTTCTTATCCTTTTGTCTATTTCTATTCTATAATTTCTCATTATGTTCATTTTCTACTGAAGTATCTTTGCCAAAAGCATTATTTATTTATTTTTATTTTTTTTGTTTTTCAATGGAGTAGGATAGATTCTCTATTATAGGGGTTTTCAAATCACGTAGATCTATTATTTTTTGGTTGAGCATATGTTCCCATAAAGTAGCCTATGAAGGAGGTGTGGTAAAAGTGCACTAACATCCAACCCTTAAACATAATGTGCCATGGATTTAAACTTTCATGTACCATGAGGTATATTGAAAGACAATATTAGGTTAAACTAAAATAAAAAAATCTTAGGAAGCCTTCAACCATATGAAATTATGGTGCACCAATAAGTGGTTAGCCTCAAGAATTTTCTCTCATATGCCCTTGGAAATAGAAGACTATAGGTAAGGTTAAACCCTCCATAGTTAGAGTTCTAATACATTGGGTTAGCCATTAATCACAAATGAGATAGTATATTAGAGAGCCAATTAAATTAAATAGACCTTGACTTAGGTTGTCCCTATTGAAACATTGTTTCAATTCTTTCATGTTCAAAAACAAAACCAAATGTGAGCATATTGTAAAAGAGGCTACTACAATTATAGTCAATATTTGTAGTAGAAACACATTAAAATATACTAACCAACTCAAACAAAGGTAGTCTTAACACTTCAAAGCTACACAATGATTATCTAGTTTGATAGTGTAAAGAATATTCAGTCTGACAATGCAAAGAATATTCAATGTAACAATGTAGAGAATATATAGTCTAATAGTGCAAAGAATATCTAGTTTGATAGTGTAGAGAATATCCAATGTGACAATATATAGAATATTTAATCTAATAGTCAGAGTAGTTAGTTATCAATAGTCTATTAGAAATTCCAAAAACAAAAGCTAGAAGGAAAAAACATCACAAAAAAGCTAAAATTTACCATTTTGAGAGATAGCCCATTACAGTCCTCTTTTCGAGACGATCATTTTGAGACCTAACTTTGATAACCCATTTTTGGAACCCTGCCTTCCAAAAATTATTATTTTATGGTATAGTCCATTTTGATCCTCTCTTTGAGTTGATCATTTTGAGATATAACTTTGATAAACCTTTTTGGAGACCCTAAAGTGATAAATGACTAGTGGTATTATAACTACTCAAGAGTTAGAGCAGATGGGTGAACAAGTGAAGCAATTTGACGCTCCTTAGTCATCAATCCTATAGGCATTATCCAAATTAGAAAAATTGGATAAAATTAACAACATTGAAAGTTGTTTAATAGGCCTAATTATAAAATATGATGCTTTGGCAAGACAAATATCAGGGAGTTAAGATGATAGTTATAGTGGAAGAGCATGAAACATCTTGCCTCTAGATACAAATTAGAGAATACCGAAGCTAGGCTTTCCAAATTTTGATTGTGATGATCCAACTAGATGGTTGTATCAGGTCAAACAATATTTTTCTTTTCATGCCACTCCCTATAATTAGAAGCTTGCATTTGTATCTTTTAACCAAGAATATAAATCAATCCAACGATTCTAATGGTTAGAGAACATGAGTCTAAGGCTCACTTGGATTGAATTTGAGAATGAATTACTCACTCATTTTGGATCTAATGAGCATGAATATTTTATAGGATCCCTCATCAAGTTAAGATAGACAATGTCTATCTATGATTACCAAACATAGTTTGAAAAGCTAGTAAATTGCACTAGGGGATTGAGTATCGAGTTTTTTCAATGTTATTTTATTAGTATATTAAAGGAATATTATTGTGTAGAGTTGAAAATGGTCAATCCAAACAACATGATGGAAACTATAGGATTGTTTAGGCTTGCTAAGGATAAATTGTAGCAAAAGGTATACTTTTAAAGTGTGTTAGACTTTAACGCTTTTTCAGTCCCAGGTATTACCAAACTCATAAAATAAACCACCCTAGGTTAAATGTCTCACCTACAAAGAAATGAAGGCATGTTGGGCATAAGGTCTATGTCATAATTATGATAATAAATATTCTTTAGGTCACAAGTGTGTATATCAAAAACTATATTTACTAGATGTGGGAGAACCTTCCACCAAGGAACTGCATGATGAAAAGGAGGACCTAATATAGGTAGATCAACCCGAAGATAAAATTCTAATAGAAGACCCATAACCCAAAAAATTAGCAGATGCATTAGCTAGAATTTCTACTTCCTAGACCATGAAGGTGGTGGGGTATTTCAAAGGGCAACAACATATCATTTTTGTTGATTATGATAGTACCCATAATTTTATTAATCCTCAAGTAGCTAAACAAACAACTTATTACATTTATTGTTACATTTGAAACGTTTAAGATTTCAAGCATATCATTGACGGAAGGACCACATTTGGAACGCTCATTTTCCACCAAGGTTTCAAGCATATTGTTGACGAAAGGGTCACATTTGGAATGTATATTTTCCACAAAGGTTCCAAGCAAACCGTTGATACAAGGACCACATTTGGAACGTCTATTTGCCACCAAGGTTCCAAGGAAATCATTGATAGAAGAGACGCATAATCAATGTCCATATTGCAATGCATGCACAACAAATACAATGTCAAATATTAAATGATATAAGGTAAGCTTTATTCCACCATAATATGCTTTCTTTTACTTGGGAGTCATAAGGTTGAAATTAAAAGAATTCAACTACATTGAAAGAAATATTAAAAAAGGGGAATAATATATCATATCAATAAAATATTTGCAATATTAACATAGGAGCAATAAGGACTTCTAATGGAATTTATTTAAAATATTTGCAAATATTATTGTGATCTAATTTTCCAAGATTTGAGAGTCATAAGGGTTACTACTTCAAATTAACTTATTAAAAATTAGATACACTTCAATTAAAACCTAAGGGATATTTAAAAAGAGGTTATTAAAAGCTTTAGGTTAAGATTGGAAACTTATATATATGCTTGTCTCAAACACATAAAAAATGGATAAAATAAATCAAACATTAAAACCGCTACATATTGAGAAAAAATGCTTAGTTCAATAGGAGCAATAAGGGATAGATAAAAGTTGATTTTTGGTATTTACAAAGCCTTACAAAATCAACCAAAAAATGAACTATATTTTCAAAAGCACTATATTATATCCCTAGGGAGTCATAAGGAATTCCACAAAACTTGGTAATATCAACATTGATCATAAATTATCAAGTTGCAAATCCATTGGGAAAATATAATATTTTACAGAACCTAAAATTCCATTAGGTGTATATACTCTCATAACTAAGGAGACATAAGAAAGCCTACAACCTAAGGAATAATAAAGGTTTCATCAAAATCAAGCTTATATACTTCAATTAGGAGAGTCATAAGGTAGACTACTCTATCCCAAAGGATCCACGTAATACAAGTGACTATTGGTATGTTAAACAACACTCTTAGGATTGGAATAAAGAAAATATCAATATGGTTTAAAAACTTGATGGATTACAATGATGAAAAGGGGAAAGAAAAGGAAAAATCAATACAGTGTGAAATAAGTTATGTAATCAACAACTTTGAAAAGGAAGATTCATCTAATGAGTCTGATGACTACTGTACCAAAGGAGATTTTAAACTGAAAAAATTTATCAACAAAATCTTATACAAAAAGAAAAATATGGAATAGCTTCAATTGTGCACATATGGCTAGAAGGTTTTATTAAGGAGATAAAAAAACATGATATTCCTAAAATAAACTTCAAATTTGTCAAATCATCTCTATTGTGCATCTATTGCAATCAATATGGTCATGAAAAATCTAATTGCTGGAGTTTCCATTCATGCAGATATTGTAATGGGACAAATCATTCAACATTTTCCTGTCATTCCAAATACAGGTACTATAAAAGCTATGAAAGAAGATTGCTACAAAGAATAAACTGCTATCTACAAAAACTTATTTCAGATGGTTCAACTAACATTGAGCTCAAGGTTGACATTTATGAAGGACAAAGGAAAATGTCTTACATAGGTACAAAAGAAATAAGAAGAATCCATTCAGACTCATGACATGCAAGACCATGAGAACCATTAATCATCGAAGGTACCCGACATCAAGAAACAAAGAGCTGCAAAAGATCAAAAGCGATATCTTGAAAATTGAAGCAACTGAAAAATAAGAACCCGAACAAGCGAATGATCATTCATTGGAGGAAAATCCACATTGAAGACTAAAATTCTTCAATACCCAAATATTGTAATACAAGGGGGTGTTAGAAATAGATCATATTACATTATTTGGGTCATGTAAATGTATCTACCAAGATACATACTTAGGACATTAGATTACTTTATGGGGAAGTTACTTAGTTTCTTCATGCAATGTAATAAATGCACAAGTGTCAATGTGCAAGCTATACATGTGCAAGTTGTCTCTTGCACAGCTAGAGAGAATGTTGGCCAAGGAATCTATCTTCCTATATAATGGCCTTATTGTCATAGTCATAGATATAGAGAACACATATAGCATAGTGTCATAGAGAGTGCATCATAGAGCATAGATAAAGTCACCCATATTGGAGATGGGTGCAATGTAGTCCAATAGCATTATTCATGGAGTGTTCATTTCCTCCACAGCTACATTGTATTCATTTCCATCATTTCTATTTATAGTTTATTTTCTATCATCTCGCAGATTTACTTTCTTTCATGTTATTATTTTTGCATTTTGTGATTGTTATCTCTCATTACATATAACATCAAAAGCTAACATTTGTACCATGTAATGTGATATAACCAAGAGATTAATCATGACCATTGGTCAAAATCATTTGATCGTAGCGTTTGATCAATTTTTTTTCCAAATAACAAATATTTAAGATTCTTAATAGACAATTTGAGTTTATTTCTAATTTTTAACTTACCTATTAAATATTGCTTTACATTCAATTTGAAAAAATAAAATAAAATAAAATATTTGTTTCAACATAGAATATAGATGATCATTTTAAAAATTTTGTATTTTTATTACAAAGAAGGTGTTGTAGAGGAGATCATTTGTATTCTAACTAATATAGTGGTGTTTCTCCTCCATTTAGGTGTAACACTTTAACTCTCATATGTGTCTATTATGGAGACATGCCTTATAACCATGGGCCCTTCTTCATAGTTGCAAGTATGTATTTCTCTAAAAAAAAATAAAAAAAAAATAAAATAATTTTTTTTTACCTTGAATATATTTCTGTTCTATATTTACTTTATAATTTTTTTTTAAAATAAAAATATAAATAGATCACTCATCCATTATAGTTTAAACTTAACTTATTATCAAAATATACTAATTCAATGGCCCAAGAAGATGACGAAGAGACATTTTCATATACAAAACAGACATCCTAATCATCTTGATCGAAGAGACATTATCATACACAAGACAGACGGTGCGGAGAATACGACGATACCAAACTCACATCAACAACACTCTCACGACTTAGTCGTCGGAAAACCAAACAGCGTGGACCGAAACTGCAGTTCCGGCGACCACCATTGATGAATACCATGGGCCCTCTTAAAATCAGTCACCGGCTTTAAACTCACGGTGAGCCTCGCCGCCGGAATCAAATGCGACGGCTTCGAATCCTTCCCGAACACAGACAGAATACAGTCGTTTACGGAATGACGAGATGCAATATCCGCAATCTTGCCCGCGCCAAAACCTTGCATTAATTCCCTATTCCCAAAATATCCGACATAGCCAGAACAAATGTGATCGCAGGGATTGACATACAAATTAGGCATCCAATTTCCCAGCCTGTCAAACGCGTCGGAGGCGTCAAGCTTTCTTCCCTTGACGGTGACGGCCAGGCCGGCGGTGAGGAGGCTGTGCGCCACATGGACCCCTAATTTGAGCTTCTCGTTCTTTATCTTCTCCACGGGGGCGGAGGTGAACGGCGGGCTGAACAGGTGGCACTCCACGCGGAAACCGTCATTCTCGCACAGTTCCCGGCCGGCCAGTAAGGCCATGGCGGCTCCCAGGGAATGGCCGGCGATCCAGACGTTGCCGTGGCCGTGCTTGGCGACGCTGGAGCGGACGGCACGGAGGGCCGACTGGAACCTGGCGGCCTTGTGAAGGCCGTTGGATATTAGAACCAGATCTAGCTTTAAGTCCGCGCGCCATGTCTCGGGTTGCAAGATCGTTCCCCTGAAGGCTACGACCGCCGCTGGGGCTTGCGCCGGCTTTTCTGCGGCGTGTTCGAAGACGGCGCCGAAGATCGAACCGTCGACGTCGTCCACCATTATTTCCGTGGGGCGAAAATTGAAGAAAGTCCACCAGGCGGGCGCGAGGGCTTCATTTGGGCCGTGGCGGTTCTCCTGGCGGTCTCTTGCCAGAACGTAAACTCCCTGCACCAGCGACCCGGCAACGCATCGCCTGTGCGTGGGATCCGCCCTGTAAAGATTTACAATATTTGTTAGTGCGAAATCGGGGACTGAAGGATCGAAATATGAGGAGATCGTGTTGTCGTTAAATTACCAGTGGACGTGAGCCAGATGACGGGGTCCCGTGAGTTCGAAGTTATCGCGCTCGTCTGCCATTCAAATATAGAAATCCTTGGAAGAAAAGGATTCAAGGGATTATGACTGAAATAATCAATGAATGTTTGCTGGGTATGTTAGATCTGATGATGAAACTGCTGCTGCCGTTGTTATGACGACGAAGGTTTGCGTCCAACGAGGAGGCGCATTCGACTCCTCCTTAGACGCGGGATTGTAGGTGGGAAAATACCTTGCAACTGCATCTACCGCATATTCTTTTCGTGCTATTCAATTTAGATTTAATGTATATATTTGCTAGTACCATTTACGGATGTTAATAATGTTTGTTATTTTTTAAATTGGTTAAATAGGGTAAAAATAGATTTATATTTGGATTTGAATTTAATCAATAATAATAATAATAATAATAATAATAATAATAATAATATATATATATATATATATATTATAAAATTAATTTTGATGATAATTTATTTATTTTATATTTTTAAAATAAGTAGCATAGTAACATTAATGTTAAAGAAATCTGATCGTGTGAGGAGTTGGAGGCAGTGGGTTGTGTAAAACTCTCCAAGGTCAAATCCATCCCTTCACATGAGATATGACCCTAATCTAAAGATTGTTTGAGGTTTGATTTGTTTTTTTTGTGTGGAAGGTTTAAGGTTCAAAGTGGAGTGTGTGTAATTGTGTGTTAAACTTCTATTGATAAGTTTTATATGTTATGTCCGGGGTTATCACACAAAAAAGTCAAAAGGTGGATTAATAATTTCTTACGCAAAAGAGCAATCCAACGATATCGTGAGCAACCGGTGGTCCATTTCACATTAAAACTCCAAAATTTAAATCTTGCTTGATAAAAAAAGAAATGAAATGAGATTTTAATTACGTCTGCGAAACCCAAATATGGTCTATGGGACCTCAAATATGGAAGTACAATTACTCAAATCGTATCATATGATCTTTAATATCTTTGAGAAGGTTGTTCCTTCTCCTGCTGATTTGGGTTAGCAATTCTCTAACTTTTTTTATTTCTTGTCTTCAAATAAATCTGCCATAAACCCGTTCCCAAGTGTTTCTTTGTATTTGTCACGGAGGCATTTATAGATGAAGTGTTCCTCTGTCTTTACTGCCCCTGTGTTGCATAGAGTACGTATCCTTTCTTCCCATTGTTCTTTGGACGTTGTCCATCTCCCTGTTTCACATCTAAGCCTATGAGAGCTAGTCCTTATCGAGCAATGAGGATTTTTTCCTTCCATTTGATTTCGGCGCCTATATACGCTTTTTCCTTGTGGTCATACGTTGGGTTAAAATTTGCAATATAATATTGTCTTTTCTTGCTTGCATTTTTCCACATGCCACTTCTGAACTTTTCATTCACATAATTTTTTATGTCTTTGTTGACATTTGGGCATTCATTTATGTTGATTTCCCAACGACTCATCCATTTATGATTTTATTTCATCCATGTATTCTTTCGCCTATGCAACTCTTCATCCCTAGCTGCCTAGCCCATCTATCATCTTTCATGTTTTCTATTTTTTCAAGTAACATAACAACTCGGTCATAGAAATTGCTTCTAAAGGGAACATTCTAGTTTCAGCTAGAATAATTTCATAAGGGGTTGTGGCCTTAATTTTGAGAAAAATTGATATTAGATATGTTTGAATCCTTTTTATTTGCCTCCATTTTGTATTTGTTGTGTCACTAGCCCACATATTGCAACCATAAAAACCGGTATAACAAGTAGGCCAAATAAGACCTTGGTGATCTTCCAGTCCCACAACTCGGCATTCCTACACCTGTTTTGAAGTGCATATAGTGCTCTCCAACCACTTTAGGTTCTTTTCATCCTACATGTATTCCAATTAAGTTTTTCATGAAATCCTATGCCTAGGTATTTGTATTCTACTACTACTTCAAGGGTTCTCCTAAAAATTGAAATTCAAGTTGTTGCTTCTTTTTTGCTGAAAAATCATAATTTTTGTTTTGCTAGTGTTCACCTGCATCCCAACTTCTTTACAAAAGAGTTATAGAACTTGAAGATGATCTTCTAGATCTTTGACTGTTTTAGCCACAAGAATTACATCATTTGCATACAAGAAATGGATATATCCTATATCATTTATATGCTTTGTATTCGAAAATAAAGTATATGTTTTAATCATTAATTTTCGTAGAATATAATTTTATTGACAATTCCTTATTGCCATGTGGATAGTTCTTTCTCTCTTGGCGAAAATAATTTTATTGACAATTCCTTATTGCCATGTGTATAGTTCTTTCTCTCTTGGTGTCAATCCTTTATTCTTGAAAAATAAACTTACATGTTCTTTTAAATGCTATTTTTTTTTCCAAAAAATTATATATGGTCTTTGCCCTCTTTAGGTAAAAACTTTCAATAGAAAAATTATTGAAAAAAATATATATTTATAATTTATATATATTATAATTTTTAATATTTTTATTTATTTTATTTAAAAATTATAATTTTTTGTTTTATATGAGGTATTTTATTGATATGTTAAAAAGAGATTTAAATTTAAATTTTAAAGATATGATTGTTGTAAAAGTAGTAGTCTGATTTGAATCATCCATGTATCTCTATCAGATAACTACGGTAAAAATCCCTACACTTACCAACTCATGTATATAAAAAAAAATCTTATTGATACTAAGAAGGAAATATAAAAAGAATTGAAAATAACAAAGAAAAGCCTATAAATTATTTTTTTTTGAAGATCCTTTTGAAATTATTAAAAATTAGAAAAAAGAAAAAATTAAAAATGCTATAGAGAAAGAAATTAAGTGTATGAGTGCTATTAAATTTTATTTCAATCAATTTTCTCAAAATTAAGGCCACAACCCCTTATGAAATTATTCAAGCTGAAGCTTGAATGTTCCCTTTAGAAGCAATTGCTATGATCAAGTTGTTAAAAAACGATAGATGGTCTAGGGCAACTAGGGACGTAGATTTGCATAACAAAATCAGAAATGGATGAAACTTTGGGAAATCAACATAAATGAATGCCCAAATGTCAACAAAGACAACAAATTATGTGAATGAAAAGTTTAGAAGTGGAATATGGAAAAATGCAAGCACTAAAAGATAATATTATATTGCAAAGTTTAACCCAACGTATGACCACAAGGAAAAAGCGTATATAGGCGTTGAAATCAAGTGTAAGGAAAAAATCCTCATTGCTTAGATAAGTACTAGCTCTCATAGGCTTAGATGTGAAACATGGAGATGGACAACGCCCAAAGAACAATGGGAAGAAAGGATATGTACTCTATGTAGCACAAGGGCAGTAGAGAAAGAGGAACACTTCATTTATAAATGCCCAAGTTTTTCAAATACAAAGAAACGCTTAGGAAACGGGTCTATGACAGAGTTATTTGAAGACATTAAAATAAAAAAAGTTGGAAAATTGCTAACCCAAATCAACAGGAGAAGGAACAACCTTCTCAAAGATATTAAAGATCATATGATATGATTTGAGTAGTTGTACTTCCATATTTAAAGTCCAATAGACCATATTTGGGTCTCGCGGACGTAATTAAAATCTTTCATTTCATTTGTAAGAAATGCTAAAATCCTTTCTAAAGTAAATTATAATAAAAAACAATGTGTAGATCTTTTTAAATTATCAAAGACTACATAAATAAAAATTAAAAATTATCTTGCGAAGCAATACAAAGTACAATAGGTGACACAATTGGGGACCACACTCCTCTCGAGATAAAATGACAACCTATATCCCACAATTACCTTTATATATTTTTTAATTAGTTATATTGAATTGAAATGATTTCATCTGCATTGCATCATATGGTATTTTAACCTTAGTTTTTTTTTTAAATATTGAAGACCTTTATTTAACCGGCAAACACCTTCATCGTATCGTGAAAGGACCGGGCAATCAATCACTCCTTTTTAAATAGAGAGCCATATCGCCTCATTAAATTAAATTGAAACGGTCTCATGCCGCCTTAAAGCTTTAGTGCTTGGGACCCCATCCATTTCTAGCTAATCCTGGATCTCTACCGACCAAGCCGGGGCCAGTGACACCTCGATCTCCAAGTCTTGAGAAAACGGGAACCATCTGAAATGAACCAAAAGGCCCCTGGGTGGGGCCTTGACGAATAGGATACGCCGTTATTACGAATGGATTCATGGAGACGGGAAACTCCGAGATACTTTAAAAGGTAAGCGCTCCCCTTTTTACCTTTTTTTATCTTAAGGCTTGGCAGCAAACCCCTCTAAAATGGAGGGAGGTACGGCCAATCCGCTACCCCCAGCTAATTCGAGACCCCGACGGCTAAATTGGTCCCTGGGCTGTTGAGCAGAGTCCAACCCCTCTGGAATGGATGGTACAAAGTCGTCCTGCTTTTCATAAACCTTTATATTAACATTATAATTATTGTTTTTATTTTTAAATTGAACTACTTTTATTCTAACCAACCTTTATATCAACATTATAATTATTGTTTTTCAAAAAAAAAAACATTGTACGAAGACAAAGGTTAAAAAATTTCGTGGTTTTAGGTTTGTACATATAAGAAATATTTTCAATATATAAAAAATAAAAAGAAAAATTTATATGAAAAATATTAAAAGTAATTTAAACATATAATTTTTAAAATTTTGTATTCATTAATAAAATTATAATAATATTAATAACATTAAAAATAATATTTAATAGGAAAATATTTTTATTTTATTAAATATTATTATTTATTAAAAAATAAAAATAAAAATAAAAATAAATATTATTTATTTTTTATAATTGAAAATGTTGTTTATTTAATATATATAATTATTCAACTATCCCCATCAATATTACCATGAAACATATCGATCAATTAAGTTAAAGGTTAATAATATCATTTTCTCAAACTATAGTAGTTATAATATCGAATATCGATAATAAAAGAAAGAAGACCCATTATTTACTTCAGTGAGAAGCTAATGATCAATTAAGTTAAAGGTTAATAATATAATTTTCTCAAACCATAGTAGTTATAATATCGATAATAAAAGAAAGTAGACCCATTATTTACTTCAGTGAGAAGTTAATGAGGTTACGAAAAAATATTTAGTTTATGATTATGGGTTCTATACCATTGCCTAAACATTCAAGAAGTGGAGGCATTATTTATTACCAAAGGAATCTATGTTGTACACGTTACAAATTTAACCAAATTATTTTATAGGTTAATATCCTAAGAAATATTAAAAGTAATTTTTTTTTTAATTTTTTATAGTAAAGGAAAGATAGTTGTGTATATATATATATATATATATATATAGTTTAACTAATATAGTTATTTAACTATTTTTCAATTATGTTCACGAGGGTTAGGTGGATTGGTAAGTTCTTGGGCACTTACCAAGGGGAGACCTATGTTCAAACCTCGCGGGCATGCCTAACTTAGCATAGAAAGTAGTCTGATCTGAATCCTTTGAGTGCGCGCGCAAGATCGATGATAACAGTACAAACCTTGTGTAATCGACGGTCCCCATCTCACATCGAGTCAACGTTAACAAGATGAATAGGTTTGTTGGGAGAAGTCCCTATGGTTTGAATCTTGCGTTGGCAATTACTAAAAATAGTGGTTGTAACGAACTCTCCTATGTACCAAAAAAAAAAACTATTCTCCAATTAATATTACCATGAAACATATCGATTTATTAACATAAGGTCAATAATATCAAACGATTGAACTATAGCCATATTATGGATAGTAAAATAAGGTATAGCCATTGCTTACTTTAGTAAGAAGTTAAATGAGAGTGGGAAGAAATATTTAGTTTATGATAAGGAGTTCTATGCCATCTTGCAAGCACTCAAGCATTATTTATTACTGAAAGGAATTTATGTTGTACATGTTGACAATTTAGTTAAATTATTTACAGCATAACATCAATATTTCACAATAGAAAATCTTACTATTATATTCATAAATCATCAAATATTACATCAAGATCAATTACAAAGTATGGAGCTTTGTCTTCAATATATAACCTTACAAAATGTCTCTTCAATACTCTTGACTATTGCTCTCCTCAAACATCCGAGAGATGCAACCTTTCACATTCCTCACTTATGACAAAACTCTCATAATTACATGACTCTTCACTTTACATCTTGACACATATTTCATGACTCTTCACTTTCATATTTGACACCTAACATCTATGACTCTTCACTTACTTTCTTGACACCTAACATCTATGACTCTTCACTTACTTACTTGACACTTTGCACTCTCATAACTCACACCTCACACCTCACACTTTGACATCTTGCACACTTTATTACATAGCACATAATCACTCCTCACACATTGATACACATTAGACAAAATATAGACACACTTTTAAACTAATATTTACAAATGGGTACTTTAATTGTACCAAATAATGTAATATCTCCAATATTACATAGATCACCATGCTTTGCAATTCATAAATAATCAAGGCAAGATGAACCAAAGACATATGAAACGAGTGGACTATCTTCAAAGTTATTCATTTGTTTTGAAGCATAGAAGTGGAAGTTCAAATAATATAGCTAATATCTTGAGTAGAAGAAGTTTGTTGATGAATACATATGAAATCTAACTATTGAAAGAAGTAAACATCTAACCAATTTTTAATGTGGTTGATTTATATCCAAATTATTATATATCTACAAATTGTGCCGAAGACATTACACTTAAAGTAATAAAGATTCTATCCAAAAAATATTCTTTATAACTTTTTTTTAATGTAAAGGCAATTATAATTTTTTTTTTTAAATCATTACAAATATAATATCTATTTTTTTTCAAAAATATTATATTCTTCTAATTAATTTATTCTCAAATATATATAATTAAAATAATAATAAAAATCAATCCTTTAAAAAATTATTTATAACTGTAAGATTACTTTAATGGTAAGAACCTTGCCCCTTTTTAAAAGGTTCAAACCTCGCTTAATATGAAGGAACTCTAACCCTTCATAAAAACCTATGTATAAACTCATTAAATTTATTTTAAAAAAAATTATTGTAATTATTTACAATAACCAGAAATTACATGTAATTAGTTTTTTACCTTTAAATCTATTTTTCTTCTATGTCTTCTTTTTTTTTTGGTATAAGGTAGAGGTGGTTATAAGGTCCACAAACCTTTTACAAAGTCAAAATGGGCTGGTTCTAGCATCAAGCCCGTATAATCAAAATACAAAATGGATCTTTCTAAGACTCACATTAAGCCATACTTAGAGTCCACAGTCCTATACTTGTCGCTTGACTATTCAGATAAAACAAAAACCAAACAACACCTAGCACTTACTAACACTAGGTTGCTCGTATCGTACACTTGTCACCTCCCGTGCCCCAACAAATGGGATGCCTTTTCTCGCCTAATTCCATCTCGTCGGATTACTCATCATCAGCCCCTCCGATCTCCCCGATGCTCTAACAGGTTTGATCTTAGCTCTTCTCTAGCAACCAACACCAATAGTTCTTGAGGGAAGTTATCCTTCCAAATTTGCATCTCCCCAACGAAAACTGCAATATTTGCCATTAGATCCGCCGCCTGGTTCCCTTCTCTGAAGGTGTGTTGGATTCGGGCATTAACCAAATGAGATTTATGAATCCTTGCTTCTAGGATAAGCTCCAATATGGTCCAGCTGGGGTCTTTATCCTCCTTAATTGCCTTGATTATATTAAGCGAATCCCCTTCAAAGATAACTTCCTTATAACCCTCAAGTCTGGCAATTCTCATTGCCTGCATGCGAGCTCGGGCTTCGCAAAATGATTTGTTTGAGTTCCCAAAGGCTCGAGAAAGGCAAGGACCACTTTTCCTTCCTCATTTCTCAAAACTCCTCCTCGCTCCCCGCAGCCCCGGATTTCCTTTTAGCCGCCCCGTCAAAATTAAACTTAACCCACTTTTGTGTGGGGGGTATCCACTTGACACCATCCCGTGGGTTGGTTGTAATGTCTAGGTCCTGGAAGTTCCTCTCCCCGAGCTCCGCAAAATCCTCCTTTCCCTTAGAGACATGGTCTCATTTTTGAAGAAGAAAGTTTTCCAGCTTTTCTTTCAAAGCTCGATTATTTTATTGCCACATAACCCGGGATCTTTCTTACGTCCTTTAAATACTCTCTTATTTCTCTCATTCCATATCCCCCATAAAAAATGGGGTAAGCCGAGCTTCCAGAGCCAAGTCAAAAGCTTTGCCCGAAGGGGGAAGCCCACCGTATGCGTAAGTCGGACATGCTATTTGGACAGACCCAATCTATATGAAATTTGGACAGGATCATTTGGAAGACTCTACAAGAAAAATCACAAGTTAGAAATATATGACTTACGGATTCTATCGCTTTCTCACACAAGATACATCGATTGATGAATTGGAAACCTCTCCTTTGCAGATTATCTCGTTGTCGGGATCTTATTTTGAACTCGCCAACCAAAAGAAGAAAGCTATTTTTGGGGTTAAATTATTTAACCAAATAACGTAAGTCGGAGTCCACCCATTGAATCCCGAGTGGATTAACTTATAGGCGCTTTTACCGAATAGATCCCACTTGTAGTTTTGCCCCAAATCGCCTTGTCTCTTCCTCCCCCGGGAATGATCGGGAACACCCTTAAAGCATCATTGAGTTTGGTTAGGGCCACCTTCTCTTGCTCGACGCATTATGAACTCGTGATTTTCTTCCAAGAAGAAGTTTCCTGTGCTACGAGAATAAAATCCCCTACTTTTCCTCCCATTTCCTTCGAAAGTTTATGTTGGAGGACTTGAAGGTCTAAGTTATCTTTCGTAGGGGCCTCTTCCAACCACGGGTCTTTCCAAAAGTCCACTTGTCTTCCATTACCAATTCTCCATCCGATGCCTTTCCCCGACTACCTCCCGACATTCGAGCAAACAATTCCAAAAATAGGATCCTCTAGGAAGATTATCGACTTTCAGGAAGTCCCGATTATTTCGATATATTTTGCCTTAAGAAGTTTTACCCATCCCAATTGATCATTATTGATAAATCTCCATACCTGTTTGCCAATCGTAGCTTGATTCAATTCTTTCATTCTCTTTAACCCCAGGCCCCCCTGATCCTTGCTTGCACACACCTGATTCCATGCTACCAATGAAATTCTCTTTCTCTCCTCTGAACCTGACCACAAGAAGTTGCGTTGAATTAGCTCCAATGTAGCTCGGACCTTTGCGGGCATTCTAAATAGAGACATGCAAGAAATTGGAATGCTCGTAAAGTAGTTTGAACTAATAAGGCTTTTCTCGCGGAGCCGAGAAGGTCGCCCTTCCACCCTCGCTAACTTTTTGGAGATCCTGTCAATGACCGAGTTCCACAAAGTAGCCTTCATTCTTCCTTCGAACATAGGCATGCCTAGATAAGTTGCTGGTAGAAGCTCCTTTCCACAACCGAAGAGGTTAGCTATTCTTTCCTCCCTCCCACCAGGCGTGTTAAAGAAATAGATGCTACTCTTCTTATAGTTTATGTACTCTCTTGCTTTCGTCTCATACTTGGTTAGAATTCTCTTCAACTTCCTAGCTTGAGGCACCGAGGCTTTGGACACAATGATTGTATCATCCACAAACCGTTGGTGAGACACCGGCCTCGCCGTTGAGGCTGGTTTAAAACCTTCCAATTGACCATCTGCCACCGCCGCTGAAATGTTCCTACCCAATGCTTCCGCTAAAATAATAAACAAGTATGGAGACAAAGGATCTCCTTGTCGCAACCCCCTTTCACTCTTAAAGTAACCGGAGGGTGACCCATTCACCATGACAGAAAATCTTGTAGTAGAGATACAACTAAAAATCAACTTAATCCACCGGGGACGTAAACCAAACTTACCCAAAATCTTGGTGAGGAACCGCCATGAGACCCGGTCGTAGGCTTTATTCATATCAAGCTTTAGTAACATACCCGCTTCCTTACTAGTCACCATTGAATGAATAACCTCATGAATTGTGATGATACCATCCAATATTTGTCGCCCTTTCACAAAGCCACCTTGGTTCATATCAATGATGAAAGGAAGGATAACCTTCAACCTATTGGCGATTGTTTTTGTGAGAATCTTCATCAGAGTGTTACATAAACTGATAGGGCGAAAACTGGAAAATTCCATTGCTCCCACTAGTTTAGGGATGAGGACTAAAAAAGTAGCATTAACTCCTTCCGGGATTTCCATGTCCTTTTGAGCCTCAATTATAGCTTCCACTACATCATTGCCTAGGATATCCCAAAACTTCGGAAGAAAGTCGCAGGGAAGCCATCCGGTCCTCGGGGAGTCGTTACCATCCATGTCAAAAACGACCTTCTTGATTTCCTCCTTTGTGAAAGGACTAAGTAAGAATCCATTAAGATTATCAGTTACGAGGGGTGGAATGGCTGCCAACAGAGAGTCCTCTTCTTCAATAGTCGGATTTACATCTTCTAGCAACGATTTAAAGTACTCAACCGCTTCCCTCCTTATGTCTTCCATATCTTTGGTGTTAGACCCATCGGCCATCTTGATCTCCTTAATTTTGTTAGTACTCCCGTGGCGAAGAGTAGAGACATGGAAGAACTTTGTATTTCGGTCACCCTCCTTTAACCAACGCAGCCTGGATTTCTGCCTCCAAAAGGTTTCTTCAAATCCTAGCATCGTGTGGTATTCGGCTAATGTGCTCCCTCTCCCGGTTTCTCGGATCCTCCGTAAGTCGCTCCGACTTCAACTTCTCCCGTAGTTCATTGATCTTGTCTTTTAGTTCTGCCTTTTTAACAAAAATATTGCCAAAGGAAGTTTTGTTCCACTCTCTAATGTTAGCCTTCACATTCCTTAGTTTACATGCCACTTGGGCCGGTTTCGAACCATTATACTTTTTGTCCCACCATTGGGCAACCGGATCCTTGAGATCCCGATGTTGGAACCACATAAGTTTGAATTGAAAGGGTCTGATGTATCTTTTCTTAGAGTCCTCCCCTGTTTCCCATAGAATTGGGTTGTGATCAGACCCGATTCTTGGGAGTGCCGTTAATGAAGAGTCCCCAAACCTCTCCAGGCATTCTTGAGAAAGAAGAAACCTATCTAATCTTATCTGAATTTGGTTTTCCTTCAATCTTTTGTTAGACCATGTATAGGAGAATCTACGCAGTCCACATCCATCACTCATGTTGCTCAACAAAATCTCTAAACTCGTAGATATCGGCAGTTATTCTTTGAGAGCCCCCCAATTTATCTACAGGATTAAGGTAGCAATTGAAATCCCCCGCCACAATCCAAGGGTAGTTGGGGACCGTCTCCCTCAATTCAGCTAGCTGACTCCAAAGAACCCTTCTCAATCCCTGTCTAACCGGAGCATATACATTCGTTAAGATCCACTCTTCCTGCGTGGTTTTATCCACACATAAGAGACAAATAAACCAACTAGACATCGGAATCACTCTACTATCAATCACATTTTTGTTCCACATAACCAAGAACCCTCCCGCTGTTCCAAGTGGCCTCTTGGCCTACTACTTCAACTTCTCGCCAAGTCCTATTCTTAAAAGGAATAACTCTACTCTCCTCCATTTTAGTTTCTTGCAGTAAAATCATATCCGGTTTGTGTTCTTGTCTAAGAGCATACAAAGCTCTTATTTTTGCAGGATTACTCCCACGAATATTCCATGAAAGAATCTTCATTTATGGGCTTTGGATCCTCGAGCCTTTGCCCCAAAGAGCAATATCGCTTGAGTGCCATCACCCACTCCTCGCTCGCTTCTTTCTCGCCTTAAGGCGACATTGCTAGGTTTCCCTCTTCCTACCGAACCATATCCCCATACATCCGCTCTAGGTTGAAGTTCCTTAGGATTCACTTGGCTTCTAGTAACCATCTTGGGTAGGTCGGCCTTGGTATTTGGGGTAACAATCTGCTTTCCAGAGTTAACCGGTCTTTTTGACGATGGAGATGATTCCGTGCTCTTAGCTTCTTGATTAGTAGATTCTTTTTTCCCCCGCTTTGGGGTTACACCGATCTTGGTGGTTCACCTCTTCCTCCCCGAGTATCCTTGCCCGTATTATTAGTTTCCTCGCTCCTTCCTCTCGATTTTTCTCCTCTAAATCCTTCTCTTGAGTCTCCTCTACCTCGAATTCCACTTCTTGGCTGTCCATCCGATCTCCCTTCAAATGATTTAATGCATCAAAACCGTTCTCCACTGGGATGTTGATCTCCTTGGAATTTCTTCCCATAAATTCCTCTCGCAGTACATGGGACCACTTCCACCGAGCCTCCATAGGCCTCCCGTATCACCCAATCAAACTTACTTTCCCCGTGGCGTTGATCTATGGGGTTCTTTCCTTTGTTATTTGGCTCCGAGGCTTGTCAGTATCATCTTAGGAGCAGAGTTGAGCTTGAGGGTTCCCATCAAAGGGACCAGCCTCCCCCGTGAGAGGGTTTTGGGGCATAGGAATTTTTGGGAGGAGGGTTAAAACGTTGCCTCTTGCTTACAATAGGGCGAACAGTGTCTCTGATATTCGGATTTTGAGCTCCACGTCCTTGAGGCCCGAGGTTGGGTAGGAATGGAGATCTGCATGGGGGAGGGATATTATTCGCGGGTTTGAGGATCAGTATTTTGGAGTGGGGGCTGGTTCTTGGAAATGCAAGTGGATACCCCGGTGCCCTACCTTCCCACAAACACTACACTTAAAAGACATATTTTCATATTCAAATACCTGAGTATGAAGGCCAAACATAGACGACAAAATAATGGATTTAGGGAGCTCTTTACTCAGGTCCGCCAACACACACATGCGAGCAGACATGAGTCTTGTTTTGCTCAAGGTTGCAGGATCAATAGCTATTAGTTCTCCAATCTCTGTAGCTATCCCAACCAATATTTGTTCGTTCCAGAAAAGCAGAGGTAATCCTGGCATCTTAACCCAAATAGGAGCCAAATCCAAAGACCTGAGTCTGGGGGTTGAAATCGGGGGACCAACGCTTCAGATACAAGCCCCTTTTCCCAAAAAACCAAGGACCTCCTTGGAGAGTCCTTTCCATGTCCCGTTCACATTGAAATGTCACCAAAAGAAAACTCTTGGGTAAAGCCTTAATCATCATACCGGCCCTTGGCCGCCATTTTTGGATGGCCCATCTCCTTATGACTTCCATGTCCGGCCTCACCCCCATAAATTTAGCCACCAAAGATGTTCCGCCCTCCATAGCCACATGCTCGAGCTAAGGAATCCGGGACGTGCAACCTACCATTGACAGATTTTAGATTAAAACAAGAGTCGGATAATTTTTGCTTACCGCGAAGAGCATTAAGATATGAAGGTCTCCAGCTTGCCGTGTTTCTCTTTGTCTCCTTCTTGGTTCTTCCTTTGATCCCGACGCATAGAGTCCCGGGTCCCCCTCGGAGAAATCTTCAACCGCATCCGCCCAACGCCCTTGGACCGGTTCCAAAAGAACTTCCTTGTCCACATCCTCCGCCCGGGGGCCTGCTATCTCGCCAGAGCCCCCACCTGCCGCGTCTGCTGATCTGCCCTCTGAAGTCCCACACCTAGGGTTTGATGCCCCTAGACCTCTCGCTCCTCCTCCTTGCTGCTCCATCCGTCCGATCCCATACTTTGGACTATTCTTCTATGTCTTCTTGATAATAGGATAAACTTCTAATATTTTTCTTCTGTCTTTTTTTTTTTGATGAGTAACAATAATATTTACAGTGGGTTTTTTGAAGGGTCCCAAAACCTTAGGTACATAAGTAGCCGTAGCTAAATTTCGATGTTAGAGTAGACCGGGGCTGCGCCCTTGGGGACCAATCCGGGGCCCAGGGGCCCCAGTGCCTACAAAAGGTCCATCCATCTATGCTGCTAGCAAGACAAAATTTGGTCTGAGGCCATCAAACAAGGAGAAACCTCGAAATTGCCCAGTAGTTAACCCAAAAAAATACTGGTCACCACCGCTCCAGGTAGCCCTACAGCCGAACCTGACCTGAACGGGGGCCCCAACCTGGCAGGTTAGATCCCCTCCTTGTTAGGGTCATCGCCCAACCCGCGTCGGAGTTCAAATAGGGCATTGGCCTATGAGGAAGCCGCTTTTGCAGAAGCGGTCAAGGAGCTGATCGTGATGTCTAGGAGGGCCCTTGCGGATCGAACTTGCGCCAGGAGTCGGGGCCCCGCCTGGGACCTGAGTCAGGGTTTCGCATTTTTGGGTGGGTCTGCGCCGTTTCGGGGAAGGAGAGGCTTCAGGGGATGGGGTCTCCTTAGATTTGGATGCTGCAGAGGGGGGAACGGAGGACAGGGCAGGGGATGACACGAGCTGGGAGGAGCTGAGGGGGCGAGGCTGTCGACAACCACATGGGGCAGGGAAGGGGAGCCAATGACAACGCTCCAATTGGCACAATATGGACAGGGGAGCAGTTTGGGGAAAACTCCTGGGAGAAAGGTGCATGTGGTCTGACTCGGCATGGAGATCCATCGAAGCGGCACCCGAGACGAGAAAGGCGAAGTGAGAGGTCGCGCGCTCCAACTTGGGCTTGCCAGGTTTGCTAGCGAGGCTGCAGTTATCCAGATCAGGATAAGCCGAAAATCTGACGTGGCCTTTGATGCGGGGAGCACTTGGCGAGATGTGATGGCGCTTGATCGGATTAACCAGCCCCCGGGCGAGAGGGTCGTTGGGGCCAATCATCAAGGCAGAGCGGAAAGGAGTATCCCTTGTCCATGTGGGGAGGGCGTGACGTCAGACCTCCAGGGCCCCGAATCGGGGCGATCTAAGCGCTTGAACTCTCATTAGCGCTTGAATTGTCTTGAGACGCTAATTGGACCAGAGCATCAGGGAAATTCATGGTCCAGGTGGTGAGATCTTCCGTTGTGGTGGCTTTATTGGCCATGAAATCGGTTGCACTGTTGCCTTATCTGTATACATGATGAAAGGAGTGGTGAGTGACTCCTTGGAGGATGGTGAGAACTTTCTGAATGGTGTTGTGGATACGCCATGAGCTATTTCCCAAGCTGCGGGCGACCTTGATGATGAATTTTGGGGAGCTCTCCTTGAGGGCTATCAGCCCGTGAAGGAGAGCTGCTGCTTCGATGAAGTTGTTGGTATGAATGCCAAGCGGTTCAGCGTATGTCAAGATCAGGGCCCCGTGATTGTCTCGGATGACCCCACCCACTCCAGAGGGGTCGGGGTTTCCTTTAGAAGCTCCATCGAAGTTAAGTTTAACCCATTCGAGAGGAGGGCAGTCCACCTTGTCGTAAAACGACAAGAAGGGGCGGGAGGGGGACCGAGGGGGAGCTGGACTCCAAGGGAGGAGAGGAGGGTGGACTCGACCAGCCTTCGGGGCACCTCGCTCAAGGGGAGGGAGCGGGAGTTCTCAAGGGCGAAGGCAACCGCCTTGGCCGCCACCCACTTGGGGGAGTGGGCCGGGGAGGAGAAGGCTCTACTGTTGCGCTAAGCCAGAGTTGCCAGAGCAGATGAGGGAGGCAAGAGCCCCAAAGGAAGCGGAGGAAGGGGTGGGCAAAGGGATTGGGCCACTGGGATAGGAGGTCAGAGATGGAATTGGGGGCCACCCATTGGATACAAAATTGGGATAGGATGAGGCCTAGGGCTTCAAAAGAGAAGGGACATCTAAGGAAGAGGTGATTAGTGGACTCCCTGGTAGCACAACAAAGGAAGCATCTATTCGGGATCTGAAAGACCCTCCTGATCAGGTTATCGATAGTCAGGATCTTATTTTGGATGGCCGCCCAAACGAACTGGCTGATTTTGGGGATCAACTTCTTGGCCCACACCTGCTTGGCTAGGAATGGGGCCTCATCAGGGACTCTTTAGAAGTTGTAGGCAGATTTGACAGAGAAGATGCCACTAGGAGTGTCGTGCCAGATGCATCTGTCGTTCCCTCCGAAAGACGGGATAATTGTCACCTCAAGGAGACGCTAGAGCCTGGAGGATTGAAGTGGGTGCCTGGGGTTCAGGATGGGCTTCCATGTTACCCGTCCATGGTTCTGGGTGAGATAGTCCGACACTTTGGGCCCTCTGCCCACCAAGTCCGATTTGAGGACGAGGAGATCGTTGTTAGCAATCAGGGCCTCATCTTGGATCCACCTGTCTTCCCAGAAGTTGATCTTGGTTCCATCCTCGAGGATCCATATGGTCCCCTTTTGAATGATGTCTTTAGTGGAGATGAGGGATTTCCAAAAGGCTGATCCGTCTTTGGGCTGGGAGTTGCTAAGGAAGGAGTGGTGGTGGATGTATTTCCTGCGCACGATACTGACCCATTCATCAGGGACATTGGTGAACACCTTCTAGGCGTGCTTGGATAAGAGGGCCTTGTTCATGGGGGTCACCCGCCTGAGCCCGATCCCTCCCTCGCATTTTGGACGGCAGACCAGGGGCCAGGAAACTAGGGGAATCCTCTTCTTATCTTCGCTGCCCGACTACAGAAAGCGTTTATGGATTTGCTCGATGTGAGTTGTAATGGAGGTCGGGATTCTGAAGATCGACATGAAGTAAACCGAAATGCTTTGAAGAACCGCCGACAGGAGGGTGGCTCGACCTGCCTGTGAGAGGAGGTGGCCTTTCCAAGGGGCCAGCTTCCTCTGGATCCGATCAATCATCCCGCTCCAAAGGGTCTTGGAGGAAGCTCTTGTAAACATAGGGAGCCCGAGGTAAGAGGAGGGGAGGGAATCAGGGGTACATCCAAGAATCCGCCCGATTATGATTTGCCTAGCCGGGGGGTATGGATAAAGAAAATTTTACTTTTTTGGAGGTTGATTTTTTGCCCGACCGCCTCCTCATACAGGGTCAAGATGTGTTTGATGGTCTTGGCTTGAGGGATTGAAGCTGAAGTAGCAAGGATGGTGTCGTCCACGAATGACTGATGGGACACAGGGGGTAGGCCTGGTGCATCCCAGGGCCTCAGCCAGAATGATGAAGAGGATCGGGGATAGGGGGTCGCCTTGGCGAAGGCCTCTGAAACTGGAGAAGAACCCGACGGGGGATCCGTTAACGAGGATAGAGAACCAAGGGGAGGACACAGTTTCTGATGAGACTGACCTAGGAGGGGTGGAACCCGAACTTGAGAAGGACCTTGGAAAGGAAATCCCAGTCAACTTTGTCGAAGGCCTTGTTCATATCTAGCTTGAGCAGGAAGGAGGCCTTTTTGGATAGGAGGGTCGAGTGGATGGGCTCGTGCATGATGATAACTCTGTCTATGATAAGTCTGCCTTTGATCGAGCTCCCCTAGCAGGGGGCAATGATCAGGGGAAGGATATCCTTAAGGTGGGAGGCCATGGATTTGGTCAGGATTTTGTATAAGACATTGCACAAGCTGATGGGGCAAAAATCAAAGAGGGATCTGGCTGCCTGAGACTTGGGGATCAGAGCAATGAAGGTGGAGTTTATACCTTTAGGGATGGAGCTGGCGGACTAGAGGTCCCGGATGGCTGCGCACACTTCTTGGCCAATGAGGTCCCAAAAGGATTGGAAGAACCAAGGGGGAAACCCATCTAGGCCCGGGGCCACCTCGGCCTTCATGGAAAACGTAGCAGCATGGATTTTGGAGTCAAATAGGGGCTGCAGGAGCATCTCGTTCGCCAGGGCCGAGACAAAAGTTGGGATATGCTCTAGCAACGAGTTTGTCGCTTTTGGGGACATATGGGGATTGTCACCAAGGAGCTCTTGGAAGAAGTTGATGGCTTCAATCCGAATGACTTCTTCGTCCTTGATTATTCTGCCGTCGCTGCCCACCAACTGAGAAATTCTGTTAGAGTCCTTGTTTTTGAGGGTCGACGTGTGAAAAAACTTGGTATTAGCATCACCATCTTGGAGCCATAGGGCTCTCGACTTTTGCCTCCAGAATGTTTCTTCCCTGGCCAGGATGTTGTGGTACTCGTTGAGGGCTGAACATTCCTCTTCCCTGATCCCCGGATCTTGGGAGCCTTCTTGGAACTTGAGCTCAAGGTCTTCAAGCTTTTTCTTGATTGCAGAAGGTGTTGCCAAAAACTTCTTTGTTCCATACCTTGAGCTGTTCTTTGAGACGTCTCAGTTTGTGGTAGACTTGCTCAGCAGGGCGCCCAGGGATTGGGGGAGCCCACCAGCAACCAACCTGGGCCTTGAAGTTGGGGTGGTGCAGCCACATGGACTCGAATCGGAAAGGTCGCTTAAGGAAAGAGTGATGGTCGGTTTCGAGGAGGAGGGGGCTGTGGTCAAATCCAATTTTGGGGAGAGCCAGCAAGGTTGCATCAACAAACAGGGGAATGACTTCCTTAGAAAGGAACACTCTGTCCAGCCTGACCTGGATATGGCTTGCTCCCGCTCTTCTGTTTGACCAGGTGAACCTGGCTCCTTTTAGGTTGACATCCATGAGCTCATTGAGGTCGGTGAAGGCTCCAAAGTCTTCCATGCTTTTGGATGGAGCCACTGAGCCCCTACTTTTGTCAGAAAGGAAAAGGGGGTTGTTGAAGTCCCCTGCTAGGATCCAGGGAAGGGGGGCAAAGGCTTCCCTCATCGAGCTGATTTCCTTCCATAAGGCAGCTTTCTCAACCGGGCTATTGGGAGCGTAGACGTTAGACAAGATCCACGACCGCCTAGACTTCACACAATGGACCAGAATGTTGATTATTCTGGGGGAAGATGAAATGAGTCTCCCCTCAAAAGACCGAGGATCCCACATGCACAACAGTCCTCCGGTTGTGCCAGCCGTAGGGGTAGACAGTGACTCGCAATTGCGCCAAGTAGCTTGGGCGACCCTCTGAGCGGCCACTTCATCTATTTTGGTCTCCTGGAGGAGGAGGAAGGACGGGCGGTGATCCTTGCGGAGTTGGTCGAGGATCCTTTTTTTGGGGGCACCATTGAGCCCCTTGACATTCCAGGTGATGAGCTTCATTTGACACCCTTGGGGGGTCGCTTGCCCCCCTTCTCGAGCTGGGCGGGTGGTTTGGATCGAAGGGCGTCTGCTTTGGAAAAGCTCGCAGCGATGTCAAAGAGGGTTGCCTGAGAGCCATTGGCTATGTCATCTTCAGTGATCCTCGATCGCTGATCGCCCAGGGTGGGGCGACCTCTCTTGAGTTTGCTGCCAAAGTCTATGGCGAACGTCCTACTTCGGGTCATCTTGGGGCTGATTTCATCAAGCCCGGACAGTGAGCTGCCCTCAACCTCATTGTCGGACCTCTTGGAGTTGCACTCTGAGGGGGGAAGGCCGGTAGGGACCGTCGGGAGGGGCGGGAGGGTGTCGAGAGGGGGATAGCGAGGAGGGGGGAGAAGGAAACTCTGACATCCAGGGGGGAGGAAGGGAAGGCGAGAGCCGACGGGGGAGAGAGCCAGGGCGGCTCGTAGGGCTGAGAGGGGGTGCAAGCGAGGGCCTGTGGGGAGGGGGAGGGATCCGCACTAGGCGAGGGGGGAGCCTGGGATTGGGGCCCCGGGAGGGCAACCAAGGAGAGGATCGGGGGAAGGGCGAGCCTGGGAAGGGCTATCCGTCAGGCAAGGGCCCGCCTGGGATTCCTTTGGGACAGAAGGGGGAGCCTCCTTGTTGTTCCAAGCCTGGGATCTGTGGCCGTCGTGAGGGGGCTCGTGGGAAGGGGGTTTAGCCGGGAGAGAGGCATCAACCTTCTTGGAGATGGGGCATTGGTAGGGAAGGTGCCCCTGAGTGTAGCAGAGAGGGCAGAAAGCAGGTTTGTTTTCGTAAATCAGGGTTTGGCGCCAGAAGAAGGACCCAGAGGAGATGGACACAGAAGAGGGGAGTTTGGATTCTAGATTTGCATTGACGCAAAATCTGACATGGACCTTGCGAGAGCCTACCTTGGTAGCGGGATCGAAGGCCACCAGCTTGCCGACTGATTGAGCAATGAGCCTTAGTACGTCTTCGTGCCACAAGTGAAAGGGAAGCTCGGGGAGCCGAACCCAGATCGGGGCGAAGTTGATACTTTGGGTGCTAGGATGGAAGTCAGCTCCATATTGCCTGAGGAAGAGGATTTTGCGTCCCAGGAACCAGGGCCCGCCAGACAGAATATTTTCAACGTCATCGTTGTTGTTTAGTTTGATAATGAAAAAGCCCTTAGTAAGGGCCACCAACTGAATATGTCGAGAAACTTTCCACTTGGAAGCCGCCCATCTGCGGATGGTTTCCATGTTCGGTCGCCCTCCCAGGAACTTCCCAACCAACGAGGCAAAGGATCTAGAGACAAAGGATGAGTAGACCTCCTCTTGAATGGAAATGTGGGTGCTCTCGAGGGAGAGCCCTATGCCCAGGGACCGAGGCTGGGCCCTGGCGCTGACCAGGATCTGCTGGTAAGAGGGTTTGGGCCCTCTCGGGGCAAAACCCTGCCCAGGATTTGGAGGCTTTTTCCCTAGGCCTGCATTTGCATCGAGGCTGGGAGGAGGCCCTGGGCCCAAGATGTCGTCCCCACCTTGACCGCCAGTCTGCTCAGCCTCTAAACCCTCCTCTGGTTCCGTCGAGGGCCTTGCGGGCCCGGGCCCGGGCCCCGATGCGCCTGAACCCGATCCCGATCCTGCGCCCGCCCTGGATCCTGCGCCTACGTCTGACCTCGCTCCCGCTCTCGCTCCCGTTTCTGCTCCAACTCCCGCCATCATTCTATGTCTTCTTGATAATAGAATATTCTTCTAATATTTTGATTAAAGAAACATTTTCATACTACATATACTTTTCTTTTATGTGGGAACATCAAATTAATATATCTTTTAAGCTTTTTTTTAAATAATTGTAAGTGACCTGTTAGATTTCCATTTAAAAAATAAAATGCAGAGAACACAATGCCGAGAACACGACGATCCCATACACATCAATAAGTCTGTCAGGACTTAGTCCTCGGGAGACTAAACAGCGTGGACCGGAGCTGCAGTTCCGGCGACCACCATTGATGAATACCGTGGGCCCTCTTAAAATCATGCACCGGACTTCAACTCACGGTGAGCCTCGCCGCCGGAATCATATGCGACGGCTTGGAATCCTTGCCGAGCACAGACAGAATACAGTCGTTTACAGAATGACGAGCTGGAATATCGGCTATCTTGCCCGCGCCCAAACCCTGCATTAATTCCCTATTCCCAAAATATCCAACATAGCCGGAACAAATGTGATCGCAGGGATTGACATACAAATTAGGAATCCAATTGCCCAGCGAGTCAAACGCGTCGGAGGCGTCGCGCTTTCTTCCATTGACGGTGACAGCCAGGCCGGCGGTGAGGAGGCTGTGCGCCACATGAACCCCCAATTTGAGCTTCCCGTTCTTTATCCTTTCCACGGGGGCGGAGGCGAACTGCGGGCTGAACAGGTGGCACTCCACGCGGAAACCGTCGTTCTCGCACAGTTCCCGGCCGGCCAGCAAGTCCATGGCGGCCCCCAGGGAATGGCCGGCGATCCAGACGTTGCGGCGGCCGTGCTTGGCGACGCTGGACCGGATGGCGCGGAGGCCCGACTATAACCTGGCGGCCTTGTGAAGGCCGTTGGTTAGCAGAACCAGATCGAGCTTTAAGTCCGCGTGCAGCGTCTCGGGTTGGCAGATCGTTCCCCTGAAGGCCACGACCCCCGCGGGGGCTGGCGCCGGCTTTTCTGAGGCGCGTTCGAAGACGGCGCCGAAGATCGAACCGTCGACGTCGCGTCGTGAGGGCTTCATTTGGGCCGTTGCGGTTCTCCTAGCGGTCTTTCCAGAACGTAAACTCCCTGCACGAGAGACCCGGCAACACACCGCGTTTGCGTGGGATCCGCCCTGTAAAGATTACAATATTTGCTAGTGCGAAATCGGTGACTGAAGGATCAAAATACGAGGCGATCGTGTTGTCGTTACATTACCAGCGGACGTGAGCCAGATGACGTGAGTTCGAAGTTATCGCGCTCGTCTGCCATTCAAATATGGAAATCCTTGGAAGAAAAGGATTCAAGGGATTATGTCCGAAAAAATCAATAAATGTTTGCTGGGTGTCTTAGATCTAACGATGAAATACCTCGTGATGGGCGATTGCGTATACCGCGTATGCTTTTCCTGCCGCATACAATATTGAATTTAGAATCTTTAATGTATATATTTGCTTGCACCATCTTGTTTTTAACATTAGTTGGTCAACTTATAGGTGCAAGTACTTATTAATTTTAATAATATTTTGTTCTTATTTTTATTTTTAATAAATCGTATAATAGTTTTAAACTAAAGTTTTACCTTTACATTTTCGCTTTAACAAATAACATCAAATGTAGTGTTGTAAAGGTCTCATATGATTACAGTCGATAGTTGTAGTGAGTGCAGTCGGTAGCGATAGCGAGTGCAGTCCATAGCGATTGCGAACGTAAGCCGAAAGCTAGTGCAGAGGGTAGCAAGTACGAACACAAGTTCAGAGCGAGTGCAACGAGTAGCTAGTGCGAACACGAGTTGGGAGTGACAAGCACGAGTCGGGAGCGAGTGCGAAAATTTTAGGTAACATGGAAAGAAAGTCATTTGCAAAAGTGCTTACTAAAAGTGTGAATGGCCAAGTTGGAATTTTGGATGCCCTACCTAGCAATAAGAAGAAGAGAGAATCTATGGAAAACCCAATCCAGGTAGCAGATTCTATGCCATAAGTGATTATCAAGGATGAGATGATTGAGCATGATATAATGATTCTTAAAACTAGAGGGTTAATTTGTAGGTTTCATGGATATTGGCCACGTTTTCCAGAGATTCAAAATTGGATTAAGTGGAAATAGAGATTGAATTCAAATTACTCCATGACTTTTCTTCCAAAATGATTTTTTCTCATTATTTTATTTAGTTCAGAAATAAGGGATAAAATAATGGATGGAGGCCCATGGTTTAGGGGCAAAGATGCATTATATTTAAGACCTTGGAGTAAGAATGTTTTTGTAGACACATAAACTATTAAAAAGCTTCTAGTATGGATTAGGCTTTTTGGACTCCCTTATCAACTCATCAATAAGGATGTTTTGAAGAATATTGGTAATACCCCAAGTGAATTCATCCAGGAGGGACCAACTACTAAGGAGAGAAGGCATGGGACACTCGAATATGTGTTGTTATGGATATTTCTAATCCTTTATCGTAGTCGATTAGGATTAAATTTGAATTAAGAGAATGGGATCAACAAGTGGATTATGAAAACATTGCATTTCGATGTCACAAATATCATGAAACTGGGTACATGGCAAGAGATTGCAAAGTGAAAATGGAGGAAGAGATAAAATTTTTTGGGCATGAGGGTAGTTTCAATTTGAAACAAGGAGACCATATCACAGGAGAAGCTAGGTCAAATCAAGGATTTTCCACTCCTAAGAAAGTGGCTAGAAAAATCCCTCTACATCATCAGATGACAAAGGTCATTATAGTTCACTTGAATCAGTCATTAGAAGGAAAAAATGATATGGGAGATGAGGAAGTACAATGCATAAGTTCAAATATAAAAGGAGCTAAAGGCGCGAAGGAAGAGGGGAAGACAAATTTTAATATAAAGGAAGATGGGGAGACAAATTTTAAAGCAAATGATGCGAAGGAGGTCAAGCTTAATCTAGGTAAATCACCTTTATTATCCTCAAGTAGCTTAAAATCTTCTCCTTACAAAAAAAATTAAAGTAGTACGAAGTGTATTCCTTGCACTTTAGGATTTCAAGAGTAGTATAGTAAAGAAAATCTTGTAGAGGATATCCAAGGAAATTTAGGTGTTTCAGTACAACATAAAAAAGTGATAACTATGGAGGATCATCTATACAGTTTAGAGTCTTTAGGGCAACATAAAGAAGAAAATGTTATTAAGGCTATTCCTTGCACTTTTGACTCTATAGGGCAACATAAATATTTAGAAGATAAGTCCCATTTTGAACAATATATAAAAAAGGAAGAGATTGATGAAGATGAGATTCAAGAATGGAAGAAGGAGAGGAAGGTTGTCATAGAAAGAAAAAAGAGAAAAATAAACTCAAAAGAATATTGATATGGGAAGCCAAATAAAAATATCACAGGTGCTAACAAGAAGTGGGGTTAAGCCCACTAATAAAAATAAAAAGTGTTGATGAAAATGATATTATGGAATATTAGAGGTATGAATAAAACCCTTAAAAAAAGAGTTATTAAGGAATTAATAGGTTGTTATAGCCCTGATTTTATTTTAATACAAAAAATAAAATTACGCAGTGATGAATGTAAGGATGTTTTTAAGAAGATTTGGAAGATAGGTAATTGTTTAGCAGTTTCTTCTACAGGAGCTTCAAACGATATTGCAATAATATGGGACAAATGCAAATGGGATGGACAACTATTAGAAGCAAAAAGTAATTGGGTTGCTAGATTATTTTACAGGAAAGAGAAAAACATCAAAGTTGGGGTTATAATTGTATATGCTCCAACTATAGTTACTCCTCGTGAAAGATGTTGGAAGGACCTTAGTATATTTTTATCAAATACAATGATGATTCATTGTGATCTATGGATTCTTGGGGTGATTTAATACTGTTATATCTCCTTTGGAAAAGAAAGGTGGCATTCTAGGATGGTCAAAATCAATGCAAGATTTTGCTTCATTTGTCAATTCAAATGACCTTTGGGATGTTAGTCCCTCAAGCTTTCAATACACATGGGATAATAGACGCATTGAGAAAAATCATATAGCAGAAAGACTAGATAGATTTTTTTTATCCAATAAATGATTGCAAACAAAATATACAATCTCTTTAGATATTTTATTGTGAGCAGGAGCAGATCACAAAATCATTCTTTTGATTTGTGAGTCACCTAACAATGGTCATCCAAAGCCATTTCACTTCCAATCTATGTGGCTTCAAGACCCTGATTTTTTCCAGATGGTTATGTTATGGTGGGATGAGTCAAAATTTGAAGGATCATGTATGTACAGGTTTGTTCAAAAGTTGAAATATTTAAATGAGCAAATGAAGATATGGAATGTCAAATATTTTGGTAACATTTTTAAAGAAAAATAGAAATTGAATCCAAGCTCAAATATTTACAAGAGATAGTAGAATTTAATGGAATGGACCAAGAATCTTATGTGAAAGAAAAACAATTACATTATGATTATCATAATTCATTGAAGAATGAGGATTCATATTGGTTCCAAAAATATAGAGAGAAATGGCTCAAGGAAGGAGATAGAAATACAAAAAAATTTCATACTACAACAAAAACAAAATTTTATGTTCGTCATATTAAAAATATTATAATTCTAGATGGAAGAAATATTGAGGATATAAGGAAGAAAGCAATAAATTATTCCAAAAATATTTTGTCATATTCTAGGCAAGATAAGGAGGCACAAGAAAAACTTCTACAAAATATTCCATCTCTCATCACTCAGGGACAAAATGAAAGCTTTATGAAGAAGATTTCTATGGAGGAGCTCCATGAAGTAGTTTTCTCTTTCCATCCTAACAAGGCACCTAGCCCCGATGGATTTCTTACAATTTTCTTTATTTTTTGTTAGAATTTATTAAAGAGTGATATGTTAGATGCAGTTGAAGGGGCTCGAAAAAGAAAGACTATAATAAGTGAGATCAATGCTACTTTTATTACCTTGGTTCCCAAGAAATATGACACACAATATTTTGATAACTTTCGTCCAATAAGCCTTTGTAATATGATTTATAATATCATTTAAAAAATTATGGCAAACAAGTTAAAGGGCATTCTAGGGTGTCTTATTTTAGAGGAACAAGGTGGCTTTGTTCAGGGTAAACAAATTCTTGATGGTATAATTATTGCACAAGAGGCCATACATTCTCTTAATTCTATGAAAAAACCAGGTATGCTTTTGAAATTAGATATGAACAAAGCATATGATAGGGTAACCTGGAATTTTCTACATTCTATTCTCAGAAAGTTTGGCTTTGATTATAGTTGGTATGAGTGGATTAAATGTTGTTATAGCACTGTAAAATTTTCTATTTTGATCAATGGTTCTCCTGTTGGGTACTTCAAGTCATCTTGTGGACTTCGTCAAGGTGATCCTATTTCTCCTTATCTATTCATTATTCTGGAAAAATCATTAGGAAGAGTCTTTTCAAAGGCAAAAATGGAAGAAAAAACCAAGGGTATTCAAGTTGCAAAAAATGGTCCCTTCGAATATCATCTTCAATTTGTTGATGATACTTTTATTTTGGGCCATCCCTTAGTCAGTGAGGCTATGGAGTTCAAATCAATATAATCATGTTATGAGAAGGCTAATGGATAGTTGGTAAATACTTAAAAATCCAAGATATTTTTCATTAATACTTCCCTAGATTTACAACAAATTATTGTGAATATTTTAGGGTTCAAAATTGAAAATTTTCCATCAACCTACCTGGGTATTCCTTTTTCTGATAAAGGGAATAAAAAGGAGCTTTGGATCTCTTTTTTGGATAGAATGAAAGCTTGCTTGGTAGGTTGGAAAGGTAAGTTCTTAACCATGGCAGGAAGGCTACAACTCATAAAGACTACTTTGCAATCCATTCCTATTTATATGATGTCACTTTCAAGACTACCAATAAGTATTGCATCAGAAATGAATAAAATTCAAAGAGACTTTTTATGGAAATGTTGTGAGGAAAAAATTAGGTTTCCTCTTTTTAAGTGGGATAGTGTTTGAAAATGAAATAATATTGGAGGAGTAAGCTTGCAAAATTGTAAACTTATGAATTTGGCATTAGGAGCAAAGCTTGGGTGGAGACTATTCAAAGATCAAAGAAAGAATTGGGTAAAAATATTACTTCAAAAATATATAGGTTCTCTTGATACAATGAAATTATTTAGGAAAATAACTCTATCCAAAGGATCATCAACATGGAACTTCATATCAGAGAGTTTACGTTTGATAAAGAAACATATTATATGGTTAGTCAATGAAGGGAGTTATGCAAATTTTTGGTCTGATGCTTGGTTGAATCCTTATCCTCTTATCTCTGACTCAAAATGAAAACCGTTAGCTCAATCATGCATAGCATGTAAAGGTCCAAAGGTCAGATATTATATTATTATGAGCAAAAACTCCAAAACATTGTTTTCTTTTAGTAACCTGGTTGAAGGATAGGAACTCAAAAAAATTGAAAATGAACTTCAAAATATGCTTTGAGAGTTTTATTTGCCAATTTTTACATGAAAGGATGAGTTGGTTTGAAATTTATCAAAGGATGGTGGATACTCGATCAAGTTGGGATATGAGGATTTAGAACAATCAAAATTTCCTTCTCCCAATTATTTTCCTTGGAAGAACGTTTGGTCATTAGAGGCTTTCCCTAAGGCCTCAACATTTCTTTGGTTAGCAGTTCAATGTAAGATTCTTACCGGAAAGAGTCTACAAAGAAGAGGATATTATGGACCCTTTAGATGTGCCTTGTGTGAGAAGGATTTAGAAACGTCAGACCATTTACTTCTTCATTGTATGTTTGCTCGCACCATTTGGGATTATTTTTTTAAAAATATGGAATTATATTGGGTAGCTCCATCAACATTGAAAGAGTTGATAAAATGTTGGATAAATTTTAATAAAGCTAAAGAATTATGTATTCGTTGGAGGATTGGGCCTGCCATTATTTGTTGAAATTTATGTCTTGAAAGGAATAATAGAATTTTAATAAATAAATATCAAAATCATGCCCAATTTTGGAACGTATCAGTTCCTCTCTTGCAGAATGTCTTAAAATATGATGCTCATCATGGAAAGTCTCAATTGCAGAAAAATAAAAAGAGGTACTAATAACTTGGCTACAAGATTTGAACATACATGGAAGAGTTATTTGTGACAATGAAATTAAAACAAATGATCTAATTCGATCTATGGTAAAATAGAAATGTCCAAAAATTGGGTTTATCAAAATTAATTTTGATGCTTCTAAATGAAATCTAGGAAAAGTTGGTGGAGATGGTGTTTTTAGAAATAGTGAAGGCAAAATTCTCCTCACTTATTCAAAATCATATAGAACTTCAACTAACAACTATGCAGAGGCTAGGACACTTCTTATAGGGATTAAAATTGCAACAAAAAAAGGATGAAAATATATTTCAATTGAGGGGGACTCAATTTATCATCAATGCTATTAACAAAAATGGATGTAGAGATTGGATATAAAATAGTATAATCACTGATGTTCATTGTCTATTACTAGAGGTAATATTTTGGTAGTGTGAGCATATTTATAGAGAAGAAAATTAAGTAGTAGATAAATTAGCGAATTGTGGTGTTGATCTTCATCTTAGTGAAATTCGAATTTTAGAAGACAACTAGCCAAGTGAGATTTTATGTCTTAATCAAAATGATGTCAAGGAGTTGATTGTGGAAACATCACTTTGAGAAAGTTGAAAATATATTTAAGAGAAAAAAATAAAAAAGATGTGATAAAAATATATACTACAACAAATGTAATATTTTGATATTGTGATGAGAGTGGCCCCAATAAAAAACCACATATAACCTATTAAAAAATAATTATAATCTAAAATATTGTTTATATACCTTCTATTCCAAAACAAAATGTAAGAATTTTTAATCCTCAATTTTCCTATATATATATATATATATATTTTAAGCAAAAAACCCCTTGCGGGGCCGCCTTGGTCTAAGAGACCACGAATAGGGGGTTCTACACCGTCAAAGTCACCCGAGAGTCACACCCGACCCTGCTCGCACCAACATTATCAATTGAATTTTGGATACCCAATTCAAATTTTTGGTAGGGTGGAGATTTGAACCTGGGACCTGCCTTGGAGGATTGCCCTCTCCTCTCCAACTCACCTACAACACCTGGGTGCTAAAATATAATTTTATTGATAATTTTTTATACAATGAATAATTCTTTTTCTTTGTTTTAATCATTTATTTTTTTAAAATATATATTTTTTAAATTTAAAATTTTCTATTTTATTTTTCCACATGGAATGAATTCGAAATTATATATGGGTCTTTGCCTTATTGACACAAAAACATTCAGTAGAAAAAATATTCAGTTTTAATTTAAACACGAAAAGATTCACATTCTATTATATATATAGTTGGTTATTTATATATAATTTAAATTTATAATTTATTTAAACAATATTTTTGTCATTAAATTTTATTTTACATGAACTTATGCGGCGGGCGGCTCTGGCGTTTTGGCGGGAAACTTTCTGTGCAGGCTCCAGGCGAAGCTCCAGGGTCTCTGGTTGGAAGTCTCTTCCAGATCCTCCTGTGGATTGATTTTACACCTCTTTGAAGGATTGCTCGTAGCCTTGGGAGGGCCCAATGGGGTCTCCTCCAGGATCTTCCGATGGGCAAAAATGCTCATATGCAGATAAATTAAAAGAAAACCCTGCATCTTCTTCCGTTGAAGCTCAATGCAGTGCTTATCAAATGCTATTTAAGAATGCTGGAAAGGGTTTACCTGCAAACAGAGTTAACGACTGCCTTCCACAATCTGCGTCCAGGCCAAAGATTGTCATAGAGCCGTAACCGGTTGAGGATACGATTATATACCGTGCTACCCATGATCTGATCTGCAAATTCATGGGTATTCGACCCACTCTGATCTTCCTTCACACCTGGGTGAGACAGAACTGGGAGCCCATTGGTGAGTACTCTCTATGGCCTATAAGCAATGGGTACTTTATTATTAGTTTCTCTTCTTTAGCAGATAGAAACAGAGCATTTGAATCAAAGAAGAGGAGCCACGGCCCGACAGGATTATTTGTCCAACCGTGGAGAGTGGGTTTTGACCCTCGCATTGAGCCCACGGCTGTCCTGGTCTGGATACGGCTGTATGCTCTCCCAATGGAGTTTTGGGGTGAGCAAATCCTAGAGTTGATTGGTAATTCTCTTGGTAGATTTTTGGGATTTTCAAGAGATACCATGGAAGGAAATACTGTTGTCTTTGCTAGAATATGTGTAGAAATGGACATTAGCCAGCCACTTCCTGCCGAGGTGGAATTGGAGTTGGCAGGACTAACCTGGATACAGCAGCTAGACTATGAAGCCTTACCTTTCAGATGCAGAGTCTACCATAAGCATGGCCATTTGGCTAGGTTCTGCCCAAATAGCCTGACCACAAAATCGGAAGCTCCGTCGGGAGCATCAAATCGCCCCAGAGAGGGTAAGTTCACTTCGGTCAAAGATCCCCTCAATATCTCCCAGGGTTCTGATGCCCAGAAAGATGGCTTTGAACAGCAGAAGCGGAGGAAAAACAAAAAGAGAAATGGCAAGGAACAGACCCAATCCAAGCCAACCAATCGATATGAAATCTTCAAATCCCTTGTAGACCAAGAAGACCAAGTCATGGAAGGAGTGGTTGGGAATGCTGGGGATACTAACACCCACTCTCACGATCCTCTATCATCTACTCCTGTCTTAGAACAAGTGATTGAAACCCCTGAGACTCTACAGCCAGAGAACCTAGGGGCTATGGTAATTCATTCCCCTGCACAACCAGTTATTAAGGATGTCCTCATGGGAAGTGCAGAAAAGAACAGAGAAAGACCAACGTTGGGGATCACCCAGGTGGAAAAGAGGTCTAAGAATAGTAATTCCCAAGGAGTCGGTAGAAAATCCAATAAGGATCTAATAGTAGCGCAAGGGGACAAGCCGATCAATGGAGGATCGGTGAGAACAATTGACTCGTATTGCTCCCAAGGTTTCCAATGATTATACAATCCTGGAATGTAAGGGGTTTAAACAAGTAGAACCCATCAATCGTTGTTCAAAGACTTTTAGGAAGACACAAAACAGACTTTTTGCTCCTTCAGGAAACAAAAATGTCTTCAGATCTTATGTGTAAAATTGCTAGTAGAATATGGAGGGGCACTGGATATATGGATGTGGTGGCCCAAGGAGCTTCGGGGGGAATTGTTACTCTGTGGAATCCTCTGGTGTGGATAGCAATAGAACATACAACTTTGGAGGGGGGTTCTCACATCTCTCTTTAAGAATATTGTTACAGTTGAACAGGTTTTAATTACAAACTTCTATGGGGCTCAAAGCATTGATGGCCAACGGCTTCAATGGAATGCTGTTCATTCAATGAGATCCTCCCGGGAAAACTGCGATTGGATTGTTGCTGGGGATTTTAATGCCAAATTATCTGCCAGTGATCAGGAAGGTGGTTTCCCAGCTTTGGATCCAGGGGATAGGCTTCTGATTGCTCAAGTCCAGGCCTTTCACCTTGTTGATATCAAAGGTCCTGGTACTTATTTTACGTGGACTAATAAGAGAAGAGAGCCACACAGCAGGAAGGTAAAACTAGACCGGTTTCTGGTCTCGGAGGAAGCATTTGTGAAATGGAATATTAAATTTCAGATTTTGGAAGGCCCAGTTTCAGACCACTTTCCCATTGTTCGGAGGGAGGGGCTAGGACAGAGGCGATACCATAAACCTTTTAAATTTGAAAATTTTTGGTTGCAAAAAGAAGATCTCCGAAGAAAAATTCCTCGGTGGTGGGAAGATGGCCGCCCACCTTTTGGGACCGCAATGTTCAAATTTCACAAACAGACTTCAATTTGTCAAGTGTAAATTGAAACAGTGGAGGCAAACTAACAAATCAGACTTCCAGCTCCAACGGGCCCCCTTGTTGGCTAGATGGGATGAGGTGCAAAAACATTTCAGGGAAGGAAACATTTCCGAGCACCTTAAATCCGAGGATGATGCCTTGCACAAAGCGGTTGAGGATATTGATAACCAAGAAGAGATTTACTGGAAACAGAGAGCAAGAAATACTTGGTTATTAGAAGGAGACAGAAATACAAAATTTTTTCAGCGCTCTGCCTGTGCTAGGAGACAAATGAATACTATGGATTTCCTTCAAGATGAGAATGGATACTCTTTTGACACTCTTCCTGGTATGCACTTTCACTCAATGGAGTATTTCTCAAAACTCTTTAAGGAAAGTATGGAGCAAGATGGGGCAGCCCAAGATGAAGTTATTGTTGTCATTCCTTCTTTAATCTCTCCTGAAGAAAACCAGGCTCTACTTAGACCTATAGATAAAGATGAACTTAAGAAGGTGGTCTTTGGGATGAGTTCTGGTAAATCGCCTGGTCCTGATGGCTTCCCTATTGAGTTCTTCCAGGCCTTTTGGGATTCCCTGGAGGAAGATGTTCTGGCTGTCACTGAAGAGTCCAGAACCAATAAAAGAATGCTCAAGGCTCTAAATCATACTTTCATTACTCTAATTCCAAAAGGAGCAGGGGGGGTTCATTTATCTGATTTTAGACCTATTGCTTTATGCAATGTGATCTATAAAATAATTACGAAGATTATGGCTGAAAGGTTAAAACCTATTCTGCATAATATAATTTCCCCGGAGTAAGGGGGTTTTGTTGAAGGGAGGCAAATTTTGGATGGAGTGATTCTTGCTCAGGAGGCTATCCATACAATGCACCAACCTGGGAACAAAGGAATGTTCATTAAACTGGATATGTCCAAGGCTTATGACAGGGTGGAGTGGGGCTTCTTGGCAAAGATGTTGACTGCCTTTGGTTTCTCTTAGGACTGGACAGACTGGGTCATGAGTCGTATTTCTACGCCTTCATACTCTGTTCTTATCAAGGGACTTCCTCGCCTCCTTTTTGTGCCTCTCGAGGATTGCGGCAAGGAGACCCTTGCTCTCCTTATCTCTTCCTCATCTTGGTCGAAGGATTGGGCGGACTCTTTCCGAAAAGAAGACTTTAGGGTCGGATAACAGTGTTTTAAGGTCGGGTCTGAAGTTTTGACACATTTACAGCTTGTAGATGATACTCGGATTGGTGGGAGTGGCCAGCCTTAGGGAAGCAAGAAGAATCGGAGATACTCTAAATGTCTACCTCCGGGCCTCTAATCAAGTCATCAATGACAATAAATCCAAAGTGATCTTCTTCAATATTGATCAACGGTTACAGGACGGAGTTATTGAGATTTTAGGTTTCACTCGGACCTCTCTCCCAAGTAGTCTATCTGGGGGTCCCTCTCCATTTCAAAAAACTAAAAATTGATGTTTGGAAGGACCTTTTGGATGGCATCAAAGATAGAATGAACCATTGGTCTAATAGATGGTTAAGTTATGGGGGTCGTCTAACTTTTCTGCAGTCAATTATTCGAGCCATGCCAATTTATAAATTCTCCGTCCCGGTCGCTCCCAGCCTATTTGGAAAGAGCTCGGATAAAATGGCTAGAAGATTTCTATGGGAAGGTGCCAAGGGAGAGAGGAAATGGGCCTTGGTTGGTCGGGACAAGGTTACCCAACCTAAGGAAAAAGGGGGTTTGGGACTAAGAAGCTCCAAGTTTAACAACAAGGCTTTGGTCGGCAAACCGTATCTGGAGGTGGATTTCTCACCAACATCCCTCTTCGACAGAATTCTCTCTAGCAAATACCTGGGTTCTGTCCATCCTAATGATGTGGGCCACTTTCCACTGGAAGGTTTTGGATCACCAGTGTTGCAGGCGCTTAAGCTTGGAGCTCAACTCATCAAAGATCAACTTTTTTGGAAAGTGGGACGAGGGGATAAGGCTCGGTTCTGGACTGATTCCTGGGACCAGAATCCTCCCATTATTGCTATTTTTCCTGAATTGCAACCGATAAAATCTGCTTTAGAAGATAAGGGATGGATTCAAATTGAGAGCTACTTTAACACTAGTCATTTGGGGGACTACAAGCTCATAAAGTTTAAGGGGTTGGATGAGTGGCCAATACCTATCCCTCTGGAGTTGGTACCTACTTTGGGAAAAATCTTGGCAGAACGGTTTCTTACTGGGAGAGATGAGGAGGATGAATTGGCCTGGGGCTATGGAAGCCTTGGGGTTTATACTCGTGAAAGAAGGATATGGTGAGATCCTCCCACAGCCCCCTCCACCCTTTTTTTTGGTTCCTGACTGGAGAAAGATATGGCATCCCCAGGGCTGGCCGAAAGTGAACTTCTTCGCCTGGAAGTTTTTGCATAATGGAATTCTCACCTATGACAATCTCAGACTCAGAGGCATCATTGGCCCTTCTTAATGTGTGTTATGCCATAAGCAGGAGGAAACGGTGGATCATCTAATGTTTGAATGTTCTTTCACACGACAGATCTGGAAGCGCTGGTTCTCCCACTTTAAACTTCAGGCTAATGGGGTCTTGTCTCGAAACAACATTTGGGAAAGCTGGAAGAAAGGTAGATTTAAATCCAATGCTCTTCGAATTGGCTGGGAGCTTGGTTTATTTTTTATCTGGTGGCAGGTTTGGTTGGAGAGAAATGCCCGTATTTTTCGTGAAACCTTCTCCTCTTTAGAAGGAATATGGCAAGTCATTTGGAGCAAAGTGGCGGAAACGGTTGCCATTCATACCGAGGGGGAAATTCAGTCTGCTTCTGAGCCTTTGGACGAGGGAGTTGTTTTTCAACAAAGGCAGGTGAGTGGTAGTTGGAAACCTCCTCCTGAAGGATGGATCAAAATCAATACTGATGGAGCGGCTAAAGGCAATCCGGGAAGTGCTGGAATTGGAGTTGTGTGCCGTGACCATGCTGGGTCTTTGCTCTATTGGGAACTGCAGGGTCTGGGATGTGCCACAAACAATGAAGCCGAGGCCTTTGCCATTAAATCTGCTTCCTTCTGGGCTGCCAAAAAAGGACACAGGAAGATTATTATTGAGTCTGACTCCCAAATTTTGGTGGGTGCTCTTGATTGTATGAGAAACTTTGTCTCGAAAGCTTGGAGGTTGCGGATCTTAGTTTCCCAAATCAAAGAGCTCTGGAGAGAATTAGATGATGTGATACCTGTCTATGTGAATCGAGATCTCAATAAGGCGGTCGATTTCCTGGCTAAGATGGGTGCTGAAAGGGAGGTTGGGATGCAGCTACACAGTGACATGCCTGTGGAGGATGCAGAGATCCGACAAGGCCTTGAACGTTTTCTGAAATGATGTGCAGTGTTTTTTTGCTAAGGAAGGTTTCTGTCGTGATATCACGACATGTCACGATATCGCGACAGGTTGCGCCCTTTCGGCCTCTACCGGGTTTTTGTCGCGATATCGCGACAGGTTGCGCCTTCTCGGCCTTTGACGGGTTTTTGTCGCGATTTCGCGACATGTCGCGCCATCGCGGCCCTTGGGGAAGGCGCCTGGTTAAGTGGTCGCGATTTCGTGACAGTTTTGGCAATTTGATTCTAACTGGTAAAATTGTCGCGATATCGCGACACTTTTGCAGATGGAGTGCTAAGTGGAAAATCCATCACGATATCGCGACAGTTTTGAGAACTGGGTGCCGAGAGGATATTTCGTCACGATTTCGTGACAGTTTTGAGAGCTGGGAGCCGAAAGGAAAAACCGTCGTGATATCGCGACACTTTTGGCGGTCTGGGGTCATAAGGAAAACCCGTCGCGAAATCGCGACAATTTTGGCTTTTCAGCGGGTTGGCGAAAACTGTCACGATTTCGCGATGCTTTTGAGTTCTGGTTGCCATCTGGTGAATTCGTCGCGATTTCGCGACACTGTTGTCGAAGGGTTGCAGGTGGGTGCTGTCGTCGCGACTTTGCAACATGTCGCGATTTCACGACATGTCGCGATATCGCGACATGTCGCGATTTCGCAACATGTCGCGTTTTCGCGACTGTTGGCACCGCAGTGGGGGAGCCGGGGTTGACTGTCGCGATCTCGCGATTTTGCGACATGTCGTTTTTTCGCGCCCAGTTGACTTCTTTGCTCTGTGTTGTGCTGGGTTGCCTTTGTGCTCTCCTCTTGTTGTGTTGCTTGCTGTTCTTGGTTGGGATGTGTTCTCTCCCGCTTGTAATTGTTCTTTGTATTAATACAAGTTTTTCGTTTTTTTTTCAAAAAAAAAAAAAAATTATTTTACATAAATAAATAAAAAATTAATAAATAATGAAAATTGAAGATTCTTTTTAAATCTGGTTAAGGTTGGGAGGAGTCTCATAAAATTTTCAAATTCTTTAAAAAAAAAAAATCTTTTTAAATTATAAAAGTCTAGCAAAAAGAAAGATTAAAAATGGTATAGAGAAAGAATTTGATTGTATGTTGTATATAAATAATTTTTTTTAATCAACCAACCTTTATATTAATAATTCATGTTAAAAAAATATTATTGTAGATGGCGGGAAAACCTCATGTTCTTTTCCTTTTAGATCTAATTAATTTCAAGTGTGTGTAAGGGAGATTCATTAGAATCTTTGCTTCCCCACTTGAGGATCTCTTTCCAAAGGAGATCTTGAGGATTCAAAGATCCTCAACACAACTAGACCCCTACTTTTGTGTTTTTTCCTATGGTTGTATGATAGTTGATGTAATGCTTGTTTTTGCGGTGTTTATGAGTTCAATTAAAACAAACACCTAAGGGTTTTTGGATCTCTATTAATATTGACTCTTTATCGAGCCTTAATGGTTATTTGAACCTAAATCATCAAGAATCATCTAAATGCAAGGCTTAAGTTTAAATCACACAAATGCAAGCAAACAAGAGCTAACCTATATGCACTTCAAGTTTTGAATGCAAGGCTAAGGAAGGGCCAAGTGGCCAGATTAGCTCTTCCAGAGTATGTCTGCCAAATTTGCTACTGAAAAGTGTCAAATGTACCATTGCTGCCAAATTCGCCACAAGGATGGCGAATTTGGTAAATCTGCAAAAAAACTAAAAAAACATTAAATTGGTTCGATTTAGGGGGTCTATCGTGTAGTGAGGTGGTAGAGTATCTTCCCCAATTGATCAGACCCCCTATTGATGACAAAAATGATTTTGCTTACCTCTTAGAGTGGAATTTGGCCTATTACCAAATTTACCACTAGTTCTGCCAAATCTGCCACTAGCGAATTTGGTTTGAGTGGTGAATTTGGTTTTGTTACTCTAATTGCCAAATTCACTATAGGGGTGGCAAATTTGGTCTTGGGGTAGGTTTTTGAAGTTTTGGGGTAGATTTCGATGGATTTCGACTATGTTTTGGGTTGAAACTTGCAGGGAAGGATATTACTATGATTTGTAAGGTCTGTAGGTAATAAAATAAGAGGATTAAACCTCTAAAACAGAGAATTTAGGGACTAAAATTTTAATGGCAAAGAAAAGGATAAAACCTCCTCAAAAGGACTCTGAATTAGATAAAGCATAGCTATAAAAGAGTATGAGACGTAATCCAGTGGATAAGGAATGCTATGTAAAGGCCAATCTAACCTCCAGCAAGATTAAATTAGTAAGATACACTGGTATATTCGAGGAATTAATGAAATGTACCCAAAATCTCCCTATAACTAAAAGGAATGAGCAGTATGCAAATATGACTAAAATTTGATTAAACTGAAATGTAGGAGGTCAAAATCACATGCTAAGATATTAGGAAATATAATAAATAACTAATTTAACTTAGTGAAACTAAGTTAGCATCTAAATGATGAGCTTATGATGAAATATTTGCTTAAAAACTGAATTAAGCATAAATATGTGAAATGAAGAGAAATGCTATTGAAATGCTTGAAAAGAAGAATTATAATGCTAATATGCTTAATGCATAAAAGTAAAATAGCATGGAGGAAGATAAAAGAAGTTAGTATGCTATAGAGAATGTAGAATAATTATAGATAAAAGGTATGGTAAGGATTTTATCAAAAAAATATGCAAAGGAAATATGATAAAAACATTGTAAAACAAAGGACTATAGATAAAATGTAATAAGAAGATAAATGCAAACTAAAATAAGCTTGCAAATATATGTTAGAGGTGCTAATATATTTTGCAAATCCTTTAAATTAGACCTACAACCAAGGATATTAGAGCCTACAAGACAAAGGTGAGCTCAATAATGATGAATATGCAAAGGGAAATGAAATGAAAGCAAGTAAATGGAGTTAGTCAACATGCAAAGCTTAAAATTAGGAAGCCAAAATGCAAAAGGTAGCAATAAAATGAAGGAGAGAGCTATGCTAGATTTTACCTAGCTATGGCCCTTCCCTAGGATGAATATCTTCTTGCCACCAAGCCTCCTTGCCTTGCCTAGTTGCCCTCCACAAATGCTTGCAAAATGACTCCAAATGCTTGAAGGAAGCTTGAAGAACTTGAAGAAAACTTGAAAATAGAGAATGCTATGGAAGGAGGAGGCACTTAGAAATCTTGGCAGAGCTTTGCTACAGTGAAATTGCTTGTCTAATGCTTACCCCATGACCTCCTTAAATAGGATTTGGGAGGGGACTTGGAGGGAATGAATGGATAAGATCAATTCAAATAAATTAATCTTAATTATTATTGAAGCATGCGGGATCAATGGTAGAGGTGCAAGGAGGCTCAATCCATGCCCAACTAGTTCATGTGGAATATTCTCGACCATTTTTTCCAAATTTGCCACTATTGACCAAATTCACCACAAGGGTGGCAAATTTGGTTATGAGTGGCAAATTTGGTAAGGAATCAAATCAGATTTTGAGCAGTTTGAAATTTGAAAATTTTGCCAAAATCACCACTAGCAAAATTCACCATAGGCATGGTGAATTTGGTAAAAGAATGATTTTGAGTGTAGGAATTTAATTTTGCAGTTTTATCAAATTCACCACTCAACTTGCCAAATTTACCACTAGCGAATTTGGTCAAAGTGGTGAATTTGGTAAATGTGAAATTTGGTGCTCAAGGTGATGGGGAATGACCAAATTAATGTTTTGTGATGTTTGGAATTGATTTTGGGAATTTTTGGAGTGTTTGCGACTAGTTTTGAGAAGTCATGACTAGTGTGTCAAAATCGGGTGTTTATATTTTACCTCAGTTTTGATGTGATATCTACAATGTTACATCAAAATTTAAGTAGTGATACTCAATTTTGACATTATGATGTGTTGTACTTCTTTTCTGATTTGAAGAGTTGATTGAGATTTTGTAAGTTTTTATGATTTCATAAATATATATATGTCTCGTTTTGTGTGCCTCAAAATTTGGAGAAAATTTCTTTTATCACAAGATTTTTTTTGAAAAACCATGTGACTGGTAATAGGTTTCAAGGTAAATTTTTAGGGTACGGGATGCTTAGGTTGGTTAGCGTCGATGGGTCAGGGGTTTAAAAGGTAAAAGGAGAGGTGAAAGTGACCTCATTTGCACCTTTACCTATTATAGAAAGTTGGAGAGAGCGAGAAAAAGAAGTCGAAGAAGATGGATCATATCCAAGGATAGACACATCATGTTGATGCAATTCGAGGGAAAATTGATGTATCGGAGAAAGACCGAGAGGTAGACCTTCATTTCGACTCAAAATTTTTGCATTTCAGGTATTTTTTCCATTTTTTGAAAGTTGTGGTGAATTTGGCATTGGTGGTAAATTTGGAAAAAGTGCCACTAGCGAATTTGGTTCAGGATAGCCAGTTTTGTTTTACATTTTTTGAATTCGATATGGGTGCAAATATAGGTATATTTATACTTTCCAAAAAACTCTTTTTGAGGGCTATCCAATGGTAGTGTTTTTGTGAAATTTTGAGATGATTTGATGAGTTTTCTAACTCAATATTTTGGATGGCTTTTTAGTAGGCAATAAAGATTCTGATGCGCAAGGAGCACCGCCCTAACTGCTTGGGGAGTATTCTGGTGGGCGAGCAAAAATTCAAAGATGTGATGGTTTTATCGATGTTAGGGCTATACCACATTGCTTATATGCCTAAGTTAGAGTTTGATCACTCCCTACTGATAGCCCTTGTAGAGAGGTGGTACCCACAACCAACACCTTCAAACTATCGATGAAAGAGATGACCATTACTTTAGAGGATGTGTGGCCCATCCTCAAGGTGCTAGTTCAAGGTGTACCTATACGCTTGGGGATGAGTATCAGTGCTGGGAAGTTAGCCTTATCAAGGAAATATGACTTCTCAAAAATGAAGAAAGGGTTCAGGACTAATGATGCTTATATAGGAGGGTACATTGATTGGAGGACTACACTTTTGGCAATAGTGGTGTTTGGACTGATAATAAGCAACACTAGCAGGATTTTTATATCATGGGGATGGGGATCGATTATAGCAAGGTTGATAGATAGTCAGACAATTTATGCTTGAGCTCTAGCTATCTTAGCTAGATTATACCATACTTTGTATAGGGTAGTCTATAGACAAGGCCGTAGTCTGACTTGTTGCACTTTGCTCTAGGTTTGGGCATGGGAGCATATAGTCATTTGATGACCCATAGTGGTAATGAGGGGTATTAAACCTGAGAGTCCTACAATTTATAGATGGGAGAGGTGTAATAACCCTTTATATTATGATCTGACTTGGGTATGACATATCGTTGATGACATATGGGTAGCACATGTTACATGGAGATCGTGGAGGGATGTATATATGTGGTCTAAGTATCACAAGGAGTTAGCTGGAGTGAGATGGATTTGGTGGTTGGATTACGAGAACAAGGCTTATGAGTTATACAAATATGATCATGTGATCCATCAATTTGGAGATGTACAGGGGGTACTAGGAGTTGGGGAGGTTTGGATACGATGAGTGTGTCGTGAGACCTGGTGGGATCCCATGGATCTTATCACCCATCTGGAAGTCGATGAGGATGATCCTGTGGTCTTGACTCTTGCGATGGATGATGTAGGAGTGATAGTAGATTATGATATTTGGTACAAACGGTTTAGATCTCATCGATTTACATTGGGCCCACTATCAAGGGATCAAAGGTGTGTATTTTAGGATATGTTGAGTGCCCTACAAGTAGCTAAGCACTGTTGCAAGAGAGAGGGATGGTGGAGGATAATGAGAAAATAGGGGATGAGGAGATCAACTCCTTTAGATGTAGCTTCATTGACTATTGTCCCACTCCCATATGCCTTAGCTAGTGGAGGGGCATCGAGTCTAGGTGGATTCGAGAAAGATCTTGGTGGAGCAGGGACAAATCTTAGTGGAGGGATGGGTCCTAGCAGGACAACAAAGGAGGGGATGACAGCGGAGTTGAGAGTTTTTTATCACACTTTAGAGGAGGTGAGGAGCTAGATAGCATCTTTCAAAGTTTTATGAGTGGAAGAAGTCACCAGAGTTAGAGAGGAGGTGACCAAGCTCAAGGATGAGATGGTACAGGTATGGATAGATAGTGAGGGGACCATCTCTAGGCTTTAGTCATCCTTAGATCAAGTCATGGAGGAGCAGGCTAATGATCAGGTGATCATTACTAGTCTTACATTTGATCTAGAGGAGGTGATGAGGGAGAGAGATAAGGCTTGAGATTCAATTGGATGAGGTTTAGATAACACTGTGGTGGCCATAATTAATGGACCACTCGAGCGTGAATTGAGATCTTCTAGGGTAGTGATGGTGGCTATGAGGTTAGATCTCACAGAGCAGGTATAACGTTCATTAGCTCGAGTTGAGAGGGCACATGGTAGGGCCATGCACTCTCATGAGTTGTATCATTTGGCAGTCCCTATGGAGTAGCAAGTATCTTCTCCTTCAGGTTCGAGGGCTCCATCAACGAGCGATACTTCTCAAAGGACTGCCAGTTTTCAACCTCACCCTCCTCCTCCACTAGGGGATTCTAGGGAGGTCGAATCTTCTTGTTAGGTAGTCTTAGGGGTATTTAGGAGTGAGTGTACCATTTTTTGAGGTCATGGTACATCCTCCTATTGTGAGTTGAGTGTATAATTTTATTTTTATGATGCACCTTCTCCATCGACATGTATAGTATGAGGTATATATATATATATGATACTTGTTATTTTGGGTTATGATGAGATGCTTTGATTCTTGTGGTTTGTTTTGATGACATGTTGTGTGTTAATGTATTTGATATGATATCACTTTGATATAATGATGCTTTGATGTGGTGTAGATGACTAAGTAGATAGATTGATTTACTTTGTGAGTGATTGAAAGTAGATGAAGGGGAGACATCTTGTTTGAGAGATGTGCTAAATGCTTTTGGATGGTAGATGAACATACTGAAATGTATGTATGTGAGCGATGGTCTCTAGACCTGATATAGGAGAACACTCATTTTATTTAGAGGTAAATGTTTTGCCTTTCATTGTGTTCCCATAGGTGGGAACATGATCTCATTATGTTTAAATGGTGGCCTATGATGCCATATTCATGATATCATTTAAGACATAATGAGGTACCTGTAATATATACAATGAAGTATATTATTTTAAAAATATTTTTCTTCTCATCAATGTTTAAGTGCCATACTCTATGAAACACTTAACTACATAGATGAGGTACCTGTAATATTTACAATGAGATATAATATAATTGTTTTATTCTCATCAGTATTCAAATACCATTCTTTATGAAACACTTGATTGCGTAGATGAAGTGCCTTTAATATGTATAAGATGAATTATGTTTTCTCCTTATTAATGTTCAAGTACTTTTCTCTATGAAACACTTGACTGTGTAGATAAGGTGGTTGTTCTTCATCAATGTTCAAGTGCCACTCTCTATGAAACACTTGACTGCATAGATGAAGTTATTTTTACTTCTTATCAATGTTCAAGTGCAATTCTCTATGAAAAACTTGACTGTGTAGACAAGATTCGGGATTTTCACCAATGTTCAAGTGCCATTCTCAATGAAACACTTGGCTACGTAGGTGAAGTTATTTTTGTTTCTTATCAATGTTCAAGTCAGGGTTATGCATAGTGGATATTTTCACAAATTTGGCTAATATTTAGATTTTTAAAATTTGGAATTGGCTAATATTTAGGACCCTTGATCAGGTTCGATTAGCCAAAAAATTCCATGTGCAATTTCTTTTTTTGGTCGATTCGCTCCAACTTTATAATAATTTGACCATTTTAAGTTTAAATTTTCAACATTACCCCTAATAATAGTGAACCTTATAAATGTGTTTTGAAACTATTCACCTGGATTTTGAAACTGATTCGCCAAATTTTTATAAATATATTTTGGGGCCGATCCCTTATGCATAACCCTGGTTCAAGTGCTATTTTATATGAAATACTTGATTGCATAGATAAGATTTAGGATTTTCACCAATGTTCAAGTACCATTCTCTATGAAACACTTGACTGCGTAGGTGAAAATGTTTTTGCTTCTTATCAATGTTCAAGTTCCATTCTCTATGAAAAACTTGACTGCGTAGATAAGATTTAGGATTTTCACTAATGTTCAAGTTCCATTCTCTATGAAACACTTGACTGCGTAGGTGAAGCTATTTTTGCTTCTTATCAATGTTCAAGTACCATTTTCTATGAAACACTTGACTATGTAGATAAGATTTAGGATTTTCACCAATGTTCAAGTGTCATTCTCTATGAAACACTTGACTGCATAGATAAGATTTAGGATTTTCATCAATGTTCAAGTGCCATTCTCTATGAAACACTTGACTACATAGGTGAAGTTATTCTTTCTTCTCATTAATTTTAAAGTATCATTTTATATGAAACACTTGACTGCATAGATAAGATTTAGGATTTTCACCAATGTTCAAGTGCCATTCTCTATGAAACACTTGACTGCATAGGTGAAGTTATTTTTGCTTCTTATCAATGTTCAAGTGCCATTCTCTATGAAACACTTGACTACGTAGATAATTTTTTTATTGCTTTTTATCAAATGCCATTATTTATGAAATATTTGATAGATGTAGACATAAGTTGTGATTAATTCTTATCAATATTCAAATATAAATTTCTATGAAATATTTGACTGCATTTTAGATTGATTTTTCATCAGTATTTAAGTATCATATTCTATGAAATACTTAACCGTGTAGATGAAAGTTCTTATTCTACAAGTCTTTCATAAAGCTTTGATATAATATTCGAAAATACTTTTGATGTTGGTCATAAGATGTGTTTGCAAGGATTGCAAATTTTTTATAATCGCTTGTACTTTGCAAAATTGATGCAAAGTTCTTTGCAAATATTTTACAAAGTAATGGAGAGGATGCCTTTGTGCTTGATTTTGTGTCCTTTGCAAGAAGTCTTTTTTACAAAGGTATGGAGAATGTATTTTAAAATTAACATAATGATATTTGTAAATATTTTTGCAAAGTTATGGAAAATGATCTTTACAATATCTTGTAAAGTAATAGAATGATCTTTGCAAGTGTTTTTACAAAGTGATGGAAAATGATCTTTACAATGTCTTGTAAAGTAATAAAATGATATTTGCAAGTGTTTTTGCAAAGTGATGGAAAATAATCTTTACAATATCTTGTAAAGTAATAGAATGATCTTTGCAAGTGTTTTTGCAAAATAGACGTTTTCAAAGAATATATGATAATGTTATCGATGTTCACAATTTACAAGCTATTTTGTTATTGCAATGATGGTTGCTATTTCATGAAGTGTGATGTTGGTGTTTGTGATGTAATGATGCTGAGATGTTCTATTTTTTCTATTGTAGTGTACTAAAATAATTTTGAGATGGTTGTGAATTTTTGCAAAAAGGCTTGCAAAATGAATTTTGTGTTGTTTTCTATTTTTGAAAACAAGATATTTTAAAAGAAGAAAGATTTTGATATTATGTGTATGCAACGATTTTTATGTACATGAGGAATAGGACTTAATACTCGTTTCCACCTATAAGGTGTTAGAATATTTGAGGATTTTATGTTGTAAATAAAATCCTTCAGACTGAGGGAAACACTCTCATATGCACAATCCAAGAGAAGAAGCCCCTCTTATGTGCTCCGTGTCTGTACAAATAAATGTATTTGCGCAAAATATGAAAAAAAGAAATTCACTTATCTAGGAGGTCTATATGACAAAATTACCTTGAGTCTAAAGGATATTGTTTATACGAAAGAGCATGTGACATCCATATTAGCCTATAGGCCATTAGGATGCGTAGGGATCTAATAATCAACTGCTTGATGCAATCATAAATGATTATGGGTATGTAAAGTGTTGATTACTAAATCTCTATGCTTCCAAAGAGCCTATAAGTTAGCCAATATGCTTTGGTTTTGGAGAAAAGAAGAAGTGATAAGTTGTATCACATATAGAGAGGGAGGAAGTTCTCTATCTATTTCGTGTGAACAAATAGAAAATATCCAATTTGATAGATGATTATTTTTTGAGCTTTTGATGTTTTATTGCATATTTGCATAATATAGCTGATTGGAAACTGAACTCTATTAATCCAATAGTATTATTAAGCAAATAGTTGATGGTGAGAGTATGATTCGTGGATGCTCTGTTGTTGTAGAGGCTCAAGCATATATGAGGATAACATCGATCTAGTATTTGGTGAAGTGTATAGATAATTGCATGCTCACAAGGCATTGGATCCATGTAACCTCATAATCCAATAGACCCATTTGAACAACAGTCTATGAGAGACTCAATTTTTGTTAGATAGAATGCCAACGATGTGAACCAGGAGGCTACAAGGACAATATTGATATAGTACCTAGTAATATGTACAAACGATCATAGGTCTACAGTATATTGGATCAATTAAGTCTTCGAAAATCTCATGGATCATCAAAAGCAATATTTGATATTTGTAAAATGTGATAGCATGTTAACACAATAAATCAGAGAGGAAGTAAAGGTAACATTGATCCATTGCCTAATGATATTTATGGTATATATTGGGTATAATTTTGTGAACTCGAATGATAGGCCAATCAAGGAAGAGAACCCCATTCAACCAATAACTAGTAAAATTCACAAATGATTATGAACTTACAAGAGATTGGTTGAATGTGATTTCTCATCCCTGGATGGATGGTAAAACAAGTTATATGTGAAGAATGTGATGAATAGATATCATGAAACATTCAATAGACTGCTCCAATAATTATCTTATGCAATACATCATTTTGCAGGATGTAAAAGTCATGGATGCATTACAGAAGGGAAAAGGTATCGTTGAGGAGTCTATTAAATAATCATGAGTGTTGATGGAACACAAAAATTTATTTGTTGAGAAATATTGTGGATACGTATTGTTGATAATATTGTGAAATATTGTTGATATTAATGGTGTGATTGTGTATGAAAATAGAGGAATGTAGGTTATACATAGTGTTTATTTTGAAAAGAGAGAAGTGAGGTAGACAAAGGTTTGATTGTTATTTGTTTTTCAATTACCCTAAGGTTGGGACAAAAGAAAAGGAGAAGGCCAGGTTGTCAAGGCCACAAATTATCGGGTCATACATCACTTAACCCAAGAGAGAGATAAGAAGAGAAGTATGATAGTAGTGAAGCGGGATGTAGAAGAAGATTTTAGAGGATAAGATTTTTGGACTAAGAGAGTTTACTCGACATATAGTTAGCCTAGGTGGATGCAATGTAAATGTATTTGTAATAAGGATTGGTATTTGCATCATAGTAAACCCTCCTAACTCGATAGTAGATCAAGTAAACAAGGCAAACATGCAAGGGTATAAGTGTATATGATTATATGATGATTTTTGTGGTGTATTCAATCAAATAAGCAAGAAAATGATTCGATATGCTTTATGCATAATATCATTTAAGATGAATGGTATTAATTGGTTCTTTGTGTTCTTGAATGTCTAATATGACTAGGCGGTAGGCTCCTTATCCAAAATTAGTAGTGATAATAAGGGTCCTAACCAATTAGGCTCAAAATTACCTCTAAGGTTGACATTGATGTTGGTATTCTTTTGATTTTATTTAAGGACTAAATACCCAAATTCAAAGGACCTATGGCACACCTTCTTATTGTAGGTACACCAAAGTCTATTATGGTATATTATGAGATGTTCTAGGGTATTGATGCACTTTTATTCTAAGATATCTAGTTGTTGTAAGTGACTTGAATGGTATTCATCTCCTACTAAAGAATCTTGTAACAAGATGCTTAGAGAAGGTATCTCAAGTTCGAAAGGAAAGACTGCTTTGGTACCTAAAACTAAAGCATATGGCATTTTCTCCATGGGAGTCCATACACTTGTGTGATATGCCCATAATGCAGGATATAGTTGTAAGTGCCAATCTTGACCATTCTTGTTGACTAGTTTCTTAAGGATTTTGATTAGCATTTTGTTGGAGGATTCAACTTGTCCATTTCCTTGCGGATAGTATGACATAGACCATTTTTATTAGATTTTGTATTTGGCAAACATCTTGGTGACCTCTTTATTTTTTAAAGGGGTTTCATTATCTACAATTATGGTAGAAGGGATACCATATCGTCTAATGATTTGATTTAGGATAAATTTTGATACTTGGATGCCTATGGTAGAGGATAGAGGCATTGCCTCAACCCATTTAGCAAAATATTTTATGGTTGTAATAATGAATTTATGTCCATTGGATGATTGAGGGTTAATTTTACCTATGATATCCAATCACCAAGAGGATAAAGGCCAAGGAGATATGATAGGTTGAAGTTCTTGTGATGGGGCGTGAACAAGATTATCATGTTGTTGATATTTATCAAATTTATTGACATAGTTATGAGTATATTTTTCAATAGAGGGCCAATAGTAGCCCATCCTAAGGAGCTTCCTAGCTATGGCTAGTCCGCTAAAGTGGCCACCACATGATCCATCAATCAACTTGTAGAATCTTGTATAGGCCATGAAATACTCTCCCTAATGGATTATTTCTCAAGATATAATCAAATTTGAATTAATCCTAATGATCAACACAAAACAATGTTTACAATACCTTGGAGGACTTTCTATTACAAAGTGATGCCATTCGGCCTTATAAATGTAGGAGCTACATATCAACGTGCCATGGTGTATATCTTCCATAATTATATGCATGAGATCATTGAAGATTATGGGGAAAATTTAATAGCAAAATATAAAACATGTTAGGACCATATCGATGTATTAGAAATTGTGTTCGATCACTTACTTGAGCATAAGGTGAGGTTAAATCCTAAGAAGTGTGTATTCAAAGTAACATCAGGTAAAATTTTAAGTTTCATTGTATTCAAGTAAGGCATTCAAGTGGATCACAACAAGGTCAAGGCCATCATAGAAATGCCACCCCCAAGAAATCATAAAGAGTTACGCAACTTACAAGGAAAAATCCAATCGATTCATCATTTTATAGTCCAACTCTCAGACAAATACAGGTCATTCAATCACCTGCTACAAAATGGGATTACCTTCTCATGGATAGAAGAGTGTCAAGCAGATTTTGAGGACATAAAGAAAAACCTAGCATCACCACTGGTGTTAACACCACCTTGCTAAGGAGTCTTGTTTCATATTTACATATCTGCAACAAATTTTGCATTAGGGACAATACTTGCACAAAAGAACGAAAATAAAAAAGAGAAAGTGATATACTACATTACTTGAACATTGGTAAGCTATGAAACAAGATACATGTACATGGAGAAATTGTGCTTAGTAGTGGTTTTCACCACTAAGAAACTTTGATATTACATGCTAAGCCATACCACTTATGTCATAGCTAGAGAAAATCCTCTGCGATACATGATGACTCGCACATACAACAATACCCATACCGCAAAGTGGATAATGCTTCTAACAAAATTTGATCTTAAATTCATCAGTAAAAAATCTATTAAATGTCAGGTAATAGCCAATCAACTCATGAAAGCCCCGCTTCTTGATGATAAAACTTTATTCATTGAGCTACCAAATGATTCGATATTTAATGTCATTGAAAAGGAGGAGCCAGTAGCTCCCGAAGACGATGTCAACATAACAATGTTCTTTGACTGTTAAAAGTGCAAAAAAGGACAAGGTTTTGGAGTTGTATTTTACACACTAGAAGGGATGCCTATCCCTTCATCATTCAAATTTGAATTTTCATGCACAAACAACAACATAGAGTACGAAGCCTTAATTATAGGACTTCAAGTAGCTGTCACTATGGGTATTAAACACATAAGAATATTTGGTGATTCTCAACTTGTAGTTTACCAAGTAAAGAAAACTTACCAATGCAGAGAACTAATCTTAAAACTTTATAATGAAATTGCTAGAAAATTTTGACTAGTATGAGATCGACAACTTGCCCCATTCAACTAATAGATTTGTAGATGTGATGGCCTCTTTGGGATCCTTGACTTCAAAGAACCCTACTAGAGAGATCCAACTGCTAATCATTGAAACAATGTGAAGATCTACAATTGCATGATTAGAGTGTAAATATGAAAAAGATGTGAACATTATTCACATAGAGCCATATGAGCCATGGTTCAGTCAAATAAAGGGCTTTCTCAAGTTTGGTACTCTTCCAATGGATTTGTCATGAACTGATAAACACACATTTAAACAAAGAGCAACTCATTACACTCTTTTGGGTGATGTGTGAAGAACACAAGCTTATACTGAGAGGGGGGTGAACAGTATAAGACCACTTTTTACTTTTCTTTCCCAAACAATATTATGCAATATATCAATGGCAATATCAACAACAGTAATCAAAGCAATGCACAAATCACCACACACAATAGAGACACCAATTTAACGTGGTTCACCCAATGTGGGCTACTCCATGGAGAAAATATTTCACTAAAATTTTCTCAATAAATCTCTTGGGAATCCTTTCCCTATTACAATGTTTATGGACCTCTATCCAAAGGAGACACCAATCCCCTAATCAAGTTCGTGGATCTCTATCCATAGGAGAACTCCTTCTCCTCTACTCTGGTTGGTGATCTTCTAGAAGAACTGCTACCTCCACTACACTGGCTTATGGATCTCTATCCACTGAAGACTCCTACCCTCACTCAGAAGACCTATCCTCACTACCCTGGCTAATGGATCTCTATCCACTAGAGACTATTGTCCTCTATACTCTATCACCTCCAAAGCTTACTCTCAGCTCTATCTCAAATTCTACTAAACATAATCCTTCAATCTAGCACAAATCTACTCAATATCTATCCTCAAATCTACACTAAACACTAGTCCTTCATCTAGCACAAATCTCTCAATATCTATCCTCAAATCTACACTAAACATAGTCCTTCGGTCTAGCACAAATATACTCAATATCTATCCTCAAATATACACTAAACATAGTCCTTCGGTCTAGCACAAATCTATCCTCAAGCCTTAACACAAAGCTTGACTCAATCACAAATCAAATCTGCTAGATCTACCCCAAACCTTAACTCAAGGTTTGAACAAATCAATCAATCAACTCTGCTCACAAGTCTTCTCAAAGACTTGTCTCAAATATTCCTCCAAACATCAACTATCCACAACCTCTCAACAAGTCCTCACTAGAACTTGTCCAATCTGCTCAACAAGTCTTCACCAAGACTTACCTCAAATCTTATTGTAAGCTTCCACAAAAGCTTACACAACTCAACTCAATATTATCACAAAACTTCTTCAATCACACAAACAAGTTTCACACAGAATCTTGTTTCAATCTCATAGAAACATATAGAGAATTGTTAGAGACTCAATATGCTTCACACTCACAACCATGCTCAATCACTTTCAATCTCTTTCTCAAATCAATTTAGAATATAGAACAATTTGTTTCATAGAACTTGAACTATCACTTCAACACTTCCAATTAACTAGGCTCAATCAACTCCACTCAACCAATCACTCAATGAAACACTCCTTGCTTACAAACCCTAGTCCAAGCATATGAACACTCACTCAATTATTTCCAACAATGCTTATCAAACAATCTCACATAACAATGATACTCATGATCTTGCACAAACCCTAGTCATGCATATGAAGGCTCATTCAATGTTTCCAACAATGCTTATCAAACAAGGTTTTTATCAACAACTTCTACTTAGAAAAACCTTTAACAATTAAACTCAACAATGCTTATCAAACAATCCTTTTCACTCCAACTTAGCATTCACAACATCCAACAATCACTCTCAAGGATAATGTGCCCTTACCTCTTTGTTTGAAGAAGATTTGACCTCAAACACCTGTCTCAATCACAATCAACTCTTTGCCAATTTCAAAGGTTAGATAGCAATGTCTTCTCAATCATTCACTCAATTTGATCCCTCAAAATATTTCACCATACATAGCAATAAATCTTTATTACACCTTATAATCTCCACACTTCAAAATGCAAGCCAACAATTTGTGTAAAGAAAATAATCACAATAATTTTCTTTATAAACCCTTATCTCTTTAACACATCATAGCTTATCTCAATTAAAAATATAATTCCCTTTTTCAACCTTATAACTCCTATTTCAATTCACTTTATCAAAAATCACAATAAAACAATTAATCCTCAAAACCTTATAACTCCTATTTCAATTCACTTTTCAGAAATCACAATAAAATAATTAACCCTCAAAGACCTTATAACTCCCCCTTAGTAAAAATCATTCATGCCACCTTATAAACCTTAGAAGCAATTTAATATTTAAAAAATTAAATACCTTGCTCTCGATGGGATTCGAAACCCCGCTTGCGCCTTCCACAATGCCCTAGCCATGGCCCACATGCCACGTGAGCTAGGTGCTCACCTTGGCACCAAAAGGTACCTCGTGCACCTTGAATCTTCCCTTGGTGCCCAAACCAAAAACTCTAACACATGTACCTTAGCAAAAAGCTATCATCAAGTTTTGATCATGAAACCTTTCGCCTACTAGCACCTTAAGCCACAACCGCCTACCGTTGGCCCAACCGCCATGGTTGGCAACCAATCTCCAAGCATCTTCCCTTTATCCACTCATTGACTGCCACATTTTCAAAACTTTATCCTCTTCTCCTCTTCTTTCACGTAGTTCGCACAAATCACATGCACTTCGATTAATATTCAAAGGATAATGTTTTCTCTCCAAAGCATATGGTATTAATATGAATTTTGCTCTCCCTTTTAACATGTCGACGGGTGGAAGAGGTAATCGATGTCGATGCCTTGACTTTGCTTGCTTGCCCTTTGTAACCCTAACCTTAGGGTTATTAAATTAAATCATAAACTAATTTATAATTTATTATAATTAATTTATAATTAACTTAATAACTTTAAAGTTAATTAAATTAAATTATAAATTAATTTATAATGAAATTATTATAATTAATTTAAATATTTAGGTCTCAACCTTAGACCTTTAATATTATAATACAAAATTATAATATTATTTTCTCGGGCCTTCCTTTTGCTCTTTAGACCTCATCTTTTTCCTTAGGCCTAGAAGCAATCTTTCTCTTGCACTGATTACTAAAACTGACTCTTGACATCCTTCCTTTTGTACTGCTCACTGAAATTGACTCTTGACATCAATGACAACAAATCTTGCTCATATTTCCAACAATCTCCCCCTTTGTCATTGATGGCAACCCATTTACCTTTTACCATTTCCTTTACCTTTTTCTATTCTGCTCCCCTGAGAAACTACTCCCTCTAATTGAATGCTCTCCCCCTAACTCAAATCTCTCCCCCTTTGTCATCAATGGCAAAGGGTCACCTTTGGGGCTCGGGGCTAAGAATGAGACTCTTAGCTTAGCCCCTTCCCCACCTCCTTTTGAGGTGGTTAATTCTGGGGTGGGAGTATTTCTACTCCCAACAAGCACTGATCTTTACCTTTATCCACTTTCTTCCTCATCTGATCCTTCTGATTCCTCTGACTATTCATGTTCCTGCTTGTCTCTGGAATTTTTGCTCTACACCACTTTGTTGTATGTCCATCATTATTGCACTTATAACACTTAATGTTGTTATTCCTTGGAGGTGCAAATGTCTTGGGATTTCTCCTGGTGAAGCCATATCTATTCCTATCATGAACCCTGTAATTCATTGCCTTGTGACCAAACTGATTACAAGAGTAGCAATACCCTTGAAAAAGATACCTATTTCTGAAATTTCCATATTCCTATTTTCCATGTGTCCTGCACTGTGTAGCCTTGTGCCCAAACCTGTGACATGAGAAGCATCATCCATTGAAACTACCTTGCCTTGACCTCATTGGTCTCTTAGTCTCTTTTACCCTGTGTTGCTTCCTATTCCATCTGTTCCTCATTTGTGCATTGTTCCTTTCCTTGTTGAACTTTCTATTGTCCAACTCATCCTCAGAAGTCTCACTTTCTCTTACACTCTCTTCTTCTAAAGTTTCTTCTTCTTTAGAACTTGAGATTGACTCCTCTCCTTGTTTCTTTTGTACCTGTTCAAAACCAAGTCCTGTTTTGTTTGATGAAGATCTTTGTACTTTGATAATCTTATCCAAGTTCTTTGAGCTTCTTCCAAACCTGTGTAACTTGTCCTTAGACTCTTTTACTTCCTTCCTTAGTAGAGCTACCTCATGCTCTAACCTTTCACATTCTAAAACCTTTGCTTCTAACTTCTCTTTGAATCTCCTTGTCTTAGCTATTGAGTTGGTTAGATCCTCTATAAGCTTTCCTTTCTCTTCATCACATTCTTGAAATTTAAGCTTGAGTTTTGAGTTTTTCTTTCTTACCTCCCTTAATGCATCAAGGGCATGAATAAGCTCACCCTCAAGATCAACTTCTCCTTTCTCTGATTCTTCCTCTATTTTTTTGCCTTTGAAAACATCTTCATTCTTTTTTGACTCGTCTTCTATAGGATCACCTCCTTCTTCCTCTAATGCCATAAGAAGATTCTCTTCTAGTCCTTCAAGTGTATCTTCATATTCATCATCACTGAAACTAAATCCATTCCTTGTACAACTATCTTCAAGATGACCAAAGTTACCACATCTAAAACACTTGAGAATCATTGGTGACCTTTTCCTAACCACTTCCTTTTATTTTTCCAGAAATAGAACTTCATCTTTTTCATTATCTGAGGAACTATCATCACTATCACTTGAGCACTTACTTGCCTTGTCTGCATAGAAACTCTTCTTATGCCTTTGGAAGAACTTCTTTCCTTGTGTACCTTGTCCATCCCTATTTTTCTTTTGGTACCTGTGCTTTCCTGCATCCCTGTTCTTATGATCCTATTTCTCATCATCATTGCTATTTCTAGCTTCTTGACAATCAGATGCATAGTGACCATACTTTCCACAATTGAAACATCTAACTGATTTCGTACCTTTATACTTTCTTGAGTCCTTGTTCCTTCTACCATAATTTGCTTCTTCATCACTGGATAACTCATTGCTTGAATCTGAATTCTTTCCCTTTGTCTTCTTAGTGGCTTTGAATGTTGCTTCTTTTTGGGAATTAGGTTCCTCTTTTGTTCTCATCTCAAATGTTGTAAGAATGCCATGTAATTCATCCCTTGTCAAAAGATCACTATCTTTTGATTCCTCTATAGCTGAAATATTTTCACTAAACCTTTTTGGGAGTGACCTTAGAATCTTATCACAAACATCAGGTTCTTGAACTTCAAGCCCAAGTCCTTGCATGGAGTTAACAACCTCATCCACATGAAGTAGATATTCAGTAATGTTTTCCTCATCCTTCATTTTTAGGTCTTCAAATACTCCCTTGAAATTTTGCAACTTTACCCTTTTGACCTTTTTATCTCCTTCATATATGCCTTGCAATTTATCCCAAATTTCCTTTGTTGATTTGCAATGCATAACCTTTATAAACTCTATTTTATGCAAGCCCTTCAGAATTGCATTCATTGCTTTTGAATTGTAATGATGTAGAAGCTTACCATATTTATCTGTAGGTGGAGTAGCTGGTGGTGTGTATCCATTTTCAACTGCTTCCCATATTTCATTTCCAAGTGCCATTAGATGAATCTTCATTCTCATACTCCAAAATGTATAATTGCTCCCATCAAACAATGGTGCTGAATTATCTGAGGATCCACTCTTAGAATCCATCTGTGTTCTTGTGAGATTTTCCTTCAAGTTGTTAAACTCTTTCGAAGGAACCCACTTGATACCAATTGAAGAACACAAGCTTATACTAAGAGAGGGGGTGAACAGTATAAGACCACTTTTTACTTTTCTTTCCCAAACAATATTATGCAATATATCAATGGCAATATCAACAATAGTAATCAAAGCAATGCATAAATCACCACACACAATAGAGACACCAATTTAACGTGGTTCACCCAATGTGGGCTACTCCATGAAGAAAATATTTCACTAAAATTTTCTCAACAAATCTCTTGGGAATCCTTTCCCTATTACAATATTTATGGACCTCTATCCAAAGGAGACACCAATCCCCTAATCAAGTTCATGGATCTCTATCCATAGGAGACTCCTTCTCCTCTACTCTAGTTGGTGATCTTCTAGAAGAACTATTGCCTCCACTACACTGGCTTATGGATCTCTATCCACTAAAGACTCCTATCCTCACTCAGAAGACCTATCCTCACTACCCTAGCTAATGGATCTCTATCCACTAGAGACTATTATCCTCTATACTCTATCACCTCCAAATCTTACTCTCAATCTATCTCAAATCTACACTAAACATAGTCCTTCGATCTAGCACAAATCTGCTCAATATCTATCCTCAAATATACACTAAACATAGTCCTTCGATCTAGCACAAATATGCTCAATATCTATCCTCAAATATGCACTAAACATAGTCCTTCTATCTAGCACAAATCTGCTCAATATCTATCCTCAAATCTACACTAAACACAGTCTAGCACAAATCTATCCTCAATATCTATCCTCATATCCTCAAGCCTTAACACAAAGCTTGACTCAATCACAAATCAACTCTACTAGATCTACCCCAAACCTTAACTCAAGGTTTGAACAAATCAATCAATCAAATTTGCTTACAATTCTTCTCAAATACTTATCTCAAATCTTCAACAAGTCCTCACTAGAACTTGTCCAATCTTCTCAACAAGTCTTCACCAAGACTTACCTCAAATCTTATTATAAGCTTTCTTACACACTCAACTCCAATATATCACAAAAACTTCTTCAATCATCTCAACAAGTCTTCACATAGAATATTGTTTCAATCTCATAGAAACATATAGAGAATTGTTAGAGACTCAATATTTTTCACACTCACAACTCACTCAATCACTTTCAATCTCTTTCTCAAATCAATTTAGAATATAGAACAATTTATTTCATAGAACTTGAACTATCACTTCAACACTTCCAATCGACTAGGCTCAATCAACTCCACTCAACCAATCACTCAATGAAACACTCCTTGCTTACAAACCCTAGTCCAAGCATATGAACACTCACTCAATTATTTCCAACAATGCTTATCAAACAATCTTCACATAACAATGATACTCATGATCTTGCACAAACCCTAGTCATGCATATGAAGGCTCATTCAATGTTTCCAACAATGCTTATCAAACAAGGTTTTTATCATCAACTTCCACTCAGAAAAACCTTTAACAATTAAACTCAACAATGCTTATCAAACAATCCTTTTCACTCCAACTTAGCATTTACAACATCCAACAATCACTCTCAAGGATAATGTGCCCTTACCTCTTTGTTTGAAGAAGATTTGACCTCAAACACCTATCTCAATCACAATCAACTCTTTGCCAATTTCAAAGGTTAGGTAGCAATGTCTTCTCAATCATTCACTCAATTTGATCCCTCAAAATATTTCACCATACATAGCAATAAATCTTTATTACACCTTATAATCTCCACACTTCAAAATGCAAGCCAACAATTTATGTAAAGAAAATAATCACAATAATTTTCTTTATAAACCCTTATCTCTTTAACACATCATAGCTTATCTCAATTAAAAATATAATTCCCTTTTTCAACCTTATAACTCCTATTTCAATTCACTTTATCAAAAATCACAATAAAACAATTAATCCTCAAAACCTTATAACTCCTATTTCAATTCACTTTTCAGAAATCACAATAAAACAATTAACCCTCAAAGACCTTATAACTCCCCCTTAGTAAAAATCATTCATGCCACCTTATAAACCTTAGAAGCAATTTAATATTTAAAAAATTAAATACCTTGCTCTCGATGGGATTCGAAACCCCGCTTGCACCTTCCACAATGCCCTAGCCATGGCCCACGTGCCACGTGAGCTAGGTGCTCACCTTGGCACCAAAAGGCACCTCGTGCACCTTGAATCTTCCCTTGGCACCCAAACCAAAAAACTCTAACACATGTACCTTAGCAAAAAGTTGCCATCAGGTTTCGATCATGGAACCTTCCGCCTACTAGCGCCTTAAGCCACAACCACCTGCCGTTGGCCCAACCACCATGGTTGGCAACCAATCTCCAAGCATCTTCCCTTTATCCGCTCGTTGACTACCATATTTTCAAAACTTTGTCCTCTTCTCCTCTTCTTTCACGCAGTTCGCACAAATCGCATGCACTTCGATTAATATTCGAAGGATAATGTTTTCTCTCCAAAGCATATGGTATTAATATAAATTTTGCTCTCCCTTTTAACACGTCGATGGGTGGAAGAGGTAATCGACGTCGGCACCTTGACTTTGCTTGCTTGCCCTTTGTAACCCTAACCTTAGGGTTATTAAATTAAATCATAAACTAATTTATAATTTATTATAATTAATTTATAATTAACTTAATAACTTTAAAGTTAATTAAATTAAATTATAAATTAATTTATAATGAAATTAATTTATAATGAAATTATTATAATTAATTTAAATCTTTAGGTCTCAACCTTAGACCTTTAATATTATAATACAAAATTATAATATTATTTTCTCGGGCCTTCCTTTTGCTCTTTAGACCTCATATTTTTCCTTAGGCCTAGAAGCAATATTTCTCTTGCACTGATTACTGAAACTGACTCCTGACATCCTTCCTTTTGTACTGCTCACTGAAACTGACTCTTGACATCAATGACAACAAATCTTGCTCATATTTCCACTAATGTGTTATATAGACGTGGCTATGATGGAATTTTACTTTGATGTTTAGAGCCCACAAAGGCACAATGGGCTATATCAAAAGCCCATGATGGTACTTGTGGTGGCCATTTTAGTGGTATGGCCATTGCAAAGCGCATCTTGCATATGGGTTACTATTGGCCCATAATGGAAAGTGATTGTTGCAAATACGTAAAGAAATGTTAAAAATACCAGCAACATGCCAATCTAACCCATGTACCATCAAAGGCATTACAACCCATTCAAAGTATTTGGCCTTTCTTGTAGTGGGGTCTCAATTTGATTGGTAATATCTCACCTCCCTCGTTGGGATAACATAAATTTATCATCACAACCATAGAATATTTCACAAAGTGGGTCGAGGCAATTCTGATGATCACTACGATAGGACCTGAAATTGTGGAGTTCATACTTCAACACATTATCTATCGTTTTGGAATCCCCTCAAAAATAATTTTTGACAATGACAAGTCATTTAAAAATAAGGATGTTCGAGCACTGTGCAACAAATATAATATCAAACATAGTTTTTTGACTTCTTACTACCCACAGGTAAATGGACAAGCTGAGGTGACCAATAAGACATTAATATCCATTTTAAAGAAACTAGTTAAAGAATATTATATAGATTGTCATACTCAAACCCCTTGGCACTATGGGCTTATCGAACAAGTATTCGAACGCCTACAGGGACAAATCCATTTTTATTGGTCTACGATGCTAAAGCAGTTATACCTCTTGAGCTCAAGATCCCCTCATTATGTATTTTATTACAAGAATTCATGGGTGATAATACTGCTCGATCAACTCACACTCCTTGATGAAAGGTGAGTCAATGCCTTATAACATTTACGAGTATATCAAGAACGTATAAACATATTTATAACACAAAAGTCCAGCCACATGAATTCCAAGTAGGAGATCTTATTCTTAAAGAAAATCAACAAAACACCGATGCATTGTCGCACCTTCGTGACAAATTTGTGGCTAATTGATTAGATCTATTTATTATCAAACAAAAATTGGGTCCTAGAACGTATAGACTTACCAATCTAGAAGGAATAGAAGAGCCTGAACAACTAAATATTATTCATCTCAAAGCATTCTATACCTAATGCGAATTATACTTATGTACATATACATGGCTAAAAAAAATATAAAATACAAAATTTTACTAAATATACACATTGCATCCATGCATCAATGAATTATAAAGCATTCCTATCATTTGCATGTTTAGTTCAAATAGCTTACACATTAGTAGTCATTACAATAGTTTTGATAATTGTTAGATCACTGCATCTTGTTGCCTTAATTAGGGGCACCTTAGGTCTAGCATTAGTCTACTATCTACATCCATAAATTAGGTAAAAAAAATGTAATAAAATCCTATAACACCTCATTTATTTGGTAGTCTCTGGTTTAAAAAAATCTCTAGGTGTTTTCAGTCACTCAACCATTCCTAGTGTTTCAAGCAATCTCCATTGAAAGTCTAGCAGTCCTTAGGTGTTATAGCTTATCCTTAGTTAAATCAGATTTCATCTTGGACCAAAGCACAACTTTCACTAAAATATTTTTGAGTTTTAGGAGGTGACCTACCATTCTTGAACCAACACATATTACATTTTCAATAGAATCTTATGTCTGAGAGAGGTGATGCCATGATTGGATTGAACCTTAAAGTGAAAATATCTTCTTGCTTGTCCCATTATGCACATAGTCCAACAATAAATAAATATACATATTTACAAAAAATTACAAAAATGAAAGAACGAGTAGTAAGGATAGGATAAAATTCTCATCAGGTCTCGATTCGAGTGGTTGAATATCCAATTACCCAAATATTTAATGCTTTTTACAAAAAAATATAATAATAATACAATGAGTAATAAGGATATGATAAATTTCTCATCAGGAATCGATTCGAGTGGTTGAGAATATAATTCCCCAAAGCTCTCTCTCTTTATAAAAATAAAATAAAAATAATAGGCCTTCAAGTAGTAAGGATAGGGTAAAATTCTCATCATGATTCTATTCGAGTGGTTGAGAATCCGACTCCCCAAAACTTGAAGATCCTAATGTCGGACTATGCTCATGCATGTTGACACATCTCTCTTGAAGAGACCTCCAAACTCACATAATGATAAGCTAACTTTTTTGGTGCTCTCCAAATATGGTTTAATCTCAACTTATGCAAGATTGATAAATGAATTCATTATTGCACACACAATGGTTCTTGATTGGTATGCATCATTACCTTACTCATAATACAAAATGAACATTCATTGCACACACATTTGGTCCTTGAAGAGATTTGACTCCACTAGGATGCCTTTAGCATCATATGGATTAGCGAGATGAATAAATGAGTTTGTTTGAGGTCACTAGGATGTCTAAGTCTTTAGAAAATAACTCTAGATTCTTTATCCCTAAGGTAAAATTCCATATTACCACTACATTATTATATTATAGCCCACATCAGTGTTAATTTTTGGTACCCCTGATTAAGCATAAAGAAATGATGATCAAACAAGAATCAAAACTTTAATAAAACATTTTCTCTTCTCATCATTTGCATTTTTCTTCATGCTCTTTTGGTTATTAAGGGATTCTCGTAAGATAGATTAGATACTGGATAACCATCAAAAATTATGATTATACGACCACTAACTATTTTATGAAACCTCTTAGTGTTCAAAAGATCATGAAAAAAACACCATTAACAATACACATGTTAGTCATATTGCATCAATCCAATCATTTACATATACATTCATCCATACATCCATAATAAAGCAAAAGTGCAACACAAAATAATACACAGTAACAAAATCCATGTATATATAAATATGTATGAGTCAAAAAGGTACATAGTTTACCAAAAGGTTGTATACAACAGAGCACTAAGGCTCACATAAAGCAAAAATGAAAACTACAAAAATAAGTTCCATGGGAACCTAGCTCCAGTGTTGTTTGGAAATAGGTTGGATAAAATGTACATAACAAAGGTCGATAGTGGCTCCAATTGGTCCTTCTGGTACATCTCTAAGTACTAGATACCACCCCTGCTAACATCCACATCCTCCCATCCATCATCATAATAAGGCCTCAAATTGTGCTCCTTGTCATACCTAACTCGGACAGGAAGCCCCTTGATATAAAAATGAAATATGCGATAAACATCCTCCAAGGTAATAGTAACCTCCCCTATTGGGAGCTAAAAATTACCCCTATTGAAATCCCACCTCTCAGCCAACATCGAAAGATACCCCTCATCTACCCATACCACCTCCACCCTACCACAACGAGTCAACCCAATAGTCTCCAACCACTTCTAGTGGTCAGAAGTTAGTGTCTTCCTCACATGACTAAGAACAGGCAAAAAGCGGTGTCGTACCTCGAGCATTTTCACATGTAACAAAAATAACACAAAAAATCATCAATACATCATCCATTAACATTTGTTTAAAAAATAACTAATTACAACCCCACCTTTATTTAAAAAAAGCTTTTTACCATCCTACCTTTACAATTAAAAAAAAAAAACTTTTTGCCCACCCCCTTACGGTCATAAAAAATAAAACAATAAAAAAAAAGGCAACTAAACTACAAGAGGGCAGTAGGACCTACCTCAACCACCTGCACTCTAGCTCCAACTACACCACCAACTCTAGCCATCACTCCTGCCATCTCAATCACAATCACTCTCAATCACAATCAGATAACTCAAATGTAAAAAATGACTTAATAAAATCCAGCTCAAGCCCTTTTATATCCAAAAAAGTGCTCCCAAATGCATACCTACATTTTTTGAGCACGTCCAAACATAGGCAAGCGTTTGGCAGGTGCTTCTAAATGCAGACCTATGGTTGCGACAGCACAAACACAAAGCTGCTTTTGCGTAGGAATAAACACAAGACTGCATTTAGACCAAAAAGGCAAAAAGGTTTCAAAACAACCCAAAAAATCATAAATTCTCCAAAGCTTGATAGAAACATCAAATCCATTCATCCACACATCCAACAATAATTTTCAACACAAATAAGATCAATTTTATAGCCAAATTTTAGAATGCAACTTTCATTGCAAATAGGCTCCAAAGGATCCCAAAATACTCAAAAAATTCACAAAATCATTAAAATATCTCATCAATGTATCCCACATGTCATTCCATATTATTTTATCCAAATAAGATCAATTTTGTAGCTCAAATTTGAAATGCCACTGTGTTCAAGAAAATTTGCTCAAAGCTATCATAAAACCCTCTCTATGGGGTCACAAAAGTGGAAACTTTTCACAAATTACAAATTGGTATGCACTATGTCATTTTGAGATGGTTCTAAAATGTGGTGGTTAGAATCAAGGTAAACTAACCTGAGAATGATTTAAGTATCATACACATACCCTTAATGGCTAGTTCATTTACTATAACAAAATTGTTATTCATTCTGCCCAAAAGCAAAGTTTCAACAACACATGCCCAAACCAAACTTGGGCAATCACGTTGATATTGATATTCGATATTTGCATCCATCAAATTGCATCCACCCATCATCAAAATCTATCAAGTGACTCATGGTTTCATCTATTTCAAATTTCACCCATTTGTCGCTTGAGGGGGTAAGCCAAAATCAAAATTTACAAAAGTCATCTAGTTCTTGCATTGAGTCAACCAAAGCCCATTGCTCCATCCAATAAACCTAGGTGTCTCTTGTTTTTACACTGCATTGCGCTTGGAGCAATGCAATAAAAAAAGGAGCATATGTAGACACCAAAACCTAGGTATTTGCAAAACCCTATTCACCCCCACAATCCTGCATAATAAATTATATACCTAAGTTTAAACTTAGGCATATAAAATCTTGCACACAATTATATTTTCTAGATTTTTATTAAATTTGGGAAATATCTCCCTAGGATACCCTATGTCTCCTCATGACACATATCCTAGCCACCACTACCTCTCTCCTTGCCACATCTCACACACCTCACTCCACTCCCACCTACCCACATGCCACCACTCCACCTAAGTGAGACACTCTAAGTGACTCACTACAACTGCCTAGGATAGGTGGCTACCCAGTCCCTACCACTTGGTAACCCTGGCTTGCCACCTATCCTTTCCCTCCAAAACCCCCAAAAGCCTATAAGGCATCATCACATCATAACCCAAAGAGGAAGCTAGAAAATACATCGTCACACTATCAGAATTGCTACAGGAGGTCATCAACAATCTTGGAGATTGATCCATCGATGCCCTGGATCAAACCTCTGAACTTATGCAACTTAGATATAAATGTAGGAGTGTATTTACATAGAGATAAACATGGATCTACATTTGCACAAATGCAATCCTGCATTTAGCTAGCCCCAAACGCGACCTCATGTTTGCTCAGGAGCACATTCAATCGATGACAAACATCGTATCGGGTCATGTAACAACAAGGTATTTTTTAATTTATTATTTATGTTTCTTGCACATCATCTTTATACTTTGCAAGCATTAATATCAGGGTTTTTGTAGCTTCTTTTATGCATGTCAACATGTGCTACTGATTCCTTGGTTTGTATTTATGTATGTACAAGTTATAGGTGTAATGAAGGTTGTTGAAGCGAGAGTGGTCTACTAATGATACACAAGCCCACTCACCCAACTAGTTGGAGCAAGAGAAGATCAGTGGCAGCCATCAATCCATTGATACAAAAAGAGGTTTTTCCTCTTTTGCTCTTTGTAATAACATAAAGTAAGTAAAAAAATACTCGTATTGTTATCAATCCCCTGTATACTTGGGGTAAAATCATTGTAAATTGGAGACCAACGCTCCGTTGGACTTTTAATACGAAATATAAAGTTTCATTCTAAGTATACTTTTCTTGTCTTTTACCATTTCATTGCTTGGGTGTATTTTATTTTAGCTTACAAAATCAAAAATTTCAAATGTCATCTAGTTATTGCATTGAGTTAACCAAAGCCCATTGTTCCATTCAATGAACCTAGGTGTCTCTTATTTTTGCACCGTATTGCGCTTGGCACAATGCAATACAAAAAGAGGCACATATAGACATCAAAACCTAGTCATTTTCAAAACCCTATTCATTCCCACAATTCTACATAATAGATTATATACCTAAGTTTAAACTTAGGCATATAAAATCCTACACACAATTATATTTTCCAGATTTTATTAAATCTAGGAAATATCCCCCTAGGATACCCTATGTCTCCTCATGACACATGTCCTAGCCACCACTACCCCTCCCCTTGCCACATCTCACACACCTCACTCCACTCTCACCTACCCACATGCCACCACTCCACCTAAGTGAGACACTTTAAGTGACTCACTACAACTGCCCAAGATAGGTGGCTGCCTAGTCTCTACCACTTGGCAACCCTAGCTTACCACCTATCCTTTCCCTCCCAAACCCCCAAAAGTGTATAAAGACATCATCATGTCATCACCCAAAAGAGACTAAAAACATAATTTTATGCTACCCAAATCACATAAGGAGGACATCAACTTCCTCGAATATTGAACCATCAAAATTGAGGAGTCAACTCGAGCCTTCTACCAGTCAAAATCAAACATAGGAGTGTGTTTACACAGATAGAAATGTGGCTGTACATTTGAACAATCGTAGACCTGCATTTAACTAGCTCCAAACGCGGCCTTTTGTTTGCTCAGGAGCGGATTCCAGCCACTGACAGTCACAAATCAGAACAGGTAAGACAAAAAGGTATCGAGTTTATTATTTTTCTATTTTTTGCATCTTTAATATACTATGCAAATATTTATGTTAGGTTTTTGTGGCTTTTAATTTATATCAAAGAGAGCCTAACACAGTGGAGGTCCTCCATATGCTACTGATTCTTATTTGGATGTTTGCATTCTTACATGTGTAGGGTACAAGTTTGTTGAAGGTTGTTGCAACAAAGAGTGTCTTGCCAGCATATACACAAGCCCACTCACAAATATGATTGTAGCAAAAGAATATTTAGGACACCACCATTCATTGAATCTGCCAAAAGGGGTATTTTCCCCTTTTGTCTTATTTGTAACATATATAAAGCAAGCAAAGCATTGTAATCTGACCCCTACATACTTTGAGGTAAAAATCATTGTAAAAGGGATATCAAGGCTCCCATGTATCTTAATATAAAATCAATTGTTATTTTGTACATTGCTTGTGTTTGCATTTCATTGTTTGGTGTCATCATCTATTTTGCTTACATATAGCTAACTAAAGCTAAATTGAGTCTAGCAACTAAACATAAGCTACCTAGAAGCTCATGTGATATTTGAATCTCACAATTACATATTTATTAATAATAAAACCCCTAAGCTATCCTTATCAATATCGATCTATGATTTATCGATTAAAGGAGTAGTATCTAGTCTAACTATGCCAAGTGGAAAAATTTAAATTGACAAAAAAATTCTAAGGTTTGATAGTTTGATTTTTTTCTTCTAATTTAAGTTCTAATATACCAAATATTTTGGAGGACATAATTTTTGCATATGGAAGCATTTGAAGCCTTTTTCTAGATTGCATGATATTTTGGGCTCTACATAGTGGTGACATCGATTTATAGATATATTATAGTTCTATGTGAAATTTTATTCGTGAAACAGATTTTGTAGGGTATGTTACTCTTCTCAATGGAAAAAATTACAACACTTGGTTAATTCAAATGACAAGATTAGTCAAAGGCAAGAATCTTTGGTTCATATTTAACAATGAATCAACAAAATGTCTTAGTGATCATGAACTTGGTAAGAGGAAGGAGGAAGCTCTTGAACTCTTTTTCATGTTAGTGAAACCAGGTGCAATTTTCCACATCAGAGAGAAAATTGATCCTATTGAGGTATGGTTTACTTTCATCTCTATGGAAAAGTAAGTGCTAATGAAGTTAACAAAAGAAAAAGAGCTTTAAAAGTTGACCTAGCTATGGCAAGAGGCAAGGTAATTATTTAGGAAGAGTATGTCAAATCTATTACTTCTAATATTTCTTCTCCCTTACATACAGTTGGTTTGATACTTTATGTAAATGCTATAACTATCAAGGATCTACAACCCATCTCTCTTGAAGGATTTTTCAAGATTATAATTCATTATGAAATTGCAATGAAAAGTATGGATAAAATCATACAAAATACTTCAAACCAATGAAATATAAGGCTTGTTTGCCCAAGGGCAAGTCCAAGGTTTCAAATAAGTTAAATACTTGTGAGTATTTTAAAAGGGAAAGATACTCCATAAAAAAATGCATTACAAGGTTGAAGAAGATTGAGATAGAATTCTTGAGGGGTGGATACAAGATTTCTAATGATGTAGATGATGCAAATGAGGATGTATATGGTAAAGCAAAGGTCCACTACAACATTCATTATGGAAGGAGGTGTCACCTCTAATGTCTTTTCTTCTTATCCCCTTAGTTCAAATTATGGCAGGGTGTTGAAATATGTGTAATTTGATCTTATTAAGACAAGGCCAAAAGTATGAAGAAGTGCTTATAAGAACTATTAATGTAGCCTATGGGCATATAATTATGTAATATTATGAGCATTCATCATTTATAAAAGCCTACGAGCATGTTCATGTAAGCCTAAGGGCACCTTTCATATTTCACCCTTAGTGATATTGGTTAATCCACCTTTATGGATAACCTTGCTTAAAGGGTGTAATTTATTATTATTTTATTATAAGTTAACCTCAAGGTCAAATCAATGTCAGCTTGAGGTTAACCACTCATTAGGGTTTTGGTGTCACTATAAATACCCCTCAATGATAAATCATTTATATCATGAGTGTGAATAAAATATGAAATATTGGTGTGCCTATGGACATCCACCTTTCATTCCTTCTTGTTGTCTCTCTTATTTTCTCTAATTCATTTACTATAGCTTTATTTTGATTTGCTCCTACTTCTTTTCTACGAGTGATTATGGTGAATGCATGTTTCATAATTTTTTTAGAAATATCGTCGATTCAAACAAGAATATCTTAGATTCACATATTTTTTTGACATCATTAATAATATTCTATAAATCCCCCTTAATTGAAATATGTCTTTGGAATTTTCCATGACCATCTTGATTCCTATAAGAAGTTCCCTACTCTCTTCATAGTTGTTTGTCAATGTTCCATACAGTTCTCAGAAGTTGAGGAGAATTTTGCCTTGACTATCCCAAAAATACTAGCTTCACCACTTTTTCCATGGTTTTCTTTGGGAGCACCATCAAAATTAAATTTGATAAACCTAATCTCTAGACATATCTATTTTACCTTTATTTGATAATCCTTTACACCAAAATTGTTGCAAATCACCCTAATGCATCTTTAAATCTATAACGAAGCGACTAGCACATATTTTTACATGCCCAATACTTCTCATGATGACTGTCATGCTTATAATCATTCTAGGTGAGAGGTAACAATAAGAATCCAAATTTGAATGTAATCTACTATTTCTTTTAAGCCACAATTCCAAAAATAATGGTAAAATGGATCCTCCATAAAATACTTAATGTTTTAGATTTGAAATAATTTTCTAATATTGCATTAACTCTTTTAATGTTGAGGAGCATCCCAATATATTTCATTGTCTTGAAAAAACATTCTCTTCTTTTTTCTATTATCACCAATGCTTTCATCCTCATCAATCTAATCCATTTTTCATATTGTTCATAATTTAACTTATCACTTGTAAAATTATATTGCCTTAAAAGAACTTGAAGTGCAAGGCATAACCTTTGAAATGCCCCCTTTTTTTTTTTCTCCTAGAAACCTTATAGTGCAACGGGAAATCTCTAGAATACTTACATTCTTATAATATCCTAAAAACCTTAAAGTGCAATTCACAATTTTTCGTATCATTTTCTCTATTATGCTTCCATGAAAACCTAGAGTGCAATGGATAACAACTTGACTATTTTATTTTTTATCCAAGGTCCAAAATATTTTCTATTATTAGAGGATTTTGGAGATGATTTACATAGATCAAAGTTAACCTCTTTTGCCTTCTTCATTTTTAAAACTGACTATTTATCTTTTTTTCACAACTTTAATTCCTTCTATATTTAAAATCACATATTGCACTTCTTCATCATATGCATCCTTCTTAGTTTTTTAGATGTATGTTTTGAATGGACTGTGATGGTCTTGGCCATTCGATGAGGTAGATGGTTTTTTTTTTACTTTTTTAGGATTAGAAAATCTTTGATCTAGATTATCTTTCTACTACAATATGATTCCCTTGATTCATATTTCTTGTAACATTTTGTAATGCTTTCTTAATCATTTTTACTTTACAATCCCTCGTCGTGAGTTGAGTTTTATAACATTTACAACGTCATACTACAATATTTCATAATCCATTTATTAATACTTTTTCTCTTCACTCCATGACATTAAATACAAATCATCTCTCCCCTCTAAACTTTGAGAGACTAACCACTATTTTTTAAATAAAAAAAAATTAAGAGTAAATAAAAATCCATATTAAATAATTTAAATTTAATTCTCACTTCCATTCAATCTCCCCTTTATATTTAATATTTTATCTTTATAATGTACTAAACACAAATTACAATAAAATCCTTATTAAAACATAAAAGATAATATATTATAAAACATCTTAACTAATCTATTTTTGAATTCTTATTAAAAAATTCAAATAAAAAAATAAGAATCCAAATTCAAATAAATCAAAGAGACCCATTGTACTTCAGCAATCGGTAGTACAAAGCATAGTTCAAGGTGCAGTACAAATTCCAATTATGATTTATTTAATAAAAGATTCGCCTGTCCTACCCATGCCAGCCTTGTTTGGTGCATGCAATCACCTAACGTAAACTAAAGAAGTACAATTTTTCTTGCACATATGCTTTTTAAATAAGCAAAGTATAATAGTGATATAATAAATTTTTAAATAAGTATAATAGTGATATAATTAGTTTTTATAGGTTTTTTTAAATTTAAATTTGAGTAATATTGATACTAGGTTAATGATATTCTAAAATATAAAGCAAGCCTTCCTTCTCTAATTCGAAATTGAGTAATTTTGATAACAGGTTAACAACATTTCAATGTATAACTTAATCATTCTTTCTGTAAATTAAACTTAAATAATAAACTAAATATACTACTATATTTTTAAATATAAATAACCTCTATAAAACTTTATTTTTAAATAAAAATAAAATCAACCAAACCCACTCTATGGCTATCAAGTTAGCTATCATTTTTATATTAGGTGTCTTGAATAATGGGACCATTAGTTAAATGTCATTATCTCGATCTCTGAAAGATGGAGAAGATAAAAAACAACCATTAGTTAAATGTCATTATCTCGATCTCTGAAGGATAAAAATCAACAGTAAAATAAAGAAAACCAGTTACGTGCCGGGCTATAATGTTTTAAATTTATAAGTGAAAACGCATGACTTGCATAGAAGTGTTTCCAAATAAGAATTACCTGCTCATGTCGTAGCAGGAGCGTAACTGACTTGCGTCACCAATACGTTTTTTAACTAAATCTATTCAATTATTCGTCCCATGGAAATTTTTATGGAACTTGGCAACGTCCGACTCAATCAGATAAGAAGGCATCTCTAATGGTTTTGCCAAATGCCTCTCAAATTTTGAGTATTTAGGGGAATCCGTCGGAGTTGGATTTTCCACAGCAAAGCTGAATCTGTGTATTGTGTAGGTGGAAATTGGAGTGGGAGGTGCACAAGTTGAGTTCAAAGGGTGGGGAGGTTGTATTTTTTAATTTTCTGTGTGAGAATGGATGCAATTCAGGCAGAAGAATGGAGAAAAGCACAGGAAATTAACATTAGTGTAGAGCTTGACCTCGTTTCCGCAGCTAAGAACCAACTGCTGTTTCTTGCTACCGTTGACCGGAATCGGTGCCTCTATGAAGGTCCTGCATTGCAAAGAGCCATTTTCAGGTACTTTTTTTTCTTTTTTTTTAATGGAAATAAGCTTTAAGCATATGGAGATTGACTTTTTGTTCGATATTTGTGCCTGAAGACGCTAATTTCAGTGTTTGATATTTAATCTATTTCCACTTTTTTATTGAGTAAATCTGTATATTTGTTCTCTGCTATAATTTTGTCTGATTTTGTTACCAAACGTGTTTGGATCCGTTATCCAAATTGAGAAGATAATCAGAGGCTTTCTTTAATTCTTCTCTGGCAAGTTCAGAACATTAGATTTCATTGCAATACTAGGAAGAAGCCAGAATTATGGAATATTGGAAGTTTTGCTTCTATTAGAAAATTTTGAATGTTTAAAGCTAAATTGTATTATTTAGCCCAAGTCGGGAAACCTGGAAAACCTTTTGAGCTAAAAGGGTTAAAAAACCATGTCTAATTGTTTAAAGCTTAAAGCTCTGTTGGAGAGGTTTCTGTTAACTCGAGCTTGGATGGATTATCTCGTGTTTAAATGAATTGGAACTATTCGATTTAGTATGAATACCCTCAAAGGGTCGAAACCCAAAACAACATAGGTATATAACATAAAATAAATAAAAAATATTAAAAATATATTAATAATAAAAAACAAAACCCTTAGTACCTCCACTAGGAGGGCTGGCTTAGCTGTGGCCTAAAAAAATCTTTTATTCTATAAAATTCAGTGGAACTGGAACCCAACCCTGGAGCGTGGTCTGAAGAGTTCGAACTCTGATCGTTTAATTTGCAATTGCTTCACCTCACCATGGTCCACTATATGAAAATTTTATATAAATTATGAAAAAGAAAAAATCTAATGCTTCAATTAATGATTGGTCAATTACAAATGGATTGGTTTGCTTATCATAATCATATTTACACAACGAATCAATTCAAGATAAGACGGGCAATAATTCTTTATCAGACTGCACTGCACGTATACTCAAAACATGCCAAAACAGACCTAATATTGAACTGCATTTGCATGAGACATTAGAACCCTCTCCTTGATTGTCACCCCATGATGAAGTTTCTCATATGCAGGTATTTAGTAATGGTTCCCTGGACTGGATGTGTATATGCTTTCACGACTATTTTTTTGAACTCAATCAGGATTTTCGCCATTGCAGTCAGATGGTCTACCTTTTTGTTCATGTCCACACTCTCCCATATCTGGCCATGATGGTGGGGATCATTATATGGTGTACATCGTGTTGTAAGGAAACTCTGAGAATTCTTTCCGAGTCAAAGTTGATTGCAAGTGCAGTTCATTCTAAGAGTCTCACATTCTTGCCAATGGCTTGCCGCTGATACAACATTTGTCCCGTTGGGTGTGACGGTTGTTTTTATTTCAGATAATCATGAAGTACATAAATTTTTTTAAATTTCTATTGCCCTTATGGATGATAGATTTGTTCAGTAATCTGGGAAACAAGGAGATGGCTTAAAGCGTTGTTCTTTTGCTGTTTCCTTTGGCGTGACAGGTATGAGCAGTGCTGGCTTCCATTGTTTGCCAAACACACAGAATCTGGCACTGCAAAATTTCACATGGTTGCTCCTCTGGACTGCGAATGGATCTGGCATTGTCATAGGCTCAATCCAGTATGTAAAACATATTGTTGTTTTAAATTTAAACATTCAAGTTTGGTTGCAGATCCTTATTTCTTTGATCACATGGTTTCTATAGGTCCAATATGTAAAAGATTGTGAGAAAATATATGGGAGAATGGTTGATGCTTCTTTTGTGGAGTCGTCTACTAAAGACTTGGCCAGGAAGCAGACAGCAGAAATTTGGAAAATTTCTTACCCAGAAGAGCCATATGAGCTTGATTTGAGCCGTTGTGTTTCATGGAACGGTGCCCAAGCAACTTTTCAGAGTTCCCATAAGATTGAGTATGACCTTGCTGAAGCAGTCAAAAGACAAAGTACATTTTTCCACCAGGTAGACATGCCCTTTTATCCTTTACTGAGCGTCAATGCAAACATGAATTTTACATGTGGTGCTGACCATAATGATCTCTTTTGTATTAGAATTCATATTGTGAATCTAACCTGCAACAAGTTGGACTATTGAAGTACTAGTTACTAAGATATTTATAGTTAAAGTTAATACAAAAAGGTCAGTCTATGTGATTTTGAGCTGATGAGGCTCAGGGCTTTTAGTGTTAGCCTATGCTTATTACACCAGCTTAGAGTATAACTCAGCAGCGGAGAAATTCTCCTGCAAGAGACACACCTGTCATCATAGACCAGAGATCCGAATGAGCTGGGGATTAGAGCTAATTGCAAGAGGAATCACCCCAGCCTAGTTGACTCTAAAATTCCAACAGTTTCACCTTTCATATCCGGCAGGAGAGTTTGTCCTACCTGATTTGGTGCTAGCTTTGTATGGTGCAATATTTGACTTAATATTCATTTGACAAGGTTTACCACCATTAACATGATAATATGTTTGGTGTCTCCAGGTCTCCCGACAATATATGTCTGATGACCGCTTTCTGAAAGGAGCTGAAGAAAGATACAAAGGGTTTCTGAACTTGATCAAGAAAAATAAGGAGAATTCCATCAAGTGCTTCTGCGTTCCAACCTATGATATTGATTTGATGTGGCATTCGCACCAGTTGCAGCCAATTGCTTACAGAAGAGATATGCTAAATTTGCTTGGCAAGGTATTGGAACATGATGACATGGATTCTGACAGAAGCCAAGGAAAGAAACTTGATGTTGGATTTACAGAAACTACAAGACAATGGGAAAACGCTTACGGTGTGCGATACTGGAGAGCTGGGGCCATGTATAAAGGTGAGGCACCTTCTCCTGTGCCTCTTGCTCCTCCTTTATTAGAGAAAAGTGGTTGTACAGCTGAAACCCTGTTTCAGAATGATAGAAAACAACAGGACCTTTATCTGGCTCAAGCAGTGATTGTGGAGGTCAGTTTTGCAGCAAACCCTGCATTTTCATTTATTTATATTGAAGACTTCATCCATACTTGGAAACTTTTTAACTGTGGAAATTCTGTTTGCCTATAAAATGTATTTCTTGTCTGATAGAATATGCATGAAAAGTAGATAGAGCAGAGTTAAAGGACGTCAACTTCACTTTGAGTAGTTTCTTTCCACAAGGGTTGCAAACTCAAGTGTTTACATGGGATGAAAGATGATGCTTAGGAATGTATTTAAGACTCTGTAATGACATTAAACTTGTAGCTTTTGCGGAACATCTTGCAGGTACTTTTGGAGGCTGTGAATGTGAAAAATGTGCCTGAAAAAAAACATGGCGATTCTTTATTTGTTAGATATTATAAGCAGAGCAATTGTAATGATAACAGCCTCAGCGTAGATGCAAAGGAGGTACAAATATCTTCCGAGTCTAAAAGGAAACAAGTTACCAACTTTGGGTGTGAAGCTAGTGGAGATGTGATCTTTGAGCTTAGATCTCGGCCTTTTCACTCTTCAGAAAATAGTAAATGCTGCAAATTTCTAGGGCAAGTATCAATTTCACTGAATACTTTGTTGAATTCACCGACCTTATCCCTCGAGGATTGGTTCACTTTATCAACTGATAGGCAGTCAAATGATTCCAAACCTATCAGTCTTCATCTTGCACTTTCTGTCACTCCTCCCATCGTTGCTCCTTATCTGCTTTGGGCTGTTAGGTCACATTCACTTGAAAAGAAACATCAACTTCTGAAACTTATCTGGAGATCTAAGCAAGCAAAAAAGGTCACCAGATTTTTGGATCATGCCAAAAATGAAATTTTCACTGTTCAAACAAGGTAAAATGCTTTTAAAAAATTTCCCCTGAATTCAAGATTATTACTCAAGCAAAATATTTACTTTGTATTTTTTATGCCATGCAGAAAAACCAAAGAACCATGTGTAGGTTCACCAGGAGGAAGTTTACGAGTTTCATCTGGTAAAAGGCAAAGTATAACCATCCACCGAACAAATATCAATTCTGAGAACTTAAAAACATATGGTAAGGAGTATTTCTAGAGAACGTCATAGATAAGTCCTGATATGAAAGATTTTAAAGGATTTAATGTTGATGATTTTCAGAAAGAAACTTTAATTGGAATCAGGTCATGTTAATGTTATCTTGTAACTGAAGCAGGTCAATGAAATTGAAGTATGCTGTCAGGAGTAACATTCTTTAGGAGCATCCAAAGAATTAGGAAATTGAATTTTTAGCCATAAATGGGAAATGCTCTGTACTATACAGAGAACACATATTGGGTGAAATAGTAACAAAGTTGAAACCATTAACCCAGCATGAATAGTTGTACACTATACAACTGAATGTTAGATAACGTTTCTTCCATACATGTCTTGCATAGATGCATATCAATGCTATGCAGTTCAAATGTTGAAGAAAAATATTTTCTCGAGAACGAACCTCTTTTATTGTAACTATGTTGCAAACCTGATTTCTACTATAAGTTGATTCATTTTTGCAGGTGAACCCGTGGCAAAGGCTGAGGAGCTGATTTCAGAAGGAGAGATAGTGCAATGGTCATTAATGGATAATGCATGCAACTTGACACTTAGAAACGTGAATGCCATTGAAAAAGAACCCATATTTGAGCTCAGAGGAAACCTAGGGCAACCTGTATGTTTATTTTGCTTGTGATCTCCATTTTATTTGCGACATCTTGTCTATTGGTTTAATTTTCAGGAACATTCTTGATTTTGGTGACAGTTGAGGTTGCTGTCTGGTAGAAAGCTGCAATATGAAGTTAAGGGTTCTAAACCAGAAATTGAGCGAGAATATGTGACATTGGTTCGATATACTCCAGAGGCTCCATTTGGCAAAGCAACATCTCTTTTCAATTGGAAGTCTCTTTTTGTTGAGGTATGTCAATTAAAGGTCTTATGTTTTCTTGATCAAAAACTTTACAATGGCAACCACACAAATCGATATTTATGTTGGGTGCTTTTAATTGTCCATAGCAAGGCATTTCAGGAGGTGCATTGGAATTTGCCTCTCCAATTCATAAACTTATTTTGATCAAGCACATAACATTGTTCTATGTAGGTTGCGGAGCAAGAGAGTGTTCTATTGGTGGTGGTGTTATCAACAATTATTTCTGCATCATTAACAGAACATCAGATAACAAAACACCTGTCAAAGTATGCTAATGTTAACAAGAAAGTCTGCCCTGCTGGTGGGTAGATTAAAATAGTAGTCACATCTCTGAAAGAAAAGACTTGAGTTATTCATTATTTGTTGTCTTACTGTTTTTTACAGGTACTGTTGCTTGTCAGGGTAAATCTGTTTATGGAGCCAACAAGACCGTACAGAGAACTAATAGGAAAGGTGTGTGTGGAAATGGATTGGAGACTGTCAATGGTAGACATCCAGGTACACTTAAACAATTGGATATTGCTTCATCAGCTAAAACAACCAATGCAGGAGGATGTGGAAGTGGCTGTGGAAGTGGATGTGGTGGGTGTGGAGTTGCTATAAGTGCAGGAGGATGTGGAAGTGGGTGTGGGAGTGGGTGTGGAAGTGGATGTGGTGGATGTGGAGCTGCTACAGGTGCAGGAGCCTGTGGAGGATGTGGAGGTGGTTGTGGGGGCAGTGGTGGATGTGGTGGTGGATGTGGTGGGCGTTAAGTGATAGGCCCAACCACAGGTTAGATAAGCAAAGCAAACACATCATTCTTAGAGTATGCATTTTCATCCGTAAAATTATTAGGTTAGATAAGCAAAGCAAACATCTCATTCTTAGATTATGCATTTTCATCAGTAAAATTATTAGGGTTGTGGAACTTGTATCAGTCGTGATTTAGTTCTAAGTTGCCCATTATTACTTAAGACCTCTAGTAGATAATGATATGCTTTCAGAGAGTTAAACTTATCATGGTTGGATTTCCTTTCTTTCTTGTTTGTGTGCCTACCAATTAAGTATAAACACTCCACAATAGACAGAATTGTTATTTAGTTTTTTTTTTGTCCTTAGATTGATAATAGAGTCAAATCACATTGTTTGTGGTCTTATGCACATCATCCATGTCCATGAATTTTTCCAAGCTTACGAGAGTCCTCAATTTTTGTCTTGTGATATGCTTTATGTGCCTGCTTTTAGGTCATGACTCTCTAATGAGATCATAAAAAAAAGTTGTCTTGTGATATGGTTTATATGCCTACTTCTAGGTTTTTACTTTCTAATGAGACCATAAAAAGGAATGGGTACTTTGTAAATGTAGGTAGTAAACTTATTATCTGCTGCTACCATAAGTCTAATGTGGCATGAAACAATGATAATCAAATCTATATCTCTCTTGATAATAGAGGCCAAATAAATATATGAAGTTTAGTTGTGGCTAGTTCTATTTTAAAGATTTGAAAAATGTCATGGAATGTAAAAAGTATTTGTATCTTGGTTAAAGATTTAGTTTGCTATATATTTCTTTTTTATTAGGATGTAAAAGCTTAAATTTTATGGAAGGCAAATGTTGTGTATCTTAATGTTTTTCTAGGTTGTGATGCATCTATCTAAACCATGTGCAAATCAACTTATATATTCATTTATAGATATCAATAGAAAGGATTGAACGAGCTATATGTGTGCCTCCCTATGGAAGATAGCTAGAAGAATAGCTACAAGAAAAATTTAAAATGAACAAGAATTTATAAGGAGCATGGACCAATGAACAAAGATATGGAAGATAGCTAGAAGAATACTTAAAAATGAACCAGAATTTATAAGGAGCATGACCCAATGAACAAAGATATGCAGAAATGATGGAATACAAGAAGTAAACCCTTGTAATCAACATAGCCTATTTTTGCAAAAGAGTAAATATGAGTAACTTTATATAATGTACTTTATTTAAACTACTAGGATAGTTCTCATGTAGTTGACATGTAAACCTTATTTTCATCTAGCAAATACGAGTAACTAATACAATATGCAACATTTAAATTCCTCAAATTAGGATGTTTGTCACGTAGTTGTCATGTAAACCTGAGTACATAAACTTTGTAGGGTTTGCTCCGAATTACATAAATAAATTTATGCAATTGATATGGCTTAAATTGCATCCTTAATATTTCACTCTAAAATTTCTTATGCATAGAGGAAATATTACCAATTATCTAAACTTTTTATTATTAATCATAAAAATGTTTAATTATAAAACTTTAAAACAAATACTCGTGAAGAAAATTTGGAGCAATAGTAACATATGAGTGGTAATTTTATAATTATTATAAAGAGTACAATATTAACATTATATTTTCTAATGTAATAATTCATTTATATTTAATTTATTTTACCTATTGAAAAACTTATGGAGTGTACTAGGAGAAAGGCAATGGCAAGCAACAAAGTGAGTGAGGGGCATTTGGAAAGTAGATGTATAGCAAGAGAAAGACAAAGGGAGAGGAGTTATAGACAAACGACAAAGTGAGAGTGAGAAGCATTTATTAAGCAACATGGTGAGGCATTTGAAAAGTAGAAGTATAACAAGAGAAAGACAAGGGAGAGGAGCACTTAGAAACAATAAAGTGAAAGCGAGAAGCATTTAGTTAGCAACATAGTGAGGCCAACCAGAGGTTGCAACTATTGCGAGACTTATTGACATTGAGAAATTTGTCATTTCATTTTCATCTATTGAAACCCTAACAAATTAGGTAGAATCAATTGGAAGTTAGAATATGGAATAACCAAAAAAGTGATATAGGGATCTTTTACAAATAAAAAGCAAGAGATGTGTTCTACTAGAAAAGTTGCAAGATTCTATTTTATGAAAAACTATAAAAGAAAACTAGATAACTGCATAATAACTTCCTACTTAATATTTAGAGGAAAACAATGCTAGCCATGAAAGAAAACTAGATAAATGCATAATAACTTCCTACTTAATATTTAGAGGAAAGCAATGCAAACCATAGAAGGAAACTAGATAAATGTAGAATAACTTCCTATATAATATTTAGAAGAAAGTGGTGCAAAACAGGCTTAGACCTTTCAATTTTAGCAAAGAAATTAAACATGTAAACTTACTGCAGCAACATTCAAACTGTTTGTAGAAACACTCAACACTTAGAAATCACATATAACTCGCATAGGAGTAGTGTATATTCTAGGAAAACCTATTCAGAAAAAAACCCAGCAATCAAGGAGCACTCAATGTATTATTCCATAATCAACAATCTGCATTTACAATACAATGACTGAGTATCCACTCCTTCAGTCCCAATAATCAGCAAAGCTGGAAATACACATGTAGTACAGTCTCCATAATAAGCAAAGTTGGAAATACACATGTAGTACAGTCCCAATAATAAGCAAAGTTGAAAATACACATGTAGTAATATGACTAGAAATACACAAATTGTTAATCCTCTTGCAAATACCAAGAATGTAGTGTGTTAGATCTCCACCCCAAATGCCTTATTTAAAGACTTTTCCAGCGCTTAGAATGCAAGGTGGATTAACAACACTTATCACCAAAAATAGACAGTCTAAATTTAGACTTCTCAGCTACCAAATTTGCATGTTCAGATTTACACTTATCCATGAATTTGACAGTCTAAATTTAGACTTCCCTAGTGCCTTAACTGCATGATGAATCACAACACTTATCACTAAATATGGGCAGTCCCAATGAGTCTTATCTCACCGCCTAGAATGCATGGTGAATTAACAACAGGTATCCATCAATATAGATGCCTCAACTTGGGCTTATCCAACATTTTTTTTTCTAGTTCACTATTTTTTTCTCCCTCTATTCATGCTCTTAGTACATAATACATAGGATAACAAAAAATTGCCACATTAAGTGGAATGGATGTGTTATACATAATTAATTAAACTTTACCCTTAGGATTTGCAAGGTATATGACACCTAATCCCAACAGTATCCCACTTGTCATACACCTGGGATGGATGTGTTATACATAATTAATTAAAATTTACCATTAGGATTTGCAAGGTATATGACACCTAATCCCAACACTATCCCACTTGTCATACACCTTGCAAAAGCAAACGAGAATCATCAATAAAAGAGTGAACTATTTGCTAAGGAAAAAATGCCCACAACCTTACTGCATCATCTCAACTTCTCAATGCTCACAAGCTTTGTTAAAGCATCTGCAACATTCACCAAATTAACCTCCTCAAGTATAACATTCCTCTCCTCCACCATGTCATGGACAAAATGGTACTGCACATCAATGTGCTTTTTTTGCATGTGAAATGTAGGGTTCTTTGCCAAGCTAATGGCACTATGACTATCATAGTTAATTCTCACCACTCCTTGATGCAACCCAACATCATAACACAATTTTCAAAGCTTGATTGCCTTCTTATAGACATGAGTGGGTTCCATATACTCTACCTCTATAGTGGATAAAGCAACTATAACCTGATACTTGCTCATCCAACTAATTGCACCACTGAACAGGTTAAACATATAGCCACTAGTAGACCTCCTATTGTCAACATTTCCTATCCAATTTGAGTCTACAAATCCCTATATATCCACTACATGTTGTGGAATTTATTGGCTACTAGGGATACCCAATAGCAATTAGAGTAATCTAAGGCACCACAAAGATATCTGAAAACCCTCTTCACTATTTCCCAATAATCCTTTCCAAAAATTCCAAACATTGGCTCAAGTCTTCCACTGCTTAGGCAATGTTCAGGTTGGACCATACCATAGCATACATGAGGCTCCCAACCACACTAGCATAAGGTACATTACACATATCCTCCATCTCTCTTAGGTGTAGGACACTACTCAACTAAAATATTTGTTCCCATAGAAATAGGAATTCTTAGTGGTTTGCAATTCTTCATGTTGGAATGTTGCAAAACAGGGTCAACATACTTCCTCTGACTTAACCAAAGTTTTCTATTAGATCTATCTCATTTAATCTCCATCACTACGATAAACTTAGAAACTCATAAATCCTTCATTTCAAATTGTAATGAAAGCTAAGATTTCAAGACCTTAATCATATCCTTATTGTTACCAATCAACAACATATCATCCACATACAAAGTGATAACAATAAAATGACCATCCTTTTGCTTATAATAAACACAATGATCTGATTTGGATCTAACAAATCCTAACCTCAAATTCAAAACATAAGAATCAAATATCTTATACCACATTCTAGGGGATTTTCTGAGACCATAAAGAGATTTATTTAACTTGCAAACAAAATTTTCCTTACCCTTTACGACATAGTGCTATGATTATTTAACGTAGATTTCTTCCTTCAAGTCTCCATGCTAGAAAGTTGTCTTCACATCCATTTTCTCAACCTCAAGGTCAAATGCAACAACAACAAATAATGGATGTAAGCTTTGCAACTAGAGAAAATATCTTACCAAAATATATTCCCTCTACTTGGGAATATCCCTTAGCAACCAACCTTGCTTTGCACTTTTTAACTTTGCCCTCAAAACTAATTTTTTTCTTGAAAACCCATTTGCAACCAATAGGTTTCCTCCCCTTAGGAAATTGAACTAGGTCCCATATGCCATTCTTCTTTAGAGATACTATCTCTTCATCCATGACCATCCTTCAAGATTCATTGTGATTCATCTCCATTGCCTTCTTAATAGTTCTATGTTCATCAACATTAGTAGATAAAGCAAAAATACATCTAAAATCAGGTGGGATATACCTTTCTGGTTGCCTTTGTTGCTGAGTGGACCTCCTCACCCAATGAGATGGAGGTTCTTCCTCCTTTGAACTGTTTGAGCTTTATAGAACACACTCATTGTTCAATCCATATTGAACTTCTAGTTCAGCCTTAGGTGCAACCTTCTTGGTCTTTGACTCAAGTTGCACTATTGACCTTGCATTATCACTTGGTTGCTCAACTTTAGGAGAAGACTTTATCTCTCTAAAAATCACATTTTGACTATACATCATCTTCTTATCACAGGATTCCAAAGCTTGTATCCTTTCACACCATCACCATATCCAATGAAGATGCATTTTTTTGCTTTGAAATCCAACTTGGATCTCTTCTCCTTAGGCACATACACATATGCCTCACAACCAAAAACTTTGATATGCTATAGTGAGGGCTTCTTGCCCATCCAAACCTCTTATGGGGTTTTATCAACAAGAGTTGATGTAGGAGATCTATTAATTAGATAACAAGTTGTACTAACCACTTTTACCTCAAATTTCTAATTCAAACTGGCTCTATTGGCCATACTCCTTGCTCTGTTTGTTAACATCTTGTTCATCCTTTCTACAACTCCATTCTACTAAGGGGTGTATGGAGTTGTCTTATGTCATGCAATACCATTGTTCTTACAAAATCTATCAAACTTTGTTGAACAGAATTCTCCACCATTATCTGTTCTCAACACCTTGATCTTCTTTTCTATCTGGTTCTCAACAAGAGCCTTAAATTCTTTGAACCAAGGATCTTTGATTTTTTCTTGAGAAAATAGACCCATGTCTTCTTGGAAAAATCATCAATGAAAGTAACATAATACGGGGATACTACAAGTGAAGGTACAACAACTGGACCAAATACATCACTATGAATCAAATCCAAAATCCCTAAAGATCTAGCAAAGCTCAAGTAAAATTGAACACAATTTTGCTTTCCATATATACAATGTTCACAAAAGTCAAAATCTAAAGAACAATCAACTAACCCCTCAACCATATTTTTGCATTTCAAGGCTCTAAGGCCTTTCTCACCAATGTGGCCCATCTGCTCATGCCACAACATAGTCTTTTTAGCTAGAAGTTTTAGGTTCTCAACAACAAGAACCTTCAAACTATTGCATGCAATGGTGCTTACCTCAAGATGAAATAAATTTTTATTGTAAAATCCCCTAGCCAAGACCATGGCTCCACACACCATATTGCAACCATCCTTGCTAAATACCACATGCACTCCAAGATCATTCAATCTACTCATAGAAATTAGGTTCCCTCTAAATCAAGAATGTGCAGTATTTTGGAAAGGGATTTGGTTTATCCATATTTAAAAATGATTAAAACTCTTCTACGACCAACAACTTTAAGAGGCGAGTTGTCTCCCAAATACACCATCCCACCATCAAAATCTGCATACTTAAAAAACCACTCCCAATGGGGAGTCATGTGGTAGGAAGATCTAGAGTCAATCAACCATGCATCCTCACATGCATGCATGGCAAGGGCTACAACAAACACGTCACCGACATCCTCTTGAGGATCCTTAGAGTCTAAATTGTCATATGATTCCTTCTTGCTCTTCTTTTCCTTGCAGTCCTTCTTGATGTGGCCTTTCTTGCCATAGTTCCAACACTTCACTTTAGATTTACTAAGAGACATAGATCTCCCTTTAGATTTGGATTTGTTGTCCCTTTTCTTGTTCTTGCCTTTCTCCTTTGATCTACCTTGAACAACCAATGCATCCTTGATCAAATATGAAGTCTTTCAATTCATTTCCTCCAAGAGCAAAGCATCCACATTTTATTTAAGCTTTAGTTTAGTGGTGATGTTGTTGATTGCCATCATAAAGTTATCCCATGAATCTGACAAAGAACATAATAGTGTGATACATTGATCCTCATCATCCATTTGCATGCCTATGGATTGTAGTTGGCTCACTATGATATTGAATGCATTCAAATGCTCTGCAACTGAATCCCCATCACCCATCTTCAAAGAGTAAAGCTTCTTCCATAGAAAAAGTTTATTTACTAGGGATTTAGCCTGGTACAAGTTTCCCAACTTCTTTTAGAGGTTTTTCATGGTGAACTTTGTAGATACTTTTAGGAGCATGGAATCAACAAAGCAAAGCTTGATCAAGCTTCTATCTTTCTGATCCATCACAACCCGATATTCATACTTCATAGATGCAAGATTGCTTCTAGAAACTACAATGGGTAGATCTTTATCTATGAGCAAATTCTCCATTTTAAGCTTCCATAGCTCAAATTTTATGCCATTGAGCTTATCTATATCCAACAATGATGTACTTGCATGATGAATCACAACAATTATAACCAATTATGAGTAGTCCCAATTAGTATTATCCAACCGCCCAAGATGCATGGTGAAATAATAATAGGTATCCATCAATATAGACACCTCAACTTGGGCTTATCCAATATTTTTTCTAGTTCACTATTTTTTCTCCCTCTATTCATGCTCTTAATACATAGTACATAGGATAACAAAAAAATGCCACATCAAGTGGGATAGATGTGCACACATAATTAATACAAAAAAATTAATTAAACTTTAGTGTTAGGATTTGCAAGGTGAATGCCACCTAATACCAACAAACCAGATAACAAGTAGGACTCAAACCCAAGGTCTCATAGAGATTCTCCAAGTACTAGGTTGTCAAGCTACTAGCCTTATATAGATTGAGCACTTTCATAGTCATTCATACCTAACCTTTGCTTTAAAGCCATGTTGGAAAATATTGATCAACTGGAAATCAAACCTATAGGCAGCAAATCCACCTCCTAGAAGAAGAAGAAATGATAATATAAGGATTTGCACAATTTTGGTGAAAGTACAATTTTTTCTAATTGTACAATGTAGGGTTTGTCTAATTGTACAATGTAGGGTTTGTCTAATTGTACAATGTAGGGTTTGTTTAATTGTGCAATGTAGGGAAATAAATGTGAATGCATGAAATGAAATGAAATAAGTTGTAATGTGCATGAAATGTAATTTGATGAAAATCAAATTAGAACCTTAGTAAAGCATTAATGAAATTAAGTTGGCTGGGAAGTTGTGGGTGGTAGTTGTAAATGATGCGATGTCTCAAGAACACTTTGGAACGACCTGGACATGCATTATAAGCCCCCCATTCAATTTTTGTAGGTTGTTCATGGTTATTGACAATAGTGGATATACATTGTTGTTTATCGTAGTCAATATGATTGATTATGGATTGCTAAGGAGAATTGTAGAGCATAATTCAACATTGTTGTGTCCATGCATGTTATCGATTGAGTATGGATTGTATACTTTTGTGCAGTTTTGTAGATATACTATTGTATTGGAATGATTCTACAATGAGAATAAAGTATTGATTGATACCCAACTATGTATGAGAATTGTGGATGAAGAATTGTTCATTAATTTCTTCTTATACATTGTAATTGCCATGTTTGCAAGGTATTGTACGGTTTTTGGAATGGGCAGTATGTATTGTGGTTGGATCTAGAATAGGAATTGTGATTCCAAGTGTGCATGATGGATTACTAAGTTGGTAATTCCATCATTAGAGTTATCCAATTCCTGTTATGTCAAAATCTTACATAATACATTGTAGATCTGAGATTGAGTAATTGTAGTAAGGGTTTATTGTAACCATACAATTAGCCTTCCTAACCATACAATTGGTCAATAACTTTGCATTTGGATGGTAATTGCATATTTTGTACTTGTTAGAGTAGAATTGATGATTGCCAAAGTGAATGATTACAAAATGACCAATTTATTGCCCATTAACTAAGTTTGGTAGATTGTACGATTGGAAAATCATATAGTTTAGGCTATTGTATGGTTGTAACCATACAATTGAATGTTTTGTGACCGTACAGTCACTAATTGTACATTTTGGGAATCATACAGTTGTAACCGTACAACTATACGGATTGGTCCATATTGAGTGCAAATTATTGGAATTCATCCCAAAACCTTCCATTTCACCTCCCTCATTAGGAATACTACCACCTATGCTACATTTGGCATCATTGCCTATCAAAATTGGGTCAAATTATTATAGTTAAGAAGGACCTATGATTGATAATTTTTGAGAAGGAATAAATTAAAATTGGAGGTGAATGATAGATACAAGTCTACGAAGATGTGGGAGATGAGATCGTAGAGAAGAAAAAGTTCCAGTAAGGAGGAGTACAAGAATTTCTCAAAGAGAAAATGTGAAAAATTCAACACAAGACACAAATGAACCAATATTAGAACAAGTATGGACTTCAAATGAGGGAGACATTGAAAGGTGGGAAACATTGTTGATAGAAATAGAAGAGAGGGTACAAGGACCACCAAGAGTCGAGGAGAACATTGATGTAAGGGAAGATATTGACATAGAAACTGTGCAAGGATACGATGAGTGGATGGTAACACCTAAACAAGTAATAGATAGGTTGTCAAGGGGTGTAGAGGATGAGAGTCAAGCACCAGAGCAACAACACATGAGGTCTCAAGAAGGAAGACCAAGACCATAACTAGGACACCAAAGAAGGAGGTCATAGAGTGAGGATGCACAAGAAGTTGGGAGATGATTATTTGGTGAAAATAAGGTACCAAAGATAGAAACATTCGATGAAGAGCAACATATTGAATCACCCACAAAAAGGAGGAATCAATCAAGGAATCTAAGGGATACTTCATCAAGTGATGATGATGGAGGAACCCCACCAATGGCTAATGTAGCCATGAGAGCAGGAAAGCAGAGATGTCCACCCTTCATAGGAGAAGGGAAGGAGGATCCAATTAGACATATTGGCACATGTATAACCATATGGAGAGAAAATGGTGTAAATCAACTAGATGAATGGTTGTAACTATTTCCTACCATATTACGAGGACTCATGATAGATTGGTATCTAAAGCGAGAAAATACACCAACATTTTAGGTTTGGAACATGATGAAAGATGCCTTCATCGAGGAATTTTATCCTTTGAGAGATGATACTAAAATAATAATAGAAATATATATCACAAAGCAAGGAAAAGATGAGGATGTTAAAACATATAACCATCGATTAAAACAACTGGTAGATAAGATGCAAATACCACCAATAGATGGACTTGTTAAGTGATGGTTTCTTGATGGGTTACTACCTAAATATAGAAAAATATGAAGGTAATACCATCCTCAACATATGAAGAAGTACTAGAAAAAGTAAAAAACTTTGAAAGTGAGGCAAAATAGATAATAGTAGGAATTGTGGCACATGCCAAACATGAGGACTCGGATAGCGATGAAGAGGACACGATGCATCATGCTATCCAATAATTTCAAAAGGAATTCAATAAGATGTTGAAGGAGGTCAAAGGAGAAACAAGGAGAGATCAAAAAGATATCTAGTGTACAGAATGCAAGACCGAAGGGCATACAAATGTAAATTATCCTCGAAATGCATACTATAATATATGTGATGTGATGGGACATGAAGTGGTGAATTGTCCATTCAATTTAAAAGTATGACATCAAACTCTATCAATTCAAGAGAATGAGGAAAAACCAAAACCTCAAGGGAATGGACAAGCCACAACCAATAGAGGTTATAGAAATAACCATAGAGGGGGAAGGCCATATCAAGGCAATCGACAAGGAGGTCAGAGTTAGTTGTAGTATGATTCGAAAGGAAGGCCAATCATACAATGTCATAATTGCCAAGAGTGGGGGCACTTTATGAAGAATTGCCCTTCTCCCCAGACACAAGAGACAACACAAAATAATGCTACACACATGTGTAGATGGTGTGGTCTCGGTAACCACAAGGAAGTTAATTATCCTAAGAAAGTAAGTACAAGTGGCTCATAGAATATTAATTTCTTGGACATTGATGTACCCTCAGTTAAGGAGGAAGGAAATGAAAAGGAAGTATTAGTCATGACACGGAGTCAGACTAAGAAAGACAATTACCCAGAACTTGCTAAAGAGAAGGAGAGATGGTAGGAGGAAAAAAGGTAATTATGGAAGAAGCACAGAAGGCTAAAAAAATAAGGTTGGCAGAGCAGAAATAATTAAAGAAGCCAAGTGGTCTAGAAGATAAAGTATTAGTGAAGAATATGGTAGCACAAGTTTTGAATACAATAATAGAAATCAAAATGGCTAGTTTGTTTGAAGCCATACCATCCTTACATAAGGTGATAGGAGATGAGATGCAACCACAAAAGGTGATGGAAGTCTAGAGTGAGCCAATGCAAGAAGTAGAAAAGAAGGATTACTTTATGGATCTGACCATATTAATGATTGATGTGGGAAAGAAACTAACATTGGTCCATATGGAGATAATGGGGCATAAGTTAACACAAGTTATTATGGATGGAGGGTCCAATGTTAATGTACTACCAAAAAACTTGGAGAGATATCAAGGCTCCATTTTTATGGGCACCTAGTTTTAGGTTGTATGGTGTTGACCAATATGACATTGAGACTAAGGGGGTGTTGATAACATATAAGGTAATAATAGTTGACCAAGAATTTATCTTGGATTTCATTGTGATTACAATGTAGAAGCCTGCATATGATGCACTATTAGGGAGAGGTTGGTTATGAGTGGCCAAAGTTAATCACAACTAGGGAAAATATTAGATTACATTCAAGAAAGGACAACATAAGTATATGATCAACCTAAAAAATCAAAGGATCAATAAGGATATCACTATGATAGATGAATCAGGTAGTTCTTCAGGTGAAGAAGAACAACATGAACCCAATGAAGAGGGGATGTTGTACCTTGAGGAATGTAGTGAGGATGAAGCTCGATCTGATAGTGGACTTCTCCATTGGTAGATGGAGGAGTACGAAGTATTTTAGCCCAAATACCTCTATATTAATACAGAGGAGATCACAAAAAGACAAGATGAGAAGGTCAACAAGAAACCAAAAGAAGAGGAACAAGAGAAATGGATATTTCCTAAGAGTTTCATGGAATATACAATTGGAGATGCGGAGATAGATGCAAGACCAACACATCCAAAAAATGTGGAAAAGGCTAAGGTAGAGCCAGAGAATATTAAGTATGAAGGACCCCAGATAGTGGAAGTAAATCTAGGAACTGAGAATGAACTAAGGATGATTCATTATGGTGAAGATTGGGATCTGGTATTGAAAGCAACAACTTTCAAGATATTTTTGGAATATAAAGATGTTTTTGCATGGACATATAAGGACCTGAAAGGGATACCACCAGAATTATGTGTCCACAAGATTACATTAATGCCTAGAGCACAACCAGTGAGGAGGAGACCCTATAGGATGAACCCAAAGTATGCAACTTTGGTAAATACAGAGATAGAAAAGATGTTGGATGTTGGCATTATTTTTAGAGTTACCACAAGTGAATGGGTTTCCCCTATTATGGTCACCTTAAATAAGGAAGTGGATAAGATTTATATATGCATTGAATTTCATAGTTTGAATGCAATAATGATCAAATATCCCTTTCCTATTCCATTCATGGATTCCATCTTGGAGGAAGTCATCGATCATGAAATTTATTCATTCTTAGATGGGTTTTCTAGCTATAATCAGATTAGTATAGTCGAAGAGGATAAATTGAAGACCACATTTATTGTGGAGAATAGAATTTATGCATATAATAGGATTCCATTCAGGCTATGTAATGCCTTGACTACATTTCAACGAATTATCTTGTATATATTCGATCAATTGGCAACAAGGAAATTCAAGGTATTCTTGGATGATTGGTCCATTTACGATAAAATCAAGGATCATTTACTAGCTCTAAGTGAATGTATGAGCTGATGTAGGAATGCATAGATCTCCCTAAACCCAAGGAAATGTTACTTGATGGTGCCTTATGGGAAGTTGCTAGGACATATAGTGTGCAACAAAGGATTGAAGATAAATCTTGATAAAATTTATGTCATTCTACATATGGAGGAGCCATATGATGTGAGTTCATTAAAAACCTTCTTAGGATCCATGGGATATTATCGAAGGTTTATCAAGAATTATGCACATGTGTCCTACCCATTGGACTCATTGATGAAAAAGAATGTTCCCTTCAGTTGGATAGAGGAGCATCAAGGAGCTTTTGAAGAGTTAAAAGCAAAGCTCGTATGTAGCCCCATTTTGGTATTTCTAGATTGGGATAAAGAGTTCCATGTCCATATTGATGCTTCCAATTTTGCAATAGGATGCACATTGGCTCAAGAAGGGTAATTTAGGCTGGACCAACCTATATACTTTGCAAGTCGCTTATTATCAAGAGTGGAAAGGAATTATAGTACAATAGAATGAGAGGCTTTGGGAATGGTATATGCAGTTCAAAAATTTAGGCATTACCTATTGGAAAACCCATTTTCCTTCTATGTTGATCACCAAGCACTATTGTACTTAATAAATAAACCGGTGATACAAGGGTGAGTCAACAGGTGGCTCATGACCTTGCAAGAATTTGTATTCTGGGTAGTGGTGAGACCTAGCAAGAAGCATGTGATTGTAGACCAATTATCTCAAATTTGATTAAGGGAACCTGTAAGGATAAGAATTCTAGATGAATTCCTTGATGCATAATTATTTGTAATTAATATTGTACCATCATGGTACAAGTTAATTAGAGGAATATCTATCCATAGGGGAATTGCCACAAGAGTTGGCAATGATAGAGAAAAATAAGGTAATCATGAAGTCAACACCTTTTTAGTTGATAGTTGGATTGTTGTACAAAATGGGTGTGGATGGCATATTACGACGATGTGTAATGGAGGAGGAAGTTAAATCAACATTAAAAGAAGCCCATGAAGGTTTGGTAGGAGGACACATGGGGCCAGATGCTACTGCTAGAAAAATAATTTTGGTAGGATTGTGGTGGCCTATATTATATCATGATGCAAAAGAATATGTACAAGCATGTGACACTTATCAAAGAGTGGGAAAACCATTACAAAGAGACTTTATGCCTTTGCATCCATCGCAACCTCAAGAATTATTTAAAATATGGGGTTTGGATTTTGTTAGACCATTGAGAACAACCCATAGAAAAAATATTGATATATCATGGTAGCAATAAAATACCTAACCAAATGGGTAGAGGCAAGGGTGCTACTAGATAATACAACAAAAAGTACAACCTAATTCTTGTATGAACAAGTGATTACAAGATTCAAAATTCTACTATAAATAACAAGTGATAGAGGCGATCACTTTGTTAATGAGGTTATTAAGAAGTTGACAACTAATTTTAGGATTTTGTATTCATTATCAAGTCCATATTATCCTAGAGCAAATGGGTAGGTGGAGGCAACTAACAAAGTCTTAGTCTCTACGCTATATAAAACCTATGGAATAGAAGGAGAAGATTGGGAAGAAAGGTTACCATATATTCTATGGGCTTATAGAACAACATTCAAACCAAAAATAGACCATACACCATTCCAATTAATGTATGGTTAGGAGGTAGTAGTACTAGTAGAATTCTTGGTACCTAGTTTACGAGTAGCTATGGAGCATCGCTTGGGTGACCAGGAAAGTCTAGAGGAAATACTAGTAGCACTCATCAAGTTGGATGAGAGGAGAGTCATGGCATAATGGGTAATCGAGGTGGCCCAAAAATAGAGGAATTTATGGCATGATAAACATATCCAAAAATTAGAACTTAATCAAGGTGATTTAGTTCTAAAGTTTAATGATAAATAAGAAATCAAGCCAGGGAAGCTAAAAATATTGTGGCTTGGTCCCTTTAGAGTTATAGAAGTGATGGATAATGGTGTAGTTAAATTACAAAAGTTGGATGGGATAGTGATACCCAAAATAGTGAATGGTTCAAAGTTGAAACCATATAAGGCATAATGTATGTTCATCACTTTACAAGAAATAGAATGGAGACAACAACAAGAAGCAGAATCTAGTGAACCATGACAAACAACCTAGAATAATCAAGATCCACTAGGAGAAAATAATCAATTTATAGAAGGGGAGGAGGCATGACCAATCATAGAACAATAGGAATTGGTACCTCACCTTAGTGAAAGGAGAAGGATGTGAGTACATGTGAGGTTCATAGATGGAACATAATAAATTGAAGAAGAGGAGGAATGGATTCCTCCTAATGAAATAAGAAATCAAGAGCAAGTATCATTAGCAATAAATTGGGAGTGACAAGAAGAAGCTACCCAATCAGAAGAAGTAGTAGTGTATCCACAAGTAGAACAAAGGGAGTTGCCTCAGCAAGTAGAAGGATGATGTAGGATACGACTAATGGTACAATATGAAGATAGAATAAATACCTTTGATATGGAAATTCTAAATTCAAATGAAGGTGGCATTGTAGAGGAGGAGTTAATAAGGCTTACTCCATTAGCTCAGATAGGTATGATACAACAGAGGATGTGACATCAAGCATAATAATTGCAAGAGGAGTATGAAATATTACAAGCCCATAATCCATGACTCTGAGGGTAGATCATTCAAGAATTAGATGATACAATGCAATGACTTGATGAGAAATAGGTTGCAAGGCAAAGAGAACTTGAATCACAAGATGAGGGAAATAATGAGGAACCTCAGTTACAAGGGAGACAATGAGAACATCAAGTAGGTCCAAGTTCTAGTGAGGAGGGAAGATCACAAGTAGAACCGAGGGGCCCAACTCAAGATCCACCAATCATAAATGAAGTAGTAGAGATAGTTTGGTGGGAAATTGAAGAAGACCTTACATCACCTGAACCTCAAGGGAATCTACATAAATATTCAAGTGAATCTAGTGATGAAGGAATTCCCTTACTCATGAGGAATAGTAGTCAAGAGAATAGTAGTGATAAATTCTTGGCAAGAGTACAAGAACCTCATGACCATCCCAATTTAGATGCCTATGTGATAACATATCAATAGTTAAGAAGGCAAAGAAGGGAAGTGAGGAGACTCCAAAGAATAATGGACTTGCCAACGAAGTGGTCGATGCAACATAAAGATAATCATAATGATTCAAGCATAACTTCAATTTTTTAGAAGACTATAGAGAAGCATTAGCTAGTTTCACCCCTCAACATCATTTTGAAGAATGAAGGTGGATAAGGTGACTAAGGTATGTAGAGAATAGACTAAGAGTATTATAAAAAATATCACTAAGAGCTCAATGTAATGAAGGACACCTAGCCAATATAGAGTTCATGGATGTGACTCCCAATACTTGGAAAATAAGGAAACCAAGCTGACAATAGGATCACCAACAAGGAATTCCAAGTACTATAGGGTGATAGGAAGGTCATAGAATGGGATTGTGATGAGTGAATGAGGGTAGGAATCATTTAGATCCTTTACCTAGAGGAATGAGGGGAAGGAATCGACCTCCTACTCCAAGATGGCCTAGGCAGCCTGAGGAGACATCACACGCACCCTTGAATGTGACCAGGAATGCACAACAAGGACGTAATTGGTGAGGTGGATTCTTGCAAAACCTTAGGGGATGGCATCCACATAGAGGAAATTTAGGATGACCACCAATGCTCCGATGAGGACCAAGAAGAATAGAAGTAGGAAGAGGATTACTTCATAGAGAAGAAGGTCCATTTAATACTCAAAGAGGTTCTACAACAAGAAGATAAATTCATGGTAGAAAGATGCGAGGAAGAGAACTTGTTAGCATGGGAAGAATATAATTTCAAGAGGAAAGAAGTCAAAGTAGACAAAGGACTCATTCACCAAGTTTGGAGGTAGATTTAGTCCGAGGGGATAGAAGTCAAAATCACCCAAATGAGAACCAAGTAACAAGGGTATCTCCATCAAATGATTAACCAATAGGGCAAAGGAGAAGCCTCGAATGAGCTAATATAACCTTGGAAGGAGGGAATTGTACAAATTCAATACAATTAATTGTATATTTTAATTTACTTCCAAATCTACAATTATAATTGTATTCATATTGACCAACAAGAGGTAGCAAATCATACAAATGATCATTTAGAACTAGATTGTATAATTACTCAACCCTCGATTGCATAGAATGAGGTGGTAGAACCTCTAATTGACACATTGAGAAGGAATCATACAAGTGAATATCATTATATGATTCCCATGATAAGTTAGAAAAGTAGGTAATTTTGAAAAAATGATGAAAAATATATATAAATAATATTGATTGTGAAAATCCCTTCAAGACATAATCAAGATAGAAGATGGTTGAAAACCAGAAATGGTGACCTCTTCTAAGAAAAAATAAAAGAAAAGAAAAGAAAAAATAATAAAATATTAGTGAAAAAGCAAAGAAAAGGATAAAATTGCATGCAAAAAGGATTGAGTTGGTAGTCATCCATACAAACAGATAAAAACACATGCAAAGAAGGTTGAGGTGGCATATTTTCATGCAATAGGATGTTTTAGCTATAAAAGAGAGTGCCATGCACATTTTTTAACTAGTTGAATGAATTGAACAAGTAAAATTAGGTGATTTTAGGAGCAAGGAGTAGTGCAATTTTTACGAAGAATTTACCATATGGGCATGCAAACAACACAAGTTAACTAATTTTTCACACCCATTATGAATTTGCACCATGGAGTTTCCTTTATTCCAAAATTGCAAGGAAAAGCAAGCATAACGCGAAGTGCATTTGAACGAATGAAAGGATTTTTTTGAAAAAAGGTAGGGTTGCTTTTTTCAGAAAAGCTAGGGTTTGCAAAATTTTTTTAAAGACAAACCCTAAGTTGTGGGTTTTAGATTTTTTAAAAACTAGGGTTTGTTGGGTTGTTTAAAAAAAAGCAAAGGAAGGAGTACGAAGTTAAAAACCCTAATTGCATATGTGAAAATTTCCACAAAGAAGATATTTTAGCCATTGCATGCATTGGAATACAAGGGAGAAGGTCATACAAAGTAAAAAATTGTACAAATTTTAAATTGTACATCTGAAGAATTGCACATTCAAAAGGAAAAAACTACACAAGTAAGCCAAAAATCATATCGAAGAAGCAAAAATTGCACAATGATGATAAAAAGCAAAGGGGAAATCATACAAATTCAACCAATTTAGGGTCAAGAGCAAGTTTCAATAATATATTATATGATTTTGGGAAGCAATTGCATGAATTGAAACTAATTGTATAATTTAGATATTAATACATTTGTACAATTATATGATTTGGACACAATTGTATGATTTGGTGAACAATTGTACGATTTGGGATACAATTGAATGATTTAGAACACAATTGTATATTTATATGATTTGAGTGCAATTGAATGATTTGTATAATTATAATTTAGTGCAATTGCACAATTTTGGGGCCCAATTGTATGATTTTGGATACAATTGTACAATTTAGGTGTAGTTGTACGAAATTAGAGTGCAGTTGTATAATTTTAGGTAAAATTGTATGATTTTAAGTGCAATTGTATAATTTTAGGAGAAATTGTATATTTTTGGATGTAATTATACGGAATTAGGGTAGATTGTACGATTTTGAGTGCAAATTATCTAGAATTTGTTAATTGTATGGAATTGGTGAAGAAGAGGGGTTCCACAAAGATGAAGGTCTATGAAGGATGAGCATCGAGAATTCTAGGCTCATATACGATGAATTATGGAAACAAGAATAGAACGCTCACCAGGTCCACTACATCAGAGGGATCCATGGCCCAAGCAAGGAGAAGTGACCTACCCTACACAAGACCAAGGATGAGGATTTTAGCCAAGAGGAGGATAGGGCTACCATCCTTGGAGGGGAAGAGGTTATAGGTCATGGAGGGGACACAAAAATTGGTGTGGTGGTAGAGGAAGGGAGCAACCACAATTTCAAGAGGAGATTCAAATGGAACCACCTAGAGCACACCAGAGGGAGCTTCAAAGTGAAATTCATAGAGAAGCTACCCTAGAAAATTAGATAGACCTACCCAACGAGGATGAAGGAGGACAGGTAGAATTGAATGATATCACCTTCACACAATCGATAGGTGAATTATGTCAAAAATGGTGGAATGAACATGATGAAGATCACTCATTGAAGGTAACATTAACTCAGGTAGGAGTGAGTGTTTTGGCATGAGTACCTCCACTAGACAAGGTTTTATTTAATGATTACTTGTTGTAGATGGTGCAATCTTATGATGCTAGTAAGAATTGCACCTTTGTTAGGATAGGGAATCATCATCTAAAGGTGGAGTTCTTGGCTACCAATTTTTAGAGAACATTTAGGTTTCCAAAGGAAGGGCTACCAATTAAGAAAGGACATGTGGATCCCATTGAGACCCATAGGTTAATTATGGAGTTGACATCACTTAAGTCTCCATCAACCACTAAGTATTTTAGTCCTAGAGTGAGGGATCAAGTAGAGTATGTTGAAGACCAAGGAGCTTATGTGTGCCATGAATGTGGTCATATCTCAATTATCAAGAGAGGCATAATATTTTGAAATACCAATATAGATGGCATAATATGTGGAGGGCATCACCAAGGGAGTACAATATGACTAGGGCACATACTTAACTCAATAAATTCAATGGTTTTTGTAAAGGACAAGGAAAAATATTAATGATATTCCATGCAATCATTGTAATGTTGGATGTAGTTTCTTAGGTAGGCATCCCATTCTATGGGTTAACAACTCCATGAGATCTATCGAAGGATCAACCTTCCATACTATGATGGGTAAAGATAGTCCCAATCCACAAAGCTACTCCAAAAAAGCTAAAGTAGAAGAAGCACACAAGAAGACCGAAACCCACATTGGTTGAAGAGACTGAGACTTCAGAGGAAGAAGTCCACCATCGATGGAAAAGACATTACCAAATACATCTAGAATATGATCTAGACAAGTAGGTACCTATACAAAGGTTATAGGAGTAGCCATTATCTCACAAGGAGGAGGAGGCAACAACACCAACACCAAGTCTAGTGCAAACAAGAAGGCAATGGGAGAGGTAAACATGAGAAAAATCTCTTATACAGAGTGAGAAATTGCAAACAATGCTCATAGATCTAGCTAAGGAAATGCACTTGGGACTAGAGGTATTGGAGTTGGAAAATATCAATGTGCCAATGGAAATAAACTAGTTAGGAGAAGCAATGGGATCTCTTACATTGATCAATGCCAATGAGTTTGAAATATTAGAGGCATCCAAACATTGGCTAGATAGAATGGTAACACCACCATAGATGAAAGCAAAAGAAGTGATGGTGGCCCCATCAAAAGAGAAAAAGGAGAAGAAGAAGCCACAAGTACGGATCATTATGAGAGGTGGCAATAGTCAACCAATGGAGGGAAATGTGATACAAGTACAAGAGCAATATGATATGGTGCATGTACCTACAACAATGATAGAAGAACAACCAAAGCCATAAGAAGAAGTCCAAGTACCTAAAAAAGAACAATTAGCTAAAGAAGTCATTGATGTCAATGAGATCATATCAGAGGAAGAGGACCATGAAGCATTAACTATAGCTCAAATTTCACTATAGGAAGAGACTACAATAGGTCCCATTAAGGAAATTGGGGAAATATCACTTTCAAATGAGGAAGAGGAGGAAAAGACTCAAAAAAGGAGATGGATCACACACTTTGAATAATATTTTTGCTCGAAGTACCATAGTTTAGAATTTTGGATGGAGAAGAAGATACAGATGAACAAGTGGACCATTTCCTAGAGCAGATCTATGAAATGTTCTTAAGTACCTGATTGTAGTTTTGAATAGGTTGTATAGGATAGCTGAAGTAGTGGAGGGAGAGAACCTTCATGGAAATGGAGAAGGTCATGGAGTGGGTGTGCAGTGAAGATCGAACAAGGAGCATAGCATAGATACATGCACAACACCCATGGTAGTTACCGAGAGGGGAGGTAACAAATATGTTAGGAATTGATGATTTTTTAGAAGGGATGAAGATAAATTATAGAGCACACCCATGGGTATATCTAGATTTGGAAAAAAATTAGAGGTATCCATTGAATACAGCTAGATACAGAATATCGAAGGGCATCACTAAAATTGACCTTCATTTTCTAAAAATTCAATTTCCTAACACATTAGATTGAATGGCTTAGCTTGGGACTTGAACAAATCTATCAAGCTAAGGAAGCTCATAGGGAGAAGAAAAAGTGGCTAAGAAATAAATAGTTACAATTGAAGAAGAATTAGAACGCAGCAAGAAAGAAGTTGAGGAGAAGTTGAAGCAGGTGGAAGTAGAAATGACGAGTATGAAGCAAGCCTATGAGGATAAGCTACAGTCACAAGAAAAGGAAAAATAACTTATGGTCCATCAAATGGAAGAATAGAAGAAGCAACTACAAGAACGAGATGAGTTGTTACAGTGATATGTTGCACAGATCAAACAACATGAGGAGCAATTGAGTTTGAAAAACCAACAACTCAAGTAGCAGGAAGAACAATTGGTAGTACAGAAGGAGCAATTGATAAAGAACAAAGATCAATTAAAGATGTATGATGGGCAACTACAACTAAAGGACCATAAAATTGAGGAAATGGAAAAGATGCCAACCACTACAATCAAATAATTATGGATCATAAGGCTATGCTTCAATTCAAGGAAGAACTTCAATAGGCTCATCAATATGAATTGTAGTAGAGAGATCAAGTGATTACAAAGAAGAATGAGGAGCTCGCTATAGTTATTCAAACAGAGGTAGCTTTGAAAGAAAAGTATGAATGGAAACTAAGAGGGAGAAGGGGTCATAGCTCCGGAAAAGGAGAGAAAAAAAAAAAAAAAGAAGGAGGGGAAATATTATTAAAAAAGAGAAAAAGGGGGGGCCCCCCCCCAATAAAAATAAACAAAAAAAAGAGGGGGGGGGGGGGGGGGAGAATAAAGAGGGGGGGGGGGGGGGGGGGGGGCCCAAAAAAAACAATATAAGGATTTGCACAATTTTGGTGAAAGTATAATTTTTGTCTAATTGTAAAATGTAGGGTTTGTTTAATTGTGCAATGTAGGGAAATAAATGTGAATGCATGAAATGAAATGAAATAAATTGTAATGTGCATGAAATGTAATTTTATGAAAATCAAATTAGAACCTTAGTAAAGCATTAATGAAATTAAGTTGGTTGAGAAGTTGCAGGTGGTAGTTGTAAATGATGTGATATCTCAGGAACCACTTTGGAATAGACTGGACATGCATTATAAGCCCTCCCATTCAATTTTTGTAGGTTGTTCAAGGTTGTTGATGGTTGCTAGCAATAGTGGATATACATTGTTGTTGATCTTAGTTGATATGATTGATTGTGGATTGCTAAGGAGAATTGTAGAGCATAATTCAACATTGTTGTGTCCATGCATGTTGTTGGTTGAGTATGAATTGTATACTTTTATGTAGTTTTGCAGATATACTATTGTATTGGAATGATTCTACAATGAGAATAAAGTATTGATTGATACCCAACTGTGTATGAGAATTGTGGATGAAGAATTATTCATTAATTTCTTCCTATACATTGTAATTGCCATGTTTGCAAGGTATTGTACAATTTTTTGGAATGAGTAGTATGTATTATGGTTGGATCTGGAATAGGATTTGTGATTCCAAGTGTGCATGATGGATTACTAAGTTAGTAATCCCATCATTAGAGTTATCCAATTCCTATTATATCAAAATATTACATAATACATTGTAGATCTAAGATTGAGTAATTACAACAAGGGTTTACTATAACCATACAATTAGCCTTCCTAACCATACAATTGGTCAATAACTTTGCATTTGGATTGTAATTGCATGTTTTGTACTTGCCAAAGTAGAAATAATGATTTCCAAGTGAATGATTACAAAATGACCAAGTTATTGCCCATTAACTAAGTTTGGTAGATTGTACAATTGGAAAATCATATAGTTCAGGCCATTGTATGGTTGTAACCATACAATTGAATATTTTGTGACCGTACAATCACTAATTATACATTTTGGGAATCGTACAGTTGTAACCATACAACTATATGAATTGGCCCATATTGAGTGAAAATTATTGGAATTCATCCCAAAACCTTCCATTTCACCTCCCTCATTAGGAATACTACCACCTATGCTACAAAACCTAAGGCCTAACAATGTTATAGGTGCTCTATTATTAAGCAATTGACCCTTTTTAAGCTGAGTATTTTTTAGACTGTAAATTGACTGTCAAACATATATTTGGATGAAGACCTATTATTTCAACCCATAAAAGAACTTCATTCTAGTATGGATCATATTATTCAAGGATTAAAAAACATGTCAAGTGGGCTATAACCAAAAAACATATTGGAAAAAGTTGATAATTGGGTTGGAACTTCAGCAAAATGGCGTCAACTAAAACCCTTGCCACCTATGTACATATTTGTGTTGAGTTGATGTATATCAACCACTATTTAAGATCGTGTGTATCCCTTTAAAGTATGTATAGGATCAATCATTATATTTGAAGAATCTATTTTAAGTGTTCTGTTTTACGAGTAAAAGTATTTAGGGAAAGAATGCCTAGAAGTGGAGAACATGGACAAAAACAATAATATCTATGAAGTAACAAGATTTCCTTTAGAAAAGGAAGAATGGGCAGACATGATATTGAGTCAATTATATTGATCTAATAAAAACAAGAGAACCTCAAATGTCCTTAAGAGCCTTACCAACAATACCCTTTATATTCATTGTAATATCAATCCCTATTCTCAATACCTACAATCCCCAGTAGCATTGGTAATGTCTAGGATAAATATATATAGTAAAATTAGTAATCCATAACCAAGTGTAAGAGCACAACCTTTAAATTTCCAACACCTAAAAGGAGACCTCAACTTATTATTTTGAAATTTGTGCCAATAATGAGCATGAAGACTATAATATTATTGCCAAAAATTTATCACCAAGTCTAGAAGCACAACCTTCAAATTTTTCAATACCTCCAAGGATCCCTCAAGTAATTATTTTATATTTTACACTAATATTAAGTATGATACATGTTGTAATCTCTAAATGCACTTTCCTATATAGGTAGAATCCAACGAGCCAAGGGTGCTCGTGCCTCATGTAGAGCAAAATAGTAGGAAGCATCATGGATGCAAGACCGCTAGTAGGGTCCTCATCAAAAATTATCCTTGATGCACAAAGGCCTCCATAAGTTGAAGGTTGGTTCTTTTATAGGGAAAGGAATTACAGTGAAATTAAAATAGAAAAATTAAATAATTTACAAAAATTAAAAACCTAAGCTATGAGGGTGATGCACCAAGAATTAAAATCCCTACTTCCAACTACAACAAGTGGTAATAAATGAACACAAAACCCATCAAGTAATAGCTAGAATGAACACAACTAAATATATACATTTCTAGGAATTGAAAACACATTAAAGAAATGAGGACAAAGTGAAATTAGTTATGACTTCCATTAATATGATAGAAATGATTACAAGACAATGAGACCCAAATGGTTTGATGCTTCTTAGACATGACTCAAGGTTTGAGCTCCATTTGTTATAATCAAGAAGAAGAGGTGAAAAAAAGAGCCCATAAGGACAAATACTAGGCATAAGTAAGCAACTCCTAATGCCTTTACAATAAAATTTGAGCCTATTTATAAGATATGAGGAGGGTCCTTTCCCTTTGAAACTTTGTGCAGAAGGCCTATAAATTATCTTCTGCTTTATAGCTAAAATCCTTTTATAACTAGAAATAGTAGTTTCAAGGTCTATAAATTTGAGACCATAAATGTTGAGAGCTTTTGGACTTTCAAATTACAAATCATCGTTGACTTATCTCTTCACTACTATGTTGGGGATGGCTACACCATTAATTCTTTGTCGTGTTTCTCCTCGAATACCCTACTTTTTGACATAGCGAACATGGCCTCCTTGACTACCATATATCGATAGGGTAGGCTCATGTGTATGGTGAATGGTTGACACATAGTTGGATTTAATAGGCTAGGTCACTAAAGTCAATATTTATAGCCAATGAAAAGTGTCCCTTTAAATGATCCTTCTCCCACCTTCTTTCTTGAATGTGTGGATGACATGTGTTCCTGATTGAGATGGAACCTAGCCAATGACTAGCCTTCTTCATCTAAGCATAGGCACTTTCCTTCTTAGGATCCTTATTGGTCTCCACATATTCATATTTGGGATTTATCATGGGTTTTTCTCCTTTGTCATGCTTTCCTCCAATAGAAGGACTACATACACCATTGGATTGAAAAACAATGGCCTGTGAACCTTAGTATCCTTGGTGTGGTTGGCTTGGGGTAAAGAATGGACATCTATTGTTGAGGGAATATCTAACAATTGGAATTGTTTCAAAGCTCACGTAAATTTCCTTTGAAGTTCTTTTCTTCCAACTAAAGGTGGGAGGTGCCTTTCGGCTATCTTCTTTGGCTTGTCCCACTTTTGACTAAGTATTCTTTGATTAAAATGGGGTTGTAGGAAAAACTTCCCTATATATTTGGTAGCTCCCAAAGGCTCTTCAACCTGCTAAAAATATCAAATCTAAACTACTTACCTTATCCTTGGACACAAATTTAAAATTTGAAAGCTGGAAATAGTGTAAGGGAAACAAAAAATTTGGGAAGAGGTATTATGTTGCTTTGCCTTGATACCTTATAGGGGCCCATTCATTTAAGTGGTGCTTCCTTGTCATGGGAAATAGAAGAATTATTGGAGAATATTACATTATTTTGCACATGCCAATGTACCACCTTGGTACATCATTGTAAATATTAGATTAGGGTTATGTCTTATATTAGTGTGTGAGTAAATATTTTTATGTAATGTAATAATGTGTAGGAAATGCACAAGTATCATGTAAATATGTGTGCAAGTGTTATGAGTGTAAATGTGCACAAGTGTCTAATATGTAAGTGTGCATATGTGTCCTTATATTAGGAAGAGTCATGTGAAGAGTCTAGTACAAGTGTACATATAAGATAGAGTCATGTATGCAAGTGTCAAGTAGAGAAGCCAAGAGTCATGAGACTTGGCATATGGAAAGGAAGAGTCAAGTTATCCAAGAGTCATCCTACAATGGCTATATATTACTCCATAGAGAGGCATAGATATATATACACCACCTATAGTGCCTACATTGTCTACAGAGTCTATATTATCTACATAGAGAGTTTCTATGAGATATTTGTAACAGAAAGAGGAGTAATACAAGTTTGCATACATTTGAGCAACTAATATTGTAAGTTTTGTTATATTGTATGATTTAGGATTTACATTTATATTTCAACATATTAATGAATGTTATTTGGTATATTATTAAGCCTTGATAATACATATTAGTTGGCTCATATTATCTCTGTTACAAACTATTATTGAATCCTTTATATTGCAACTTCATTATATTTGATCCTGTGATTATTTTCCTATGAGATTTACATTAGTATTAAAGCTTTAAAAGTTAACAAGAATATCCTCAAAATATTTGTATGAGGAGGAATTTGAATGATCCCAATTGTTTTTGGGGTAAATTTCTTTCTTGACCTTTGATATCATTGCACATGACTCCCAGGTTCTTTTTGATGAGTGTACTCAAGTTGCTTTCTCTATCTAATTAGATAAACCATTTAAATCATTATGAAATTTTAAGGGGTTTATATAGTTCAGAGGGTTATTTATATGTCAACCATGTCTAGGATGACCTCTTGTGGGCTAAGAAGGCTATACAATCTATAGAATTTTTAAAACCTATTTTTTTAATGCTTATTTCATAAGATTTTATGATATCTTGGATGATGCCAATCCTTGTTTGGTCACCTCAGGTCCTTTCTTGTCCTTTCACTTGCTACCAAGTTTCTCCTTTCTTGAGGTCTTACTATTTTTTTCTTGGTAATGGCTCTAGGGATTAATAAAACCAATCACAAGTGAAAGAGGATCTAACTTTTGAGCCCATTCATCTAGGTGGCAAGAGGGATTTTAAGTACTGTATGAGAAGGAGTTTTACTAAAGATAGATCTATTTTAGTTGTCATTAAAATGGTTTCAATGATCTTATCCATATTAAGACCTAACTTAACTACCATTTAGAAGGCTAAAGGTCTACATCTGGTGGCCCAACGTAGCCTCACAGTTTAGGGAGTTTTAAGTTTGTTAGCAACTTCTTTTGAAGTTCTCCCTTTATCAGCATATTTGGCAACCTTTTTGTATCTATTGGTAGGGCTTTGGACACTCATAATTTTGAACATAATTTGGCTTGGAGGAAGTTTTGGATCTAGAGACTTCAAGGCATAGTGGGGAAGGAATTTCTTATATAGATTCTTCTTGCCTTTGAAGTTCTTGATCTATCAGATTTTCCCATTAGTGGGAGTCGACTCTCCCAAGTAGTCATACCAGTAGAGGTATGATTATATTTAGCTGTGGTGATCCTATGTAGTGTGTGATAATCCTTAGGATATTTCCCATGACAATATTATTTTTGGTGGTGTCGACTCATATGACCATCTTATATTATGCCCATTTACCACTCAAAAATATGACCCAATCATAATACAAGGGATCTATATCATCTACTATTGTATTTGGCACATGTATTTCTCTATCAGTCACTATATCCTTCTAAGATATAGCTTATGGAATGTATCAAGAGCCTGCTAACTAAGATTTGTTCATGTGCCACTATAAATATAAAAGTCATTCCTTATAGATGAGTTTTGGTCTGTAGATGTGCTCCTCCTTTTGCCACTACTTTTCAAAATTATGGCATGTTTCATTTTATGAAGACATTTTACTTTAATCATATGGATAATGAGGATATCTTAAGCTTTTCTCTATAAGTTTAGACATACCACTTTGCACTTTGAAAGGACTTTTGATCCAAAAAGGAATTTTCTTTATCTTATATATATTTGATTGACTATATACATTATTTACACTATGTACAATAGGTACAATACCTAGAGATATATTACCCCATGCCAATAGAATAAAATACTTCATTGAGACCTAGCCACCATGTTTCATATGCCCATCACTCCAAATAATAATAGAGGATGTATGGGTGCACCTCATCTATGAGGTTATCAGAGTTTGACAACTCTTCTTTCACTAGGTAGGCTTGTTCCTCTCCACTTAATTTGAAGGTAATTTTCTCTATGTAGTACGTGGAGAGGATCTAATGGGATAAATGAACTTGGTCTTGTACCTAGTTAGAGTAGTATGTGAGTCTAGTCTAGCAACATGTACCCTCAAATATTAGCAATAAAATTTCTTGAGAGGCATATTCCAAATGTGACCATGAGATCAATAATTGTTATATCTTGGAAAACCATTAGGTTGGGGTATGCTTGGAGTATCTAAGGAAGGTTTCAAATTACCCAAAAGACTAGCACTAGAGTTCCATCTAACTAGACTACCCTACTATTGGCATGCTTGAGTGATAAGCCAAGCACATATTTTCCCCTCTTTGGCATAACCAATGTGCTTGACCTTGATTAAACCATGAAGTTGTATATCAACTTATCTTTGTAGATCAGGGTTAGGTAGAATTCCATAGGCTTGGGCCTATTAGGCTTCGAGCCTAAAATTTGTATGATAATGAGTATTCCTTATCCGCTCAACTATTTATTCTTATTTAGGCATAAAGAGGATATCCCAAAGAGGTATGACTACAATTGACTTCCTTAGGTGCTCTACCATGTTGAAAGGTCTAACAAAAGGAGATTTTGGAATGGTTGATGATGTTTGAAGCCTAGTATTTTATATCATAGGAGGTAGCCTCAATGGATTTGTAATAGGTTTCCTTGGAGTTTCAGGGGCAACCGTTATAACTATTGGAAATGCTCGGATAGATTCTCTCGTGTAACTTGTGCTAAGGGAGCCCTTTGATTGTTTGATTCCCTTATCTATGGTCTAGTCTCTATCGAAATAAGTATCCCATACTCTTTAATGACCCTTATTTTAGCTCCAATTTTATACCCCAATCAGACTTGTGGCCTTCCATAGGTTGAGGGGTCTGCTTCATCTAAAATGGTATACACTTCAACTTAATCCTAGGTAACAAAGGTCTGCTCTAGAATTAGAAAGTTGGAAGATGATGGTGTAGTCGAAGATTGAGCAATAGATTATGGACTTGGAATTGGGACTTTTGACTAAGAATAATGTGCAATATTATGGTCAAAAGAAGCCATCTTGATTTCTTGAAATTATGTTTAGAAATAATAGTTGGAAGAGGGATAGTCGAAAGTAAGATAGTACTAGCTACTAAGATCTTCAACATAGTTGTTCTAGGTGGTGACCAAGTCCCTAGTTTTATTTGTAGGAATTTTTTGTACTAGGACATACATGGATACTATTTGCTAAGTTGGAGCCTATTACTAACCAAGAGTTTTGTTGGTTAAAAATGGAGTCTTGTGGTATCTATTTGAAGGTAATCAGACATTAGGTTTCCCTATTGAAAAGAAGACTTTAGATAACTCTGGTAGAGAAACCTTTGGGTATTATGTTACCTCTTTAGGGATATGACATCATTAGAGAGGGTCCTCATAGTAGTGAAAAATTCATCCATTTTATAAACAAGGGGAGATGGAATTTGGTTTTGATTCGAGTACAGTACAGGATGGGTCAAATTAGAAGTGGGTTGTATGGTCGAAGAAGGATGATACGAGGGTTGAATAGAAGGAAATAATAAAAAAGGAAGTCTAGGTTCTAGAATTTGTTTTTGGATTAGATCCTTTTCAACTTGGATGACTATTTTATGGGCCTCCAAGAATGAATTTACACCCTTAGACTTGACCATCATGGCAATCTCAAAATTGAAAGCTTGTAGAAGTAAATAAATTCCATACCTAGAGGTGGTCAAATATCATTTGGGATGTTTTACCAAGTATTATGGAAGCAGATGTTGAAATCATACATTTTTTTTGTATGCACCCTCTTGATTATCATGAGTTGTTCCAAGAGAGATGTTGCATCTTCCTTTTCTTTGAACTTGTTTATCAAGAGTTTTTCCAATTGGTCTTAGATTTTGATTGATCATGGGCTAAGGCTGAGGTACCATTCATGATCTCTCTCTTTGAAAGAAGTTGACAATAGCCTCAAGGCTATATATTTATTTTCAATTAAATGCACAATGCACAAGCTCACCAAGTGGTGCAAGTTCTCCATTAGGGTGAAAACATCTTCTCTTGAGAAATAAGATAAGGACTTAAGTGTTGAGGTAGGAATATGGTACTATATGTCAAGTGGAACCGATGAAATCAAGGGACCTCTATCATTCCATACCAAAACATTAGGAGGATGGTGCACTATAGCCTCCATGTTATTTCATTGGTTCCTCCTTCCTTGTCTTTAATTTAGTGGTGGCACGATCTCTTATTGACCGACTCGAGTGAAGATCCTAGTCATATGTCTTTCACTCATATAATTATATGCCCTTCCTTTGAGAAAAAAATCGTCATGTGGGGAGATTTATCTTTAACAAACTCATGAGATGGAGACCCCCACTAGAGTCTTAATATATCTTTTGTTGGACAACTTCTTCAAACTCTTTCTCTTTTCAAGTGGAATTTCCAAGTGAATTTTGATGCTTCACTTCAAGTAGGTCGACTATGACCTTCACTAGGATCATAGTAGGAAATTTTTAATCTTCATAGGGTGAACATAGAAGATCATCCCATTAGACATGCAAAAAAAGTTCTTATCATATTTGAATGTTCTTGCCCATCTAGGTAGAATACTCGATGAACCAAGGGTACCTATGCCTCATGTAGAGTTAAATAGTAGTAAGCACCATAAATAGAAGATCACTAGCAAGGAAACCTCAATGGTTTTTAATCAATATTGACTCATTAAAATTAATCCTTGATGCACATAGGCCTTTGTAAGCTAATGCTAGGAGGTTTTACATGGAAAGGAATTACAATGAAAGTAAATCAAGAAAAGTAAATACTTTACAAAAATTTAAAACCTAAGCTACAAGGACAATGATCCAAGAATTAAAATGCCTACTTTTAACTGTAATAAGTGGCCATAAATGACCATGAAACCCACCAACTAATATCCAGAATGAACACAACTAAACAAACATATTTCTAGGAATCGAGAGCATATTAAATAAAGGAAGATAGAGAAAAATTAGTCATGGATTCCATTAATATTCTAAAAATTATTACAAGAAAATGAGGCCCAAATATTTCAATGCTTCTTAGACAATGGCTTAAGGTTTGAGCTCCACCTATTACAATCAAGAAGAAGGGTGTGAAAGGAAGAGCCCATAAGTCTAGATACTAGGCATGAAAAAACAACTCACAATACCTTTACAATAAAATTTGGGCCTATTTATAATCTAGGAGGAGGGTCCTACAGTTAATTTTCACTACACTTAGAAGAAGAGGGGTGGGAAGTAAAAAAGAAAACATTAAACAAAGCAAATACACAATTTTTAACCAAAATTTCTGAGAATCAAATAGTGGAAGTCCTAGAAGGTGCAAGAAGAATTGAATCCTAGATGTCAAAATTTTGTAAAATATTTGACCTAAAATGAAAAGCAAAAGTTTTGATGCATAAAGTTCTACTATCAGATAATGAAAAATACTAAAATCGATAAATAATAAATTTTTTGATGATAAATGGTAAAATAATTTTGAAGGTCAATAATTTGAAGTGCAATCTCCTAGAAAGTATAGTCCTTTCCTATAAAAGAATATGGTGTATCTCTTATAAAGGACAACAACAACATGGGAGCTACAATAGAAGCATCTCCTAAATCTGAAGCATAAATACAAAAATCTTCCACACCCAAATTACGAGAATCTCCAAAAGGGGTAGATGGCAATAATGGTTGTAGTTGCTTATTGAAAGACTCAAAACCATTTGATATTTATGATTCTATATCTAGAGGCCTTAGGGAGACCAAAAAATTAAATAAATATATGACCTAACACCCAAAACTACATCTATCTTGAAATATTTGCATGATTTTTGGAGGGAAATCCTCCTCCTTGTAATCTATAAATAATTATAGTTTTATCTTTGTAAATTATTGATAAGTTTGTATAATTTTATGCATTTGTAGTTTGTATAAGCTTTCCCTTTGTATAGAAGTATGCAAATTTTTGAGTGATCTTATGGGTAATGGAACCCCCGCTCTTGGCATAATATTTTGTAATATAGTTTTTGCATGCACAGATGGACTCAAAGTAGATGCATAGGCCTCTAGTGTATATATATACTAGAGGTCTATACCTCTACTTTGAGTCCATATATGGATCTCATTCTCTAAACCATATCTTTTATGTGTGTGTGTATGTGTTTGTATCTTTATGTTTCTATCTATTTATATGTCCAAAAAAGAAAATGTTCACACTGACACATTACTATTAGAGTTGTGCAAGGGGATCTTATTTTATCTTTGGTGCATCACCACCTTGTTAGCTTAGGTTTTTTTAGTTATCTTTATTTTTATTTCTCTCACCCTTTCCTTTAATCTATTAGAGGTGGAACTGTGTGTCCAAGATCACATCTTATAAAGGAGTTGACCTTTATAAAAATCTTCGATACCCCCAAATGAGTTGAACCCAATGCTCTCAAGACTAGCCTTGCTATGGCACTTTGTGCAAGGCATGATCTACATCATCTACCTACTCCACACCACATATTATGACTAAGATAATCAGATAGGATAATATTTTAATAGCATGCTCGGTGGGATACCATTGACACATTACTGGTCCTACAATCTCAACAAGTTAGACTTAGACTCAAGTGAGGGTATATACCTATTCTAATTATTGAAGAACTTCAAACTTACCTAGCAACTTTGCTTGAGAATAAAGATAAAAAAATAAGTTTCTTGAAGGATATCAGATCGAGGTTTCGATGAAGGTCTCAATCTACCTGATTCTAGAGCAAATGCAATATTCACCTGGAGACTTGCTCAAACTAAAGGATCTAAAGACTATGAAAATATCACTACTAGATTTACATGCCATAACATGGGTGCTTCCTTCCTTGTGATGTTTTCAACATGGACTAAAATAAACCCATTGCGGCCTCTAGTGCCACTAGATGTATGGGATGAATTTCTAATGTTTACACTCCTAATATTTTTATACTATACTAGCAAAGGTCAATCAACCGTATGGGAATATTTGCAAGACATGGTTTAATTGTACAAACTAAATAATATCACAAAGTAGAATGTGGCTCTAATGTTGCTAGTGGAATAATTTAGAGGTAAAGCTTGTGGGGGTATGACTCTCTTTCTTCACACTAAATTTTTCAATGGGAACATCTTGTTGTATAGTTCATAAATGGATTTAGATAAAGAGAATAATTGGCTCCTACTATCTAGCTTGATACTTTCTAGTCCTCTCTTACGTATCAATTTGCTACTTCTAACCAGATTGCATCAATCTAGGACAAGAAAGAAGAATACATGGAAGTACAAAAAGGAGCATCCAACAAGCCCCAAAACCAGATTGATGATCAGATGGGCCAAGGGATACCAAAGGTAGTGGAGTGCACTCCCTCCAAAGTGTTTGAGCATACAAGCATAAGCACTTTTTTGGTCCAAAAAGAATGACCCTTCCCCTCTAGCAAAAAAAGAGGTAAAAAATATGAGTTGGAGGTGGAAGATGCATGTCAATTAGGTCAAGAAAAAAAAGGGATTCAACACTAGTACTAGTCCTACTTCACCAAGAATATTTTTCATCCCTAGTACCAATCCGTTTGCACCAAGGGGGCTACTTAAGAGTTCATGTTTCTTAAGGGTAAAAATCATTTACCCAAGAAACTAGAAAAATAGAAAAAAAGGACTTAAGCAACTAGTGGGAGTCTCATTTGAATCCATGACCAATGAATAATTCCACCCATTAAACCCCTATATATATGTACTATATGTAACATATGGTATAATTTCTAGTTTTGTAAAATTTCAAAATTCTTAACAGTTGCAAAGGTGAAAGTTTATAAGCCAACTATTGAAATTTCCACCTCTACTTCCATTTCAATTATGGGTTCTTTTATTGAATCCATACCCAATGGAATAAGCACCGTTTTATCTAGGTTCCTCATCTTTGATAGGCTAAATATCCCTTGTGATTCATTAGAACTATAGTGAATTATCGCTACAATTAGAAGAAGAGGGGCGAAAAGTAAAAAAGAAAGCATTGGATAGAGCATAGAAAAATGTTCCAACCAAAATTTTTAAGAATAAAAATATGGAAGTGCAATAAAAATTAAATCTTGGAGGTCAGAGTTTGTAAGGGCTCTGATCCAAGATGAAAAGTAAAAATTCCAATGCATGAAGTTCTACAGTCAGATAATGAAAAGTCCTAAAATTGGAAGATAATAAAAGCTTCGATGACAAATGGTTAAAGAGTTTTAAAGGCCAAAAATTTAAAGCATAATATCCTAGAAAGTATAATCCTTTCTTGCAATAGCATATGGTGTATCTCTCAAAAAGGAAAATATCAGCATGGGATCTATAACAAAAGCACCTCCTAAATTTGAAGCATTAAATACAAAAATATTTTGCACCCAGATTATAGGATTCCCCAAAAGGGTAAATGGAAATAATGGTAGTAGTTGCTTATACAAAGACTCAAATACATTTGTCATCTATGATTCCAAATATAAAGACCTCGGAGAGACCAAAAACTTAAATGAATACAAACAACCATATTAAAATATTTACATGCATTTTTAGTGAAATCCTCCTCCTTGTAATAGATAAATAGCAGTAGTCTTAGCTTTGTAAAGGATCAACAAGTTTGTATAAGTTTTTGCATTTGTATTTTATATAAGTTTTCCCTTCATTTTTATTTGTATAACAATACATTGATTTTTAAGTAGTCTTGCGGGCAATGGAACCCTCGCTCCTAGCATAATATTTTGTAACAATTTTTTGCATGCATGTCTATATGCTATAGGACTACATGTCTACTTTGAGTCCATCTATGGATCTCATATCCCAACCCATATATTTTATATGTGTGTGTTTGCATATTTGTGTTTATGCTTTTATATATCGAGGAGAGGAATTGTTCACATTGTCACATTAGTAGAATACATTTAGATAAAGCTAAGAATATGGCTCTATGATTTTTGGTGGTATCATTCAAAGGTAAAGCTTTAGAGGGATGAATCTCTTTATTCATACTTAATTTTTGAATGGGACCAACTTCCTATCCTATTTATGAATGGATTTAGATAAAGAGAGTGATTGACTCCTATTATCCAACTTGATACTTTCTAGTCTTCTCTTAATTAGTAACTTACTACTTCTGACCAGGTTGCATCAATCTAGGATGAGGAAGAAGAATACATGGAGGTAGAGGAAGCAACATACAATAAGGTCCAAAACTATATCACTGATCAAATGGACCAAGTGATAGCATAGGTAGTGGAGTCCACTCCCTCCAAAGTGTTTGATCATACAAGCATGAGCACTTTTTTGAGCTAAAAGGACCCCTCCCTCTAGGGACATAAAAGAGGCAAAGGATATAATTTGGAGGTGAAATATGTATGCCAATTGGGTCAAGAACAAAAAGGTAGCCAACATTGATACCAATTTTTCATCCTTGGTATCAATTTTTTTGCACCAAGAAGATTTTTCATCCTTGGTATCAATTTGTTTGCACCAAGGGGTCTACTTAAGAGTCCCAATTTCTTAAGGGTAAAATTTATTTACCCAAGAAACTAGAAAAATATAAATAAAAGGGGCTTGAGAAACTAGTATGGGGTCTTATTTTACTCCATTTCGAAGAAATAAGGCCACCCACTCAACCCCTTTATATATGTACTATATGTAACATATGGGAGAAATCCTAGTTTTGTAAAATTGAAAAAGTCCTAATAGCTATAGAGATGAAATCTTGTAGGTCACCTATTGAAATTCCCACCTATGCTTCCATTCCAATTATGGATTTTTCTTGACTCTATGCTCAATGGACTAGGCATAATTTTCCATAGGATCCTCACCTTTAGCAGGCTAAAGAGCCCTTATGATTCCAAAAATGCAGTGAATTCTCACTACACAGAGAAGAAGAGGGGTGGAAAGTTAAAAGAAAGTGTCAAACATAGCACAAACAAAATTTCCAACCAAAATTTTTGAGAATCAAAATGTAGAGGTCCTAAAGGCAATAAAAAAATTAAATCCTGGAGATCAAAAGTTTGTAAAAGCTCTAACCCAAGTTGAAAATCAAAAGTTCCTACGTATGAAGTTCCATGGTCAAATAATAAAAATTATTGAAGTTAAAAGATAAGAAAATCTTTGATCACAAATGGTAAAAGGGTTTCAAAGGCCAAAAATTTGAAGCACATTTTCCCAAAAAGTATAGTCCTTTCCTACAAAATCATATGGCGCATCTCTTAGAAGGATGACAATATCATGGGAGCTACAATAGAAGCATCCCCTAAATATGAAGCATTAAATGCAAAAATATTTCACGTCCAGATTATGGGAATCTCCAAAAGGGGTAGATGGAAATACTGGTAGTAGATTCTTATCCAAATACTCAAAACAATTTGGTATTTGTGGTTTTATATCCAAAGACCTCAAGAATATCAAAACTTAAATAAAGATATGAATCAACACCCAAAACAATAATCATCTTGAAATATTTGCATGATTTTTGGAGGAAATCCTCCTCCTTGTAATCTATAAATAATAATAATCTTAGCTTTCTAAAGAATCAACAAGTTTATATAAGTTTTTGCATTTACAGTTTTTATAAGTTTTCCCTTAATTTCCCTTTGTATAGTAGTATGTGGATTTTTTAGCGGTCGTGGGTAACTGAACCCCTGCTCCTAGCATAATATTTTGTAATGCTCTTTTGCATGCATGTATATTCTGGAGGTCTATGTGTCTAATTTAAGTCCTTTTTTGGATCCCATACCCTGACCTATCTCTTTTATGTGTGTGTTTTTGCATCTTTGTGTTTCTATGATTTTATATGTCAAGAAGAGAAAGTGTTCATGCTGGCACATTATGATCAAAGTTGTTGTGCAAGGGGATCTTATTTGATCTTTGGCACATCACCACCTTGTTACCTTAGGTTTTTATTTTTATTTATCTTTATTTTTTCTTTCTCTCACCCTTTCCTACCAAGCTGTTAGAATAGGAAGTCTGAACCTAAGATCACATCTTATAAATAAGTCAACCTTTATCAAAATCTTGAAGGCCCTCAATCAAGCTAAACTATGTAATCTTGAGACTAGCCCTACTATATCACTCTACACAAGACACGATTTACCCAATCCACTTAGTCCACACCATGTTTTATGGCTAGGACAATAGGTCCTTTCCCTTCAAAACTCTAAGCAGAAATCCTACAAGTTATCTTCTCCTCTACAACCAAAATTATTCTGCTACTACAAATAGTTGCTTGAAGGTCTCTAGATTTAGAGCCATAATTTTTTAGAGCTTATTGGACTTTGTATGATAAATCATCACTGAATCATTTATTCTCTATTATGTTGGGGATGGCTATGCCATTAATTATTTGCTATATTTCTTCTAGAATGTCCCACGTGTTGATGTAGTAGGTATGGCCTCCCTAACTAGTGTAGATCTATAGGGTAGGCTCACATGTATGGTGGGTGGTTGATACATGGTTGGATTTGATGGGCTAGGCCACTATAGTTAATATTTGTAGCAAATGGATAATGTCCCTTTAAATACTCCTTTTCATACCTTATTTCTTGCATGTACAACAACCACATACCCTCAACTAAGGTGGAACCTCCTTTAGCTAATGGTGGGCCTCCTTCATCTAAGCATAGGCTCTTTCCTCCTTGAGCTCCTGACTAGTCACCATGTGTCCATATTTAGGATTTGTATGGGGATTTTATCTTTTTTAATGCTTTCCTCCATTGAAATGACTGCATAAACTATTGGATTGAAAATCAATGGCTCATGTGCCTTAGTTCCCTTGGTGTGGCTATCTTGGGGTAGCGAATGAGTGTCAACCATTTATGGAAGATCTAATGGTTGGCATGAGTTTAGATATTGACCACATTTTATTTTAAGTTATTTTATTTCATTTGAATGTGGGAGGTGCCTTCCAATTATCTTCTTTGGCTTGTCCTTCTTGTGACTATGTTTTCTTTGAGTGAAGCGGTGTTGTATGGAAAAGTTCCCTACAATGCCAATGACATCACTTATAATAGTTAGAGGAGCTGCACAAAGATCAAATCATTTAATGGTAACATCTAACACACCTATAATGACACAAGGAATGCAAATGGCTACAACATCAAATCCTATGGGAACAATATTATAAATAAATAATAGTATAACTATTACTAGCTTAACAAATATGGTTGCCACATCAATCACTTTAACAAAACCCAAAATTTTAAAACTAATAGACATAACACATATTGATGCTAAAGGGGTTAGTGATACTTAAATAATGAGTACAACAACAATATTCTATACAATAAGCATTACAAGCATATCTCAAGTAGGTACTAGGTAGCATGCTTGATTCATGCACAAATGTGACTATCAACAAGGATTAGAAAGGTTAAATTGGAGCAATTTTATATAGCACAAAATCCAACCACTTCATTAGAAGAGTTCCCATGTCTTAGATATCTCTCAAATAATGACTAAGTATAAAACAATAACTAATTTGACATTATAAGAAATTACCAATGAGGATATATTAAGGAACACTATTAATAACCTTGAGATAGATACAAAGATTTAAACATTTAAACAAAAAATCAAGTCAGTTGAATCAATAGTACAACTGGGCACTTTTTCATTACCCAAAACATAGTTATAGGAGGCTATTGTTGACCAATTGATGAAATATAATGATTTGAATATGATATTTTTGACCATAAAGATTAGTTGGTTAGAGAGATGCCTTTTATAACAATGACACAAGATTGATTGCAATAGTTGTTAAACCAATATGAGTTTTATGAGGATGCTACGAGCATGATAAAGGAAGTTAACATGATAAGTTTACAAGCATGTATAAAGAGTTGGCATAGTGGTAGATGCAAGTACAATAATTAACTCTACTAACCTTTGTGCCAAAACACAACAATAAGATATCAATGATTTGGATGATCAAAATTAGAAATGTTACAAAATAGTTGTTCTTAGTAAATTGAGAACAATCAAAATTATTATTAATTCAATCATTTTTATACTTGAAGGGAATATGCAAATTGATCTAGCTTGAGCAAATTTATTTATCAAGAAACTAGTACCATAACCCAACCTTGTTGTAGCTCATATGGAGAACAAGATGAAGATAGAACTTGTTATATATATAAAGAGCATGTTGGAGCACTAGATAAAAATTCAACAAAATATTTAAGAGAACTATATTATGTTTTTGATTATTCAATTATGAAATCACTATCCCACATGATTTATTTACAACTTAGAGGTCACATTTTATATCTATTAGGTTGTTTCAAGATGAGGTAACCATTTAAATTGGGAGAGGATTTTAGTAGAGGACAACTTGTATAATTATATTGGCATCATATGTGGTGGTTAAGCTTAACCTAAGGCCGCAACCAAATTTATATTGTATTCTATGTAAAATCCCTTTGGGCACTTGTAAACCTTATAAAAGGTATTTTTATAATATTTTATTATTTCAAAACTAAATATCGATTACTTGACCTAAATATAAGTTTTAATTGGGTATAAATACCCCATCATACCAACCATTTACTTATTAGTTAGAGTGTATTCTACATTTCTATATGGATATTATTTGGTGTCCACAAATTACATCTTATATCATGTGTTTGTTTTTCATTTGTTTCTTTTCAACAATATTAGGTAATGTGTTAATTTCATTCGTTTCTAAAAATTGTTGTGAAATATAACATGGTATGAGAGTAGGTGTAAATATCCTTTACTCGATTACTTATTCATATCAAATTAGCTTATACAGAATATCCCAAGGCAAAAGTGTTTAGAGCAACTATAATATTTTTATAGGTTAACAATAGTTTGGAGAAAGGAGTTTTTGATAAAACCCTAGGTGTACATAGATCACGAGGAACTCACTAGATTAAATAAATTTGCTCCAAGAAAAATATTTACATTCAATCCTTTCATTTAATTTTTTTATTTGTGATTAGATGGAGTCCTAGTATCAGGATTGAGTTTCTCAAGGTTTTTTTAAAATCTCATGTCTTTTATAATTAAAAAATGCATTTCCTTTTCTCTTTGATATTTTGTATCCAACAACAACATAGATAAGAGGACAAAGTGCTTGGCCATCACAAAAGAAGAAAAGAAGAGGTTAAACACCCTTCAAGAGACCCCTAGTTCCAAAGATGTCATGGGGAAGATTTTGTGCATTGTAAAAATCTTTGACCCATTTGACAAAGTTGCTAAAATTGTCTAATAACTTATTTTGTTACATAGACATCAGAGGATGTTCTGATTGGATGCATTTGATAAAAATATTGAGTAGGAAAAATGGTAATAGATATGAATGAACTATCGATATTTTTTGAATTCTATATGAAATTTCAAGGGGGTCCTCGGTTCAACACTTTTTCTCCATTTTTCCTTGAGGTACCTTCTTTTCTACATTAAAAATGCTATTTTCCTCCAATATTTTCAAATTTAAATTTAAATCAAGAGAATATTCCATGGAAAGGATGGCAAAAAACTATCACATGCTTGCATGCACATTACCATGGTATGTGTTGGCATCACGTGTGTGTAGTATAGGAGAACAAAATTGTAAATTGAAAGAGTTTAAATATAAGGCCAATCCCTTACATTCCATGTGGGGCCTTAACCCTGTTGGCTAGAAAATCTGACTATATGGCATTGGGTCTTAAAGGTCCATGGTTTGAACCTCCCTTGCCCATAACAATGCAAAATTCCATTGATGATGTCAACACCCTCCCTAATGATGAAATTTATGATGATATTGGCAACATAGTATGTGAGTATACTTCCTCAAATATAAATCTAAATTTTTTTTATACTTTCAAACTTTTAAGGCACTTATATAGAAGCAATCTGGAAATCAAATCAAGGTCTTAAGGTCAAACAATGGAGCTGATTTTACCTCAAAATACTTTCAATATTTATGTAGGTATGTCGACCTACACAGATAGTATACAACTCCATACACTTTGTAACAAAATGGGGTAGTAGAGGAGGTACAAGACAATCATGGAGATGGCCAAATGTATGGTACATAGCCAAAATGAAAAATAATATTATTGGGTAGAAGTAGTAAATACTACAGTTTCATTCTCATTAGGTGTCCATGTAAATATCTCCATAATATTACTCTAGAAGAAGCTTTTTTTGGAATATAACCTTTAAGTAGTCATTTTCATATTTTTTGGTGTGTTGTATTTGCATTAATTATTAAGGAGAAAAAAAGTAAGCAAATGCAAAAAACAAAAAGTTTATGTTTGTTGGCTATAGTAAACAATCTAAGGCAAAAAAATTACTTGATGTTTCTACTAACAAGATTGCAATTAGTAGAGATATCATTGTACATGAGAAGACTCCTTTCTTCACATATGATGGTAAACCTATTAATATTTTGTATATTTTAGAACTACTAATGGTATTGTAATAGGTAGTGAAGTTCACTTGGATTCAAATACAATAGAGGTTTATAATGAAAATAAATATATGAAGAATCAACCATATTAGTGTGTTGAAAATCCATTTTGGGATGACCTTGGAGAACAATTTTTTACAAAGGTGCTCCCAAGTGAAGTTCACTAGCAACAAGAGCCTTCTTAATGATCAAAATGGTATACATCAACTATGAAAGATGTCAAGAATAAAAAAGTGATAGTTGGGAAATCTAGGTGAGCTAGAAAAGATCCTAGAAAAATAAATGAAGAGGAGAATTTTGCTTTAGTTTGACATTTTTTGAACCCAATATATATAAAGAGGCTAGAGGTAAACTAGATAGGGAAGTTGCCACAGAGATATAATTTGAATCATTGATGAAGAATAAAACATGCAAACTATGTGAATTATCCCATGGAAAGAAACCCATTAGTTGCAAATGTGTTTACAAGGTAAAATGTAAATAGGATGGTTTAGTTGATAAATTCAAAGCTTGTTTTTTTACTAAAGGGTAAGCAAACTAAGAAGGTATTGACTATGGAGAGACATTTCCTTCAACTATAAAGATGATGGTTTTTTATCAGTTCTCTCCATTGTAGTATAGTTTGGTTGGAAAATATATTATATGGATGTTAAGGATGTCTTCTTAAATAGAGATTTAAAAAAGGAGGTCTATATGGTGCAACCATAAGGGTTTTAGGTTCCAAAAATAGCATCTAGTTTATAGTTTGATTAAGTCCCTAAATGCGATTAAGCATGTATTTGGTAAAATTCTAGTGTCTTTTGTTTAGTGTCACACCACTAGATTTTATTGATCCAATCAGTACTATGGACTCTGGTAGATCCATCACTTTTACTCAGGAAAGAATTACATAAAAATTCTAACATACCAAGTAAAGTAAGGAAACCCTAAATTGAGATAATATTATTAACACTTATGTTCAACCAGATTTAAATGAAATAAAATTTATTTAAGCTTTGACCAAGAATTACAAAACTCATCAATTGTACTCCTATCAGTAGACCAATGCCTTATCTATTATTAATTGTAGGAAGGGTTTAACAATTTAAATGAAATATAAGGAAAAATAAAGAGAAAACTGAGTTAATTATATCCATTCAAATGATGTAACGAACATAATCAAAATTCACCAGTGAAAGAATATGATATTCACACATTCAAATGATGTAACATGTAAATGTGATAATAAACACAATTGAACATGGTTTTTCTCAAAGGTGGAAGAAATATTGTATTCATATAAAGGTATCTTTACAATGGGAGTCTCGTTAGAATAACACGGATCTCACTAAATCAATACAATTTGAATTTGTGTTCAAAGAATGTAACACAATTCAACATCCCTTCATTCTAATGTAGTAACAAGGGGACTCCGACTTTCGATTTAGCTGCTTGGAAATAATCTTAGCAAACTGTATGCTTCTTGAGTGATACCTGCACAATTATGGGGAAGAATAAGACAAGGCCATGGGAGATAAGACACAAAGGAAATACAATTAACATGACAAGAACACTCAAAAATTTGGGAATGCAAAACTTGATATCTTCTTCGATGGATGCAACTCCTATTTATAGCATGAAGATGACATGTTCCATTAAAACTTTGTTTATCTAGTATTTGCACTTAGGTACATCTTCACCATTCATTCTTGATGGATTAAAACTAGTTTACAGGTGTTCTGAGTTATATCACCCTGAATTTGACACTTGGTTACTTTTTGACCTTCTAATTTTCTTAAGGACTAAAATTGTGTTGAATCTGGACCTGACACTTCTCAGCCTTTAGAATTTTGTTGCTTATTTTCCTAACCCTTCTCCTTTTTTGGATGTATCTATAGTAGTCTTAAGTTCATATCTTAATAGTTTAGTGCTATGTTTGCTTATGTCTTCACAAGTGCTTTGTTCCTCTTGCTCAGATTGACTTATTTCCAACTTGCTAGCAATCTCACCCTAGAACTCATCACAAAAAGAGGTTGTAAATATTATTGTATCCATCACTTGCAACACTTTGTTTTTATGAATTTCTATGGAAAGGTCATTATCTTGATAGAATATGATCAAAGATTTAGTCATGTTGGATAAATTATTAAGTTGGTAAGATAAATTATGCTAATGTTATTTATCACATTTAAAATTTTGGATTCTCTATGCAATCATATTGTCAAAATCATTACCAATAATACATTCTTTAAGAAAAATTCTAGCTTGACTTCTTCTAGTATTTATTTCTTCTTCATAGTTCTCCATTTCCTTGAAAAAATAATTCCAACCAAGAATTTCACATAGGTACATTGCTACCTTGGTAAACTCTTGTTTGTAATCGTATGTTGTACCTCCTTTGATAGTTATTTGTTTTAAGAGTAGCTACTCGTACTACTCTTAAAATTGTTGAAAGATATAATGTATTGATGCTACCTTAGTGTCTACTTCTTCCAGTAGGACTTTTATACCTTCTACTATTACAATGATTATGGTAATATTTTGAAAAAATTTGGTTAATGTATTCATTTTGGTGTTTAATCCAAAATATACTTTTGCTTTGTATTCTTGAATGAATGTAGCACAATAAAATATTTTAACAATTTCTTGAGGGTCAGTCTCTTGAGTTGTGGCTAAAATAGGTAACTAAGGGGTGGCTATCATCTTTTCAACTTTCAACTCTCTTATCTGTACCTGCAACTCTTCTCTTTCTATCAGTAGATCCTGGTTGCTTTTGTACAAGGTTTTTGTTGTCTGTACTTGGTATTGCATATTCATTTTGATCAATTCCAATGGATCTTTTTGAATTTGAACATGTGTATCTCTTGTAGCCTAATTTTCTTGGATTGACCCTATTTTGCTTACTAGTATCATCATGTCCATAATTATAGGAGGTACTATTGTAGCCTGTGTGTTTGGTTGTGATGTTGAATATTTAACTTGTTCAACTACTACAATAACTTCAAGTTGTTGGTCTTCATCTAGATCATAAGTTCTTACTTCCTCTGTTCCTACTAAGATGAGACTTGTTAGAACTTTTGAGGAGAAAGATGTAAGATTGACCTTTTTGTGCTTAGAAGACATAGTAGGGATTGGTAGTTTTATTTGGTTATCTCTTAGTAAATTGACCAAGTCCCTGACAACTTGGATTATTTTAGGCACATATGGAGATAGATTGATCTCCTTGTAATTGATAACTAAGGTCTTAGGTATAAAATTGGGCCGATGTAGAGCCTACTATAGCTTGCTCTCATATTTTAGTTGAGAAGAAATTAGGACAATATTTTGAGCCTATGCAACTTGAGCTAGTACCAGTTCTTTACTTGTATTGGAAATAGCAGTATCATCAGGGGCATGCTCGATGAGCTAGGAAACTTCTACTACTGCTTTTCCCAGATTGGTATATTCTACCAAAATTTCTATTTGAGTAGGATCCTAGTTAATTATTGTTAGAATAGGATCTTCAAGCTCTTTTGGAGGTATTTCTATGATAATTGAGTTCATTGCTTCAACTATAGTATTCCTTAGAAATTTTAGCTCCCTAACATAATCTCCAACATGTTTGATTTGAGTATGTACTCTCATTCTAACCGAGTGCTTTTTCCATATTAGTTCAATTGGATCTCCATTTTCATTGCTCTTATAATTTCATCTTCAAAAGGGTCAGGCCTATGATTTACCATGGTATATTTTATTTTTTGCACCAATGACTCATAATATCATTTGGGGTCATAAGGTCTCCAAGTGACTTTTGAGAAGCTGATTCAATTATTTTCCACATAGACTACAACATACTCTGATAGCCCTTATAAATGTAATGACCCATATTGCATGACACCTCAATCTAAGGGATCTTCTCATGTTTCTTCATTAGCCTCACTTTCACTTCCTATGCAATCTATCTAATTATTTCTAGAGTAAATATGGATACATAATAGAATTTTGGTAGAATTTTAGAAGGTAATTTTGATCCATAAATCCTTATATAGGTGAAGTCTTCAATAATAAAATAATCATCTATATGTCCTTAATGCAAAAAAATACAATTCTTGAGCCTATCCTAGCAGGGGAATATCTGCAGATATGTATATGAATAGATGGTAGGAACTCACCAAATAATAGGGCATATCTTGACTCACCTTCATAGATCTAAAGTAGCCTATATCAAACATCAGGGGTCAGTGTCCCTCCCCAAAATGCACTTTTTTATGGATCAAAATGCCCTATTGGGAGGTGGATGAATATTGAATAGTAAGATAATGTGGGCATTTTATCTAGGTCTTCTTTTTTTTTTTAAGCGAAAAACCCCTTACAAGGCCGTATTGGTCTGAGAGACCATGAACAGGGGGTTCTACACCGTCAAAGTCACCCGAGAGTCGCACCCGACCCTGCCCGCACCAACATTATCAATTGGATTTTTGGTACCCAATTCAACTTTTTGGTTGGGTGGAGATTCGAACCTGGGACCTCCCTTGGAGGATTACCCTCTCCTCTCCAACTCACCTACAACACCTGGGTTCTAATTTATAGTGGAAAACACCCCTTTTAGGGTGCCACTTTCAACAAGTTGGGCATAGGAGGAATGGAGCCTTGTCGGCCTCTACCAGCACATAGGACATTCCTAACTATACCATATATCTGCAAGATGGAGACAAGGGGAATGGAACCTGGGTCGGCCTCTACCAGCACCCAGGGCATTTACCACTGCACCACAACAAGCAGATTATCTAGGTCTTCTTTTATTGCATAATTCAAGGCTATGAATTCTTCATGCATTCTTACTAATAAATTCCTTCTATTTGTACATTGGTATGTTGCCCCTTTTGTTGCACTAAAATAGAATATATACAACTTCCCTATTGATCCATGTTAAGTCTTAAATCCCTAATGCAATATTTATCATATCTACGTAATCATTGGCCCATGATTGTAGCATGTTTTTATTTAGAGGTAAATCATAAGACATTGTTTGGTCATACTTGAATAGCTTCGTGTATGCCATCATGTGTATCATGTGGTGAGATTGTCTGGCTACCACCTTTAGATCAAGAACCAATACGGCAGGATAAAGTTGGAAGATTCTTCTAAAGGCATCAAGTATAATTTTGAAAATCAACTTGTTGTTGTGGTCTCTAAAGGCTCTAATGATGGGGTCATAAGCTACTACAAACCAAGATAAGAGATCAGCTAAATAGTATACCCTTGGGTATATTATCTTACCCAAATTGCACATCCATCGGTTGTAGTATGAAATATTCTTATTTTTCTAATTTAAACCTTTCTAAATATTTATTTTAGAACTACTAGGTGACATTAATAATTTTCTTCCATTTTCTCGAACTTGAAGATTGATATGTTGTCCAAATTTCATTATTGATAAGGGGTAATTTTCTTATCCAAACTAGATTTCTATGAAAATTTGACAATATCCCTTATGATGGAATTCTCGGGTGTTGTATTATATGGATTGGCCTCTATCAAATTAATATCTACAATAGTGTTTGAATGAATCATGATAATACTTTTGGAATTCTCAATTACACTTCAAAATACATACAAGAGCTACAATCTGGGTGTCTTTGAAATCACTTTACAAATTATTAGTGTAGATGGAACATGATGAATTGGATATGGATTTATAATAAATTAGCTAGTTATTTTGCATGCTCGATCTTTATTATTGCCAACTACATCCTTGTGCTCCTCCACCCTACGACCACCACCTCATTTTCCATAACAGTTTCAACTGTTATAGCATAACAATTACCTGATTCATCATTTATTCAATACTGTTGGTGTTATTGGGCAATTTGATCTAGTTCATAGGTTTTATTTGAGAAATATTAAAATGTGTTTCAATTTATGAATTTAATCTTGTCTAAATATTTTGGATTCATCATGGTTGTTCACACTCTAAGGACATCAAATCAAGACCATTGATACTCACCTAAGCTCATTGGTTGGTGTGCCCTCTTGCTCGATTAATCATAATTGTCAATTTATAGGAGGTAAATCTAAGCCATAGAAATAATTTGGAGGACCATTGAATTATGTGCATTTGCTCATGGCTAATATTGACCATTGGTGTTTTTTGAATATCAAATCTTAATTGTTTGCTAGTTTTCAAAATTAAATCTAGGTCATCAGAATCTTACATGGACTAATGTGGATAGTCAATTCCTTTCTACCTAATTAATATGGACCGTTGATTTTGTCTTCTATTGTTGACTAAATCACAATAATTTGCTCTATTTGATCTAGTATGTTCATGGCCTTAAAATCAATCTGGACCATTCGTGATTTTTTTCCACGTGGCTTCTTTTGATCTGTTAAATTTTCCTATAAAATATTATCGCATTAATCTAGTCAATATAAGCACCATGTATCATAGATTCTACCATACATGGTGCATTATGAATCATTAATTTAGCCTTTAACCTATTGAAAATCATTTATCTTTTTCTATTATGCAATATAAACCATTCATGTTATATAATCGTTTAATACGAATCATAGATGTGCTTTGACATTTTGTAAATATTTCAATCATCGAAGCTCCTTATGTATCATGTTTAATGGTGAATCTTAGTCATTGATGTATTTTTATAGATCGAGGCAAATCATCGATTATATTATAAAATCTCATGGCAGTTTAAATACGTGGCATCAAATCTTGATCATCAAATCTGTTGTGATGTCTCATGCGAGTCGTAGATCTGGCTAGGGTAGTTAGTAAGATGCATAGGCTATTTTGACCAATTGCCACATGGGCTCCTATAGTGCATTAGACTTTGTTAACCTATCTGATTGTCAATGCTATGTGCTCCCTTTCCACATGGTCTTCTCTAGAGGACTGGATTAGTCTATAGTAATCCGTCGTGTTTAATCTCGATCATCTGTATCACTTAAAAAATTTAATGTGAACCATGGATTTTTTTTTGTGGATCATCTAATGACATGTTGCTTATCATGGACTATTTATTTTATCTCTGGATAATTTGACCTTGTTGACTTGTGCTTACCCTTGGAAATAGTATAAATTGTTTATTTTCTATTCTATTTTCCACGTGCTATTTTTTGGGTTGTTATATTTGGGTAAGAAAATACTTATGCATCAGATATGTCAAAAAAATAGATAATTAATTCATAATATTACCAGGTAAATCCTAATTGTTGATGAAGAGTCCCTGATTGTTGTGGGTCATGGATCTTCTCCCACGGGCTATTCTTGACAAATACTGGTGACTGCTTCATTGGATAGAGAACATGCAGCTAGCAGTAGACCATAGATAAGAAATATATATGGTAGGAAATCTCTTCAAGGTGCTTATGACTTTTCCTTTGGTAATTGTAGGCCACACATTCTATTCAATCATAGGTTGCTCATTTCATAGGCTATTGCGAACCACGAATCTAGTCTGATGAGGCCATATTTTATAGGTATCATGGATTTATTAGCCATGTGGATTATTGTGGAGCATTTTTAAAGGGGAACCAATGATGTATACATGCACAAAGGTATACATTAGGCTTTGATATAAGTAGATCAATGCAGGTAATAAACAATGGGGAAATATCTATGTATTGGACAAGATAGAGGAATGAATTTAGATTTACACATGGAGAATATGGAATATTGGGAACCTAGTGAATTATTGATCAAACGGTATTGAAGTAGAATATAGATAGATAAATCAAGATTAAAAATTCTAAACATGGAATATGGGGGTCTAAACCGTGGAAAAATATTTAAGATGAGGAACCTATGAAGAAGAATATTATAACAAGTTTATGAAAAAAAAATGAACCAAGGGGGATGTGGAAGATTAAAACTAGGGGTATCTTGTGTTGGATCTTAAGGATACAACACTGGATCCAACTATGGGATATGCGGTGAAAATGTAGATTTGAGGTGCTTGAGGATTCCAAAAAAATTGGCTAACCAAAATGACCTATAACATTCTATCTAATGACCCAATCATATGAAATAAAATTACTGAAAACAAAAAATAAAACAAGAACCAAACATTTGTTTTTTGGATCATATCTTTCTTGGTCCTAAAGCAGAATGATATATCTTCAAGTGTTGGCCATTGATAGCAATTGAGAATTCTCTACCATTCAAAATCTACAACTTGTAAGTATGTTTACCAATAGTTTGAACAATTTGATAGGGCCCCAACCAATTAGGCTCTGATTTCCTTTTCTTTATAGGCTCATCATTTTTAGGATCCCAATAAAGTACTATATCACCATATTGAAAAGGTTTACCTTTGGATTTCTTATTAAAGCTTTGTGTTCTACTCTAAGCTTGCTCTATCATTTTTTGAAAAGTATTTCTCCTCTTTCCTTCAAGTTGGATAATCGGATCTAGAATCCTTTGAAAAGCATAAGGATTTTCATGATTTGGCAATAGTAGAGATAGGGCTTGACCTTCTAATTGCAAAGGGAGTAGGGCACTTTCCCCATAAACAAGTTCATAGGGAGACTTTCTTGTGTTCTTTAACAGAGATTCTATCAGCCTAGAGGGAAAATTATTTCATAATCCCAACTCCTCTTATTTCTTCCCAATCCCATTTTATTCTGGTAATTAAATTATTGTTTGAGGATCCAACGAAACCATTACCTTGTGGATATTAATTGGAGAAATGAGAAAGATCTATACCATGATTTGTACAAAAATAAATCATTTTAAAAGAAGTAAAATAGGTTCCATTATCAGTTACCAATTTCTTAGGAACTTCAAACCTTGTTAGAATGTTTTCTTTAACAAATTTAATGATTACCTATATTGTTGATTTTTTAAAGGGAGTTTCCTCTACCCATTTAGTGAAGTAACTTATTTTTGTAATCACCCACCTATGGCCACTATATTAATTTATATTGATATCTCCAATAAGATATAATTCCCATCGAGTAATGGAGTATCAACTATCATTGGCTTTAATGGAATTGCAAACAGATTATTCTTTCATATGAATATTTGACAATTGTGGTAGGTTCTTGCAAATTGATAAAAAAACTTAAACATATATGGCCAATACAAACCAACTCTCTTTATCCTATGGGTTGTGGCCTTAGGATAAAATTGGCCTCCGCAGAAACCAAAATGATGTTCTTCTAAAATTTGAGGCACTTATTTTTCAAAAATATAGAGCAACAGTATTACATCTAGATGTCTCCAATATAATCTACTATATTGAAAGTGATATTTTTGTGCTAGTTTCTTGATTGATATTCTTTTATTATTTGGTGTATATTTGGGGAAGGGTAGATTTTTAAGGTAGATGGTAATATCGTCATACCATTGCAGTCAAAATATTTAGCCATCCTTGCTTCATGCTCTTAATTAAGCATCATTGTGGTATTCATAATCTTCCCTTCCATGTTTGCCATATATTTTACCAATACTTGTCCTCTCATAATCTAAAATACTTTGAATTTTACATCATACTATAATAGTTTCACCATCCATCTGGTAGAGTTACCAAATGGTTCAGGTTGAGTGAAGACATCTTTAAAAACAATGTAGGGGATATAGGCTATGACATTGTTTGAACCAAAAATACTTTTAAAATGGTTTAGTGCCCTAATGAGAATATAAGCCTATTTTTCTATCATAACATATTTTATCTGAGCACATTTCAAACCAACACTCATGAAGGCAATAGGTTTCTTATTCTTTTATTCATCTTTCTGAGATAAAACTGTAGCAACAGTGTGTTCTAAAGCAAAGGAAAAGATGTTGAAGGCTTTGAGATAAGTAGGGCGAGTTAATAATAGAATCTAGGTTATGGGTTCTTTAATTGTCTAGAAATATTTAGTGTTCTCTTAATTCCACTTAATTGAACCATGTTTATTTATCATATCATTGATTGGCTTAGTGATCTCAACAATATTTGAAATGAATCTTCTTAAAAATGTGATCTTGCCAAAGAAATATCTCACTCCTTTCATGTTATTGGGAGGGGAAAATTTTTAGATATTGCTTCTATCCTTTTAGTATCAATAGCTATACCTTATTTAAAAATAATATGCCCTAGAAATTTACCCTAGGTAGCCCCAAATATGAAATTCTTTGGGTTTAAAGATATGCCAAAATCCTTACACCTATCAAATACTTTTGTCAAGTGCAAAAAATGATCTTCAAGAGACTCAAAGAAGACTATTATATCATCCAAATAAACAACAACTATTTCAAACATGAGATCCTTAAATGCAAAATCCATTGCCCTTTGAAAAGTCACTTTTGCATTCATTAACCCAAAAGGTATCCTCAAGTATTCAAAGGTTCCTCATGGAGTAGTGAAAGTTATTTTATACCTATGTTCTGGGTTGATCAGAATCTAATTATATCCTAAAAAGCCATCCAATAGATATATTCTAGATGATCCTACAACAACTTGGAGTAATTGTTCCATGTTGGGAAGTGGGTAGTTATCTTTTAATAAATTTTCATTAAGATTATTGAAATCAACATAGAGTCTAATATCTCCATTTTTCTTCCTAACTGGTACTAAATTGGCAATCTAGGAAGAAAACCTCACTTTTTTTATTATCTTATCATCCAATAATTTTTGAACCTCTTTTTACATAACTAGGTGCAAGTTGGGATTAAATTTTTGTTGCTTTTACCTAAAATATTTAGCATCTTCCTTAAGGGGAATTACATAAGTCATAACCTCTGTATTAAATATCCTGAAGTCATCATAAATCTAGGTAAAAACATCTATTTTTTCTTTAGAAAACTAATATATTGTTGTTTCTTCTTTTTTGATAAAATTTTATAGATTTTGACAATTTTAGGCTCATTCATTGTTCCAATGTTTACATCTTCTAATTTAGATTCTTGGAAGAGTGGTTTTTAGGATCTATCAAAATAATCAAATAGACTCTCTAAAGATACAAAGCCTTTAGGTATTCTATTTTTTTAATTGTATGACTTCATTAGGTTCTCCAATGATGTCCTTCAATTTTTCATCATCTTGTTCATTACAAATAATATATGGAAAGTCATTTTAGAGTCATGAAGTCGTTGATGTGTACATCATCTTGAAAAACTTATAAATAAATAACATTGTCTGGTATAGAAGGCTTGTAGATAAATATAGTGGGAAACCTATCCATATATGCAGTATTTATCTTTATACAATCTCAGAAGCGTTTATAGCTAACAAGTTGGCTACATGATTTTGTTCTCTTGGTATATACTATAAATTGAATGCTATGAATTTATCAATCTCATCAAGTACAACCTATTTATATCATTTCAAAATGAGATGCTTAGTTTGATACTTTACTTTGATTTGTTGAATTATAAGTTCTACATCTCCACTAACTATCAAGTAATTGATGCTTAATTTTCTACCTTTCCTGATTCCTAATAACAAGGCCTCATATTTTCCAACATTGTTGATGCAAGGAAACTCAAATCTGTATGGTATGCCAAGATAATTGCCATTAATGTTAGTTAAATTAACTCCATCCCTAGCCCCAGTCTGTGATTTTGCATCATCAAAAGTCAGTCCATATTTCAAAGGTCAAATTCCTATTATATTTAGCATTAGGTTTCACTTTTAACTCTAGATGCATATCTTTGGCATCAAATACCTCTATTAAGAAAGGTGAGTGCTAGACAAAATAGACTACCATGTATTTCTCTTTAATAAAATTTACAATATTGATCATACTATCATCAAACTTCTTCAATTCAACAGAGTACTTGTTAAAAGGTTCTTGTATCAGGATAACATTTTCCTTTCCTTGTAAGGGGATGGTTGCATAAGACCAATCTAATTGGATTGAGTCTCCCAACTATTTAGCCTAATGCCTACATTGTAGCATAGAAAGGAAGGGTTCTATGTCTACTACTTGCAACATCCATGACTATACCCTTTTTAGGATATTGGTCCAAATAAACAAGTAGCCCAATTATGACACCTACACATGGTACTTATCTACTATCCATTACAAAAATTGGAGAAAACTATTTTTTTCAAGTTAATCCCAATTGATTGGCTATTTGTTTTAGAATTATATTATGTGAAGCCCCACTATAAAGCATTAAATTGTGGATAACTTATTGATCACAAAACTTTTATGTGTACCTCAAGGAGATATAAAATGGCCTTACTGAAGATGGGACTTTGACCTCATGGATTTTTGGCCCTAAGGGACTGTATGTTTGATCTTCTGTTTTATCAATTAACTTAAAGGCCTTGCAAACCTGATCTCTATATTTAGGAATGGTCATTATCTATCCAAAAGTAATGTTAACTTTATGTTTGGAAATTTCTAAACCAACATGAAATTCATACTTATTGATATCTATTGTTTTCCCAAATTCTTTTTTTAGCACTTCATTTTGTTGTTTCTGAATATCTTCTTCTATATAAGTATCTTCAAGGAGGACTTGGTACTTTTTATCATTTAACTTTTTTGTATTTTTTTCCTTAGGAATAAACTTATTTTGACTTGTTTGTCCTCCATTTCCATTGGTAATTTTTTTGTCAATTCTATCTCCTATTGTCCTGTTTCTAAGACTAATGGTATATATTCTTTCCAATGTCTCTATTTCTACTACTATGGGTGCAAGTTTACCCTATTTCATTCTCTTGAACCTTGTGTTTGGTGATTTCTAAATAATTTCTACATTCTTAAGGACTAGAGCTTTCTGTTGATGACTTGTAGCCTATAAATCTCATTCTTTTTCAAATTGTAATTCTCTACTATTATCCTCTTGATTCCAACATGAATTGATTCTAATATCATTCTCAAGTTTATCCTCAAGATCAATGTTAGAATGTAGACTTAGGTAAATGCCATAATTAGTGGAATTATGGAGGGCATCACAAGAATAATAGTAAAAAGGGAATTCTAAAGCTGTATTTTTGGATGGAATGGGTTGGGAACGACATCCAAATATTTTTACACTTCTTTCTTTTACCAATTGTTACCAGCATTTCTATTATTATTTACTTCTTAAAAACCATAGTTATTCCAATTTCTATTGAAGTTTATTCTAAAAGGAGGCTTATTGTCACCTTGAGATTGTGAAGACTCATGATTACTTTTCTTTTCTCTTTCTATTCTAGCCAATCTATTATTCATGGTATTGAATATTTCAATCATTGAATTTAGTTGGCTAGTTATATTATCCATAAGATCATGCTTTGTATTCTTAAGCATGGTGAACCCTACCTTTTTAGGTTTTTTCTTAGGTCTATTAAGCTCCAATGGATATAGCTTCATTTTTCCACTATCAATTATATTTCTCTTTATCTATATAGCCCTATCCATGCATTCATCAATAGTGTTTGTTTGTTATTACCTTAATTTATAATTAAAATCTCCAAAGAAGGTGTTCTTATAAAAGCATATGGACTGGCTATCATTAGGTCTTAACTTAGTAGGAATATTATTTCTGATTTTGATGAACCTTATGTTAAAATATTCTGCTGATTCATTTTATTTCTTCTTCATAGTGGTCAATTCAATTAAAAGGGATTGTTCATTTTTCCTCTCTCCATACTTCCTAAGGAAGAGTTCACTACACCAAAAAGGGTCTTTAAGGGCGGTTTTTAACCACCCTTAAAGACTTTAAAGGGTGGTTTTTCAGCCATCATATATGAGGGTATCATAAAAAGTCCGTGTCCTATGAAGATAGTTAAAAACTACCTTAAAAAACTGCCCTCTTAGTATCTATTATGATGGTTAAAAATTGCCTCAAAAACCACCTTAATTTATCATTATGAGGGCAGTTAAAAACTTCCCTCTTAGGGTCTATTAGGGTGGTTTAAATCATCCTCTTAGTGTCTATTAGGGTGGTTTAAATCATCCTCTTAGGGTCTATTAGGGTGGTTTAAAACCACCCTCTTATGGTATAATAGGGCAGTTTATAACCGCCCTATTAGACCCTAAGAGGGCAATTTTAAACCGCCCTCTTATTATTACTTTTAAAAAATAAAATAAAAAGCTTAAGATACAACATTGTATTCAAGATGCATTCATTGGATTCATCATAGATATTAGAGAGAGGGAATAACCCCCTCTTATTTATAGGAAGACATCCAATGGTGGTTTCATGAAAATATCAAATTTAATACATGCTAAGAGAGAAGTTTGGTTGTAAGGAAGAAAGAACCCATGCATTTATCAGTCATAAATGCTTACAGTTCAAGTTTACCTCATTAACATCATTAATAGATGTACTAAAACTATTAACTTACGAATTATAATGTGTAAATTCCATCATAGGAATATGCAACTGAAAACAACTTGTATCAATATATCATCCACACTAGCATATCAATGTTAACATTTGCAGAATAATCCATTCTTTAAAATTTTGTTATTAAATAGCAACAATTAATATTCCTCTTTCATGTCTCACATATTAGCATAAAACTATCAAACCTTTATTTAAACCAATATTGGAAACATTCATATTTCATCTAACTTTTTTTGACAATGCAATCTAAATTTATTAAAGCTTTTCCAAAATTATACTATGATTTGAGGGATGACATAATATATATAGCTCGGTGAAAATAAGCATAGTTCTCAATGGGAGAGGTTCCTAAGCAACTTAGCAGTAGTGGCAAGGGCTTCCCCTATGATTATTTCTTTGCTTGCACAACTCGATCATGCCTTGGATTTGGCTCTAATAGAGACATCGTTGCACCTGCAACAACACCTCCCAACAATGCATTTTTTGTAATTTATGGCAAAAACATCACAACACACCAAAATATCACACTCCAAATTCAAGGTAGCTTCTCAATATTGGAAGACTAACTAAATCAAAAGCCATCCATATTACCAAATCTCAGCAACCCCTTGCTTCTTGCATTCCATATGTCATCCCCAAGTACACTCCAACCACCACTCCTTCAATATCACAAACACAATTTTTTGTGTCAAAAGTAGGGAAAAGTATATATATGTATGTGTGTGTGTCCTTAAGCATCAAATAGAGAAAAATGCACAAGCCATATACCACAAAAGGAAAATGGATTCGATAAAATCATGCAAAATGGTAACCCACATAAATATACTTTTAATTTCTTGAAACTACAATTATGCTAGTGATAGCTCTATATAAATAAAAAATGTTTGAATGCTATCACTCACCCCATTGTATAACTTGTATGCCAATGTTCTGAGCCTAAAAAATAATATAAACCCACACATGCATTAATTTGCTACCCAAACACATTAAATTGGACCAAAGGTAAACTAGATTTCATACCGTATTCTCAAGGGATGATCTGTTGGTCTCTTCTACAAAAATCCAAAGTCAAATCAGTTTATTTGGACACTAAACATAACACCCTAATAAAAACTCAAAACAAGGCGATGCTCTAGGGTTTCTAGTGTGTTGGAAAATCCAAGGCCTTTGGTGAATCGACGTAGTGGTACTCTGAAGGATTTTCTGCTGCCCCAGGAGGGCCCAATGGGGTCTCCTCCAGACCCTCTCTCTGGGAGAAAGAGCTCATATGTTGAGATGGTAAAAGAAAATGCTTCATCTTCCAATGTTGAAGCCCAGAGGAATGCGTTTCAATCGCTCTTCAAGAATTTTGGTAAGAACTCAACTACACACCGAGTTAATGGATGCCTCCCACAATCCGCTTCCAGACCTAAGATTGTCATTGAACCAAAGATGGTCGAGGACACAGTCATCTATCGCGCTAACCATGATCTGATTTGTAAATTCATGGGTATTCGACCTACCCTAAATTTTTTGCACACCTGGGTAAGACAAAACTAGGAGCCTCACGGTGAGTACTCCTTATGGTTCATAAGCAATGGGTATTTCATCATTAGTTTCTCTTCTTTAGCCGATAGAAACAGAGCATTTGAATAAAAAAAAGGAACCACGGTTCGGCAGGGTTATTTGTTCAACCCTGGAGAGTGGGTTTCGATCCTCGTATCGAACCCACGGCTGTCCCGGTCTGGATCCGATTATACGCTCTCCCGATGGAGTTCTAGGGTGAGCAGGTTTTGGAGATGATTGGTAATTCCCTTGGAAGACATCTGGGCATCTCGAAAGATACCATAGAGGGTAATGCAGCTGTTTTTGCAAGAATCTGTGTAGAAATGGATATTAGCCGGCCTCTCCCGGCAGAGGTGGAACTTGAGTTGGCAGGACTGTCATGGATACAACAGTTAGATTATGAGGCCCTGCCCTTTAGATGTAGAGTGTGCCATAAGCATGGCCATTTGGCAAGGTTTTGTCCAAGCCTTGGGAACACAAAAGAGGAGGCTCTGCTGGGCGCATCAAATCGCCCTAGGGAAGGTAAGTCTACTCTTGTCAAAGATCCTTCTAATATTCCACAGGGTAATGATGTGCAGAAGGATGGATTTGAACAACCCAAACGGAGGAGAAAGCAAAAGAAAATGGCAAGGAGCAAGCACAACTCAAGCCAGCCAATCGGTATGAAATTTTTAAGTCACTAGTTGATCAAGAGGACCAAGTCATGGAAGGAATGGATGGGAATACTGAGGCTAATAATACCCACACTCACTCTTCTCCTTCATCTCCTCCTATCTTAGAACAGGCGATTGAGTCCACTGAGATATTGCAACCAGAGAATCCAGGGGCATTGATAATACATTCCCAAGTACAGCCAAAAAGTAAGGATGTCAGTATGGGAAGTGCGAAAAAAGAACAAAGAAAGGCCAGCCACAGGGATTACTCGGGTGGAAAAGCGATCCAAGAATAATAATTCTCAAGGAGCGAGCGGGAAGTCTAATAAGGATCTAATAGCAACGCAAGGAGACAAGGCGATCACTGGAGGATCGGTGAGGACAATTGATTCTTCCTGCTCTCAAGGTTTTCAATGATTATTCAATCTTGGAATGTTAGGGGTTTAAACGAGTAGAACCCATCAATATGCTATTCAAAGACTCTTAGGAAAATGCAAAACAGAATTTTTGCTCATCCAGGAGACAAAAATGTCTTTAGATCTTATGTGTAAAACAGTTAGTAGAATATGGAGGGGCGCTGGTTATATGGATGTGGTTGCTCAAGGTGCCTCAGGGGGAATTGTCACTTTTTGGAACCCTCTGGAATGGATTGCTTTAGAACATATAGCCTGGAGGGGTGTTCTCACATCTCATTTTAGGAATAATGTCATAGCTGAACATGTTTTAATTACAAATTTTTATGGGGCTCAAAGCATTGATAGCCAGAGGCTCCAATGGAAAGCTGTACACAACATGAGGTCCTCAAGACAAGATTTAGACTGGATCATTGCTGGGGATTTTAATGCTAAATTATCTACTCGGGATCAGGAAGGTGGAACCCCAGTTTTGGACCCTAGGGACCGGCTTCTGATTGCCCAGGTCCAGGCCTTTCACCTAGTGGATATCCAAGGCCCTGGAACATTTTTTACTTGGACTAACAAGAGGAGGGAGCCACACTGTAGGAAGGTAAAGTTGGACCATTTTCTGGTCTCAGAGGAGGCATTTGTTAAGTGGAATATTAAATTCTAGATTTTGGAAGGCCCGAGTTTTCGATCACTCTCCCATCTCGATGGAGGGAGGGACTTTGACAAGGCAGCACCACAAACCGTTTAGATTTGAGAATTTTTGGCTACAAAAGGAGGATCTTCAAGAGAAAATTCCGCAATGGTGGGAAGATGGTCGTCTACCTTTTGGGACAACAATGTTTAAATTCCACAAACAACTTCATTTTGTCAAAGTTAAATTGAAACAGTGGAGGCAAGCTAATAAGTCGGATTTCCAGCTTCAAAGAGCTCCCTTGGTGGCTCGTTGGGAGGAGGTGCAAAAACACTTCAGGGGAAGGAACAATTACTGAACAGCTTAAGACCGAGGATGATGCCTTGTGCAAAGCAGTTGAGGACATTGATAACCAAGAGGAAACTTACTGGAAACAGAGGGCTAGAAACTCTTGGTTATTGGAAGGAGATAGAAATACAAAATTTTTCCATCGATCAGCCTATGCTAGAAGACAGATGAATAACATGGAAGTCCTTCAAGATGAGAATGGACATTCCTTTGATACTCTTCCTGGTATGCACTCCCACTCAGTGGATTATTTCTCTAAACTTTTTAAGGAAAATAGGGAGCAAGATGTGGAGGCTCAAAATGAAGTTATTGATGTTATTCCCTCTATTATCTCTCAAGAAGAAAATCAGGCCCTTCTTAGACCCATTGATAGAGATGAACTGAAGAATGTGGTCTTTGGAATGAGCACGGGAAAATCTCCAGGTCCAGATGGTTTTCCTATTGAGTTTTTCGAGGCCTTTTGGGATACCTTGGAGGAAGACGTTTTGGCTGTAACAGAGGAGTCCAGAACTAATAAGAGAATGCTTAAGGCACTAAATCATACCTTCATCACTTTAATTCCAAAGGGAGAGGAAGGGGTTCATATCTCTGACTTCAGACCTATTGCCTTATGCAACGTGATTTATAAAATTATCACAAAGATAATGGCTGAACGTCTTAAACCTCTCCTTCATAACATCATTTCCTCAGAGCAAGGGGGATTTGTAGAAGGTAGACAGATCTTGGATGGGGTGGTTCTCGCCCGGGAGGCTATCCATACAATGCAAAAATCTGGAAACAAAGGAATGTTCATTAAAGCTGGATATGTCCAAGGCTTATGATAGGGTGGAGTGGGGCTTCCTGTCAAGGATGTTGGCCGCCTTTGGTTTCTCCTAGGATTGGATAGACTGGGTTATGAGTTGTGTTTCTACACCTTCTTATTCTATTCTAATTAAGGGGCTTCCCTCGCCTCCTTTTGGAGCCACTCGTGGTCTCCGTCAAGGGGACCCTTGCTCTCCCTATCTATTCCTTATCTTGGCTGAAGGATTAGGTAGACTCTTCTTGAGGAGAAGACATCAAGGCCTGATAACAGGTATCAAGGTAGGTGAAGAAATTTTGACTCATTTACGGTTTGTGGATGATACAGGCCTGGTTGGAGTGGCCAGTCTCAGGGAAGCCAGAGGAATTAGAGATTCTCTTAATGTTTACCTTAGGGCCTCCAATCAAGTTATCAATGACAAAAAATCCAAAGTGGTCTTTTTCAACCTTGACCAAAGGCTACAGAACAGAGTTATAGAGATCTTGGGTTTCACTAGAACATCTCTTCCTGTAGTTTACTTGGGGGTTCCTTTGCATTTCAAGAAATTAAAAAAGACATCTGGAAGGATCTTTTGGATGGCATCAAAGATAGAATGAACCATTGGTCTCATAAATGGTTAAGCTACGGGGGCCGATTAACTTTCTTACAGTCAGTTATTCAGGCCATGCCAATCTATAAATTCTCTATCCTGGTTGCCCCACATTCTATTTGGAAAGAGCTGGACAAAATGGCTAGAAGATTCTTATGGGAAGGAGCAAAAGGTGAGAGGAAATGGGCCTTGGTTGGCTGGGATAAAGTTACTCGGCCCAAGGAAAAAGGAGGGCTGGGACTGAGAAGCTCCAAGCTTAACAACAAAGCTTTGGCGGGTAAATTGTATTGGAGGTGGATTTCCCAGCCAACATCCTTATTCAGTAGAATCTTAACCAGTAAGTATCTGGGCCATGTTCACCCCAATGAAGTGAGCCGTTTCCCTTTGGATGGTAATGGATCCTTAGTGTGGCAGGCTCTTAAGCTGGGATCTCAAGTTATTAAAGACCAATTGTTTTGGAAAGTGGGAAGAGGGGAGAAGGCACATTTTTGGACTGACTCATGGGACCAGTACCCACCCATCATTGCTGAGTATCCCGAATTGCATCCAATTAAATCAGCCATAGAATCCAAGGGCTGGGTCAATATTGAGAATTATTTCAACACTAGCCAATTGGGTGAGTATAAATTCAAGAAGTTTAAGCGGTTGGAGGAGTGGCCAATCACTATCCCTCCGGAGCTGGCACCCATTTTGACCAACATCTTGACTGCAAGGTTTCTCACGGGGAGAGACGAGGAGGATGAGTTAGCTTGGGGCTATGGGAACCTTGGGGTATATACAGTGAAGGCTGGATACGATCAGATTCTCCCAGAGCCTCCCCCACATTTATTTTTGGTTCAAGATTGGAGGAAGATTTGGCATTCCAAGGGCTGGCCGAAAGTGAACTTCTTCACCTGGCAGTTTATGCACAATGGCATTCTCACCTTTGACAATCTCAGAAACAGAGGAATCATCGGTCCTTCTCAGTGTGTTTTATGTCATAAGAATGAGGAGACTGCCGATCATCTGATGTTTGAGTGCCCTTTCACAGGTCAGATTTGGAAGCGTTGGTTCTCTCATTTTAAACTCCAGACTAATGGTGCTCTGACTCGAAACAATATTTGGGAAAGATGGAAGAGAGGCAGATTTAAATCTAAAGCTCTTCGACTTGGTTGGGAACTTGGCTTATTCTTCATCTGGTGGCAGGTGTGGCTGGAGAGAAACGCTCATATTTTTAGAGAAACCTTCTCCTCGCTAGATGGAATTTGGTAGGTCATCTGGAGCAAAGTCGCGAAAACGGTTGCCATATATGCTGAAGAGGAAAATTCGGTTGATCCTGGCCCACAGGAAGAGGGAGCTGTTGAACAAATGAGAAAGGACACAGCCAGCTGGAAACCTCCCCCAGAAGGTTGGGTTAAAATTAATACAGATGGAGCTGCAAAGGGCAATCCGGGCTGTGCTGGAATTGGTGTTGTGTGCCGAGATCATGCTGGGTCTGTGCTTTACTGGGAATTGCAAGGTCTGGGAAGAGCCACAAACAATGAAGCAGAAGCCTATGCTATCAAAACCGCTTCCATCTGGGCTGTTAATCAGGGATACAGGAAGATAATCCTTGAGTCAGATTCACAAATTCTGGTTGGTGCTCTTGACTGCATGAGGAACTTTGCTTCGAAAGCTTGGAGGTTACAGATTTTAGTCTCTCAAATCAAGGACCTTTGGAGGGAATTAGAAGATGTGATTCCTGTCTATGTGAGTAGAGATTTAAATTCGATGGCCGATTTCCTTGCAAAGATGGGTGCGGAGAAAGAGGTAGGGGTGCAGCTGCACAGTGACATGCCTATGGAGGATGTTGTGATTAGGCAGGGACTTGCACAATTCTTGAGTCAATGAGCAAAATTTTTTGCTAAGGGTGGTTTTTGTCGCGATATCGCGACCTGTTGCGCTGTCGCGGCCCTTGGTGGGAAATTGTCGCGATATCGCGACAGGTTGCGCCGTCACGGCCTTTGGAGGGAACTTGTCGTGATATCGTGACATGTCACGCTGTCGCGCCCCTTGGCGAGTTGCTATCGTGATTTCGTGACCCGTTGCGCTGTCACGGCTGTTGGTTGGAAGTTGTCACGATTTCGTGACCTATTGTGCCGTCGCGGCCTTTGGTAGGAAGCTGCAGCGATTTCGCGATGCTTTTGGAGCAGGGGCGCCAAGGAGGAAAACTGTCACGATATCGCGATAGTTTTGGTGAATCGGAGAAAAGGGAAAAAATCGTCGTGATTTCGTGACATTTTTGAAGACTGGGAGCCAGAAGGAAAAACTGTCACGATTTCGCGACATTTTTGGTGGACTGGCGACTTTGGGAAAAGACGTCGCGATTTCGCGACCATTTTGGAGCTTGTGCGTCAAGAGGAAAAGTCGTCGCGATTTCGTGACACTTTGGGCGTTTCGGTGCCAAGGCGAAATGTGGTCGCGATTTTGCTACAGTTCTGGAGAATGTGCACAAAAAGGAAAAACCGTCGCGATTTCGTGACACTTTTGAAGAATGGGCACAAAAGGGACAACTTGTCATGATTTCGTGACATTTTTGAGGACTGGGCCCCGAGGAGAAAACACGTCGCGATTTCGTGACACTTTTGGCGAACTGGAGCTATTTGGAAAACTTGTCGCGATTTCGTGACACTTTTGATGAATGGTCGCCAAGTGGAAAACTCGTCGCGATATCGCGACACTTGGGAGGATTTGTTGCCGAAGGGAAAACTTGTCGCGATTTCGTGACACTTTTGGCGCAGAGGTGGCAAGGGGAAAACTCGTCGCGATATCGCGACAATTTTGAGGACTGGATGCCATGTGGAGAACTCGTCGTGATTTCGTGACACTTTTGGTGTTTAGGGGCTGCTGGCTTTGGCTGTCACGATTTCGCGACCGGTTGCTCGGGTGCGGCCTCGGCTGGTTTGACTATCGCGATATCGCGACATGTCACAATTTTGCGCCTTGTTGTCTTCTAGTGCTTTGCGGTGGAAAGTGCTGTCCTTTTGCACTTTGTGCTTGTACTCTTGCTTCTTGGTTCTTGGTAGGGATGTTTTTTCTCCCTTTTGTATCTGCTCTTTGTATTAATACAAGTTTTTCAAATTTTTCAAAAAAAAAAAAAAAATCTCAAAACAACGATGATAACTGTCTATTTTGTGGACCTTACCTTGTAAGAATAGTTTGTAGGCATCCTAAGATGTGGTATTCAAAGCACCAATATGCACCCAAAACCATGCTTCCCACAAACTTATATGTGCCCAAAAACTCATAAAATATAAGCAAATAATAGCCAAAAAAATATTGACTATTATTATTGCCATGAAAATCATAGTAAAACTCAAATAAAACTTTAGATATCTACAAAACTTGGTTGTTAAGAATACTTACCCCACCCACTTTGATAAACCCATCAACTACATGATTGACAAGAGGATACCCCAAGTCCACCAATATGTCTATGTTTGTGTTCTCATTTGGGTTAACTACTCTTGTTGTCATTCTAAATATTTGAATGACTTCAAATGGTAATCACCTAAAATCCAACATAATTTAGCATACTTGTCTCAGTAGCATCCATTGAACCAGAAACTATAACAGAACCTGTGACATAATTTCTCTAGCACAAACCTGACAAGGAAGAATGAAAAATATGAAAGACTCTGGTGAAAGCAAAATACAAGCAGGAACATAGGAAAAAGTGATAGAAATAAGGTAGAGTGGTGCATGGAGGAAATAACACATAACTGATACATGATACGTGACATTGAAGGTTATGCCACATGCATGCAATAACGACCATGAACATTAGTTTTTGAAACCATTATATTGGTACCTGAGTTGGTTATATTAACCAAAGCACATTCATGATTTTATTTGTAACTTAAAATGCATCACATGTAAGGAAGGTTAAAGCCAAGGTTCAACGTGGGAAACATAAGGTTACCTTCTATACCGCAAGCTAGTCAAGAGAAATAAGAAGACCAAAGGTTATTTGATATAATCTGGTAGACATCTAAGTTCTAACATATGATAAAAATTAGAGTTGTTTACTCTAATCCCTTGAGGAGAGTTTAATAGAAAAATTATACTTATTGTTGCATTTCAAATCAAGTTTTTATCTTCTACATAAGCAAATATTTTTATGATGGAAATATTAATTTAAATGGTATATATTATTATAAGTGATAGATACAAAATAGGAAACTGCTTGCATGTATTGATAACAAACCTACCAAAACAAATTGGATTAACTCATTTTGAGATGGTCCAATGCTCAATGTTGTCTTTCTTCCTCCACCCCACATGCATGTTGTTAAAAAAGAAAATATATAAAAACAAAGTCAAAGCAGTTGTTAATATCATAAATGCTATTATCTCTTTTCTTGCTCTTCCTCTTCTTCTTGTGAGGCTTGCTTTGAGAAACATGCTTTGAACTACTTATGACCTTTTCTAAATCATTCTCTGCTGCTAGATAACCCATAAATTTAATAAAATTTATTTTCCTTAAAAAAATTTGTAGACCAAGAAGAGAACACAAATAACATCAATCAATTGTGAAATTTTATTGTAAGTCTTTGGTTGAAAGAATAACAAAGGTGTGCACTACCATAGAAATAGGGTAAACACTAAAGGATGGCTACAAATTCCTACCCGCCCCAACCATCAAAGATGAGGTGAGAGGGTATCTTGATACTTCCATCAGATACATAAATATTTTACTGGACAACCTCATGCTCAAGATACCTACTTGCCTCACTCCTAGCTTGGATGCCCATTGTACCTCCAAGATGCCACAATATCTTAGCAGTACCATTTTAACACAAGAGAAAACCATGTGCATACTTATAAATCACAATAATATATTGAAACACAAAAAAATTGCATACATATGGTAAAATAAAAAGTGTTAGTGTATTATTTATCCACTTATATTTAATTTAATTTAAAAATTAATGTGTAAGCAGGAGGCAGTTATAGGTTGAAGACTACAATTTTTACAGGATTTCATTTACGGGTTGAAGACTAGGGTTTTTGTAGGATTTTAGAGTGAACAACATTTAGAGGCTAAAGACTAGGGTTTTGCAAGGAGAAAGTTATAATTTAAATTATTGGATAAGGATTTTACATTGAAAAATAGGAGGAAGTTGCAAATTAAAATTCTTAGGATGAAATGGAAGGTTTTTGGAGGAGGAATTTACAATTTGAGGACTATGATTTTTGTAGGATTTCATTTACGGGTTGAAGACTAGGGTTTTTGTAAAATTTCAAAGTGAACAATATTTACAGGCTGAAGACTAGGGTTTGGCAAGGAGGAAGTTGTAGTTTAAATTATTGGCTAAGGGTTTCACAGTGAACAATAGGAGGAAGTTGTAGATTAAAATTCTTAGGATGATATAGAAGGTTTTTGCAGGAGGAAGTTACAGGTTGAAGACTACAGTTTTTGTAGGATTTTCTTTATGGGTTGAAGACTAGGGTTTTTTTAGGATTTTAGAGTGTATAAAATTTAGAGGATGAAGACTAGGGTTTGGCAAGGAGGAAGTTGTAGATTAAATTATTGGATAAGGGTTTTACAGTGAACAACAAGAGGAAATTGCAGATTAAAATTCTTAGTATGAAATGAAAGGTTTTTGTAGGAGGAATTTACGAGTTGAAAACTACAGTTTTTGCAAGATTTCAGTTACGGGTTGAAAACTAGGGTTTTCATAGGATTTCAAAGTGAACAACATTTACAGGTTGAATACTAGTATTTTGCAAGGAGGAAGTTGTACTTTAAATTATTGGATAAGGGTTTTATAGTGAACAACAAAAGGAAGTTGCAAATTAAAAATTTCAGGATGAAATGGAAGGTTTTTGCAGGAGGAAGTTATAGGTTGAAGACTATGGTTTTTGTAGGATTTAATTTATGGGTTGAATACTAGGGTTTCTACATGATTTCAGAGTGAACAACATTTACAGGTTGAAGACTAAGGTTTTGCAAGATTTTATAGTGAACAATAGGAGGAAGTTGTAAGCTGAAGAATGGGGATTTTGTAGGATTTCATTTTTGGGTTGAAGACTAGGGTTTTGTAGCACAGGGGTGTAGTATTCCCAAATAGGAGGTGATTTAGAAAGTGTAGGAATGATTTCCAAGGTATTGGAATAATCTTACCAAAATTGTATAAGGTGTATGGTTTGCTTTGTACGACTTGTCAATTGTGCAAAACTGCTTGTACGAACTGCAAATCGTATAGTTGTACAATCCAAATCATACAACACTACAACCTGTATCATTTTCCACTTAGTTAATTCACCAAAAATAGTTTTGAAACACCAATCAATTAGTTTTGTAATCAATTTCTTTGAAAGGCTAATTTTCGATATTTAGCAAGTTTTAACCATGCAATTTCATTCAAAATTAGGCAAACGATTGGTTTTATGATTTGGTACATAGGATGTACGATTTGAAAAAACCCTTTCTGAACCTTTTACTCATAGATTTACCAATTTGCACCACACTTCTTCCAGATAAGTTTTAGAATGTTTTCCTATTGCAATTGCTAGCTTTCCTTCCAACGTGCAAGCCCTAACTCAGTGTTAATGAAGTAATATCAATACCAAAATTTCCAAAAATTATACAACTGATATATGACGTCTATGTATAGCCATAATATATTATGCAATAATTCCTCACTCTCAAATCAAGGTTGTAGGAACATCAGGAGCCAATTCCATTGTAATTCTATCAGTCTAACAAAACAATTTAGTCATTCAACACATAACCTACAACATGCAATAATAACAACACACAATGGAATTCACAACAACCTGGAACCAAGAGGTTTTGTTGATATATTCACATTAAAGATATTCCTATACAATACATCCATCATTTTTGATCACAATAACCATAGCATCAATGCACTCAACAATGGACATCAACAAGGAATACATCAAACTTCTACCATGAATAATCTATAACTCTCAAGAACCTATGAAAAACCTAAAAAATTGAATGGGGGCTATATAATGCATGCCAAAGACATTCCAAAGTGGTTCCTAAGACATCTAATTACTTACAACTGCCATCCTGAATTATCTCAAAACAATTAATTACAAGGTTTTACGAAGTTTAATTTTATTTTTATCAAATTCATACCAAATGCACATTTCATCTAATTTCATTAACATTTCAAATTGTACATTTGCAAACCTTGTATGTTTACACCTACTTGTACATTTTAATCAAAATTGATAAAACTGAACAAAATTTTGCAAATCCAATAATCATTTCTTCTTCTTCTAGGAGGTGGATTTGTTGTCCACATCTTCTCTCCCATTTAAATCAATCAGTGTCCTCGCTGACTCAATCTTCTTGGTCTTGGCTGATGAATCTTGATGGTACTCATACAACTGAACACAAAGAGCAGCATGCTCATCCCTCAATTGAGCTGCATAGTTACTAACTTCTAGAGATTTTAGCCCATATGAATTAGATTTCTCTTTTGCAGTAGCCAAAATTTTAGCTAACTCCTCGTGCTCGAATGCTCTTTTACATAAATTCTTTGTTAACATGGATTTCATTCTGGATGCTACAATTAACTTCTTTTTCTTTTTTGCAATAACCTGTAAAATTTTGGTGAATATCATATTCACAAGAGAAAACATGCTCATCCTTAGCCCATAATTGTACCTTCTAATTCATGATGATCTCATTGTAATTCTTGGCATCAATGTCCATCTCTACGATCATGCGGTCTTTCACTTGCAGCTGTTCCTTGGCTACCTTCAACTAGTTTTCTTTTTTGGCCATTTATTCATTTTGTGTTGCCAACTGTGCTTCTAACTACTTCATACGCTCTTCTACTTGTTGAATCACATGCTACTTTTCCTCCTGTAGCACCCTAAAATTGGCGCAGTTAAACCTTCATTAAAAGGATCAAAATTTTTAATTTTAACCCTGAAACTGCCCGTTAACCGCTCACCTCATTTTTTGCACCATTTTTAGAGTTTGTTTTGACCATTGGATGATATCATCACCGATTTGACGATATCATCCCAGATTGGACGAATTCGTCTAGGACAGAATGTCCAGACGATTTCATCCCAAAATCAATTTTTCATAATTAGCTTTTATTTCAACAACCTCTCCAACTCGGGCAGAAGTGTGTCTGCACGGTTGGAGATCCCTACGTTGGATATATCCTAGATTGGGATGATCCCCAACCTCCTAACCTCCCCCTAATCCTATATAAACTTGGGATTTTCCTAGTTTATCCCCCTGGCTGATCCTTTCCCTGCAACCTTAGTTTTTTCACTGTATTAGAACATCCTTGCCCCATCATTTGCATTTGTATTTGCAGGTTTTATTGCAACCTTAGTTTTTTCACTGTATTAGAACATCCTTGCCCCATCATTTGCATTTGTATTTGCAGGTTTTATTTCATCCCAAAATCAAATTTTCATAATTAGCTTTTATTTCAACAACCTCTCCAACTCAGGCAGAAGTGTGTCTGCACGGTTGGAGATTCCTACGTTGGAGATATCCTAGATTGGGATGATCCCCAACCTCATAACCTCCCCCTAATCCTATATAAACTTGGGATTTTCCTAGTTTATCCCCCTGGCTGATCCTTTCCCTGCAACCTTAGTTTTTTCACTGTATTAGAACATCCTTCTTTTCTACATTAAAAATGCTATTTTCCTCCAATATTTTCAAATTTAAATTTAAATCAAGAGAATATTCCATGGAAAGGATGGCAAAAAACTATCACATGCTTGCATGCACATTACCATGGTATGTGTTGGCATCACGTGTGTGTAGTATAGGAGAACAAAATTGTAAATTGAAAGAGTTTAAATATAAGGCCAATCCCTTACATTCCATGTGGGGCCTTAACCCTGTTGGCTAGAAAATCTGACTATATGGCATTGGGTCTTAAAGGTCCATGGTTTGAACCTCCCTTGCCCATAACAATGCAAAATTCCATTGATGATGTCAACACCCTCCCTAATGATGAAATTTATGATGATATTGGCAACATAGTATGTGAGTATACTTCCTCAAATATAAATCTAAATTTTTTTTATACTTTCAAACTTTTAAGGCACTTATATAGAAGCAATCTGGAAATCAAATCAAGGTCTTAAGGTCAAACAATGGAGCTGATTTTACCTCAAAATACTTTCAATATTTATGTAGGTATGCCGACCTACACATATAGTATACAACTCCATACACTTTGTAACAAAATGGGGTAGTAGAGGAGGTACAAGACAATCATGGAGATGGCCAAATGTATGGTACATAGCCAAAATGAAAAATAATATTATTGGGTAGAAGTAGTAAATACTACAGTTTCATTCTCATTAGGTGTCCATGTAAATATCTCCATAATATTACTCTAGAAGAAGCTTTTTTTGGAATATAACCTTTAAGTAGTCATTTTCATATTTTTTGGTGTGTTGTATTTGCATTAATTATTAAGGAGAAAAAAAGTAAGCAAATGCAAAAAGCAAAAAGTTTATGTTTGTTGGCTATAGTAAACAATCTAAGGCAAAAAAATTACTTGATGTTTCTACTAACAAGATTGCAATTAGTAGAGATATCATTGTACATGAGAAGACTCCTTTCTTCACATATGATGGTAAACCTATTAATATTTTGTATATTTTAGAACTACTAATGGTATTGTAATAGGTAGTGAAGTTCACTTGGATTCAAATACAATAGAGGTTTATAATGAAAATAAATATATGAAGAATCAACCATATTAGTGTGTTGAAAATCCATTTTGGGATGACCTTGGAGAACAATTTTTTACAAAGGTGCTCCCAAGTGAAGTTCACTAGCAACAAGAGCCTTCTTAATGATCAAAATGGTATACATCAACTATGAAAGATGTCAAGAATAAAAAAGTGATAGTTGGGAAATCTAGGTGAGCTAGAAAAGATCCTAGAAAAATAAATGAAGAGGAGAATTTTGCTTTAGTTTGACATTTTTTGAACCCAATATATATAAAGAGGCTAGAGGTAAACTAGATAGGGAAGTTGCCACAGAGATATAATTTGACGCATTGATGAAGAATAAAACATGCAAACTATGTGAATTATCCCATGGAAAGAAACCCATTAGTTGCAAATGTGTTTACAAGGTAAAATGTAAATAGGATGGTTTAGTTGATAAATTCAAAGCTTGTTTTTTTACTAAAGGGTAAGCAAACTAAGAAGGTATTGACTATGGAGAGACATTTCCTTCAACTATAAAGATGATGGTTTTTTATCAGTTCTCTCCATTGTAGTATAGTTTGGTTGGAAAATATATTATATGGATGTTAAGGATGTCTTCTTAAATAGAGATTTAAAAAAGGAGGTCTATATGGGGCAACCATAAGGGTTTTAGGTGCCAAAAATAACATCTAGTTTATAGTTTGATTAAGTCCCTAAATGCGATTAAGCATGTATTTGGTAAAATTCTAGTGTCTTTTGTTTAGTGTCACACCACTAGATTTTATTGATCCAATCAGTACTATGGACTCTGGTAGATCCATCACTTTTACTCAGGAAAGAATTACATAAAAATTCTAACATACCAAGTAAAGTAAGGAAACCCTAAATTGAGATAATATTATTAACACTTATGTTCAACCAGATTTAAATGAAATAAAATTTATTTAAGCTCTGACCAAGAATTACAAAACTCATCAATTGTACTCCTATCAGTAGACCAATGCCTTATCTATTATTAATTGTAGGAAGGGTTTAACAATTTAAATGAAATATAAGGAAAAATAAAGAGAAAAATGAGTTAATTATATCCATTCAAATGATGTAACGGACATAATCAAAATTCACCAGTGAAAGAATATGATATTCACACATTCAAATGATGTAACATGTAAATGTGATAATAAACACAATTGAACATGGTTTTTCTCAAAGGTGGAAGAAATATTGTATTCATATAAAGGTATCTTTACAATGGGAGTCTCGTTAGAATAACACGGATCTCACTAAATCAATACAATTTGAATTTGTGTTCAAAGAATGTAACACAATTCAACATCCCTTCATTCTAATGTAGTAACAAGGGGACTCCTGACTTTCGATTTAGCTGCTGGAAATAATCTTAGCAAACTGTATGCTTCTTGAGTGATACCTGCACAATTATGGGGAAGAATAAGACAAGGCTATGGGAGATAAGACACAAAGGAAATACAATTAACATGACAAGAACACTCAAAAATTTGGGAATGCAAAACTTGATATCTTCTTCGATGGATGCAACTCCTATTTATAGCATGAAGATGACATGTTCCATTAAAACTTTGTTTATCTAGTATTTGCACTTAGGTACATCTTCACCATTCATTCTTGATGGATTAAAACTAGTTTACAGGTGTTCTGAGTTATATCGCCCTGAATTTGACACTTGGTTACTTTTTGACCTTCTAATTTTCTTAAGGACTAAAATTGTGTTGAATCTGGACCTGACACTTCTCAGCCTTTAGAATTTTGTTGCTTATTTTCCTAACCCTTCTCCTTTTTTGGATGTATCTATAGTAGTCTTAAGTTCATATCTTAATAGTTTAGTGCTATGTTTGCTTATGTCTTCACAAGTGCTTTGTTCCTCTTGCTCAGATTGACTTATTTCCAACTTGCTAGCAATCTCACCCTAGAACTCATCACAAAAAGAGGTTGTAAATATTATTGTATCCATCACTTGCAACACTTTGTTTTTATGAATTTCTATGGAAAGGTCATTATCTTGATAGAATCTGATCAAAGATTTAGTCATGTTGGATAAATTATTAAGTTGGTAAGATAAATTATGCTAATGTTATTTATCACATTTAAAATTTTGGATTCTCTATGCAATCATATTGTCAAAATCATTACCAATAATACATTCTTTAAGAAAAATTCTAGCTTGACTTCTTCTAGTATTTATTTCTTCTTCATAGTTCTCCATTTCCTTGAAAAAATAATTCCAACCAGGAATTTCACATAGGTACAGTGCTACCTTGGTAAACTCTTGTTTGTAATCATATGTTGTACCTCCTTTGATAGTTATTTGTTTTAAGAGTAGCTACTCGTACTACTCTTAAAATTGTTGAAAGATATAATGTATTGATGCTACCTTAGTGTCTACTTCTTCCAGTAGGACTTTTATACCTTCTACTATTACAATGATTATGGTAATATTTTGAAAAAATTTGGTTAATGTATTCATTTTGGTGTTTAATCCAAAATATACTTTTGCTTTGTATTCTTGAATGAATGCAGCACAATAAAATATTTTAACAATTTCTTGAGGGTCAGTCTCTTGAGTTGTGGCTAAAATAGGTAACTAAGGGGTGGCTATCATCTTTTCAACTTTCAACTCTCTTATCTGTACCTGCAACTCTTCTCTTTCTATCAGTAGATCCTGGTTGCTTTTGTACAAGGTTTTTGTTGTCTGTACTTGGTATTGCATATTCATTTTGATCAATTCCAATGGATCTTTTTGAATTTGAACATGTGTATCTCTTGTAGCCTAATTTTCTTGGATTGACCCTATTTTTCTTACTAGTATCATCATGTCCATAATTATAGGAGGTACTATTGTAGCTTGTGTGTTTGGTTGTGATGTTGAATATTGAACTTGTTCAACTACTACAATAACTTCAAGTTGTTGGTCTTCATCTAGATCATAAGTTATTACTTCCTCTGTTCCTACTAAGATGAGACTTGTTAGAACTTTTGAGGAGAAAGATGTAAGATTGACCTTTTTGTGCTTAGAAGACATAGTAGGGATTGGTAGTTTTATTTGGTTATCTCTTAGTAAATTGACCAAGTCCCTGACAACTTGGATTATTTTAGGCACATATGGAGATAGATTAATCTCCTTGTAATTGATAACTAAGGTCTTAGGTATAAAATTGGGCCGATGTAGAGCCTACTATAGCTTGCTCTCATATTTTAGTTGAGAAGAAATTAGGACAATATTTTGAGCCTATGCAACTTGAGCTAGTACCAGTTATTTACTTGTATTGGAAATAGCAGTATCATCAGGGGCATGCTTGATGAGCTAGGAAACTTCTACTACTGCTTTTCTCAGATTGGTAGATTCTACCAAAATTTCTATTTGAGTAGGATCCTAGTTAATTATTGTTAGAATAGGATCTTCAAGCTCTTTTGGAGGTATTTCTATGATAATTGAGTTCATTGCTTCAACTATAGTATTCCTTAGAAATTTTAGCTCCCTAACATAATCTCCAACATGTTTGATTTGAGTATGTACTCTCATTCTAACCGAGTGCTTTTTCCATATTAGTTCAATTGGCTCTCCATTTTCATTGCTCTTATAATTTCATCTTCAAAAGGGTCAGGCCTATGATTTACCATGGTATATTTTATTTTTTGCACCAATGACTCATAATATCATTTGGGGTCATAAGGTCTCCAAGTGACTTTTGAGAAGCTGATTCAATTATTTTCCACATAGACTACAACATACTCTGATAGCCCTTATAAATGTAATGACCCATATTGCATGACACCTCAATCTAAGGGATCTTCTCATGTTTCTTCATTAGCCTCACTTTCACTTCCTATGCAATCTATCTAATTATTTCTAGAGTAAATATGGATACATAATAGAATTTTGGTAGAATTTTAGAAGGTAATTTTGATCCATAAATCCTTATATAGGTGAAGTCTTCAATAATAAAATAATCATCTATATGTCCTTAATGCAAAAAAATACAATTCTTGAGCCTATCCTAGCAGGGGAATATCTGCAGATATGTATATGAATAGATGGTAGGAACTCACCAAAGAATTGGGCATATCTTGACTCACCTTCATAGATCTAAAGTAGCCTATATCAAACATCAGGGGTCAGTGTCCCTCCCCAAAATGCACTTTTTTATGGATCAAAATGCCCTATTAGGAGGTGGATTAATATTGAATAGTAAGATAATGTGGGCATTTTATCTAGGTCTTCTTTTTTTTTTTTTAAGCGAAAAACCCCTTACGAGGCCGCCTTGGTCTGAGAGACCATGAACAGGGGGTTCTACACCGTCAAAGTCACCCGAGAGTCGCACCCGACCCTGCCCGCACCAACATTATCAATTGGATTTTTGGTACCCAATTCAACTTTTTGGTAGGGTGGAGATTCGAACCTGGGACCTCCCTTGGAGGATTACCCTCTCCTCTCCAACTCACCTACAACACCTGGGTTCTAATTTATAGTGGAAAACACCCCTTTCGGGGTGCCACTTTCAATAGGTTGGGCATAGGAGGAATGGAGCCTTGTCGGCCTCTACCAGCACATAGGACATTCCTAACTATACCGTATATCTGCAAGATGGAGACAAGGGGAATGGAACTTGGGTCGGCCTCTACCAGCACCCAGAGCATTTACCACTGCACCACAACAAGCAGATTATCTAGGTCTTCTTTTATTGCCTAATTCAAGGCTATGAATTCTTCATGCATTCTTACTAATAAATTCCTTCTATTTGTACATTGGTATGTTGCCCCTTTTGTTGCACTAAAATAGAATATATACAACTTCCCTATTGATCCATGTTAAGTCTTAAATCCCTAATGCAATATTTATCATATCTATGTAATCATTGGCCCATGATTGTAGCATGTGTTTATTTAGAGGTAAATCATAAGACATTGTTTGGTCATACTTGAATAGCTTCGTGTATGCCATCATGTGTATCATGTGGTGAGATTGTCTGGCTACCACCTTTAGATCAAGAACCAATATGGCAGGATAAAGTTGGAAGATTCTTCTAAAGGCATCAAGTATAATTTTGAAAATCAACTTGTTGTTGTGGTCTCTAAAGGCTCTAATGATGGGGTCATAAGCTACTACAAACCAAGATAAGAGATCAGCTAAATAGTATACCCTTGGGTATATTATCTTACCCAAATTGCACATCCATTGGTTGTAGTATGAAATATTCTTATTTTTCTAATTTAAACCTTTCTATATATTTATTTTAGAACTACTAGGTGACATTAATAATTTTCTTCCATTTTCTCGAACTTGAAGATTGATATGTTGTCCAAATTTCATTATTGATAAGGGGTAATTTTCTTATCCAAACTAGATTTCTATGAAAATTTGACAATATCCCTTATGATGGAATTCCCGGGTGTTGTATTATATGGATTGGCCTCTATCAAATTAATATCTACAATAGTGTTTGAATGAATCATGATAATACTTTTGGAATTCTCAATTACACTTCAAAATACATACAAGAGCTACAATCTGGGTGTCTTTGAAATCACTTTACAAATTATTAGTGTAGATGGAACATGATGAATTGGATATGGATTTATAATAAATTAGCTAGTTATTTTGCATGCTCGATCTTTATTATTGCCAACTACATCCTTGTGCTCCTCCACCCTACGACCACCACCTCATTTTCCATAACAGTTTCAACTGTTATAGCATAACAATTACCTGATTCATCATTTATTCAATACTGTTGGTGTTATTGGGCAATTTGATCTAGTTCATAGGTTTTATTTGAGAAATATTAAAATGTGTTTCAATTTATGAATTTAATCTTGTCTAAATATTTTGGATTCATCATGGTTGTTCACACTCTAAGGACATCAAATCAAGACCATTGATACTCACCTAAGCTCATTGGTTGGTGTGCCCTCTTGCTCGATTAATCATAATTGTCAATTTATAGGAGGTAAATCTAAGCCATAGAAATAATTTGGAGGACCATTGAATTATGTGCATTTGCTCATGGCTAATATTGACCATTGGTGTTTTTTGAATATCAAATCTTAATTGTTTGCTAGTTTTCAAAATTAAATCTAGGTCATCAGAATCTTACATGGACTAATGTGGATAGTCAATTCCTTTCTACCTGATTAATATGGACCGTTGATTTTGTCTTCTATTGTTGACTAAATCATAATAATTTGCTCTATTTGATCTAGTATGTTCATGGCCTTAAAATCAATCTGGACCGTTCGTGCTTTTTTTCCACGTGGCTTCTTTTGATCTGTTACAATTTACTATAAAATATTATCGCATTAATCTAGTCAATATAAGCACCATGTATCATATATTCTACCATACATGGTGCATTATGAATCATTAATTTAGCCTTTAACCTATTGAAAATCATTTATCTTTTTCTATTATGCAATATAAACCATTCATGTTATATAATCGTTTAATACGAATCATAGATGTGCTTTGACATTTTGTAAATATTTCAATCATCGAAGCTCCTTATGTATCATGTTTAATGGTGAATCTTAGTCATTGATGTATTTTTATAGATCGAGGCAAATCATCGATTATATTATAAAATCTCATGGCAGTTTAAATGCGTGGCATCAAATCTTGATCATCAAATCTATTGTGATGTCTCATGCGAGTCGTAGATCTGGCTAGGGTAGTTAGTAAGATGCATAGGCTATTTTGACCAATTGCCACATGGGCTCCTATAGTGCATTAGACTTTTTTAACCTATCTGATTGTCAATGCTATGTGCTCCCTTTCCACATGGTCTTCTCTAGAGGACTGGATTAGTCTATAGTAATCCGTCGTGTTTAATCTCGATCATCTGTATCACTTAAAATATTTAATGTGAACCATGGATTTTTTTTTGTGGATCATCTAATGACATGTTGCTTATCATGAACTATTTATTTTATCTCTGGATAATTTGACCTTGTTGACTTGTGCTTACCCTTGGAAATAGTATAAATTGTTTATTTTCTATTCTATTTTCCACGTGCTATTTTTTGGGTTGTTATATTTGGGTAAGAAAATACTTATGCATCAGATATGTCAAAAAAATAGATAATTAATTCATAATATTACCAGGTAAATCCTAATTGTTGATGAAGAGTCCTTGATTGTTGTGGGTCATTGATCTTCTCTCACAGGCTATTCTTGACAAATACTGGTGACTGCTTCATTGGATAGAGAACATGCAGCTAGCAGTAGACCATAGATAAGCAATCTATATGGTAGGAAATCTCTTCAAGGTGCTTATGAATTTTCCTTTGGTAATTGTAGGCCACACATTCTATTCAATCATAGGTTGCTCATTTCATAGGCTATTGCGAACCACGAATCTAGTCTGATGAGGCCATATTTTATAGGTATCATGGATTTATTAGCCATGTGGATTATTGTGGAGCATTGTTAAAGGGGAACCAATGATGTATACATGCACAAAGGTATACATTAGGCTTTGATATAAGTAGATCAATGCAGGTAATAAACAATGGGGAAATATCTATGTATTGGACAAGATAGAGGAATGAATTTAGATTTACACATGGAGAATATGGAATATTGGGAACCTAGTGAATTATTGATCAAACGGTATTGAAGTAGAATATAGATAGATAAATAAAATTAAAAATTCTAAACATGGAATATGGGGGTCTAAACCGTGGAAAAATATTTAAGATGAGGAACCTATGAAGAAGAATATTATAACAAGTTTATGAAAAAAAAATGAACCAAGGGGGATGTGGAAGATTAAAACTAGGGGTATCTTGTGTTGGATCTTAAGGATACAACACTGGATCCAACTATGGGATATGCGGTGAAAATGTAGATTTGAGGTGCTTGAGGATTCCAAAAAAATTGGCTAACAAAAATGACCTATAACATTCTATCTAATGACCCAATCATATGAAATAAAATTACTGAAAACAAAAAATAAAACAAGAACCAAACATTTGTTTTTTGGATCATATCTTTCTTGGTCCTAAAGCAGAATGATATATCTTCAAGTGTTGGCCATTGATAGCAATTGAGAATTCTCTACCATTCAAAATCTACAACTTGTAAGTATGTTTACCAATAGTTTGAACAATTTGATAGGGACCCAACCAATTAGGCTCTGATTTCCTTTTCTTTATAGGCTCATCATTTTTAGGATCCCAATAAAGTACTATATCACCATATTGAAAAGGTTTACCTTTGGATTTCTTATTAAAGCTTTGTGTTCTACTCTAAGCTTGCTCTATCATTTTTTGAAAAGTATTTCTCCTCTTTCCTTCAAGTTGGATAATCGGATCTAGACTCCTTTGAAAAGCATAAGGATTTTCATGATTTGGAAATAGTAGAGTAGGGCTTGACCTTCTAATTGCAAAGGGAGTAGGGCACTTTCCCCATAAACAAGTTCATAGGGAGAATTTCTTGTGTTCTTTAACAGAGATTCTATCAGCCTAGAGGGAAAATTATTTCATAATCCCAACTCCTCTTATTTCTTCCCAATCCCATTTTATTCTGGTAATTAAATTATTGTTTGAGGATCCAACAAAACCATTACCTTGTGGATATTAATTGGAGGAATGAGAAAGATCTATACCATGATTTGTACAAAAATAAATCATTTTAAAAGAAGTAAAATAGGTTCCATTATCAGTTACCAATTTCTTAGGAACTTCAAACCTTGTTAGAATGTTTTCTTTAACAAATTTAATGATTACCTATATTGTTGATTTTTTAAAGGGAGTTTCCTCTACCCATTTAGTGAAGTAACTTATTTTTGTAATCACCCACCTATGGCCACTATATTAATTTATATTGATATCTCCAATAAGATATAATTCCCATCGAGTAATGGAGTATCAACTATCATTGGCTTTAATGGCATTGCAAACAGATTATTATTTCATATGAATATTTGACAATTGTGGTAGGTTCTTGCAAATTGATAAAAAAACTTAAACATATATGGCCAATACAAACCAACTCTCTTTATCCTATGGGTTGTGGCCTTAGGATAAAATTGGCCTCCGCAGAAACCAAAATGATGTTCTTCTAAAATTTGAGGCACTTATTTTTCAAAAATATAGAGCAACAGTATTACATCTAGATGTCTCCAATATAATCTACTATATTGAAAGTGATATTTTTGTGCTAGTTTCTTGATTGATATTCTTTTATTATTTGGTGTATATTTGGGGAAGGGTAGATTTTTAAGGTAGATGGTAATATCGTCATACCATTGCAGTCAAAATATTTAGCCATCCTTGCTTCATGCTCTTAATTAAGCATCATTGTGGTATTCATAATCTTCCCTTCCATGTTTGCCATATATTTTACCAATACTTGTCCTCTCATAATCTAAAATACTTTGAATTTTACATCATACTATAATAGTTTCACCATCCATCTGGTAGAGTTACCAAATGGTTCAGGTTGAGTGAAGACATCTTTAACAACAATGTAGGGGATATAGGCTATGACATTGTTTGAACCAAAAATACTTTTAAAATGGTTTAGTGCCCTAATGAGAATATAAGCCTATTTTTCTATCATAACATATTTTATCTGAGCACATTTCAAACCAACACTCATGAAGGCAATAGGTTTCTTATTCTTTTATTCATCTTTCTGAGATAAAACTGTAGCAACAGTGTGTTCTAAAGCAAAGGAAAAGATGTTGAAGGCTTTGAGATAAGTAGGGCGAGTTAATAATAGAATCTAGGTTATGGGTTCTTTAATTGTCTAGAAATATTTAGTGTTCTCTTAATTCCACTTAATTGAACCATTTTTCTTTATCATATCATTGATTGGCTTAGTGATCTCAACAATATTTGAAATGAATCTTCTTAAAAATGTGATCTTGCCAAAGAAATATCTCACTCCTTTCATGTTATTGGGAGGGGAAATTTTTTAGATATTGCTTCTATCCTTTTAGTATCAATAGCTATACCTTATTTAAAAATAATATGCCCTAGAAATTTACCCTAGGTAGCCCCAAATATGAACTTCTTTGGGTTTAAAGATATGCCAAAATCCTTACACCTATCAAATACTTTTGTCAAGTGCAAAAAATGATCTTCAAGAGACTCAAAGAAGACTATTATATCATCCAAATAAACAACAACTATTTCAAACATGAGATCCTTAAGTGCAAAATCTATTGCCCTTTGAAAAGTCACTTTTGCATTCATTAACCCAAAAGGTATCCTTAAGTATTCCAAGGTTCCTCGTGGAGTAGTGAAAGTTATTTTATACCTATGTTCTGGGTTGATCAGAATCTAATTATATCCTAAAAAGCCATCCAATAGATATATTCTAGATGATCCTACAACAACTTGGAGTAATTGTTCCATGTTGGGAAGTGGGTAGTTATCTTTTAATAAATTTTCATTAAGATTATTGAAATCAACATAGAGTCTAATAACTCCATTTTTCTTCCTAACTGGTATTCAATTGGCAATCTAGGAAGAAAACCTCACTTTTTTTATTATCTTATCATCCAATAATTTTTGAACCTCTTTTTACATAACTAGGTGCAAGTTGGGATTAAATTTTCGTTGCTTTTACCTAAAATATTTAGCATCTTACTTAAGGGGAATTACATAAGTCATAACCTCTGTATTAAATATCCTGAAGTCATCATAAATCTAGGTAAAAACATCTATTTTTTCTTTAGAAAACTAATATATTGTTGTTTCTTCTTTTTTGATAAAATTTTATAGATTTTGACAATTTTAGGCTCATTCATTGTTCCAATGTTTACATCTTCTAATTTAGATTCTTGGAAGAGTGGTTTTTAGGATCTATCAAAATAATCAAATAGACTCTCTAAAGATACAAAGCCTTTAGGTATTCTATTTTTTTAATTGTATGACTTCATTAGGTTCTCCAATGATGTCCTTCAATTTTTCATCATCTTGTTCATTACAAATAATATATGGAAAGTCATTTTAGAGTCATGAAGTCGTTGATGTGTACATCATATTGAAAAACTTATAAATAAATAACATTGTCTGGTATAGAAGGCTTGTAGATAAATATAGTGAGAAACCTATCCATATATGCAGTATTTATCTTTATATTGTCTGTTCCAGAAGAGTTTATAGCTAACAAGTTGGCTATATGATTTTGTTCTCTTGGTATGTACTCTAAATTGAATGCTACATATTTATCAATTTCATCAAGTACAACCTATTTATATCATTTCAATATGAGATGCTTAGTTTGATACTTTACTTTGATTTGTTGAATTATAAGTTCTACATCTCCACTAACTATCAAGTAATTGATGCTTAATTTTCTACCTTTCCTGATTCCTAATAACAAGGCCTCATATTTTCCAACATTGTTGATGCAAGGAAACTCAAATCTGTATGGTATGCCAAGATAATTGCCATTAATGTTAGTTAAATTAACTCCATCCCTAGCCCCAGTCTATGATTTTGCATCATCAAAAGTCATAGTCCATATTTCAAAGGTCAAATTCCTATTATATTTAGCATTAGGTTTCACTTTTAACTCTAGATGCATATCTTTGGCATCAAATACCTCTATTAAGAAAGGTGAGTTCTAGAAAAAATAGACTACCATGTCTTTCTCTTTAATAAAATTTACAATATTGATCATACTATCATCAAACTTCTTCAATTCAACAGAGTACTTGTTAAAAGGTTCTTGTATCAGGATAACATTTTCCTTTCCTTGTAAGGGGATGGTTGCATAAGACCAATCTAATTGGATTGAGTCTCCCAACTATTCAGCCTAATGCCTACATTGTAGCATAGAAAGGAAGGGTTCTATGTCTACTACTGCAACATCCATGACTACACCCTTTTTAGTATATTGATCCAAATAAACAAGTAGCCCAATTATGATACCCACACATGGTATTTATCTACTATCCATTACAAAAATTGGAGAAAACTCTTTTTTTCAAGTTAATCCCAATTGATTGGCTATTTGTTTTAGAATTATATTATGTGAAGCCCCACTATAAAGCATTAAATTGTGGATAACATATTGATCACAAAACTTTTATGTGTACCTCAAGGAGATATAAAATGGCCTTACTGAAGATGGGACTTTGACCTCATGGATTTTTGGCCCTAAGGGACTGTATGTTTGATCTTCTGTTTTATCAATTAACTTAAAGGCCTTGCAAACCTGATATCTATATTTAGGAATGGTCATTATCTATCCAAAAGTAATGTTAACTTTATGTTTGGCAATTTCTAAACCAACATGAAATTCATACTTATTGATATCTATTGTTTTCCCAAATTCTTTTTTTAGCACTTCATTTTGTTGTTTCTGAATATCTTCTTCTATATAAGTATCTTCAAGGAGGACTTGGTACTTTTTATCATTTAACTTTTTTGTATTTTTTTCCTTAGGAATAAACTTATTTTGACTTGTTTGTCCTCCATTTCCATTGGTAATTTTTTTGTCAATTCTATCTCCTATTGTCCTGTTTCTAAGACTAATGGTATATATTCTTTCCAATGTCTCTATTTCTTCTACTATGGGTGCAAGTTTACCCTATTTCATTCTCTTGAACCTTGTGTTTGGTGATTTCTAAATAATTTCTACATTCTTAAGGACTAGAGCTTTCTGTTGATGACTTGTAGCCTATAAATCTCATTCTTTTTCAAATTGTAATTCTCTACTATTATCCTCTTGATTCCAACATGAATTGATTCTAATATCATTCTCAAGTTTATCCTCAAGATCAATGTTAGAATGTAGACTTAGGTAAATGCCATAATTAGTGGAATTATGGAGGGCATCACAAGAATAATAGTAAAAAGGGAATTCTAAAGCTGTATTTTTGGATGGAATGGGTTGGGAACGACATCCAAATATTTTTACACTTCTTTCTTTTACCAATTGTTACCACCATTTCTATTATTATTTACTTCTTAAAAACCATAGTTATTCCAATTTATATTGAAGTTTATTCTAAAAGGAGGCTTATTGTCACCTTGAGATTGTGAAGACTCATGATTACTTTTCTTTTCTCTTTCTATTCTAGCCAATCTATTATTCATGGTATTGAATATTTCAATCATTGAATTTAGTTGGCTAGTTATATTATCCATAAGATCATGCTTTGTATTCTTAAGCATGGTGAACCCTACCTTTTTAGGTTTTTTCTTAGGTATATTAAGCTCCAATGGATATAGCTTCATTTTTCCACTATCAATTATATTTCTCTTTATCTATATAGCCCTATCCATGCATTCATCAATAGTGTTTGTTTGTTATTACCTTAATTTATAATTAAAATCTCCAAAGAAGGTGTTCTTATAAAAGCATATGTACTGGCTATCATTAGGTCTTAACTTAGTAGGAATATTATTTCTGATTTTGATGAACCTTATGTTAAAATATTCTGCTGATTCATTTTATTTCTTCTTCATAGTGGTCAATTCAATTAAAAGGGATTGTTCATTTTTCCTCTCTCCATACTTCCTAAGGAAGAGTTCACTACACCAAAAAGGGTCTTTAAGGGCGGTTTTTAACCACCCTTAAAGACTTTAAAGGGTGGTTTTTCAGCCATCATATATGAGGGTATCATAAAAAGTCCGTGTCCTATGACGATAGTTAAAAACTACCTCAAAAAACTGCCCTCTTACTATCTATTATGATGGTTAAAAATTGCCTCAAAAACCACCTTAATTTATCATTATGAGGGCAGTTAAAAACTTCCCTCTTAGGGTCTATTAGGGTGGTTTAAATCATCCTCTTAGGGTCTATTAGGGTGGTTTAAATAATCCTCTTAGGGTCTATTAGGGTGGTTTAAAACCACCCTCTTATGGTATAATAGGGCAGTTTATAACTGCCCTATTAGACCCTAAGAGGGCAATTTTAAACCGCCATATAATTATTACTTTTAAAAAATAAAATAAAAAGTTTAAGATACAACATTGTATTCAAGATGCATTCATTGGATTCATCATAGATATTAGAGAGAGGGAATCACCCCCTCTTATTTATAGGAAGACATCCAATGGTGGTTTCATGAAAATATCAAATTTAATACATGCTAAGAGAGATAAGTTTGGTTGTAAGGAAGAAAGAACCCATGCATTTATCAGTCATAAATGCTTACAGTTCAAGTTTACCTCATTAAAATAATTAATAGATGTACTAAAACTATTAACTTAAGAATTATAAGGTGGAAATTCCATCATAGGAATATGCCACTGAAAACAACTTGTATAAATATATCACCCACACTAGCATATCGATGTTAACATTTGCAGAATAATCCATTCTTCAAAATTTTGTTATTAAATAGCAACAATTAATATTCCTCTTTCATGTCTCACATATTAGCATAAAACTATCAAACCTTTATTTAAACCAATATTGGAAACATTCATATTTCATCTAACTTTTTTTGACAATGCAATCTAAATTTATTAAAGCTTTTCCAAAATTATACTATGATTTGAGGGATGACATAATATATATAGCTTAGTGAAAATAAGCATAGTTCTCAATGGGAGAGGTTCCTAAGCAACTCAGCAGTAGTGGCAAGGGCTCCCCCTATGATTGTTGCTTTTCTTGCACAACTCAATCATGCCTTGGATTTGGCTCTAATAGAGACATCGTTGCACCTGCAACAACACCTCCCAACAATGCATTTTTTGTAATTTATGGCAAACACATCACAACACACCAAAATATCACACTCCAAATTCATGGTAGCTTCTCAATATTGGAAGAATAACTAAATCAAAAGCCACCCATATTACCCAGTCTCAACAACCCCTTGCTTCTTGCATTCCATATGTCATCCCCAAGTACACTCCAACCACCACTCCTTCAATATCACAAACACAATTTTTGTGTCAAAAGTAGGGAAAAGTATATATATGTGTGTGTGTGTGTCCTTAAGCATCAAATAGAGCAAAATGCACAAGCCATATACCACAAAAGGAAAATGGATTCGATAAAATCATGCAAAATGGTAACCCACATAAATATGCTTTTAATTTCTTGAAACTACAATTATGCCAGTGATAGCTCTATATAAATAAAAAATGTTTGAATGCTATCACTCACCCCATTGTATAACTTGTATGTCAATGTTCTGAGCCTAAAAAATAATATAAACCCACACATGCATTAATTTGCTACCCAAACACATTAAATTGGACCAAAGGTAAACTAGATTTCATATCGTATTCTCAAGGGATGATCTGTTGGTCTCTTCTACAAAAATCCAAAGTCAAATCAGTTTATTTGGACACTAAACATAACACCCTAATAAAAACTCAAAACAAGGCGATGCTCTAGGGTTTCTGGTGTGTTGGAAAATCCAAGGCCTTTGGTGAATCGACGTAGTGGTACTCTGAAGGATCTTCTGCTGCCCCAGGATGGCCCAATGGGGTCTCCTACAGACCCTCTCTCTGGGAGAAAGAGCTCATATGCTGAGATGGTAAAAGAAAATGCTTCATCTTCCAATGTTGAAGCCCAAAGGAATGCGTTTCAATCGCTCTTCAAGAATGCTGGCAAGAACTCAACTGCACACCGAGTTAATGGATGCCTCCCACAATCCGCTTCCAGACCTAAGATTTTCATTGAACCAAAGATGGTCGAGGACACAGTCATCTATCATGCTAACCATGATCTGATTTGTAAATTCATGGGTATTCGACCTACCCTAAATTTTTTGCACACCTGGGTCAGACAAAATTGGGAGCCTCACAGTGAGTACTCCTTATGGTTCATAAGCAATGGGTATTTCATCATTAGTTTTTGTTCTTTAGCCGATAGAAACAAAGCATTTGAATAAAAAAAAAGGAACCACGGTCTGGCAGGGTTATTTGTTCAACCCTGGAGAGTGGGTTTCGATCCTCGTATTGAACCCACGGCTGTCCCGATCTGGATCCGATTATACGCTCTCCCGATGGAGTTCTAGGGTGAGCAGGTTTTGGAGATGATTGGTAATTCCCTTGGCAGACATCTGGGCATCTCTAAAGATACCATAGAGGGTAATGCAGTCGTTTTTGCAAGAATCTATGTAGAAATGGATATTAGCCAGCCTCTCCTGGCAGAGGTGGAACTTGAGTTGGCAGGACTGTCATGGATACAGCAGTTAGATTATGAGGCCCTGCCATTTAGATGTAGAGTGTGCCATAAGCATGGCCATTTGGCAAGGTTTTGTCCAAGCCTTGGGAACACAAAAGAGGAGGCTCCGCTGGGCACCTCAAATCGCCCTAGGGAAGGTAAGTCTACTCTTGTCAAAGATCCTTCTAATATTCCACAGGGTAATGATATACAGAAGGATGAATTTGAACAACCCAAACGGAGGAGAAAGCAAAAGAAAACTGGCAAGGAGCAAGCACAACTCAAGCCAGCCAATCGGTATGAAATTTTTAAGTCACTAGTTGATCAAGAGGACCAAGTCATGGAAGGAATGGATGGGAATACTGAGGCTAATAATACCCACACCCACTCTTCCCCTTCATCTCCTCCTGTCTTAGAATAGGCGATTGAGTCCACTAAGATATTGCAACCAGAGAATCCAGGGGCATTGATAATACATTCCCAAGTACAGCCGAAAAGTAAGGATGTCAGTATGGGAAGTGCAAAAAAGAACAGAGAAAGGCCAGCCCTGGGGATTACTCAGGTGGAAAAGCGATCCAAGAATAATAATTCTCAAGGAGCAGGCAGGAAGTCTAATAAGGATCTAATAGCAACGCAAGGAGACAAGCTGATCACTAGAGGATCGGTGAGGACAATTGATTCTTACTGCTCTCAAGGTTTTCAATGATTATTCAATCTTGGAATGTTAGGGGTTTAAACAGTAGAACCCATCAATCTGCTATTCAAAGACTCTTAGGAAAATGCAAAACAGAATTTTTGCTCATCCAGGAGACAAAAATGTCTTTAGATCTTATGTGTAAAACAGTTAGTAGAATATGGAGGGGCGCCGGTTATATGGATGTGGCTGCTCAAGGTGCCTCAGGGGGAATTGTCACTTTTTGGAACCCTCTAGAATGGACTCGCTTTAGAACATATAGCCCGGAGAGGTGTTCTCACATCTCATTTTAGGAATAATGTCACAGCTGAACATGTTCTAATTACAAATTTTTATGGGGCTCAAAGCATTGATAGCCAGAGGCTCCAATGGAAAGCTGTACACAACATGAGGTCCTCAAGACAATATTTAGACTGGATCATTGCTAGGGATTTTAATGCTAAATTATCTGCTCGGGATCAGGAAGGTGGAACCCCAGTTTTGGACCCTAGGGATCGGCTTCTGATTGCCCAGGTCCAGGCCTTTCACCTAGTGGATATCCAAGGCCCTGGAACATTTTTTACTTGGACCAACAAGAGGAGGGAGCCACACAGTAGGAAGGTAAAGTTGGACCATTTTCTGGTCTCAGAGGAGGCATTTGTTAAGTGGAATGTTAAATTCTAGATTTTGGAAGGCCCAGTTTCCGATCACTCTCCCATCCTGATGGAGGGAGGGACTTTGACAAGGCAGCACCACAAACCGTTTAGATTTGAGAATTTTTGGCTACAAAAGGAGGATCTTCAAGAGAAAATTCCATAATGGTGGGAATATGGTCGTCTACCTTTTGGGACAGCTATGTTTAAACTCCACAAACAGCTTCATTTTGTCAAAGTTAAATTGAAACAGTGGAGGCAAGCTAATAAGTCAGATTTCCAGCTTCAAAGAGCTCCCTTGGTGGCTTGCTGGGAGGAGGTGCAAAAACACTTCAGGGAAGGAACAATTACTGAACAGCTTAAGACCGAGGATGATGCCTTGCGCAAAGCGCTTGAGGACATTGATAACCAAGAGGAAACTTACTTGGAAACAGAGGGCTAGAAACTCTTGGTTATTGGAAGGAGATAGAAATACAAAATTTTTCCATCGATCAGCCTGTGCTAGAAGACAAATGAATAACATGGAAGTCCTTCAAGATGAGAATGGACATTCCTTTGATACACTTCCTGGTATGCACTCCCACTCAGTGGATTATTTCTCAAAAAATTTTACGAAAAATAGGGAGCAAGATGTGGAGGCTCAAAATGAAGTTATTGATGTTATTCCCTCTATTATCTCTCAAGAAGAAAATCAGGCCCTTCTTAGACCCATTGATAGAGATGAACTGAAGAATGTGGTCTTTGGAATGAGCACAGGCAAATCTCCAGGTCCAGATGGTTTTCCTATTGAGTTTTTTCAGGCCTTTTGGGATACCTTGGAGGAAGACATTTTGGATGTAACAGAGGAGTCCATAACTAATAAGAGAATGCTTAAGGCACTAAATCATACCTTCATAACTTTAATTCCAAAGGGAGAGGAAGGGGTTCATATCTCTGACTTCAGACCTATTGCTTTATGCAACGTGATTTATAAAATCATCACAAAGATAATGGCTGAACGTCTTAAACCTCTCCTTCATAACATCATTTCCTCAGAGCAAGGGGGATTTGTAGAAGGTAGACAGATCTTGGATGGGGTGGTTCTCGCCCAGGAGGCTATTCATACAATGCAAAAATCTAGAAACAAAGGAATGTTCATTAAACTGGATATGTCCAAGGCTTATGATATGGTGGAGTGGGGCTTCCTGTCAAGGATGTTGGCAGCCTTTGGTTTCTCCCAGGACTGGATAGACTAGGTTATGAGTTGTGTTTCTACACCTTCTTATTCTATTCTAATTAAGGGGCTTCCCTCGCCTACTTTTGGAGCTACTCGTGGTCTCCGTCAAGGGGACCCTTGCTCTCCCTATCTATTCCTTATCTTGGCTGAAGGATTAGGTAGACTTTTCTTGAGGAGAAGACATCAAGGCCTGATAACAGGTATCAAGGTAAGCCAGGCCTAGTTGGAGTGGCCAGTCTCAGGGAAGCCAAAGGAATTAGAGATTCTCTTAATGTTTACCTTAGGGCCTCCAATCAAGTTATCAATGACAAAAAATCCAAAGTGGTCTTTTTCAACCTTGACCAAAGGCTACAGGACAGAGTTATAGAGATATTGGGTTTCACTAGAACATCTCTTCCTGTAGTTTACTTGGGGGTTCCTTTGCATTTCAAGAAATTAAAAAAATACATATGGAATGATCTTTTTGATGGCATCAAAGATAGAATGAACCATTGGTCTCATAAATGGTTAAGCTACGGGGGTCGGTTAACTTTCTTACAGTCAGTTATTCAGGCCATGCCAATCTATAAATTCTCTATCCTGGTTGCCCCGCATTCTATTTGGAAAGAGCTGGACAAAATGGCTAGAAGATTTTTATGGGAAGGAGCAAAAGGTGAGAGGAAATGGGCCTTGGTTGGCTGGGATAAAGTTACTCAGCCCAAGGAAAAAGGAGGGCTGGGACTGAGAAGCTCCAGGCTTAACAACAAAGCTTTGGCAGGTAAATTTATTGGAGGTGGATTTCCTAGCCAACATCATTATTCAGTAGAATCTTAACCAGCAAGTATCTGGGCCATGTTCACCCCAATGATGTGAGTCGTTTCCCTTTGGATGGTAATGGATCCTTAGTGTGGCAGGCTCTTAAGTCGGGATCTCAAGTTATTAAAGACCAATTGTTTTGGAAAGTGGGAAGAGGGGAGAAGGCACATTTTTGGACTGACTCATGGGATCGGTACCCACCCATCATTGCTGAGTATCCCAAATTGTATCCAATTAAATTAGCCATATAATCCAAGGTCTGGGTCAATATTGAGAATTATTTCAACACTAGCCAATTGGGTGAGTATAAATTCAAGAAGTTTAAGTGGTTGGAGGAGTGGCCAATCACTATCCCTCCGGAGCTGGCACCCATTTTGACCAACATCTTGACAGCAAGGTTTCTCATGGGGAGAGACGAGGAGGATGAGTTAGCTTGGGGCTATGGGAACCTTGGGGTATATACAGTGAAGGCTGGATACGATCAGATTCTCCCAGAGCCTCCCCCGCATTTATTTTTGGTTCAAGATTGGAGGAAGATTTGGCATTCCAAGGGCTGGCCGAAAGTGAACTTCTTCACCTGGCAGTTTATGCACAATGGCATTCTCACATTTGACAATCTCAGAAACAAAGGAATCATCAGTCCTTCTTAGTGTGTTTTATTTCATAAGAGTGAGGAGACTGCCGACCATATGATGTTTGAGTGCCCTTTCACAGGTCAGATTTGGAAGCGTTGGTTCTCTCAGTTTAAACTCCAGACTAATGGTGCTCTAACTCGGAACAATATTTGGGAAAGATGGAAGAGAGGCAGATTTAAATCTAAAGCTCTTCGACTTGGTTGGGAACTTGGCTTATTCTTCATTTGGTGGCAGGTGTGGCTAGAGAGAAACGCTCGTATTTTTAGAGAAACCTTCTCCTCGCTAGATGGAATTTGGCAGGTCATCTGGAGTAAAGTCGCGAAAACGGTTGCCATATATGCTGCAGAGGAAAATTTGGTTGATCTTGGCCCACAGGAAGAGGGAGCTATTGAACAAATGAGAAAGGACACAGCCAGCTGGAAACCTCCCCCAGAATGTTGGGTTAAAATTAATACAGATGGAGCTGCAAAGGGCAATCCGGGCTATGCTGGAATTGGTGTTGTGTGTCGAGATCATGCGGGGTCTGTGCTTTACTGGGAATTGCAAGGTCTGGGAAGAGCCACAAACAATGAAGCAGAAGCCTATGCTATCAAAATTGCTTCCATCTGGGCTGTTAATCAGGGATACAGGAAGATAATCCTTGAGTCAGATTCACAAATTCTGGTTGGTGCTCTTGACTGCATGAGGAACTTTGCTTCGAAAGCTTGGAGGTTACAGATTTTAGTCTCTCAAATCAAGGACCTTTGAAGGGAATTAGAAGATGTGATTCCTGTCTATGTGAGTAGAGATTTAAATTCGATGACCGATTTCCTTGCAAAGATGGGTTCAGAGAAAGAGGTAGGGGTACAGCTGCATAGTGACATGCCGATGGAGGATGCTGTGATTAGACAGGGACTTGCACAATTATTGAGTCAATGAGCAAAATTTTTGCTAAGGCTGGTTTTTGTCGCGATATCACGACCTGTTGCGCTGTCGTAGCCCTTGGTGGGAAACTGTCGCGATATCATGACAGGTTGTGCTATCACGGCATTTGGAGGGATCCTGTCGTGATATCGTGACATGTCGCGCTGTCGCGCCCCTTGGCAAGTTGCTGTCGTGATTTCGTGACCCGTTGCGCTGTCGCGACTGTTGGTTGGAAGTTGTCACGATTTCGTGACCTGTTGTGCCATCGCGGCCTTTGGCAGGAAGCTGCAACGATTTCACGACTCTTTTGGAGCAAGGGTGCCAAGGAGGAAAACTGTCACGATATCGCGATAGTTTTGGTGAATCGAAGAAAAGGGAAAAAACCGTCATGATTTCGTGAAATTTTTGAAGACTGGGAGCCAGAAGGAAAAACTGTCATGATTTTGCGACATTTTTGGCGGACTGGTGACTTTGGGAAAAGACATCGCGATTTCGTAACCATTTTGGAGCTTGTGTGTCAAGAGAAAAAGTCGTCACGATTTCATGACACTTTGGACGTTTTGGTGCCAAGGCGAAATGTGGTCATGATTTTGCTACAGTTCTGGAGAATGTGCACAAAAAGGAAAAACCGTCGCGATTTCATGACACTTTTGAAGAATGGGCACAAAAGGGACAACTTGTCACGATTTTATGACATTTTTTAGGACTGGGCCCCGAGGAGAAAACACGTCACGATTTCATGACACTTTTGGCGAACTGGAGTTATTTGGAAAACCTGTCGCAATTTTGTGACACTTTTGATGAAAGGTCGCCAAGTGGAAAACTCGTCACGATATCGTGACACTTGGGAGGATTTGCTGTCGAAGGGAAAACTTGTCACGATTTCACGACACTTTTGGCGCAAAGGTGGCAAGGGGAAAACTTGTCGCGATATCATGACAATTTTGAGGACTGGATGCCATGTGGAGAACTTCTCGTGATTTCGTGACACTTTTGGTGTTCAGGGGCTGCTGGCTTTGGCTGTCACGATTTTGCGACCGGTTGCTCGGGTGCGGCCTCGGCTGGTTTGACTGTCGCGATATCGCGACATGTCGCGATTTTGTGCCTTGTTGTCTTCTAGTGCTTTGCGGTGGAAAGTGCTGTCCTTTTGCACTTTGTGCTTGTACTCTTGCTTCTTGGTTCTTGGTAGGGATGTTTTTTCTCCCTTTTGTATCTGCTCTTTGTATTAATACATGTTTTTCAAATTTAAAAAAAAATAAATAAATCTCAAAACAACGATGATAACTGTCTATTTTGTGGACCTTACCTTGTCAGAATAGTTTTTAGGCATCCTAAGATGTGGTATTCAAAGCACCAATATGCACCCAAAACCATGCTTCCCACAAACTTATATGTGCCCAAAAACTCATAAAATGTAAGCAAATAATAGCTAAAAAAATATTGACTATTATTATTGCCATGAAAATCATAGTAAAACTCAAATAAAACTTCAAATATCTACAAAACTTGGTTGTTAAGAATAATTACCCGTCCTACTTTGATAAACCCATCAACTACATGATTGACAAGAGGATACCCCAAGTCCACCAATACATCTATGTTTGTGCTCTCATTTGGGCTAACTACTCTTGTTGTCATTTTAAATATTTGAATGACTTCAAATGGTAATCACCTAAAATCCAACATAATTTAGCATACTTGTCTCAATAGCATCCATTGAACCAGAAACTATAACGGAACCCGTGACCTAATTTCTCTAGCACAAACTTGACAAGGAAGAATGAAAAATATGAAAGGCTCTAGTGAAAGCAAAATACAAGCAGGAACATGGGAAAAAGTGATAGAAATAAGGTAGAGTGGTGCATGGAGGAAATAACACATAACTGATACATGATACATGGCATTGAAGGTTATGCCACACGCATGCAATAACGACCATGAACATTAGTTTTTGAAACCATTATATTGGTACCTAAGTTGGTTATATTAACCAAAGCACATTCATGATTTTATTTGTAACTTAAAATGCATCACATGTAAGAAAGGCTAAAGCCAAGGTTCAACGTGGGAAACATAAGGTTACCTTATATACCGCAAGCTATTCAAGAGAAATAAGAAGACCAAAGGTTATTTGATATAATCTGGTAGACATCTAAGTTCTAACATATGATAAAAATTAGAGTTGTTTACTCTAATCCCTTGAGGAGAGTTTAATAGAAAAATTATACTTATTGTTGCATTTCAAATCAAAATTTCCTCTTCTTCTACATAAGCAAATATTTTTATGATGGAAATATTAATTTAAATGGTATATATTATTATAAGTGATAGATACAAAATAGGCAACTACCTGCATGTATTGATAACAAACCTACCAAAACAAATTGGATTGACTCATTTTAGATGGTCCAATGCTCAATATTGTATCTTTCTTCCTCCACCCCACATACATGTTGTTAAAAAAGAAAATATATAAAAACAAAGTCAAAGCACCTGTTAATGTCATAAATGCTATTATCTCTTTTCTTGCTCTTCCTCTTCTTCTTGTGAGGCTTGCTTTGAGAAACATGCTTTGAACTACTTATGACCTTTTCTAAATCATTCTCTAGTTGCTAGATAACCCACAAATTTAATAAAATTATTCTCCTTAAAAAAATTTGTAGACCAAGAAGAGAACACAAATAACATCAATCAATTATGAAATTTTATTGTCAGTCTTTGGTTGAAAGAATAACAAAGGTGTGCACTACCACAGAAATAGGGTAAACACTAAAGGATGGCTACAACTTACTCTGGTGCAAGAGGAACATTTGTGCTAAAACCAAAGTTCAAGAAAAACAAGCACAACATCATTCATTTAATGAGGAAATTTGAGAATGAGATCCTATTTGTAAAAAAATTTGACTTGTTTGGATGATTTCCCCCCAAAATGGGCATATCATAATCTCTTTAAGAGAGATTGCACAATAAAATATCAATTCAAAAACTATGGACATCAACCGTGCACTAACTTCAACAACTATTTGCATTAGCTAATTTCATAGAATTAGGAAATCTAGAAACAAAAATTCTAGACCATATAACACCATAAAATATAAAATATTGTCATGATACCATGTACCACTAAGAGAATACAAAATGAAATATCCTCACATTTGATTGTAGGGTCCCTACACAGGGCTAGTGCCAAGGTGGTCTTGCCACTTTGGGTATTCTAAAATGCAGCACAAGGCTTCAATCATCATTTGTGTAACCTAAGACCTCCATATAATAGGCATATTTCCAAACATTCCTACCCACCCCAACCATCAAAGATGAGGTGAGAGGGTATCTTGATACTTCCATCAGATACATAAATATTTGATTGGCCAACCTCATGCTCAAGATACCTACTTGCCTCACTCCTAGCTTGGATGCCCATTGTACCTCCAAGATGCCACAAGATCTTAGCAGTACCATTTTAACACAAGAGAAAACCACGTGCATACTTATAAATCACAATAATATATAGAAACACAAACAAATTGCATACATATGGTAAAATAAAAAGTGTTAGTGTATTATTTATCCACTTATATTTAATTTAATTTAAAAATTAATGTGTAAGCAGGAGGCAGTTATAGGTTGAAGACTACAATTTTTACAGGATTTCATTTACGGGTTGAAGACTAGGGTTTCTGTAGGATTTTAGAGTGAACATCATTTAGAGGCTAAAGACTAGGGTTTTGCAAGGAGAAAGTTATAATTTAAATTATTGGATAAGGATTTTACATTGAAAAATAGGAGGAAGTTGCAAATTAAAATTCTTAGGATGAAATGGAAGGTTTTTGCAGGAGGAATTTACAAGTTGAGGACTATGATTTTTGTAGGATTTCATTTACGGGTTGAAGACTAGGGTTTTTGTAAAATTTCAAAGTGAACAATATTTACAGGCTGAAGACTAGGGTTTGGCAAGGAGGAAGTTGTAGTTTAAATTATTGGCTAAGGGTTTCACAGTGAACAATAGGAGGAAGTTGTAGATTAAAATTCTTAGGATGATATAGAAGGTTTTTGCAGGAGGAAGTTACAGGTTGAAGACTACAGTTTTTGTAGGATTTTCTTTATGGGTTGAAGACTAGGGTTTTTTTAGGATTTTAGAGTGTATAAAATTTAGAGGATGAAGACTAGGGTTTGGCAAGGAGGAAGTTGTAGATTAAATTATTGGATAAGGGTTTTACAATGAACAACAAGAGGAAGTTGCAGATTAAAATTCTTAGTATGAAATGAAAGGTTTTTGTAGGAGGAATTTACAGGTTGAAAACTACAGTTTTTGCAAGATTTCAGTTACGGGTTGAAGACTAGGGTTTTCACAGGATTTCAAAGTGAACAACATTTACAGGTTGAATACTAGTATTTTGCAAGGAGGAAGTTGTACTTTAAATTATTGGATAAGGGTTTTATAGTGAACAACAAAAGGAAGTTGCAAATTAAAATTTTTTGGATGAAATGGAAGGTTTTTGCAGGAGGAAGTTATAGGTTGAAGACTATGGTTTTTGTAGGATTTAATTTATGGGTTGAATACTAGGGTTTCTACATGATTTCAGAGTGAACAACATTTACAGGTTGAAGACTAGGGTTTTGCAAGATTTTATAGTGAACAATAGGAGGAAGTTGTAGGTTGAAGAATAGGGATTTTGCAGGATTTCATTTTTGGGTTGAAGACTAGGGTTTTGTAGCACAGGGGTGTAGTATTCCCAAATAGGAGGTGATTTAGAAAGTGTAGGAATGATTTCCAAGGTATTGGAATAATCTTACCAAAATTGTACAAGGTGTATGGTTTGCTTTGTACGACTTGTCAATTGTGCAAAACTGCTTGTACGAACTGCAAATCGTATAGTTGTACAATCCAAATCATACAACACTACAACCTGTATCATTTTCCACTTAGTTAATTCACCAAAAATAGTTTTGAAACACCAATCAATTAGTTTTGTAATCAATTTCTTTGAAAGGCTAATTTTTGATATTAAGCAAGTTTTAACCATGCAATTTCATTCAAAATTAGGCAAACGATTGGTTTTATGATTTGGTACATAGGATGTACGATTTGAAAAAACCCTTTCTGAACATTTTACTCATAGATTTACCAATTTGCACCACACTTCTTCCAGATAAGTTTTAGAATGTTTTCCTATTGCAATTGCTAGCTTTCCTTCCAACGTGCAAGCCCTAACTCAGTGTTAATGAAGTAATATCAATACCAAAATTTCCAAAAATTATACAACTGATATATGACGTCTATGTATAGCCATAATATATTATGCAATCATTCCTCACTCTCAAATCAAGGTTGTAGGAACATCAGGAGCCAATTCCATTGTAATCCTATCAGTCTAACAAAACAATTTAGTCATTCAACACATAACCTACAACATGCAATAATAACAACACACAATGGAATTCACAACAGCCTGGAACCAAGAGGTTTTGTTGATATATTCACATTAAAGATATTCCTATACAATAAATCCATAAATTTTTATCATAATAACCATAGCATCAATGCACTCAACAATGGACATCAACAAGGAATACATCAAACTTCTACCATGAATAATCTATAACTCTCAAGAACCTATGAAAAACCTAAAAAATTGAATGGGGGCTATATAATGCATGCCCAAGACATTCCAAAGTGGTTCCTAAGACATCGAATTACTTACAACTGCCATCCTGAATTATCTCAAAATAATTAATTACAAGGTTTTACGAAGTCTAATTTTATTTTTATCAAATTCATACCAAATGCACATTTCATCTAATTTCATTAACATTTCAAATTGTACATTTGCAAACCTTGTATGTTTACACCTACTTGTACATTTTAATCAAAATTGATAAAACTGAACAAAATTTTGCAAATCCAATAATCATTTCTTCTTCTTCTAGGAGGTGGATTTGTTGCCCACATCTTCTCTCCCATTTAAATCAATCAGTGTCCTCGCTGACTCAATCTTCTTGGTCTTGGCTGATGAATCTTGATGGTACTCATACAACTGAACACAAAGAGCAGCATGCTCATCCCTAAATTGAGTTGCATAGTTACTAACTTCTAGAGCTTTTAGCCCATATGAATTAGATTTCTCTTTTGCAGTAGCCAAAATTTTAGCTAACTCGTGCTCAAATGCTCTTTTACATAAATTCTTTGTTAACATGGATTTCATTCTGGATGCTATAATTAACTTCTTTTTCTTTTTTGCAATAACCTGCAAAATTCTGGTGAATATCATATTCACAAGAGAAAACATGCTCATCCTTAGCCCATAATTGTACCTTCTAATTCATGATGATCTCATTGTAATTCTTGGCATCAATGTCCATCTCTACGATCATGCAGTCTTTCACTTGCAGCTGTTCCTTGGCTACCTTCAACTAGTTTTCTTTTTTGGCCATTTATTCATTTTGTGTTGCCAACTGTTCTTCTAACTACTTCATACGCTCTTCTACTTGTTGAATCACATGCTACTTTTCCTCCTGTAGCACCCTAAAATTGGCACAATTAAACCTTAATTAAAAGGATCAAAATTTTTAATTTTAACCTTGAAACTGCCCGTTAACCGCTCACCTCATTTTTTGCACCATTTTTAGAGTTTGTTTTGACCATTGGATGATATCATCACCGATTTGACGATATCATCCCAGATTGGACGAATTCGTCTGGGACAGAACGTCCAGACGATTTCATCCCAAAATCAAATTTTCATAATTAGCTTTTGTTTCAACAACCTCTCCAACTCGGGCAGAAGTGTGTCTGCACGGTTGGAGATTCCTACGTTGGAGATATCATAGATTGGGATGATCCCCAACCTCCTAACCTCCCCCTAATCCTATATAAACTTGGGATTTTCCTAGTTTATCCCCCTGGCTGATCCTTTCCCTGCAACCTTAGTTTTTTTGCTGTATTAGAACATCCTTGCCCCATCATTTGCATTTGTATTTGTAGGTTTTATTGCAATATTTTATTGTACTTCAGTTGGAGGAATCTCGGATCGTTGCAGGTGATCAAACACGATTTTGGATGATCCTGACGAGATCGGCGATGATCTTGTACGATTGCATATGATTTCTACTATAGTCTAGATTGGGGGCAACCAGAGCCCTGAGTTTACATTTTCTACCTTTATCTCGTATTTAATTATGCATTAGATTGATTTATTTTTGTTTTGCATCCTGGAGTTCACCTCATTTAGCATATTTGCATGATAAAACTTAAAATAGGTTATTAAAATAGTGCATCCCATTTGATTTGCTATCTGGATTCATTATTTAAGCATCTATACTATTATTTCTATCATTTTACATCATTATTGCAATTGCATTTTTGGTTTTTGGTGTCTGTTTCCATGATTTTAGGTTTTTAACGAATTCGTCTAATGAATTCGTCAGGTCACCGATGATCTTGTCTGATATCAGATGATCGCCTATGATTTGGGATGATTATGTACAATTACATATGATCCTGTCATATCCGAGATGATCTAGACTCCTACAAGCTTCATAATCTTCATCAAAAATCAAGAATTAGGTGTATTCCTCTCTATTTCATATAGTCTCTGTATTTAGGATTCATTCATGTTTGATGTCTTCATATAAACCCAAAATTTCATATAGAATAGCTTAGATTCATTCTGGCAAACCTAGGAATATGAATGATTGAATATAAAATGAACACATCAAACCCATTCTCAACCTAGGCACGGAAAATGCCACTCAAAGTTTCCTGGTGAACCCCACCATCCGTTAAAAATTCACCCTTATACCCCTCCCCCGAGAGGCGCGACCTTCAAAGGGCCTCTCCATTCGAGGTATTGTCCCATCCTTCTCGCATCCCCCTTCCAGGGTATGGATCCTTTAGACCAAAGGTAAGGGTGCAAAAAATTTGGCCGATACATTTTGGTGAACCCAATGTGAAACTAAAACACCTTTTGAAAACAATCAAAAAAAAAAACACATTATTAAGAACATCTAGAATCATTAGACAACTGTTAAAATTGCATATCATATTTAGATGGTAGATTATAATAAAAGACGAGTTGTCACCATAAATGTTGAAAATCAATTAACGGCCATAGATATTACTTCTGTGCTTAGAGTACCTCAAACAAATAGAGTCCAAACTTTGTGGGATGAACTTGATAGGAGATTGGGTATTATTGAATCAAGATCTACAAAACTTAGGCAAATTAAGAGGTTTGTCCTAGATAGAATCCTGGATCCCGATCAGGTGACTTTGTACCATGAACTTCATAGAGCTTGCCATAGGTGGTTAGCAGATAAAAGAGCACTTGTGTCTTTAGAATTGTACACCTTTGAGGAATACCTTGAGAACACAATTGTAGTACATAAGTTTCTATCTTGTATAGAGGATCAAGAAGTCGTTATTATGGATAGAAAAATATGGAATAGAGTTCCTAAAGCTGTGTTGTATCGAGAGTATTGCCATGAACTTTATTTTTACAAGCCAGAGTCTAAAGTATATCATATTACCATAGCACACTTTGTCAAGTTCATGAAAAACCACTTCCAATTTGAAGAGGAGCATTTCATGACTCCTGATGAACTTGATCCTATCAACAATATCCATAAACTATTTATAGAAAACTAAGACATTCTTTTTACTATTGTTATTTCTTGCAATTAGCATGTTGTTTGTTATTTTTAGACTTGTGAAATAATAATGTAAAACAAAAAAAAAACAACAAAACATTCATTTTTTAAGTATTATAGTAGGTATATAGTTAAATCTATACCTCTCAACCCTATATATATATATATATATATATATATATATATATATATAAGTATACATATTTGCTAAAACCTAAGTTTAGCACAATGCCTAGACTTAGGAATGGAAAACAAACCGAAGAAGAAGAAGATTGGTTAGGAAGGCCATTAATTGACCAAAATGTCCCTCCTGAGGACCAAGTTTAGGAAGAAGAAATCCTAGACCAGCAAGAAGAAGAGCTTGCTGTAGCAAATGAACATGAAGAAATTAATAGAGAGGAAGGATACTCATCCCCTAAAATGTCTCCAGGAGGAGCTATCTCTTTTGAAAACATGGATCAATTTTGGAAGTTAATTAACGCAAATATCGATGTTTTTAATAAAGCAATCCATATGGACAAGGATCGAATTAGTGACACTCAAGAAACTCTAGAAGAAGCATTTCACACACGCACTAATCCCTTGTCCTTTATTGAACAAGAGAGTGATCAAGTTGGACCATCCAATTTTGATATAGTAGCTGCGATCCGGAACATGCAACAACAACAGGTTACTCAACCACCTAAAGTGCCTGTTCACAAGCCTAGAGCCATTTCGGCACAAAAGAAACCATCATTTACTGCTCAATTTCACCAAGCTATTGAGCAACATACCTCAAATCAACAAAAACCCAAAACAAAACCAAACACCAATTACCAACAATCTGGGGTACAACATAATACTATTACAAATCCCCTTCATAATAATATTCCTACCAACACTTTGCATAATAGCAATATAGCATCTAATCCTTATGCCACACCATCATACACTCATAAATCCCATACCTATGTCCCATCGAACCAATATGGTGGACAAACTAGTAATCTTGAAACCATGGTGAAACAACCAGTTTCCCGTATGGACCAGATAGATCCCTATCGACCCTCGTATAATTATCAAGAGATGTGTAGTCAGCCTTTAGACCCCATAGTTGTAGCACAGTCGTATCCTAAACATTTGCCTATGCCTTTCCTGCCCATATATAAAGGAACGAAAGATCCCATAGAGCATCTTCGTATGTTTAGGATAGCATGTCATGATATATCACATGATGACTTGTTATTACTAAAAATGTTCCCAAAAATCTTGGGAGGCATGACATTAGAGTGGTATTATCAATTACCCACTAATTCTTTGAAGAATTTCGAAGAAACTGCTGAGTCTTTTGTTCATCAATTTAGTGCCTACATAGAAAGACATGTGACCATTAAAGATTTGTATAACTTAAAACAAGACAAAGATGAATGCTTTGCTGATTTCCTAGCTAGGTGGAGACAATTGATAGGAAAATTACACTTTGTGTTACCTTATAGGGAGATTTTGGACATCTTTATTAATAATTTGCAAGAGCAACTATCTTACGAATTATCAACTGCTACCTTGACCACCTTCGGTCATGCTATAGACTTAGCTTGAAAAGTGGAAGATGCTCTCATTAGGAGAGGACAGCTTAAAAAGAAAGACGATGAGAAAACATCTAGAAATCAATATAAGAATAAAAAAGTTGTGGGTGATGGAGTCACTGATAGCAAAAATATTGCTAATGTTAATGTTGCAAAGACAATGAAGAAGTTTGTACTGAAACCTCTTGATAGAGCTCCTCGAGAATTTACTAGGTTAAATCAACCTTTATAAACTATTTTACCATAATTATTAGAATGAGTCTTGATTCAATTACCAAATATTCGAGAACCTGATCCAACTATACCCGGATACAGAGAAGATTTACATTGTGACTTCCATAGAGGACCTGGACACACTACCAACTCTTGTAAAATATTAAAACATAAAATACAGGACTTGATTGACAACAATGAGATGGAGGTACAAGCCTTTCAACCTAAGCAAAATCCTCCTAATAACACTCAATAGAACATCACACAAAACCAGAATCAGAACGCCAATCACTCATTAGACATATTTCAACATCCTTTACCAAAACATGGTAAGGAGGTGGCTAATCAAATTGAACATCATAATGTTCCTCCTCCTGCCCGATATGTAGGAACTATTAGTGGGCATTTACCTGTTCATGATCTGGAAACCTTTGAAACAACTTTATCTGTGGTTACAACCAGGCCTCTATATAGTATGCATATATCTGATCTTAGTGATACAGAATATGAGATTGAGAGTGATATGGAAATCACATCAAATCAATCGAATAGCTCTAAAGATGAATCAAATACTATTCACCCTATCACAAGTCATATGGTTCCAGAAGAGCCATTTCCAAGAAGAGTCACTACTAGACCATCGTCCCACCAATTACTTTCTAATGAGTTAGCTATAAATGTTAGACCAAGACCCATTCATCATCCGTAGAATAATATTGTGGGTACCATCGAAGCTGACAACAGACTCAAAATTCTCAACAAGATGAAATTCACAATGGTGGATCAACTCCATTTGTTTTGAAGGTTCCTAATAAAGGGAGTCATGCACCTAATGTTCAACCTAAACCTCCCTATAACATTAATGAACAATTATCAAATATTATAGCTAGAATTTCCCTTTTGGACCTCTTAAGATCTTCTCCCACACATAGAGATGAATTAATGCTCACATTAATCCAGATGATGGTACCACAAGACATTCACCCTCAAGACATGGCCAATACTATAATAACTCATGAAGTTGATTGTATTGACTTTCGGGATAGAGACATACCACAACATAGTTTACATAAAGATAACCCCTTATATATTACCGCCTTAATTGGAGATGTAGCAGTCAAATGAGTTTTGATTGATAATGGTTCATCTTTAAATATTTGCACTTTTGACTTCTACCAAATATTTGGGTTTAGAAGTGATGAAATGAAAAGAACTGATATTATTATAAAATATTTCAATGACGAAACACAAGAAATGTGTGGGGTTATTACCATTCCATTGCAAGTTGGTCCAAGAACCTTGGATATGACTGTGTTTATTGTACATTGCCCTACATCGTACAATATACTCTTGGGTCGCCCTTGGATCAACGCGATGCGAGTTGTTCCCTCAAATTTACATCAATATGTTAAATTCAAATTTAAGAATCAGTTGGTTACCATTCATGATGATCCATGACCCTTTGATATGTGTGCTTTGGTAGAACCCATTGGAGTTCAATTTTGCCCCATGATGTCATCCACACATCCTAATTCTCATTATCCATCTAAATGTGTGAAACTCACACCCACAATGTCATCTACCTCTTCTCCATCAAATGCACCTTCACATATAGCTCAACCATCTTCTGAACAAACCGCATTAGGACCTAAGAAATATCCTAATCCCACAACCAATGTCTTACTCCTATAACTTCTATACCTATAATAGATCCATCTATTGACACCTCTACACTGTCTATATCCACCAAATGCATATTCTCCACATCAGAAGACATAGGAAATGTTCCTTCTACCTCTTATGCTCTTACTGACGAGCTCTTACCCGATCTATCTAAAATCCTTATATCAAAATAAACGAAGGTTTATATGTAAGATTCCCTTGTTTTAAATAATTTGCCACCATCTCCTCGTACCTTGGGCCTCCCACAGCCTATGGGAAGTATTTACCAAGTCGGGAGTTGTGCCTTTATTTATAAGGGATATGACTGGGGTAGAATAACCAAAAACATCATAACTCATTATGATGGATATGCTCAATGTTATTTTACTAATGAGTATACTAAAGCCAAACCTATAATGCTTAAATTGGGATATAAAGGTAAAGGTTTGGGACCTTTCAAGATGGTATGAAAGAACCTTTTGAGGTAGAGCCATGGCCCGCCCGATGTGGTGTGGGCCTATTTTATAGTAAGGGTTAGCCATTCGAGGATGATGACCATCTTTATGTTACCAAGATTATTTAGATGGACGCGATGTTTTGTGTTTAACGAATAAGCCATTCACATGTAATATGCTAACTATAGCTTATCCTAAGATGATCACTACATCCGACGATGAGTTGGAGGGAGATATCTCCCATGATGTCTCCGTTGAGGAATTATTACATAACAGATTTTATTTTGATGGCTCTATACCTACTATAGACCAGCTTGGGGCCATGACTCCTCAAGACGAATTATCCAAGCTAACCTTGGAAGAATTATAGGAATTGGGCGTCTCACCCGCACCACCTAATTTTGAGAGAGATCTACACATGGAAGTAGAAAATGTCATAAAAATTAACATTGGAACCGAGGATAACCCTCACATAATCAACATCGGATCAGAATTGAGTCAAGAAAAATAGGATAAATACATTGCATTTCTTAAAGAATATGAAGCTGTCTTTGCTTGGAAATATGAATATATGCTAGGTTTAGACCCTTATATAGTTATGCATCATCTAGTAGTCCATCCAAATGCTAAACCTATTAAATAGAAACTTAGAAAAATGCATCCTAAATTGGCCTTACTGGTCAAAGGAGAGTTAGAAAAACTCTTTAATTTTATTTTTATACAAGCCATTGATTATGCTGAATGGATCTCGAATGTAGGTCCAGTAACTAAGAAAGAAGCTACTAAGGTTAGGGTTTGTACAGACTTTAGAGATATTAATGCTGCATTCCCTAAAGACAATTTTCCCCTTCCCAAGATGGATCAAATCATTGATTTTACTACTGGGAGTGGAATGATATCCTTAATGGATGGATTTTTTGGTTATAATCATATCGCGATAGCTCCTAAAGATCAGGCTAAAACAACCTTTATTACCCCTTCGGGGATCTTTTGTTGGAAAGTGATGCCATTCGGTTTAAAGAATGCAGGTGCAACCTATCAACGAGCCATGACTTATATCTTTCATGATATGATGCATGATATACTACATGATTATGTAGACAACATTATAGCTCATTCTATTGAACAAGATGATCATTTAGATGACTTGAGAAAAGTATTTAATCGGCTAAGGGAATATCTTATCCGATTGAATCTAGCCAAATGTATATTTGGAGTTAAGTCCGATAAATTATTGGGGGTTATAGTTTCTTTACGTGGCATCAAAATTGACCCTCTCAATATTACGGCTATCACTGATATGCCCGCACCCACAAATATATCTGAATTACGGAGTCTACAAGGTAAGCTTCAAGCCATCCGTCGCTTCATTGATAAGCTAGCGGATAAGACTGGACCCTTTCTTAAGCTTCTTAAGAAGGATGTTTCTTTTCATTGGGACAACGAATGTCAAGAAGCATTTTAACTCCTCAAACAATAACTTCTTAACCCACCTATACTTTCACCACCTAGACCTGATCGCCCATTTATCTTGTATATTTCTTCTTTAGATTTTGCTTTAGGAGCTATGTTAGCTCAACTTGATGATGAGAAGAAATAGCGTGCTAATTATTACATTAGTAGAACATTAATTAGTTATGAAACCCGCTACACAACATTAGAGAAGTTATGTCTAGCAGTCGTATTTTCTACACAAAAATTACGCCATTATATGCTCAATCAAAAAACATATGTTATTGCTAAATCTGATCCCTTGCGGTATCTCATGAGTCGACCTTATTTATCTAGTCGCACAACAAAGTGGGTTCTTGCGCTAAGTGAGTTTGAACTCACATTTATAGGATAGAAGTCTATTAAGGGTCAAATCATAGCAGATCAATTAGCTGCTACACCCTTAGAATCCACCCATCCCCTCGTCATTGAGTTTCCTAATGAATGCCTTAGACTAGAGGTAGATCATTCAGAGCAATGGTCCTTATACTTTGACGGAGCCCAATGCATGAGTGGGGCTGGTGCAGGTATTATTTTAATATCTCCACAGAAACACCTCATACCTCTATCCTTTAAATTAACATTTGCCTGTACTAATAACACTGTTGAATATGAGGCTGTAATCCTTGGATTACGAGATGCCATGGCACTAGAAATTAAAAATATATTAGTTTTTGGTGATTCTCAACTTGTTATAAATCAAATTAATGATGTTTATCAGACCAGAGATGATAAATTACGTCCATATAAAGCATATGTATTACAATTAATATCTTTATTTGATCAAGTTACCCTAGAAGCTATTCCTCGAACTAGTAATCGTGCGGTTGACGCTAGGTTCGCAGCTACATCTCTTTTACCCTTGGAGTTAGATGACGAATATGCTACCATCATTATTTGTCGACTCCAAGAACCCGCATCAATTAAATCATGCTTGGAACCTTTGGATGTGTTTCTAATCAACGAAACTACTCCTAAACTTTGGTACATTGACATCCTCAATTTTTTGCAAAATGGAACCTTCCCTGAAGGTTTTAATAGAAACCAGCGTTGGTTATTGCGTAGACAAGCAAGTCTCTTTGTAATAATTGGCAATACCTTATATAGGAGATATTTTGAAGGCATCCTACTAAGATGTTTGAAACTAGAAGAGTCTAGATCAGCTTTGAGTGAAGCTCATGATGGATCTTATGGGGGACACTTTAGTGGTAATGCCATTGCTAATAAACTCCTTAGGATAGGATATTTTTAGCCTACCATGGAGAATGATGCACATGATTACGTGCGCCATTGCGACAAGTTCTAGAAACACGCTGACCTTGTCCATGCGCCTACACAAGAACTGTAGGCTATTTCATATCCTTGGCCCTTTTCAAAATGGGGCTTAGAAATTATTGGAAAAATCAACCCTATGTCATCTGATGGACACAAATTCATTATAACCACCATCGAGAATTTTACAAAGTGGGTTGAAGCTATGCCCTTAGCTTCTTGCATTAGAACTCAAGTTTCCAAATTTATTTTCAATCAAATTATTTGTAGGTTTAGAATTCCTGCAAATCTCATCTCGGATAATGGAACTTGTTTAAAAAATAAATATGTAAAAAAACTATGTCAAAAATATAAAATTCAACACCGTTGGTCCACTCCCTATTATCCTCAGGGTAATGGCCAAGCAGAAGCATCTAATAAAAAATTAATTAAAATCCTCAAAAGACTAGTCAATAAATCTGGCCGAGATTGACACATTCAATTATATCCTGCTTTGTGGGCTTATCGAACTAGCGTTCGTACTCCCACGGGTACTTCACATTTTGTTTTGGTTTATGGCGCTGAAGCTGTTTTTCCCTTTGAATTAGAAGTTCCTTCTTTGGCTCTGCTACTTCAAGATACCAAAGTAGGAGATGAATATCGTGTTGGCAGATTTAGTCAGTTGGAACTCCTAGATTAGAAGCGCATCAATGCTTTGGAGCATCTTCGAGCCTACCAGAACAAGCTAAAACGAGCATATCTTAAGAAAGTTCATCATTGATCCTTTGAGATCGGTGACCTCGTCTTAAAAGAAAATCAAAAAAATACTAATGCAACTAAGACCTTATAGGCAAATTTGAACCTAACTGGCTTGGGCCATATATCATCACTACTAAATTTGTATCGAAAGCATACATATTAGCTACCTTAGATGGTAAAGATCTTAAAGAACCTATGAACATTATGCATCTTAAGCGCTATTATGCATAATTCTGGTAATTTCATCACTGTATATATTATACATATTGTCTCATATTAGTAATTCATATATAAAAATTTCAAAAATAGTAATATTATGTATTCTCTCAATTCATAAATCAAAATCAAAATCTAAAAAAATCAAAATAATCAAAATCTTCAAAAACATCTTTTATTTTTGCACCTGTCAATTCTTGAAGTATTGCAATTATATTTTCAGTTATTTTGGATAAATTAGCATTTATTTGGAATCCCTCACTTTCACACTCACATGAATAAAAATCCTGATCTCATTTGGTATGATTATTAATCTCTCTTATATCAAAGTCCACAGTTGAATTAAATAAATTTTTGAGCATAGAGAACTGATCTTGTTATTTACTTGAACCAAGTATACCTTTTCACATTAAAATTATTTCATTGCAAATTCAAAATGATGCTACATAGTAGAAGTGGTCTTTTGAGCGAAAATTTTCCCCTGCTATCCTATCATGCACATGGTATAGAATATTTGAGAATTGACAAAAGGACAAGCTCACCCTTGTCCATAATAAAAATCCTTTGCTCTACAGCCAATCCGAGCAAGTATCCCTAGTATAAGAATAAAAAGAAAAAGAAAATCAAGAAAAAAATCATGAGAAAAAGAAGCATTATTTCAGTAACATTTTGTACCATCTCAGCAATATTTCAGCATTATCTCAGTATCAAGCAAAAATACAAAAAAAAAAAGAAAGAGAAAAGAAAAGAAAAATTAAAAAGCAATAAAATCCCTTCCCCTACCCTTTGAAAATAAAATAAGGGTGAATGAGCTTGAATCCCTGGAATTCTCAATTATTCGAAAACTATGAGGTAAGCCCCATAACAGGTGGTTTGTGCCCAACCCGCTTGGCCTTGGGTAACTCCTAGCGTGGTGATATGTCTGTTACATTAGCGATCTTATTTTGTACAGACCTATGTCTTCTTATGGATCAGCTAGCTCTTGATGACCCGACTTACATAGTAGTTTGGTACGGTTATATGCATATAAATCATGGTCAACGAACACTCATTTGGATAATTCAAATTACTTGTATCAAATTATCTTGCTCAAAATCAGTAAATGAAAAATACAATTTCACACACATTTGTATTTGAGATATTTTGTATCATTATGATAGATCAAGATCGGCAATGAACTCACATATGCACATGGGGTTCCTTATAAATCTAAATTTTGTCTTTGAGATAATTTAAAATATTTATGCACATCTTCTGGAATAATTTGATTTTCTCACTTGAGAACATCTATAAAGTCACATTTATATATTTTCGACTTTCGCAACGATGGTATAGTTCCTAAACCTAAATTGGAATTTTATGCCTAGTGTAAGTCCTCATCTTATATTTTCTGTTTATCTTAAACTCAAAAATCAATTATGCAATAAAACTATTATATCAATTTCTTCTTTGCATTTCACGATGATGGTATAAGTCTATCCCTAAAAATTCTATGCCTAGCGCAAATCATCATTTTAACTTTATTCTCCATTTATTTAATCCATAAAAGCATATGGCTTAAATCATTATGTTACACAATTGTACTTTAAAAATATAGAAAACCTTTTCTATTTCATTTCATTATGTCAAAATTCAGTTTTGCGACGATGGTATAATTCCTAGGCAATTGTTTAAATTTCTATCACACTTAGGAATTTTATGCCTAGCAAAAATCATATTTTTAATATTTCATGCATAATAATTTCATGGACATTTGAAAACAAATCATCACCATCATCATTTTTCTCATCATCACAACACAAAAGTCTTAAGAAAGTCTCTTAAGCACCCTTTTACTTTTAGCAATATTTCTCTATTGGGATTAGCTTAATGACCTAGCGAGCGACGACTCCATGAAATGGTCATGTAAAAATGACAATGTCCTTTGAAATTATTGTTAGAAGTCACTTTATTTTTTTTCATCAAATCACACCACAACAACCAATTTGTTTACATCAAATTATTTCATTTAAATTTTATGGCACGACATAAAAATTATAATATTTTCAACGATATAATTACATGAATAATCAATCAATAATTAAAATATTAAAGCATCATAAAACATATGCACAAGTCATATCACAAAAAGAATATATATATATATATATATATATATATATATATATATATATATATATATATATATATATATATATATATATATATATATATATATATATATATATATATATATATATATCGAAATATATGTACATTATATCAAAATGGATTGGTATGCCACAATCTATACCTTGGCATACTCAATCCTCTCAAAACTATACAAGTCTACAGTCAATATGCAGCTAGTCTCGAGAAGCCTTCGAGCTCTCTGCCTCATCTCCTCTCTCGCCCTGAGGTGGAGGAGGTGGTCCCATCAAAGTCCATCCTGTGTCATGGGTCCTCGACGTCGATCGTGAGGATTTCCTCGATGACCCCATCCTAATCGACTTTGCAATGCTGACTAGTAGCTATAACCTCTGGCCCTCTGGAACCAGCTAGAAGTATGCTCCCTAATAGAACGTGGTCTGAGCAATAGCCCATGCCAACTCCTGCATGCTCGCCCCTTCGTTCCAAGCCTTGAGTCATGTAGCCTCATCCTGTAGCATTTGCACCTGAGCTCGTAAGTGAGCATTCTCTACTCAAAGAGTTGGCATCTCGTTGCTCTCCCCCACCTCGATACCCTTGCCCTTATTGGGTGATGGTGGCCTCTCCATCTGCTGAGAAGGGAGCCTCTCCTCCCTCCTCTCTAGCTGTTGTGATCTCTCTGGAGTCTGTGGCACTCTCCGATGTCTCTCCTAAGGATGTCATCACTGATCCCTCCCTCCTTGACTCCTCACTACATCGATGGCAGCCTAGCACCACCTCCCCATCTGCTACACAATAGTGTGCATCGGACCCTATGCCCTCATCATCCAAGGAGGGTGGATGCCTGAATACCAAGCATCATATCCATCTGATACTCCTATGTCATCCCCATCCACTAGCTAAATGGGGGCATCATTAATGTCCTGACTCTAGAATTGCTATATGTTTGGAGCCTCGCTCAGTGTAGTGTTATCCCAGACAGTCCGAGAGTACTCATAATCCCTAAGAGAAGGGATCCCCTGCTGTAGACCGAACTGTCTCAAAACTTGGTCATAGTGGTGGACCTCTACCTCTCCCCACTCCATCCTCAACCAACAGACTCACCTGATGTGAGCCAGCTCCTATTTGTCCTCTCCCCACTCTGGATTCTCTCTCCATGGCCTCCAGGTGATCTGATCTGGGATGAGGTCGTCTATCAAACTTCGAGATATCGACAGATCTATCCATCATTGTGACCCTCTCTAGAGCCACCAATAGAAAACCCGGGGTCTCTCTCGGTCAACCCCTATCATTGGAAGCCCTACCGACCTCTGTACCACAATGTGCTCCTAGCACCAAACCTATAGTAACAGTGTCAGTACCAGACATTGACCTCCCTTGTATACGACCCCGTAGAGGATCCTATACAAGCGACATAGTACAAAACTACCCCAAGAAAACCTATAGTCATGGTCTCTCATGTCGTAGACCACATTTGAGAGGAGCCACGGTAACCTGCATCCATTCTGGTGGTATAGAAGTAGGCCACCCACCACCCCTACCAAAACTCGGGTCAATCGAGACTTCCCAGGCATCTGCTTGAATGCCTCAATGTTCACTCTACCCTTCTCTAGGGCAAAGCTTAGATTTACGTACAGTCACATCATAGCATGGCCCTAATTTATCGAAGGAGTCATAAATCGCCCATGTATGGGGATCCTTAAGATCCTCCATACATCCTCTAGAGTGGGAGCCATATCCCCTGTCGGTAACCGAAAGTAGGATGATCTTGAATACCATCTCTCTGTTAGGGCCGTCAGTAGCCCCATGTCCATAGGAATTGTTGGCATTTCTGCCACATGCTACAATCCAACCTCCGCTAGCCTGTCTCGCTCAGCCTGATTGAGAGTGGCTACATCATCTCTGAGCCCCCCACATTTCCATTACCGACTCTTTAGTAACCCCCTTTGCAAAACAAACAATAAAAAAGCAAATAATCATTAGTACATAATCTTTAAAATCGATTAAAATTAATTTCATCTCATAAAAAATCATATCGCCCATTATTGGAAAATATCGTACCAAATTTAGCACAATCATCCTTAATAGGACAAAATCATCTTCGATTAGTCAATTTTGGAATCGCCCCTTATTAGACGGGATTGCCCCCATTTCTTTGATTTTGTCCTCAGACGAAATCGATGATCTAGGGACGATTTCGACAGAATTGGGACGATTTCATCCCGCAGTCGTCGACGGCCTAAAAACGGCTGTGACGTCCAAAAACAATCAAAATTCAACTAAAATTTTAAATAAATCAATCTAAAAACATAATGTATCAAGTTTAGAACCTTACTCGCAACCCGCGTCAGACCTCTGTCGATCTATGTGTTGTTTCCACCATTTCGCCTGTAGAGCTCTGAAATAGTAAAAGTGAACAGTAAAAATGAATTAGGGTTTTACCCTATTTTTCTTATTTTTATTTAAAAACAACAACATTTTTTAAATTTTGCTTTTCCATGCTTTTACCTCAAACGTTCGATTTGGTTAAAAACTCGGAGGGGGCACCATAGCAAGCAGTTGTACGATTCGACGTAGAATCGTCGTCTAAAAAATTGAATAAATTTTTGCTTTCTCATAAAGCATGAAGAACTCATATTTAACGCATTTTCTTCAGAAAATTTGCTAAAGAGGGGGCAAAATGTAGCACCCTAAAATTGGCGCAGTTAAACCATCAGTAAAAAGATCAAAAATTTGAATTTTAACCCCGAAACCGCCCGTTAACCGCTCACCTCATTTTTCATGCCATTTTTAGAATTTGTTTTGACCGTTGGACGATATCATCGTCGATCTGACGATATCATCCCAGATCGAAAGAATTCGTTTGGGACAGAACGTCCAGACGATTTTGTCCCAAAACCAAATTTTTATAATTAGCTTCTGTTTCAACAACCTCTCCAACTTGGGCAAAAGCGTGTCTGCGCGGTTGGAGATTCCTACATTGGAGATCTCCCATATTGGGATGATCCCCAACCTCCTAACCTCCCCCTAATCCTATATAAACTTGGGATTTTCCCAGTTTATCCCCCTGGCTGATCCTTTCCCTACAACCTTAGTTTTTTTGTTGTATTAGAACATCCTCGCCCCATCATTTGCATTTGTATTTGCAAGTTTTATTGCAGGATTTTATTGTGTTTCAGTCGGAGGAAGCTCGGATCATCGCAAGCGATCCAACATGATTTTGGATGATCCTAAAGAGATCGACGACGATCTCGTACGATTGCAGACGATTTCGACTACAGTCCAGATTAGGGGCAACCAGAGCCCTGAGTTTGTATTTTCTACCTTTCTCTCGTATTTAATTATGCATTAGATCGATTTATTTTTGTTCTGCATCCTGGAGTTCACCTCATTTAGCATATTTGCATGATAAAACTTAAAATAGGTTATTAAAATAGTGCATCCCATTTTATTTACTATCTGGATTCATTATTTAAGCATCTATACTATTATTTCTATCATTTTACATCATTCTTGCAATTGCATTTTTGGTTTTTGGTGTCTGTTTCCATGATTGTAGGTTTTTGAAAAATTCATCAAGTCGTCGATGATCTTGTCTGATCTCAGATGATCACCTATGATTTGGGACGATTCTATACAATTACATACGATCCTATCATATCCGGGATGATCTGGACTCCTACAAGCTTCAGAATCTCCATCAGACATCAGGAATTAGATGTATTTCTCTCTATTTCATATAGTCTCTGTATTTAGGATTCATTCATGTTTGTTGCTTCATATAAACCCAAAATTTCATATAGAATAGCTTAGATTCATTATTGCCAACCTAGGAATATGAATGATTGAATATAAAATGAACACATCAAACCCATTCTCAACCTAGGTGTGGAAATTGCCACTCAAAGTTTCCTGGTGAACCCCACCATCCGTCAAAAATTCACCCTTATACCCCTCCCTCGAGAGGCATGACATTCAAAGGGCCTCTCCGTCTGAGGTATTATCCCATCCTTCTCGCATCCCCCTTCCAGGGCACGGATCCTTTAGCCCGAAGGTAAGGGTGCAAAAAATTGGGCGATACACCTCCTCTTGTGAGTGTAGCTTATCTTCATAAGCCTACTTGATATCATTCAATTCTACTTTTGTCTTCTTTAATATTTCCTTGATCTTGGTATTACTATTTACTAGTTCTTCTTCCATCGTAGCCATTTCCTTTCAAGTAGCCTCCACTTATTCCCATTGTGCTTCCTTGGCTTGATAAATTTGTTCAAGAGCCAAGCTAAACCACTTGATCTAATATATTAGGAAATTCAATTTTCTCAGGGTGAAGGCCAATTTTGAAGGTACTCTTCAAAATTCTATATTCGATGTATTCAACAAACAAGTTTGACATGTTGCCCTATCCAAGTACATGTGTGGATAATCATGGCAATTTGTCTTCACTCCCTTTGGTAAATTAGTTCTTCCTAACATCATAGTTACTTCTCCCCTAGGTAACAACCATGGGTGTTTTGCATGAATCTATGTTATTTGCTTGGTACGATATTCATTACACATCCACTCCACAATCTTCTCCAATTCATTTAAGGTTTTCTCCCTCCACTATTTCAATTGTCCAATGCTGCCAATACAAAATTGCAACCTGGTACTGGTGAATATTTCACTCGCTTGTTAGAAGAACTGATCCACCTATCCATCTGTGTCATCTCCATAATTTCCCAGAGTACCGAACTGAGGCACTTCAAACAAGAAGCTTGTACGAAGCCTTGCATCCTTCTTCTATGGTAGATTTTTCTCTTCCTCTTCCTCTTCCTATGGATTTGAACTTCCTCCAACTTCTTTGATCGCACTTGATACTTTCCCTTCTTGTAGCAAAATGTGTGCTACTATCTTATTCATCTCTCCTTCTTCAGGTGATATGATCTCCTCAACACTGACAATCTTTGATAGAGGTTGATGCTTTATTATCGGTGTTTGGACTTCCTCTTGTGTATTAGGTAAGTCATGTTTCATTTTTTCCAACCCTTCATCCTATGGGTTTGGTTGCACTCCCCTTAGTGTTGTAACTATCAGATTTGTATTAGGCTCTTCCTGTGGTGGCTACATGTTTGCCCGGTTCTACTGATTATTACCACCTCTCATGACAATATTTATCTTCTTCATTTCCTTGAATTCATCAAATGGAACTTCTACCACTACTTTTACTTTCAAGTCTGGTGGTGCCATTGTTTTTCCTACCAAGTATTTGGATGAATTCAAAAAATTAAAATCCATGATCTGAAGCAATGTTGAAGATCCCATTACTCCTTCCACTTCCTCCATACTGGGTAGATCAAGATTTAGCAAATACAACCCTTTCAAGTCTGAGTGCCCTTCCTCTGGATTAACTGGAATAGGCTTGGTTTGCTCTTTCTATATAGGATTCTACATATTCATCTCTCTCTCTCTCTCTCATTACCTATGTGTTCAAATTTGTACAATATGGGATTGTTGTTCTACTATCTCCTCCTCTTCACAAGACAGTGGGTCCTCCTGTAGCTATTGGTACAGTGCCTGTTGTTCCAAGGTAGGTTCCAATTGTCTTTATATTTTCCTCCTAGGATGACAATCCTCATCAAAAGTAATCTCAGTCTCTTCCTGCATTGGAGGTATTCTCTTCTTGGTAGTTTTCTTTACCTTGGATTTCTTTGGAGTCACCTTCGTTAAAGTCATAGTCTTTGCCCATCATAGTATGGTAGGTTTATATAGGGGTAATTCCCATGGTTGTGTTTGAACATGAAAAGGAATGCCTATTCTGGATACTACGTCTAACAAAAGAGCAATGACATGAAAAGTCATGGCAAAGGTCTTCCTCTTGGTTGTCAATAACTTTTGAATTTGTTGCTCCACCTAATCATACTTCACCCCCTTGGAGATACATTCCACATATTTTTCCATCCATATCGGTATCTCATAAGCTCATAATTCTCCTAAAAAGTGATCCATGACAATATTCATTACACATGCCAATTCATAATTCTTCAACTAACTCTACTTGATTCTGTGACTTCCAAAACCAAAAATCTTAGCTGCAATAGGTGACTTCACATATGTGAGTGTCATAATAAACCTGTGAGCCTCAATTGGATCTACCATCTTCTTGAAAATTGAAATTCCCTCCTTGGGTAATCTGAATGTTCTTAAAAATACCTCCACCAAAAACTCCACCTTAATGTGTCGATTACCTACTCTCACAAAGGTGCAATTCTCAATGGGTTCATATGATTGAACTATTTGTAACAAGTATTCATTGAAGAATACTTTATCCTATGGTGAGATTTGCACGATGATGCTCACATTGACCTTCTTTAGTGTAAGTTTTAATGGATTCTTATCTTCATTATTGTCCCACCATTTTCAAAAAAAAATTGTTGTCGACTATTCAAAGTGATATCATTGATATCCACTTGCTCTTCTTCTACTTCACTGAGAAACTCATCATATTTTTTTGGGATAGCTTCCCGATGAATCTCACTGTGAAGCTCTATTTGGTGTGCCATTGGTGGTTTCATCTCTCTCTAAAATTGTAGTGGTGCACTACCTCTACCACCATGCCAATGTCTCTAGCCCCTCCATGGCCTATACCCTCTCCCTCTCCAAGGACAATTACCACACCTCCAGTGTGACTAAAATTATCGCCCTTGATATTGAATGGGGTAAACTGTGTTAGATCACCTAGGCCATGAATCTCTCTAGTGTAATGTTCCTAGTTATATTTCCACTCTAGTTACTACAATTTGATCGAAATGAGCTTAGAACTCTCACTTGGAGCTCATACTTCTACCATCATCGAGTGGAAACAACGTTCGCACAATATTTTGTCAACTAGGCAAATCAAGAAAACTTAGCACAAACAGCTCCAAAATTTGCACAACTACTTATAAAACATATAGTGACTACTACAAATAAAAAAGAGCTCTACTAATAATACATGTACATTTTGAAATCATACAATCATTGCCAATTCATACAGCTCCACTCGAAACCGTTCAATTGCACCCAATTTTGCATAATTTTACCAAATCATACAATTGGAGATCTAAATCATACAATATCAATATAAAATCATACAAGAAGACCCCAAATCATACAAGGGCATCTCTCTTTCACACAACTACATAAAAATCCATACAACTACAAAACAATTCGTATGATTACCTCCAAATTGCACAAATCAGTTCCCTAGAAGCCCTAAAATCTTACAATCTACCTCAAAATTGTACAATCACACCTCCAAATTGTACAAATAGCCCTATAAATATTCACTTGAATGAAAACATATATTTTTATCAAAATGGTATAATTTTTGGAATATCCATTTGTTGAAACTGTGCAATCTTCCTTTCTGATGCAATTCTGATTCAGTTGTGCAATTTCTCCTTCAATGGGGGTAATTTCTCTCCAAGAATTTTTTTTTGGATGATATGGCAACATTTTAAGGTCATCCTTTTATGTTTTTCTCCACATGAAATTTTAAAAAAGTCATATTTTATTTTTATGGCTGATTTTCTGCACTAGGGTTTGTTGTTTTTCCTCATTTGTTTCCTACAACTCTCTCACTTCAACTATTTTTGATAAATCAAACCCTAGATTTGTTTTTATAAAATAAGGGTTTCCTTTGGTGCCTCCCTACTTCAAAACCTTATTTTTATAGCTACTTCTTTCCACCTGCAACACGATTTTTGAAATTAACTCAACTTTTCCGAAGTAAAACCCTTATGTTGGCTACTTGTTCCCAATATGGATTGCTTTTTTGATAATAAAAATTCCTGTGGTGCAAATATAAAATGGGTCATGAAAAATTGTAGTAAATTGATGAGTTACAAATTCCCATGTGGAAAAATTTCTTCGGTTATACCCTTTTCACTTTCGAATCCTCCAAATTCCAATGTTGCATGTGTACGATTTGCAAGAGAGAAAAAAAATTTCATGGCGCCTTTCTTTTTATAATTTTTGAAACCCTAATATCTCAATGCATGAAATATTTCCACCTTAACCTCTCTTGCATGTAAATTTACCTCTTTATACGGATTATTGATAACTCATCATCCTTTGTGCATGTGATTTTTTATTTTTCTCACTTTTATACTTTTTTGTCTTTTCAAATATTTTATTATTATTATTTTTTTCTTTTCTTTTCTTTTCTTTTTTTTTCTTTTTCTCAGAAGGGGATGCCATTTTTGGTTTTCAACCCACTTCTGAACAATTTACGGGTATCACTTATCTCTCTCCTTTATATTTCACCTATTCCATAGGTCCACTGCAACTGGCATTACTTTAATTTGTAGCTCACACCACCTTGTGGCCTTTATCAATATGAACATCATTAACATGACGGGAAAAATTCACTACCACCTGTATCGATGGTCAAGGGGACATGAGCCCCTTGCAGGATCAAGGGATAGCATCCCTTGCAGGTTTGAGGGGCAACATCCCTCGTGCATACCCTCAATGACAAAACTATGAAAACCATCACTGTCAGAGTCAAATATTTATTTTTGTTAGCACTTTTGGGTTCTTTGCTCAATATACTTAAACAACTTATCGTCGACTCCATTTTATTTCTCTCAAGCTTTAGATGACTAAATCTTGGCCTCGAACTACCTTATTTTAACCACTGCTAGACATTCTTCTTCTTGTACGATTTTTATTTGTACATTTTATCTTGTACAATTTCATACTATACGATTTCACACTGTACCATTTCACAACGTACAATTTCACAATGTACGATTTCATCTTGTATGATTCCATTCTATATGATTTGATAGTGAATGGTTTCACATTGTACAGTTTGACTTGTAATCGTACAATCTTTACCAATTGTATGATTTCACTTACTAGTATGATTTGTACAAATTGTATGATCATACCCATCAATTGTATGATTTGTGCCTATAGACACCAAAATCTAGGTATTTTCAATTCATCGCATAATTTTGCATGATAAAATATATGCCTAGGTCTAAACTTAGGTATATTAATTCATGTACACTTCACCCATATTGCACACCACAATTCTACATAATAATATATACCTAAGTCTAAACTTAGGCATAAAAATCTCGTACATTATCCTATTTTCCGGATTTTAATAAATCTGGAAAATCCCCCTAGGATACCCTGCCTACCCATTAGACATGTGTCCTAGCCACCTCACTACCCCACCTTGCCACATATCATACACCCTTTTCCCCTTTGTCCCTTCACATGGGACAACCCTTACACCTCACTCCACTTGCACCCACATCACCCTAGTTAAGTGAGACACCCTGGGTGACTCACTATAACTGCCCCTTCCATTTGGTAGCCCAAGATTACCACTTGGCAGCCCTGGCTTGCCACCTCTCATTTCCCTCCAATACCTAAAATTATCTATAAAAGCAACACAATTCCATAAAGTAGATGGGGTGCTAGAAAATATGTTGTTATCCCAGTTAAGTGAGACACCATGGGTGACTCACTATAACTGCCCCTTCCATTTGGTAGCCCAGGATTACCACTTGGCAGCCCTGGCTTGCCACCTCTTATTTCCCTCCAAAACCTAAAATTTCCTATAAAAGCAACACCATTCCATCAAGCATAGGGGGGCTAGAAAATACATTGTTATGCTGTCAAAATCACTGCAAGGAATCATCAACGATCGTGGAGTTCGAGCCATCGAGGTCCTGGATTCGAGTTTTCAAGGGTTTCTGCCATCTCTGCACAATCGCACATCCATGGTTACACAATCAAAACCATAGTCCTATTATTTATAAACCGCATACCTACGGTTACACAATAAAAACCACAATCTCGTGGTTTCTAAACCTCACACCCATGGTTACACAGTCACAACCGCGGGCCCATGGTTCTATAGAAAATGCCAAAAAAAATGGCCATATCTCCCTCATTCGGACTCGAATCAAGCTAAAATTTTGATGGTAGGTTTCTGACGTACCCTAGAAAATCTCCACAAATTTTAAGGCCATTTGGAGCAGCAGAGATTAGTAAATTATTAATTTTTTAGCAAGGCATTTTTAATTAGTATTTCTATGTTTCTTGCAAGTATTCCTTCAAGGGTTTTTATCTGTACTTGTTTCTAATCATGTATATAAGTGCTACTAACTCTTGTTTTACTTTCATGTGTGTAGGATATAGGTATTTGAAGAGCTATTTAAGCTAGGAGTGTCCCATCATTGGATACTCAAGCCCACTCACCAATTGGATTGGAGCGAAAGAAGACCAAAGACACCACCAATAATTTGATTAGCCAAAGGGTTTTCCCCTCTTTGTGCTCATTGTATCATGTGAAAGCAAGCATTCACTTATTGTAATCATACCCCTATGCACTTGGGAGAAATCACTTGTAAAAAGGAGACTAAGGCTCCAATAAAATTCAATACAAAATCCTTTAATTCTACAATTGCTTGTTTTCATTATTTTACTTGCAAGGTGTTGTCTTATTTTGCTTACAAAATGGCGATCACGGTGGGACCTCCCAAGGGTTCCATTTTGTTTTGCCTTGCTTTATTTTAATCTTACTAATCTATGTTTGCATGTATAGGTGCCAAGGATTTGAAACGCATGGGAATTTGATTTTGAATTGTTTAACCTATTACTGTGGAACCGCGCATCCGCGGTTTACCTTTTGAGGAAACGCTCATCCACGGTTGGAGTTTTGTAGAAACGTGGACCGACAGTTGAGAGTTGGAAGGGGCAGCGAAAGGAACACAGGTATGTACCCTGTGTCATATTTTTAAAATTTTCCTTTAATTCTAGTTTTAGGTTGCATTTAAGTAGATTAAGAGTCTTAGTCATCGTATGCCTTTGTTTGCATTTAGGTCTTAGGAATAGAAAAACTTACTTAAATATTGCATTCATATACGAAATAATAAAGGGAAATAAAATGAGAATTGGCATATGCATAGTAGGGAACAATCATCTTGCATATACCAGGTTAGAAATAACCTAGGTATTTCTTTTTTGGGGTTTGGGCCTATATTCGGCTTTATTCTATTGACATAAAGGACCCACACACCCGTGATTGGGATTTCCCCAAACGTGCATGTGCGGTTGGCAAACCACGTACGCACGATTTACTAGAACTAACCGCTCACCCGTGGTTAGCCCTATTAAATTGAATTTGGCTGTCTTACCTGAATTTGCAATTTTACCCATGATATGATTTTGTCTGCTATTCTATGTCTTTCCTACTTTTTGCATTAGGCATAAAAGCATAATTGCATGTTATATTTGCATCGCACAATAGAAAATAAAACCTTCACACACACACACGTATAATTAAAACATTGATCCGGTTGGATTTCATCACCAACCCCCAATTCAGACCGATGATATTGGAATTCATCTCCTTCCACCGACTTGCCCCCTAGATCATCCTTAGATAGGATAAAAGCACTCTTTAAGCTGGTATAAGTCATTGGTGTTCAAGTTGTCTCCCACTATTGGAACGATTGTTGAATCAGAGTGGAAGAGCTAGGCGAACCCCCCACTAGGATTTAAGCGGTGTACCCTAGCCTATTTTGAGAAATCACACTTGGTGCTAGTGTTCTTAATCACCATCTTCATTGAGTTCTATTATTCTATTCCAAAAAGAACAAAATCTCTTCAAAAACTTCAAAAAAAAACACACAAAAAGACACAAAAAAAAAAATCAAAAACTTAGTGCAAACTAGGGTCAAACACTTTGTATGTTTATTTGCTTGGCGTGTTGTATTGCATTGTACTTTCTTTTTCATTCACATAGATTGCATATTAGCGTACGGTAGTAACTCATAGTCAAGCAAGAAAATTAGCATTGATCCAGAGTCAGTGGTCCTCCCCCATGGCAACCCAGTCTAGTGAGGCCCCTAACACTTTGGTGCTAGGGCAAGTCAACATGCCCTCTACTATGTCCCAAAGCCTAAATGTAGGACCCTCTAGTGGTGCCCCCATTTCAAACATAGATATTATGCATAGGGCTACTCACACCGCTATTCCCGAGACTCCTAGGAGTGAACCACCTACCATAACTGATGATCATGTCACACTTGTAGACGTGGATGCAGTTAGGATGTACTTGAGTGCAACTAGAATGGTTTTTCCATTTCTACCACCGCTTACCATTCCACCCCATACCATCCCATCATTCCATCAGGAAGTCACCTTCCCACACCCACAACAGTCTAGCCAAGCCTTTGCGAATCCACTTTTTGAGCACATTGCTACCACCATAGCCCATACTCATCCATCATCATCTAATCAACCTCCCATCATCATACCAAATCAACAAGTCATTTGCACCAACCCCCTTTATGAAGCACCCATTAGTGTTGCTTCACAAATCCCTATGCCCATTCCATCCATAGCACCCATAAGCACCATGGTCCATAACCCCCCCTCCTTCAAGGAGCAATGCAATCTTCCACTTACCCGCCATCAACATCCCATCAACCTCCCACCTTCTTCACCCAAGATCCATCTTGGGTGTTGCACCCCCCAACTATAACCATACCTACACATCCAATCAATCACATGTATGGTGCTTCATCAACACAACACACCATCATTCCACCATCTCCTCATCAACAACTACCATTTCACCAATGCACTATGCTCATTTTACAACAAATATTGAACCACCTCACAAGCATTGAGCTACAATTGAGTCATCATCAACTTCATCAAAATCACCCACCTCAACAACCTCATCCACATGGCCAATCTCATCCAAATCATCAACCCCGTACTTGGACCCCTCTATCCGAGCCCATGTCAATCATCTTTCAAAAGTTGCAGGATGCAAAAACAATTGTTTTACCTGACATACGTCCTGTAGATACCAAAATACATAAACCTAGGTCGTATAGGGAAGATCGTTATTGTCTCTATCATCGACAAGTGGGCCATGACATCAATGATTGCAAAGCCTTTAAAAAGGTGGTCCAAGATCTTATCGACAAGGGGGTGTTTTCCATCGAAATTCCACTCATCGTATCTGATCAAAACCCTGATAGTCAATAGAACCATTGTGGGGATACTCAAGGCATCACACCTTCCCCATGCTCACCAAGCATAAAACATTGTGGGGATACTCAAGGCATCACACCTTCCCCATGCTCACCAAGCATAAAACATTGTGGGGATACTCAAGGTATCACACCTTCTCCATGCTCACCAGTCACCAAACAATTTGGGGATGATTAAGGTATCACATCTTCCCCATTCAAAAAAAAAAAAGCTCCAAAGGAACCAAATCCCTTTGGTCAATTCAATCCAAAAAGCCCCAAAGGGGACACCCCTTTGGTCAAATAAAAAAATAATAATAATAATAATATAATCTCCAAAGGAACCAAATCCCTTTGGTCAATTCAATCCACAAGGCCCCAAAGGGGACACCCCTTTGGTCAAATCAAAAGAAAAAAAAAACTCCAAAGGGGGTATCCCTTTGGTCAACTCCATTCAAAAGGCCCCAAAGGAACCTAACCCCTTTGGTCAAAACTCATCTCAAAATGCTCCAAGGGAGGCACTCCTTTGGTCACATACAATTCAAAAGGCTCCAAAGGAACCAAACCCCTTTGGTCACATTTTTAGTTCAAAAACACCTAAAAAAAAAAATAATAAATATAAAAAAAATAATAAATAAAAAACACAAAAATATGTTCATACACATTGCATTTTTAATACATCGCATTCAAAATCCCACTTTCATTGCATTCACACATTCCACTTTCATTGCATTTGCACATTTGTATCATTTACATCCATTCATGTCGCTTACCATATTAATTGTCATCCACTTAGGTTAGATAATTGTTCATTCACTAAGTCTTGTTGTCTTAATTAGGGGCACCTATGGTCTAGCATTAGTCCAATTTCGCCATCTAAAACCATGTCAAAATAGAAAAGAAAAAAATTAAATAGCTGCAATAAAACCCCATAGCAATTTATTTCTTTGGTGGTCTCTATTTTGAGGAATCTCTAGGGGTTTTCGATCACTCAACCACTCCTAGTGATTTAAGCAACCTCCAAAAAATATTTTGAATTCTTTTAGGACCATTGCACATATATACACTAAGCAAATCTTGAGTAATGGGAATTGATTTCAAAAACATTCTTGAACCAAACACAACTTCACATCTTAAAAACATCTTGTGTCAAATAGGGATAACACCATACTTGGTAGGAACCTTGAGGTGAAGAGGGGCATCCTTGCTTGTCCCATTATGCAACATAGTCCATGACAACAATGGTTTTCACTACTATCACAATTGCTTCTAAATTCAAAAGGTAGAGTAGTAAGGATAAGGTACAATTCTCATCACACTTAGGTTGAGAATCCGATTCCCCAAAGCTCTAAAACATTTACATCACACACCACTGATTAAATGGGTTGTAAGGATCGTACTACATTTCCAGTCAGACGGTTAAGTAGTCATCCCCAAAATTCAAGAAATCAAAAACAAAAATCATGGACTATGGAGTTAGCCTCCACCGGAGCTATAGACGCTTGATTGGCAGTGGAGTACGCTCATGCATGGCGACATGTCTCTTTTGAAAGAGACCTTTGACCGCTCATACGAACAAGCTAGCTTCTTGGTTCCAACCATAACAGGTCTACCCAATTTACTCAAGATGAGTTAATGAACTCAATTACACACACACTGGTTCTTTATGGTTTAGAGTCATTACCATGCTCTTGATTCGGTAAATGAATTCACTGTACACACATTTGGTCCTAGAAGAATTAGATAATTTGAGAGAGTTTGTTTGATATACTAGGATGTTTGAGTCTTTGCAAAATAATTCTAGATCCTTTATCCTTAAGGCAAACAAATTCATAAGCAAGTTTCCATTCCATACCACCATCATATTGCCACACATATATCATAGTCCATTTCATCCTACAAATTGTGGTCAAACCATAGTATCGTATTGGTGCCCCTGATTAAGCAATAAAGGTAAAGTTTGCTTAACAATGGTACATAACTTATTTGCATGACAATTAATAAGGTAAAACCATTCATTCATTTGCATACATCACCATCAATTGCATTCATTCATAACACATGCATTCATAACACATTCATTCATAACACATGCATTCATAACACATTCGTTCATAACACATTCGTTCATAACACACTCATTTCATCACATGCACTAAAAAAAAAAAAAAAATTGAACAAACCATCATTACACATGTACATAAACAATAACAAAAACACCAACTAGGGAGAGTTCAAGGTCTTACACCTTCCCCATCAAAAACATCAAACAATCAATCAAGAAACTTGGGAAAGTTTAAGGTCTTACACCTTCCCCATCAATCACATCAAACAAATAATCAAGCAACTTGGGGGAGTTCAAGGTCTTACACCTTCCCCATCAATAACATCAAACAATCAATCAAGCTACCCTAACAATCACATTAAACATTCACATTTCAAATCATATGTTAGGTTCAAAAGGTTGCGCCCTTTTGTCAAAGGTTGCACCCTTTGCCTCCCATTCATGAACACAACACATCCAATTCAATTCAGTTTCATGCATTCATCAATTCAATTCACTAGCTTAGATCCCCAAGTGAACCTCGTATCTAGTGATATACTCTAGTCAACTAGCGGTTGCAGTGATTGGTTATCCATGCAATCCGGTAGGATGAGTAGATTACCATAAGGACACTTGCAATTACGTCAATTCAAAAGGATCCAAAGGAACTCCAAAGGAACCCATACCCTTTGGTCAAGATTTTAATTCAAAAGGCCCCAAAGGAACCAAAACTCCTTTGGTCACAATCAAACCAAAAGGCTCCAAAGGAAACAAAGTCCTTTGGTCACATTCAATTCAAAAAGCTCCAAAGGAATCAAACTCCTTTGGTCACATTCAATTCAAAAAGCTCCAAAGGAATCAAACTCATTTGGTCACATTCAATTCAAAAAGCTCCAAAGGAATCAAACTCCTTTGGTCACATTCAATTCAAAAAGCTCCAAAGGAATCAAACCCTTTGGTCACACTAAAAAAAAATAATAAATCCAAGAGAAACAAACTCCTTTGGTCAATTCAATTCAAAAGGCTCCAAAGGCACCTACCCTTTGGTCAAATCAATCCAAAAAGCTTCAAAGATACCCAAATTGAAATTCCTTTGATAAAAAAAAAAACACCAAAAATACCAAACACCAAAAACATAGAACACCAAAAAAACACCAAAAACATTGCCATGAATATTTTGTCATACAAAAACATAAAACACCAAAAATATTTCCATGCACCTTTTGTCTTAAAAAAAAAAAAAAAAAAAAAAAAAAACAATCATGCATTCACCAAAAAAAAAAACAAAGAAAAAATCCAAAGGTACCTCAATTCCTTTGTTCAAAAACAAATTCAACAGGCTTCTGAAAGAATAGAAGTGCCCTCATCTCAACTCCCTAAGAAGGCCATACGGCTGGACTGCTCCAAGGGATAGAGGTGTACATTTCCTTCTTCCACTTAGCCTCAAGTGATCCTTGTATACAGTAACTTATCCTATATACCTGGTGGTTGTAGCGACTAGCAATCCATGCAATTCGGTAGGATGGATAGGTTACCATAAGGCCCTTGAAAAGTGATTCACCTCATGCAAAAAAATGAATTGTTATCATCTCAATTCCCTAAGAAAGCCATAAGGCTGGACTGCTCCAAGGGATAGAAGTGCACAATTATCAACAATGGTCAAAATCACAGTTGAAACAAAAACAAAAACATCCATTTCATTCCAACCATTATCATTTGTTTCATTGCTTTCATCATTTCATATCTTCTCCATCGACTCATCGCTTGAAGGGAAAGACAAAATCAACAAATTTGAGTTTCATAATCAAAGTCAACACTCAAAACACTTAATCATGTAAATTACGCTCATTAAAATGAGCATATTTTCCATGATTGGGGCAACACAAATTGAATTTTATTTGTGACCATCTTACACAACTCCCCTTCAAATGCAAATGGCTACAAAAACATTGTAAAACCCTCCAAATAATCATCTCATATCATCATCATCTCAAGTGAACCTTCTACCTAGTGATTTACTCTAGACACCTAGCGGTTGCAACGATTGGTTGTCCATGCAATCCGGTAGGATGAATAAATTACCATAAGGACACTTATTCAAAATCATTTCATATCATCACGTTTGAAATCAAATCAAGTTGATCCTTCAATTTTTGAGTGACTTGCATTCAAGCATATTTGTCCAAGGTTGTCATTGACGCCTACTCCGTGGGGTTACAAAACATGGAAAACTTATACTTCATCATTTGCATTAAGGAATTGCTAACAGTCACTAGGACAACGAGCTCCTAGGGTGATTGGTTCCTTTACTTCATCATCTTGCATGTCAATCAAACCAAAAGGTAAATTTACGACAACATAAGTCCACCTCAAACTTGGGGCATCCAACTTGATATTGATTTACAATATTTATATCAATCACATCATGCATTTCCACAAAAATCTTCATCATCATCATCATCATCACATCATATAGTGAACCTTGTATTAGTGGATTACCCTATAAACCTGGTGGTTGCAGCGACTAGCAATCCATGCAATCCGATCGGATGGGTAGTTCACATAAGGAAACTCATTCAAACATTCAACATCAAATCACTATGGCATTAAATCAGTTAGGTCCCTAAATATTGGAGCTTAGATGTGTCCAAAACAGATTTGCACAAGGTTATCCTTCAACCCCTTCCATTGGGTCAAAAGTGGAAAACAACCAAACACAATTTGGTAATAATCAGAAATCACTTGAGTATCAAATTCCCAAACGACTGGTTCCTTGAACCCATCATTTGGAAGGAATTGCTAAAGTCACAGTGGAACAAGAACTCTAAATGTGGTCAAAGATTTTACCACATATTTTGCACATCAACGAAACCAAAGGTAAATTTGTAAGAACACAAATAATACCAAACTTGGAGCATCAAATTGATCAAAATGTCATACATTTGCATACACAATTCACCTCATGCAATCATCCACCACCTTCTTCATCCACATTTGGTCAATTGGCTCATGGGTTTCATCCTTTACCCATTCACCAATTGAGGGGGTAAGCAAACAAATCAAAATTTTCAAAAGTCATTCATTCTTGTGCATCGAGAAGATTTGAGTCCATTCATCCAATAAAGACAGGTGTCATTTGTTTTTGCACCGCATTGTATTTCATGCAACACGGTACAAAAAGGGGCATCTATAGACACCAAAATCTAGGCATTTTCAATTCACCGCATAATTTTGCATGATAAAATATATGCCTAGGTCTAAACTTAGGTATATTAATTCATGTACACTTCACCCACATTGCACACCACAATTCTACATAATAATATATACCTAAGTCTAAACTTAGGCATAAAAATCTTACACATTATCCTATTTTCCAGATTTTAATAAATCTGGAAAATCCCCCTAGGATACCCTGCCTACCCATTAGACATGTGTCCTAGCCACCTCACTACCCCACCTTACCACATCTCATACACCCTTTTCCCCTTTGTCCCTTCACATGGGACAACCCTTACACCTCACTCCACTTGCACCCCCATCACCCTAGTTAAGTGAGACACCCTGGGTGACTCACTCTAACTGCCCCTCCATTTGGCAGCCCAGGATTGCCACTTGGCAGCCTCTGGCTTGCCACCTCTCATTTCCCTCCAAAACCCAAAATTACCTATAAAAGCAACACCATTCCATCAAGCAAAGGGGGCTGGAAAATACGTCGTTACGCTATCAAAATCACTGTAGGGAATCGTCAACGATCGTGGAGTTCGAGCCATCGAGGTCCCGGATCCGAGTTTTCGAGGGTTTCTGCCATCTCTGCACAACCGCGCATCCATGGTTACACAATCACAACCATAGTCCCATGATTTCTAAACCACATACCCATGGTTACACAATCACAACCACAATCCCACGGTTTCTAAACCGCACACCCGCGGTTACACAGTCACAACCGCGGGCCCACGGTTCTGCAAAAACTGCCAAACTTGTTTTGGCCATATCTCCCTCATCCGGACTCAGATCAAGCTAAAATTTTGAGGGTAGGTTCCTGACATCCCCTAGAACATCTCCACAAATTTTTAGGCCATTTGGAGTAGTAGAGATCAGTAAGTTATTAATTTGTTAGCAAGGCATTTTTAATTAGTATTTCTATGTTTCTTGCAAGCATTCCTTTCAAGGGTTTTCATTTGCATTGTTTGCAGTCATTTATACAGGTGCTATTAACCCTTGTTTGATTTCCATGTGTGCAGGAGATAGGTATTTGAAGAGCTATTGAAGCTGGAGTGGTCCCTACATTGGATACCAAAGCCCACTCACCCCTTGAAGTTGTAGCTGAGGAATGGAGAACACACAAGCTCATTAAATATTTGGAAGACCCCTTTCCTATCAAAATCATTGTATTTCAGAAGAGAGGCAGATAAAGCATTGTTACATTGCCCCCAACACATTTGGGGCAATTCAAAATCTTTGTAAAATTATATCAAATATCAATATAAAGATTCATTTGTGGCAATCTCTCTTTTCTGTATTGTATCTTTGTTTGTGTTTAGTTCTTTTGGTTACAGTTCCAATTATACGATTTCACCCAAAAATCATACAATTCCCTCTTGCAAAATCATACAATCATGTTCTTCCTCAAACAATTTTGATTGTATAATGGGTTGTTCTATTTGGGCAACATATTCCATAACAACATCTTCCATGTCAACATCTTCCATGATAACATCTTCCATAACATATTCCAATTGTACAATTGAATGTTCCACTTGAACAACATCCTCCAATTGTACAATTGGTCTACCCTCAATATAATACAATATTTTACCTCTTTTATTTCTGTGATAAGTGTCACAAACTGCATCACTGGTGGTAATCTTCCTCTTTACACCCTGGATTTGGACTGCATATACTTGTGGTGATGATTTTGCATCACTTTCCTAAATCAAAGCATAATACAAAGCCTCTTAGTATGATCTTAGAAAAGATGTCTTCATCTTCCTTTGATACATCGAAATAAGTCATTCTATGAACCATATCTTTGTCAATACCTTTGACTTGTCTTTCTCCAAATAGTCAAACAACCCACTCAACCTTCAACTATAAGAACTAACAGACTCGTTCTCTCCTTGCACTTCATAAATTTCATCATTATCATATGATTGAAATTCTTCCACAAATGCATCACGTAATGCTTTCCATATATGGTATTTATCCTCTGGTAAGTTTATATACCAGTCTATTGCAAATCCTTGAAATATTGCAAGAAACAACCATCTCCAATCTGCTTCATTGATCTTCCTAGTCGCTTTCCACACCATACGACAATTTATCCAATACTAAATTGGGTCTTCCTTCCTATCTCCTGTAAAAAGTGGGCACATTTATTTCCTAGCTTTCATAGCTATACTAGCCATTGCTAGATCTTCTTCTTCTTAACTTGATGAAGTATCTCCTAGAATCCTTGACTAGTTCCTCCTTGTAGGTGACTCACTATGTTGGTCCTTGTTATAAGTGTCTACTCAAGGTATCTTATACTCAACAAATAGTCATCTACCAATCTCTTGTGCATCTTCACTCTATGACCTCCTTCGTTGGTGTGTAGGTTGTGGCCCTGGTCCTTTCTCCTAAGACCTCACACGATGTTGCTCTGGTTCCTAACTCTCATCCACCACACTCCTTTGTAACCTATCTTCCACTTTATCAAGTGTCACCATCCACTCATCTTGATCTTGCATAGTTTCCTCGTTAATGTCTTCACTTACACCAATGATCTACTCGACTCTAGGTGCATCTTTCTCCTCTTCTTCCATTTTGATCAACAATTTATCTAACCTCTCAATATCTCCTTCGTCATATGTCCACACTTGTTCTATCACTAGTTCATGCATATTGTGTTCAACATTTTTCACATTCACTCTTTGAGAAATTCTCATGCTCCTCCTAACTAGGATATCTTCTCCTTGATCTCATCTCCTATGCCTTTGCACACTTGTGTCTATCATTCACCTCCAATTTAGTATTACTCACAATTTTTCACTTTGCAGGATCTTCTTGACTGCAGTAATTTTAACCCATTTTTAACAAAATACCAAAGGTCAATAAGAAAATGGTGCCAAATGTAGCACACTTTAGCGTAACCTATTCAATCCTTAAGGTTCTCCACAACGACAATGGGTGCCAAATGTAGCACACTTTGGCACAACCTATTCAATCCTTAGGGTTCTCTATAATGGCAACAAGTGCTAAATGTAGCACAAGGGTGTAGTATTCGTAGAGGGGGAGGTGATTTAGAAAGTGTGGGAATGATTTCCAAGGTCTTAGAACAATCTTGACCAAATCGTACAGGGTGCACGATTTGCTTTGTATGACTTGTCAATTGTGCAAAACTGCTTGTACGGACTACAAATCATATAGTTGTATGATATAAATTTTACAACACTACAACTTGTATGATTTACCACTTAGTTAATTCATCAAAAATGGTTTTGTAACACCAATCGATCAGTTTTGTAATCAATTTCTCCGAAAGGCTAATTTTCCTATCTATCAAGTTTAAACCATGCAATTTCATTCCAAATTGGGTAAACCATTGGTTGTACGATTTGGCACACAAGATGTATGATTTGACCAAACCCTTGCTGATCCTTTTACTCACAAATTTACCAATTTTTATGACACTTCTTCTAGATAAATTTTGGAATGTTTTCCTATTGTAATTGCTAGCTTTCCTTCCAACATGCAAACCCTAAATCAGTGTCAATGAAGTAATATCAATACCAACATTTCCAAAAATCATAAAACTAAAATATGACATCTTTGTACAACCATAATTCATTATTCAATCATTCCTCACTCTCACATCAAGATCGTAGGAACATCAGGAGCCAATGCCATTGTAATACTATCAATCTAACATAGTAATTTAGCCATTCAACACATAACCTGCAACATGAAATAATAACAACACACAATGGAATTCACAAAAGCCTAGATCTAAGAGATTTTTTTGATATATTTACATTAAAACATCCATCATTCTCGATCACAATAACCATAGCATCAATGCACTCAACAATGGACATCAACAAGGAATACATTGAACTTCTACCATGAATAATCGAAAACTCTCCAAAACCTACGAAAAACCTAAAAAATTGAATGGGGGGCTATATAATGCATGCACAAGCCATTCCAAAGTAATTCCTAAGACATCACATTACTTACAACTGCCATCCTGAATTATCTCAAAAAAATTAATTACAAGGTTTTACTAAGTCTAATTTAAATTTTATCAAATTCATCCCAAATGCACATTTCACCTAGTTTCATTAACATTTCAAATTGTACACTTGTAAACCTTGTCCAGTTACACCTACTTGTATGTTTTGACCACTTGTAAATTTTAATAAAAATTGACAAAACTGAACAAAATTATGTAAATCCAATAATCATTTCTTCTTCTTCTAGGAGGTGGATTTGTTGCCTATAGGTTTTTACAAGATTTCTTTTATGGGTTTAAGACTAAGGTTTTTGCAGGTGAAAGTTATAGGTTGAATACTAGTTTTTTTACAGGATTTCATTTACGAGTTGAAGACTAGGTTTTCTATAATATTTCATAGTGAACATGAAAATTATAAACACTTTCAATATACTTTGTTGTACATGTAAAACATTAGGGTTTTGATCATGACCACAGGCGAGAAGGTGAGTGTGTAAGGTGGTCAGGTGCTTGAGAGCAAGGTGGAGGGTGACCTACAGAATCTGATTTGTGATGGTACCATTTAAGGTGGTAGTCTTTATGGTGGTCTCATTGGCAATCTCAGTGTTTATGTACAAGTAGATGGGGTGCTTGGGAAGGTTGGTAATCAAGATGATAATTTTGGTGGTAGTTACGAGGGTGATTTACAAGTGGGTGGTGGGCTTGGGAAAGCTGATGTTTAGTTGAATTAAGTGGTCGTTGGGGGGTCTTCCCATGTTATTTTTGGAGCTATAGAGTCAATGGGTCTAGTAGTGTCCTATGGTGAACCTGTGAAGGGGTCCCTAAGAAGTGGTCATCCATTTAACCCATGTGAGTCTTCTTTCATTGCGGTTACCATAATAAGTTTATTTTCTCAGGCCTTGAAACCTCTTTTCAACCTTTATCTAGTTGGCAAAAAAAAAAAAATTGAATGATTTTGTGGATGCTACCATGGTTGAAGGCTCGTGGAACTTCTTTGGGAAGTTTCAGGGAACCTGACTAGACCTCGATTCCATTTGGTGGTGGGCTCTATTTAAATGGAAACCCTTGGGCTCCCTTGATATTGTGGCTCTATCCAGTGCTTTCTTCCTTATCAATTTGAGCTATGAGGAGGACTTGAAATGGATTCTTGAGGGAAGCCCATGGTTTTTTGGAAAATGAAGGTTTTTTTAATGGAAATGGGATTCAAACAACTCCATGAATCAAAATATTAATCTAGCACCCCTTTGGATTCGCCTAGTTGATTTGTCATTTCATTTATGACATGAAGATATCCTAAGGGGTATAGACAAAGCCATTGGAAAACTAGTTCTTATTGACTTGACCACCAGAGCCAAGTCTAGGATGATATTTGCTAGGATGTGTGTAATGGCAGACCCGGAGGCTAAGCTATCGAACCACATTGAACTTATATCCAAGCATGGTCCCTGGCTGTAGTAGATAGTCTATGAGAATCGACCCATTAGGTGTTCTTCATGTCAAAGTTTTGGGCATGCATTGGGGTCTTTCCCTCGTAAAGCTTCTAGTCATGGAGCTTGACAGAAGAACGGGCTAAAAAATCTAGTCGAAAAGATCTAGGAACAAATGGTTCCTTTTGGAATAGGATAATCTGAGCTGAGCTTGAATGAGCTAGAAATAGGAGATAAGATTATGGATCAAATCATCCCAGTTAATGTGTCTGAATTCAGTGAGGTGGTGGTCTAGGCCTCGAAAGGTAGCCCTATCAAGTTTATGTCCCTAGAAACCGAGACTTTTATTCCATAAAAACTTATTCATAATTCCTACCAATATTTGGCTTCTCAAGATCCGATTTTGGAGGAACTTAGTTCTTCCTAGAAGGCTATTGAACATGTGATCTAGGAGGAACTCAGTTCTCCTCATAAGGCTTATGAAATTTTGGTCCAAGAATCGAAGTCTCCAACTCTATTGACTTGAAAAAATCCCCATGTATAGGAGCAGGATCTTCGGGAACTTCAAAGTCTAGGCCAAAAACTAGAAGTTCAAAAAAATTCAAATGGATGTGGGGACTAGTCAAAAGTCTGGTAAACTCTCAAAAAAGATGGTAATGTTCAAAGGAGCAGAATCAGATATCACTGATGGAATTCAAACTTAGCTTAAATTTTAGAAAGAGAAGAAGAATAAAAATAAATAGCTCAAGCTAGAATAATTTTGTGGACCCCCCAATCCCCGAATAGGAAAAATATCCCAAACCAAAAAAATGAAGATGCTCTCTTGGAATATAAGAAGCCTAAATGGGTCTACAAAGAAGAGGATTTTGGTATCTATCAGAACAGAAGTTTTTTCAGACATTATATTTATCCAGGAAACCAAAATGGATAGGATCAATGCAAAAATTACCAAGGACATCATCTGGAAGGAAGATGAGTTCACAAAAAAATCTTCTATTGGGCTTCGATAGGTCTTCTATGCCTTTGGGATCCCACAAAATTATATGGTTTTGTACTTCTTATATTTAAGGGGTGATAAATATTATTTTTTTTGCAAAAATTTAGTATTTAAGTGGATCTCCTCTAACATTTATGCTCCTAACACTGGTTCGAATAGGGCAATTTTTTGGGATTCATTAAGCACCATGAGGGGCTTGTTCAAGGATGAGGCTTGGGTTCTTGCAGGGGATTTTAATATCCTGATCTATCCCTCTGATAAGAAATGGAGCTCTAATGTAACTTTTAAAAGCATGAAAGAGTTTACTTTTTTCATGAACAACCAAAAGTTGATGGATGTAGAGTTGAAAGGATCCAAATTTACCTGGATTAACGGGTAGGTGGGAAGCTAGAACATTCAAATCAAACAAGATAGAGTTCTAGTTTCAAATGAAAATCTCCCATTTTTTGTGACACTCTCATTTTCTCCTTGCCTAAAATTGGGTCTGATCACAACCCATTAGTCTTGGAAAAAGTTCAAAATAAAAAACAATTCCCTAGGCCATTCATATTTGAGGTGATGTAGCCACAACACTCAGATCTAGAGGCCAGAATTAAAGCTTGGTGGCCATGGACTTTCTTCGGTCCTTTGATTTTCCATGTGGCATCTAAGTTAATATTTGTCAAAGCTAATATTAAAACTTGGAATAAATTTATCTTTGGGGACATTCTAAAGAAAAAGGAGATATCCGAGCAATCAAGGAAGTTTGAAGTTGATGTAGCATGAAGGGAAGTAGAGTAAAGGGATAAAATCAAAGAAAATGAACTTTTATCAAAATAATTTAACTTTCTGGTCGAGGAGGAAATGCTATGGAAACAAAAATCTAGATCTTTTTAGCTCTGAGGAGATAGGAACACAAAAAATTTCATGCCTCTACCTTGAGGCATAGAAGCAATAACAAAATTAGAGAAATTCATTGTACCAATGGGATGGTATTCATGTTAGATTTTGATATAATGAGAATTGGGAGATAGCAATCACAAGATGCAGAATAATATGAAAGAAAGTAAATCTGCTAGATGATTGAAATATATTGTAAATAGAAATGACATAAAATAATACAATGTAGCTATAGAGGAAATGAACACTCCATTAATAAAGCTACTGAACTACATTACACCCATCACCAATGGATGGTGATCTACATAAAACTGTACTATGCTCTAAGCTACACTATCCGACTATCCCCCTGACTTTATATCTGTATTACAATGAGGCCTTTCTTATATAGGGACCCACTCGTGGAAGAGAAACTTCTCCAAATTATACCTGCTTAGATTTTAGTAGAAATAAACTATGTTTTGTGTACCCCGTTCAGTGATGAGGAAATTAGGAAAGTGGTGTTCTTGATGGGGGTCTCAAAGGTCCAGGTTCGGACGGATTCCCACCCATTTTTCTAGAGGTTTTGGCACATTTTGGGAGAAGAAATCTGTAATGCCATGAAGGAAATCTAGGTGTTGAATTTTATTCCACCTAACATCAACTCTAGTTTCCTTGTCCTTATTCCTAAGATGAATGGTGCTAAGAAATTCAAGGATTTCAGGCCCATCAGCCTCTGCAACACACTACTGAAACTTATCATAAAAACTTTAGCAAATAGATTGAAAGTCCACCTTCTAGGTATTATTGATTTACCCCAAAGTGGATTTGTGACCAGAAGATAAATTCTTGATGGCGTCATTGAAATTCATGAACTAATACACTCTTTGGATAAGAGTGGCAGATGAGGCACCCTTCTAAAACTTGACATGGATAAGACCTATGATCGAGTTTCCTAGGAATTTTTGTTAAAATTTATGGAGGAATTTGGATTTAATCATGAATATTTGAGTTTTATTAAAGCCTGCATTTCATTAGTGAAATTTTCTATCATTGTTAATGGATACCCAATAGGTTACTTTTGTAGTTGTAGGGGTCTCCAGCAATGGTATCCATTATCTCCTTATTTATTCATCTTGTTGGAAGAATCCTTGGGAAGAGCTATTAAATTCAAACCTTCTATAGTAGGCATCAAACTTGCAAGTAATTCTGATCCAATTTCACATCGTCAGTTCATGGATGATACATTGTTATCCTTCCTAGCTTCAATTCCACAATCTCATGTGATTAAAGCCATTCTTTTTTACTATGAGCAGGTTTTTGGGTAGAATATTAGCTTCAAAAAAGTAAGATTTATTTTTTCAACACACCAATTAGAAGGTAGAGAAAAATCATTCAAATCCTAGGGTGTGTAATTGATTTCCTTATCTATGTTTACCTGGGAATGTCACTCTTCAAAGGTGGAGTCAAATATTCTTTGTGGGAATCGATGGTGGAGAGATTCCAGAGGAAGATAGCGGGGTGAAAAGAGGTACTCTTGAGCCAAGCTGGTAAGGCCCTTCTAGTTAATACTATTGTACATTTTGAGTATATGAGTTGTCATTGATTTCAAGAGTGAGTGGTCATTGATGTCAATATTTTAGCACCAATCAATGGTTGTTTTAGTAGGTAGCATCAGTTTTACGTTCTCCAATAAGTGCAAAAGGATAGTCTGTTTTCAATTGATCAAGACCTGGTTCCAAGAAGTCAGATGTTGTCCAAAGTGCACAGAAGAAGCCCAAGTGAATAATATTATAATATGTATTTATAATATTATACAGGGAAGTTTAAATTAATTATAAATTAATTAATATAATTTTATTATAAATTAATTTATTAATTAATTTACTTAACTTATAAGTTATTTAAATTAATTATTAATAGGCTTCAATGCCCAAGAGCGGGAGGAATGGAGGAGAGGAGCAGCGGAGGAAGTTTGAAAGTTTCGGGCGAGAAAAGCAGAGAAGGCACGGAGGGTTTGGGAAGGAACCTCGAGAAGGAATCAGGCGAGGATCCAGAGGAAGGGAGGCCTTCGACGTCAGGTGGGGTTGTCCAAAGAGGGCTCGACCCTCCTCAAAAAGATCCGGACAAAGGGACCTAGAAGGGCGATGCGGGCCCCAGAGAAGGCCGGTCCTTTGCGAAAACTGTTAAGGGGAGAAAGAGTGATTTCCTTTCACTCCCGCCCCTCTTGCCGGTAAATAATAGGATAATGGCTCCTTCTGCTTCGATGGGTCCTTTTTTATCCATGGAAGAGTTTTCTTTAGTGGGTAAGTTTCTGGGTGGAAGGCCGGATATAGAGACTATACGATCCTGGGCTCTTTCCAAATGGAGAACGGTGGGGAGTATGGAGGTTGTTGCCCTGTCCAGGGGGTTTTTCATCATAAGATTTAATAACAAGGAGGATGCGAACCGCGTTCTAACTGGAGGACCCTGGTTTTTAGGGAAACACAGTCTATTCCTCAGGAAGTGGGGGGAGGATTTCGACCCTGAAAAATAGAATATCAATATTGCCCCTATTTGGGTTCGTCTTCCTAACCTACCATCTCAGTTTTTCAATGAGTATTGGCTGCAAGGCATCGCTAGAGCGATTGGAGAACTGGTTTCCATAGATCATGCAACCTTGGCTAGGACAAGGATGACACATGCAAGAATATGTGTCAACGCTAATTTAGACTCTGAGCTGCCAAATATTGTGGAGCTAGGGTACGAAAACTACCTAAGAAAATAGGCGATGGAATATGAAAACAGGCCAGCTTTTTGCCCTGAGTGCAAAACCCAAGGCCATTTGCAAAATCAGTGCCCTAATCTAGCAGCTAGCAGAGAAAACCAAAGGATGGAAGGCAAACGAGCAAATGAGAAAGGGTTTCCTAGGAACCTCCCTCTAAATGGAGGCCCCATGGGCAAAGGAGGGTTTAGGCCTTCTAAAAATAACCACATTTATCAGGAGAAGACAAAACAGGGGGCAGGGCAAGGTCAGAGCAAAGACAAGCAACATCTCACCGACGAACAGGAAAATCAGGTAAGCCCTAAAATTCCAAGCTCAAATAAGTTCAAAATTTTAGAGGATCTAATGGTAGAAGAGGAGAATGAGGAATTAGAGGAAGGAAACCTGCAAGGTGAAATCCCTGAAACCCTAGAATCCCCATCAAGGGCGGGTCCTGCAAACCCCATAACCAAGAACCCCTCAAGCCCCCAGGGAGGGGTAAGGCAAAATCCTAGAGAATATAGAAAATGGGTGGAGGAGATAGAGTCTTCAAAATCAGACCTCCCCACCATCATAGCCAGAAGCCCGTCAAACCATCTAGAAGGTTCAATACAAAAATTAGGAGAATACAGGAAACAGATGGAGGAGTTAGAATCAAGGATTGAGGTGGTAGACATGAATGATGGTGAGGAATGCGTTAGTCCGGTTCTACAACAGATAGTTCATCCACCTTTCAGCCCCAAGCAGACCAGGAGTACTACTAAGTCACCTATTGACTATGGCAGTGAGAGAAAGAAGGGGAGGATGTCAAATGCAGAGCACAACAGAATGAGGATTGACAATGAGATTGCCAGTGGCAAACAAAAAACACTGATACAACAAGTTATCCCAGGGCATGAAGATAACAAATCAGGAAAACCTCCTCAAGGGAGGGGGAAGGGGAAAAACTCTAAACAATCTAAATGAAGGTTCTCTCATGGAATGTGAGAGGCCTCAATGGCCGACCCACTCAGAGGGTGGTTAGCTCGTTAAGAAGGCAATACAATCCAACAATTTTGATGCTGCAAGAAACAAAATTAGACGAAGCCCAGTCAAAAACAATAGCAAAAAAGATGTGGAGTCAAGGGGACATGGTGTGCAAACCGGCTAGAGGAACTTCAGGGGGGCTCATGGTTCTTTGGGATCCTCGGGAGGTGGATGGCAGCATTATCCAAGATGATGACAGGGTGCTGAGTGTTTTTTTCCATGATATTAACAACAATAGATCGTGGATCTTCTCAAATGTCTATGCTCCCAATGATGTTCAAGGGAGAGCTTCTTTGTGGGAGTACCTGGGTAAACTGGGTGATGCTTTCCATGACATCCCGTGGGTGGTGGCAGGCGACTTCAACACGCCATTATACCCCTCGGACAAAAAGGGTGGAACAGGGCTCCCAACCAGAAGTATGGAAGACTTCAATGACTTCGTAAACTCGAACCAACTGATGGATGTGAGGCTAAGAGGAGCCAAGTATACTTGGAGCAACAAGCGAACAAGAAGCCAACTTATCCAGGAAAGACTTGACAAGTTTTTCTTATCAAAGGAGGCAATTGCTGGGTTTGGAGACTCTACTCTGCAAACTCTTCCCAAAATTTCCTCCGACCACAATCCCATCCTTTTGGAGGTTCCAAAGTCAAACTCCTTCAAAAAACCTTTTCGATTCCAGTCAATGTGGATCAGGCACCCGGAGTTAAAAGAAAATATTTCCAGATGGTGGCAGCAACCCTTTCAGGGAAGTTCAGGTTTCAAACTTGCTCAAAAGCTGAAATTAGTAAAGGATAAACTTAGAATTTGGAATAAGGAGGTTTTTGGGAACCTGTTTGAGAACAAGAAACAAGTGGGAGAAAGGTTGCAGGTCATTGACAACTCGATACAAAATGGTATCGGTGATGAAGCTACTAGGAAGGAGGAGCAAGCCAAGCTTTCAGAATATCACAATATTTTGGCTTGTGAAGAGATATACTGGAGACAGAAATCCAGGGCTTTATGGCTAAAGGATGGTGACTTGAACTCAAAGTTCTTTCATGTCACAACCTTGAGGAACAGAAGTAATAACAAGATCAGAGAGTTGACCAAAGTTGATGGATCCAAAACCCAGGATTTGATTGAGATCAGAGAGGAAGCAATTGCTTATTTCAGCTCCCTTCTCGGGGATGAATCCTAGTGTATAGAGGAAGCCAAGGACACTCTCCTCCAGTTCATTCCTAGCTTGGTTGATGAGGCCATTAATGGTAAGCTTCTTGCTCCCTTCACTGATGAAGAAATCAGAAATGCTTTGTTTAGTATGGAACCTGAGAAGGCCCCTGGCCCTGATGGGTTCCCTCCTCGGTTCTTCCAAGTTTTCTGGGATATTGTGGGAGAGGATGTCATTTCTGCTATCAAAGAGTTCCAGGCTTCAAAACATATCCCGAGAGGGTTCAAGTCCACCTTTATAGCCCTGATTCCTAAGGGCCCAACACCGGAGACAATGGCAGATTTCAGACCGGTTAGTTTATGTAACGTATCCTACAAGATTTTAACAAAAGCCATTGCTAACAGGATGAAAGAAATATTGCCCCTCATTATTGACTCTGGTCAAGGAAGCTCAGTTTAGGGGAGATCAATTGTGGATGGTGTGATCACAGTCCATGAAGCTCGCACTCTGCTAGGCAAACCAACAAGGAGGTCTTTGCCCTAAAGCTTGATATGAATAAAGCTTTTGACCGCATTAACTGGGATTTTTTGATGGTTGTTCTTCTGAAGTTCGGCTTTCATCCTCAGTGGGTCAGGCTGATAAAAGAGTGCATATCCGAACCTTGGTTCTCAGTTTTGGTTAATGGCATGACAGCTGGGTATTTCCAGAGCCATAGGGGGCTCAGACAAGGAGATCCGATTAGCCCAATGTTGTTCATTATAGTAGCAGAGGCATTAGGTAGAACTATTAAAGCAGCATGCACTGCTGGATTAATTTTGGGGATTAAAGCCACCTCTCTCACCAACCCAGTTTCTCACCAACAATTTGTTGATGACACTTTGATGTTGACCCAGTCGTCAGTGGTTGAAGCCAGAAGGATTAAGCACATTCTCCAACTCTACGAGGATGCGGCGGGACAGAAGGTGAACTTCAACAAGAGTAAGCTTTACTTCCTCAACACCCCAATTCAGAGACAAGCCAGAATAGCAGAGATTTTGGGATGTTCGATAGCGACTCTTCCTACCTCTTATTTAGGCCTTCCCCTTTTCTATGGTCCTCCGAGAGAATCTATGTGGGATAGAGTGGTAGAAAGAATCCAAAAGAAATTGGCTGGTTGGAAAGGACATTTTTTATCTCAGGCCGAGAAACTTACTCTCACTAAGGCATCCTTACAGAGCATTCCGATTTATTTTCTATCTGTGTTTAAGGCCCCAACCAGAGTATACCAAAAAATTGAATAGCTCCAAAAGAATTTTCTCTGGTCTAGGTCAGAGGAAAAATAGAGGATCCACCTTGTGGGCTGGGGCAAGGTTTGCAGGCCGAAAGAAAATGGGGGGCTAGGACTAAGAAGAGTTGCTCACCTAAACACAACCTTGCTAGCCAAACAAGCTTGGCGTCTCATTATCAATGAGGAGAATGAGTGGACTGCCATAATTAAAAGAAAATATCTTCAAGATACCGATTTCCTAAATGTCACGGTGCACAGTAGAGGTTCGACATTCTGGAAAGCAATCTTAACTAGTAGAGAGGTCATAAAGAAAGGCCTAAGATGGGTTCTAGGGAACGGGTAGAAGATCAGGTTCTGGGATGACAGGTGGGCCAAGGATGAAGTTTTATCTCAGGTTCCTCACCTAGCGAGGATCAAAAGAATCACAGAGGATCTCATAGGAAGGAAAGTGGTTGATTTCATGAGCCAGGACAGAGGAAGGCTTATTTGGAAATAGATAAGGATTCAAGGATTTGAAGCTGAATCAGAAGAAATCCAAAGCATCCTGCATCAACAATTCATTTCCATGAGACCTAAGGAGGATCATGTAATATGGGCAGCTACCGAAAATGGGCAGTTCTCAGTCAAATCTGCATACATGCTAATGTTAGATATCGAGGACCCCACACTCCGGACTCAGTTGGTGTGGGTCAAAAATCTTATTCCTAAAGTTGCAATGTTCTCGTGGTTGGTGATCCAAGGCAGGATTCTTACTATTGACAACTTGATAAGGAAAGGTATGATAGTTGCTAACCGCTATTTTTTGTGTAAGGCCAATTGGGAGTCCACCCTCCATATTTTCCTTGAATGCTCGGTCTCTCTGAGGGTCCTCAATGGGTTATTTCAAGCCTTTAGCATTTGCTGGGTTAGACCAGCCACCATCATTGACCTCTTCCTCCAATGGCCAAATCCCTTTGTTAGCCTCAGGCTGAGGTTTTTTTGGAAGATTTGTCTCCATCATTTTCTTTGGCAGGTTTGGCTAGAAAGAAACCATAGAGCATTCCATGAGTCGAGCCATGATGTTACCTCCATCACCAATAAGATTCTTACCTTCGCCCATGAAAACGTCAGCCTTATTCCTCATGAAGCTCGAAATCCTTCCCCCTAGGAGAGGCTGATCGCTCAATCCTTAAATATTACTCTGGGCGAGAAACCTGTGTCTACCAAGGTCAATCCCAGATTAGATGTCAAGTGGAAACCACCCCCGGTTGGTTGGTTCAAGCTCAACTTCGATGGGGCTTCTAAAGGTAACCCTGGCAAAGCAGGGGCTGGAGGAGCTGTGAGAGATCATCAAGGCTTGCTGGTGATGGCCTTTTCTGAATAGCTGGGAACAAGGACTAACAACGAGGCGGAAGCAAGAGCATTATGGAGGGGTCTTCAATTGGCTCAGGAGATTGAAGGTAATCTAATTATCGAAGGAGATTCGATGCAAGTCATAAACCTTCTCAGCAATGGGAAAAATCCTTCGTGGCGGATTAAGACTGTCATCGAAGAGGCTAGGATTCTCTACCAGGCCAGGAATGATCGGAAGGCCCAGCACGTGTTTAGGGAAGCAAATAAAATAGCTGATATCTTGGCCAATATAGGGGTGGAAGTCGTTGGGCTGGTCACTTGGGAACATGGGGTCCCAAGTGATGTGGAAAAAATTATTCAAAATGATCGCCAATGATGATGAACCTATGGGGATCGGAAAAAGGGAGAGGAGTTTCATTTTTGTTTTGTCAGTATTGCTTCGGTCCTTCTTGTGACGGCTTTAGTTTTCTTTGCAATGGGGGAAGGATCCAGGTGGCATGGTGGCCTCATGTGATGGGGTTAGGGGCAAAGGCAGCGGCCAAGGACCGATGTCACGATTTCATGACATGTCGTAGTTTAAGGAAAAGCAAAATACAACAAGAAAGGAAAAGTGTCGCGATATCGCGACATGTCGAGCAAGAAAGAAAAAGGGTCGCGATATCGTGACATGTTGAGCAAGAAGGAAAAAGGGTCACGATTTCATGACATGTTGAGCAAGAAAGAAAAAGTGTCACGATTTCGTGACATGTAGAGCAAGAAAGGAAAAGTGTCGCGATATCGTGACATGTTGAGCAAGAAAGAAAGGGTGTCGCGATCTCGCGACACGGTGAGCAAGAAGGAAAAAGTGTCACTTTTTGGCGACATGTTGAGCAAGAAGGAAAAAGTGTCGCGATATCGCGACATGTCGCATTTTCGCGACCAAAAGAGAAGAGAAAGAGCAAGAGGGAAAAAGTGTCGCGATATCGCGACATGTCGCATTTTCGTGACCAAAACAGAAGAGAAAGAGTAAGAAGGAAAAGTGTCGCGATATCGTGACATGTCGCACTTTCGTGACCAAAAGAGAAGAGAAAGAGTAGGAAGGAAAAAGTGTCGCGATATCGCGACATGTCGCATTGTCGTGACCAAAAGAGAAGAGAAAGAGTAAGGAGGCGAAAGTGTCGCGATATCGCGACATGTTGGATTTTCATGGGCAAAAGCCAAGAAAAGGAGCAAGGAGGAGAAAGTGTCGCGATATCGTGACATGTTGCATTTTCGTGTCCAAAAGCAACAATAGAGGTCAAAGAGGCGGAAGTGTCACGATTTCGTGACATGTCGCATTCTCGTGACCTAAATAGAAGAGAAAGAGTAAGAAGGAAAAGTGTCACGATATCGCGACATGTCGCTTTGTCATGACCAAATGAGAAGAGAAAGAGTAGGAAGGAAAAAGTGTCGCGATATCGTGACAAGTCGCATTTTCGTGACCAAAAGAGAAGAGAAAGAGTAAGGAGGCGAAAGTGTCGCGATATCGTGACATGTTGGATTTTCACGGGCAAAAGCCAAGAAAAGGAGCAAGGAGGCGAAAGTGTCACGATTTCGTGACATGTTGGCTTTTCGTGTCCAAAAGCAACAAAAGAGGTCAAAGAGGCAGAAGTGTCACGATTTCGTGACATGTCGCATTTTCGTGACCAAAACAGAAGAGTAAGAGCAAGAAGGAAAAGTGTCGCGATATCGTGACATGTCGCATTTTCGTGAACAAAAGAGAAGAGAAAGAGTAGGAAGGAAAAAGTGTCGTGATATCGCGACATGTCGCATTTTCGTGACCAAAAGAGAAGAGAAAGAGTAAGGAGGCGAAAGTGTCACGATTTCGCGACATGTTGGATTTTCGTGGGCAAAAGCCAAGAAAAGGAGCAAGGAGGAGAAAGTGTCACGATATCATGACATGTTGCATTTTCGTGTCCAAAAGCAACAAAAGAGGTCAAAGAGGCTGAAGTGTCACGATTTCGTGACATGTCGCATTCTCGCGACCTAAACAGAAGAGAAAGAGTAAGAAGGAAAAGTGTCGCGATATCGCGACATGTCGCATTTTCGCGACCAAAAGAGAAGAGAAAGAGTCGGAAGGAAAAAGTGTCGCGATATCGCGACATGTCGCATTTTCGCGACCAAAAGAGAAGAGAAAGAGTAAGGAGGCGAAAGTGTCGCGATATCGCGACATGTTGGATTTTCGTGGGCAAAAGCCAAGAAAAGGAGCAAGGAGGCGAAAGTGTCGCGATTTCGCGACATGTTGGCTTTTCGTGTCCAAAAGCAACAAAAGAGGTCAAAGAGGCAGAAGTGTCGCGATTTCGTGACATGTCGCATTTTCGTGACCAAAACAGAAGAGAAAGAGTAAGAAGGAAAAGTGTCGCGATATCGCGACATGTCGCATTTTCATGACCAAAAGAGAAGAGAAAGAGGAGGAAGGAAAAGTGTCGCGATATCGCGACATGTCGCATTTTCATGACCAAAAGAAAAGAGAAAGAGTGAGGAGGCGAAAGTGTCATGATTTCGTGGCATGTTGGTTTTTCATGGGCAAAAGCCAAGAAAAGGAGCAAGGAGGCTGGAAGCAGAAAGAGTGCAATATGGGAGACGAATGTCGCGATTTCGCGACATGGTTCATTTTCGTGACTTGTCGCATTTTCACGACTTTTAGTGGCAAAGGAGCAGAACGTTGGCAGAATGTCACGATTTCGCGACATGTCTCTTTTTCGTGACATGTCACCGTTTCGCGACTCTTCAGAGCAAATGAAGGAGAAGTCTTAAGGACGTCGCGATTTCGTGACAGGTCGCATTTTCGAGGCTGGGGCAGCAAGAGAGCAATGCGGTGGGCCACTGCCTGTGTTCTTAGGTGTTGGTAAATATGTGTAAGGGGCGGTGCTCCTTCTTGGCAGGGGGACCTCAGAAGGGTACTAGCAGCGAAGGACAGACTGTCCCTATTGAGTTTTTGATCCGTAACAACATAGTGCTGATTTTGTAAAAGGTTTTGGGTCAACCTGGAAAACCCGGATGTAATGAAATTGTACCTTAATTACCAAAAAAAATAATTAATTATTAATTAATTTTAATATTAATTATAAGTTAATTTATGTTAATTTTAAATAACCCTAAGGTGGGTTATTAAGTCAAAATTTGAAAATTCGAATTCGACATCGAGCACCGACGTGGGGAGCAAATTAACCAAGTGTGTATAAAAGGGGGACTACCCCACCTTAGCCAAAGTCTCTTATGCCTTCGAATTAAATTTAATGCTATGCGAGCTTGTGCGAATCATGTTGTGCAACAAGAGGATTTCGTTTTTATTAAAGTTCTTAGAGGAGGCAAAAGGATTTCACCCACCAAGGAGGGAGCCTTGGTCACCAAGCGCTGGTAGCGCAGTTGGCAACCGCAGTGTGAGCAAGACGTGAGGGCAGCGATTGGCGCAGGTTCGAATCCGCGGGAGGATTATTTTTTTTTGTGTTGAAATCGACGGTGGACGAAGGTTGAAAAGGAAGGAAGTATTCCTTCCTTCATGTGGGCGTCTATAGCCCACGTGGTGGGCACCAAAGCGCTAAGGCGCTTGGCGCTTGGGGAGACAGTGGTTCGAATCACATCGAAACCCTTTTGGGGAGAAGTCAAAGGTATGCATTAGTTGAGCACCAAAATTTTTAGAGGAATTAGTTGAGCTATTAAAAATTAATTTTTGCATAATTTATTTGGCTTGTAAGGTTTTAAGGGGAGTTATAAGGTTGATGCAAAATAAATTTTTGGTGTTATTTGCTTTAGTGTTTGAAAAGAGCAATAAGGTGTTTTAGGAATATTGTTTGAGTTTTTGTGGTGTTGGATATTATTTTAAGTTGGAGATTATAAGGTGTATCCAAATAATTATTTTTCATGTATGATTTGATGAATGTTAATTCCAAGAAGGAGCAATAAGGTGTATTTGAGCTTTGATTATTTTTGTGTCTAAGGAATATTTGAGAAAGTGTTAAGAGTGATATTTTGTCATCTAACCATTGAAATTGGAAAGAAGGAAATTGTGATTGAGACAGGTTTTCTAAGGCCACTTCTACATCAAACAAAAAGGTATGGGCACATCTTCCTAGTGAGTGATTGTTGAATGTTGTGAATGCAAAGTTGGAGTGAAAAGGATTGTTTGGTAAGCATTGTTGAGTGTGTTTTGAATTAATGCTTCAAGGTTTTCTGGAATAAAGAGTTGTTGATAAAACCTTGTTTGATAAGCATTGTTGTTGAAGTGATTAGTTGAGTGAACTTGAACTAGGGTTTGCAAAGATCATGAGTATCATTGTTATGTGAAGATTGTTTGATAAGCATTGTTGTTGAAGTAAGTGAGTGAAGAACTTGAACTAGGGTTTGCAAAATCATGAGTATCATTGTTATGTGAGATTGATTGATAAGCATTGTTGGAAACATTTGAGTGAGTGTTCTTATGCTTGGACTAGGGTTTGTAAGCAAGGATTAATTCATTGAGTGATTGGTTGAGTAGAGTTGGTTGAGCCTAGTCAAGTGGATGTGTTGTTGTGATAGTTCAAGTTCTATGAAACAAATTGTTCTATATTCTAATTTGAGTTGAGAAAGAGATTGAGTGTTGATGAATGTGAAACATATTGAGTCTCTAACAATTCTCTATATGTTTTTGTGATAAAAGAGAGATTGAAAGTGATTGAGAGTTTGTGAGTGTGAAGCATATTGAGTCTCTAACAATTCTCTATATGTTTCTGTGGTAAAAAGAAATATTGAAAGTGATTGAGCATTGTGGTGAGTGTGAAGCATATTGAGTCTCTAAAAATTTTCTATATGTTTTTGTGGTAAAAAGAGTGATTGAAAGTGATTGAGCATTGTGGTGAATGTGAAGCATATTGAGTCTCTAACAATTCTCTTTATGTTTCTATGAGATTGGACAAGTTCTAGTGTGGACTTGTTGAGTAGATTTGAGGTAAGTCTTAGAGAAGACTTGTGGACAGATTTGTGTGAGCTTTTGTGGAAGCTTACAATATAGTTTGAGAACAGAGATTGAGAGCAGATTTGGATAAGTTCTAGTGAGGACTTATTGAGCAAATTTGGACAAGTTCTAGTGAGGACTTGTTGAGCAGATTTGGACAAGTTCTAGAGAGGACTTGTAGATAGATTAGTGTGAGCTTTTGTGGAAGCTTACAAGGCATATTTGAGATAAGTCTTTGAGAAGACTTGAGAGCAGAGTTGATTGATTGATTTGTTCAGACCTTGGGTTAAGGTTTGGGGCAGATCTAGCAGAGTTGATTTGAGATTAAGTCAAGCTTTGTGTTAAGGCTTGAGGATAGATATTGAGGATAAATTTGTGCTAGATCGAAGGACTATGTTTAGTGTAGATCAGAGGACAGATATTGAGGATAGATTTTGGTGCATATTTGAGGATAGGTTTATGCCAAACTAGAGATAGAGATTGAGCAAATTTGTGCTAGACCGAAGGACTGTGTTTAGTGCAGATTTGAGACAGATCTTTGAAGGTGACAGAGTATAGAGGACGATAGTCTCTAGTGGATAGAGATCCATTAGCTAGGGCAGTGAGGACAGGTGTCTTCAGTGGATAGAGATCCATTAGCTAGAGCAGTGGGGGTAGCAGTTCTTCTAGAAGATCACCAATTAGAGCTAAGGAGAAAGAGTTCTCCTATGGATAGAGATCCATGAACTTGATTAGGGGATTGGTGTCTCCTTTGGACAGAGGTCCATAAACATTGTAATAGGGAAAGGATTCCCAAGAGATTGATTGAGAAAATTTTAGTGAAATATTTTCTCCGTGGAGTAGCCCACATTGGGTGAACCATGTTAAATTGGTGTCTCTATTATGTGTGGTGATTTGTGCATTGCTTTGATTATTGTTGTTGATATTGCTATCTATACATTGCATAATATTGATTGGGAAAGAAAAGTAAAAAGTGGTCTTATACTGTTCACCCCCTCTTAGTATAAGCTTGTGTTCTTCAATTGGTATCAAAGTGAGTTCCTTCGAAATATTTTAACAACTTGAAGGAAAAACTTTCAAGAACACAATGGATTCTAAGAATGGGTCCTTAGATAATTCAACACCAATATTTTATGGAAGTGATTATATATTTTAGAGTATGAGAATGAAGATTCACCTGATGGCACTTGGCAATGAAATTTGGGAAGCATTTGAAAATGGATACATACCACCAGTTGATCCACCTACAGATAGGGAAGGTAAGCTTCTACAACATTACAATTCAAAAGCAATGAATGCAATTTTGAGAGGTTTGCATAGAAAAAAATTCATAAAAGTTATGCATTGTAAAGATGCAAAAGGAATTTGGGATAAGTTACAAAGCATATATGAAGGAGATAAAAGTGTCAAAAAGGCAAAGATATGAAATATCAAGGGACAATTTGAATATTTAAAGATGAAGGATGAGGAAAACATTAGTACTTATCTACTTCGGGTAGATGAGGTTGTTAACACCATGCAAGGACTTGGACTTGATATTGAAGAATATGATGTTTGTGATAAGATCTTAAGATCTCTTCCAAAAAGGTTTAGTGAAAAGATCTCTGCTATAGAGGAATCAAAATATGGTGATATTTTGACAAGAGATATGTTACTTGGTATTCTTACAACTTTTGAGTTAAGAACAAAAGAGGAACCTAATATCCGGAAGGAAGCAGCCTTCAAAGCTACTAAGAAGACAAAGAGCAAAAAATTAGATTCAAGCAATGAGTCATCCAGTGATGAAGAAGCCAATTATGGCAGAAGGAATAAGGATTCAAGAAGATTTAAAGATGCAAAATCTGCTAGATGTTTCAATTGTGGAAAGTATGGTCACTATGCAACTGATTTTCAAGAAACTAAAAATAACAATGATGAAGAAAAATAGGATCACAGGAACAGGGAATCAGAAAGATATAGGTACCAAAAGAAAGGCAAGGATGGACAAGGCAAACAAGGAAAGAAGTTCTTTCAAATATAAAAGAGGAGCTACTATGCAGACAAGGCAAGTAAGTACTCAAGTGATAGTGATAATAGTTTCTTAGATAATGATAAAGATGAAGTCCTATTTTTGATTGAAGAAAAAAAGAAGTTAAGAAAAGGTCACCAATAATTCTCAAGTGTTTTAGATGTGGTAATTTTGGACATCTTGAAGATAGTTGTACAAGGAATGGTTTTAGTTTTAGTGATGATGAATATGAAGATACACTTGAAGGACCAGAAGAGAATATTCTAATGGCACTAGAAGAAGAAGGAGGTGATCCTACAGAAGACAAGTAAAAAAAGAATGAAGATGTTCTCAAAGGCAAACAAATAGAGGAAGAATCAGAAAAAAGGAGTTGATCTTGAGGGAGAGCTTATTTATGCTCTTAAAACTTTAAATAAGGTAAGAAAGAAAAACTCCCAACTTGAGTTTCAATTTCAAGAATGTGATGAAGAGAGAGGAAATCTTATAGAGGATCTAAACAAGTCAATGGCTAAGACAAAGAAGTTCAAGGATAAGTTAGAAGCAAAGGTCTTAGAATGTGAAAAGTTAGAACAAGAAGTAGCCCTTCTAAGGGAAGAAGTAGAGAAGTCTAAGGATAAGCTACATAAGTTTGGAAGAAGCTCAAAGAATTTGGATAAGATCATCAAGGCACAAAAGCCTACATCAAGCAAGACAGGTCTTGGTTTTGAATAGGCTCAAAAGAAACAAGAAGAGGAGTCAACCTCAAGTTCTGAAGAAGAAGAAACTTTAGAAGAAGATAGTGTGAGAGAAAGTGAGACTTATGAGGAAGAGTTGGATAATAGAAAGTTCAACAAGGAAAGGAACAATGCACAAAGAAGAAACAGATGGAACAAGAACCAGTACAAAGAAAAAGAGACTAAGAGACCAATGAGGTCAAGGCAAGGAAATTTCAATGGACGATGTTTCTCATGTCACAGATTTGGGCACATGGCTTCATAGTGCATGACACATGAAATACAAGAGTATGGGAACTTCAGGAACAAGCAACTTTTCCATGGGTATTACTACTCATGTAATCAGTTTGGTCACAAGGCAATGAATTGTAGGGTTCATGACAAGAACAGATATGGCTTCACTAGGAGAAATCCCAAGACATTTGCACCTCCAAGGAATAATAACATTAAGTGTTATAAGTGCAATAATTATGGACATATAGCAAAGTGGTGTAGAGTAGACATTCCAAAATCAAGCATGAACATGAAAAGGAATAGGAATATGGACACGAACAAGAACATGAATATGGACATGAACATAATAGGAATATGGACAGGAATAGGAATATGGATAGGAACAGGAACATGGACATGAACAGGAATAGTCAAAGAAATCATAATAATCAAATGAGAAGGAAAGAGGACAAAGGTAAATATCAGTGCTTGCTGGGAGTATAAATACTCCCACCCCAGAATTAATCACCTTAAGAGGAGGTGGGGGAGGGGCTAAGCTAAGAGACTCATTCTTAGCCTCGATCCCCAAAGGTGACCCTTTGCCATTGATATAAAATAGGGAGAGATTTGAGTAAAGGGGAGAGATTTGATTTAAGAAGAGAGCATTGAGTCAGGGCAAGCAATTCCCCAGGGAGAGCAAAACAGGAAAAATATCAAGTTTTGGTAAAAATAATTTGGGTTGCCATCAATGACAAAGGGGGAGATTGTTGGACATTTTGAGTAGATGAGTTGTCATTGATGTCAAGAGTGAGTGGTCATTGATGTCAAGCTTTCAACACCAGTCAATGGTAATTTTAGTGGGCAACATCAGTTTCAGGTTCTCCAATAAGCGCAAAAGGATAGTCCATTTTTAGTTGATCATGACCCAGTTCCAGGAAGTCAGATGTGGTCCAAAGTGCAAATAAGAATCCAAAGTGAATAATATTATAATATGTCTTTATAATATTATACAGGGAAGTTTAAATTAATTATAAATTAATTAATATAATTTTTATTATAAATTAATTTATTAATTAATTTACTTAACTTATAAGTTATTTAAATTAATTATTAATTAATTTTAATATTAATTATAAGTTAATTTATGTTAATTTTAAATAACCCTAAGGTGGGTTATTAAGTTGAAATTTGAAAATTCAAATTCGACATCGAGCGCCGATGTGGGGAGCAAATTAACCAAGTGTGTATAAAAGGGGGACTATCCCACCTTAGCCAAATTCTCTTATGCCTTTGAATTAATTTTAATGATATGCGAGCTTGTGTGAATCGTGTTGTACAATAAGAGGTTTTTTTTTTTATTAAAGTGCTTAGAGGAAGTAGAAGAATTTTACCCACCAAGGAGGAAGCCTTGGTCACCAAGCACTGGTAGCGTAGTTGGCAACTACAGCGTGAGCAAGACATGAGGGCAGTGATTGGTGCAGGTTTGAATCCATGGGAGGATTATTTTATTTTATGTTGAAATCGATAGCCGACGAAGGTTAAAAAGGAAGGAAGTCTTCCTTCACATGGGTGTCTATAGCCCACGCGGTGGGCACCAAAGCGCTAAGGCGCTTGGCGCTTGGGGAGATGGCGGTTCAAAATTTAGGATAGAAAAGAATTTAGGTTTTAAGTCTTCTCTTGCTTTGATCCTAAGAATCCATCACCTAATAAGAGCAGACACTATTTGGGAACCACCCCCTCCTGGGTGGATATAATTAAACTTTGATGGTGCATCTAAGGGTAATATGGGCCAAGCTAGAGTAGGTGGTGTCATCAGGGATGCAAAGGGATGAATTTTGTTGGTGTTTGCTAAAAATATTAAAACCCAAACTAGCCATGTAGCTGAGGCTAGAGCTCTCTTTCAAGGAGTCTTGCAGTTAAAATATTTGGGTTTTAGAAAAGTCATAATCAAAGGTGACTCACTCAATATCATTAATATGGTTAGAGGGATGCAAACTCCAACTTGGAAAATCTCAAACCTATTGGAGGAAGTACATAAATTGGCCCAAATATTTGAAATTGTCCAGCACCAACATGTATTTAGGGAGGGTAACAATTCAGCCAATTTTTTGGCTAACCTGGGCACCTCTCAAAATGACATCATAGTTGGAATAGGGAGTTTTCGAAAGGCTTAATCCAACTAGCTAATGATGTTAGAAGAAGGTAATTTTCTTGCTGCTTATTTGGTGGCTGTATTTCAACTCTATTCAAGGGGGATTTCATGGTACTTTTTAAATTTTAGGAACCATATTTTTAAATTCAAACAAGAGGAGATCCTGGTCCTGATGAGGTGGGAAGAGTGGGAACCAAAGGATGAATATTTGGGGAAGGAAGCTAGACCTAGTGGAAACAATAATTAGATTTCAATTTTGGGTGGTTTGTTGGGAATGTTTTTTATCTTGTCCTTTTTGTTTTGTTAGTCTAGTTAGCTCGGTCAGGGCATATGCTCTCCACTGCATGGGATTGAGTTGCTTTAGGCTATCTCATAATTTTAGGAGTATGTATGGAATTATTTTGGTAGTTTTATTTTGGTTCAATCATGTTGGATATTTGGATCCTGATTTCTCTTTTGTTGGCCTATGGGCCTCTCTTAATCTCTCAAAGTTGTATGGATCCATTTTGTAAAAGTTTTAGGGTTCGTTTCAAAACCCTTTCTTCCACCAAATCAAAAAAATAAATATTAATGTCCATTAGTTGCCAATATGGCTAATAGGACTACAAAATTATAGTGAAAAGAGTGTATGATAGTAACAATTAATGCACCCCTAAAGAGTAATATTGGACAAGCAAATAATAGACACAAAAATGTGAGCTATACAAGAAATATAAAGAAGCAAAAATACAAAAAATTCAAAATAAAAAGTGAAACTAGTACAAAGAGTTGCCAAAAATAAAGGACATACAAAGAAGCTCTAAAAGAGTTAACATGTAGCAATGATTTGCATAGCATCAACTAGCAACACTCCTAACACCCAACTCTAGAAAATATCAGTGAAGAGATTCAACTCTAGAAAATATCAGTGAAGAGATTCATGTTATCCATTGGTTGAGGCCTTTAAAGTCTATGTTGTCATTTCCTCACCAAATCTTATAGGGGTGACATGGTCTACATATTAACATAACTACTCACAAATAACTACTTAAATGCAATGTTTGATATAGGTCAAGCAATGAAGGAGCCCACAATATCCTTCATTGTGGTCATCTCATCATTCCTTCTAAACAAGATTGTTTTCTCTTTATGGTGATGTGCACATTGACTTTCTAGTAACCTTCACCCAAACGTTCACCATGTACAAGGTCTTCAGGGTTAGTACTGATCATCATGCCTTTGACCACTATGTTATCCTTATGGATCTGAGTCAAGTAGCATTCCCTTCTCTTAGTTTGAGTGATCAGTGTCATTTTCAATCCCTACATGGAAAATCAATAGCCCAGATAAATTCACTACATAGCGTACAATACAAACTAATTCAACCATTTTATATTTGAAATAATAGTCATACCATTGATGACTCTAGCCTAGAAGGTATTGAGCAATTGTCTATGCCTTGATCACCACCACCAATGTTGTGTCCAATTGTAGGGGTAGCATGTAGTGATGTTGCCTATGGAATTATATGCAAGGGATCATTACAACTTTAGGGGTGCAACATGTAAACATTTCAAATATGAAATCATGAAAAAATTGACACACCTCTATCTATGAAAGCCGTGTCAAAATCTCTTCAATATTTTTATCTTTCTCTGCAAGCTTCTCTTCCAACTTTTTTCATTCTCTGTAAGCTTCTCTTCCAACTTTTGCTTTTTCTCTATTGTATGCTCTTGCATCTAGTGCAACTTCTATATGTAACCCTCACCAGCAAACATAGTAGTCGATGATACTCCTTCATTGACACCCCAAACCTGACCCAATATTTTGGGTCCTAAAACCTTGGCAAGGACATCATCCTTAATATATTGATTTACGAAGCTTGCAAATGACATTGCATCATCTAATTTTTTTGGCAACACCACATGCATAGTTAACTATGAATATGTTAAAAAATCAATCGATATAACAATGGTTTGAATTTAAATGTATTTTTATTTCCAAGGGAATGTCACTTACGATTGTCTTCGTTACTTTTGGTGAAATAGGAGCCCCATCCTTATTTTTATGAGCTACCATCCACATAGTTGCCCTTGGTAGTGGAGTTTTCACATTTGGTTGGCTCTTCCTCTGTAGGATATATAGTTGGAGAGACATGGGGATAAGTCATATGATAAAACAATATAGCTATGTTTGTCACATATAATGGATGAGTATGATAGAATACCATTTTGTGCTCTAGTCGAGCATATCCTCTTTTACTGCAAGTGTGCATGATGGATTGGTGAGATCTATTTTATTTATTCCTTTGCCTCATTACCTACAATACAATGAATAAAATAGTATATAAATTCATTAGGGAGAGAAAGTTCCACAAAATTCACATGAACATAACAATGATATGAACTACCATAGCATATTGGCTAGTACTTGCCTTAAAGTCAGTGCTGCTCCTACCATTCACAAAGGCTTCCCAATATTTTTGTGATACACGAGGTGGGGGATTAGCAATTCTATCTGCATCATTATCATACTTATCATAGTGGTTTTTCACAAGTCGATGCTTATGATCACGCCATTGCTTGTCCATGGTCACAAAGACCCATTTCTTCATTGTGTTCAAAATGATATATTTTTGCTGCATCAAACCAATATCTTATTAGATGCAACATTTATATAAGTATTCAAAAATAGACATTGTGAACTCCATTGGCTATAAATTTACCATAATGAGTGTCCATAACTAGTTTTTAACTTCCACTAGGATTGCTCTCCAGTTTGTATGGGTGATAGGGACAATCTCCCTCACAATCACCCCCAAGTAAGATGTAAACTTAGTAGAATTTTCTCCTATGGGACTGTCCATTTAGATTGCAAATGATCTCCACCTTATCTGTGTTGCTTGAATTTGTTGCACATCTTGTTGGACCTCTCTTTCTATGATATTCAGTGATTGAAGTGTGTGATGACCTAGCATCAACACCTATACATTGGGCACCATCCAAACATCATTATGCCATATAGTATGACAAAAATGAGTAACCAACATCACAAGAAAATTTCTTGTGTGGTCTGCATACCTTCTTCATTAGCCAAAGCATCATTAACCTCATTTTGAGTATTCTTACCATTGGATTCATTTATGTTATGGGTTACCTCCTTATCTTCCTCATTCATGGAAATTCGTAGCTAGTATCTTCTACTAGTTGCTACAACCTCATTATTGGAACTCCTTATCTTTCTTATCTTCCTCATTACTGGCATGTGAGACCTTTTTCACTAAATCTTGATTTATTGCTTCAACCCCAACTACCGAGGCCTCTATCACTAACTCTTGATTTATTGCGACAACCTCAGCTACCTGTCACTAACTCCTAAAGACATTAAAGAGACCGACTTAAATAAAAATATATACCTATGAACATGCTTGTGTTGCTCCATTCTTTAGGAAATATAATTCAATTGCATGCATATTTTTGCAAAAATTGCAAAACAAAATTAAATGTCCAAGACAAGATAAAAATTGAATTGCAAAAATAAAATAAAAAATAATATATTGATCCTAAAATATTAGGTATGGATGTCAGGCTTGTGAACAAGTCACGAGTGGTTGTGGATGGATTGATCTTAGACAATGGAGTCTTTGCTCATATTTGAGGTCATATGAATTTGTTTACTCTGTTATGGAGCCTTTTGGCTCTCATTGTTGGTTTTCATAGCTATGCATTGCCATCAATAGCTTGGTACATGTATGGGCCATTTTATGGAATGGTCACATTAAATACCTTAAGGTGCTTTGGAATGAATCGAAAACTAAATCTAATAACATAAAAACTTGGCAAGTAGGTTGTTTATGAAGATAATCCAAATAAAACTATATGTCATCTTTAATTTTGATGTAAAATATTTGCAATTAGCTTTAGTGCATCATGTGTTTCTGAAACTATCCCCGATACGACGATTTCAAAATAAACTTTGCTTTTGAGCCTTCTCTTTCCTCTTTTCTAGAGAGGAACAATGGTCCAATAGGAAGCATGGGTAGATCCAACTTGTTCTATATATCTACTCATATCGAGGATGAAAAACATGTTGGAGAATCAGATAAAATTCAATGCAGAATTTTTTTAGTTCAATTTTATTAGTAACATGTTTATTGGTATTGTTTATCAATGATTTTACCATATTTTAGCTTCCCTCAAAAGCATTTTTTGGTGTAGTGAATAATGATATAATAATACATTATTTAATTCTTACATTTAATTTACTCATTCAAAATAGATTGCTAAAATTCAATAACAGTTGAATCAAAACATTTAGTAGGAATCAACTGATAACAGTTACATAGTTATATTTATGAATATGAATTGGTGTGTTATTGTATGAGTAATGAAGGTGATAGTTGAATCAATATTTATAAATGAGAAACTAAAGTATACATTCATAAAGGAAAAATACAACATTAAAATATGCACCTTATTCCTTCCAAACAATGTAAGAGTACAACTTTCTATAGAGGTTTTTCATATGTAACCATAAAGGATAATATTTTAAGTAAATCAAATAAGCATATTGTATACAATTCAATGAATTGTTCAACTTTTCAAAACATTTTTAATGTTACAATTTTCATTTCAGATTTCATGTAACAAATTGCTTTTATCCCCACTAAGTTATTGGTTGGAGGAGATAAGACATCATTCTAGCATTTTATCACCCAACTAAGTGATATTCAGTGAGTCTCCCCTTCTCAGCTTCACATTTGAAGTTCTGATCCTTCAAGAAGGGACAAATAGGTTGAACCACCCAACTAGAGAGATCACATGTAAAATGCTTCATGCATACTTCCATTATTCCATGGGTATATATCCATGACTAGTACTAGATTTTAGTGCAATAATCAATTACACTTTGGGAAAATGCAACTACTATGCATATACCTTCCCACATTCATGGTGCACCGGTTTGTTTGTCAAACCATGGTTTCCAACTAAATTCTCTCCATCTCATAAGGGTTCATGATTAATTTTTAATCAACATATAGAAGTCATAATGCATATGCATTTCTCATTTTTGACGATGTTTCACAATCAATTTATGACATTGAATTCATGCAAATCAATTTATGATAATGAATTCATGTAGTGAAAGTGTTTGTGTCCTTTTATCACCCTAGTTGAGAGTTGTCATGTGGGGTGATAGTCTTAGGTGTGGTGGTCACAAGGTAGAAGCATGCAAAATGTTCCTATCGTGTATGGTTGTAAACATTAAGGAATGATTGAATGGAAGTGATACTAGATATTGTTTGTACTTATAATCAATGTAGACCATACCTCTTGCATAATCTGAAATATTGTGCAATAAGGAATAGATGTGTAAAGATTTTAGTCATTTATTGAAATCTGTCAAGATAGCCTTAATGGCTTGATTCAGACCTTGTAAATGAGTTAGCTTGTTTCCATTTGTAGACCTTGTGCAATTTTGGTTGAATAAGTATGCTTTTAAGTAGTGTTTGGAAATAACAAAAGGATGTACTAGAAACCATCTTTCAAACCTATTATGATAACATGTAAAAGTGAGTTGTGTTATCTCTTTGTGCATGAATTATCCTGTGCAGCTTGAAAAGAGACTATTTCATATATATATAAGTTCTTTCTAAGTTATGTTGTTCAATCTTGCTATTGAATTAATCCATGTGAATAAGGACCTCAATGGACATCTCTCAAATATGAGAATGGATTTCTACATAGAAAGAGGTATACTTGCAATTCAAAGAGCTTGTATAGATTTGCTCTAACAATGTTGTCATTACATTGTATCCAACTATCTCACAAGAATAAATCACAAGTTCTTTATGGACATTTGATCCAACTGTAACACATACTTTGTGTTCCCTTGTGGAAATAAAACTGGAAATTGATACTTGATATGTTGCATTGTATTATTTAACCTTTTGCCATGAAAGTAAAGGTAGCCATAGAATGTGAGTTTCCTTTATGTTGTTATGGAATGAAAGAGTGAGTGTATTATTAGGATTTTATTTTGCAAATTGGGTGACAAAGGATAGTTGTTGCTATATGATGTTTGAATTCAAAATTTGATGGATTTATGTTATTCTATATATGACTAACAATTAGGAACAGTACTGTGTTCTCGATTCTAAGGGATGAAAATACACAATCTATGTAAATTATTGTTAGCAAAATTTCCATGTTCTTTCCAGGGATTCCATCTTATTTTAACTTTTTAAAATTATTAGCTACAAATTATCCCAGAATTTGATCTATATATAGAACAAGTTATCCCATGGATAGAAAAGATGAGATAAACCCTACATGTAATAGGGCTACCGTAGGTTATATTTTTAGGGTTTAAAATAAAAATGGATAAATATAACATAGTAAAATCTAGGCAGTTAAATGGTCAATATTAAACTAACAAGGATCAAAACAATTGAATAAAAATTTGTTAAATGGGTGCTTACCAAATATCACCCCTAAATAGATATTGTGATGGATCGACTTTGCATCCCTGCCTCCTACGAGCTGCCCTGAACATGCCCCTCCCAATGGCCACCTAGGGCCTACCTCTCTTTTTTCCTCCCCTATGCGAGAATCCCCTTATGCCCATCTATCATCCCCCCTCTCTTTTTTCTCATGGAGGTACTTTTGACTGGCCTGTGATATTGGAAAGGGTTAGCTGGTAAATCAGGAATAGCAGTTCACTTCTAAAAGCCTCTCTTTTTCACAAGGCTTGATAAATCAATAATAACAGCTCGATCTCTATATCGTAGGGTTTACTCACTTCTAAAAGCCTCTCTTTCTCCCTCCCTCACATGGGAAGCCACACACACACACACACATATATATATATATATATATATATATATATATATATATATATATATATATATATATATATATATATATATATATATATTAGGATGATTTTTAAGGGTGGTTTTAAACCATCCTCTTAGGTCTATTAGGGTGGTTAAAAACCATCATAAAAAAAAAAATCTAGTGTAGTGTTTTAAGGGTGGTTCTAAACCACCCTCTTAGGTCTATTAGGGATTTTTTTTACCGTTGTAAAAAACCACCATATTAAATCCACCCTTAAAACCCAAACTACACTCTTAGGGTCTTGTTGGTCACAATCTGCCTAAGTACTTATTATTTGTGCATCCTAGACCTGGCCAACATTGAAAGGCCAAAGGAGAGAGATGTACTCCAGGCCAATCTCTATAGAGGGTTGGCTCCGTTACTAATCTAATCTAGGTTAAAGCTTAGAGTAACAAGAAAGAAATGGGAAATGACAGAAAGAGATGGGAAATATTGCTATAAACCAGAAAAGTGCAGTGGGGATAAACTAACAGCAAGAAATCACATTAAGTGCTAATTAGCATGAAACCAAAAGGTAAGCACAGGAACCACTTATAGTTTGTAGAGACATCCAAAATGTATTTCAGTGTTCATTCCCTTACCAATAGTGATTAAATTTAGATGCAGAATTTAAAAGTAGGTAATAATGAACATAAACATAAGCACAAATGACAAGCAGAAAGTGATCAACCATAAGACTACTCAAGGAACCAAGAGCCGAATATCTCTCTATAGATGCAGAAAACTTAAAGTAATTTTTATAGAATGTTTATCCTCCTCTCATTACATTGAAATTCTTAGTATTTATAGGGGATTGTGCCTATTTCATTTAATACATATAAAAATAAAATTTTGATAGATAAAAAACCAATGAGAGTAATTTCCTCCTCAAAAAACCTTCCTTTAGGAATAGTGATTCGGCTCTAGTGGAGAGATGCTTGGGAAATCGGTAATATTGTACCTTGGAAATTTGCCTCAAGCATCGATGCATTGGGACGAATCAAAATTGGTTAAAAATATGAAACCTGGTCATTAACCTCAGGTAAGCATTACGCCTTGGAATCTCACCCTTGCCAAGAAAATTGATCGAATATTTACGAAGTCAGTGGATGGCACATTGAAAATGACCAAAAATCGCCCTTCGATATTTTAATCCCATAATATTTCAGCAAAAATCTTGGAATTTTAGCTTGCTTTGCTTCAAAAATTAAATGATGTCATTCATGGGTTCTTCCCAAGGGATTCTGTAAAAATGGCACCTTTTGAAATAGACTTCCCTGAAAGCAATCATTCAAAATTAACTTCGCCTAGGAAATGGGGCGACAGGTCTCTTTAGAGCAAGTGTAGGTGAAATGCCCTCTTCATGTTCTTCATTGATTTTTTGATAATTCACCCAAATTTTTCTTACCTTCATACATACCTACATCTAGAGCACATCCATATTTCAATTCTTCCTTCGATGATACACTTTTAAATTTGAAATAGGGTAAAATTTATTAGTTTTACCCCCAAAGGAGGGCGAAAAGGAATTTTGTCCCCTTTTGGAGTGAACTCAATTTTAGCTAATGTCATTTGCTAATTTTGCCTTGCATGGAATTTTCCTCCTTATTTTTGCCCATACACGAGCAAAATCACTAAAACGTGCTGAAGGAGGGACTCGTATCTTTTGTTTGCAATTTTTGCCCTTAAAATACCTCTTAATTGTTGTTTTCCCCTAAAGAGGGACAAAAAGGAGTTTCACCCCTCACTTGGGATGAAAACCCTTTATATATTTTTTCAATGTGTTCAACGATCAGGCCCACGACCTATGTTTCCTTTTGCATTGGATTTCACCTCAAAGAGGGGCGAAAAGCCTTTTTGGCTTTGACTTTTCAACCCTTCTTACCTGATGTAGCCACTTGCTCCTAAAATAATTATGTTCACCCCAAAGAGGGGTGAAAAGGAGTTTCACCTCTCCTTTGGGGTGAACTCACCTTTGACCCCTTTCTTTGACCAATTTCGTGCCTTTGTTTACACCTATTTTGAAACATGTTGTTTCAACTCAAGGAGGGGCGAAAGGGAATTTCATCCCTCACTTGGGGCGAAACCACTTTATGTCTTTTTTTTGTACTTTTCCACTTCGAAGCTAATGTTTCACCTCAAGGAGGGACGAAAGGGAATTTTACCCCTCACTTGGGGTAAAACCACCTTTTATGCCAATCTCGAGCGAAAATACTCTTCTAGCGCTCCTTTCTTTCCTTAGACATTTTCAGGCAAATTCAATTTTGTCAAGATGCAACCACTTCGGTTGTTGTTTTTCATCCCAAAGGAGGTTGTAAATGATTTTCATCTCTCTCTTGAGGCAAAATCACTTTTTCTTTTCTCTCTTGCCAGTGCTTTTAACTTAACAAATTTTTCCAATGCCTTTGCTTCCTGAAAACATCTATCACCTATTCCTCTATTTCATTTTTCCCATGATAATTAACTTTATTTTAACAGCCCATTATTTCTCAGTATAGTTTTAATGAAATAAAAAAGATAGGATGAAATAATAAAAATAATTACAGCAAAATAGGGTCGGCCAAAATTCACTGAATCGTTTATTATCCTTGCAATTTTTACAATGAAAACTTCAATAAAATTTTAATGTGGCAAAGTGAAAAAATTACCAATATTTCTGGCGGCTCTTAGGGTATCCAGCTCACATGGATGCAATCAACCCCAGGACTTTATCCATTGGGCTCAGCTATCAACACCATTAGTTGCATCATATATGTCGATTGTATTAGATGGTGTGTTTGATCCTACAGTCTCCTCTATTTTCTTCTATGTCTGCTTCTTTTGTCCCTTTGTTGCTTGTTGCTCTACTTTTGCCCACACTTGGGCTTCATGCTTGATGAGGCTCTCACTTATAGCTTCATACACTACAACCACCTCGACCCAGGAATCATCTATGAATGCTAAAAATGTTCTCAATGAATCTATGACAAAGTGTAGTTTTTCAACCTGATCCATGCTAATGCGGTTAGCCCTCTGCTGAAGTTCCAATAAATAAGATTCGATGTGCGTGAGACTCTCCATGCAAGGAAGTTTGTGTTCCTTCGTTATTGGTTCCTCCTAAACATAAATTTTTTAAGTATCTTCTATGAAAGCTTGTCAGGTCATCTTCAATTCTTTTCTTGGCAACGACTCATCTTGCTCATCAATGAAGCTCAAAAAATCCAGCATTGGCTAGAACCTTGAAATATAAGAGTGAAACACAATGCTCCTATTCAAACATGGTTATCAACTTACGGGTCTCTCTTGTGATCTCTAATCAAGAAAAATAGTCATGCAAAGTAATTCTGGCCCTGGACCAACTGCGATCCATCCCGCTCATCAGCTTAACCTAGAAATCTAAGTTTGCCAATGCTTGAAGTTTTAGCACCATTTCCAGTTTGGGTTCTAGCCTCTCGTCATCATTTTCCATAGTTTGCTCTCCAATAAAAATCACTATCCGAGCTTCATGAATATACAACTGGACCTTAAGTGCATCCATCGCCAAAGTCACACAATATTTCAATAAATGGTGATGAGTCTCTTTAATGTTTTCCTTAGAGAAGCTTGTTGATTGCATGGTTTTCTTAGCCAACTATTTCTACACAGTCTCAAGCTGTTAACTCTATTTTTTGCTCCTACCCAAGCTATCTAGTAGCCCTTGGCTTCTTTCTCCCATTCCTATGTCTTCTGCCAGTGCTCTACCTCTGATTTTGTTGTTTCCAGTTGATCTCTACTTTCAACTAGAGCATTATTCAACTCAATGATATTTGCCTCAGCCTCAAAGTAGCTCTTATTGTAATTTTTGTCATGTAGGTAAAGAGAAATCATATCCACCTACATATTCCCTAGTTTCTCCATAGTGTCAATCTTCGTCAGGTCCTCCATAATGACTTCACAAGTATAATCAATTGGAGTCATCTCTCGTTTAGGTTTTTGGACCTAGAGAATCATTTTACTGTATGGGACTCCATAGATTTAGGATCAAAAGTGACCTTCTTCAATGCCTTTTTTGGAGCCTGAGATTATTTCCTCTTATGGCTCTTCAGCCATTGTGATGCGCTTAATCGGGCTTAGCTCATCTTCACCGCAACAAGATGCTCTGGTACAATCTCTATCTTCGGCTCTGATAGCACCTACAACTCAAGAAAAGGAGCAAGAGGAAAGTGATTTTGTTGAGGTTTTGGCTTGGGAAGGGAAGTGGAAATGAGAATGGTTGGTGGAACAAAAGTGGTTAAGAGGATGGAAGTGAGGGTTTCGACTGCAGTTACGCTCACTCAAGGAGGAGCTTGTGTACTTATAGCCATGACAGAAGCTATGGGAACAAAATATGAAGGAAGCAAAAATATTTTGGGACCAGATGCAAAATAACTAAAAGAAATGAAAATAGTAGAAGCAAGGATAGAATAAGAGGGAGCATCGATGATTGGGAACTAGAAAATAGGAAGTGAAATGGAGGTGGTAGGTATACCAAATGGATGGGATACGAAAGCAATAACTATAGAAATAGGTACAACAGTCATCAAATACTCAATAGAAAGGTAAGAAGGTATAGAAAACGTACCTTCGGGCATGAACACCTTCTAAGCCAGTGATGAGGGTGATTGTGGTGTTGGCCCTCCCTTGTTTTGCTCCTCCTCTACCTCCTTCTCTGGATATATGACTTTCATGTGCTGGACATAATATTTTTCCTGAACCAAAGGAGGCTCTTTCGAAACATTGGCATGTGTGGCTTCATCTACAGGAGGATGGTTCGCCACATATGAAGGAACTGCGTCTGTTCTGGGCTTTTTGGATATTTTTAGGAAAGAGAGTACCTCATGCTTATTATTCTTTGTCCACTAGAGTTGAATGTTTGGTGATGATTTTTTTCTTCTTCCATAAGTGGTGCTTCTTCAACCACATGTATTAGAAAATAGAATACTTGATATCATTAAAATGAAAGGAGCCTTGCTTAAATAGCAAAGGCATATAATCTGATCCATTGGATCATAATCAACTGAGCTAATCTCAGCCACATAGATTATCCTAGTAACAACTTAGGATATAATTTATTATTCTAACACCCCCCTTAAGTGATACTAGGAGGTAGCAAAAAACAATAAAACTAAACAAGTGGCATATCCACAAGTATGAGTCCCGATAACAAGGCCTGATAAGGTACTCATGTACAATATATGCATAAGAAAACTCTACTGGAGAGATGAAGAAAAAACCACAAGGGAGAAAACCACTTACTAGAATAGAAGAAGAAGGAAGATGTGCATGGAGGATGGAGAGGAAGGAAGATGTCATCTTCAACCCCCCTAGGACAACTTCCATCAAGAAGCCTACAAAGGATCCATCATATGTCTCAAAAAAGTAGAGACTCGTCGTCGAAAGAATGAAACCATACTCCCATACTGGTGCTTGTGACACAGATCAAGGCTTTGAGCCATGAAAAAAGTCACTAAAAAAACTCCTTGAAACCAAAGTGTCTCACAAAAAGAGGATTGTTAAGATAGTGTGGGAAGAACCACAAGAATCACAAGGGATGTCAAAATCGACTCCACAAGCATAAGTTGTGGTTTTTACCTATATGAACACAATGGGCTGATATCAACATCCAAAAGGAGTGGATAAACTGCTTTAAGGGAATAAAGGGCAACAATGTAGCTCTCAAATGTGTCCTTATGGTGACCTCCTCATCCTGCCATAATGTATGGGTAACCAACCACTGCAACCGCTAGGTGATATAGAAGAGATGACTATATACTAGGATCACATTACAAATGTCTTGGGAGTGTCGGGTTCAACCGATAATGTACTCCATGATACAATATTTTGAGCCATAAAAATGTGTGGAAATAGTTTTAAAACTAAAAAAGAACTGCACCATTTTTTTCGGCTTGAAAAAACCTTTTCGACGACTATAAACACCCCTATGATCAGGTGTCAAATTGGCCTTCATCTTCAGGAAAAATAATAGTCTCTTCTTTCCTTCACAAGGAAATATTCCAAAAAAAAATTCCTTTGGAAAAAAAAATTCCTCGGAAGAAAAATTTCATGGAAAAAAATTCAGATCCCTTACATAGGCCCATCCCTATAGTGGAATAAGAAAGGTTCAATCCTGATAAAAAAATATTTTATCTCCACTTTCTTTTTACAATTTAAGGGATTTAAAATTGTAGTTACCCTTTGTGCAATACATTGCATAGGCCATCAGTCTGTGGAAAAATAAGGCAGCAACGAGGGGGCGTGGCACCACATGAGAGTGATGAACTTATCCGGTGCTGAAAATAGTTTTGTATGATGCCAATTACTTGTAGTTACCATTTGCGAGCAGGAAGTGTTGTAGATACAGCGCAAAAAAAATGAAACCACATCGCACAAAAAAATGGCACAAACAACATACTTCTTCAACACATTTTACTCCAAAAAATTTCAACACACTTCAATCACATCATCGGTCGCAAAAAACCTTGCAAGTCTAATTAGCACGACCAACAACGCAGAGATTGGTGGAAAATTAGGAAAAAAATATCTCTTGGTTCGGTATTTCCTCCTCGAGGAACCTAGCAATCAAATTGGCCTCCTCAAAGGTGCAAACACCAAGGGCACCGTAATGGGCTGCGAATCACTTAGGCTGCTCCCAAATTGCTAGATGTCTCCATCAAAAAACTATGCAGTCCTTTTCCCCATCGTCAGAAAAACTCCTGCATCGCTGGTGCCAATAATCTCATCACAGTTGCCCCCACCTACAGTCTCGATGATCAAACACAACGCCCTCACACTACGCTGGCATATCTACTTATCATCAAATTCCATGAAACTAAGTTCTTTTTCGGCATATCCCAGAACATATTCAGCGCCCCATTCTGCAGCATCTTGATTGGCCAACTGAAGCATCCATAAATAATAAAAAATTAGAAGCATGTTTCTACCAAGCCATCCATCCTTGCATGAGATCTCAAATCATAGGATCAATTTCTCATATTATGACTTGTCATATCGTATCAACAAAATTACCAATGTAACCGAAAAACCAGATGTGGTGAAACACAAATTCTGTAGGTGCATCTCTTAACTCCTCGAACACCATAAGGATTCACAGATGCGACGCATTCCATAGCAAACTGCTAGCACGTCCCTGCAGAAGATATTCATTCCATAGGATTCAACAACACGGAATTATGATCTCTACCAATATGTCTATAGGAAACCATCATGGAGAACGTCAATCTGGCACTGATAACATTACAGTTGCGCAACTCGTGATCTCCATAACGCATTATGAAATTTTCTTCATTGGGATCATTGAAAAAATAATCTCCCAAAAATAGTATACAACTCCAAAGACAGATGCCAGACGTAGCAGTTCAACCTTCGATCTCATGACGGAGCTCCAAACATTCACTGATCTTGGAGGGGGTTGTAGCAAATTTTGGAATCAATGCTTGCTTTTCTCCCAACGATGCACAAAAAACAATTACTTTTTTTAGTGACTACGAACATCAATATGCCAACAATGCCATGCACCAATAAAATGCCAAATACCTCACATTAACAGCTCCGATTTGACACCGATTCAAATACACAAACAAAATAGAACTATCGCATTTGTCAAATAAAATAAAACCAATTGAAAAAATGCTCATGTCTTCTTCTTCTATGCTCTGATCATGGCGTCCATCCCAACAGTATTTTCATCAATGACACGATCAATGGAGCTATCAGTGGGTAAACTTGAACCACTCCACAGGTAAACTGCTTCTTTATAAATATGTCAGGTACAGATCACTTCCTCCATGTGCATGAAGGTGGACATCCAGTGGCAAAAAAAATCCAACAAACTACGGTATGACATCACGTAGCTCACAATGACACCTTCCAAAATTTGATTCATTGCTCATAACCATATTTCAACTCTACATTAGGGAAAAATATCATGTATCTTCACATTTACCAGCGAGGTTTCCTCAATGGTTAATCCTCCATTCATCGCGCCATAGAAAGTTCCGTTCTAGTTTATGGGTAGGATGCGCTCTTAGCACTTCTTCACACATAGTTTAAAAAAAACATAAGTTGCACCTCCATCAACAAAAATATTAAACGCAAGACTATGGAAAAAAATTTGACATCTCCACAATGTGCTACTCAAAGGTGGGCTACACGATTCTCCTCCAAATACAGCCATTTGGAGGAAGCTCTCCCTGATCTATCGCCAGATAGCAAAAAAAACATGCATCCATTCTTCATATTAAAACGTACAAAAATTGCACATTGAAGTATCTCAAGAAACAGTTTGGGCACTTTAGTTGGTGTAGTTATCTTTGTCCCGTGCCATATTCACAACAAATATGACATCAAATCTCTGTGTAGTTAATGTCGACTTGCTCACCATTTGATTAGGATCTGTTTGTATCTCATGGTCCACGTTCATGCATTCTGGTAAGCTCCCGTGAATGCTCCACAATTTCCAAGAAATCGTCCCTCTAGCTAAAGAAGCGCAATAACAAATACCAAATTAGGTTGAACATTGAGGGTCTTAAATACACCTCCATGCCACGAATAACCACCATGGCACTAGTACAGGAACGCGATCAATTTTTCTATTGTTGAAATCAAATAAACAGGAACCCGCTCCCATGGGCTACTGTTGCATAAATTACAATGCAAGAATGGACCAGTTTGCTAAGTATCACCAAATTGGATTAGGTCGTCTAAAATACCATCGTGAGAAAAAACATTTGCACTCAACTATTTTAAAAAAATAGGTATCTTCCAGGGCACGCCCTCTCCATTTGCACTCAATGGTGCCTCAAATCAAGCATCTAACAATAAAAAATAACCTCCCTAACTAAAATTTTAAAACCATTTGGTTTCTGATCCATCAAAATATGGAGAGCATACTCCCTCAGTTAAAAAAAATTAGGAAAAAAACGAAGGGGGGATTTCCATGAGGGAAATCCCCCTATGAGGAAAATCTCCTCAGGCTCACAGGGTAGGGAAAGTCCGCTTTGATACCATGTTAGAAAATAGAATACTTGATATCATTGAAATAAAAGGAGCCTTGCTTAAATAGCAAAGGCATACAATTTGATCCATTGGATCATAACCAACTGATCTAATCTCAACCACACAGATTATCCTAGTAACAACTTAGGATATAATTTATTATTCTAACAACATCTTGCTCATGTTCAGCCACGATCTCTTCGCTATTAGATTTTTGAAAATTTTGAGGCACAATCTTGGCGAAAGAGATTGGTTGATAGCTATCATAATACTCATAGACGTCTAAAAATACCTCATCCATTACCATACCATAAGTTGACCCTATTTTCCCTCTATGGGCCCTCATAACCCACCAGTTGGTAATTTTCTCCTCAGGTCATTTTGACAATTGTTCTTTCATCTTTCCAAACAAACCCGAAGGAGGAATTTGTTGCTTATAAACGGTTGGGCTATACTCAACCTCCATCTCATAAAAATCATGCCATGGTGGAAGCGGTGTCATCTTCTCAACATGCCATTCGAGATCATGCCCCTCTGGATTATTTTTGTACCACTGAATATTAGGTTTGGGACAACAATAAAAATGTTTGGCATAAATTAAATCTGTAAACCAATCCAAAGGGTCATACTTCCACCATTGAGGTAACTCCACCATACCCATATCTAAGAATGCTTCATTAAGCAATTTATTCTGGCCGACTTGGTCAACTTCGATGCCACCAAAATTAAATGGCATGGTGCACGTAGTCTTCTTGCCTCGTAGATTTTATTGATGAAGTCGATTTGTTGGACGACTTCCATTGCAAAGAGGCACTCAATAGTATAATAAGGAAGGATAAACGACTTACTAGTGAAGCCAAAAATTTGCACCATGATGCCCTCCGTCAACAATAAGATATCTCCTTTCTCCTTAGTGACAAATCTTCCTGCATTGCCCTCGACACTCTCTCGCTTGTACAAAAAATAAGTTTTAGGGCGGGACCCAAGAACATGCGGTTAAAATTGTAAAACGATTCCCCCTAGACAAGTTTGAAGTCCATGAATATACTGGTAGCTTATTATCTACCTCATCAGTCTGTTTTACTACAATGAAAGAAAAATGTTGGTGCATATAGAAAAATAAATACCAGGCCAAAAATGAAGTGTGCCTGAACAAAACTGCTTCTTCGCTTTAAATTCTCTCCAACTGGGTGTGTATTTCTCGAGCCATATAATATTCCCAATCGAAGAAGATGGGATTTGTATTTACTTGAAAAGTTGTAGGACGTAAAATTCTACCTGCAAAATGCACTGCACCATCACTGCTTGCCATTTTTACATTGCGGTATCAGTAGGAAGACCAAACACCCAAGATAACATAGAATACATATCCAAGCTTTTGAAATCCATCAAGGATTTTGACATAGCTGGCAACTCTTAGAACTGGGGTGCCTTTACCAACTGGTTCTCCATGAATTGGTGCAACATCATGGTTGATTGGTACCTTTCCTCTTGCTCCTTGAGATTCATATTTTTGAACATGACATTTGAGAAAGGCTTCAATCCACAAGCAAATGCCTCTTTGATTGCACCAAGCAAAATGGTGAATAATTTATCTCCCTTCGTGTTATGGATGGCCCGAGTTGCAGGCTGGTAAAATTTTGCAATTGCCATAATCAGCTTAGGGTAAAGATGCACTGGTGTACACAAGTACCAAGAAAGTTGTGCATTGAATTGTTAATGGACTTTTTGGCATCAAACCCTACCTAACTACATTCTCCACGTCCAATCACAATTTTTCTACACCTTTGTTCGAGATTGAACAATCTCCAATATTTTCCAGTGTATCAAAATATGGATCGAGCGGTATATTTTTTTTTTTTGGTAATTATTTTAATAGATTAACAGTGGGTTTTTATAGAGGATCCCAAAACCTTATGTACAAAATCAGCCTGGCTGGAATGTGCATCATGCCTTATGGCTGGAGGAATAAAACTGATGACAGAAAACAAAAACTGCTAATTGCCCGAAAGCTACAAGTAGGGCCCTTATGCCTGAATATCCTGGAAACAAACCACCTTTTACCAAGGAAAACAAAAATACTAACCTGAGAAATTTGACCATCGAAAGCAGAAACAGCCAAACCAAACGAATGACCTTCTGAAGCGGGGAGAACATCATGAGAGGATATCCGCATTGGCCAAACTCGCCACCTCAGACGGGAAGTGTGAGCGCCACACAACAAGACACGTGGTCGCAAGCCCTTTGTTGGCCATGTGGTCTGCCACGCGATTTCCTTCCCTAAAAATATGACACGCCTTCCACCTGTCACGTTGAGAGAGGAGCATCCTAGCCTCAAGAATGATGTTGTAGACCCTCCAAGACGGGTCTTTAGAGCCTAGCAGATAGTTGACTATATTGAGCGAATCACCTTCGACTATCAAAGGCCGAGGATCCTCGGAGAGGATCTGGATACCTTTCAAAACACTTCTGGCTTCAAAGATAGTGGTTAGTCTGGGCACCCAAATCTTCACAATAAGCCAACACGAGATTCCCGTTATGGTCTCTAACCACACCACCAGAACCAGCGGGGCCAGGATTGCCTTTGGCCGCACCGTCAAAGTTTAATTTAATCCAGCCCACAGGGGGCTTGGTCCACATAACATCCCCACGCTGAGACTTAGAAACACCATCATGAAAAGGGAAGAGGCCCAAACTTTTGAAGATCGCTGCTTCGCCAGGAAGGCGGGGACGGGAACTAGGAACAACTTTAGAATTCTCAATGGCGAAGGATAAGGCTCTCTGAGCGACACAGGGAGGTACTCTAGGGACCTTGCCGAAGACTCTGGCATTCCTCTCTAGCCAAATCTGCCAAATGGAGTGGTGGAAAGAGGCCTCAAGAAGGAAGCGGAGTTTAGGATTCTTGAAAGGATTGGGCCATTGGTGGAAGGCATCTTTGAGGGAGCGGGGAGTGCACCAAAGGATTTGAAAGGAAGACAGATAGATGCCGAGGATAGTAATGGGAAAAAGGACAAGTGCAAAAATAAGTGGTCTCGTCGTCTCACAATCAGCAAAGCACAAGAAGCACCTGTTGGGAATAGCAAAACCCCTCTTATGGAGGTTGTCGATGGTTAAGGCTTTATTATGAAAGGCAATCCACGCAAAGTAATTAACTTTAGGAATAATACCCTTCCTCCAAATCACTTTCCATCGGTGATCCATGGCAATCTCGCAAGTAAGAAGGTCATAGGCAGTCTTGACAGAGAACAGACCATCCTCCGTGCCGCGCCAGATGATTCTGTCGTCTCTTCTAACAGATGGAATTAAAACAGATCGAAGAATATTAGACAAAAAGGTCATTTCATTGTTAAAGCCGTCCAGGACTGGCAAATTCCATCGAGGGGGAAGAGAGCTCCGATCAATGAAGTCCGCAACCTTGAGTTGGGAATTTGGATCCACCTGGGCTTTCAGGCCAGCAAGGTCCGCTCTCAACTCGAGAGCTCCATCAATAACCCACCTGTCCTTCCAGAAGAGAATGGAGTTGCCATCACCCAAAATCCAACGAGCACCAGAGCTGATTAGAGAGCGGGCTTGAAGCACCGATTTCCAAAAGGCAGACGCTTCAGGAGGAATCCCAACATCAAAAAGAGAACTCGATCCAAGATACTTCCTCTTAACCAGCTTGACCCACTCTGCTGGGTCATTAGTCAGGATCTTCCAAGCGTGCTTAGCGATCAAAGCAGTGTTCATGAGTCTTGATCTCCTCATTCCCATGCCGCCTTGGTCCTTTTGCAAGCAAACCTTATCCCGTGCCACAAGAGGGATTCTGGATTTTTCTTCATTGCCGCACTCACGTAAAGGTCCTCTGAATATTTTCAATCTTGGAGTGGACAGAAACAGGCAACATGAACACAGACATGAAGTAAGTTGGGATTCCTTGGAGACAAGCTTTGGTAAGGGTGGCTTTCCAGCTTGCGACAGGAATTTGCCTTTCCAAGTGCTCAGCTTTTTGTGAAGACATTCCAGGATCATGTCCCACATGCTTCCATTGGCCCGACCATTACAAGCCAGAGGTAAACCCAGATAAGACGCAGGCAGGGAATCAATAGTGCATTCCAAAATTTTGGCTATGCGGAGCTGCCTTCGCATAGGAGTGTTAATAAAGTAAATTTTGCTTTTGATGTAATTGACTTTCTGTCCGGCAACCTTTTCATAACGGGAGAGGATTCGCTTGATGGATTTGGCTTGAGTGACGGACGCCCCAGTGGAGATGAGGGTGTCATCCACAAATTGCTGATGAGAGACAGGATCGACTCTGGAGGTGGGCAAAATGCCGGAGATCTTATTCTGGCGAAGAGCCTCTTTCAAAGACCAACTCAGAACCTCAGCCAGAAGGATGAATAGAATAGGAGACAGAGGGTCACCTTGTCTGAGGCCTCTGGCGCTTTGGAAATACCCAATAGGGGATCCGTTGATTAGAACAAAAAATGAGGGAGTGGATATGCAACTACTGACAAGGTCAATCCAGTGAGGGTGAAAGCCGAACTTGAAGAGGACAAGCACAAAGGAACCTCCCTGTCAACTCGTCAAAAGCTTTATTCATGTCCAACTTTGAGGAAAAGAGCAAGCATTTTTGGAGCGAGTGAGCAGTAATGGAGGGTTTCATGGATGGTGATGACACCATCGAGAATGTTTCTGCCTTTCACGGTGCTTCCCCGAGAAGGACCAACCAAGGAGGGAAGAAGGGACCTCGGACGGTTGGCTATGGACTTGGTTAAGATTTTATAAAAAACATTGCACAAAGCTAATGGGACGATAATCAGAGAAACTTTTGCAGCGTAAGACTTAGGGATGAGAGCAAGAAAGGTAGAATTTAGTTTTGGATGGATGGATCTCGGAGGCTTGAATCTCCCGAATTGCTTCGCACACATCCGAGCCCACAACATCCCACATAACTTGAAAAAAAGGGGGGAAAACCGTCGTGCCCAGGGGCCTTGTCTGGTTGCATGGAGAACAAAGCTTCTTTAATCTCGAACACAGAAAAAGGCTCCAAAAGCTTAAAGCTTACCTCGGGAGGAACTTTGACTGGGAAGTTATCCAACAGAGATTTTTGAACCTGGAGATCACTGTCGGGAGGAACACCGAGCAGATCCTGGAAGAAGTCAACCGCTTCACTTCGGATTTCCTCAATATCCTTGGTAACGCGTCCATCCTTGCACACCACTTCCCTGATTTTGTTAGCCCCTCTGTGCCGCAAAGTTGACGCATGAAAAAACTTCGTATTGGAATCTCCATTTCTCAACCAGAGGTCCCTAGATTTTTGGCGCCAGAAAGTTTCTTCCCTTGCAAGAATAGAATGATAATCCACCAAGAGCCTCCTTTCCTCCTCCCTCAGGCAATCGGTGTAACCTTCGAGCTCCATTCTCTCCTCCACCAATTTCAGGTTCGCAGAAATGGACCTTTTGGACTCAAAAATGTTGCCGAACACCTCCTTGTTCCATGTTTTCAAATTCCTTTTGATTAACTTGAGTTTTAAGGCCACTCTCTTGGAAGCGAAACCTGCTACCTTCTGCTGCCACCAGGCCGTAACCAACCCTCTGAAGTCCTTGTGAGAAATCCACATGGACTCAAATCTAAAGGGGGTTTTAAAAATAGGCCCATCAACCGTCTCCAAGACAATAGGATTGTGATCAGACCCAATCCTCGGTAAGGCCGAGAGAGTTGCCGCACCGAGTATGGGAATAGCCTCTTGGGATATGAAGAATCTGTCAAGCTTGACTTGAATAAGATTGCTCCCAATCCTCCTGTTGCTCCAAGTGAAGGATGCCCCCTTGAGGTCAATGTCAAGCAAGTTATTGGTGGAAACAAAATCTCGAAAGTCTTCCAAACTGTGGCTAGAGTGGTCTGATCCTCCTTTCTTTTCAGATGGGTGAAGAGGACAGTTGAAATCTCCCCCTAGAACCCAAGGGAAATTACAGAACGTTTCCCTCATCTGGGAAATAGCCTTCCACATTTCTGCTCTCTCCGAGACATAGTTTGGGGCATACACATTGGACAAGATCCAAGAAAAGTTAATGGCTTTGGAATGAAACAAAACATTGATAATCCTGCTGGAAGTTGAGAGAAGGCTGCCCTCAAAAATCTCTGGATCCCAAAGAATCATGAGACCGCCCGCCGTTCCCACCGCAGATCTAGAGAGGAATTTTGCCTTAGCCCAAATGACCTTAGCAGCTCTGCGTAAGAGATAGCATCGGTCTTAGTCTCTTGCAAAATTAGGATGGACGGATTCGTCCTCTTTTTGAGATCAGCCACCAATCTCCGTTTGGCAGTTGCATTAAGCCCTCTCACATTCCATGAGAGGACTTTCATCTCAACAGCTTTGATATTCTTCTTACCTCCCTTTCCTTGCCGGAGGGGAGGTTTTGGGACAGTACGAGTCACCCATCTCGGGAATCAGAATCATCCTAAAAAAGCAACCGTTGAGTACCATTTGCAACATCTGCCGCCGTCTCCTTGTCCCGCCTGTCTTTGTTGGGGGGACGACCTTGCTTCCTTTCGCTACCAAAATCAACACCTTGCTTTCGGCTCCTCGTATTACGAGGGCTGATATTACCGCATCGCTCACCCCTTCTTCCTAGTAGGTAATCTTCCAAAGACATTTTGGGACTCGGGGTGGTTATGGTCCAGGATTTTGGGTGAATCTGCCTGTGTGGTGATTTGGGGAAGGGACTGGTCCTTCTCCTCCTGTGGTCCAAGGTGAGGGCTTGCACCACACGGCTCAGAGACCGTTTGGGGGGAGACTGCTTCCACCGGGTGGGAGGATTTGGGATGGTCCCTAGACGGGCCTAGAGATTCATGCCCTTTCATAGCAGGGTGCTTTGTCTGAACTTCACCGTGTTCCAAGGGGTTGTTGGAATCCCGTTTCTTCATCCCTAGATTTTGAAGAGGACAGTTGGACTAGAGGTGCCCTTGAGAACTGCACTAGGGGCAGAAAGCTGGCCTGTTCTCATACACAATGGCTTGCTTATGGAGAATGATATATCCAGATCGGAGAGTGATGGATGATGGAAGATCAGCCTCCAAGTCTGCCAGAACGCAGAACTGAGCTTGAACAAATCTGGTCCGAGCTTTGGTGGGAGGGTCAATGGTAACCAACTCACCAATGGAGCGTGCAATTCCTCTGATTACATTTTCATGCCAACAAAAGAGGGGGAGACTCGGGAGTCTAACCCATATTGGAGCAATGTTTATATTTTGGGTATCGGGGTTGAAGTCCATACCCCACTTCCTTAGAAAGAGACTTCTGCGGCCTAGGAACCAGGGACCACCAGCCAGGATTTTACAGTAGTCCTCCTTGTTATTCAGTCTAATCGCAAAAAAACCTCGGGTTAAGGCCGCCAACTCCATGTGACCAGAGGTTCGCCATTTACCTGCCGCCCACTTGCGAATGGTCTCCATGTCGGGACGACCGCCAATAAACTTACCGATGAGGGTAAATTTTTTGAATTCCACAAAGCTTGAAAGAATTTCCGTCGGGATGTCCAACTCATCCCCGACAAGAAACAACTCCTTGGAGAGCAGACCGTTAAGGGTTTCTGAAGCCGCTGCCTGAGCGTACGACTTCCGAGGTCCACCTCCCCATTTGTCTGGTGGATCCTTGTCATGACCTACATCCTCTTCGGTTGGAGAGGACTCCTTAGCGCCCCCGGTCTCTGACTGCCCTCCCTCCACCCTGCTGTGCCCCTGGTTCAGTCTGTTGGTGTTCCCGTGCTCTCCCGCAGAAGCTTTCCCGCCCGCCGTCATCTGAAACCCTCGCTCCATCCGTCCCTCTCCACTCTTCGAAAGATCTGATGGACACCGATCGAGTGATATATTCATGTAGCCTAACTTTTTGGATTTTTTACCACCTTGTACTTTTTTTTGGCTTTGCAACTTTCTTTAGACCAGTTGTCTTCTTCCCCATCTTCATACCACAACTTCCACTGAAATAGTTTGGCAAACCTACAACAAAACAGCGCTTTGAGCGATAACTTTATAATGCTCATAGAAAAATATTCTTGCTCTACAAGCTTTTGCTTCGCCTTTCTTATATATTTTACCCTTAACTGTTGAATTTACTGTAGGTGGTGTGCCCGAGGGATTTGGATGAACATGCATCTTGGTTCTTATGCCCAACACATTTTTTAACAAATTTTTAAACTACCCCTTAACTGCCAATAACCTCCTTTCACTTGAAATCCTCTTCGAACCTTGTGCTCGACCCCCTTTAACTTCAAAGGGTGCAATCAAGATATTCAACAACTAATTTTGGGAAATTAATTCACCACGTGTGAGCAATGGGTGCTTTTCAGGACAAAAACATTGAATTCCACTTCTCGAGGACATCAAAACGTCAACCAAGGCACAAATGAGTGGAATAAATTTGCTTCGGGTGCTCCAAAACTCACAATGACGTCAATCGGACGCTCCAACTGGTAGGATATTTTAATAGGCAAAACTAATTCGGCAATGCACTCCTTTTCAGCTGTGCTCTAAAAAATTGTCTTCTTCTCATGCCTGCTAGATATTATGCTTGGAAACCCTCCTTTTAAAATAATTTATTTTCTCTGATTTTGCCCCAAATTAAAAAAAACCGATAATGCTTTATTAGAAAAAGAAATTAAAATTTTATTTTGCCCCCCTTTTCCAAAAATAACTTTGATAACTTGGATTTTTCCAAAAGCACGCAATATTTGAATTATTTTTGCCCTTTTTTCTTTGAGTTTCACCATGTAATTTAATTTCGCCCTTAAAATAAAAATTTCATGGCGAAATTAATTAAAAACTTTTAATGTTTTTCTTTCCCTTTTTTTTCTCTTTTTTTTCTATCTCCTCATATCCCCTTGATTTTTCTTCTTTTATTTTTTCAGCAATGAATAATTGGGGCGAAATTAATTTTAATGCTTTCTTTCTTCTCCCTTTGGATTTTTTTTTTAAATAAATTAATTTGCCCTCTTGTCCAAAAACGCTTGCTGAAAAAGGATTATAATTAATTTTACCCAAAACTAATAATGTAATCCTTAATAACCTTTTCCGGGTGAAATCAATTTTCAGATAATGAGAAAATATTTTGGGGTGAAAATGATGCTTCGGGGGTAGAATGGAGTTCTGCTAGTGAATTCATTTCATATATTATATATAAGTAATAAAATACTTTTGAAATTTAACATTAAAACATTTGTACATATATATACATACTCCTTTTTTGATTTCCTCACTAAAATAGACCTTCAAATGAAGATCGTTTACCGAAATCAGCAACTCCCGACCATCCATATCCTAAGATGATAGGCGTTAATTAAGTTTACCCCTAAAACCTAGAACGAGCTTTTCCAAATTACCTCGAACTTATGGTGCTTTTCGGGCTTTGTTTTATTCTCATTCCATTTCAGCACCAAATCACCAACTTTGAATTTTTGCTCGATTGTCCTTTTTTTGAACCACTTTTGCATCATATTGTCATGTTCCATGAAAGCATTTTATGCTTTCTCCCTTTCTTCTCCAAGTTGTAGAAGTTGGGCTAACCTTGTGCTCATAGGATCATATTCATTATTTTTGTCATTGAGCATTTGCAAGGTTCAAAGAACCGAGATCTCGATATGGATGGGCAAGACTGCTTCCTTTCCATACACTAGGGAGTAGGGAGAAGTTTTTATCGATTTCTTAACCGACATGTGATTCACCCACAAGGTTTGATTCAAAAGTAGATGCCAACTTCTCTTATTGTTTCCAAGGGTTCTTTTCAAAATTTTGAGTAAGTTCTTGTTCGTGGACTCGACCAGACCATTTCCCTGCAAGTAATAATTAGATGAATTTTTTAGATAGATCCCATACCTACCTATAAATTCGATGATTTTTCCCTGATGAAGGGAATCCCATTATCTGTCACGATTGCATTTGGTACACCGAAACGGGTGATCAGTCCTTCTTGGTTGGAACGGCCTCTGCCCATCGATTAAAATAGTTAGTTGTCATCAAGATGTATTTGTGTTTAATAGAAGAATGGGGATGAATGACTCCAATAAAGTCTGAGCCCCACTATTGAAATGGGGCTTCCACTTGGATTTTGTGGAGAGGTAAATATGCCCTCTTACTTATGTCGACATATCACTGATAATTATCGCAACTTTGACTAACTTTATGTGCATCTGCGAAAAGAGTAGGCCAAAAGTAATCGGCTTTGATGATCTTCAATGCCATAGGCCTCCCTGCATAGTGGCAGCTTGATAACCCAGAGTGGAAATCCTCTAGAATCTTCTACTTTTTGGATTCTTTGATGCATCTAAGGAGTACTTCGTCTATGTTTTTATGAAATAAACCACTTGGTAATAAGACGTTTTTGAAGGCTTGTAACCTGAATCTTTTTCTCTATGAGGAGTTCAGACGTGATGGAGACCGTTCCAATGTAAAGAATTCAACAAGGTCCTCTATCCAGTCATGATCACCTGTAGCTTTATTTGCAATATTACTCTCACTGATAACTTCATCATGTAGTGGTACCGTCATCTAAGACGTGGCACTTTTAGCTAGCTCCTGACAAAGTGCCTGACTGCCAGTTTGGTCAATCGAATCTCAACATCATATTCCTAGATCTTTGAAACCTAGTCTACTCTCTTGTCACCTAGTTTCCCTTGAATAATGAAACTCCTAACATTAGGATGGATGACATAGACTATATTATTACTCTGTGAGATAAAATATCGAAACTTTTTCAAATATTTCATAACTGCATAGACCTATTTATCAATGAAATTATATTTTTCCTCATGTGGCTGAATAACCTAGCTTAGAAAATTAATTGGATGTTCATCTCCATCATCTCTTTTTTGTGTGAGCATGGCAACATAGCTTTCCTACTCACCCATGATGTAAAGGATAAAATCATTTGAGTAGTCTGGATTGATCAAAATAGGTTCTTGGATAATTCTCTCCTTGATCTCTTGAAAGACATGCTTCCTTCACTCTATCCACCTAAAATTTACGTTCTTAAGGAGCTCGATCATCGGCTTCATGACTTGAGTGAAGTTTGCAATGAACTTTTGGATAAAATTGATTCATCTAAAAAATGATTGTAGTTCTTTCTTATTAGCTGGTAGTGGCAGTTTCAAAAGAGCTTCAGCTCTAGAAATATCAATGCCTAACCCTTCTTTCGAAATCACATGACCTAGGAGTTTCCCATTTTTAACAACAAAAATTGATTTATTGGGGTTGATGGAAATTCCAAATTCTCGATATTTTCCAAAAACCTATCTCAGGTGAGAACCATGCTCTTTTCTATCATGAGAAAAAAAATTCATGTCATCCAAATATATCACAATAATACGATTCAACAATTCACTAAAGGTTATGTCCATTGCAATCTATAAGGTAGCATTAGCATTTGACAGACCAAAAGGCATTCGTTGGTAGGTGAAAGTGCCCCACTTGGTGGTGAACATCATTTTGTGTTGATCTTCGTCCTTAACCTAGATTTGGTTGTAGCCGAAGAAACCATCTAGTAGCAAGAATCTTTGTGCTATGGCAACTACATGAAGAATTTGATCGATCTGTGGCAAGGGATAATGGTATTTCAATGACACCTGATTTAAATTACAAAAATCCACACACAAGCAAATATCTCCATTCTTATTTTGCACTAGGACCAAATTCACAACCCAAGTTGAATGTTTGATAGGATATATGATTTTTACCTCCAATATCTTCAGTAATTCTACCTTCATTAGTACCTCGATCTTTGGATTAACAGGTCATTGTTTTTGTCTGAAGGGTTTTACTCCTACCTGTAATTCAATGGTATGTTGGGTCACATCTTTTTTGTAGCCTTTTAGATCATGATAGCTCCAGGTAATAATATTTGGGAACTCATAACATAATTTCTCAATTTTCTCGAGCTCATCTAGAGTGCAATCCGTTCCAACTTTGATTATCTTGTCAAGTTCCAACTGTAGCTCAGTATACTCTTCATCGTCTACTTTGATGTTATGCTTTTCTACTCTATCATTCTGCTCAAATAGGTTCTCGAGCGTAATCAATCCTTTTCGGATATGATTATTCCTCAGTTGTAATAATCCTTCGACCTCCTCCTCATCAAGTGTTCTCCCTGCCACCGTACTAGCTTCTCTTACCAAAAAATTCACAATTTGTTCATCATTGTCAAACACTTTCTAGAAGATATTTTTGTTAGGAACTGAAGGTCTGTATATCAGCCTCACAGTCTTGGGCTTTCTTACCACATGCTCTATTGGAGAAAAATTAGCACCAAGGGATGCTAGGAGATCAACATTCTTATTTTGCTCCCATGAGATTGCTTAGATTTTCAATGTAATGTAAGCTTCGAAAATTTCCCATACCTTATTTTGGTACACTTTCAAGTAATGCTGCTTGGAAACACACTTACTAGTTACCTAGATAACGATTAGCTCAAAATATCCAAAGATCTGCAGTTGCTTGATCCTGAGATTTTCTACCTTTTTTGAGACCCAAATAGAGTGCTTTGTATTCGATGGCATTATTTGTGCAGCTTCAAGTCAACCAGTAAGAGTATGTTTTATGTATATCAAAAGGAGAAATGAGGATAATTCCAGCTTCTACACCATTCTTACACCTTGCACCATAAAATTCCAACTTCCATAACTGATCTGGAGCAGGTTCTTCTTCATTAGTCACTTTTGCTTCAACATTTTCAGGTTTAGTGAGTGTAGTAGTCGATTTTGGTTTCCATCATGGCATTAAAATTGAGCATTGAAAATTTATCTTCTATTTGGAGCTCATCCAAAGTCTCCTCCATCAGGTCCAATTCTTCAGTCATCAAGTTGACAGAACTCATAGGTGTGTCTTCTTATTCAATATTTTCTATGTGATAAGTTGAGAGCTTCTCGTTATAAATTCAGATTCTCCTCCCCTTGATAGGAATTTCTAAATGAGAATAGTCAAGGGAAAGGTAGCCTTCCAACTTAGTAGTAAACTCCCATGATAGGCACATGCTAAATTAAGGCTATAGATCGACCACAACCACTTCTTGAATCACAGTTATCTGAGGCATTTTATACAATAGAATGGGGATATCCTTGATGATCCTACTGTCCTTACGGGGGTTCCATCTAACTGCAAAATTCCATGGTTGCTTCTTGTATATTTCATACCCATAACATTGCATACTACCTTTTGCATGACATTCTTTGCAGCACTTGAGTCAATCATGCAATTATGCATGATCCAGCCTTCCATCTTGAGGGACGGGTAGAAAAGGGGAGGTCTATTCTTTCCAATGGCAGAAGTTGTTAGCGTTTGAGTTAACATTGTCTGATTCAAATTCTTACCCTTATCTTTCATAAATTTTAGCTATTATTGCAACAAATCCACTTGTCCATGCAATTGTAATGCATCATAGAGACTCACCTTGGTTGGGATTCTTTTCAATTCCTCAACAATATTAAACGTGGATGCATAGGACCCCTTGGCTTCATTAGCAGTTTTATATCTACTTCGATATTTTTGTGTGGTCTCCACCCTCTGAAATTTTGTCAAATATGGGTATTTAATATTTTCTTTGGCTTGCTCCTCTATTTCAGCTCTTGCCTACAAAGTAGAAGCCTTTTCTTGCACTTTCTCTTTCACTTATGGAGGCAGAATATCTTTCAACATCACAAGTGCATATGGCTTGGGTTTCATAATAGATACATTTTCTTATGCTTGTTTCTTCTCATTTTACACTTTTGAATCGATAGGGACCTTCAAGGATTCCAACTCAACTGGGTCCACAGTATTAGGCTTCCTTCCAGCTATCATGAGAACTAAAACTTGCTCTTCAAAAGGGACCATGAAATTGTGATCTACTTATGTGATCATGTTGACTTGACCAACGGAAGCGCTTTCTGCTAATGTTTGCATGTAGTTCAGATGAACCATGCATATTTCCTTGCCATCCAGATCATTGCACATGGAGCACCAGTATGCTTTATCTGATGTTCCAGTTTCTTCATTTGTCAATACCATTGGATTTCTCTCAGGCACTTTGATGGTCGAAGCTCCTTGCTCCCTAGTGATTTACGATGGTTGAAATCTCCAAGGTTGGAAATCCTTTTCATCCTGCTTCCTTTTGATTACAGTGATTTCGTTACCCATCGCTCTTATGGTCGAGTTCATGGACTGCAACTCTTTCAACACTTTTTCTTATGGATCAGGTTTTGAGGGTGCTAGAGGAGCTGGTAATGGTAATGGGATAGGTGGATATGGCAGTGTTGGGAATGGAACTAGAGTTGATAACTACGGAATGGTTGGAGCAAGGATTTGAGGGACAAAAACTGCCACCATGGTCTGTGATGTAGTCAGACTCCATGAAGGAATTAGATACATGGGTGACATGGGCAAAGGCTAAGAAGCATTAGCATACAAATACTATAAAAGACTGGAAAAAATAGGCATGGCCATTTTTGGCATAAGCTTACCAATAGAAATCAGATCAGCTTTAATCTTTTGTGCAACAGAATACATATCAGGGAATGTATTGACATTAGACTGTCGGATGGCCATGCTGATGACGGAGTTGAAATCTCGAAGGTAGTAAAATACTGCTTATTCGAGAGTCGATCAAAGACCATCAGGAACTCTATGCCAAGTTCAAGTGAACCTGACATTGAAGTCCATGATTTCCTCCTATGGATGCCTATGAATGGTAGTGAACTGATGTAGTAGGGAGAACGAATTTGCATGTTCATTGATTCCTTTGATGAGCCATTCATCCAACTGATCCCAGGTGGTGATGGTGGCACGTTGTAGTGACCAGTCCTAGTAAAGCAATTTTTCTTAGAGAGAGAGCATGAGCAATCTTACCATTATATCCTCATCCATGATTTTTTGGATCGTTGCCAAGGTAACTACATCTTGAACATACTCATAAGTCATCTTTCCTGTATCATCGTAGGTAGACAAAGTCTTAATCATTGTTTGTGGGATTGGGTTTTGAGCTTGCAGATTTAGAGGTTCAAAGTGGTTCCATGTTGGGAATTGCCTTGGTGGCTATGGCGGTGGATTTTGATCCATATGGACTGGTGTGTGTGGTTGGGAAGATGGAAAACTAGTGGTTGTTCTAAAAGGACTCAAAGGAACAAAGAACACACTAGCTAAATGTGAAGATGTTACTCTTGATGGGGTATCTAGGGTAACTAACCTAGGATGTTCTCCTAGAACTTGGGTGTCAAGCTCATAAAAATTAATGGGATCTTCTAGATTTTGGCCTTCTATCTTATGATCATGAAAAATGCTTTTGCTCACTTCACGTTCGAAGGCTTCTGGGTAGACCTGAGTTGCCATATGTTCTAATCATACAGTACAAATGCAAACATCAAACCTCAATAATATTGAAAGTGGAACTTTTTGAGAGTCCCACCGGGCATGCCAAAAACTATTGAAAGTGGAACTTTTTGAGAGACCCACCGGGCATGCCAAAAACTATTGGTCATGAATTTGCCTAAGTACAAAATTATTATTTGTGCACCCTAGAACCGGCCAACATTGAAAGGCCAAAAGAGAGAGATGTCCTTTGGGATAATCTCTAGAGAGGGTTGGCTCCCTTACTAATCTAATCCGGTTTAAAGCTTAGAGTAATAAGAAAGAAATGGGAAATGATAGAAAGAGATGGGAAATATGGCTATAAGCCAAAAAAGTGTAGTGGGGATAAACTAACAGCAAGAAATCACATTAAGTGCTAATTAGCATGAAACAGAAAGGTAAGCATAGGAACCACTCACAGTTTGTAGAGACAACATCCAAAACGTATTTTAGTGTTCATTACGTGTCTAAAATTTAGATGCAAAATTTAAAAGTAACTAATAATGGACATAAACATAAGCAAAAAGTGGTCAACCATAAGACTACTCAAGGAACCAGGAGCCGAATATATCTCTATTGATGCAGAAAACTTAAAGTAATTTTTTGCATAATGTTTATCCTCCTCTCATTACATTGAAATTCTTAGTATTTATAGAATATTGCACCTCTTTAATTTAATACATATAAAAACAAAATGTTGATAGATCAGAAACTAGCAATATTAATTTTCTCCTTGAAAAACCTTCCTTTGGGAACAGCGATTTGGCTCTAGTGGAGAGATGCCTCGAAAATTAGCAATATTGTACCTTGGAAACTTGCCTCAGGTGTTGGTGCATTGAGATGCATCAAAATTAGATAAAAATCTAAAACCTGGTCGTTGACCTTAGGTAAGCATTACACCTCAAAATATTACCCTTGCCAACAAAATCGATCGAATATTTGTGAAGTCGGTGGATGGCACATTGAAAATGATAAAAATCGCCCTTCGATATTCTAATCCCACAATATTCCAACAGAAATTCTTGAATTGCAGCTTGCTTTGCTTCAAAAATTAAACGATGTTATTCTTGGGTTCTTCCCAAGGGATTATGTAAAAATGAATTTTTTTGAAATAGACTTCCATGAAAGCAATCATTCAAAATTAACTTCACCCCAAAAATGGGACAACAGACCTCTTTGAAGCAAGTGTAGGTGAAACGTCCTCTTAATGTTCTTCGTTGATTTTTTGATAATTCATCTGAAATGTTCTTGCCTTCATCCATGCCTACATCCAAAGCGTGCCCATATTTCAATTCTTCCTTCGATGATACACTTTTAAATTTGAAACAAAGTGAAATTTATTAGTTTCACCCCCAAATGAGGGCATAAAGGAATTCTACCCCTTTTTTGGATGAACTTGATTTTAGTTGACGTTATTTGCCAATTTACCTTGCGCTGACTTTTCCCCCTTAGTTTCGCCCATACACAAGCAAAATCATTGAAACGTGCTGAAGGAGGGACTTGTATCTTTTGTTTGCAATTTTTGTCCTTAAAATACCTCTTAATTGTTGTTTCACCCCAAAGAGGGTCAAAAAGGAGTTTCACCCATCACTTGGGATGAAAACCCTTTATATATTTTGTCAATGTGTTCAACGATCGGGCCCACGACCTTCGCTTCCTTCTAAAATCCTTTTGTGCTGAATTTCACCTCAAAGAGGGGCAAAAAGTCTTTTTCGCTTTGACTTTTCAACCCTTCTTACCTGATGTAGCTGCTTGCTCCTAAAATAATTACGTTCACCCCAAAGAGGGGCAAAAAGGAAAATTGCCTCTCCTTTGGGGTGAACTCACCTTTGATCCCTTTCTTTGACCAGTTTCATGCCTTTGTTTGTGCCTATTTTGAAACATGTCGTTTCACCTCAAGGAGAGGCGAAAGGGAATTTCACCCCTCACTTGGGGCAAAACCACTTTATGTCTTCTGTTTGGACTTTTTCACTTCGAAGCTGACGTTTTTTCTCAAGGAGGAATGAAAGGGAATTTCACCCCTCACTTGGGGTGAAACCACCTTTTATGCCAATCTCGGGTGAAAATACTCTTCTGGTGCTCCTTTCTTTTCTTAGACATTTTTCGGGCGAATTCAATTTTTTTGGGACGCAACCACTTCGGTTGTTTCTTTTTACCCCAAAGGAGGTTGTAAATGATTTTTGCCTCTCTTGGGGCAAAATCACTTTTTCTTTTCTATCTTGCCAGCGCTTTTAACTTAACAAATTTTGCCAATGCCTTTACTTCCTGAAAACATCTATCACCTATTCCTCTATTTCATTTTATCCATGACAATTAATTTTGTTTTAACAGCCCATTATTTCTCGGTATAGTATTAATGAAATCAAAAAGAGAGGTTGAAACAATAAAAATAATTACAGCAAAATAGGGTTGGCCAAAATTCACTACATCATTTATTATACTTGCAATTTTTACAATGAAAGGATCAACAAAATTTCAATGTGGCAAAGTGACAAAACTGCCAACAGGTCTATTAGGGTGGTTTTTTATCATCGTAAATAATCATCATATTTTAGCCACCCTTAAAAGTATTTTTTGGTGTAGTGGTTGCTCCATTGTGGTAAAATCAAGTACAAAGTTATCTTGAAGGATACTAAACCATTGACAAGCATATTTTTCTAGAGTCTAAAATAAAAGCCTAAGGACTATGTCTTCTTCATCTACTTCAATATTATCAATAAAATTCAGGAAATATTTGATATGGCCTTCACTAGTTACAACAGTATTTCCTTCAAATTTAGGCAAGAACTTACTAGCTTTATCATGGAGAGGGTTTAGATTTTGGGGCAAAAAAAAAGGTCTATATCTATTATTCCTCTATCTTTTGAGGTTTTAATTGGAATTGACATTATAATTCTAATTAGGATTAGCCATGTTAACTAATGGGGTACTAGAAACAAGGGAAGGAGAAAGACTAATACTAGGACAAACGTTATGATAGGTTGGACTTAAATTAGACTAACACTTGAAGCAAAATAAAATGATATGGATAGAATTCTATGAGATTAGAAAAGTACCTATGGATTTGGCACTTTAGGACAGACATCTTTATCACTTATTCTTGTAGTCGTTATATCAAGCTCCTTCTTCTTTCTTTAAGATTTGAATTCAAGTTATGATTAGATTGGAGTCACCAAGATAGATGTGCGAGGAAGAATAAAAATACTCTCTGGCCAAGATTGCTCGGCTTAAACATTCTTAATCTCTTAGAATAATTGTTTCACTCAAGGGATATGGGGAGTTGTGGTCAATGACTCAAAAATGGTGGGAAAATTTATAAAATATTGAAAACTAACAAAACCCATGACCGTTGACTTCAGATTTTGAAAATTTAAACTAAGGATAAAAATCCAAGAAAGAAAAGATAAAAAGACTTTTGGATTTCGATCCCTGGCATCAACGACTATTGCCTATTTTTGCTAAAAGTAAATTTTAAAAATTAAAAGAAAATTGAAAATCGTCATTGTATTTCATTCCCCAGCAACGACGCCAAAAATTATTGGGGAAAATTCTAATGTCCTTTGTTTAATGTCACGCCACTAGATTTTCTTGATCTCTTCAGTACTATGGAATCTAGTAGATCCACCTCTTTTACTCAAGAAATAATTATGTAAAAATTTTGACAAACCGAGTAAGGTAAGGAAACCCTAAACCGAGCTTATATTATTAACACTTATGCTCAACTAGATTTAAAAGAAAATAAAATTTATTTAAGCTCTAACTAAGAATTACAAGACTCTTCAATTGTACTCCTATCAACAGACTGGTGTCTTATCCATTATTAATTATATCAAGGGTTTAACCATTTGAATGAGACAGAAGGAAAAATAAAGAGAAATTTGGTTTAAATATATCCATTCAAATAATGTAGCAGACATAAGAAAAATTCACTAGTGAAAGAATACAATGTTCACACATTCAAATGATGTAACACTCAAATGTGATAACAAACACGATTGAACATAATTTTGCTCAAATGTGTAACCAGGATTGTATTCATATAAAGATATCTTTAAAATGGGAGTGTGTTCATAATAACCCAAATCTCACTAAATCCATACAATTTGAATTTGTGTTGAAATAATGTAACACAATTTAACATCCATTCGCTCTAATGTAGTAACAAGAGGACTCTTGATTTTCAATTCAACTACTAAAAATAATCTTAGCAAATTGGGTGCTTGAGCGAGACCTGCACAATTACGAGGAAGAATAAGAGATGGCTATAGGAGATAGAACACAAAGGAAACACAATTAACAAGAGAAAGGCACTCAATAATACCTTTGGTAAAAATTGGCAATGCAAAACTTAATATCTTCTTTGGTGGATGTAACTCCTATCTATACCATGAAGATGGCTTATTCCGTTACAACTACTTCTATCTGGTATTTACACTTGGCTACATCTTCATTGTTCATTCTTGATGGATTACAGTTGGTTTACAATTGTTTTGAGTTATCTCACCCTAAAATTGATGCTTGACTACTTTTTGACCTTCTAATTTTCTTAAGGGCTATAATTATGTTGAATCTGGACCTCACACTTATCTACTCCTCTACCTTTAGACTTTTGCTACTTCTTTTCTTGACCCTTCTCCTTTTTTGGATGTATCTATAGCGAGCTTAAGTTCACCTCTTGATGGTTCATTGTTGCATTTGCTGATTTCTTCATCTATACCTTGTTCCTCTTGCTCAGGTTGACTTATTCCCATCATGTTAACAATTTCACCCTAGGCCTCCTCACAAAAAGAGGTTGTGAATATTATTGTATCCATCACTTGTAACAATTTGATTTTATGACTTTCTATGGAAAGGTAATTCTCTTGAGAGAATTTGATCAAGAATTTAATTATTTTGGATAAATTATGAAGTTTGTAGGCTAAATTATACTAATGTTCTTTATCACATTCAAAAATTTGGATTATCTAGGCAATCACATTGTCAAAATCGTTACCAACAACACATTATTTAAGCAAAATTCTAGCTTGTCTTCTTCTGGTATTTATTTCTTCTTCATATTTCTTCATTTCCTTGATAAAAGTGTTTCATCTAGGCCTTTCACAAATGTATATTACTACCTTGGTAAACTCATATTTGTAGTCATATGTTGTACCTCCTTTGATAGTTATTTCTTTTGAATGTAGCTGCTCGTACTACTCTTAAAATTGCTAAAAGATATGTTGTACTAATGTTATCTTAGTGTATGCTTCTTCTAGCAAGATTTTATACCTTCTATTATTATAATAATTGTAGTAATATTTTGAAGAATTTTGGTTAATATATTCATTTTATCTTTTAAGCCAGAATATACTTTTAATTTGTATTCTTGAATGAATGCAGCACAATAACAAAATTTGACCATTTCTTAGGGCTCTGTCTCTTGAGCTGTGACTAAAATAGGTAATTGAGGGGTGGTTATCATATTTTCATCTTTCATATCCCTTATCTATACTTGTAACTCTTCTCTTTCTATCTGTAGATCTTGGTTGCTTTTGTACAAGGTTTTTGCTACTTGTACTTGGGATTGCATGTTTATTTTGATCAGTTCTAATGGATCTTCTTGAATTTGAACATGTGTGTCTCCTATAGCTTCATTTTATTGGATTAACCCTACTTTATTTTCTAGTATCATCATATCCATAGTTATAAGAGGTACTCTTATAGCCTATATGCCTAGCTATGATGTTGAATATTGAACTTGTTTAGCTATTGTAATAGCTTCAAGTTGTTGGTATTCAATTAGATCATAATTTCTTACTTCATTTCTTCTTACTAAGGTGAGACTTGTTAGAACTTCTAAGGGTTGCAAGATTGGCCTTTTTGCATTCAAAATACTTAGTAGGGCTTGGCAATTTTATTTGGTCATCTCTTCATAAACTGGTTAGGCCCTCAATAGCTTGTATTTGTTTTTACACATATGGAGACAAATTGATCTTCTTGTAACCAATGCTTTAGGTATAAACTTGGGCTAATGTAGTGCATATTGTAGCTTACTCTCATATGGCAATTGAAAAGAAACTAGAATAATTTGTTGAGCCTGTTTAGCTTGAGCTGGTACTAATTCTTTGTTTGTATTAGAAATAGCAGTATTATCAAGGACATGCTCGATGAGCTAGGAAACTTTTACTACTGCTTTACCCAAATTGGTAGATTCTGCCAAAATTTCTACTTGAATAGGCTCCTAGTTAATTATTGTTAGAATAGGATATTTGAGCTCTTTTGGGGTATTACTAGGATGATTGGGGTCATTTCTTCAACCATAGTATTCCTTAGCAATTTTATCTCTCTAAGGTAATCTCTAACATGTTCAATTTGAATATGTGCTCTCATTCTGACCATGTACTTTTTCCATATCGGTTCAACTAGCTATATGTTTTTCATGGCTCTTATAAGTTCATCTTCAAAAGGGTTAGGCCTATAATTTACCATGGCATATTTTATTTTTTGCACCAATGACTTATAATATCCTTGGGGGTCATAAAGCCTCCAAGTGATTTTTGAGAAGCCAAATTCATCTATTTTCCACATAATACAACATAGTATAATAGCCCTTCTAAATGTAATGACCCACCTTGCATGGTACCTTAAGCTAAGGTATCTTTCCATATTTCTTTATTAGCCTCAATTTCACTTCCTCTACAATTTGTCTGATGATTTCCAGAGTAGCTATGGATACGAGATAGAATTTTGGCAAAATTTTAGGAGGTAATTTTGAGCCATAAATCCTTATATAGGTGAAGTCTTCAGTAAGGAAATAATCACCTATATGTCCTTATGCAAAAATTATACAACTATTGAGCCTATTCTAGCAGAGAAATATCCGTAGAGATGCAGATGAATAGATGGTAAAAACTCACCAAAGAATTTGGCATAGCTTGAATCACCTTCATGGATCTAAGCCAGCCTATATCGAACATCAAGGTTCATTGTCCCTCCTGAGAATACACTTTTTTTATGGATAAAAATTCCCTATTAGGAGGTGGATGAATATTGAATAGTAAGATAATACGGGCATTTTATCTAGATCTTCTTTTATTACCTTCTTCAAGGCTATGAATTCTTCATACATTTTGTTACTAATTAATTCCTCCCATTTGTACATTGGTATGTTGCCCCTTTTGTTACACTGAAAGAGAAGAAATACAACTTCCCTATTGACCTGTGTTAAGTCTTCAATACCTAATGCAATATTTAGCATATCTGCATAGTACATAGTCCATGATTATAGCATGTGTTTATTTAGAGGGAAATCATAATATATTTCTTGGTCATACTTAAACAACTTCGTGTATGCCATCATGTGCATCATATAGTGAGATTGTTTGGTTGCCACCTTTAGATCCAAAACCAATATGGTAGGATAAAGTTGAAATATTATTCTAAATGTGTTAAGCATAATGGTGGGGTGATAAGGCTCTAAAGGATCTAATGGTGGGGTCATAAGCTACAGTGAACCAAGACAAGAGATTGTTTGAATAGTACACCTTTGGGCATATTATCTTACCCAAGTAGCACCTTCACTAGTTATAGTACAAAATATTCTTATTTTGCTAATTTTATGCCTTTCTATATAGTCATTTTAGAAATATTGGGTGACGCTAATAATTTTCTTCAATTTTATCGAACTTGAAGATTGATATGCCATCACGTTCCCATTGTTGATGGAGGGGAATTTTCTTATCCGAACTAGATTTATGCAAATTCAACTATATACCTTACGATGGACTTCTAGGGCGTTGTCTTATATGGACTAGCCTTTTTCAACTTCTTAATTTATATAATAGTGTTTGAATGAGTCATGATAATAATTTTGGAATTCTCAATTACACTTCACAATACTTATGGGAGCTATAGTCTTGGTCTCTTTGAAATCACTCTATAAATTATTGGTGTAGATGGAACTTGACAAATTGGAAGTGGATTTATAGTAAATTTACCAGTGATTTTGTATGCTCAATATTTATTATTGCTAGCTACCTCCTTATGCCTTACCACCCTATAATTTCCAACTCACTGTCCATAATGGTTTCAACTATTACAACACAACAGTTATCTGATTCATCATTGATTCGAGATCGTTCGTGTTATTGGGTAATTTGATCTAGGTCGTAGATTTTCTTTGAGAAATATTAAAATGTGTGTCAATTTATGAATGTAATCTCATCTAAATATTTCGGATTCATTGTGGTCATTCAATCTCTAAGGACATTGAATCAAGACCATTGATATTCACCTAAGCTCATTGGCTGGTGTGCCCTCTCTCCTTATTAATCACAATCATCAATTTATAGGAGGTGAATATGAGCCATAGAAATAGTCTGGAGGACTGTTGAATTGTGTGCCTTTGCTCATGGCTAATCTTGATCGTTGGTGTTTTTTGAAGATCAAATCTTTATCGTTTTCTAGTTTTCAAAATTAAATTCAGGTCGTCAAAATATTACATGGACTAATGTGGATCACCGGTTCCTTTCTGCCTGATTAACATAGATCGTTGATTTTATATTTTTTTGTTCACTAAATCATAGTCATTCTCTTCATTTGATCTGGTTTGTTCGTGGCCTTAGAATCAATATAGACTATTTGCGCTCTTTCTTTTTTCACATGGCTTCTTTTAATCCATTAGATTTTCCTATAAAGTTTATCGCATTAATCTGGTCGATCTAAGTACTAAAAATCATATATTCTAGCATATGCAGCATATCACTAACCTTTAATTTAGCCTTTGACCTATTGAAAATTATTTATCTTTTTTTATTGTGCAATATAAACCATTTGTGTTCTATTATCATTTAATGTGAGTCATAGATGTGCTTTGATATTTTGTGAATCTTTCATCCACCAGCATTCCTCCTGTGTCATATTTAATGGATAATCTTATTCATTGATAACTTTTTCTAAATCGAGGTGGTTCATCGATTATCTTAGGTAGAAATTATCATAGTAGTTTAAATACATGGCATCTAGTCTCCACCGTCAAATCTGTTGCAACATTTTATACGAGTCGTAGATCTAGCTAGGGTAGTCAATAAGACACATTGGTTATTTTGACCACTTGCCATGTGGGCTCCTACAATGCATTAGACTTTGTTAACCTATTCAACCATCGATGTTATGCGATCCCTTTCCACATGGTCTTCTGCAAAGGATTGGATGAATCTATAGTAATATGTCATGTTTAATCTCGGTCATCCATATAGCTTAAATTGTTTAATGCAAATCGTGGATTTTTATTTTGCAGATCATCTAATGACATGTGGCTTATCATGGACCACTTATTTTATCTTTGGATAATTTGACCTTGTTGACCTGTGCTTACCCTTGGAAATAATCTAAGCTTTTTTATTTTTGTTCTACTTTTCACGTGGTCTTTTTTGGGTCGTTAAATTTGGGTAAGAAAATACCTGTGTGTCAGATATTTCAAAAAAATAGCCAATTAATTCATAGTGCCTTACCAATTAAATCCTAACTATTGATGAAGACTCCTTGACTATTATGGGTCATTGATCTTCTCCCACGGGCTACATTTGACAAAGATTATCGACTGCTTCATTGGATAGAGAACATGTGGCTAGCAACAGACCGTAGATAAGCAGACTATATAGAAAGAAATCTCTTTAAAGTGCTTAGGACTTTTCCTTAGGCAATTGCAGGCCACACATTATGTTCAATCATGGATCGCTTGTTTCATAGGCTATTACTGACCATGAATCTAGTCTAATGGGGTCATGTTTTATAGGTGTCATGGATTCATTCGCCATGTGGACTATTGTGGAGTATTGATAAAGGGGAACTAATGATGTATACATGCATGAAGGGATGCTTTAGGCTTTGATATAGGTAGATCAATGTGGGTCATGGACAATGGGAAAATATTCAGGTGTTGGATAATATAGAGGAATGAATTTAGATTTACACATGGAGAATATGGAATCTTGGGAACCTAGTGAACTATTGATCAAATGACCTTGATGTAGAATCTATACAGACCAATCGGGATTAAAATTTCTAAACATGAAATAGGGAGTCTAAACAGTGGAACAAGATTTAAGACAAGGAACCTACAAAGAAGAATATTATAATGAATTGAACAAATTTTATTACAAAAAAATAAACCAACGGGGATATGGAAGCTTAAAACTAGGGGTATCTTATGTTGTGAAGAACACAAGCTTATACTGAGAGGGGGGTGAACAGTATAAGACCACTTTTTACTTTTCTTTTCAATTCAATATTATGCAGTGTATAGACAACAGTATCAATAGCAGTAATCAAGCAATGCACAAAACACCATACACAATAGAGACACCACAGTTTACGTGGTTCACCCAATGTGGGCTACTCCACGGAGAAAATATTTTACTAAAACTTTCTCAATCAATCTCTTTGGGAATCCTTCCCAATTACAATGTTTATGGATCTCTGTCCAAAGGAGATGTTGATCCCCTAATCTCAAGTTCATGGATCTCTTCCATAGGAGAACTCTTTCCCCTTCTGCTCTGGCTAGTGATCTTCTAGAAGACTTTGTCTCTCTACTGCACTGATTGGTGGATCTCTCTCCACTTGAAGACTCCTCACTCAGATCTGTCTTCAATTATGTTGGCTGTTGGATCTCTATCCACTGAGACTCTATCCTCTATACTCTATCACCTCCAAAGCTCTATCAATAGGCTCACTCAGAACCTGCTCAATAGGCTCACTCAGAACCTGCTCAACAAGCTCACACAGAACTTGTCCAAATATACACTAACAAATCTCACAAACTAACTTTCCAAATCTCTCAACAAGCTCACACAGAACTTGTCCAAATCTCTCAACAAGCTCACACAAAACTTGTCCAAATCTGCTCAACCAAGCTCACCAAGAACTTGTCCAAATCTGCTCTAGCAAGCTCACCAAGAACTTGCCCAAATCTACACTAGCAAGCTCACCAAGAACTTGCTCAAATCTACTCTAGCAAGCTCACCAAGAACTTGCCCAAATCTCTAGAAGTCTACCAGAGAACTTGTTAAACTCAATATCTCTACAACTCACCAAGAACTTCTCAACTCAAATTCAATATTATAGAAGCATAAAGAGAATTGTTAGAGACTCAATATGTTCTATCCTCAAATCTCAATCTCAACTCAAATCAATCTTATAGAAGCATAAAGAGAATTGTTAGAGACTCAATATGTTCTATCCTCAAATCTCAATCTCAACTCAAATCCAGAATATAGAATAGTTTGTTTCATGGAACTTGAACAACCACTTCACACAATCACTTGACTAGGCTCAAACAACTCTTCTCAACCAACTACCACAAGGAACAACTCTTTCTTACAAACCCTAGTCCAAGCATGTATCAACCAACTCAAATGTTTCCAACAATGCTCAACCACAAATCTCACATAACAATGATACTCATGTTCTTTTCAAGTTCAAGTTCTTTGCATAACCAATGGGCTTCAACAACAATGCTAATAAAACATTCTTCACATAACAATGATACTCATGTTCTTCTCAAACCCTATCTCAGGTTTTTCACACTACTAATGGCTTCAACAACAATGCTTATAAAACAAGGTTTAATAGCAACTCTCAACCCAGAAAACCTTGAGACATTCAACCAACTACTTTCAAAAAGGAAACCACAATTAATCCTTTTCTCTCCAATGATATTTCAGAAATCAACCACCATAAACAATCAATAGGAGAATGTGCCCATACCTTTTATGAAGATGAAGAAGCCTTTTGGTTGTCCACAAAATCTGTCTCACTCAACACACTTTCTTTTTCAACTTTCAACAAGGGTTAGAGATCTTGATTAATAACACAACAATAACATCCAAATAACACCTTATTACTCCTACTCAATAACATACACCATGTCACTTCATAAATGAATTAATCTCTTTTGAAAAAGAACAAAGCAACCTTCACTTTTGAACCTCTTTACAAAATCAGAAATATCTCTTTACACACACCTTATTTCTCCCTCTAAGCAAGTTAATCAAATAGCCCTCGGAATAAGCTTTCCAACGATATATAATATGATATACTTCTAAAAAATAAATCATCAAAAATATCTCCTTTTCTAAACATGCATCATAACCCTTATTCCTCCTAGGGCAACTTTAGAAAAATAAAATATATCTAAAAATTATTAACTTGCCTCTGTCCTTGATGGGATTCGATCTCGTGACCTTCCTTGCTCAGTGCCTTAACCACAACCAACCTACCATTGGGCCACACGCCCTCACATGCTCAAAAGGAGCACACAACAAAACCTTATGCCATGAATATCTGCGCCCTTCGAAAACAAAACGTGCTTCACGCATTTCAACACAACAAAACACCTCCGACAAGAATCGAACGTAGGACCTCCTGCTTCACACACAATGCATGAACCACTAGGCCAAGGAGGCCTATACATTTGGCTTTACTCCACAATAGTCTCTTCAATGAACGTGAAAATCGTAAGCCTTTTAAAACCCTTTTCACACACACTTCGACACACGATGCGCAGGCTCTTTTACCATTCGAATCCAAATATCAAATCGAGCGCTTAGAGAAATAAATCAAAACTTTGGGCATATATATATAAAAAAAATATATATATGTCCTCCTCCTTTCCTTTGACATCGACGCTATAATTTAAATATTAGTTTTATGCCTTTTCCTTTCTTTGACGTCGACGCTATAAATTAAATTTTAATTTTAAATTTTAAATAATTTAAAATTTAAACTTAAATATTTAAAATTAAATATCTCCATCACCAGGGCACATTTTTCGATGAAACAAAAATCCAACCTAGGTTTTAAGAAAAACCCATTTCAAATCTGCCATCCATGGTTTTAAATAAAACCTTTTATTTTGCCTACCTTGGTTTTCACAAAAACCCTGTATATATCCATGCTCTCCAAAATATCATAAATGCTTATTTATGAAATGCTTTGGCCACCAAAACTCAATGTGATCCATGTTCTGACATCAATGACAACATAAAATCACTCAAATTTCCAACAATCTCCCCCTTTGTCATTGATGGCAACACCTCTATTGTAAATCACCACAATCACTACAAAAACCATCTCTGAGAATCAAAGTTGCTCCCCTGACTCAATACTCTCTATGGAGGCTGCTCCCCTAACTCAATGCTCTCTTTGGAGGCTGCTCCCCCTAACTCAATGCTCTCCCCTTACTCAAATCTCTCCCCCTTTGACATCAATGGCAAAAGGGACACCTATGGGGCTAAAAGATATGACTCTTAAGCTTAGCCCCCTCACCACCTTCTCTATTGAGGTGATTAATTTTGGGGTGGGAGTACTTTTACTCCCATATTACATTGTTTCTTTCCTCTATCAACTTCCTTCCATATTTTTTTGATATCCTTCTCTTGATGAATTACTTGATCTTCTTGTCTTGAACCTGTTTGACCTTCTTGCCTTGAAACTTCTTGACCTTCTTGTCTTGAACTTGTTTGGAATTGAGTCCTACACCATTTTGCAATATGTCCAAAGTTATTGCAATTAAAACACTTGATATTGTAGCCTTTGGATGGTGCCCATATCCTGAATTCTTTCTTGAAATAATTTCCATATCCATTCCTTTCTTGAACCCTGTATTGTGAAGTTTTGTTTTCATGACCATTATGACCATGACTTCTGATTTGTGTAGCTCTAAAACCAAAACCATGTTGCTCATTTTCTTTGCACTGAGAAGCTCTATGACCAATCCTGTTGCATAAGAAGCAATGTCCCTGAAAACCATACCTTCTTCCTTTGAAGTTTCTTCTAGCAAAATCAAACTTCTTTGATCCATGGATCCTGTAGTGTATAGCCCTGTGTCCAAATCCATTACAAGAAAAACAATGTCCTTGAAAAGCCCTTTGTTCATGCCTTGGTTCCTCATACCTTTCTTGATCATTATCCTTGTAATCATCTTTGACTTGTGCATTGTATCCTTGAATGTTCTTTGTAGCATCTAAATCCTCTTCCTTAATTTCTTCCTTGCTTTCCTCTTCAAGAATTTCTTTTCCTTTTGAACTTGATTCACCTATCTCAAAACAAGATCCAAACTGGATGTTTGGAGCCATAGGAACTTTGGAACTTTCTTCATAAATCTTAGGTGCTTCCTTGCTTTCATCTTTTAGAACTTCCTTTCCTTTTGAGTGTGACTTTTCTTGGAAATAAGATACAACTTTAAAATAAGTTTCCACTCCTTTTTGAACCTTTTCATTTAATGTGTCATGTCTTGTCGTTATTGTCCTTAATTCTTCATTCATCCTTTCCTCTATCCTTTTTGCATTTTGAAGCTCATCTCTTAGATCACTGATTGTCTGAAGTTGTTCTACTCTGATTTTTACATCTGTTCGAATCTTGTTTTCAAGATTCCTAATTTCTTCTTTTAGCCTTTTGACTTCTGTTTTTTGTTTTCTTGGCTCATCCTCTTCTTTTTCTATTACCAAAAGTGAGACTTCTTCTATTTCTTTTATCCCATAGAAAAACCCTTCTTCATCTTCACTATCACTAAGATCATTATAATCTTCTATAGCAAACAAACTCTCATGATTTCTTTGACCATACCTATTTCCTTGATGTGTCATCTCATCTTCACTATCACTGAAGCCATTGCAATATCCTGATCTGTGATCTCTTTGACCACACACAAAGCATTGTTCTCTTTCATCTTCTATTCCTAGGAATAGATGTTCTTCCTTTTCATCATTTGACTTGTCTCTATCACTGTGATCTGAGCTATCACTTGCTTCTACAATGTAGAAGGTTTTCTTTATCTTATGAAAACTTTTCTTCTTCTCATACTTGCTTTGCTTGTATCTGTCATCTTTGTCATGCTTATGCTTTCCATCTTCTTTTCTTCTGTGACCCTATTTTTCATCATCACTATTTTCTTCATGTGGACACTTGTATGCATAGTGACCAAAATCACCACACTTGTAGCATCTGACTTTCTTCATATCCCTATAATTTCTTAAGTCCTTTTTCCTTTTGATGAAGTTAGCTTCCTCATCATTATATGAATCTCTATCTATCTCTGGAACTTTCCCTTTCTTTTTCTCTGAAGCCTTGAATGCAATTTCTTTTATTGGAACCTGATGCTTACTTCTCCTCATCTCATAAGTTGTGAGAGTTCCTTGTAGTTCTTCCATTGTTAGCTTGTTGATATCCATTGTTTCTTCTATTGTTGAAACCTTTGCATCATACTTCATGGGAAGTGATCTCAAAACCTTTTGAGTAACATCTGATTCTTTCATCTCAAATCCTAGACCTCTCATGGTGTTAGCAATCTCATCAACTCGAAGTAAAAACTGTGCAATATCTTCAGAATCTTCCATTTTCAATTCCTCAAATATTTTTCTATGAGTTTGTAGTTTTGCCAACTTTACCTTGGAATCTCCTTCATAGGTATTCCGCAACTTGGTCCACATTTCATTTGCTGAATTACATACCATGACCTTTGCAAAATCTATCTCACGTAGCCCACTCAGAATACAATTCATTGCCCTTGCATTGATCTCAACCAATTTCTTGATAGTCTTATCTACCTCGGGATCACCTTCAACCTTATACTCTTTTGCAACCATCTGCCATACCTCATATCCTTGTGATATCAAGTAGTTCTTCATTCTCATGCTCCAGAAAGCATAATTGTTACCATCAAATAGTGGAGCCTTATTTGTAGATGATCCATTCTATGAAGCCATCTATGTTCTTGTAGAATCTACCCTCAAGTTGTTAGCCTTTTCGAAGGAACCCGCTCTGATACCAATTGAAGAACACAAGCTTATACTGAGAGGGGGGTGAACAATATAAGACCACTTTTTACTTTTCTTTTCAATTCAATATTATGTAGTGTATAGACAGTAGTATCAATAGCAGTAATCAAGCAATGCATAAAACACCATACACAATAGAGACACCATAGTTTACGTGGTTCACCCAATGTGGGCTACTCCATGGAGAAAATATTTTACTAAAACTTTCTCAATCAATCTCTTTGGGAATCCTTCCCAATTACAATGTTTATGGATCTCTATCCAAAGGAGATGTTGATCCCCTAATCTCAAGTTCATGGATCTCTTCCATAGGAGAACTCTTTCCCCTTCTGCTCTGGCTAGTGATCTTCTAGAAGACTTTGTCTCTCTACTGCACTGACTGGTGGATCTCTCTCCACTTGAAGACTCCTCACTCAGATCTATCTTCAATTATCTTAGTTATTGGATCTCTATCCACTGAGACTCTATCCTCTATACTCTATCACCTCCAAAGCTCTATCAATAGGCTCACTCTAAACCTGCTCAATAGGCTCACTCAACCTACCCAAAACTCACATAAACTTGTCCAAATATTCTCAACAAGCTCACACAAAACTTGTCCAAATTTTCTCAACAAGCTCACATAGAACTTGTCCAAATCTACTCAACAAGCTCACACAAAACTTGTCCAAATCTGCTCTAACAAGCTCACCAAGAACTTGCCCAAATATGCACTAGCAAGCTCACCAAGAACTTGCCCAAATCTACACTAGCAAGCTCACCAAGAACTTGCCCAAATCTGCACTAGCAAGCTCACCAAGAACTTCCACAAATCTAAAGTCAAGAACTTCAATATTTCTAAACTCAAATCCCAACTTCTCAACTCAAATTCAATCTTATAGAAGCATAAAGAGAATTGTTAGAGACTCAATATTTTCTATACTCAAATCCAATCTCAACTCAAATCAATATTATAGAAGCATAAAGAGAATTGTTAGAGACTCAATATGTTCTATCCTCAAATCTCAATCTCAACTCAAATCTAGAATATAGAATAGTTTGTTTCATGGAACTTGAACAACCACTTCACACAATCACTTGACTAGGCTCAAACAACTCTTCTCAACCAACTACCACAAGGAACAACTCTTTCTTACAAACCCTAGTCCAAGCATGTATCAACCAACTCAAATGTTTCCAACAATGCTCAACCACAAATCTCACATAACAATGATACTCATGTTCTTTTCAAGTTCAAGTTCTTTGCATAACCAATGGGCTTCAACAACAATGCTAATAAAACATTCTTCACATAACAATGATACTCATGTTCTTCTCAAACCCTATCTCAGGTTTTTCACACTACTAATGGCTTCAACAACAATGCTTATAAAACAAGGTTTAATAGCAACTCTCAACCCAGAAAACCTTGAGACATTCAACCAACTACTTTCAAAAAGGAAACCACAATTAATCCTTTTCTCTCCAATGATATTTCAGAAATCAACCACCATAAACAATCAATAGGAGAATGTGCCCATACCTTTTATGAAGATGAAGAAGCCTTTTGGTTGTCCACAAAATCTGTCTCACTCAACACACTTTCTTTTTCAACTTTCAACAAGGGTTAGAGATCTTGATTAATAACACAACAATAACATCCAAATAACACCTTATTACTCCTACTCAATAACATACACCATGTCACTTCATAAATGAATTAATCTCTTTTGAAAAAGAACAAAGCAACCTTCACTTTTGAACCTCTTTACAAAATCAGAAATATCTCTTTACACACACCTTATTTCTCCCTCTAAGCAAGTTAATCAAATAGCCCTCGGAATAAGCTTTCCAACGATATATAATATGATATACTTCTAAAAATAAATCACCAGAAATCTCTCCTTTTCTAAACATGCATCATAACCCTTATTCCTCCTAGGGCAACTTTAGAAAAATAAAATATATCTAAAAATTATTAACTTGCCTCTTGTCCTAACAAGATTCGATCTCGTGACCCTCCTTCCCCGACCCCCTACCCCACACCACCCCCCTCGGGGGCCCCCGCCCTCACGTGCTCAAAAGGAGCACACAACAAAACCTTATGCCACGAATATCTACGCCCTTCGAAAACAAAATGCGCTTCACGCGTTTCAACACAACAAAACACCTCCGACAAGAATCGAACGTAGGACCTCCTACTTCACACACATGCATGAACCACTAGGCCAAGGAGGCCTATACATTTGGCTTTACTCCACAATAGTCTCTTCAATGAACATGAAAATCGTAAGCCTTTTAAAACCCTTTTCACACACACTTCGACACACGATGCACAAGCTCTTTTACCATTCGAATCCAAATATCAAATCGAGCGCTTAGAGAAATAAATCGAAACTTTGGGCATATATATATATATATATATATATATATATATGTCCTCCTCCTTTCCTTTGACGTCGGTGCTATAATTTAAATATTAGTTTTATGCCTTTTCCTTTCTTTGACGTCGGCGCTATAAATTAAATTTTAATTTTAATTTTAAATAATTTAAAATTTAAACTTAAATATTTAAAATTAAATATCTCCATCACCGGGCACCTTTTTCGATGAAACGAAAAGCCAACCTGGGTTTTAAGAAAAACCCATTTCAAATCTGCCATCCATGGTTTTAAATAAAACCTTTTATTTTTCCTCGCCTTGGTTTTCACAAAAACCCTGTATATATCCATGCTCTCCAAAATATCATAAATGCTTATTTATGAAATGCTTTGGCCACCAAAACTCAATGTGATCCATGTGACATCAATGATCCATGTGACATCAATGACAACATAAAATCACTCAAATTTCCAACATGCTGGATCTTAAGGATCAAACAGTAGGCTTTTTGAGATTGGTATTTTAAAATTAATCATCTTAGGAATTCAAGATTTAATTGAATGTTTTCTTATCCTAATCTCTACATAAAAACTATAAGTAATGGCATTGTCATTCTCATTGTGTATGTTTATGACATTATTATTACTGGTAGTAAATCCCACCTGATTCAACAAGTAAAATATAATTTATTCTATTTTTAATATGATAGATTTAGGAATTCTTCATTACTGTGTAGCTATGGATGTTTAGAAACTTAATCATACTATGTTTATATCAAAAAGCAAGTATGCCAAAACTATTTTTAAAATAGTACGAATGACTTATTATAATTCAATATCTATACCTTTAGAAGTTGGAATAAAATTGTCATTCTAGTCTAATTCATATTCAATCAATGAGTCATTATATCATCAATTGGTGGACAACTTGATTTATCTTACAACCACTTGACCATGTTTATAGAAAATTGACAAACTATAAAATGTATTCTCAAACATATCAAATTTGAACTTGACTTTGGAATATATACCAACCATCGAATAATTTTTTAGTTAGTTGGATACATTAATACAGATTGAGAATAATTAATTGATGATCAAAAATCTATATGTTTGCTCTTGGATCAAGGGTTATTTCTTGGTAGAGCAAACTTCATTATATAGTTTATTTTCCATCAACTAAAGCTAAATATAAGGCAACATGCAATGCAGGTTGTGAAGTTTTTTGGTTACAATGCATATTGTATGATCTTTAGATAGATCAAATAGCATCAACATCACCTCATCATAATCAAAGTATGCTCACGTTGGTGAAGAATCTAGTATACCATGCCAAAACAAAATATATTGAAGCTCATCATCACTATATTCAACAATTATTGGAGCATAAATAATTTTTCTAAATTATGGTTCAACTTTTGAACAAATGGTTGATGTAATGACTAAACATGTGTAAAGAAAAAATTATAAAATTTAGGGATAAGCTTGGGATTGTATATGGTTTAGTCATTAAAGGGGAGTGTTAGAATAAATAGATATGTTAGGGATTTCTATTATTGTATTGTTTGTTACAACAATTTTTAAGGATTTGTAGAGATAAGTTATTGGGATTTTTAAGGATGCATAGTTTGGATTTGTAAGGATAACTTGTTAGGATTTATATGATCTATTTTTATCAACATCAACAAATTACCATATTGTAAATCATTATAAAATGTATCTTAGAAATGCAAATAAAAAATATTGTTTTACATTCTTTTAGCTTTTTCTCATATGAAACCTTTATTTTTTTTAATTTTCTTGAAGACTTAAGAGTAAAAAAATGTGATGTTTGCTCCTCACTTACACTTGCTTTCTACTCACACCCTCTCCTTGTTCTTCACTAAACATCTAAAATAATAAAACATGAGTCTTTCAGCTTGCTTGCACTTGCTCCTAACGTGGGAAGGAGGGTTATATTTTTTAAAAACTAGTTAAATAAAATTGAAACAGGTCCCCCTATATTGCATCATGACCATATAGTATTATTACAACAATTTGGATACTAAGCATATCACTTTTCAACATTCAAATCTAAGTCTCCTCCTCGAAAGTTAAGAAATTTAACTTATTAAGCTAATGTCAATTGATGGGAAGGTGTGGATATATATAGATTACTATTCTAAATATAGTAGTATTACAACAATTTGATACTAAGCATGTATCACTTTTTTTTAAATAGATTACTATTCTAAGATTCATTCCCAACATTTATTAGTTTATACCTACTTTAAATTCTCAATGAAACATTGACATATTCCTTGTTGACATTGAGCATACTTCTAAAAAAAATAATGATAAAAGGGTTAAAAGTGTGTCTTGATACCATGCACTCACTCATAGCAAAAGTAACGATAATAACAATGCTTATTTACATAAAATGCATTGTGTATTATGCATATGCACACTTGTTCCTATATATTTAAAGACACTAGTAGAATAAAATGTTAAGGATTGCCAAAAAAATAAGGTTTATAGGAGTGAAGGAGATAAAAGGACCAAGAAATAGAATATGTAGAGAAATAAGTGATCAACTAAATACCTAAGCAATATATATCATGTGTAGTAATTACAAATTAGTTGGAAGGAGCAGTGGAACGACTCCTAATTGATCAAGAAGTAGTTTCAAAAATAATTACATAACTATTCATCTACATCTTCTAAAAGAGTGTGTTGGTTAACAATGTGTCAAGTGCAAGACCAAATAATTATAGTTTTTTCCTTGATTTTTGGCATTAGAAAGATGGTTTGTGTAGTTTCTAAAATTTATTGGTGACATGGGACATTGGCAAAACAAGTGTTATTGTCTATGTGGGTGGTCGTCATAGGCGTTGGTGTTAAGGTTAGGATGTCATCATAAATAATATGATAACAAATATAGTTTTAGTATCATTAATAGAATTGATGTCACAAGTTATTATGGTATTGACCTCTTGGGGCCAAAGTTAAGATGCACATCAATGTTTATGAGTTGATCATTATGGCTTCATAATTCTTAAGGACTAGAGCAACCCTTTCTTTGCTTACATAAATTTTCTTTTCAATTGTATTGACACTTGTCAATCATACTAAAACCATAAATATTAAACTCAACATATAAATAAAAAAATGGTATTTAGTTAATTTGAAATAAGTAATGAATAACCCAAAAAAATTATATTATAATCCAAGATTCAAGCAACTTTAAAAACCTGAAGGATTATTATACCTAAAGATCAAACTTATGGCAATATAAAACCTAGGATGGAGCCTATTATAGATTCAAACCGAACTTTATGTTGTCTACAACCTCTATTTAAATGTTGAGCTTAACATTAAATAGAACTTTAACATTAAATGTTGAGCTTTAACGTTATGAGTTGTATGCTCTCTATCCTTATAAGTGTGAACGAAGGGCAACGAGCATTGTAGGAACTATGAGTTGGAGACCTGCATGTCTAACTGAATCCCAGGATGGAATTGTAAGCTTGAGTCCTGAAGAGAGATTGTCCATTATAACTTAGTCCAATTATAGATGTATGACTTTTCTTTTATATCTATAATTCTCTAATGAAACTAGGCCAAAAATAGATTCTGCCGTCCATCACGATCTCTTTAATTTAAAAAATAAAATAAAATTTGATATAAGGGTTAAATTAAAAATCAACTCATAATATTATGTCTATTATGACCTCACATCTAACATCTAAACAAGTAAACTGTGTTCACAGTAAGTAATAATACTTATGTATAGTGAAATTATAAGGTAGTAAAGAGATTCCGTTAAAGAATGTTCAATTAATTTTTACGTTTGTTAATAGGAAAATCTCTAACTTGTCAACGTTATTTTTCATAAAGTTATTATCGTTATACTCTTTATTCACTCTCAGTTAACTAGTAAAAACTTGTATCAAGTTATCTATTTGATCTGACATACATTCAACGGCTTCCAATTGAGTCTCAACATTTCCGTTCATGCATTCTATTCTTCCAGAGTATGTAGTCTCGTTTGTTTAATTCTTCAACCTCCGCATGTTTATGTGACTAGAGTGTATATGTAAGTCCAAAGTAAGTATGTGAAAAGATGAATGTATGTTTATTAAAAAAATTATTATTATTTTTACGAGAAAATACATGCACCACTTGAAGAAATAGATGCACCTCGTAACAACGAACAACGGCGAGGCATTTTGTTTTTGAAAAAAAAAAAATTGATTCTCAAGGCAGAAAATACATTTTTCTATATTTGGATGGATAATTTGTACGGCAGCACCATATCCAAATATGCCAACCGTCTTTCATGCCTCTGAATCCAGCACCATATCCAAATATGCCAACCGTCTTTCATGCCTCCAAATCCTCTTATATCCCCGTAGTATTTTTATAATCTGCTGTGATGTCTTGTATTTTGATTAAAAAATAAAAAATAAAAAATAAAATTGGACAGCAGCACGACCTGTTAAACAGAACGTCGATGAGATGCTCACCGCGTGAATCTTTATCGTAACGCCCACGTTTTTCATTAGGATGGGACACACGTCCCGGTTATTGCCGAAAGGTTTCGTTAGTCATGGCTGGCAGCCAAAACCCTTTCTGACCTCAAATGTCAAAGGAAGTTTCACACAAAGAGGGCGTTTGCCTTCAAATGGTTTTTGATACGAGTAAACCTCAATGGAAATGGAAACAATGTGCAAATTTATGTTGTGTTTGTTCACGTCTGTAGTTTTCCTGCAACAGCCGGTGAGGGCGTCTGAGATCTCACCACTGGCATCCCCGGCACTGGATTCTGCTTTGGAAAATTGCCCGGTGAATGTAAGCTACTTGTCTTCTCATCCATGGATTGTGCAAAAATGCAAGCAGGGAAGGCACTGCTGCGAGGCCGTCGATGATTTGATGAGGATCCTCCTCTTCTCATGGATGAGTCACACCCATTCATTCCTTCTGCCCGACGTGCGCACCTCCAGGGCTTGCATGGACGCCGTTCAGCGCCACTTGGAACAGCAGGGAGTGACAGAGAAGGTCTTTCAAATGTGCCATATACAGCCGGCGGATTTCCTCAACGGTCCCCAGCACTGTCACCGAGTTAAGAACAGATCCACCTTCGAGAAACTCGTCAATACGTCGGAAATCAAGCGTTTCTGCGACAGTAACACGGGCCGATTCGACTGTCACCTCTGCACCAGGGCCATGGTACGCGATCTCCGACAGTTGACGGACGGAGGAAGGGAAAAAAATAATTGCGGGTTGTTTATGATCGTGTACGTCGGAGGAGGCATCAATGCCGACGCCAACGAGGAGCTGGGCCCTGACGCCGCTTTTTGCATTCTTAGCGCTCGGAATTTGACGGAGCTGATGCGCGAGGGTTCGAACTCCGGGGCGATCGACCACGGCAAATCGAAAAAACTGACAACGAAAATAGTTATATCTCTCGGTGTTTTGTTTCCAGCCGTTGCGATCATAGCTTTGATCGTCGTCTGCGCTACGCGCCGTGAGTTGTTCGGCGGCGGCTTCGAGCGGTTGGTCTTTAGCCGGAGAGAATCGCAGCTGCTGAGGGAGAGCTTCGATCTGACGAGGGGTCTGGTCTTTTTCCGATATTCCGACCTCAGAGAATTGACGGGAAACTTTTCGGAATCTAACGTGATTGGCAAGGGAGCTTTCGGGACGGTGTTCCGGGGCACTCTGCCGGACGGGTCTCATATCGCCGTCAAGAGATTTAATGACTCGACGACTAAGGGGGACGAGGTGTTCAAGCACGAGGTCCACGTCATCAGCAGCGTGAAACACCGAAACCTGCTGCCTCTGAGGGGTTACTGCATTGGCAAGTCCGAGCAGCACCAGCATTTCCTTGTCTACGACTACATGCCCAACGGCAGCCTGGCGGACTACCTCTTCCGCCGTGGCAAAAGGCCGCTGCTGACGTGGCATCAAAGGCACAAGATTGCGGTGGGAATCGCCCGCGGCCTCGCGTATTTGCACGGGGACGCGAGGCCGGCCATCATTCACAGAGACATAAAGCCCGCCAACGTGCTGCTGGATGCGGATCTGAATGCCCTCGTGGCAGACTTCGGCCTTGCGAGGTTCAAGGAGGAAGACTTTAGCAAGACCCACTATACCACCAGGGCGGTGGGGACGATCGGTTACGTGGCGCCCGAGTACGCGCTGTACGGTCACCTAACGGACAAGGGCGACGTCTACAGCTTCGGAATTGTGTTGCTGGAGCTTATGAGCGGGCGCAGGGCGCTGGACCCGACGGACCCGGACAACGTACCAATATCCGACTGGGCGTATGAGCTGGCGCAGAAGGGGCAGGTGGAGCAGGCGATAGAGGAAGGAATCCGCGAGGAGGAGGGCGAGTTCAACGAGAGCATGGAGAAGGTGGTTTTGCTGGCCCTGCAGTGCGCCCACACGAGAGCCGCGTGTAGGCCGTCGATTAATGAGGTGCTCTTGCTGTTGGAATCCATTGATCGGCCTCCTAATGTTCCACGTTTACCTTTCTGTCATCCTTCGCCGCTGCACGACATGACTTCGTCGTCTAGCGGTGGAGGCAGCTCCTACAACATCAACTACGGATAATGGGATTGGGTTGTGTCGGCAGACGAGACAGAGTCCGGGAGAATGAGTTACCGAACCGGTTCGGTAACTCATTCTCGTTCGGTGGCAGCGGGGTCGGTTATATCTACCGATTCTTACCAGATTGGAAGGTGAGCTTGTCTCGGGCGGCGGTAAAGGGTTGGAGGTATCAAACATTTTGATCGTATTAAGGTGGCCGATTGAAAGGAAAGAATCGAGCGACCAACGGAGCAAACCGTGACGGTTTCGTATCTGAACATCCCTTGACGGTGAGGTGAGATAACGATGACGATGAGGGAATCGCGACTCGTGAGCGGGTGACTCGTGAGTCGCGCTATTTTGTCGTAATGTTAGATGGATGTACTCAGAAATTGTAAAAAGACGGGGTTCCTAATTACATGTTTAGGATTGTGTCCAAGTTGGCAATTGATCACATGCAAAAAAAAGTTGAGATGAATTTTCAGATTATTATAGAGACAACGTGCAATAACCAAAGGATGACCGAAAAGAATAATTCCATTGACAAATTGAAAACGATATTCAATTGGACTATTTGTCAAAATGCGAATATCTCTAATTTTGCTTTCCTAACTTCCAACAACAATAATGAATAGATAGGAAGGAATCACTTTGGTAAAGTCATCATTCAATTTTGGATCTATATAGAAAAAAAAAACATTTTGGTTGTTGTAGAAACATTTAATTCACTCACATTAATTTTGATTGTACATAGGTTTTTAAAGATTAAAGTGAATGTATGGCCTTTACAATGAGATTTATAAGTTTATTTAAAGGTCGGGGTTAAGGGACCTTTCCTTTCTCGACTCCAGCGAAAGACCTATAAATTATCCTTTGCTTTATAGTTGAAATCCTTTTACACCTGTAGTTGGCAACTTCGATGTCGTGCTTAAATGTGGGGACACTACTGTAGAGGGAGCTTGCTCATCTGGCCTTGAATTTTTCCCACTTCTCTTCAAAGGGTAATTTTACCTCTTAGATTTGGCATGTACCTTCTAGGTGTCAGTCATCGTGGTCTTACATGCAACTGCCTTGCAACAAATATTAGGGCGCACCTCCCTAAGCAAGGATCGAACACTTGTGCCTCCTAATAGCCTAAGATTGAACTATGTGTTACCATAAATATCGATTGTTTATGAGATTTTTCCTAAATGAGGTGGTCTCACTCAGAGTTGGTATTCTTTATTTAATGGCCGGCGCTTTGTTGGGAAAGACCTTTTATTCGGCATGACTTTATCCCTGATATTGGGCTAGGTTCCTCTGTGTAGAGGCACTACCTTTTAATCAAACAAATAATATGGTTGCCTTGGGCCATCCTCCATGGATCTATCGATCGCATCGAAAGGATCCCTTGATTTTCAAGGAGTAAGATAACTTCTATGAATATATATAGTTACAATATATACATCATACTTGCAGTGATGGATCATCCCATCCCGACATGGTCGAATGCTTCATCAAAATCTAATCCCCATGTCTTGAATACCCACAACTTTAGGTGGTCATCAAGGATGTACGGATGCACTTTGTCCATGGACAGGTTCAATTTCAATGGTTCCTCTTTAGCTACATAGGCTTGCTCCTCCCTGATCTTCATGGAGGGGACTCGTTCTATATGGTGAATGTGGAGAGGTTCTAATGAGATCTTAAATTTAGTTTCACATATGGTTTGGAGCAACATGTGAGTCTAGTCTATGAGTAGATATCCTTCCATATTTGCGATGAATTCCCTCGAAAGGTATATCCCAAATGTGGTTGATAGATCAATCACCGCTATATCTTAGCACATCGTTAGGTCCAGCAAGAAAAGGTCCTATACTAATCCAAAGATATGTACTAGAGTTGCATCTAGTTGAACCATCATATTGCTCGTAGGCTCATATATTAAACTGAGCGCATCTATTACTCATTTAGGTATGATTGAAGTGCTTAACCCAGAGTCCACCAGAGAGTTATGTATTAGCTTATCCTTGTAGATCAAGGTCAAATAAAATGGCATATGTTTAGATTGGCTTGGTTTCAAATTAGACTTATAGCACAACGAGTCTCTTTTATCTAACTAGCTATTTTTGCTTTTGTAGGGTCTCTTCCAAATGCTTCATCTTCTCTGAAATTGAGAGGACATCCCAAAGAGACATGACTATGGTAGATTTTCTCAAATACTCTACCACATTGAAGGATCCAACGGAAGGAGCCTTTGGGATAATGCTTAATACTACCAACAACCTTGACCTTTCTGTTGTCGAAGGAGATTTTGGTGGATTGGTAACGGGTTGCTTTGGAGGTTCTAGGACTATTTTTATAATTGTTGAAACTGCTCGGGCCTGGCTATGTGGTGGAGCTTGTATCAGGGTGCTCCTCTAATTATTTGCTTCTTGAACCTAAGGTCTAGGGTCTAGTAGGCTATACCTCTCTTGCTCTTCGATGGCCTTCAACTTAGCCCTAGTGATGTATTTTGATCAAACTTGTGGCCTCCCATGAGGGGCCTACTTCGTACCATATGGCATATACTTTCGCTTCATCCTAGGTAATGAATTTATGCTTTGAAACTAAGGAATTAGCAACTGGTGGCATAGTTGAAGGTGGGGGTAGGTTCTCGACTTAGCATCTAGGCTTTCAACTATGTAAATGGAGTGGGCATATGATCGATCAAAACCATTATGATTGTCTGAGACTCAATTTTGATATGAAATTTGAAAGTTTAATAGTGGGGAGTAGAACAATACCATACATCGAGATCTTCAACATAATTATTTTACATGGTGACCAAGTCCCTGATTGGGTTTGGAGACATCTGTTGGGATGGGACTAGCATGAGTTCTATTTGCTGAGTTAGAGCTTGTGGTTGACTAGGATTTTTTATTGGTTGAAAGTGGAGGCTTTTGATATGCATTTGGGAAAGGTTGAAAACTCGAGTTGCCTTATTGAAAGGGAGGCTTTGGGTAGCTTTAATAGCAAAATATTTGAGTGTTTTGTTACCTCTTTAGAGTTGTGATCTTGTTAGAGAATGTCCTCATCATATTTCATATCTCATCAAATTTGGAAACATAAGGATTGGGATGGGAATGTGGTTGGATTGTGTCAAGAGTTACAACTTTTTTTGTGTTTGTGATAGGAGTAGTTGGACATGTGCCATATTGGATGGTTAGAGCAAGGTGGTATAAGGGTTGCATAAAGGGAGATAATGATAGAGGTAGTATAGGTTCTAGCCTCCCTATTTGGATTAGGTCTTTTTTAGCCTAGATGGCTATCCCATAGGCTTTTGGTAATGAGTTCCCTCCCTTAGACTTGACCATCATGGAAATTTTAGAATTAAAAAATTTCAAGTAGTAGATAAATGCCATACCTAGGGGAGGTCTGATCTTGTCGAAGATCCTTTGTCATGCTTTATGGAATCAAATGTCAAAATTATTCATTGTCTTTGTAGGCACCCTCTTGATCGTTATGAGTTGTTTAAGGAGAGATGCCTTGTGTGTCTTATCTCTAAATATATCTATCAAGAGGTCTGCTAACTAATCCCAAATTTTGACTAATTAAGGATTAAGGTCGATGTATCATTCATGAGCTTTTCCTCTAAAGGAGGCAACCAACAACCTTAGGGCTATGCCTTTTTTTTCAATGAAATGCATTATGCATAAGCTTAACAAGTGATGTAAACGCTTTGTTAGGGTAATGACATCTTCCCCTCTTAAATAAGGTAGGGGCTTGAGCGTTGAGGTAGGAATTAGATCCCATATAATAGGTGGGATAGGCGAGATTAAAGGACCCTTATCATTTCATATCAAAAAATTTCAAGGTTGTTTTAGTGGAGCTACCATGTTGCAAAGTTGGTTCCTCCTCACTCTTCGATTCAAGGGTGATAATAACTCTTGTTGATTAGCCCCAGAAAACGACCTAATGATGGGCCTTTAGCTCATATATTTTGGGGTTCTTTCTTGGGAACGTAGCTTCTAGGTGGAGGATAATGCTTCAATAAACTAAAGCCAGAGATTCCCACCAAATCCATGTCTTAACTTTTGCTGGACGACTTATTTAGAGCCTTTCTTTTTAGCAAAGTTGTTAGGTAAATCCCTTGATGCTTCTCTTCAAGTAGATCAACTATGACTTTTGTCAAGGTCTTAGTCAGTAATTCTTCTTTAGTTTATGAGGCAAATGTGAAAAGCTTGTCCCATCGGGCATGCCAAATGGACTGTTGTCATCTTTGAATATTTTGGTATATTGAGGTAGTAGCTCGATGTGCTTGGGACACCTATGCCTCTCGTAAAGCAATACAACAATAAGCTTCAAATGTGAAGGGAATGCCTACAAGGCAACCTATGATATTTTTAGTCGAGGTTGGATCCTCATCGAACTTGATCTTCACACACTATCAGACATTATGGGTTCAAGTTTGTGTTTCTTATGGGTATGAAAATGAAAGACAAGGAAAGGAAATGATAAAAAACATAAAAAATAGGAAAGTAAACTTGTAGGAAAGCGAAACCTAAATTACAAGGGTGATGCACTAAGATCAAAGTTTCCCTTATGACTGCATGAACAGGTTAGAAGTGAACACATTCACCATAGTCTAATACTAGGAATTTGAACACACATCATTACACATAACCTAGAATTGAGAACACACTAAAAAAGTAAGACAACGAATTAAATCATATCTTCCATTCATGTGTCAAATAATTACAAGGCATGTGGCCTAAAGATGCTCAATGCTTATTAGATAGTGGCTCAAGGTTAAAGCTTCGCTCATACAATCGAGGAGTAAAAGGAAGAGCTTACAAAGCCATATATAAAGCACGAGTACACAACTTCCAATGCCTTAACAATGAGATTAATAGGCCTATTATAGGTTGGGGTTGAGGGACCTTTCCCTTCTAAACTCTATGTAGAAGGTCCACAAGTTATTCTTTGCTTTATAATTGAAATCCTTATGTACCTACAATTGGTAACAACGAGACCTCTAGATTTGGGACCTTTAATGTTGGAGACTTCTAGGCCCTCAGATAGCAAGTTGTTGCCATTAATTGTTATTGTAGTTATGGGTGGTGGTTGTGCCATTAATTTTTACCAAGCTTGAGAATCTTGACTCCAAAGCCTCTTTGCACCTTCTACTTTTTGGGATACCCTACTTGCTGATGTTGCTTATATGGCCTCCCTAATTGGCGCAAGTTGGTAGGGTAGGCTTATTATGTGACGGGAAATTGAGGCAATTGCCATCCAGGTGACTTTGATAGGTCATGCCTCAAAATTCAACTTTGACGACCTATGGCAAAAGTTCCTTTAATTGCCCTTGCATTGCTTTTCCATACTTCGTGAGCAGTCACCATGTGTCCAAGTTGAGATAGGGATCTTTCTTAACCAATGGCAAGCTTTCTCCAATCGCATCCCAACGCTTCCTTTTCTTACTTCCAACTGGTTGCCATGTGTTCTGCCTTAGCTATGGTGAGGCCTTTTCTCCTCTTATGCTTTCTTCTACTAGAAGGATCAGCATAGACTGTTGTATGGAAATTTGATGGTCTGTAGGTCTTAGAATCCTCAATTCTCCTACTTTAGGCAGAGAAGGAGCACCAACTGTTGATGAGAGATCCAAAGAATGACATGACTTGAAGCTCATCTGCCTTCCTTTTATGTTGCAGAGCCAACACTCGCCCTTTCGACTAAAGGTAGGTCGTTCCTTCCAACCCCCTTTTCTACTAATCCCACTTTTGATCAGGGTATTTTTTCGTGTGAAGCAGGACTATAGGGAAAATTTATCTACACCTTGCATGAAATTTGATAGGCTTGGAATTTGACAATAGCCCTCAGTTGTCAATAAGTTAGATGACGATTTAAATATTTTTTCTATTATCAATACACTAGATACAAAACATAAATATTTTTGTTGGAGGATTATATGAAATTACAACGATTTCATTTATATTGTATTGTGATTATATAATGGTATTACAACAACTTTACAATTATATATGTATAGTTTAACAAAATTTCAACTTTAATCTTCCTTTGAGAGAGTTAAGTGATATGTGTGTGAGAGCTTGTTACCAAAAACAATTCTAACTTTAATATCTTTAAAAAAATTAATCAAGTAAACTAATACTATTTAATAATATATACGCATTAATTAGACTCAAAGAGCTAGGTGAATTGGTAGTTGTCTGTTTGTCTAGGCATTTACTAATCTAGACCGATGACGATATGAATCCCGAGTGGTCGATGGCCCCCCTCATGCCAAGTCAACAATAACAAGGTGGTATAGACTTGTTAGAAGCAATCCCTGTGGTTTGAACCCTGCACTTGGCAGTTACCAAAAATAGTGTGGATGTAATCAACTCCGTTATGTATCAAAAAAATATGTCTCAAGTGGACAGCACAACAGTCCCGACTTTGACTCTTCGAAAGGTCCAAAGTTCAAACCGCGACGTGGACAAGTGTGTGAAGGGGTGTTAAATTCTCTATCTCAACTTTAGAAAGGATCATTGTTAGGGAAACTTGTCCAACCCAACACATTAATTATAAAAATTTCTCGCACTAACCCAAAAATAATATATATATATATATATATATATATATATATATATATATATATATATAATTATAATTTATATAATATCTAGGTTTTAATATGCATAAAATTTACGGCCTATCACTTCAGGAAACGTCGATGACCACGTCGCTCTTAAAAGGAAACCGAATACAATTAAAAATGAAAATAAGCGGGTTCTGTTTTAATTAAAAAATAATAATAATAAGCGGGTAAACACCCGTCAAATTTCAGGCCTACCCCACTCTTAAAATCATACAATCACGGCTAAGCGACCACGCACTCAAATTCCACGCAAAACGGGAAGCATTCGGATGGTCCTTCAAGAATCATAAACCAAATGTGAAACTTGTCCATTGTGCCCCTTATTCACGGAGATTCCAAATTCTCAACAACCATATCTAGGTTGATTGATTGGAGTGGGTTGTTGAGTTCTATTTTTAATAGTTAGGTTTTGTTTACCTTTATCTTTATTTAATAAATTAGTTATAGATTTTTATTTAATTGGAATTGTTTTATTATATATATTATATTATGAACACATAGATCACAACATACAATAATTATGCATGTATTATTTGATAAGATTTAAACTTCATTTTATTTATTAAAAATTAAGTTAATATCAATAAATAAAAACCATTATTTTTAACATCATAAAACCATTTTTTATTATTAATAAAAAAATAACTTTATTTAAAAATTTTAAATAAAAATAACATTAAAAAAACATATAAAAAATAATTAAATGATATTTCCTACTGGTCATGCTTCATGCAGCAAGCTCTCTTAATCCAAACAACTTTTTTCTGTTCTGATCCTTTACATCCTCATTTGTGTGGTTGCCAAAACTCTCCTTTATAAATTATTTTAGCTTCACACATCTTCTAGACGTTAATAGTTTCCAATCATCAGTGGTGGGATGGTCATAGCCAATGTTTGTTAGAAGTTCTGGAAACCTTTATTGTTTTTCAATAACAATTATTATGAACTCTTCGTAGAATGGTTGATTCATTCCTGTGTATAAAAGTTTGTACAAGTTACCAATTGGAATTGTCTAAAATCACACAGTCTTCAAAACATCGATGGGCATTATGTGAAAATGTTCATCCAATTTATCAATTTATTTTTTTGAAGATTTTTTTATTTGAGATTTTATGTTAAGGAAAACGGTTCTCCGTATTTTTGGGGTCATGATTTTCTGTTTCATTGGGCTTGTCCCATCCGGGTATACCCCTCAGGCTAGTTGAGGAAGTTTTTTTTGTATCTGGCGCAGGCCCAGGCTTGAATCCCGGACGACCTCCTTCCGAGGATCGAGGAAACTTGCCAGTAAAATACTTGGTGCAAATCTTTTGAAACATCTTTTAACCAATAAAATTAATTTTATCTACCAAAATATATTTGACATATCAAATATCCTCCTAAAATAATAGCTTTTTGCCTTTCAAAATTTCCAAATCTCTAATAGAAATTCATAGTTTTGAGTCTATATTGGAGGCTCCAATATTAGAAGCTACCACCCTAGCTAGAGTAGTAAAAGGGGGCTATGAGTTTATTCTTTTAACATTTCAAAGGCTTTACATATAACAACAATGGGATATGCTTTGTTTGTCTGTGTTATTTTTTGTATTAAGATATATATTGGATATGTTTAAGTAATTTAATTTTTGTAATGATTCAAAATAAATTAAAGAAAAATTGTATTTGACGCTAAGATTATAACTTTGGATATTTAAGTCTCTTACTTACTCATATGTAAAGCATTTTGTTTAGGTTTAGAAATAAATTATATGTTGTATTCACAATATTTTCCAGAAAATAACAAAAGCAATCCATTTAATCAAATCTTATACAGAAAACAAAAATGACAAAAGAGAGAGATGGTGGGTAGCTATAGGCACTGTAAATAATCACTATATCCATAATTAATATTAGACAACAATACAATAGTGAAATGAGGAGTGGGAGAAGGGTATTTATAACAATACCAAAACCTCAATTACATAACAAAGTCTAACATAAGAGGACATAATAAGAGAATTTTAACTTAACTACAAGTTATAAAGAAGGTTTAACCATAACAAAGTTAGCCTATAAAACTTACATGATAAAATATTACAAATAATTAATAAATTGTATAATGACCTATTTAATATATATATATATATATATATATATTTTTTTTGATGTAAAGGTTTCACCAATTCAAAATATGTGTATTCACATTTCAACTATAAGTAATCTCTTTAAAAGATAGTGGGTTGACAGTAGTAGTTGATAAGTTGTTTTGATTCAATTTTCTAGAAGGTTCATCTAGGTTTATAATGATAGCGTCCAATTTAATCTTATATAATAGTTGGTAGTAGTAAAATATTTGTAAGTCCTATAAAATAATTGATAGTAATAAAATATTTATCAGTGGGCTGTCTCATTTCTTGGATCTCATTTACTTTAAAGAGCTATGACGATGTTATACCAGTTCCTTAAAAGGTGTTACATATTCTTAAAAAAACAAAAACAAAACAAAAAGTACTAAAGAGATTCCCTTGAGAATGTTCAATTAATAATCAAGTTTGTTTTTTTATAATAAATTTCTTTAAAATTATAAAATCTGGCCCACTGGAAAGACGTGGGTATGGAGACTTTTGTTTATTAGTAGTGCCGTACCCACTGCAAGACTCTGGTTGGCTAACACATTATTGACTGCTAAGCAAAAATATTGTCGTTGAAAAACAAGTAATTACTTCCACAACACGCTTGCCAAGTGCTCTCTCGAAGTTACAATGTTATCATTTGTCTTATGCAAATGGATTCCACAGCACGCTTGCCAAGTGCACGTTACGAAAAAGTGATTCTCAAAGCAGAAAATAACATTTTTCTATATTTGGATGGATAAAGCGTACGGCAGCACGACCTGTAAAGGCGAACGTCGATGAGATTCTCACCATGTGTCTTGTTTCTCATAACCCCCTGCTCAGCACGGTGCCAAGTTTTTCATTGCGATGGGACACACGCCCAGGTTATTGCTGAGAGGTTTCGTCATATGTCATGGCTGACATCCATAAGTGCCTGTAAAGGGAAAAGCCTGTCTGACCTCAAATGTCAAAGGAAGTTTCACACAAAGAGGGCGTTCGGTTTTTTATTGGGTTTTTGATAGCAGTATACATCAATGGAAATGGAAGCAATGTTCAAATTGATGTTGTGTTTGTTCGCGTCTGTAGTTTTCCTGCAACAGCCGGTGAGGGCGTCTGAGATCTCACCACTGGCATTGCCGGCACTGTATTCTGCTTTGGCAAAGGAGGTTTCGGGACGGTGTTCAGAGGCAATTATTAACAATAATGAATAGGTAAGAAGGAATCACTTTGGCAAAGTTAAATAATTCAATAGTGGATCCATAAAAAGAAAAACATTTTGGTGGTTGTAGCTTTAATTTATTTGCACTAACTTTGTTTGCACATAGTTCGGGATTAAGGGATTTTTTTCTTCTAAACTCTAGCAAAAGATCCACAAACTATCCTTTGCTCTATAGTCGAAATCCTTCTACACCTACAATTTGCAGCCTTTATGTCTTGCTCATTTGTGGGGATACTACTGTGGAGGAAGCTTGCTCATATGGGCCTTGACTTCTTTCCACTCCTCTTCAAAGGGTATTTTTCCCTCTTAGATTTGGTATATACCTTCTAGGTGTTAGTCATTATGGTCTTACATGTAACTACCTTGCAACAAATGTTAGGGCACACCTTCCTAAACAAGGATCGAACGCTTGTACCTCCTAATAGCTTGAGATTGAACTATGTGTCACCATAAATATCAATTGCCTATGGGATTTTTCCTAAATGAAATGGTCTTACTCACAGTTGGTATTTTTATTTAATGGTGGGCACTTTGTTGGGAAAGACCTTCTATTCAGCATGACTTTATCCCTAAGATTGGGCTAGGTGCCTCTTTGTAGAGGTACTACCTTTTAATCAAACAAATAACATGGTTGCCCTGGGCCCTCCTCCATGGATCTACCGATCGCATCAAAAGGATCCCTTGATTTTCAAGGAGTAAGACAACTTCTACGAATATATATATTTACAATATATACATCATACTTGTAGTGATGGATTATCCCATCCCGACTTGGTCGAATGCTTCATCGAAATTCAATCCCCATGTCCCAAATGCCCACTGCTTTAGGTGGTCATCAAGGATGTACGAATGCACTTCGTCCAAGGACATGTTTGATTTCGATGGTTCCTCTTTAGCTACATAGGCTTGCTCCTCCCTGATCTTCATGGAGGGGACTTGTTCTATATGGTGAATGTGAAGATGTTCTAATGAGATCTTAAATTTAGTTTCACATATGGTTTGGAGCAACATGTGAGTCTAGTCTAGTTGTAGATAACCTCCTATCGGTGAATTCCCTTGAAAGGCATATCCCAAATGTGGTTGATAGATCAATCACTGCTATATCTTGGCACACCGTTAGGTCCAACAAAATGTCCTATACTAATCCAAAGATCGGTACTAGAGTTGCATCTAGTTGAACCACCCTATTGCTCGCAAGCTCATATATTAAACCGAGAACATTTGTTACTCTTTTAGGCATGATTGAAGTGCTTGACCTAAAGTCCACTAGAGATTTATGTATTAGCTTGTCCTTGCAGATCAAGGTCAAATAAAATGGCATAGGTTTAGATTGGCTTGATTTCGAATTAGACTTATAGCATAACGAGTCTCTTTTGTCTACCTAACTCTTTTTGCTTTTGTAGGGTCTCTTCCAAATGCTTCATTTTCTCTAAAATTGAGAGGACATCCCAAAGAGATATGACTATAGTATACTTTCTCAAATGCTCTACCACATTGAAGGATCCAACATAAGGAGCATTTGGGATAATGCTTAATACTACCAACGACCTAGACCTTTCTGTTGTCGAAGGAGATCTTGGTGGATTGGTAACGAGTTGCTTTGGAGGTTTTGGGACTGTTTTTATAATTGTTGGTATTGCTTGGGATTGGCTATGTGGTGGAGCTTGTATCGGGACGCTCCTCTAATTATTTGCTTCTTGACCCTAGGATCTAGGGTCTAGTAGGCTATACCTCCCTTGCTCTTCGATGACCTTCTTCTTAGCCCTAGTGATGTAGTTTAATCAAACTTGTGGCCTCCCATGAGGGGCCTACTTCGTCCCATATGGCATATACTTTCGCTTCATCCTAGGTGATGAATTTATGCTTTGAAACTGAGGAATTGGCAACTGGTGGCATAGTTGAAGGCGGGGGTAGGTTCTCAACTTAGCACCTAGGCTTTCAACTATGTAAATGGAGTGGGCATATGATCGAGCAAAACCATTCTGATTGTTTGAGACTCAATTTTGACATGAAATTTGAAAGTGTAATAGTGGGGAGTAGAAGAATACCATACACTGAGATCTTCAACATTATTATTTTGTATGATGACCAAGTCCCTAATTGGGTTTGGAGACATCTGTTGGGATGGGACTAGAATAGGTTATATTTGCTGAGTTAGAGCTTGTGGTTGACTATGATTTTTTATTAGTCGAAAGTGGAGGCTTTTGATATGCATTTGGGAAAGGTTGAAAACTCGAGTTGCCTTATTGAAATGGAGGCTCCGGGTAGCATACGTGTGATGAAGTGGGTTAATTGTTATGGTAGTGGTTGGGGGACGCAATACCCAAGATGGATCTTGGATAAAGGTGTGGGTTTGATGAGAAGTTGATGAGAAGTTGATGGTGGGTTCTGCTCAATCCTCTATGCATTTAAGTTCTGGGACATATTGGGGACTACACTAACTTACCCTACCACTGAAGTGTTAGGGACCTGACTAGCCTGAGATGGATCCATAGGGGAAGACAACTGACTTTGGATTAACACTAACTTTCTAGCCTGACCATGGGTCGTTACCATATGCTAAGGTGTGATGATGTGTGAAATGCAAGTTTTAGTGTGTGAATGCGTGATGGAAATACAATGCAAGACAACAGTCAAAGCAAACAAACAAACAATGGTCTTTGTTCTCAAGTTTGCGCAAAGTTTGATTTTTTTATTCTTTTTTTTAAGTTTTGAAAGTTTTTTTTTGAGTTTTGGAAGTTTTTGGAAAAAATAAAAATCGATGTGCAAAATGTTTGCCCTAAAATGAATCTAGGATTTCATCTGTACGCTTGCACACACATATCTGGTTATGAAGTTCAGATTGTGAATCCCATTAGACTATGGAGATGAAACCCACAATCGATGACGGGACATAGGTCCTACTAGTCCTCACCCAGTCTCACTTGGGCAACGATACACCCTCCGAAGAGGAATGATGCAATTTTCCAAGCTACGACGGTTCTTGGAGCCAACATTGGCTATAAAAAGGGTAATAATATGTTGGTGGTTGGTGATGAAGTCCAACCTGGTTGGTGATGAAGTCCAACCTTTTCCAACACTTAAGTGAGTGTGTGAGGCTTGTTTAACTTATTGTGTGATGCAAACTATGATGCAATTATGTTTTTATGCCTAATGCAGAAAGTAAGAAACAGAGAATAACAAACAAAATCAGATCAGGGGCTGAAGTTGCTAACTTCGAACAAGATTTGGCCAAGTTTTGTTATCAGGGCCAAACTGTGGGTGGGCGGTTGGTTTTGGTAAACCGTGTTTGCACAATTTACTAGCTGTGCGAGTGCGTTTAGGATATCCTAACTGTAGGTACGCAGTTCCAACTGAACAACAAAACAAGGGCAGCACATGCCCGAACCTTGAAAATATCCAGATTATTGCTAACTAGGCTGATGCATATTCTCTGTTACTTATCATGAAAATGTAGATCCTTTTATTTGTTTTCCTTTTTATGTTTTTATGAATGCTTTAATGAAGAATAAAGATACCTATCCTAAGACCTAAATGCAAACAAAAGGTACACAGGACAGAGACCTTTAACCTAGCCTAGATGCAATGCTAAAAACCATAAAACTGAGGAAAAATAGGTTACAGGGGTACAAACTTGTATTCCTTTCACTGCTCCTAGTCCGCTTCAACCGCAAGTTTGCAGTGCCATAGTGTTGTAACCACTCGCGTGCATTTCCATAGATCTGAAATCACAGGTACGTATTCTTTGAGATGCTCCATTGTAGATGTGCAGTTTCTTAGGTTTGAAATCACAAGTGTACGTTTTCTCAGTAACAAGGTCGAACAACAGTAGGTTCCAGATCCGTTGATCTTGAGATCGAATCTTCGTGCACTCTTTCCAACTACCTTCAACCACAAAAAAAAAAGATCAGTAAAGTACTTTAAGCAAGGCAAAAACAAATAAGATCCTTAGGGGGTCCCATCATGATCGCCATTTTTGTAGCAAAAAGAATAACACCAAACAAAATAGACAAATGAACACTTGCAACGAAGTGAATATCTCTTTTGTATTAAAATAGAAAATAGGTAATAATGCGCTACTAGCTAGTGCCCCCATGACACTTGCTAGGCCCCTAAGTTGATGCTTGAGAAGCATGTGAGCCAGATGGCTTATGAGATCGTAAACTGCCTGGTCTAGACTCAGTTCGCCTGCTGGAACCTGAAACTGATGATGGAGGAACATGTAGAGGAATTTGATGTTGATCTTGTTACCAAAAAAATTATAACTTTAATATCTTCTTTAAAAAAAATCTAATCAAGTAAACTAATACCATTTAATAATATATACACATTAATTAGCCCCCAAAGGTTAGGTGGATTGGTAGTTAACTATTTGACCATGTACTTACCAATCCAAACCGACAACAACAGTACGAACTCGAGCAACCGATGGTCCCCCTCATGCCAAGTCAACAATAACGAGGTGGTATAGGCTTGTTGGGAGCAACCCCTGTAATTTGAACCTTGTACTTGACAGATACTAAAAATAGTGTGAACGTAACCAACTCCCTTATAGTGGGGACAATGCAACGATATGGGATTTAGCTCTTCTTCGAGAGGTCTAAGGTTTAAACTGCGACGTAGGCGAGTGTGTGAGAGGGTGGTTGTGTGGTGGTTGTGTGTTAAATTCCCTACTAGTAAGTATAACTTTCAACTTTACAGGAATCATGGTTAAGAGGAGACCATCCAACTCTATACATTGATCGTAAAAATTTCTCACACTAACTAAATAAAATATATATATATATATATATATATATATATATATTATTATAATTTATATAATATATAGGTTTTAATATGCATAAAATTGACGGCCTATCACTTTAGAAAACGTCGAGGACCACGTCGCTCTTAAAAAGGATACCGAATACAATTAAAAATGAAAAAAATGGGTAAATACCCGTCAAATTTCAGGCCTACCGCACTCTTAAAATCATAAAATCACGTGCTAAGCGACCACGCACTCAAATTCCACGATTCGGATGGTCCTTCAAAAATCATAAAAGTTGTGTCCCTCATTCACGGAGATTCCAAATTCTCAACAATCTTATAGGATAGGTAGGTTGATTGGTAGTGTTCAAGTATTTGTAGGTGGGTTGTTCAAATTTGATTTTTTAAAGTTAGGTTTAAAAAAGAAAAATTAGATATAAAACTTTATTTAATTGAAATTGCTTTACTCATATTACATCATGACCATATAGTGGTATCACAATATGTAGTAAATAATTAAATGATTTTTTAACAGTTAAAGTTTCTTTGACTTCATCTTTACCCAGAAAATTAGGTATAGAACTTTATTTAATTGAAATTGCTTCACCCATATCACATCATGGTATCGCAACATGTGACAAATAATTAAATAATATTAGTTCAATCACGTATATTCCTTAACATTTAAGAAGAAGACCCAAGTTCAAATCTTGTCAAGCAACACATACATAAATTACCAAACTCTTGTAATTCCATTAAGTGGTCATAATGTAATATAGGTGGAACACATTTCAATCTTAAATAAACACTTAAAAAGTAGTATTTAATATCTTCCAATTAAACTCCTTAAATGCCTTGATTTATTACTTGATAGTTGCAATTCCACTAAGTGGTCATAATGGAATATAGGTGGGACACATTTCAATCTTAAATAAACACTTAAAAAGTAGTATTTAAAAACTTCCAACCAAAGTGTTTAAATACCTTGATTTATTACTTCATTCAAGAATGTTTTTTTTAGCCTTCATTCCTTGAAGTTACTTTTTGGCTTACTTTATCATTTGAACCACATTTTTGTAGCCTTTATTCTTTGAAGTTACTCTTTGGCTTCGTTTGTTATTTGAACTACTTGTTCACTTTTCAACTTTTTATAGTGATCATATTCGAAAGGTGGCTTTATTCCTTTTTATTTCAAATGTGAAAATAAAAAAGTAAAGAGTTATAATATTTTTATCCCACAAGTACAAAAGTTATAATAGGTTACAAAATTTAACTCCCATATAAGGGAAACAAACCATTTAAAGATGTTATATATTCACAAAAGTAAAACACAGAACAAGCCTCCTATACAAGGAAAATATACTAGCAAAATAAAAAAAGTTTTACTTTCTTTTATGCTTGACCTCATTGTTCAAGTTGACCTCTAATTAAAAATCTAGTATGATCATATTCACATGGTTAAGCTACTCTTAAGCTAAGATATTCTTGACCAATGGCTCATTGGACTTGAGTTGAGTGGGCAATTCATGAATCACATTCAAAATTGATCTTACTTCCTCCCTTGAAGCTTATTGATCCCTAATCAACTATGTAATTTATTGTTGCAATTTTTGCAATTGATGTTGCATGGCATAACTTTGGGTTGCTTTAAGTTAAAGTTTCCTAGATAACAAGACCTATACAAGAAAGATAGAGTAAAGCACCAACATGTCTGATTCTAATTGAGTGGAAGATCCATTAAAGCATGATTTACATATTCACATCCAACTAAATTTCAAATTTATTTGTTGAAAAGATTCTAAAATCATATTGTTATGCTTGCACAAACCAAGAAGCACAAACCTCCAAGTGAGTATGAAAGGCAACATAGCTAGAAACTTCTTAGCATGTAGTCTCACATTTCTTTTGTAATTTTGTATAAAAATATTCTTAGCAAATTATATTTTTTTCCTAAAATGAGAGAAAAATCCTAAGAAAGCAAGCTTATTGTGATAAGGAAGATTAAGGTACAACACTATCCAAGCCAAAGGCTAGGATGAGGCTTTCAATTTGGATTCGCAAATACTAACATTAAGCATATTACACAATACTTAATAAAATTTATAACTCCATTTGCTATTGAGCTCTAGGATGTTAAGTATATGCAAAGTAAGTACAGTATAAATAGTTTTAATCATGAACAACAAGAGGCTATATGATTATTGGGCTACACCTCATCTTCGTAAAAATTATAGGTTAGGGTCGACAAGATCTTGACCAATAATTCATCCCTTACTAAATCACGAATGTGATAGATAATAAAATGGAAAGTAGCACTCAAACAAAACTATGCACTCAATTCTTGTCATAATTTCTACATCTATAAATAGATATCCCAAAGGTCGACCATATGCCTAAGACATTTTGTAAAAAGTATCTTGGGATTGAAATATGAGTTGAGGGTCAAAGGATGAGGATGTTGAGAAGTTAAGGTCGTTGCATAAAAGGAAGCCTTCCATTATAGAAGACTTGTAAAATTTATATTGCTTAAAAAACACTTAAAAGGCTCTATTAACTACATTCCATGTGCTAAACCAAAATGAAAATGCATAGCAAAAAACATTCCAAATAATAAAAATACCAAATAGTAATGAAATTGTATTTGCCACAAAAACATGTTTGTGAGAATAAATTGCAACTTTGGATGTTGTGAGATAAAACTAAAATGAAATATTTATTGTTTTTATTAAAAGGAGCATATCATCTTGTGCTTCGATGTTAATAAAGGAAGAAAGACCCACTAAAGAGAGCATGTATGGAAAGATAGCCAATGATGCTCAAATCCCTAATACTGTTATTTATCATTCTTAAAAAAATAGAATACACATTTAATTTATTGAGACAACCAATTCGTTGTGATTTGTGATACTAACAACTCACTCTTGAGGAGAAAGTCTACAATTACATATTTGAGGATATTTGTGGTTGTTCCCTAGCACTACAAATGCCAACCATTATCGTGTTTCTTTACTAAGAGGGTTGTCACCAAGAAAATTAGTGCAAGATAGACTTGTAAGGACCAACTGAAGTGAAGAGCTGCAAAGAAGATTATGATAATCATTGTCATCTGATGACAAGCCCAATTCTACAATGAAGAAGCATTTAGGTACAAGAAACCAATCATTGAAAACTTTGCATGAGATATGAGGTTCCCATAATGGATGGAACTCCATCCCTCGATGTCCTTGTATCTTAGGTTCCCTAGAATTCCTTTGGGAACCCTACAAATGGTCCCATGGAGAAGCATATAAATCTTGAGAGCGAGAGCAACATACTAGAGGACTCTACTATTTATTAGGGTATATATATTTGGTAATTTAATTATTACCATAGTAAGTTAGTTTATTATATCATTTTATAACCATGAAGATATCAATTGTTAGAATATCTTATGGTTCGTAGGTTAGCGTGCTTTACTAGATTGTTAGTTGTTAGCATGATTTAATCATCGTTAGTGACAATCTAGGGGGAATATTGTTTACGTGTTTCCTATGGATATTCATAGCCTTAGACATTGTATTTAAGCAACATCATATCAATATTGTTTAATGCCTATGGTTCAATTCTAATATTGGTATCGAAGCGATTGCGTAGGCAAGGTGAAGGGCGTGGTATTTGTATTTTGCATGGATAACGAGGTTCAAATCCCTAATTGGGACTCCCTATTGCACGATTTTTGAGGTAATATTTCTTCAGGAAATTCTTGAATTTTGTTGTTGCTCAGTCCCCTGGTTCTACCTACACAAGGAGTTATTTGAAGTTTCATTTAATTTCATTGTGTGTCCTGCACGGGATTGACATCTCCTGTAGGGCTTGTAGATCCTGAGCTGACATGGGATTTGACGGCCCCGCACAACGTCGATGAGCACATTGTACATCCAGTGCCCACCTTGGAGCGCACTCAGAATCGATGCATCCTGCCTTCTGAAGGTTTCATCGAGATTGGAGCTCGCCTGACCACCTGACACATACACCAAAATCTTAGCGCATTGGACCTAACATCATCCTGCCAATATGGAAATCTGAACCTATTGACATCATCTGATCTGATGCATTTGTACTAAAATTAAAACACAAACTACGAGGAACTACCAGCGTGAATCACGAAGCAGATGGAGACCTGGATTGCACCCTAGAGAAACTAACGTGGTCTAGCACAAAAACTAAGAGAGCTAACATGGCATGAATCTAGAGACCACCTAGTGGACATATGGTACAGATTTGGAAGCTGAGCTAGTGGACACAAATCTCGAGGTAGGTGCTGACATGGCATGCACTGACTAAACTGGCAGATGTGGCATTTAATACGTTTACGTTACGTTGTTTGATTCATTAGAGAGGTTGCTGAGTTGGGGGATGTCTATTCATTAGGTTCTTCGATCAACAAAAGTTTGTGTATCTGATGTGCAAGTATTAACCTTAAAAGAAACTATCTTCTACACTTTCTTGAAGACTATAATATGCAACCTTCTCTTTACAACTTTTAACTCTAATATGGTGCTTAACAAATCTTAATAATGAGCCAAAAATCTAAAGTTCAACTAATGAACCTTTTGCACCATAGTTGCTTACCTTAACGTACTTTGTAGATGAAGGATTACAAGGTGATTAGATGCACCTTATTGCTGTATTTTACTGGAAGAACTTGCAGCTCTTCTTTTGCTGTACAAAATAACTTCTCAACACACCAATTTGCATATTTGTACCTCCTTATATCTTGCTACTTGATACTATAGTTTGGTGGCTCCAACCTTTAGGATGTATCCTGGAATTCTAAAACTTAGCAACTATTGATGTCTAAGTTGTTGCTTTCTTGTTGTTCTCAAATCTAGAAAATTTAGATTGCAAAGCAGTCAATCTCTCCACTGAAATGTTGTTCTTGAATATTAAAAATTTGGTAGGGAACTCCTCCAAATTGTAGCTGAGATTTTCCTTCAAGAACCCTCCACTTTTCTGTTGTAGAAACTAGCAGATCTCCTTCGAAGGAGCCTTCTAGCCTTTCAAAGGAAATCTTCAAACCTCCCAATTTTGGTAGTAATGTATGGATCCTTTCTACTTCAACCTCCTTATCAAATTATGACTTCAATCTAGGCCTTCCTCTTAATAATATGAAAGTCTTGAGGTCTTCACTAATCTCCTTTGAAATTTGGCAAGCTTCTTGCCAAATCCTTCTCCCTTGGGCTTATTGTCGATGGTGAAAATTGTCCCAAGTTCTTCCTATATCATGAACTTCTCCTTGGTGGTAATTTTATCCAATGAGTTCTCCTAGGAACTCCTTTAATGGTCTTCTTCAAATCTCCTTCAATGAGGTTGTCCAAGCCTTCTCCTTCTTTCTCCTTGAGACCTCTTCTCTAGGGTCTTCACCCTCGTAGCTTCTTTGGTCTTCTCAATGATACATTTTCTTCAAACTTCTACTATGGAAGTTTGGCAATGAGAGCTCTCTCTCAGATCTCTAAAATTTGTTGCTTCAAGAACAGGTGTTTTGATAGTCCTTATTTATCTCTTCCAAAACTATAAGTTCTTCAATGGAATCTCTTGTAGGTCTATTCAACTTCTCAGGCTGATTTCTTCTACTCCTTCAAGGTGAAGTCTTCAATCTTCAATGGATATCACCAATATCCTATCTTCACCAGGACTCTTTTATGGAGTCTCTTCAATCTGCTATTTGTAGTCTTTAATGGAGATCACCAATCTCTAATATTATTCTAGACTCTTCTCTGGGGTCTCTTCCTCGAATTAGCAACAAGGCTCCTATGGCATTTTCTTCTTCTACACTCTGTAGGTCTGTAATCTTTAGCAATGAGATATTTTCTTCAAGCCTCCAAATATTCGTTCTTCCATTTATTGCTTCTAGTGTTGGATTGAATCTAAAGAAGATATTCTTCCTAGATATTTTGTAGGAAGCTTCTCAACTTTATTTGAATCTCCTTTTGCCTACAACAAAGTAGTAGGACTATAATGAAAGAAATTCTAAATCTAGAGATAATCAATATTCACTAGTTGATTTTTCAATCTAGTGGAATTTATGTTGAGTCCTAGTCTTCACAAGTTTTTTTACAACCTTGTGGACCTTGTGGAAAGACTCTAGCCAAATGCAATCTCAAAATTTTTGTAAATGATATCAATCTCACTTGTGGCTCTCCCTATTTCCTATCGATCTACGGTGTGCTTTGACACCACTGTTAGCTTTTGATGAGTATATGATATAGGAAGTGCAACCAGAATATGCAAGATAAGAAAGCTATGATATCTATATGATAATGACACTATAATATGCAATAAAACAAAGAGAAAAAATTCTATAATAACTCACAAATATGTCATTAACGAAAGCTCACAAAAATAGTACAATGTAGTATAATGGAAGACATGAACACTCCATAAACAGTTTTTAAAGGAACTATATTTTACCACACTACCAATCTATACTATGCACTCTCTATATTCTCTCCTCTCTATTTCACTCACTACAATACATTTATATAGGAAGATAAGTTCCTTGGCCTTTAATTTACCTTTGACTCTATTCTATGACTCAAGTACATGTGGACTACATGCACATTTACATCATTGCACATTCCTAACATTGTACATTTATTACATGTTAAAGTAACTTCTTAACTTTACTCTAATGTAAACTCCTACTCTAGTAATGTCCCAAAGTCATACATTGATATGTACCCAATAATGTAATACATTCTCTAACACTTTGTTTGCTATAGGGTACAGATTCATTGAAAGCCCTGCTTTCACCTATTGGGCGTTCTACGTCCATTTCGACATTGTTACTGGATTCATGATTCGGTCTAGCATCCTGTTTCACGTGCCCTCTACATCCTATTTTATTTTTGTTTTCATTCTGTCTTGACTTTTATCATTCTATTTTGTCTACATTTCATATCATATTAGCTTAGGGGCAATTATTTATCCCCAAAACCCTAGATTTCAAAATTATATTCTTGTTCATGCATTGCATCCATCCTGTTTGTATTTCATTCACTATTTTAAGCTATCATATTATGTTGTGTTTGTTCCAAAGGTCAAAGCTCATTTTTATTACGAATGGTCAACTAAAAGGACCAAGGGGGCTTGACTGCTGCATCTCCAAGCTTAGTATTATAGTGGCCTAAGTAGGCCCCCTAATGCTGACTATATTTTCTAGAGTTTTTGTGAAGCTATTTTGCAGATTTGAAGTTGTGGAATATTCTGAATGCAAGACAAAACTTGGATCAAACATCGAATCAAATAAGTGCCCTTGCTTAAGTAAAAAGGATTTCATTGCTTGCAACCTTTAGAAATCACGAAATTAAAGAATCATACTAGGGCTAGACATTGTCTTCTTACATCTTGTGTGTTTTACATTGTTCTTATGTTTTCATAGTTTAACATAGAAAGGCCAAACATGGCAATTACTTAATTAACATGTTTAATATTTCTACCCTGGACTTAAAGCGAGTCCTAAAATCGTTCTTGGTGAACAATTTTCTTTTGCCCATCGAGTGTAGAGAATATAACACACCCTTGCGATCACCTTGGCTCCCAACGGATCCAACTGAGAATCATACACAGTAGGGCAATTTTCCCCCTCTATGACCTTAAAACTTATATTAATGTAGGATCAATCAAACTTATTTCTAAAGGAACAACTTGTAACCCAATATCTAATTGGAGATCAATTACCCTCCTCAATTTTTCTTATAAGATCATAGCTAAAGCTATAACTTTAAAAATCAAACATGTTGCATAAGCTATTGTTCACCTAGAACAATTTGGTTTTCTTAAAGGCTATCATATCTTAGATAATCTTATGATGGTTTGCGAAACAATGTAATGGGATACCAACTCCACTCAAGATGCTCTCTTGGTTAAGTTAAACTTTTGACAAAGAATATGATAGAATTAAATGGGATTTTATTCTTCACATGGTTTCTTGGCTTGTTGGTCTAAAATTCTATAATCAAATTGGTATGCTCTTTAGTGATGCTTCAGCTTGTGTTTAGGCTAATGTATCTCTATCCCTTTCCATCCTACTACACTGGTCTATTACACAAGGTTGCCCTCTTGCTCATTTTTTGTATGTTCTGGCTATCGATGCTCTTGGATATCTTCTTCATAAGGCTCAATATGATGGCCTCATGCAGAGTATTAAGATTCCTAGGGATAAACATGCTCTTAACTCATATTTTGTTGATGATTTCATTCTTTTTCTTCAAAATACCCAACAAGAGCTGGAAACTATTAAAGAGATTGTACAACTATTTAATAATGTCTTTGGCTCTTGTATCTAACCACACTAAAACACAAGTCTTATATACTTCTTCCAAATGTAGTGGATGCAACTCCTTTGTTGAGTAGAAGATCATCCCATATAGAACAATTTTTTAATACTTGGAAATCCCCTTTGGGATTAATATTTCTCCTAAAGATATGTAGAACTGAGTTATGGAAAGACTTTAAGATAAATTCACTGCATAGTCAATTTAGTTTCTCTCCTTAGTAGGAAGAATTCAAGTTACAAATAAATTTATGGCAACCTCTCATGTTTACTACTCCTCTTGTTGGATGGCTTCCAAGGAAGCCTATAACAAATTTACTCAAGCCATTCATAAATGCTTATGGACCAAATGGGATTGGGAGGTAGGAATGATAGCCATCTCATGGAAACTTTGTACTCAACTAAAGGCTTCTGGAGGCCTAGGTATTATTGATCCTCTTATCTAGAGCAAAATTTTGGTTGTGAAATGGTTTGCTAGAGCCATCATTAGAGATAAAAAATTAGAAACACCTATTTCGGTATAGGATTTTCCAAGCTACTCACAAAGGTAAATGAAAAGAAACCCCATGGGAGGATAAGGTTCTTAATACACCATACTTAATGGTTAAAGAATCTATGTCTCTTACTCATAATTGGAAAGTTTGGTAATTGGTTTCTCATTTATTGACTTAGAAGTTTGACTCCTTAAGACATGGTCTAAGCATCGGTTTGAACAATCTTGGGTGGAATAAAATTATTCTCCATAATGATAAACCTTTAGCTCTATGCAATGCTTTTCGAGGACTAGTTTATGAAGAAAGGTATAAACAAAATTAGAGATATTTTGGATCCGATCAACTGCTCAACTCTTACTTGGAACTAAATTTGCAATTATTGCTCCCTTACCTCTTTGATCAAAGAATCCTATGACTTTCTTGTGGCTTCCATTCCATGTAAGATCCTTATAAAGTTGGACACAACTACCTATAATATATGGTCTGATTGGAGATGGCTTAATGACCAAAGAATATCTTCCATTAAATCTAATTGGATCTATAAAATACTTTTGTGTACATTATCATTTGATTCTAAGCTTAATATCAAGTGGTGAGTCAAATTTTCCAATACCCAGTGGAAGTTTCTTGCTACTCAAATTTGGAAAGTTCTTGTTGAATTCAAACCTCAGCTTCTTGGATGGCGGGTTTTTCATAACAAAATTCATTCTAAAAATTTGGCTTTGACATGGCTAAACAACTTTGGTATGTCTTCTGCATTTTTTATTCCCCTTCTACATTAGATCTTGGACGATTTCTTTGATTGGTCTTTTCCATTTGGAACATTGCCCCAAACTTTAGGATGTTTGTAAACTCATCATTTTTTAGCAGGTTTGACCTTTGATCTTTTGTTTCATTTGGGACACGTTGATTCCCATGTTCATGGAACCTCTAACACACTAGGAGATTATCAACAAGCTTCATAAATTTTTAACATGATCAAAGATCTTTAAAAAGTCCAACAAAGAACTAAAAGGAAGACAATTACTAGTGATAAACAAGTACATAAAAATAAAGCAATAAATAGTGATGAACAAGTATAGGAACTTGTTACTTCTGCTTCTTCTTTGAAGACTTCAAAATATATAATGGAGGACATGTCCAAAACATAAGTGGATGATAGGCTCTCCCATAGATGAGTGATCATATTTGTTGTATTGCTATAAATTACAACTATAGTCTTTTAGATGCTATTAACTTCTATTCATATATGTACTCAACTATGGATGCTTTACTCCTTATCCATTTTATTTTATTTTTTTATTTATATGGGAAATGGTAACACTACATTATTAGAATGTTTCCATTAATAACATAATATAATCTAAGTTTTTATTTTTGTCCATAAAAACACCTTAGTGGTATGTCCGTGATACTATTATCTAGGCTACCCAAATTCAAATCACATAGGAAGAAGACCGTAATTATACCCTGTAAAGTGTGGTCAAATTCATATTACATAAAAATAAGCCTTAATTATACCTTGAAAAGTTATATACCACCCGTTGTACTTGGCCTTCATTTAAAAAAAATATTATCTTAAAAAGGAACAACTCGCTCTTCCTCGATGCAATTTGTGGAGAGTAAAGAAATGTTAATATAACTTTTGGACGCTGCGAGTAATCATTGCGACCATTTTGAAATGAGTCAAGTCTTGGCGTTTAAATTATTCAAGCAAAACTAATCGAATTGTATGCTGGTTTATTTTTTTTAAATCTATATTTCTCTAATAAAACGAGGTAAAAAATAATTCTGCCGTCCACCATGATATCTTTAATTAGAAAAAAGAATATATTTTTCACAAGAAATTTGATCTAAAGTTCCATCAATTCAAAATATGTATTAACATTTCAATTATAAGTAATTTTTTTAAAAGATAGTTGGTTAGTAGTAATAGTTGATGGGTTATTTTTATTTTATTTTTAGACAGTTGAGGTTCTGTCTAGAATTCATAATAGTTGGTAGGTTGTTTTGATTTGATATTTATAATAAATAGATTTATAATGATGATGTTTCAATTTAATGCTAAGGAGGTTTATAATGATAGCACTCCAAAATATTTATGGGTGGACTTTCTCCTGGTTTCTTAGAGGGTTGGTCATTTTCTAACGAACCAAGGTTTTATAACCATATTATAAAACGAAAAAGGTAGATTCTTGAGAATGTTCAATTAATAATCAAGTTTGTTTTTCAATAATAAATTTCTTTAAAATCTGGCCCACTGGAAAGATGTGGGTATGGAGACTTTTGTTTATTGGTCAAGTGCCCTACCAACTGAAAGACTCTTGTTGGCTAAAACATTATTGACGGCTAAGCAAAAATATTTTCGTTGAAAAACAAGTAATTACTTCCACAGCACGCTTGCCAAGTGCTCTCTCGAAGTTATAATGTGTAAGTAAATTATCATTTGTCTTATGCGCAGCTGCAAGTGGATTCCACTAGCATGTTTTTTTTGAACAAAAAGTTGATTCTCAAGGCAAAAAATAACATTTTTCTATATTTCGATGGATAAAGCGTACGGCAGCACGACCTGTAAAGGAGAACGTCGATGAGATGCTCACCATGTGTCCTGTTTCTCATAACCCCCAGCTCAGCACGGTGCCAAATTTTTCATTGCGATGGGACACACGCCCAGGGTTTTTTCTCAGAGCTTTCGTCATATGTCATGGCTGACAGCCATTAGTGCCTGTAAAGGGCAAAGCCTGTCTGACCTCAAATGTCAAAAGGAAGTTTCACACAAAGAGGGCCTTCGCTTTTAAAATGGTTTTTGATAGCAGTATACATCAATGGAAATGGAAGCAATGTTCAAATTGATGTTTTGTTTGTTCACGTCTGTAATTTTACTGCAACAGCCGGTGAGGGCGTCTGAGATCTCACCACTGGCATCGCCGGCACTGGATTCTGCTTTGGGAAATTGCCCGCTGAATGTAAGCTACTTGTCTTCTCATCCATGGATTGTGCAAAAATGCAAGCAGGGGAAGCACTGCTGCGAGGCCGTAAACGATTTAATGAGGATTCTGCTCTTCTCATGGATGCATCACACCCATTCATTTCTTCTGGCCGACGTACGCACCTCCCAGGCTTGCATGGACGCCATTCAGCGCCACATGGAACAGCAGGGAGTGATAGAGAACGTCTTTCAAATGTGCCACATACAGCCGGCGGATTTCGTCAACGGTCCCCAGCACTGTCACCGAGTTGAGAACAGATCCACCTTCGAGAAACTCGTCAATGAGTCGGATATCAAGAGTTTCTGCGACAGTAACGCGAGCCGATTCGTTTGTCACGCCTGCATCAGGGCCATGGTGCGCGGTCTCCGACTGTTGACGGCTGGAGGAAGGGAAAAAAATAACTGCGAGCTGTTTATGATCGTGTTCGTTGGAGGAGACATCAATGCCTACGAGGAGCTGGGCCCTGACGCCGCTTATTGCATTCTCGGCGCTCAGAATTTGTCGGAGTTGACGCGCATGGTCGAGGGTTCGAACTCCGGGGCGATCGACCACAGCAAATTAAAAAAGCTCAAAACGAAAATAGTTGTGTCTCTCGGTATTTTGTTTCCGGCGGTTGCAATCATGGCTTTGATCGTCGTCTGCGTTAAGCGGCGCGAGTTGTTCGGCGGCGGGTTCGAGCGGTTGGTCTTGAGCCGGAGAGAATCGCAGCTGCTGAGGGAGAGCGTCGATCTGACGACGGGCCTTCTCTTCTTCCGATATTCCGACCTAAGAGAATCGACAGGAAACTTTTCGGCGTCTAACGTGATTGGCAAGGGAGGTTTCGGGACGGTGTTCCGGGGCACTCTGCCGGACGGGTCTCAGATCGCCGTCAAGAGATTTAACGACTCGACGACGAAGGGGGACGAGGTGTTCAAGCACGAGGTCCACGTCATCAGCAGCGTGAAACATCGAAACCTGCTGCCTCTGAGGGGCTACTGCATTGGCAAGTCCGAGAAGCACCAGCATTTCCTCGTCTACGACTACATGTCAAACGGCAGCCTGGCGGACTACCTCTTCCGCCGTGGCAGCAGGCCGCCGCTGACGTGGCACCAGCGGTACAAGATCGCGGTGGGAATCGCCCGCGGCCTCGCGTATTTGCACGGCGACGCGAAGCCAGCCATCATTCACAGAGACATAAAGCCCGCCAACGTGCTGCTGGATGCGGATCTGAATGCCCTCGTGGCAGACTTCGGCCTCGCGAGGTTCAAGGAGGAAGACTGTAGCAAGACCCACTATACCACGAGCGCGGTGGGGACGCTCGGTTACGTGGCGCCTGAGTATGCGCTGTACGGTCACCTGACGGACAAGGGCGACGTTTACGGCTTCGGAATTGTGTTGCTGGAGCTTATGAGCGGGCGCAGGGCGCTGGACCCGACGGACCAGGATAACGTACCAATATCCGACTGGGCGTCTGAGCTGGCGCGGAAGGGGCGGGTGGAGGAGGCGATAGAGGAAGGAATCCGCGAGGAGGAGGGCGAGTCCAAGGAGAGCATGGAGAGGGTGGTTTTGCTGGCGCTACAGTGCGCCCACACGAGAGCCGCGTGTAGGCCGTCGATTAATGAGGTGCTCTTCCTGTTGGAATCCCTTGATCGGCCTCCTACGCCTCATCCTCCGCCTCTGCGCGACATGACTTCGTCTTCGAGTGGTGGAAGCAGCTCCTACAACAGCAAATACAGACAATGGGATTGGGTCGTGTCGGCGGAGGAGATAGAGTCCGGGAGAATGAGTTACCGGAGCGGTTCGGTGGCAGCGGGGTCAGTTATATCGACGGATTCTTACCAGACTGGAAGGTGAGCTTGTCACGAGCGGAGCTGAAGGGTTGGAGGTATCGAACTTTGTGATAATATGAAGGTGGGCGATTGAAAGGAGAGAATCGAGCGACCGACGGAGCAAACCAGGACGGTTTCGTACCTGACGGTGGGCTGAGAGAACGAAGACGATGAGGGAATCGTGACTACTTTAACAGCCTCGTGATTGGAATTTGGGTCTTTCCAATGTATTCCAAAGACCTTATCGATGCAGTTCGCAATAGAAAAAGTTGTTGTAGTGTTAGGTGGATATACTATGAATCCTTAAAGGGACGGGGGTTTGTAATTACATGTTTAGGATTGTATCCAAGTGGGCAACTGGTCACATTACTGAAAGGTTGAGATGAATTCTTTAGAGTATAAGTGAGACAACTTGCTATAAATCCCTTTATATGTCCCACAATAAGCGGCATGGTTGTTGTAATTGGTCGTCTTAAGTCTCTTAAATATATATGAATGGATATCAATCCTTCATTGCACCAAAATGGCCTTCTATTAATTATCTTGTTATGATGTTTGTCTATTTATTTTAAAAGTGTTTATGTGTAGTAGTTTAATTAATTTTTTTTTTACAAATAAAAAGTACAACATTTTTTTTGGTAAGCAGTGTTTGTATTTACAACGGGTTTTAACAAGGATCCCAAAACCTGATTACATAAGCAATGGGCCTAGGGCATCAATCCCTTGAAACTGAACACCAAAACAGAAATCCCGCCCAGCAGTAACATTAAGCATGAAACAATCCCTCTCAGCGGGAAACAAACAAATAAGAAAGAAAGTAGTTTTGGAGATCCCACCAGGGGGAGTAGCCAAAAACCACCATCGAGAAGATCCCGCCCAGCAGGAAGCAAAGAAAAACTGTTACAATAAAATCCCGCCTCACGGGAAGCAGTCAAAACCACCACAAACAGTCCCGCCTAGCGGGAAGCAACAGGGAAATCCCGCCATCCGGAAACCCAGCAGAAAAGAAAGGATCCCACCTCACGGGAAAACCGACGGATTTGGCGGATCCCGCCCTGTGGAGAAACCATCCCGCCCACCGGGAAAACATTTCGTTCAGTGAGAGCCATCCTGCAAGGAAGCCGACAGCCAGCACAGAGAGGATCCAGCCCATCAGGAAGTGACCAGAGAGTTGCACCACAAGGAACCCGCCCGGGAAAACGGAAGAGGATCCCAGCAGCAGGGACCAAGAATCCCATCCAAGCACAGAGCCCGTCGAGGATTCACAAGAAAAAGGGGGAAGCTGTCCAAACCCTAAATCGTCACCTCCACCGCACCGAGAAACGCAGGGGACCAGATCCACACGAATAACCTGCAAAAAACCCCGGGGGGGAAGCCTGAGGGAAAAAGGGAAGGGATCCCCAACCAAACAGGGATCCCTGGGAAGCATCAGTCCGAAAAAACAACCAAAGAAACCCTAGCCGGTCAGGAGGGGCGCAGATAGTGGAGAAGGATCTCCCCCTCGGAGATCATCTGCAAACAACCACTCCCCGGGAGGGATGACCTGGGTTGAGCCAGGGACTGGGTAGGAACCAGAAGCCATGGGAGGGGGAGCAGGGGAGGGACCAGAGCCCTCCCCTCTCTACTTTCTTCCAAAAAGTACAACATTTTATATTATACATTATTTTTTATTTTTCAAAAAATAATTAAAATATGATGGGTGATATGACACACCCATATTTGTTAGGGGCACGGGCCTCCTTTCTTATCATAATAATCCAACAATATAACAATTAATCATTTTTTACTACTTAAGGTTGTATATACGATACTTTAGATAAATAAAATTTATAAAATAAATATATATAAAAAAAATTTATTGTGTAAAATATTATCTTAATTTTTTTAATCCTTCATCATGCATAATATATATTTATCTTTTAAATGACATATTATTTGCAATTTTATCATATATATATTATAAATTATGAGAATTTAACAACAAAATATTATTATTATAAGGTCATTTATTTTAGGATGTGAGTTTCGAGCGGATATAGTTTTGCAATTGGATCTGCAACGTTATTCGTGAGTAGGTTGGAGATCCAAAATTTGTGGATCTAGAGCAGAGTTGGTTTTGCTTCGACATCTAAGGTTTTTTCAGTTTTATAAGTATTTATTTTAGGTGAAGTGTTGTGTGTAAGTTGTGGAGTGGCCTATAGATGCTAATGAGGGTCCTTCTAACCCCTCCTAGACCCCCATTTCCTAAGAGATCGTTTGCAGATACAATTAAAGGAAAACAAGACATGAAGGATGTCTTGTTTAGAGACTCAAATCTTCATTCTTTTTTCTCTGCAATGATCAAGAAGCCAAAACAACAATCATACTAGGAAAGGGTTAATGACAACCTCCCCCAGGCAGCCCTTCGTACTAAACTGGTGATAGATCAAACCTTGGTCGTTGATAACATTTTTTTACAAAAGCAACATGATCTAATTTGTAAGTTCATTGGCATAAAGTCATATTTAGGATTTATTTCCTCTTGGATCCGAAAAAATTGGGATCTCCTTAGGGATACCTCAATCTCTCTCATTAGCAATGGCTATTATATTGTGAGTTATTCTTCTCAAGCAAATAAAGATAAATCCTTTGAGTCAAGGAGGAGAACATATGGTGTTGCAAGCCTTTTTGTTCAATAGTGGAAGCTGGAATTTGAGCCTCTGATGGAGCCGTCTACGGTGGTTGTTTGGGTTTGTATTTATGCCCTACCCATGGAATACTAGTGCAAACCAGTTTTTGATAAATTGGTAACTTCTTGGGGCACTATTTAGGATTTGCGAGGGACACGATGAGGGGTGAATCCATTGTTTATGCTCGGATCTATGTGGAGATGGATCTCAACCAACCTCTCTCGGATGATATAGAAATTAACATGGGGGACTTGTCATGGAACCAACATGTGGACTATGAGGCAGTCCCATTCCAATGCAGGATTTACCACAAACACGATCATTTAGTCTACTTTTATCTGGAGGACATCACAAAGAGCCCCATGTTGGCAATTTAAGTTATTTTATGTTGTCATTGATGTCACATGGATCACATTGAGTTTGTGGCAAAAGCACTTCATAAATAATCATTTATGATATTTTGGAGAGCATGGATATATACAGGGTTTTTGTGAAAACCAAGGCAGGCAAAATAAAAGGTTTAATTTAAAACCATGGATGGGATATTTGAAATGGGTTCTTCTTAAAACCCAATTTGGCTTTTCGTTTCATCAAAAAATATGCCCCGGTGATGGAGATATTTAATTTTAAATATTTAGTTTAAATTTTAAATTATTTCAAATTAAATTTTAAATTTTAAAATTAAAAATTAAAATAAAAAGAATCCGCCGACGTCGTCAAATATGAGGGAGAAGACTATATAAAAGGATGCCTAAGGTTTATTAATCGGTAGCTTGCACCCATGAATTAATGTGATTGTTGGAAAGCGAAAACAGCTCGTGCAAAAGAGGGTTAAGTGATGGAAGCGAAGAATAAATCGGACGGCGTGTGAAACCCTAGTCACCTTGGGCAGTGTGGTGCATTGGCAGAATGAACGTCAAGGTTTCGAATCCCCTTGGCTATGTTAGAAGGCGTTGTAAGAAAGAGCGTGCAAAGCGTTTTTTATTTGCGTGAGATGGGGGAGTGTTTTGAAGCACATGGTGCATTTCCCTCCCAAACGAGCCCGTAGCTCGTGCGGCGGCTTGGTCGTGGTTAAGGCGCTGAGCAAGGAGGCATCGAGGGATCGAATCCCATCAAGGACAAAGGCAAGTTAATATTTTATTTTTCTAAAGTTGCCCTAGGAGAAATAAGGGTTGTCATGCACTTTAGGAAAAAGAGAGATTTCTGGTGATTTTCTTTTTGGAAGTATATCATATTATATATCGTTGGAAAGCTTATTTCAAGGGCTATTCGATTAACTTGCTTAGAGGGAGAAATAAGGTGTGTGCAAAGAGATATTTCTGATTTTTTAAAGGGGTTCAAAAGTGAAGGTTGTTTTGTTCTTTTTCAAACAGGATTAATTCTTTCACGAGGGGACATGGTGTATTTTATTGAGTAGGAGTAATAAGGTGTTATTTGGATATTATTGTTGTGTTATTAATCAAGATCTCTAACCCTTATTGAAAGTTTAAAAAGAAAGTTTGTTGAGTGTGGCAGATTTAGTGGACAACTAATAAGGCATCAAAAAGGTATGAGCAATATTCTCCATTGACTTTGTTTATGGTGGTTGATTTTTGAAATATCATTGGAGAGAAAATGATTGATTGTGGTTTCCTTTTCGAAAGTGGTTGGTTGAATGCTTCAAGGTTTTCTAGTTTGAGAGTTGTGATTAAACCTTGTTTTATAAGCATTGTTGTTGAAGCCCATTGCTTGTACAAAAAACTTGAACTTGAGTTAGAGGAGAACATGAGTATCATTGTTATGTGAGAGTTATTGTTGAGTATTATTGGAAACATTTTGAGTTGATTGATTCATGCTTGAACTAGGGTTTGTGAAAAAAAGTTATTCCTTAAGGTGATTGGTTGAGTTGTGTTGATTGAGCCTAGTCAAGTGATTGTGTGAAGTGGTTGTTCAAGTTCCATGAAACAAACTTCTATATTTTGATTTGAGTTGAGTTTGAGTTGAGAAAGAAATTGAGTTTGTGAATAGAACATATTGAGTCTCTAACAATTCTCTTTATGCTTCTAAAAATATTGAGCTGAGTTGAGATTGATTTAAGTTGAGTTTGAGTTGAGAAAGAAATTGAGTTTGTGAATAGAACATATTGAGTCTCTAACAATTCTCTTTATGCTTCTATAAGATTGAGCTGAGTTGAGATTGATTTGATTTGAGTTGAGTTGAGATTGATTTGAGTTGAGATCATTGTGGATCATTATTGTCATCCATTGAAGAGTGCATTTCCATTCATTGTTGAGTTCATCATTGATCCTTGCCTTCATAGATTTGTGGATGAGATTTGAGTGCTACTTGAACATGATTGATTGAGCCTTTGAGAAGGATTTTGGGACATATTTTTGGACAGATTTGAGGCAACTTTTGTGCATGATTGATTGATCCTTTGAGAAGGCTTTTGGGACAAATTTTTGGATAGATTTGAGGCAGCTTTTGTGCATGATTGGTTGAGCCTTTGAGAAGGCTTTTGAGACATATTTGAGGTAGCTTTTGTACATGATTGATTGAGCCTTTAAGAAGGATTTTGGGATATATTTGTGGACAGATTCTGGAGCAGATTTGAGCAAGTTCTTTGTGATCTTGTTGAGTAGATTTTGAGCAAGTTCTTGGTGAGCTTGCAAAAGCAGATTTGAGCAAGTTCTTGGTGAGCTTGCTGAGCAGATTTTGATCAGGTTCTTGGTGAGCTTGTTGAAGCAGATTACCAGATTTTCTAGCTAAGTAGATTAGTGGATTGCCTTGCTGAACAGATCAGTGGATTGCCTAGCTGAGCAGATCAAAATTACATAGCTGAGCAGATCAGTGGATTGCCTTGCTGAGCATATCAGTGGATTGCCTACCTGAGCAGATCAGGATTGCCTAGCTGAGTAGATCAGTGGATTGCCTAGTTGAGCAGATCAGTGGATTGCCTTGCTGAGCAGATAAGTGGATTTCCTACCTGAGCATATCAGTGGATAGCCTAGCTTTGAGCAGATCAAAGTAATCATTTGTATTGGGATAAGGATCCCTATTTCTTTGTGAAATATTATAAGGAGATTATCTTATGGACTATCCCACATTGGGAGAACCACGTCAAATTTTGTGTCTCAATTATGTGTGGTGATTTATGCTCTTGCTTACTATTGATATCTATGTCATTAATGCACACTACTATATTTGGTTATTGCAATTAAGGACACTAGTTGATATTAGTTTGGAAAGAAAGGAAAAGTGGGCGCTATACTGTTCACCCCCCTATCAGTATAAGCTTACGTTCTTCACCCCATCCCTCCAAAGGAAACCATCACAAATAGCAAGTTTGCTAAGAAGAAATAAGATAATCAACCCACAACCTTGAATGTTAATCCCCTTGAGGAGGGTTTTGAATCTCCAAAGAGAAAGAAGAATAAAAAGAGCAAGACAACACGCTCCAACCAGTTGATATAAAGAAATTTTAACAGTTATGAATTTCTTAACTCTCTCCTCGATATGGAGGACACCACCATAATAGATGAACTTCAGAATGATAACCTTCCCCCTGTAAGGGTTGTGGAAACTGCCCAACATGATTCTTTGAATTCAGATTTAGAGGCTAATCACTTAGCACTAATAGATCTAGGGAACCAAACCCTTGTAATGGTTGTGGTGGATAGTGATGTTTCAATGAAAGATAGAGATAAGGATAGAGGGAAACTTGACCTTGGGATCCAACAAGCAGAGAATAAGTTTAAAAACTCTCAAGCCAAGAGTGTAGGAAGAAAATTGAACTAGGAGAAGCTGGTTAATGAGGGAGACCAGCTAGTCATCCAGAGAAAGGTCAAGCAGATTGACACTTACTAGAATCTAGGTTCCTAATGATTATCCAATATTGGATTATAAGAGGTCTAAATAACATACCTCATTAATTTTTTGTTTAGAGTTGAATTAAAAATCAACATTTTGATTTTATTCTTCTTCGAGAGACTAAAGCTTCCATTCAGAAGATGAATATCATTGTTAAGAAAATTTGGAGACAAGCTGAGCAAATTGTGGTTGGATTCCAAGTGGCTTCAAGGGGAGTGGTGACTTTATGGAATCCTCTTCTCTAGACGACTTTAGATCACTCTGTTGGTCGGGGTATCCTCACTTCTCTCTTCAAGAGCAAGAAATCCAAGGAGCTTCTATTGGTTTTCAATTTCTACGGTGTTACGAATTTTATGGAGCAACAACACCAATGGTTAGTTTTACACACTAGTAGAACCAAAAAAGAGGAAGTAAATTAGATAGTGGCAAGGGATTTCTATGCTAAAATTGCTCTTAGGGATCAGAGAGGAGGAAATCCCTCTTTGGACCAGGGGGATAGATTTACGATGTGCAAAATTTACCATCTCAATTTAATTGATGTCCGGCATGTGGGGTCTCCGTATACGTGGATAAACAAACAAGTAGGGTTGGCAAGTAGGAAAGTCAAGCTTGACAGATTTTTGGTTTCTAAAGGGGCCTTTTTCTGTTAATATTTTAGGATGGAGATTCTTAATCACATTGACTCTAATCACTTTCTAATTCTTCTGTAATGGAAGATGGGCCATAATCCCTACCCAAGATCTTTTCATTTTGAGAATTGTTGGCTGAAAATGGAGGATTTGAAGGAAAAACCCCCATCTAGTGGGAGGAGGGTTGTCCTTCCTATGGGAGAACTATGTATGTTTTTCCAAACAAATCCAAGATGTCAAATCTCATATTAAATTTTTGAAAAGAAGTAGCAAATTTGATTTTTAGTTCCAAAATGCTCCTTTGTTGGCAAAGATGGAGGAGCTGGCTACCTGCTTTAGGACTAGAGCAATCATAGAGGACCTGAAATATGAAGATGAACTGATTAGAAAAGAATTAGAGTCCATAGATAATCAAAAGAAAATTTATTGGAAGCAAAGAGCAAGAATTGCTTGGTTGTTGGAGGGGGGTCGAAACACAAGTTTCTTTCATCGCTCTACCTTGACAAGTAGACAAAGGAATTCTTTGACTTACCTTTAGGACTCCAATAGACATATAATGGACACCATACCAGGTATGTAACAAGCAACAAATAATTTCTTTCAAAATATTTTTACCATCCTTGCTCTCCCTAATCGTGTAGCACAACAAGAGATACTTAAATGTATCCATTAGATTATTTTAGTTGAGCAAAACCAAGCCCTTTCCAATCCGATGGATAAGGATGAGGTGAGGAGCATAGTTTTCAGCATGAAATCAGGGAAATCTCTAGGGTCTGGGACGGTTTTCCAATTGAATTCTTTAAGGCTTTCTAGGATGTCATAGGTGAGGATTTAACCAAGGTTGTTAAAGAATCTTGTTCAAATAGAATTATGCTTCGGGTACTGAATCATATTTTTCTCACTTTAAATCCTAAAGTGGGACAAGCCTCTAGCCTTGGAGATTTTTGTTGCTCTCTACAATGTGACCTACAAGATAATTACTAAGTTGATGGCTGAAAGACACCAATGACACAAGATCGTGGTGGGAATCGCCTGTAGCCTCACGTATTTGCATGGCGATACAAAGCCAACCATCATTCAAAGAGACATAAAACTTGCCAACATGCTGCTAGATGCGGATTTGAATGCCCTCACGACAGACTTCGACCTTGCAAGGTTCAAGGAGGAAAACTATAGCAAGATCCACTATATGATGCAGTGGCGGAGAGGGGGTCAATTAAACAACGACCTTTCCTAGCTACTCATACATCTTCATGCCACCGCATAGAAAACGAGTAAATAGAGAATCCCAGTTTAATCAACAAACATATAAAATGCAAGGACAAATTACATAGCAACAACACACAAAACATATAACTTTGTTTTATTTATATTTCAACTGCCACATCAAACATTACACAATTGCTCTCCATAGAGCACCACACATCTGCAAACACTCCTTAGAGTACCAATCTCCTTCTTCCGAAGTTTTATATCTCAAACCTCCTGCAAACACTATCCATAGTGCCAATTTCTCCATATGAGGTTTTACATAAGAAACCTCCTGCAAGCATTACATAGAGTGCCAATTTCTTCCTATGAGGTTTTACTTAACAAACTTCCTGCAAACACTACATAGAATGTTAATTTCTTCCTCTGAAATTTTACATAACAAACCTCACTCTACAAAATGCCAATTCCTAGAAACTCCTCTTTTCTTATCTTAATTTCTTCCAAATAAAAATCCTCTTTATTTATAACCAATAAAGATCTCTTCTCCTCTCTTAATTTCTTCCAAATAAAAGTCCTCTTTATTTATAATCAATGAGGACAATGAGTTGCCGACTAATTTCAAACTAATTTCAGAGGTGGTCATAAAAATCCACCTTTTCCTAAAAACACATATTTTTTCTAAAAATACAACTTAAAAAAAAAACACACAAATCATCTACCGTCTCAAAAGGTTACTGCCAGCTGTATGCTTATCCTGTCCTCCATTAAAACTCCCACTGTTTTTTTTCCCACTTGGCTCTTGCCAGCTGTATGCTCTGCATCACTATACCACGAGCGTGGTGGGGACACTCGGTTACGTGGCGCCTTAGTATGAGCTGTATGGTCAGCTGACGGACAAAGGCGACGTTTACGGCTTCGGAATTGTGTTGCTGGAGCTTATGACCGGGCGCAGGGCGCTGGAATCGACGGACCAGGATAACGTACCAATATCCGACTGGGCGTATGAGCTAGAGCGGAAGGGGCGGGTGGAGCAGGCGATAAAGGAAGAATCCGCGAGGAAGAGGGCGAGTCCGGGAGAATGAGTTACCGAAGCGGTTCGGTGGCAGCGGGGTCAGTTATATCGACGGATTCTTACCAGACTGAAAGGTGAGCTTGTCTCGGGCGGAGCTAAAGGGTTGGAGGTATCGAACTTTGTGATAATATGAAGGTGGGCGATTGAAAGGAGAGAATCAAGCGACCGACGGAGCAAACCAGTACGGTTTCATACCTGACGGTGGGCTCAGAGAACAAAGACGGTGAGGGAATTGTGACTACTTTAACAGCCTCGTGATTGGAATTTGGGTCTTCCAATGTGAATCCAAAGACTTTATCGATGCAGTCTGCAACAAAAAAATTGTCGTAATGTCCGATGGATGTACTATGAATCCGTAAAGGGATTGTGTCCAAGTTGGCAACTGGTCATGCTGAAAGGTTGAAATGAATTCTTTAGATTATTAGTGAGACAACTTGCAATAAACCCTTTTATATGTCCCACAATAAGCGGGCTGGTGGTTGTAATTGGTCGTCTTTAAGGCTCTTAAAATATGTATGAATGGCTATCAACCTTCATCATTGCACCAAAATGGCCTTCTATCAGTTACTTGTCTATCTATTTTAAAAGTGCTTAAGCATAGTAGTTCACTAATATATATACAAATATTTGGTGGTTTGAAAAAGGTACGACAACATTTTCTACATAGTATATTTTTTTTGAAAGGCAAAGTATGATAGGGATACAACTAACCATCGTAACAGTCCAACAACTTACCATCATAACAGTCCTCGGTTAATTATTTTTACTATCTTATGCTTTATTTTATTTATAAAATTAATGTATATAAAATATATTTATTATGTGTAAAATATTATTTTATTTATTTTTAATCGATTTTATCCTTTATCATGCACAATATATAGTTTTTTCTTTTAAACGACATGTTATTATTTGTAATTTTATCAAATTGATGTATATATTCTTAAAATATTATAAATTATTTGTTTACACTATCTTAAATTTAAATTCTAAGTGACTTAAATTATTTTTCCAAATTCAGGTAACTATATTTTTCAAGATTTGATATTTATTTTAAAGGTTTATTTTGTTCCCTTATCATCATACAAGTACCGTATCCTAATTGTAATCTAGGAATATTCTTCAATTAAATTATGGCTCCATCCTTTCTCAATAACAATCTTGATCCCTATAAGGAGTGCCCCAACTTCTACATAGTTCTTTGTTGAAGCACCTTATGATTCTCAGTAGGTACGTATAATTTTACCTTTATTTTGAAAATATCACATCTAATAGGTTTCCTAAGGTTTTCTTTCAAATCACTACTAAAAATAAGTTTGAGGAATCCAAATTTCAAATATTCATATTTTGCCTTTGACCAATGTAAATCTTTTTTGTTGGTTTCATTATCCCATATCACACTTCTGTGTATATTTAAAATCCTATAAATGTTAGACATTAACTATTACATTATTTTCTTTCTTGAAGACATAGAATATGAAGGGACATGCCATGGGTCTCCGAAACATCAAGAGTCTCTTGAAACCAAAGAGACATCATATTGTATATATTTGTAAAGGTTGAACTTGTTTTGTTAATCGAAATGATATTTTCTAGCCTACTCGATTCTATCTTCAAGTATCAAAGTAATACCAAACTAGGTTTGTGTAAATTGCTTCCTACGAGCCTTGTTTATTTCCCTTCTATAGATTATTTAAACAAATTTTATTTATTTCCTTGTTTATTCTCTAGTCTAGAGAGGATAAAGTTGAAGTTAGATTTCTTCCATCAAATTTGTTCTATGCCAATAGAAGAGTATAATTATGTCATTCTTGTTGAAACATAAGTCTGTAAGTCTATAAAAAGTTTTTGAAGTTAATTTTTTTTACTGCTTACATTTGTATGTGAGTTTAGTTTCATAGAAGAAGCTTTTTTCATGTGCATGACCAAAAGATCTACCTCAATCAGATTTCTTTGTGTTAATAGATTTATATACACAGGTGACAAAGTCCTCTTTTAGTTCTTTTCAAAGAAGTCCTCTAAGTTATGCCCTTGTTTTATGAAGAAACAATTTCAGAAAATATCCTCTAAATTGTGCTCTTGCTTTCTAATGTGACACATGCTTTAAAAAATACCTCACAAAGTGTAATTAGATATTAAAACAACCACATTAAACTGACTAGACGTTAAAACCTTAAAGCCCCTAGAAGATTTGTAGAAGTAAGCAATCTCAGTTTATTCTTGGAGCCACATGGAGGTGGCAAATTACTCGATAATGTGTTGTTTTAAAATTGCAATATGAAAGTTTGAAGAGGCCAAAGAAGACATACACCCACTTTGCAAAATAAAAGACTTTCATCCAAATAGTTGAACATTTGATCGAACAGTAGTTTACATATCATAGTCACTTAAAAAATATCATATTATCCCTTGTGCAGTGTTAATATTAAATAAATTTGTAAAAAGAATCCAAAAATATAATTAGTTGGTATTAAAACATTAATTATCCATCTTAACCCCTTTTCCCCACTAAGCCCCATCCTACACCTAGCCCATGGTCACCATGTGACCATCCCATTCACCTAGCCTAGGTCCACCTCACCCTAGTCTACCCTTTGACCCTAGCCTATCCTATAACCCTAGTCTACCTTACCCCTACTCTCCACATCCCTATGCACCCATACCCTCTTCCATGCTCATTTAATGCACATTAGTGGGATGAAGACTTTCTCCATCCATTTACATTAATGGAATGAAGACTTCCACCCACATGCCTTAATGGGGTGAAGACTTTCTCCACCCCTATGCATTAATGGGGCATGGTGCACCCATGCTCATTTAATGCATATGGGTGGGGTGAGGAATTTCTCCACCCAAAAATATTGATGAGGCATGGTGCACCCATGCCACCTCACCTCCACCTCACCACCCCCTAACCCTTAGAAAAAATCTATAAATAGCCCTCCAATTTCCTTCATTTACATGAATGAGATACTTGCTTAGAGAAACTCTGACAAAATTACTCTAACCCCACTTGTATGCAATCCATACCTTGTGTTAACCCCATGGATAGCTTGTTATGCCTCTCTTTGCATCCCCTTATTTTATGAATGGGTTACAAATCTAGATTCAAAGCCACCATATTTGGAGAAGAGCAACCTAACAACCAATAGAAGATTTCCATCAAAGGAATTTTCATCAAAGTCAACACAACATAATTCGTCCAAATAGGGACGATTCTTGTTAGGAGCCAGTTTTAGTCACCTACAAACCACCAAGTCAATCATAGAGGTGAGTGTGGTAGAGAAGACATGTCATTTTATTGAACATAAAATTTGTCGTAATACAATATTTTCCAATGCCCCTTGGCCTACAAAGAGGGTTTTCAAGGTGAAAATCCCTTTTACAATGTAAGGTAATGATACTCTTGTCTTCTCAACCACCTAAAAAGAGGGGTGGATTTTGTGCTTGATGACCACCTAGGTTGAGCCAAGCCTCTACACCTGCACAACACAAACAAATGTTATGGCACCTATTGGATCCACCTAAGTTGGACCCAAGTTTATATGAGAGGCAAATAATAAAGAAAAATTGCACTAAAACAAGAAACATAACTCGAAATGAGACAAAAAAAATAAATTTTACCTCGCTCACCTCTATGGACGATCTGCTATGAAAGGGCTAATTGTGACTAGTTCCTAGTAGGAACCGTCCCTGTGGGGATGATCTTGACTATGAGTTGTTCCTTTATGGACGATCTCATTTTTACTATCTAGAATGAAATAAAATGCTAAGGGAACCTTCTATAGGTTGTCAGATGTCTCTGGTCCAAATTTGGCATTTGTTGGAGCTTCCACCTACGAGTAGTTTATAAAAAAAATACATGCAAGTAGAGGCATATAATGTTTTCTATGGTTGATATGTAAGCAGGTTTAATCCTCACCAAGTGCAGACAAGTAAGTTGTAACTAAATTTTGGTAAATTTTTCCTATAATAATCTCACACTCCTTGTAAATGAAAGGAATGTGACCCTATTTATAGAATTTCCCAAGGGTGAGGGGGTAGTGAGGTGGATGTGACATGGAAACCAAGTGGCTTGGGTGAGGGGAGGAAAAATATGGGTTTTTCCACTTGGATGGTCAAAGGGGTATGTGTGCACCATGCCTCATTAATATTTTTGGGTGGGAAGAGTCCTCACCCCACCCAAGGGGCATGTGTGTACCATGCTCCATTAATGCTCTTGGATTGGGAGAGTCCTCATCCCACCCATATGTATTAAATATAATGGGGGGTTGTGTGGGTGCATGGGGATATGGAAAGTAGGGGGTAGACTAGGCTAGGGTGAGGTGGACCTAAGCTAGAGTCAAAGGGTAGACTAGGGGAATGTGCACATAGGCTAGGGGGAGTGGGATAGTCACATGGTGACCATGGGTTAGGTGTAGGATGGGGTTAATGTGTAAAGAAGGCTAAGATGGACTGATTTAATATTTTTAAGATTACCATGTCAAATATTTGGATTAATTGGAGCAATTGCAACATTATTAAACATTGACATTAGACAAATATTAATATGACATTTTTTAGGTGTCTACATTTACCTCTTTTTGTACCACATCATGTGCAAACATGATGCAATACAAAAACATGACATAATATGAGTGGATTGACGATGGATGATAGTGGTTGACCACAAATTTTGTCACGTTGCAATGACAATTGAGGGAGAAGATGCAGGGTTACCTCAAATTAAGAACAATGTAGGATGCCCCAATTATGTAAGGGGTGAATATCCTTGAAACTTTACCTTTGATAAATTGTTGAGCTCACTTGATTTAGCAAGCTAACCAACCATTGGTAGGGGTCCTCATGACACTATAATTGATTGTAAGTGTTCTTAAGTCATCACCTTAATGAAATGAGTGTGTGAGTAACCATACAAACATTGGCATGGAACATACCAAATTGGATTGGGTTAGAGTTTGAGCTAAGAAGATAAATTTTGCTATTTACCTCAGTAGAGGAGGGCTAGTAATGGTCTCAGGAAAATATTATTGGACATACATGATTCTAAGATTGAGTGTTTGGATACTATAAGTGTCATTTATAGGTAACATCTACCCCTTAAGCGATGAGTTGATAGGTGAAGAGACGAAAGACGAAAACGAAGCACTTGATTAAAAATCACCGTGCACCAACAAAGTAGAAATGTTATGAAGGATTAAAGAATAAATGAATGACAAGAAATTAAATCATCCAATTGATCTTAGATTTTACAATCGATGGAAGATCGATCGGGTGGTGGCTGACGATACAGGTGGTCGATGACCGTATGATTGATCACAAGCCGAGAAAAACAAAAAGGTATTAAGGAGGGAGAGCGATGAGCAAGGGAGTGAAATTGAAAAGGTGTTACAAAAATCAATAGGTAGAGATATGGGATGGCGAGCAGTGGTGCATGATCAAGGGGTGATAGGTGGGCAATATAGGTTATTGGTTTTCACCCATGTCTTTCACTTGCTTTATGATTTTTTGATAAAAATTAATCCTAGGGATTTTTTCTTTAGCAAAAATACTCCATAGTATTTTAGGCTAGGTTAGGTCTAATAAAAATGCATGTGTGGATTTTTATGGCTTTTTGGTGTGTTCAACATAGTTTCCACCAAATTTTTTGGATATAGACCATCCACATCTGGGCGGTTGCGAAGACCACCCATACAAGGATGGTTTTTTTAAAGGGGTATGGGATGGGGGATGATAGGGGTTTGAGAGGTATGGTTGAAATGATTGCAAAGAGGAGTGATGCGATCACAACATTAGTTCAGACCACTCCTCAACAACTTGAGAAGGGAGTTTACACCAATGGATTGGGATTGGTTATGGTAGATTAAGTTCTAGGGAGTGGCCTAGCTAGAGTGGGTCAATGTTTACTGCTCATATTTGATGAGTTTGTACGAGCATTGGGACCTAGATATAGGGATATTCCATTTTTCTATAGGGTAAATGGTTATGACTATGAAGGATGTGTATCAAATATACCAGATATTGGTAGAGGGGTGCATGATTATAGCAGTAGAGCAATCACAATAGGTTACAATGATGAGGAGGTTATTTGGGGACCAATGGGTATAGGTGAGCATATTGAGTGGCAGGATACAATACGAGGATTACTATCATACTAGGGTGGTGGTGCTGTGGTAAACACTGGTTATGTTACTAATAACTAGCTTTGTGTTGCTAGATTCCTTAAGTTCCTAGTTTTTTAGAACTTGTTAGGGGTGGTGTGGGATCTAGTGGAGGTGTCAACCGTATATGAATGAGCACAAAAATTGTTAGCATACACCTACAAATAGTCGCATGGGGTGAGTATCAATGGGATGTTCGGTATGAGTTGCAACTTACTAGTACAATTATGGGCTTGAGAGCATGTGGTTGTCGAGAGGCCTCAAGACTTGTCATACGATGCTCATCGATGGATAGAGGAGAGGTGTCCCTATGCATTACAATAGAAAAATGATAGGGTGGTACGCAAGAAGAGAGCGCATGAGGGAATCCTAGATTTTTATCGACATATGTGGATGATGCTCAAGCAATAGGATATCAGATGGTGACCCTAGAGAGGGGGTCTAGTATGGGGAGAGGAGGCTTAGTAGTTGGCGTAGGTCTGGAGGTTGAGGTGGTTGATTGGTCATAAGGCTACTACAATTAAGTTCTTATAGTTTAGCTAGGGGTTGTGATAGTTTGGTTTGAGACAAGGAGTATCCAATCCATCGATTATCTATCGATGGACGAGTAAGAAGGATAGGTCGATACCATGCATAGTACCATTGGATGAGTATGTTGATAAGGCAATGAGAGTGCTTGATATTGATGATGCAATCATGACACCAGAGTATGACCATTGGTGGGCTACATAATAGTAGCACATAAGGGTTGTGAAGGACATATTATTGGATGGACCAGAGAGGAATGATGGTGTAGAGGAGGAGGTGCCACTCAGACGATGAATGTGATGATAAACAAAGGAGGAGATGAGTCCATAAAGGATTACAAGGGAGGAGATAGTTCCATCAAGGGTTGTAGAGGAGGAGATACTAAGATAAAATGTAGGTAGGAAGGGGACAACAAAGGATGTAGGGATAGAAATACTGACAAGGAATATGGAGAGTGGGGAGTCTATGGAGGCTATAGGGATAGAGATGCTAGGATTTTATGATAGTGTGGAAATCAATGATGTGGAGATAGCCATGAAGGAGGTTGAGAGGCTAAGGGAGAGGATATATGAGCTAGATATATAATGGACCACATGGTATTTTGAGAGGAGAGAGTTACATGGGAAGCTTGATGCAGTGATGGTTGAGCAAGAAACAACGATGGCAGATAGGGAAGGTATGAGGAATGAGAGGGATGGGCTATAGGGATGACTTAAGGACATGATTGTAGAGAGGGATGGGATTTTTTAACATGTGGAGGATATGTAAGCACAACTAGCAATAGTGGAGAGAAAGGTGGATGGGGGTGAGGTTGTGGCCTTATGAACGAAAAATGCATAGCTACAACAATGCATGGATGAGTACAATCATCTCTGGGTGTATGAGAGAGACAAAGTTCTAGCATATAAGGATGTGATGGTGAGTTAAGATGTTTCTATTTCCTCATGCACAGGGCATTCATCTTGATAGATCCATAGGAGCACAAAATCAATGGTTCCAACAGTACCCTAGTTTGTGGACCTAGGAGCATCATTGGTAGCATAGCCAACTACTTTGCAGGTGAATGGGTGACCTCAGAGAGGGTCAGATGATAGACCATGAGATGTAGGTCCAATGGAAAAATATGATAGAGAGGATGGGAATGGGGAGATGCCAGGAGGACGATGATAGTGAGTGTTGTTTTTACGTGTGGTAGATCAACCATAGTTTTTGTATCATTTTGTGATGAGCAAATGGTGATTGGTATATATTACAACATGTAGAGATAGATGATGATGTATTATGTTAGAGCTCTATGGTAAAATTTGATGTAGCCCTAGGGTTATTGATGACTATGATGTATGCATATGTATATGGACAATTGATGTCTAGTATTTATTTTTTGGTGATATATACATGATGATTTTATGGTTGAAATTTTATGATGTAATATATGGATGGTGTTATGCATATTGTTACATATTTTTTATATTTATGATTGATGGATGCGTTTGATTAGATAGACATGATATGTGAGATGAAATGGATGTGATATGTTGATGTGATGAATGAGGGTTCTTTTGTTTGTTTACATGGTTGAGCCTCACATGTGTTTATTTAATCACTTTTTGGATACTTGCATATGCATTTCACAATCAAAAGTGGTTTAATTAATCAATGACAAGTTAAAAATCATAATAACACATTAACACAACATAAGATAGGATAATCAACAATGAACACATGACTTATGACATGGATGATAATGTGACCTGTAATGGACAATGCACTAACTAGATAAACATTGGATAATGACTAATGATTTATTATACAAATGGAGACTTAGGACATATGTACAATTAATGGTAGCAAGCTAAGATGCTTGTCGCCCAAATACTTTATGATTTTAGATCCTAAAAGTATTTTAGGAAACTCAAACACCGTAGTTGTGATGCTCAAAATCATCTAATGGTTAATCAGTATCCCATAGAAACCTTGACCATCATGAATAAGATCAAGCCTATCATGGACCGAAGTGTGTAGTAAAGCTCATTTATCATCCTGAGTAAGATTGTACTAGCCAATTATGACTTAATATGATATAAGCTAGCTTATCCACAAGCATTCAAAGGTTTGTACAAAATATCACTAACATGACAGACATGTTGCCACTCAAAGGGCATACTCCATTGTCAAAAAATCATCTATAGCCCCAATGGAGGTTAGCCCCATAATCCTTCGACATAGCTCCACTGCCAACTAGGTGTCTATAGCCCCGATGGAGATGTTTAAAATACCTTAGGGGACTAATATTTGAATCTATTTTACTCTTTTGTTTTTGCAATTTGGATCCTCAAGTTTGGATTATGTGAATGATAGGATGAGTGAGAAAATTTTAGCTTTATAAAAATATTACTCATGGCATCATCTTCTCTAAACTCAAAATTTGATTAATGTGTGATATGTATTTGGTCACAGAAAGAACTCAAGTTATCCAGATGAGGCTAAATATCTCCTTAGAACATGATGAATTTTGATAAAGCGTGAGTGGAATACTAGGCCTGGTTGAATAATAGAAACAACCCCTATTTCCAAGCAACCTAAGAAGATGATTGAACAAGACATCATGACAGTGGAAATGACTATTGCATGGGACAAACAAAATGTGAAAGACAAAAGATGGGTGTGTGCAACGTGGGGGACAAGACATGAGATAAAACAAGCCATTTAAATGATGGATAAATAGGTGTGAGATAGACAAAGTATGAGACACACAGATGGACACATGGGTACAATGAGTATAATTGTTATATGTTAGTGATTAATTATGCCAATAAGGAGTAGGGAACATATATTCACACATCCAATATACGATAAAATTAACATGCTATAGGCCTTGGTTTATTTATGTATGAATGTGTTGGATGAATGCAATGCAAAAAAAATAAAAGGAAAGAAGAGGAGGAGGAGGTGGTAGAAGGAGAGAAGGAATGAAAATAAGGAGAAAAAAAGAGGTTGAGGAATGGAAGAGACAAGATGTTGAACTTGATGTTGGTTTATTGTTTTTATTTTGTTTGAAATAAAGAATGTACAAGAAGAAAAATCTTGTTAACTTTTTTTATGCATAGAAAGCATGAAGGTGAAGGATGTTAATGGGTTTAGGTTTCTCGATCCCTTTGAGAGTAATAAGCTTGTAGGATCTAGAATCAAACTTATGTTTGATGATGTAAGAAATGGACCAATTGGGAGTGAAATTGTATCACAAATGGCTAGGTAGGTTTGAGTTTTGCTAATTCTATATTAGCATGATGTCATCAACTTTAAACTCTTACTGATGGACCTTGTCATATGCATTATTGATCCAATATTGATAAACATGAAGATACTCAAGAGTATTAATCTGACACTCATCAAGAAAGATAAGTTGATATAGCTGAGTTTAGTGCACAGTGTCATCATTGATGAAATATTGGAGTGAGATTTACAAGGATAAAATTTCAAGTTCAAGGGGTATAGTGGCCTCAATTCCATAAACTAATGAGAATATATTTGCCCTAGTAGGTGTGTGAATGCTCGTTAATTAAGCTCAAAGTGCTAAATAAATTTGGGTATGCCAATCTCTATAGGATTATTTGACAACCTTACGCCACATTGCACAAATGGTTTTTTGGTGGCTTCGGCTCAGCCATTGCCTTGAGGATAATAAGGAGTCGAGAAGCTATGTTGGATGTGATAATTATCACATAGTTCCCAAACCTTCTTATTCTTGAAGGGTGTACCATTATCAAATATGATCTTTGATGGGATGCCAAAATTGTTAGCTTTTGATGTAGCATGTAATGGGAGATAGCAATCAAAATATGCAGAATAATATGACATAAAGTAAATCTATGAGATAACTAAAAATATACTATAAATAGAAATTATGGAAATGTACACAAAGTAGTTATGGAGGAAATGAAAAATCCATGAATAAAGCTTCTGCTCAAGAATGAGCTTTGAGCATATCACACTCCATCACATTACATCACATTTTGCTACATCACACTACACTATTCTACACTACTTCCTACTGCTATATATTACCCTTTATATAGAAAAATGGGTTCCTTAGCCAACACTCTACCTAGTTGTGCAAGGGACAACTTGCACATATACAACTTGCACATTGACACTTGTGTATTTATTACATTACATGAAGTAACTAGATAACTTCCCCCTAAAGTAATTTAATGTCCTAAGTATGTACCAAGAAAGGTACATCTACATGATCCAAATGATGTAATATTATCTATTTCTAACACCCCCATGTATTAAATTATTTAGATATTGAAGACTTTAGTCTCCAATGTGGATCTTCTTCTCGTCCTTGTGATTATGAATCTTCTCTATTTCCTGTAACATGTTCAAGAAAGTGACTATTATCTTCATAACCTATCATTATTACTGGAAGAGCTTTGATTTGTTAGAATTATTGAGTTGTCATTGATGTCAAGGCAGATATCTTCAAGGGTGATTTAATCATATGAGTTGTCATTGATGTCAAGGCAGATATCTTCAAGGGTGATTTAATCATATGAGTTGTCATTGATGTCAAGACAAATATCTTCAAGGGTGATTTAATATTTAAATCAAAATATTTAAATAGATATTCAAATATTATAATATTTAAATCATAGATTTAATATTATAATATAAAGGCAAAAAGAGTGGGCCGACTTGAAGTGAGTTTGAAATTCAAAAATTAAATATGCATGGGCCGACCTCCTTGAGCGCACCATACAAAAGTGAAATTAAAATTCAAATGTTTAAATGATGGGCCGACCTCCTTGGGTGCGAAAGACAAAGGAAAAATAATATTAATATGAGGCAATAATTCATTTTGCAAGGTTGTAAGAAAAATCGAATATCCTTCGAGAGGAGTGTGAGCAGCGAGTAGAAGACAAGAGAGGAGAGCGAGCAGCGAGTAGAAGACAAGGGAGGAGAGGAGCGCAAGTTCGGAGGCATAGCAACGATCCAAAGGAGTTAAGTATTCTATTGTGCCCCTTTGGTTTCATCCGCTAGGGTAGCCCAGTTGGTTGTCTAGCCCATGTTAGGGCACTACGGTGCAGAAGGTTCGAGGGTCGAATCTCCTCGATACCTATTTTGTTGAAGCATTTGGTGTTCGAGATAGCACAATGAAGGAGTTAAGTATTCTATTGTGCCCTTTTGGTTTCATCCATTGGGTTAGCCCAGACGGTTTCCAAGCCCACGTTAGGGCATTATGCTTCTAGAGGTCAGAAGGTCGAATCTCATCCACCACTTGCTAAGTTTTGTTGTGCAAGGTAAGGGTAAAGTTTTTAAATTAAATTTGATAAAAGGGAGATATAAGGTGTCATGTTATTATTATAAAGTTTTATTTTACAAGTTATTAAAAGGAGATATAAGGAGTCAGTTTGTTGTTTATAAAGTTTTATTTTGCAAGTTATAAAAGGGAGATATAAGGAGTCATGTTGGTATTATAAAGTTTTATTTTACAAGTTTTAAAAGAGATATAAGGAGTCATGTTGTTGTTATAAAATTTTATTTTATAAGTTTCAAAAGAAGATCATTATTATTAAGGTAGATTTGGAAAGCACATGCAAAAGGAAGATCATCATTATTGAGGCAGATTTAGAGGGCACATATTTGAAACAAGTCAAGACTTCAAAGAATAGAGTAAGAGGATTAAGGTCACATATTCACCCAAGCATTCAATTAACAAGGAAGGACAATTCAACCATTTCAAGAAGAAGAAAAGGTGCACATGATAGTGGAAGAAGAGCAAGGTATTAGCATCTCCAATTCAACACACAAGTAAGTTATCTAATGCTATATTTGAGCTACCTTTAAAATGTAATAAATGTGAGATATGTGGAAGTGACAGACTAAATGAATGTGAAGAACATATTGACCATTTGAAGCTTTCTACACTAGTGCATATCATCCTCTATATGTTCATGAAGTTAAAATAATTTTGGGTAGAATATGTCTGAATTACTTTTAGTTGAAGAAAGCAAACTCAAGAAAAGGTGAAGAACTTGATGCCATTATTGATCAAGTTTTGGAGCAAATTTGAGCAATATTTGTGAGCAGATTTTGAAGCAGATTTGAGTAGTATTTGTGAGCAAATTTTGGAGCAGATTTGAGCAATGTTTATGAGCAGATTTTGGAGCAGATTTGAGTAGTATTTGTGAGCAAGATTTGAGGACAGACCTGAGTAGAGTTTTAGACCAGATTTATGAGCAGAAGGGGATTGGTGTCTCCTATGGATTGGTGTCCATGAACCTAAGAAAGGGGATTGGTGTCTCCTATGGATTGGTGTCCATAAACTTGAGCAAGAGGATTGGTGTCTCCTGATTGGTATCCAAATTGAGCAAGGGGATTGGTGTCTCTATGGATTGGTGTCCATGAACTTGAGCAAGGGGATTGGTGTCTCCTATGGATTGGTGTCCATGAACTTGAGCAAGGGGATTGGTGTCTCATATGGATTGGTGTCCATGAACTTGAGCAAGGGGATTGGTGTCTCCTATGGATTGGTGTCCACAAACTTGAGCAAGGGGATTGGTGTCTCCTATGGATTGGTGTCCATAAACTTGAGCAAGGGGATTGGTGTCTCTTATGGATTGGTGTCCATGAACTTGTATAGGGGATTGGTGTCTCCTATGGATTGGTGTCCATAAACTTGTATAGGGGATTGGTGTCTCCTATGGGTTGGTGCCCATGAAATTTATTGAAGAAAAATATAAGAAATATTTTATCATGGTTTTCTCCCGAGAGGGTGTTTCCACGTAAAATATTTGTCTCTTATGTGTATGGTGATTTGTGCATTGTTTCATTATTGCATTGATATTATTTGAGGTTATTGCTTTGGAAAGAAAAGAGAAATTTTTATCTTATACTATTCACACCCCCTCTCAGTATAAGCTTGTGTTCTTCAATTGGTATCAGAGCAGGTTCCTTCATGAAAGCCTAACAAACTTGAAGGAAGATCTTACAAGAACACACATGGCTTGCCAAGAAGGTTTTTCATCAAATAGAGCTCCATTATTTGATGGGACTAACTATGCTTTCTAGAGCATAAGGATGCAAACTTATTTGATGGCACATGGCTATGATATATGGCAATCCATTGAGGATGGGTTCACACCACCTACAACTCCTCCCACGGATCGAGATGGCAAGAAACCATTTGAAAATAATGCCAGGGCAATGAATGCAATATTAAGTGGGTTATGTGAATCAGAGTTTGTGAAAGTCATGCAATGCACCTCAACAAAAGAAATATGGGACAAGTTACAAAGAACATATGAAGGAGACGACAAGGTTAAAATGGCAAAACTTCAAACCCACAGGAGGAAGTTTGAATATTTGAAGATGAAATATGAGGAAGATATTGCAAAATATCTACTCCGCATTGATGAAGTTGTCAACACCATTCGTGGACTTGGAGAAAATATTGAAGACTCTAAGATTGTTCAAAAAATCTTAAGGTCACTTCCTATGAGATTTGATGCAAAGGTTTCGACGATTGAAGAAATGAAGGATCTTAAAACCTTAAGCATGGATGAGCTACACGGAATTCTCATAGCCTATGAGATGAGGACTAAAAAAGATCAAACATCCAAACGGGAGGCCACATTTAAAGCTTCAAAGAAGACAAAGAATAAGGAACCAGAGTCAAGTGAAGAATCAAGCAGCAGAGAAGAAGCTAACTTTGTACGAAGGAATAAGAAGGGTCCAAGAAAACACAAAGGTATGCACTCTGTGAAATGTTTTAATTGTGGTAACCTTGGTCACTATGCATCTAATTGCCCACAAGCTAGAAGTAGTAGCAGTGAAGAAGAAAAGGAATATAAGAAAAAGAAAGAAAGAAAATTTTATCATGAAAAGAAAAACAGGCATGATCAAGGCAAGCATGAGAAGAAGATATTTCAAAGACACAAGAAGAGTTTTTATGTTGAGGAAGCAAGCAGTTCTTCCAGTAGTGATGAAAGTCTCTCCAATAGTGAAAGAGAAGAAATCCTATTTTTGGCCATAGAGGAGAAAGAAGATGCTCCTGATGTCGAAAACCAAGAAAAAGAGAAAGATCCAGAAAATGAAGAGGAAGCCATAGTTGACATAGAAGAGGAACTTGTTGTTGCTCTTGAAGAGTTGAAAAGGCTTAGAAAGAAGAACTCAAGATTGAAGACTCAAGTACAAGAGGATGAGAAGACAAAGGTAAAGTTGTCGCAAGAACTCATTAACTTGAAAGTTAAAGTTGAAGAGGTAAAGCGAATTGAAGAAGGTATGGCTGAGCAGTTAAAGGCAAAAGAGTTGGAATGTGAAAAACTGGAGCATGAGGTTGTCTCTCTAAGAAAGAAAGTGAATGAATCTAATGATAAGCTACATCAGTTTGAGAGAAGCACAAAAATGGTGGATGATATTATCAAAGCACAGAGATCTTCGATTATAAAGACTGGACTTGGTTTTGGAGAAAGTCAAAAGAAACAAAAGGGGGAGTCAAGCTCAAAAGGAAGAGAGGCATCAAAGAAAATAATTAAAGAAGAGCCTAAGACCTATGCTGATGTATTGAGAAGTGGAAGCATCAAGGAGGAAGAAAACAAAGCATCATCAAGGAACGAAGTCCATCATAGAAACAACAATGAGAGAACCATGCGGTAATATCCTCCAAGGCAATCAGACAAGTTTCAATATTTCTTCCATGGTTATTGCTTTTCATGTCACAAACTTGGTCATAAAGTTGTAAATTGTAGGGTCCATGCTAAGAATAATTTTGGCTTCACCAAGAGGAATTTCAATTCATTTGCACCTCTCATGGACTACAACATCATATGCTACAAATGTAATAATTTTGGGCATACAACTAGATGGTGCAGAACAGTGTTCCCTGAACTTTCGAAGTCAAGCAAAAAAGAGGATGGTCAAAATGTTCAAAAGGGTATGTCCTCCAAAGTTTGGAGAAAGAAAATAGAACAAGAAGAGGAGCATAGTAATTTGGGAGTTTTACTCCCATCTCATCATTGATTGTCTTAGTAAGAGCAGGGAGTAAGGGGGCATTGTCAAGTGTCTTATCTTACAGCCCCGAGGAGCCTTTGCCATTGATGTCAAAGGGGGAGAATTTTAGTAAGGGGGAGTAGCTTGTCAGGGGGAGCAGCTTGTGATCATGTTTTAGTAAAGGATAGTTTCTTTGTAGGGTTGCCATCAATGACAAAGGGGGAGATTGTTAGAATTATTGAGTTGTCATTGATGTCAAGGCAGATATCTTCAAGGGTGATTTAATCATATGAGTTGTCATTGATGTCAAGATAGATATCTTCAAGGGTGATTTAATATTTAAATTTTAAAGTGGAAGGTTTATATTTAAATCAAAATATTTAAATAGATATTCAAATATTATAATATTTAAATCATAGATTTAATATTATAATATAAAGGCAAAAAGAGTGGGCCGACTTGAAGTGAGTTTGAAATTCAAAAATTAAATATGCATGGGCCGACCTCCTTGAGCGCACCATACAAAAGTGAAATTAAAATTCAAATGTTTAAATGATGGGCCGACCTCCTTGGGTGCGAAAGACAAAGGAAAAGCATATTTATATGAGGCAATAATTCATTTTGCAAAGTTGTAAGAAAATCGAATATCCTTCGAGAGGAGTGCAAGCAGCGAGTAGAAGACAAGAGAGGAGAGCGAGCAGCGAGTAGAAGACAAGGGAGGAGAGGAGCGCAAGTTCAAAGGCATAGCAATGATCCAAAAGGAGTTAAGTATTCTATTGTGCCCCTTTGGTTTCATCCATTAGGGTAGCCCAATCGGTTGACTAGCCCGTGTTAGGGCACTACGGTGTAGAAGGTTCAAGGGTCAAATCTCCTCGATGCCTATTTTGCTAAAGCATTTGGTGTTCAAGATAGTGCAACAAAGGAGTTAAGTATTTTATTGTGCCCTTTGATTTCATCCAGTTTGTTGTTTGAGATAGCATAGCGAAGAAGTTAAGTATTCTATTGTGCCCTTTTGATTTCATCCATTAGGTTAGCCCAGACGGTTGCCAAGCCCATATTAGGGCATTGTACTTCTAGAGGTTAGAAGGTCGAATCTCATCCACTTGCTAAGTTTTGTTGTGCAAGGTAAGGGTAAAGTTTTTAAATTAAATTTTATAAAAGGGAGATATAAGGTGTCATGTTATTATTATAAAGTTTTATTTTACAAGTTATTAAAAGGAGATATAAGGAGTCAGTTTGTTGTTTATAAAGTTTTATTTTGCAAGTTATAAAAGGGAGATATAAGGAGTCATGTTGGTATTATAAAGTTTTATTTTACAAGTTTTAAAAGAGAGATATAAGGAGTCATGTTGTTATAAAGTTTTATTTTATAAGTTTCAAAAGAAGATCATTATTATTAAGGTAGATTTGGAAAGCACATGCAAAAGGAAGATCATCATTATTGAGGCAGATTTGGAGGGCACAGATTTGAAACAAGTCAAGACTTCAAAGAATAGAGTAAGAGGATTAAGGTCACATATTCACCCAAGCATTCAATTAACAAGGAAGGACAATTCAACCATTTCAAGAAGAAGAAAAGGTGCACATGATAGTGGAAGAAGAGCAAGGTATTAGCATCTCCAATTCAACACACAAGTAAGTTATCTAATGCTAGATTTGAGCTACCTTTAAAATGTAATAAATGTGAGATATGTGGAAGCGACAGACTAAATGAATGTGAAGAACATATTGACCATTTGAAGCTTTCTACACTAGTGCATATCATCCTCTATATGTTCATGAAGTTAAAAGAATTATGGGTAGAATATGTCTGAATTGCTTTTAGTTGAAGAAAGCAAACTCAAGAAAAGGTGAAGAACTTGATGCCATTATTGATCAAGTTTTGGAGCAGATTTGAGCAGTATTTGTGAGTAGGTTTTGAAGCAGATTTAAGTAGTGTTTGTGAGCAGATTTTGGAGTAGATTTGAGTAGTGTTTGTGAGCAGATTTGAGTAGTATTTTTGAGCAATATTTGAGGACAGACCTGAGCAAAGTTTTAGACTAGATTTGTGAGAAGGGGATTGGTGTCTCCTATGGATTGGTGTCCATGAACCTGAGCAAGGGGATTGGTGTCTCTTATGGATTGGTGTCCAAAAACCTGAGAAAGGGATTGGTGTCTCCTATGGATTGGTGTCCATGAACTCAAGGATTGGTGTCTCCTGTGGATTGGTGTCCATGAACCTGAGCAAGGGGATTGGTGTCTCCTATGGATTGGTGTCCATAAACTTGAGCAAGGGGATTGGTGTCTCCTATGGATTGGTGTCCATGAACTTGAGCAAGGGGATTGGTGTCTCCTGTGGATTGGTGTCCATGAACTTGAGCAAGGGGATTGGTGTCTCCTATGGATTGGTGTCCACAAACTTGAGCAAGGGATTGGTGTCTCCTTGATTGGTGTCCACAAAATTGTATAGGGGATTGGTGTCTCCTATGGATTGGTGTCCATGAACTTGTATAGGGGATTGGTGTCTCCTGTGGGTTGGTGCCCACGAAATTTATTGAAGAAAAATATAAGCAATATTTTGTCGTGGTTTTCTCCCGAGAGGGTGTTTCCACGTAAAATATTTGTCTCTTATGTGTATGGTGATTTGTGCATTGTTTCATTATTGCATTGATATTATTTGAGGTTATTGCTTTGGAAAAAAAAAGAAAAGTTTTATCTTATACTGTTCACCCCCCTCTCAGTATAAGCTTGTGTTCTTGATGATTTCATAATCATATATTGATTCTTCCAATTCTTCAATTTCTTCTATCCTATGAGCTAGATGTCCATTTTGATTTATTTTTTGATACTCCAATTGGGGATAATTGATTGGACATTGGAATTGTTACTGACGAGGATTTTGATGTTGTCATGCCTGAAATTGATTCCCATTATTCATCTAATTTCCTTGATTTTGATTTTTGGGATTGAACTTGCAGCAGCTGGTGCTATGGCCTTTTCTCTTGCATATCTGATAATACATGTTGTACATGTTTTATTTCCTTTTTATGAATAATAAATGTTTCCATGTGGATTCTCTTTAGATGCTAATGTAGTGTTAGATATTTCATCTTTAACTATATTTTCCACTTCATATTCCTGTAGAATATTGACTAAGTCATCAAAAAAAGTATCATTACTTAGAACTTGTAAAGATGTTATCAAATGCTTATAGCTATCTGGAAGTTCTCTCATAGTTACTTGAGTAAGAAGTTCATCCTTAACTATTTCTCCTAAGGTAAATAATTTCCCTTTAATACCTGCTACCTTCCTTAGGAACAGTTCTATGCTTCCTCCATTATTCATATTTAATGAATGAAGTTGAGACTGAAGATGAAGAATGGTTGCCTTATTATTTTCCTCAAATATTTTCTCTAGGCTTGTCCATACCTCTAAAGATATTTTTGTTGAACTAATATAGGGTTGTATTTCATCAGTGATAGCAAAGGTTATTATCATTAGAACCTTTGAATCATTTTCTATGAATTTTAAGATTTCAATATCATCCGTGGTAGGTATTTGTGTTTTCCCTTTGATAATATCCCAAAGTTTTTCATATACCAAGATAGCTTTCACTTTATTCTTCCAAGAAAAATAATTAGGACCCTTGAGTAGTTGATTTTCTGCTAGGAAGAATTTTTTTGAAGCCATTTAAATTCCATAATATCAATCCTTAGATTTTGTAGAATGCCTTATTATTCCCTAGTATGTCCTGGATAAGATATAGTGCTTTTATAAATTATAGTTCAATATTTGGTTTATTTTGTAAAGTTTTATAAAAAATCAACTTCTAATATCCCTTATTGCTCCTATTGATCTAAGCACTTTTTCCAAATTTTAAAGAGGCTATAATGTTGGATCTTTTGTCCCCTTTTGAGAATTTTGAGACAATAATTTATAAATTTCTAATCTTTGAAATACTATGATAAACCTATTTTTTAAATAACCCTTTGGGAAAAAATTTAAGTGTATCTAATTTCCAATAAATTAATTTGATGTAGTAACCCTTATGACTCCCTAATTTTTGGAAAAATTAGACAACAATAATATTTGCAAATATTTAATATTTATTCCAGTAGAAACCCTTATTACTCCTAGGTTTTATATTGCAAATATTATATTGTTTTGATAAAATTTTCCCTCTGATGTATGGCTTTAAATATAATCAAATTCCTTCAATTTTAACCTTATAAATCCCAAGGAAAGAAAGCACATAGAAATGTGAATAAACCTTACCTTTATCAAGAAATAATCGACGTTATTTTCAGATGATCTAGGGTTGTAATATTGATGTAGATGCTTTGACTATACCCTCTAATGGAATCGATTGGAACTTATACTTGTGAGAAGCATTTTAAATCTGGCACCATTTAAAATTTGCCTTTGACCTCACTAAAGCATTGAAGGCTCTACCACCTTCTTGACATGTTGTGCTTTGGACGTGTTTCACTTCACTATTCTCTCCTAGATTCCTTTGACTGCGCTATTCTCTCTTCTTCACACTATGTTGCTTCATGTTTAGATGCCTTTTAAGATGGTGAAGGCTTTGAAAAGTGTCACTCAGTGTTACATATGAGCTATCTCCTTTGTAACGTAATAATCATTTAGTAACGCTCTGCTATCTTCTTGGTTGCCTTGTAACACATGAACACTTGTGTGAGCACTTGTAACTTTGTGAGTTTTCTTGGACATTAAGAAATAGGATGGCACCTTAGAGAATTCGTGCCAAGTGGCTTTCAACCTTTCTACATGGAGTTCTTTCACTGTAACGCTTCCAAGCATAGTATAACTCCTTTTTATATACCTCTTCTTTCTTGCTATATTTCTTGGAGTGCAAGGAATCTCTTCTCTTGTTGGTCGATCATTGAGGTGATTTTGGAGCTTTGAATGGTGTTGTAGGTGATTATTTTGGTGGAAAATATTCACCAAGCTAGCAACCTATGAATATATTACCTATTCTCCTCGTTCCTTGTTCCCTTCAACATGCTCCTTTTACAATGTTTGTCCACGTTGATTGAGGTAGAATCTACCACCCTTTTGCTTGTAAAAGAGAGCTCCTTTATTTCTACATAAATGTAGGTTGATGATCGACTGATATGTGCATTGTATTTTGCAAGTTCATTCATCCAAGATGTGAAGTGTGAGCTCCTTAGAATGGCTCCTTGTGTCGTGGATGAGGAGTGCTTCATGTTCAAAATCTATTGCTTGAATTTCAAACTTTCTTGGATGGATTTCCCTGTAGTTTTTGTGCCTTTAGTGGCACATTAAATATACCCTTTTATTACAAGAAATGTAGTGCAAAACCTTTTAATATTCTATGAAAATAATACATTCTTATTGTACCCTTTTTGCACTCCTTATTGCAGGTCTTATAGTCTAATTTTGTAGTAGATTTTGAATGCACAAATGAGGGTTTTGGGGATGTCCCTTTGGATAGACTCATTGCCCTCTTTGGTTGGATATTTAATGATAGATCCAAGCTTTAAAAATGATGTAGATATAAGATTTTTTCTACTGCACTTAACCCTATAGTGCTTTGGATTTGAGACTCACCAAGTCTCAATATTTGAAGCTTATTTTGGTTAGTTTTTATTCACTTGTACCAACAAATTTCGATGGATTCTATTGGCCACTATGAGTTGCAGATTTTTGTGTAGTAATAGTGTCTTTAGACACTTTGATTTTTTTTTTTTTTGTGTCTTTCTCACGAACACAACAATAATATTTTTGAGAGCAATATAATAGTACAAATGAATCTAATAATATTTTAATTTTAATGCACTAACAATTTCACCTTATCACTCTAATCAACTCTAAAAAATAATGCACTTAATCAATTTACTAAAAATAATAAAGAATAATTTAAAATAAATATTCAAGAATTATTCTGCAATTTTCTTATAGGTAAGGTAGTAGGAGCTAGTCTTCTTTTGCTTTCCAAAGTAGATTATAGGTAGTTGATAGATAGTTTGAAATTTTGAATTCTAATCAACTCCTAAAGTGCAAATGAACCTTAAATAAACCTTTCTCTTTTTGCACTTTTGAAGACTATAATTCAATTCTCTTTATTGCAACTTTAATCCAAATTAAGGTGCTTAAACAAATATGATAAGTAATCCACTTTAATGAATCTACTTGCACCAATAGTTGCTTACCTTTTTTTGAAAGTTCTTTTCGTTGCTTCTACAAAGGATGTAGATCTTGGTGTCAAAGATCACCAAGTTGTTGCCTTGAGTAAGATCTTGCAGCTCTTTGTAGGTTGCCATAAATAACTTCGTCTTCACCAAAAGATGGTCTCGAACTCTCTTTCACGAGCCTAGGATTTTTGTGGCTTGTTCTCCTCTTGTAGTCTCCTCCTTTTGCTATAAATTTGAAGAGATATTTGTTTCTGAAGTGGTGCCTTCTTGCTATGAGAGGTAATCTCCAAATCTCCTAGATTTTGTAGGCTTCTTATGTATAAATCTTCCTTTAAGCTTCTTGTCAAATTCTGACTTGAAATAGGATTTTCTTCTCAATATTTTGAATGTCTTGAGGTCTTCTAAGATTTGGTAGTCCTTGCCAAATTCATCTTCTTGGGATTATTATTGGATGATGAAAATTATCACAAATATTTCACTATCCCCAATAGTGAATTTCTCCAATGAGTTCTCCTTGGAACTCTTTTGATGATATCTTCAGTAAGGCTATCCAACCCTTTTACTGAATGCTTGTAGAGACCTCTCCAAGGCCTTTTATATTGTAGCTTATTTTGGTATTCCTCGAGACCTTATCTTCAACCTTCTGCTTCTAGAAGTGTTGGTGGCAAGATCTTCTCTTAATTTTTGATTTTTCTACTTTTGGATTCGAGTAGGACTCTTCTAGTCCTTATTCTTCCAATTCTAGAATTTCTTCATTGAGATATTCTCTCGATCACTTTTGCTTTAGGTGTTGAATTAATTCTAAAAAATATACTCTTCCTATCCTTTTTGTAGGAAGATTTACCAACTCACTGAATCTCCCTATTCCTACAAAAAAGTATTAGTATTAAAATTTGCTTTTGAATTAGATACTTTCTTTTGGATTCTTCTTCAGGATCAAGGCTTCTATGGCCTCTTCTTCAATATCAAGGCTTTTGTAGCCTTTTCTACTAGATCAAGGCTTCTATGGCCTTTTCTTCTGGATCAAGGCTACTATGGCATTTTATTTTGGATCAAGGCTTATATGGCCTTGTTTTTTTTGAGGCTTATGTGGTATTTTTTCTTGTGAAGTTTCCAATCTAGTAATGTGATGTAAATTTATTGCAGGAGACCAACAATGGACTCCAAGGGTAAAATTGCAAGACATCATACAAAATACACCAATAAAAGAAACCAACAAATTCTTCCTTTCATTATCTGAATTCACACCCCCCTTACAATAGAGTCTTCCACTCCTTATACTCTCCAAAGAGAAAAAAACCCTAGCCTACACTACCCCTTACTAATTTTAGTCACTTTCTATTTTTAGCAGCTCACTTGCTATTTTTAGTAACCATAAAAAATATCTTAGATGGCATCCAAAATGGAATCATGCACCCATTATTCAATAATAACCACTATCCCAAGATAGCAACCCCATTCTAGTTCTACACTAATAGTTATGATAAATTTTTTAGTTGCAAAAACTAAAAATTATATAAAAAGCTAATTTTGGGCCTCCTATTTTTTTCTCGCAAACATAAAGGAAAATTATTTTTAAGTTATCCATGCAATTATGCATGTTTTGAAAAAAAAAAAGGCAAAACGGACACTCGGAGCAATAGTTATGGCCCTGGCAAGGTGCATTATTCTCCTCTGGTTGAAAATGAACTCAGCTTCTGTGAGTTTTGCTATTCAATATCCTACAATTATTAACCAATGACTTCAGTGGTGATGGCCAAGGATTAGGTCGATCTGTATCATCTTCTAGAAAAAAAAAATTCCACAACATAATAGATCAGTCTTCAGAGCATGCAAACTGACATCAATTTTTTTTGCATCTCCAAAAACATCTGCAACAGTAGAAGAAATTGCAATGGCAACAAGATTTTCCCTAATTAGAATAACTACAATACCATAAACATCACCCACATTAATTGAAATATCATCAAGAACTACAATAAGATCTACTTTTACCAGCTCTACAGTAAATAAAACTTTAATCGTATCAACTGCCTCCACGGTTGCAACAATAATATCAACAACAGATATAACATCCTTAAAATTGACACATATATTTTCTTTTGTCAAATATTTAATCTCTTTAAAAAAACTCATTTCTTCAATAGCAAAAGTATGGTCCAAGGGAAAGATGATGGGCTTCATGTTCATAGATCTCGGTTCGATTCTAGGTACTGCTTCCAAATTTTATTCAAAAATTTCTTCTTCCACAAGAATTTTTTTCTTCAGTAATTTATCTTGTTGTCATTTCTTCTGCAGCAATTTCTTCCACAAGAAGATTTTTTTCTACAACTAATTATTCCACAAGAAGAACTTCTTCTCCATTAATTTTTTCTTGTAGATATATAGTACCCTTATCTGTTACCTTCTTCACTATCAAAATATAACAAAACCTTATTTCTTGTGCCTCTATGATAAACTCCTTTGCAGTCAGCAAACTCTCACCCTGGCATTATTCCTTAAGATGCAATAGTACTACCTTTGCACTATCCTTCCAAAAGGTGTAAGTATTTCGACCTCCATCATGAACGACCTTCCTATCATAGTACCAAGGCCTCCCCAATAGTATGTGATAGGCATCCATAGTAATTATGTCACACCATACTTCATCTTTATAAGTATTCCCAATTGAGAATTTTACTAAATATTTCTTATCAATAGTCACCTTATTCCCTTTATTGATCCATGAAATGCGATAGGGCTGTGGGTGCTTCTCACATTTTAGATTCATTTTATCTACCATTACATTAGAGACCATATTATCATAACTACCACCATCAATGATTACTTTGCATACCTTTACTCCTGATGTCAATCTTGTGCGAAAGATATTTGTACGTAGTTAGGACTCACCACCCTCATCTGCTTATGTTTTCATCTTCTTTGGAGCAATCAAAATTCTCTTTATCATGATATTCTTGCCCACGTCTACAGTAACTTCTATCTCATTTTCATCCTCTTCCTCAACCAGGTTGACTCTAGCCTGTCCTCCCTAACTTCTCTCTTCAACATCATAGTGGATGCACTCAAATGCTTTGTGACATTCCTCACCAAATCTAAAATAGGTATATGGCTTCCATGATCCATTCCGAGTTTGACCTTCCCCATTACCTTGATCTCTCTAATTTCCTCTTCCTATTTGGTAGGTACCATGACCTTGCTCTGTCTCTTCTTATTTCTTTGTATTCGAGGATTCTCCCTTGGATGAGCTAGATCCACCATGCCCCTAATTTGGAGAGGATGTCATTCCCTTCTTCCCTCCTCTTCTATAATTACTCCTCTTATGCTTCTCTTCAACCCTTAAGGCCATATGATATGCATCTTCTACAGTAAGGGTACAATGCATACTTAACTCATCTTGAATAGCATAACTTAGGCCATTTACATACCTCGTAGCCCTTTCTTCTTTGGTCTCATTTTGCTCCACCCGAATAGATAGTTTGTAGAACTCGTTGGTGTAGTCCTCAATGCTTTGGTCCTTCTGTTGGAGGTTTAGGAATCTACGAAATAAATTTTAGGAATAGTCTACAAGCACAAACTTTTCTTGCAACTTCTTCTTCATTGTATCCCAAGCCCTGATATTTCCTTTTCCTTTCCTCTATCGTTCCTTTTGTAGATGATCCCACCAAATTAGAGCATAACCTTTCAAATTTGTGAATGCAAGTTTCACATTCTTTTCCTTATCCAAATTCCTCCGTTCAAAATATTTCTCCATACTATTTATCCAATCGATTAGCTCCTCTGGTTTTAACACATCGACATACTCAAAAACCTCGATCTTGATTCCATATTGGCTTCCTTTAAGTCCTTCCAAGGCTTGGATCAGTCTGCTTTCAAAACATTCTGGTTCTTCTTTCGTGTGATCCTTAGATCTGACTTCCCCAACCATGGTCTTATTATCAGATCCTAGATATGGGTCCACATTGGTGCGGGCCTATGTACTGCGATTAATCACACTAGTAAACCATAATATTTCTACACATAGATCCTCCATCTACCTATTCACTTGGGTATAGACCCCTCGCCCTCTCTCTATTTTATTCATCTTCTTTCCACTAGCAAGATATCACCCGCTCTGATACCAATTGATGTAAATTCACTACAGGAGACTAACAATGGATTCCAAGGGTAAAATTTTAAGACAAGACATCATATAAAATACACCTATAAAAGAAACCAAAAAATGCTTCCTTTCATTATCTGAATTCACATCCCCCTTTTGTTGGCAATTTTGGGTACCCTGGGTACATTGCCTTTGCTCAAGTGTAGATGTTGTCATTGATGTCAAGAAGTTCTTGAAGCAATTTGATTTGATGTCAAGGAATTTGTTTTGTTGAAGGTTTCAACATGGACAGTAAGTTTCCAAGAAGATCAGAATAGCCCAGTTGCAAAAGATCAAGAAAAAGTCAAGTAAGAAAAAGTATGCAGGCGACTGCAAAAACTGTTGCGATTTCGTGACATGTTTGAGGAGAGAGAAAGTGCTGGAAAAACTGTCATGATTTCGTGACATGTTTGAGGAGAGAGAAAGTTCTGGCAAAACTGTCGTGATTTTACGACATGCTTGAGGAGAGAGAAAGTTCTGGCAAAACTGTCACGATTTCGCGACATGCTGGAAGAAAGAGAAGAAGCTGGAAAAACTGTCATGATTTCGTGACATGTTGGCAGAGAAGGAGAGCAAGATGGAAAGTGTCACGATTTCGTGACATGTCGCATTTTTGCAACTTGAAAAGTGCAGGAAGGCAGAGAAGGAAAAGTGTCACGATTTTGCGACACATTGCCAGGAAAGTTGTACGAACAAAAAGGTGTCACGATTTCGTGACATAATGTAGAAAAGAGAGTCTGCAGTGTGAACTATCATGATTTCACGACAAGATCGAAGAGAGAGAAAGTTATTCAGGAACTGTCATGATTTCATGACATGATGCAAAGTTCCAAGTGAGGACTGTCGCGTTTTCACGACATGCTACAGAGGTCAAGTTGAGGACTGTCATGATTTTGCGACATGCTGAAAAGCTCAAAGTGAGAACTGTCACGATTTCATGACATGCAGCAAAGGGAAGAGTCTGAAAGGAGAAGCGTCATGATTTCACGACAGGTTGCAAGGAAAGCTTTCGAAAGCTGAAAGTGTCAAGATTTCACGACAGGATGAAAGAAAAGCGTACGGATGCAGAAAGTGTCACAATTTCATGACAGGCAGAAAAGAAAGCATACGGATGCAAAAAGTGTCATGATTTCACGACAGGCAAAAGTGAAGAAGCCAGTGGATGAAGTTGTAGCGATTTTGTGACAGGCTGAAAGAAAAGCGTACGGATGGTGAAAGAGTCGCGATTTCATGACAGAAACTAGAAGCAGGTCTTCTATAGGAGAAGTGTCGCGATTTCGTGACAGAAGCAGAGAGGAAGGCTATGAAGACAAAAGTGTCGTGATTTCGTGACATGTTCCAGTTTCACGGGCATAAGGCAGAAAAGAGCTTAAGGTAGCATAAGTGTCACGATTTCGCGACATGTTCCAGTTTCGCGGGTGTAAGGCAGAAAGAAGCTCAAGGCAGCAGAAGTGTCACGATTTTACGACAAAAGCTGAGAGGAAGGCCATGAAGACAAAAGGGTCATGATTTTGTGATAGAGTTAAAGATGATGTCAACAGAAGCAGATGTGTCACGATTTCATGACAAAAGCTGAGAGGAAGGCCATGAAGACAAAAGGGTCACGATTTCACGACAGAGTTAAAGATGATGTCAGCAAAAGACAAAAGTGTTGCGATATCACGATAGTAAGAAAAAGAAGGTGTACGAAAGGAAAAGGTGTCGCGATATCATGACATGTTAAAGTTTCATGCCAGAAGCTACAGAACCACAGAGGCGGTTGAAGCCGATAGAGTTGGATTTGAGCCGACACAGTTCAGGGTTTTGTAGCCGATGAAGTAAAGAGTAACAACCAACTAAGTCTAAAGTTTTCTTCATGAAAATTTAGCTATAAAAGGAGGGCTATTTGGAGAGTTGATGTATCGATCGAAGTGTGCGTTCGAAGTGTGACGTTCGTAGATAGAGTGCGGGAGTAAAGTTCGATCGTCGAGAAGTAGAGAGCGAAGATCGATCGCAGTGTCAGAGTGCATTTTTGCTGAATCTTCCAAGTGAGAGAGATTGCAAGGAAGAAGAGTGCACGAAGATGATGCTGCTGTAATTGCGCAAAGGTGCCAAGGTCGATGTTCGATCAGGTGCAGCTGTGATTGCGCAAAAAGAGTGAAGGACTGTATTTTATGCAGAACAGAGGAAGAGGACAGAATTGTGCCAGACCGAAGGACCGTGTTTGGTGTAGACCAGAGGAAGAGGAAGAGGACAGACTTGTACCAGACCGAAGGACTGTGTTTGGTGCATATTCGAGGACCAGCTTTACGGTGATAGAGTTGAGGACAGAGATCTCCAGCCAGAGCAGGGAAGACAGGTGTCTTCTGTGGATAGAGTTCCACTTGCTAAGGGTAGAGGAGGTAGAGATCTTCTAGAGGATCACCAGCCAGAGCAGAGTTAGGGGAAGGTATCTCCTTTGGGTTGGTGCCCATAAACTTTGTAATCGAGAAAGGTTTCTCAAAATTTGAGGTGATAAAATTTAGTGAGAAATTTTATCCGTGGAGTAGCCCACATTGGGTGAACCACGTAAATTGCTGTGTCTCTTTGTGGATGGTGTGTTGTGCATTGCTTTAATTACTGCTATTGATATTGCTATCTATTCACTGCATAATACTGATTTGAAAGTTGATTTAAAGCAAAAGTAAAAAGTGGCCTTATACTGTTCACCCCCCCTCTCAGTATAAGCTTGTGTTCTTCAATTGGTATCAGAGCGGGTTCCTTCAGAAAGGTTTAACAGCTTGAAGGAAGAACTAGTTAAGAACACAATGGATTATTCAAGTGGCAATGCAACACCTATTCTTGATGGATCAAATTTTGGTCTGTGGAGTGCAAGAATGAAGGTTTATCTAATGGCACTTGGTAATGAGGTTTGGGAAGTGATTGAAGACGGGTACACTATTCCTAAAAATGGTCCTTATACTAAAGAAGACAGGCTCCTACATCATAGCAATTCAAAAGCAATGAATGCAATCTTGAAGGGTTTATAGAAGGCAGATCTTACCAAGGTGATTCACTGCAAGACAGCTAGTGAAATGTGGAAACAGCTGCAGATGGTTCACACAGGTGATGTAAATGCCCGAAAGGCCAAGTTGAGACACTTCAAAGGTATGTTTGAACAACTCAAGATGAATGATGATGAAAATATTAGTGACTACATGCTCCGTATGGATGAAGTGGTTAACTCTATGAAAGACTTAGGTCTTGAACTTGCTGAAAATGATGTTTGTGATAAGATTTTAAGATCTCTCCCTAATAGATTTAGTGAAAAGATTTCTGCCATTGAAGAAGCTAAAGATTTAGATAAATTGAAAAAGGATGAGCTTCATAGTATACTTACAACATTTGAGTTGAGAACTCAAGTGAAGGTTGATGTCAAGAAAGAGGCAGCCTTCAAAGCTACCAAGAAATCAAAGGGCAAACAGATTCAAGAGAGTGATGAGTCCTCTAGTGATGAAGAGGCATATTACAAGCAAGAAAGAAAAAAGCAAGTTTTCCAGAAAGCACAAAAGCAAGAAAAATATAAGATGTTTCAACTATGGGAAGTTTGGTCATTATGCTACTGCCTGTACCATTTCCAAGAATGAAAGTGATGAAGATATACAGGATGTTAAGAGCAAGGATTCTGAAAAGCACAGGATTACGAAAAGGACAAAGATGAGCACAACAATCAAGGAAAGAGGTATTCACACAAGAACAAGAAGAGCTTCTACCTAGACAAAGCAAGTAAGTGTTCTAGCAGTGATAGTGAAAGTTCTTCTAGTGATAATGAAAATGAGATGTTGTTCATTTCAAAAAAGGAGGAAGAACCAAAACATAAATTCATTATCATGAAATGTTTTAGATGTGGAAATTTTGGGCACCTTGAGGATGATTGCACAAATAATGAATTGGTTGCTAGTATGTATGAGGATGCTTCAGAAAATGATAAAGAAGATGCATGTATGGTTTTTGAAAAGGGTAGCACCTCTAGTGATAAGAAATCTGAAAAAGGCCTTGATAATTCAAAATGCAATCAAATAGAGGATCTTGAAAGTGAACTTACTAATGCTCTTAGTGTTTTGAAAAAGAAAAGAAAGAAGAATGCTAGACTCAAGGATAAGTTATATGAATGTTGTATGGAGAAAGATGATCTTATAGAAAGTCTTGAAGTCTCTATGGCTAAGACACAAGAACTCAAGAATGAGTTAGAATCTAAGGTGCTTGAATCTAGTGAATTAGAACAGAAAATGGCTTCCTTGAAAGAGGAAAATAAAGAGTACAAGGATAAGCTATACGAGTTTCAAGAAAGCTCCAAAAAGGTTAAATCTCTTATCAAAGGTCAAAGAAAGACAACAGATAAAACAGGTCTTGGTTTTGTTAAACCACACAAGGAACAGGTTGGGGAATCCAGTAAGAGATTTCAAAGAGAAGAGAGTTCTGATGAAGAAAGTATCTCAGAGAAAGAGTTCGTGAGTGATAAATATGCAGAAAGAGAAAACATAATTCTGAATGTGAAGAAGAAGTTTTCGAGACCCAAGAGGTCGATTAAAAGAATATTTCATGGCAAATGTTTTGCGTGTCACAAGTTTGGTCACACGGCTGCACATTGCATGTCTCAAATGAAGAAGGTTAACAACAATTTTAGAAGTGCTAATTTCTTCCAAGGGTATTGTTACTCTTGTCAACAGTTTGGGCACAAGGCAATTTTTTGCAAGGCAAATTACAGGAACACGGTTAGTCATAACAGGCGGATTCAAAGAACAGGTATGTCGAACAGAAATAACATTGTTATTTGTTACAAGTGCAACAATGCAGGTCACACAGCTAGACAGTGCAGAGCTGAACTACCAAGGTACAGGAACAAGAAAAGTGGTATGAATAGGTCCATGGATCAAGGCATGGATAAGAACAAGAATGAGAATAAGAACAAAAACAGTGACAAGAACAGAAATACAAACAAAGAATTCAAGAGAAGGCTTGGCAAGGAAATTGTAGACACTGATGATGATGAGTGTCTAATGGGAGTTTTTCTCCCACCTCTATTTTAATCACCTCATTAGGAGGTGGGGGAGGGACTAAGCTAAGAAGCTCTTTCTTAGTCCCAAGCCCCAAAGGTGACCCTTTGCCATTAATGACAAAGGGGGAGAGATATGAGTAAGGGGGAGAGCTTCAAGTGAAGAGAAGAGCTTCAACTCAGGGGGAGCAAAAACTTCAAAGGCAGATTCTCAGTTGATAGCTCAGTTGGGTTCAGTTTTGGCTCTTGAGATATGTGTTTCAGTAAAGGTTTGCCATCAATGACAAAGGGGGAGATTGTTGGCAATTTTGGGTACCTTGGGTACATTGCCTTTGCTCAAGTGTAGATGTTGTCATTGATGTCAAGAAGTTCTTGAAGCAATTTGATTTGATGTCAAGGAATTTGTTTTGTTGAAGGTTTCAGCATGGACAGTAAGTTTCCAAGAAGATAAGAATAGCCAAGTTGCAAAAGATCAAGAAAAAGTCAAGTAAGAAAAAGCATGCAAGCGGCTGGAAAAACTGTCACGATTTCGCGACATGTTTGAGGAGAGAGAAAGTGCTGGCAAAAATGTCGTGATTTCATGACATGTTTGAGGAGAGAGAAAATGCTGGCAAAACTGTCACGATTTTGCAACATGCTTGAGGAGAGAGAAAGTTCTGGCAAAACTGTCATGATTTCGTGACATGTTGGAAGAAAGAGAAGAAGCTGGAAAAACTATCACGATTTCATGACATGTTGGTAGAGAAGGAGAGCAAGATGGAAAGTGTCGTGATTTCGTGACATGTCACATTTTCATGACTCAAAAAGTGCAGGAAGGCAGAGAAGGAAAAGTGTCACGATTTCGCGACACATTGCCAGGAAAGTTGTATGGACGAAAAGGTGTCGGGATTTCGTGACATAATGCAGAAAAGAGAGTTCGTAGTGTGAACTGTCATGATTTCATGACAAGATCGAAGAGAGAGAAAGTTATTAAGGAACTATCATGATTTTGCGACATGATGCAAAGTTCCAAGTGAGGACTGTTGCGTTTTTGCGATATGCTACAGAGGTCAAGTTGAGGACTATCACGATTTTGCGACATGCTAAAAAGCTCGAAGTGAGAACTATCGCGATTTCGTGACAGGTTGCAAGGAAAGCTTTTGAAAGCTGAAAGCGTCACAATTTCGTGACAGGATGAAAGAAAAGCGTACGGATGTAGAAAGTGTCCCGATTTCGTGACAGGCAGAAAAGAAAGCGTACGGATGCAGAAAGTGTCACGATTTCACGATAGGCAGAAAAGAAAGCGTATGGATGCAGAAAGTGTCACGATTTTGAGACAGGCAGAAGTGAAGAAGCCAACGGATGAAGTTGTAGCGATTTCGTGACAGGATGAAAGAAAAGCGTACGGATGGTGAAAGAGTTGTGATTTCGTGACAGAAACTGGAAGCAGGTCTTCTATAGGAGAAGTGTCACGATTTCACGACAGAAGCAGAGAGGAAGGCTATGAAGACAAAAGTGTCACGATTTCGTGACATGTTCCAGTTTCGCGGGTGTAAGGCAGAAAAGAGCTTAAGGCAGCGTAAGTGTCACGATTTCACGACATGTTCCAGTTTCACGGGTGTAAGGCAGAAAGAAGCTCAAGGCAGCAAAAGTGTCGTGATTTTGCAACAAAAGCTAAGAGGAAGGCCATGAAGACAAAAGGGTCATGATTTCATGATAGAGTTAAAGATGACGTTAGCAGAAGCAGATGTGTCACGATTTCATGACAAAAGCTGAGAGGAAGGCCATGAAGACAAAAGGGTCATGATTTTGTGACAGAGTTAAAGATGATGTCAGCAAAAGACAAAAGTGTTGTGATATCGTGACAGTAAGCAAAAGAAGGTGTACGACAGGCAAAGGTGTCACAATATCATGACATGTTAAAGTTTCACGCCAGAAGCTACAGAACCACAGAGGCAGTTGAAGCCGACAAAGTTGGATTTGAGCCGACACAGTTCAGGGTTTTGCAATCGACGAAGTAAAGAGTAACAACCGACTAAGTCTAATGTTTTCTTCATGAAAATTTAGCTATAAAAGGAGGGCTATTTGAAGAGTTGATGTATCGATCGAAGTGTGCGTTCGAAGTGTGACATTCGTAGGTAGAGTGCGGGAGTAAAGTTCGATCGTCGAGAAGCAGAGAGCGAAGATCGATTGCAGTGTCAGAGTGCATTTTTGTCGAATCTTCCAAGTGCAATAGATTGCAAGGAAGCAGAGTGCACGAAGACGATGTTGCTGTAATTACGCAGAGGTGCCAAGGTCGATGTTTGATCAGGTGCAGCCATGATTGTGTAAAAAGAGCGAAGGACTATATTTTATGTAGAACAGAGGAAGAGGACAGACTTGTGCCAGATCGAAGGACTGTGTTTGGTGTAGACCAGAGAAAGAGGAAGAGGACAGACTTGTACCAGATCGAAGGACTGTGTTTGGTGCATATTCGAGGACCAGATTTGCGATGATAGAGTTGAGGACAAAGATCTCCAGCCAGAGCATGGAAGACAGGTGTCTTTTGTGGATAGAGTTCCATTTGCTAAGGGCAGAGGAGGTAGAGATATTTTAGAGGATCACCAGCCAGAGCAGAGTTAGGGGAAGGTATCTCCTTTGGGTTGGTGCCCATAAACTTTGTAATCGGGAAAGGTTTCCCAGAATTTGAGGTGATAAAATTTAGTGAGAAATTTTATCCATGGAGTAGCCTGCATTGGGTGAACCATGTAAATTGCTATGTCTCTTTGTGGATGGTGTGTTGTGCATTGCTTTAATTGCTGCTATTGATACTGCTATCTATTCACTGCATAATACTGATTTGAAAGTTGATTTAAAGCAAAAGTAAAAAGTGGTCTTATACTGTTCACCCCCCTCTCAGTATAAGCTTGTGTTCTTCACATTTTAATAGAGTCTTCCACTCATTATACTCTCCAAAAAGAAAAAACCTAGCCTACGTTACCCCCTTACTAATTTTAGTCACTTTTTATTTTTAGCAACTCAATTGCTATTTTTAGTAACCATAAAAAAAAGAGCTTGGGTGGTATCCAAGATGGAATCATGCACCCATTATTTAATAATAACCACTATCCCAAGATAGCAACCCCACTCTAGTTCTACACTAATAGTTATGATAACTTTTTTAGTTGCAAAAACTGAAAATTATATTAAAAGCTAATTTTGGGCCTCCTAGAGGTATTTTTTGCTCGCAAACACAAAGGACAATTCTTTTTAAGTTATCCATGCAATTATGCATGTTAAAAAAAAAATAGAGCAAAACGAACACTCGAAGCAATAGTTATGGCCCTTACAAGGTGCTTTATTCTCCTCTGGTTGAAAATGAACTTAGCTCCTGCAAGTTCTGCTATTCAAATTCCTACAATTGTTGACCAATGACTTCAATGGTGGTGGCCAAGGATTAGGTCGATATGTATCATCTTCCAGCAAAAAAATTTCCACAACACAATATATCAATATTCAGAGCATGCAAACTGGTCAATTTTTTTTGCATCTCTAAAAACATCTGTAATAGTAGAAGAAATTGTAATGGCAACAAAATTTTCCCTAAGCTAAATAATTGCAATACCATCAACATAACCCACATTAACTGCAATGTCATAAAGAACTGTAATAAGATCTACTTTTTCCAGATCTGCGGTAAATAAAACTTTAATCGTATCTACTACCTCCATTGTTACAACAACATTAGCAACATATATATCATCCTTAAAATTGACACCTATATTTTCTTTTGTCAAATATTCAACCTCTTTAAAAAAAATTATTGCTTCAATAGTAGAAGTATAGTCCAAGGGAAGGACAATGGGCTTCATGTTTATAGATCTCGTTTCGATTCCAGGTACTGCTTCCAAATTTTCTTCAAAAATTCCTTCTTCCAAAAGATTTTTTTTTTCTTCAGTAAATTCTTTTATTGTCATTTCTTCTACAACAATTTCTTCCACAAGAAGATTTTTTTCTACAACAAATTCTTCCACAGGAAGAATTTCTTCTTCTCCAACAGTTTTTGCTTGTAGATCTATAGTCCCCTTATCTGTTACCTTCTTTCGTGTGATCCTTAGATCTACCTTTCCTAGCCATGGTCTTATTATCAGATCCTAGATATGAGTCCACATTGGTGCAGGCCTCCGTCATACGATTAATAACACTAGCCAACTGTGATATTTCTGCATGCATATCCTCCATCTACCTATTCACTTGGGCATAGGTCCCTCACCCTCTCTCTTCTATTCATATTCTTTCCACTAGCAAGATATCACCCACTCTGATACCAATTTATGTAAATTCACTACAGGAGACCGTCAATGGACTCCAAGGGTAAAATTGCAAGACAAGACATCATACAAAATACACCAGTAAAAGAAACATGTAAATGTTTCCTTTCATTATTTGAATTCACATCCCCCTTACAATAGAGTCTCCCACTCCTTATACTTTCCAAAAATAAAAAATCCTAGCCTACGCTACCCCCTTACTAATCTTAGTCACTTTCTATTTTTAGCAACTCGCTATTTTTAGTAACCTTAAAAAAAAAGAGCTTGGATGACATCCAAAATGGAATCATGGACCCATTATTCAATAATAACCACTATCCCAAGATAGCAAGTCCACTCTAGTTCTACACTAATAGTTATGATAAATGTTTTAGTTGCAAAAACTAAAAAATATATTAAAAGCTAGTTTTGGGCCTCCTAGAGGTATTTTTTACTCACAAACACAAAGGACAATTATTTTTAAGTTATCTATGCAATTATGCATGTTTTGAAAAAAACAAGGCAAAACAGACACTCGGAGCAATAGTTATGGCCCTGGAAAGGTGCATTATTCTCCTCTGGTTGAAAATGAACTTAGCTCCTGCGAGTTTTGCCTTTTAAACTCCTAAAATTGTTGACCAATGACTTCAGTGGTGGTGGCCAAGGATTAGGACGATCTGTATCATATTACAAAAAAAACAAATTTCCACAACACAATAGATCAATCTTCAAAGCATGCAAACTGACATCAATTTTTTTTGCATCTCCAAAAACATCTGCAACAGTAGAAGAAATTGCAATGGTAACAAGATTTTCCCTAAGCAGAATAACTACAATACCATCAACATCACCAACATTAACTGCAATGTCATCAAGAACTGTAATAAGATCTACTTTTGCCATCTCTACAGTAAATAAAACTTTAATCGGATCTAGTGCCTCCACGATTGCAACAATAATATCAGCAACAGATATAACATCCTTAAAATTGACATCTATATTTTCTTCTGTCAAATATTCAACTTCTTTAAAAAAACTCATTACTTCCATAATAGAAGTATGGTCCAAGGGAATGACGATGGGCTTCATGTTCATAGATCTAGGTTCGATTCCAGGTACTACTTCCAAATTTTCTTCTTCCACAAGAAATTTTTTTCTTCATTTATTTCTCTTGTTGTCATTTCTTCTGCAACAATTTCTTCCACAAGAAGAATTTTTCTACAACAAATTCTTCCATAGGAAGAATTTCTTCTTCTCCAACAATTTTTGCTTGTAGATCTGTAGTACCCTTATCTATTACCTTCTTCGCTATCAAAATATAATAAAACCTTATTTCTTGTACCTCTGTGATAAACTCCTTTGCAGTCAGCAAACTCTCACCCTGCCCTTCTTCCTTAAGAGGCAATAGTACTACCTTTGCACCATCCTTCCAGAAGGTGTAAGTATTTCGACCTCCATCATGGATGACCTTCCTATCATACTACCAAGGCCTCCCCAATAGTATGTGACAGGCATCCATAGGAATTACGTCACACCACACTTCATCTTTATAAGTATTCCCAATTGAGAATTTTACTAAACATATCTTATCAATAGTCACCTCATTCCCTTTCTTGATCCATGAAATGTGATAGGGGTATGGGTGCTTCTCACATTTTAGATTCATTTTATCTACCATTACATTAGAGACCATATTATCACAACTACCACCATCAATGATTACTTTGCATACCTTTCCTCCCGATGTGCATCTTGTGCGAAAGATATTTGTACATAGCTAAGATTCACCACCCTCATATGCTTGCATTTTAATCTTCTTTGGAGTAATCAACATTCTATTTATCATAAGATTCTTGCCCATGTCTGTAGTAACTTTAATCTCAGTTTCATCCTCTTCCTCAACCAGGTAGAAAATATCCTGTCCTCCTTGACTTCTCTCTTCAGCATCATAGTGGGTGCACTCAAATCCTCAGTGACATTCCTCACCACATCTAAAATAGGTATATGGCTTCCATGATCCATTCTGAGTTTGACCTCCCCCATTACCTTGACCTCTCTAATTTCCTCTTCTTCTTTGGTATATAAGGTGACCTTGCTCTGTCTCTTCTTGTTTCTCTATATTCAAGGATTTTTCCTTGGATGAGTTAGATCCACCATGTCCCTGATTTATACAGGATGTCATTCCCTTCTTCCCTCCTCTTTTATAATTGCTCCTCTTATGCTTCTCTTCAACCCTTTTAGCCATTTGATACGCATATTCTACAGTAAACGTATGATGCATACTTAACTCATATTGAATAGCATAACTTAGGCCATTTACATACCTCGTAGCCCTTTGCTCTTTGGTCTCATTATGCTCCACCCGAATATATAGTTTGTACAAAAAATTGGTGTAGTCCTCAATGCTTTGGTCCTTCTGTCAAAGGTTTTGGAATCTAGGAAATAAAGTTTGGGAATAGTCTACAGGCACAAAATTTTCTTGCAACTTCTTCATCGTATCCCAAGCCCTGATATTTTATTTGTCTTTCCTCTGTCATTCCATCTGTAGATGATCCCACCAAATTAGAGCATGATATTTCACATTTGTGCATGCGAGTTTCACCTTCTTTCCCTTAGCCATATTACTCCATTCAAAATATTTCTCCATACTATTTATCCAATCGATTAGCTCCTCTGGTTTTAATCCACCAGCATACTCAAAAACCTCAATCTTGATTCCATATAAGCTTTTTTAAGTCCTTCAAAGGCTCGGATTAGTCTACTTTAAAATTTTTTTAGTTCTTTTGCATGATCCTTAGATCCACCTTCCCCAGTCATGGTCTTATTATCAGATCCTAGATTTGTGTCCACATTTGTGCGAGCCTCTATCATGCAATTAATCACACTAGTTAACCGTGCTATTTCTACATGCAGATCCTCCATATACCTGTTCACTTGGGCATAAGCCCCTTGCCCTCTACCTCTTCTATTCATCTTCTTTCCACTAGCAAGATATCACCCGCTCAGATACCAATTGATGTAAATTCACTGCAGGAGACCGACAATGGACTCCAAGGGTAAAACTACAAGACAGGACATCATACAAAATATGCCAGTAAAAGAAAACCTGCAAATAATTCTTTTCATTATCTGAATTCACACCCCCCTTACAATAGAATCTCCAACTCCTTACACTCCCCAAAAAGAAAAACCCTAGCCTACGTTACCCCCTTACTATTTTTAGTCACTTTATATTTTTAGAAACACACTTGCTATTTTTAGTAACCCTAAAAATAGGGCTCGGATGGCATCCAAAATGGAATCATGCACTCGTTATTCAATAACACCTGCTGCCCCAAGATAGCAACCCCCCTCTAGTTCTACACTAATAATTATGATCACTTTTCAGTTGCAAAAATATAAAATTACATTAAAAGCTAATTTTGGGCCTCCTAGAGGTATTTTTGGCTCCGCAAACATTTGGGCCACTTTTCTTAAGTTCTCCATGCAATTATGCACGTTCTAGAAAAATAACGGGCTAAAACGGATACTCGGAGCAAAAGTTATGGCCCTGTCAAGGTGCATTATTCTCCTCTAGTTGAAAATGAACTCAGCTCTTGTGAGTTCTGCTATTCAAACTCCTACAATTTTTGACCAATGACTTCAGTGGTGGTGGCCAAGGATTAGGTTGATCTGTATCATCTTCTAGCAAAAACAAATTTCCACAACACAATAGATCAGTCTTTAGAGCATGCAAACTAACATCAATTTTTTTTGCATCTCCAAAAACATCTACAATAGTAGAAGAAATTGCAATGGTAACAAGATTTTCCATAAGCAGAATAACTGCAATACCATCAACATCACCAACATTAACTGCAATGTCATCAAGAACTGCAATAAGATCTACTTTTTCTAGCTTTGCAGTAAATAAAACTTTAATTGTATCTAATACCTCCACGATTTCAACAACAATATCAACAACATATATAACATCCTTAAAATTGACACCTATATTTTCTTCTATCAAATATTCAACTTCTTTCAAAAAACTCATTGCTTCAATAGCAGAAGTATGGTCCAAGGGAATGACAATGGGCTTCATGTTCATAGATCTTGATTCGATTCTAGGTACTTCTATTTTTTCTTCAAAAATTTCTTCTTCCACAATAATTTTTTTCTTTCGTAATTTCTCTTGTTGTCATTTCTTCTTCAGCAATTTCTTCCACAAGAAGATTTTTTTCTAAAAATTCTTCCACAGGAAGAATTTATTCTTCTACAACAATTTTTGCTTGTAGATCCGTAGTACCCTTATATATTACCTTCTTCGCTGTCAAAATATAACAAAACCTTATTTCTTGTGCCTATGTGATAAAATCCTTTGCAGTCAACAAACTCTCACCCTGCCCTTCTTCCTTAAGAGGTAATAGTACTACCTTTGCACCATCCTTCTAGAAGGTGTAAGTATTTCAACCTCCATCATGGACAACCTTCCTATCATACTACCAAGGCCTCCCCAATAGTATTTGATAGGCATCCATAGGAATTATGTCACACCACACTTCATCTTTATAAGTTTTACCCCAATTGAGAATTTTACTAAACATCTCTTATCAATAGTCACCTCATTCCATTTATTGATCCATGAAATGCAATAGGGTTGTGGGTGCTTCTCACATTTTAGATTCATTTTATCTACCATTACATTAGAGACCATATTCTCACAACTACCACCATCAATGATTACTTTGCATGCCTTTCCTCTTGATGTGCATCTTGTGCAAAAGATATTTGTAAGTAGCTAGGACTCACCAACTTCATCTGCTTGTGTTTTCATCTTCTTTGGAGAAATCAACATTCTCTTTATCATGAGATTCTCACCCATATCTATAGCAACTTCTATATTAGTTTCGTCCTTTTCCTAAACTAGGTTGACTCTAGCTTGTCCTCCTTTACTTCTCTCTTCAACATCATATTGGTGCACTAAAATGCTCTGTGATATTCCTCACCACATATAAAATAGATATATGGCTTCCATGATCTATTCTAAGTTTGACCTCCCCCATTACCTTGACCTCTTAGTTTTCTCTTCCTATTTGGTAGATACCATGACCTTGCTTTGTCTCTTCTTGTTTATCTGTATTCTAGGATTCTCCCTTGGATGAGCTAGATCCACCATACCCCTGATTTGGAGAGGATGTCATTCCCTTATTCCCTCCTCTTCTATAATTGCTCCTCTTATGATTCTATTCAACCCTTAAGGCCATTTGATATGCATCTTCTACAGTAAGGGTACGATGCATACTTAACTCATCTTGAATAGCATAACTTAGGTCATTTACATACCTCATAGCCCTTTGCTCTTCAGTCTCATTATGCTCCACCCGAATAGATAGTTTGTAGAATTCATTGGTGTAGTCCTCAATGCTTTGGTACTTTTGTTGGAGGTTTTGAAATCTATGAAATAAAGTTTAGGAATAGTCTACAGGCACAAAATTTTCTTGCAACTTCTTCTTCATCATATCCCAAGCCCTGATATTTACTTTTTATTTCCTATGTCGTTCCATCTATAGATGATCCCACCAAATTAGAGCATGCCATTTCAAATTTGTGCATGTAAGTTTTGCCTTCTTTTCCTTAGCCAGATTACTCCATTCAAAATATTTCTCCACACTATTTATCCAATTGATGAGCTCCTCTGGTTTTAACCCACCAACATACTCAAAAACCTTGATATTGATTCCATCTCAACTTCCTTTAAGTCCTTCCAAGGATTGGATCAGTATGCTTTCAAAATATTATAGTTCTTCATTTGTGTGATCCTTAGACCTGCCTTTCCCAGCCATGGTCTTATTATCAGATCCTAGATCTAGGTCCACATTGGTGCAGGCCTTCATCATACGATTAAAAACACTAGTCAATTGTGCTATTTCTACATGCATATCCTCCATCTACCTATTCACTTGGGCATAGACCTATCACCCTCTTCCTCTTCTATTCATATTCTTTCCACTAGCAAGATATCACCCGATCTGATACCAATTGATGTAAATTCACTACAGGAGACCGACAATGGACTCCAAGGGTAAAATTGTAAGACAAGACATCATATAAAATACACCAGTAAAAGAAACCTGCAAATGCTTTCTTTCATTATCTGAATTCACATCCCCCTTACAATAGAGTCTCCCACTCCTTATACTCTCCAAAAAAAAAAACCCTAGCCTATGCTACCCCCTTACTATTTTTAGTCACTTTCTATTTTTAGAAACTCACTTGCTATTTTTAGTAACCCTAAAAAAAGAGCTCGGATGGCATCCAAAATGGAATCATACACTCATTATTCAATAATAACCACTATCCCAATATAGCAACCCACTCTAGTTCTACACTAATAGTTATGATAACTTTTTTAGTTGTGAAAATTGAAAATTACATTAAAAGCTAATTTTGGGCCTCCTAGAGGTATTTTTTGCTCACAAACGCAAAGGGCAATTATTTTTAAGTTCTCCATGCAATTCTACATGTTTTGAAAAAAAAACTGGGCAAAATGGACACTTAGAGCAATAGTTATGGCCTTGGCAAGGTGCATTATAATGGAGATCTCCTGTATCTCAACTTCACCACGATTCTTCTTGAGAAGTCTCTTTTATAGTATTCTTCTCTTACAACAACTAATATTTGTGCTATGAAGGCACTTTGACCTTCAGGAAATGAAGTTGAAATCTCTTAGATTTCTATTTTAGGAGGTGTCCCAATCATATGAGAATTAATTCCCTACAATAAAAGAAACTTCAAGTAAATTTCTCCAGATCTCGTAGATGAGCTTCACTAGTTGATTCATCAAACTAGTGGATCAAATGTTGAGTCCTAGTCTTCACGAGTTTTCACTTGTAACTTTGTGGAAAGACTCTAGCCATATGTAATCTCAATATTTTAGAAACTAGAATTTCTTTTAGTCCTTACTTGTGGCTCTCCCTAATTCTACCATCTATACTCTTATGAGAATTTTTTATAGTGGTCCAATGGCACGTCAAGTTGACAAAAATTTAGGGTCAATGATAATGGTGGTTTTCCTGTTGATCTACCATAGCTTTGATACCACTATTAGATTTTGATGTAGCATGTAATGGGAGATAACAATCACAAGATGTAGAATAATATGACATAAAGTAAATCTGCGATATGACTAAAAATATACTATAAATAGAAATGAAGGAAATGTATACAAAGTAGCTATGGAGGAAATGAAAACTCCATGACTAAATCTATAGCTCAAGAATGAGCTTTGAGCATATCAATCTCCATCACATTACATCACACTCTGCTACATAACACCATACTGTTCTACAATATTTCCTACTACTATATATTGCTCTATGTCTATGGCCCTTTATATAGAAAAATAGGTTCCTTGGCAAACACTCTACCTAGCTGTGCAAGGGACAACTTGCACATATACAACTTACACATTAACACTTGTGCATTTATTACATTGCATGAAGTAACTAGATAACTTCCCCTAAAGTAGTCTAATTTCCTAAGTATGTACCAAGAAAGGTACATTTACATGATCCAAATGAGGTAATATAATCTATTTATAACACAAATGACAAATGATGTAATGTAGGATGAATTTCACAATTCTAACACCAAATATTTTGATAAGAGAAATAACCTCAAATCACTTTGTGAAGCATTCAATAGTTGTTATAATGAAGGTATATTGTCTAGAGAAGGCTAGGGAGGTTATTTCCATGAGGTCGAGACCCCATTATGAAAAGGGCCACAATCCTTGGATTGGTTGCAAGGCTTGTGAGGGCACATGGGTTAAATTAACATGGTTTTAGCATTTGATACATTTATTGACATATGCACAAAAATCACATTCCATGGTGGGACAATAATAACCCATGTATAAAATATGATTTTTTATGGAAATTACACTAAAATGACCACCACAAGTATCATCATGAGTTGTAGATATGATCCAACCAACTTCAGATGGTTTGAGACATCAGAGAAGAATACCATCATAGCTTATGCAATAGAGTATATCCCCTAAGAGGGTGTACCTCATGGCTTTCTAATTGAAAGTTTACTTCTCAGCTAGAGATAAATCAAAGTGAAGAACACCAAGCTTAAGGTAATCCTCGACCTAAGAAAACCAAGCATTATAAGGCTCCTCTTAGACAAGATGGACATCCAATTCATTCGAATAGGTCTTACTAGAATAGCCGATTGGTAGAGAGTGGTGATATGGAAATTAGTGAATTTGTCATGAGGGTTTGAGAAATGAGGAAACCGAGAGATACCATCATGTTAGCAAAGCTTTTTACAAACCTGGAAGAGGCCTCAATATCATACCAATTGAAGTGCAACAACAATTCTTCTGCAACTGGCTTGTAAGCCTTCAATATTGGGAACATGCATTGATAGATGCCCTTCACTTGGTTGACAATGACAAGGAAATTACCAATGATTTTGATGCATTTGATGCACATAGAAATTATAGTTTTGAGGCTAAGAATGAGAGCTTCATATTCGATATTGTTGTTGTTGGTGCAGGGGAAATCAAACTTGAATGAGAAGAGTATGAGAGCCCCTTGCGATGTGAAGAAAACAACTCTAGTGCCTCCCTCTTGTTCACACTTGGAACCATAAAAATAGAGTTTAAGGTCTACTTGGTCTTCAGGTTTGACATATTATTTGAGCATAGTGACATTGAAGATAGAGTTATCAGGAAGCTCAATGATAAGAGGTTTATCATTGATGATTGGAGCTTTTGCAAGTTAACATGCAATGAATTTATCTTTGATGGATTTATAGCTAATGAATTTGAGATTAAAGCATAATCCATTTGATGGTTCAACTATTATTGTAGGATAAATCCATCATGTGTCGTAATGGATTTTCCATAGCAATAAGATAGGTGGTATGATTGAGCATATAGCGGTAAAGTTTCTTAGAAAAAAAAACTACTGCTAGACACATATTATCCAAATAAGATATTCTTATATCATAGGTTACTAAAGTGTGATTGATATAGTAAATACCTTGCTCTCGATTGACCTTATTCTTCTAGGCTAGCATGGTCCCTAGGAAAAATTTGATGGCAAAAATGTACAAGTGGAATGGGAAACCTAGCCTAGACAAGGATAAAATTGTTGGGGATGTGAGAAACTGCTTAATCATCTCAAAAGAATCCTGACATTCCTTGGTCTAATTGAAGGCTACTCTCTTTTAAAAAGGTGATTGAATGGCTTGCATTTATCTGATAATTACATGATGAAGTGATAAATCGCTTGAATCTTACCTTGAAAGCTATGTAATTGCTTGAGTTTCATAGGGGGAGGTATTTCAATGATGGCCTTTACTTTGTTTGGGTCCACTTCGATATCCCATTGAGAGATAATAAATCTAAGAAGTTTTCTTGAGGTAACACCAAAGACATAGTTTTTAGTATTTAGTCTCACATAATTCTCCAGAAGATGGTTAAAGACTTTGTATAAAACATCGACATGTTGATTATGCGTTTTAGATTTTTTCAATAAGTCATCCACATAATCCTTTACAATGTCATGCATATAGTCATGAAAGATGTATGTCATAGTGTTCTGATATGTAGTGTCTAAATTTTTAAGACCAAATGACATGAATTTATATCAAAATTTCCCCCATGGTATGGTGAAAGATGTCTTATGTTGATCATCAATATTAACTTTGATTTGATTATATCCTAAGAAACCATCCATTAGAGAGAATATTTCATGATCCGTTGTGGAGTTAACCAAGGCATCAATGTTCAAAATGGGAAATTAATATTTGGGACACACTTTGTTTAGATCTCAAAATTATATGCATATGCGTATCCTCCCTTTTGTATTTCGACTGGTACCATGTTGGAGACCCACTTTGGATAGTTAATGGATTGAATGAATTCCATGTCTAATTTTTTTTGCAATTCTTCTTTAAACATTAATGCAATGGTGGGATGCAACTTCCTTAGATTTTGCTTGATTGACTTGGCATATTTTTCTAGGGTAAGGTTGTGGACCACTAATTTTGGATTGAGGCTTGACATGTCATAGTAGAACCATACAAAAAATCTCGTATTCTATCAGGAGTGTTGTGAAGCGCTCTCTTCGAGGGACATAGTATTTCCAAGTTGGATGATGTGAGGGTTGGTGGGGTCAAAAATAAGGTTGATATTGATGGTGTCTTCCACAAGCATATATGAAATATTTTCTACCTAGGAGGGAGTGGGAATGAGATGTAGATTATCAGCTATATTCTCAACAAATACAATATCATCACCATCGACTTCAACTTGGTACACAAAAGAAGAAGGATGAGGAGAAGAGGGGAAAATATAGATATTTGAATGTTGGATTAGTTGCTCTATTGGGAGGAAATATAGAGAAGGAGTAGAAGAAATTTTCTTGAAGTCGATAGTACTTGGATCAATGCTGAGAAGACATAGAGGATTAGCCACATAGTGAAGCAAAGTGAAAATATTGATGAAGATCATGTTGAATATGGGTGGATAATGAGGTGGATGGATAGGAGTTCTAGAGGATAGATTTAGCATTGAGGGTTATTATGGAAGAGGGAGAAGTTGGAAAAGGATGGGTAGACAAGGATTGGATTTAGGCAATGGTTGTTGTTGCAAGAGGAGAGGGGGATGTGGAATGGGATGACCATCAATATGCTTTGGTGGAAGGAACATAGGAAGGATGGCAAGGGGAAGGGGAAAGAGGTGAAGGAAAATATTACCATCATCTAGATAATCTATTATGGGTACGATGCAGGATGACACTTCATTGGAGCTATCAAAAGCAATCAAGAGAGTATCAATTTGCTCCTCAATTTCATTATTAAAATATCATAGGGGGAGACATGAATCATCACAACTTGGAAAAATATGTAAGAATATAAATCATAGAGTGTGGGGAGAGATGATCGACTAGGGAGGCATACATAGGGTTCATATATTCATAAAAATTATCTACCTTGAGGTCAAGGTTAAGACATTTGAAATCTTCCTCAAGGAGGGTGGTTGAGAAGTTCTTGTTATAGTCCAGGCTAGACTTATCTTTGGGTAATTGGTAGGGTGGATCAAAAATATACCATGGATCCTGCTTGTAGTGACCTAGGCCAAATTATTACCATTGGAAATGTTAAAAATATTAAATAGCAAAGGAAGGGTTAGACATGTAGTTAATGTTCATATAAAATGGCTCCTCTAGCTCTTTAGGTATAGGATTATCAAAGGAGGTATCAACTCCCTCATATACAAAATTGGTGTGGTTAGATGAAGAGCCAATGGGAAAAATAACACTAATAGTCAAGGGAATACTGTGAGTACTATCAGAGAAGTTCTTGTTATAGGCCAAGCTAGACTTAAATTTGGGTAATTGGTAGGGTGGATCGATAATTTATCATGGACCCTACTCGTAGTGACCTAGGCCAAATTATTACCATTGGAAATGTTAAAAATATTGAATAGCAAAGGAAGGGTGAAACATGTAGTTAATATTACTATAAAATGGCTCCTCCAACTCTTTAGGTATAGGATTATTAGAGGAGGTATCAACTCCCTAAGATACAAAATTGGTGTGGTTAAATGAAGAGCCAATGGGAACAACAACACTGATAGTCAAGGGAATATTAGGGAGGAGAAAGTAACATTATGTATAACATATTCTCCTAAACCATGACTAGAAAAATGTATAGGCACATGGGGTGACCCATGATTAGCTTATCGGGTAAGAGACCCTAGAATTTCTAGATTTGGAGGGGTATATGAATTGGTTGAAGAAGATGAAGGGGCATATTGGGAGGATGACATGGAAGGGGAAGAAGAGGGTGGTAGAGGGGGAGACATGGTAGCTTGTCCATTGGATGAAAAATAAGCATATGAAGGGGGATTCCCTAGTTGATAATCCAACCTAGTGGTACACTGCTCCCAAGAGTGATGCTATGGAGGAGTATGTGAGGGAGCAGAAGAAAGAGGGGGATGTGATGTAGGAGCAAAATACAAATGTAGGGTGAGAGGATGAGGATTGGGTTAGTGAGGTACAGGAGGTGGGTGAGGTGAAATATCAAGAGGTGTAGGAAGGAGGGATAGGTGAAGAAGCATGGATATGTACTATGGGAGAAGGAGGAAACCAAGGTGGAATAAGAGAAGATGGGGGAGAAGGTCAAAAATAAGGGATAAGGGGAGGATAAATAGATGGAGGATAAGGATAGCCATGTGGAGGAAGATAGAATATAGATCATGGATGATAGGTTTATTATGGTTGGGATTAGTCAAATGGAAAAGAGGAGGATGGTTAGCCACCATAGGAGCTAATAGGACTAGATGTGAGGGCATTGGTTGGATAGGGGGAGTGGGTTGCACATTGGTAGGAGCAAGATGGATGGATGGTAGAGTGGGGTCTTGTAGAAGAGAGATCATGTTGTAATACTTGAATGGTTTATCATTAGTAGGAATGTAGTGCACCCACCTCTCATGGACATATTTCAAGTAGTGGTGTAGGATAGAGGGAACACATTGCATTTCTCTGATTCATGGTCACCCTAGGTGCAAATTATATGTTATCTTGCCTTTAATAACATAGCAAAGAGTAGGTATAATATTCATGTTCACCTGGATAGGAAGGATGATCATACCGATCATTGAGCATAAAGTATCATTGAAGGCCTAAAAGGTGATGGTAGGGATAACCAAATGACTTGATGGAAGATTGAGCTATCGAAGGACAATGGTTGAGATGAGGTTGGTAGAAGATCTAGTGTCTATTATAATGCTATTAAACATCATGCAATCAACACACACCATTATATGCATAGGGTATCAAGCCCTACTCCCTTAAGAGTATTTATCTCATGATCATAGAATATTATTGAGGTTGATGTGTAGGTCCTCAAATTATCCACAAAGTTTACAAAGGTTTTAGGATCATGTGTTTCTAGATCTATGGACCTTTGTATGTCATTCAAATCCTCCCAATAATGGTAATATTATTGTATGAGGTCATATATTAATAATTTTATTGATGCTACATTTAGACTATGGGTAAGATGACTCTTTAAGGTGACAACATGTCACATCGATAGAGGAACATCCTATACGAGTAGAGTAGTTGATGGTGAAGGTGCATTTTGTAGGTCACATTATTGGGGTTGTCAACTAGGGTACCATCAATTTTTGGTGATAATTTTGATCATACCAACAAAACCTTGGTAGGATGGGATGTTGTTCATGTGGTTTATTTTATTAGGCATAAGTGAAGAGGTTGAGGCACTTTTTTGATGTTGGAGCATCCCATATTGGGGTAGGGGATTTTGATAAATGCCAAGGTTTTGGTTGGAGGGGACTAAAGGGTTGTCAATTGTTATGTCCTCTCAATTAATCAGATCTTGTACCAGATACTTGAGATATTGAGAGTAATTAATGTTGTGACCATTTTGATGATGGTAGATGTAAAAATAATGTTATTTATACCATTTGGGTTTTACCCTATTGGGATCCTCTGGCCAAATTTTCACCAAGGAAATTAATTTTACATTATATAACTTTTGAAATAGGGTCGATAATGGCTTAGATAGGGATGTCTAATTGAAAGGTGTATGATGAGGGCATTGAGAGCAATTGGAAGTTTAGGTAGAGGAAGGTAAGGTGGTTGGCTATACAAGGACCACTTGGAGTTGGAAATTCTGATATTGAGGTTGAGTACTATGTTGGGGGGGCGATTGCGGTATTCAACATCACTTGATTAACTTGGAGAGCCTTGGATTGGTTATTATTATTGTTACCCTTATTGAAATTATTAGCGTACTTAGTTTTATTTCTAATATTGAGCTTCTCTTATTAAATCTTGATCTCTTCAATGACCTTTGCTTGAGCAATAGCTTCCTCAAATGAGCGGTGTTGTTGGATTTGCAAGGTGGTTGAGATATGTTTAGCATAGATCCTGGTGAACATCTTCACTAGATTGGTAGGAGGGATAGAGAATGTGAATTCATAAATAATGTATCTCCACCTAGATATATAATCATTGATGGGTTCATAATAAAATTGGTGAAGACTATAGATCCAAAAATGAAGTCTTCTTTTTGATATTGATCAAAAAGTGCTCTAGGAATAGGTTGACCAATTGCTCGAAAGAGAAGAGACTATGTTAAGGTAAGTTGTTAAACCAGTTCAAGGCTTGTACCCCAAGGGACATAGGGAAGGTTTGTAGGAGGAGTGGATTGTTACCACTAATAAGATAGCAAGAGTACTTGAATTTTTGCAAGTTCTCTTTGGGATCCTATTTCCCCTTGAATTTCTCAAATTTGGAGAGCTCAAACCGATAGGAATATTGATGTTGTGAAACTGATGGATGGATAGGATCATTGTAAATTTAGATTTAGGTGGGCTTTTGATACCCATATCTAGTTGATTATAATTCTAGAATTTTGAGTTGGTCCATAACTTGTTGCATCTTGGTTTGATAAGGGGCTTGAGGTTCCTATGTGGGATCAATAGGGATGGCATAGTGGGAAGATTCATAAGGGTAAGGATACATATAGGAGAAAGGATAAATACGAGGAGGATGATAATAGGGATGATGAGACTAGGGGACATAAATCACATGGGCTATATGTGAAGATGAAGGGTGTGGTTGATGAGGTGGAGGGTATGGGGACTACACAAGCTAAGAAGATGGAGGGGGTTGGTGTGGTGGTGGCATAAAAATCAAATTGGTTTGGACTGATGGAGGTTGTTTTTGAATTGGTATGGTGTGAATTGGGATTTGAAACTACAAGGGTGGCCACTGATATAAAGTGGGTGGAGGAGGTGGTGGTGAAGGAGTGGTGGGTGGAGTGGGAGTCTACAAAGAGGGTTGAATAAAGAAGGAAGGTGGATAAGAAGGAGGATTTAGAAGTGGAATATTCAAGGGTGGTTGAGAGGCAATGTCGAAGGTAAGACAAGGAGGTTGTTGAGAAGTTTTGGCTTGGGCATGCTACAAAGAAGAGTAAGTATAAGGAGGTTAAATATGAGAAGTAGCTTGAAGAGAAGGATAAAATTAATGATAAGAAGAAGGTTGAAGAAAATAAGAATGAGAAAAAGAAGGTGGAGGGATAGAAGAAAAAATAGTATGCATGCCAGCTAGAGGAGGATTGGTATATGTAGAGAAATTTACAAAATATGGAGTTGGATTGGGGGATGTGGACTCAAGAGGTGGAGTGGAAATATGGAAGGATATTTGGGAAATGGACAAAACAGGATGAGAAGCAATATTTTGTTATAGATTAGGAAATGGATTAGAATTAGAGAAAGAAAATGAAGGTGGTGGTAGACGGAGATGGTTTTGCAAAGAGAAAGTGAGGTTAGAAGAAGAGAAATGATTGGGGTTAGTGGTGATAGACATAGTTCCCACAACTTGGGCTATAACAAGAGGAGTAGAAATTAAAAATATATGGTAATATAGCTATTCAAATGGAATGAGAGGACATTTTTCGTAGGACTGCCTAAACTACCAAACTTATTTTGGCCATATTTCACTCATCCGAACTCGAATTGAGCTAAAATTTTGAGGGTAGATACCTGACAAACCCTATAACATATCCATCAATGTTTAGATCATTTTAAGCAATACAAATCCTAGCACATACCTATGTGTGAACAAGATTTCTGGCAAGCAAATGTGTAAGGGTTTCATCTAGGTTGAGTGCAAGCAGTTCCATAGGTTGGTTTTTGGGTCCTTCAAGCCTTAGCGACCAATATTTTTATGGTTTCTTCTCAGGAGTTTAGCAGGATATGTTGCAACAGATCCAATATGGGTTAGAAATTTATCATTCAATATATCTTCATGTTGTGAACTTGATTAAAAATGACTTCCATTTTGTTGCACAAAAGAAAAGTGAAAATCATACCTTTCCACGATGTCTAGGGCATGGATTAAAGAGATCACGAAACAAGTTTCAAGAAACTAATCAGAAATGGCTCAGATATCAAGTGAATCTGGTAGTAAGGTGCACCCACAAAATAAATACACTATGGAAACCCCTATCAAGGGTAAGAATTTCCAAGACTCAGCCCCAAAAATAAATTTTAGGGATGCCCTTCATGGTGGACAACTTCAGCCTAATGCTAATATTAATCTTAGGGCTTATCGTAAACCTCTAAGAATGCCTAATATGGATCCTAAGAAAAATAATTCAGGATATCTTAAAGCATATGATGGAACTACTATTGTTAAGCTTGATATGGGTAACATTCACACTGGCATTGAAGATTTGGAAAAAAGAGGACTAATTTGTCATTTTATGGGTTTTCGTCCGAGCATATCTACTTTCAAATTTTGGGCTGCAAAAAATTTGGAAAAATAAAGACGAGTTACAAATATCTATTTATCCAAATGGTTATTTTCTTATTTTATTTTATAATAATGAAGATAGAGAGAAAATATTTCAAGGGGGTCCCTAGTTATTTGGAAGGGTTAGGCTTTTCATGAAGCCCTGGCATACTAAATTTAAATCCAAAGAAGAGATGTCTTCTACATGTCCTATGTGGGTTAGACTCTTTGACCTCCTAATTGAATTCTAGAATTTGACTATTTTTTCTTCAATTGGAAGCTCTTTAGAAACTTTTATGATGACTGTTGATTGTACTAAAAAAATTGAACATATTATTTATGCTCGGATTTTTGTTTTAATGGATTTTGACAAATCCCTACCTAAAAAGATCACTTTACAATTTGGGGAAGGCACTTGGGAGAAAGTAGTGGACTATGAGAACATTCCTTTTCATTGTAAAATTTTCCATGAATATGGTCATTTGGATAGTGTTTTCCCAAATAAAATTCCAGATCAAAAGAAAGAAGATATAAACTTAGCAGGTTTCCAAATGCATAAGAAGAACACTCAGAAAAAACTAGTTATGAAGGATCAATCTAAGTTATTTGCTAATATGTTTGGAATTATTTCCATAATTGATGTCCCAAGTGGGGAAGAGAAAATAATAGAAACATAAATATTAGAAACACAATTTAAATATGAAGGGAAGAACTCAGAGATAAACCAACAAATCAGAGGTTTTCAACAAAAAAAGAAGAAATATACATAAGAAAAACAATCTTTTAAATGTTAAAACTTCAAATAATGCAGGTGCCAATATTGACCCTATTGAACCTTATGGTAACACTTTGGTTGAGTACATGCATTCTTCAAGGTTAGAAGTCATATCAGATTCAATTGGAGTAAGTCAAGAAACATGGAAAAAAACTGAAGATGGATTCTAATCAAAAGGCAGGTCACAAGACCAATTAAAATCATATGGAAAAATAAGGTGAAAATCTTGTAGATGAAGGTAATATTAATACCCTTCCCATATTTTTTAGCCCTATTATTAATGAAGATCATCACTTGGAATATTAGAGGACTCAAAGGGAGTATTTCAAAACAAAATGAAATTAGAAGAATGATTCAGATAAATCATCCACATCTTGATTTACTTCAAGAAATGAAGATGTCAATAGAGGAAATGGAATCAATTGCTAGCAAAATTTGGCCAGCTAGAAAAGTGGTTTCCCTTAGTTCTTAAGGGACTTCTAGGGGAATTTCTTACCTTTGGGACCCAAAAGAGGTAGTTATTCACCATAGTAATGGAGCCAAATTGATAATAAAGGAATTAATTACCATTAAATATTGTTGGTAGGGTTCCAAGACCATTATATATTGTTTGCGGGGTTCCAAGGCCATTAAATATTGTTTATCGGAAAAAATCAACAATAGGAATGTGAACGAGGTTCCAAGAAAGGAATTTTTTAAAAATTTAACTGTATTTCTTGGTGAAAAACACTTGCCAAAAGAATGTGATAACCGTATGGGTGGTTTCAACCCATGGTTTTGGCCCATTGTATTTCGATACCACTATGTGGTTTCGGGTAGTAGAAAAGTCACGAATCTCTATATATTTTGTATTGTAAAGGTCGTCTCATATGCGTGAATGCTCTTTTATGGTTTGGAGGAAGATAGGGGAGGAGACATTGTACAAGTGGAGAAGATTGTTGTATTGTTGCTAATACAAAGGACTGATTGTTTCTCCGTGGATGTAGGGTACACTGCCCGAACCACGTATATATTGTGTCTCTTACATTTGTGTGATTGCTTGTTGTTTATTGCACTATTTCCTATTTTTCTTATGGGGGCTTAACTAGGGTTTGAACTATTTCTCCATTTTCGCTATTATTATTTGTTTTTTTCATAGGCTGTTTATTGTTTGTACATGATAAATTCCCAATACTTATGGAGGCATTGCTTCCATTTGGGACCCAAAAGAGGCAGTTATTCACCTTATGGTTTGAAGTTGGGGTCTTTTGGCTATAGCTATTTAAAGTAGACATTCCAACCAAATTATTCTTTGCATTACTATTTATGATCCGACTACTTTGGAGGAAAAAAGAAGACAGTGGAAGGATATAACTTATATTATCTCTTAATTTCTTGAAGCTTGGATCTTGATCGGAGGAGATTTCAATACCATCCTCTCTCTAGATGAGAAAATTAAGGGAAATAGAAATTTGGACAGGAGCAATGACCTCATGAGAAAATATATTGCAAACCTCCATCTTGTGAACATCCAACCAGATAATGGCCTTATGACTTGGTATAACTAAAGGCAAGGCTTATCTTGTATAATGGAGATATTGGATAGGTTATTGCTCTCTGACGATTTCTTAATCCATGGTACATTCCTAAAGTGAAGACTCTTAACAATGCTGGTTTGGATCATTGGCCAATCATGGTGGAAATGTAGAAAACCAATATGAGTTTCTCTCCTTTTTTTTTATATTTTAGTTAATGTGGCTTAGAGACAGTTCCTTTAAACCTTGAGTACAACAATGGTGGAAGGAAGGTAAACCTAGGTATGGGACTAAGATGTTCTATTTTTCCAAAATATTGTAATATATTAAATCCAAAATCAAGACTTGGAACTGGAAGGAGTTTGGGGATGTTCATAAAAAAACATGAAGTTATTGTTCAAATTGAAAATTTGACTAAGAAAATCCATTTAGATGGCTTCATAGAGAGTAGAAGTGCAGATGAAATTAATCTCACATTTTAGTTAGAGGAATGGGAAAAAAGATAAGAACTCTTATGGAAGCAAAAATATAGAATTTAATGGCTCAAAGAAGGAGATCAAAATACAAATTTCTTCCATAAATCTCTTCTAGCTCGAAGATCTCAAAACTTTATTTCTTCCCTAAAATCCAATTCTAGAGATGTTGTCTACACTTGGGATGACATGAACTCTATTGTTGTCAATTACTTTTCCAATATTTTTGCTGCTACTCCTCTTGACTCGGTTTCTAAAAAAAATATTCTTCAAACAAGCCCTTCTCTTAACACTTTTGAGGATAACTCTATTTTGACTACTATTGTTACTATCAATGAGCTTCAACAAGTATTTTTAAAATTTGAAAAGAGAAAACCCTAGATCCTAATGGTTTTCCCATTGAGTTATACCAAGAGTTTTGGGATATCCTTCATGCTAATTTATTAGAGGTGGTGGAATAAGCTAGGAAAGCCAAAGAAAAATTTAAGCTTATCAATAAAACATGTATTACTCTTGTTCCAAAAGATCAAGAGGCTGATCATATCTTAGCTTTTAGACCTATTGCTTTAAGGAAGGAATAACTCCACAAGATCTCCCAAGATGAGAGAGCCACTCAAGGAGGGCAAAGTCCTATAAGCCACTTCATGGGCAAAGACAATTACATAAGATTCATCTCCCATGATCATTATAATGACAAATATCTCTTATTTATATATCCATATTCTTATTCTACTTTGGGGATCCTACTACTAATATAATATTATAATATAATATAATATTATAATACAATCAACCTTGGGTTATGTGTGGCCCATGCCAACCCTTATACAATATAATAATATATCCCCAAATATCTATTCCTAGGTACCCTACCATGCCACCCTTTTTACAAATATGCCAAACAAGATAATATGATTTGCTAAGCAATGTTAGCAACTGGTACCAATCTCGATCATCCATCCATCCAAGTGAAACATGTTGATGTTGGTATGCCATTTTGTTACTTGAGTATCCAAACCTGCTTTTTTGGCTCCTTGATTTTGCTACTGTATTTTGATAACTTGAATGATGGGTCCACGTTTTCCTTGATGTTGATGATCCACTCTAAAAAATAGGATCACTATGCTTTATTTTCCAAACACTGCCATAGTTGGTGTCCTTATGATTCCCTGTAGAACCATAATATTACTACCTTGAACCATACCTCCAATATTGTTGCCACTCATGGTGGTGTGGATGGCAATATTATGCAACCTTAACTTGATGTTCTGCATTCTTTTACTTCTCAACATTTGGATCTACACATTGTTCTTTCATGTTCTCTTTGTTAGGTGTGTCCTTGTGCTCTTCTATCAAAGCTTTCTTGGAATTTGTTACTATTATTTCCACAGACTCCACTGCTACTACTTATTCCATGGACTCTATTGTTGCTACTGCCTTCTTGGATTCTATTTTAGATCATTCAATTTGTTTCTCTATAACCACTTCTCAATTTTCCTTGTATCCTTGCTCCTTAAGTTGAGAAATATCCTGCAATGTTATATTATTTTTCTTGTACCATAACTTCATAAAATTCTCTTGCACATTAATGTTAAAAATACCCAAAGAATAAAACCAAGGATAACCAAGAAAAATATCCTTATCATCCATCTGAATAGCATGCAAATCTGAATGTAAAACATATTTATCCATGGTGATCTTCAAATATTCAAAAATCTGAACATTTTCAAGATGTGTGTCCTTAATTTTTATTGCTTGAACTTGCAACCTCTTAGCCAAGGAAATATTAATAAAATTATATTTGCTACTAGGGTCAATGGAAATAATAACCTATTCTTTTTTAATGCTTTCATGAACCTGCAAAATAGAATTTTTAGATTTAAACAAATTCCTTTGTCCATTTTCTAATTTATCTTCTACCAAAGGTATGGTTTCCTCTATCTGCATACTGACATATTTTTTATATTCCTTGACATTTTACTCTTTATTATTAAGTAATTTTATTTCTTTTTCATAGTCTTCATTCTGTTTCTTGAAAACTTCCCATTCTCCTTTCATTTCATTTTGCTCATTTTGAAATCCCTGTAGTTTATTTTTAAGGTTTGTGATGACATCCATCAAGCTATCTATATTTTTATCCCTTTACTTAAGTCTTTTCTTAAGATATTCCTTAGAATCTAAATTTATTTATAATTGAATAGATACCCATGTGCTCACGAATATCAATTCAATTTGATCCCAAGTGGACAAGTGTTTACCCCTAGCAAAGTTGTCTACCCATTGTAAAGCTTCCCTCATAAAAAATTTATGAAATTAAAATTTGAACCTATCATCATTATAATGAGATTTTACTATTTCAACCACTCTCTAACATCAATATCATTTTCTCCATTTAAATTTTTCCATGCCATAGTTGATGCCCTAATGCAACTAGGGTTTTTTGATAATATATATAATGCCCTAATACTAACTAGGGTTTTATGGAAATAAATATCTTCCCACTGAGTCGAAGATAAAAATCCACATAGACAACTAGATCTACAATTTTTCTTCCAAACAAAATAAAGTGCAACTAATTTGCTTACCCAAACTAAACAAATTTTGTCTTTCAAAAAATTTGTGACTTGAAAATTTGTCACTACCCTTATTCCAGATGGCTAACTTTAGAAGGTTTTATATCCCTAAATACTACTCGGATTCCTTCATATGACAACTCCTTTTAAATATCTTCAAATTTTGCACAAAATAGTCCAAGAATCACCTAAATAGGATAAACTTTCATAGAGATATGGCTTCTGAAAGATGAGACATTTTTCCAGAAAAAATATGTGAAATTCATCACTATCCTTATTTCGGATGACTAACTTCAAAAGTTCATATCTCCCTAAATACTGATCGGATTCCTTCATATGACCACTCATTTTAAAGCTCTTTAAATTCTACACTAACTGATCCAAGAATCACTTGAATTAGAAAAAATTTCACAAAGATATGGCTCCTGAAATATGAGACAATTTTTCCAAAAATAAATTGCCCTAATTCTGCAATTTCACACAAAAATCTCCACTTTACCAAAATTGTTGCTCTGATACTACTTGTTGCAGAACTTTATTATCATTAACAAAAATCATTCACCAATATGTAGAAATACCAAATCATTCATCCATAATACATTATCCACAATAACAATCCACAAATGAGAGAGAGATAGATAATACCCTTAAGGTAGGAAAACACCAATAATAATCCTTAAGGAAGGAATAACTCCACAAGATCTCCCAAGATGAGAGATCCACTCAAGGAGGGCAATGCCCCATAAGCCACTTCATGGGCAAAGATGATTACATAAGATTAAACTCCCATGATCATTACAATGACAAATATCTCTTCTTTATATATCCATCTTCTTATTCTACTTTAGGGAGCCTACAACTAATATAATATAATATTATAATACAATCAACCTTGGGTTATGTGTGGCCTATGCTAACCCTTATACAATATAATAATATATCCACAAATATCTATTCCTAGGTACCCTACCATGGTGTGTGAGTGTTTTCTATGTTTTCTATTGTTGGTTTTTTTTTTTTAGGTTTTGGTTGTTTTTTTTTCATATTTTTGTTGGTTGTGTCTTTGTAGCGTTCTGTTGTTTTTGTCATGTTTGTGTTTTGTTATATTGTTCTTGTATTTTTTTGTGTGGTTCGTGTTGTGTTTTTTAAAATATTTGTGTGTGTGTGTGTTTTGTTGTGCTTTATATTTTTGACACACTCAAGGAGCATGTTTTTTAATATTATTATGTATTTTTGTTTGTGTGTTCTTGTTTTTTATTTCTTCAAGTTTGCTCCTTGAGTATGTCAAATGTGGTAGGCCATGTGTGAGCCTTGGGAAATTTTTGTGGAAGAGATACCCTTGCATCCTTGGGTCTTACCTGAAAGTAACATCCCTTCTGGGATGTTTTCCACAAAAAAAAGAAATGGAAAATATATGAGAGGTGTGAGAGTGGGTTTGCTCTTAGGAGAAATAGGGAAATGAGCTTTAAGGAATGTGAAGTGGGGATAAGGAGAGTTGTGATGAGTCTGAAGGAGGAGGATGGAGTAAGAGAGGATGATGTGAACTAGGGGAAGCAAGGGGTGAAGGTTGTACGAGATAGGTAGAGTAAGCATGAAAGGCATTAGGGTCATATTGTAGGATGTTGGCATCTAAGGAAGATGAAGGGGTCCCATTATTGGGGGTATCAATTAAGGTGGTATGGGTGGCTTGGTACATTATGCCTTGGTCATAGCATGAGTGTCCAAAATGACCCACGTCATTTAGGTATGAGGCATGATAGATGGTGGAAAAGCTACCAGGTAGGGTGAGGAGTGCCTCCTCCAAATAAGTTGGAGGAGTCATTGAAGGGTGAGGGATAATCTCAAAGTGATCCATAGAAGGGTTATCCTATGCTCTAGCTTGAATTTTGGTTATGACAATAAGTGGTTAGATATAGAGTAGGAGGTGGAAAAGCTAGTGCGGTAAGGGGAAACTATAACTCGAATCTAGAAAGAATAATCCCTAACTGGATGGTTTCTAAAGTAAACCATCCTTGTCTGGTTGATCTTTGAAACTATTCCTATCGGGACGGTATCTATAAAAGATGATTTATAGGGAATATGATGATAGGAACAAAATAAATGAGGTAGGATTTTCTATTATTTTTGATATTTTTCTCTTTTGTGAGTGTTTTTGTTATTTTTGAATTATGTTTTAACTAAGAAAACAAACAAACAAACCATAAATAGTTAAAATGTAGGTTTTGACATGAGTGAGATCTATTTTAGTGTTGCTTAGGTTTTGATTTTTTGATTTTTGTGTCTTTTTTATTACCTACCCCTTAAATATAAAAAAGGTGGATAGGGGATATCTAAAGGTGTGTCCATGCACGCTCCTCGATATACCCAAGAGTACATGGAGAGAAGTTGTAAATAAACAACCAAGATCTTCCTAAGGTGTGGGTGGCTTAGGGTACCTAAAAGGAAAAAATGTCTCTAATATATTTTTTAAGGGGTATAAGAGGCAACGATGTCTAAAACTTACAATGGCCCAGTCGGCTTTTGCTTCACCCTCAGGCGAGCTCAGTCAAAAATGATAGTTGCACATTCACTATTTTTTTAGCCCTTTGAGCAAGGGTGTCTAACCATAGAGTACTCTAGATAATCCCAAGAGTAGTTAGCTTCTCGATGAAGTCAAAGAAACTATTCATACTAACTATGGTGTCTAAAGGGACAACTGATGGTTGGGGATGAAGTCCAATGTCATCGATTGGTTTGTAACATGTTGTGCAAGTGTGATGTGAACTTGTGTGTTTGATTGATTATTTTTGGATTTTTTTATAGATTTCCTAACTATGATGCACAAGAAAGAACTATCCTAAGAATGCAACTCAAAATTTTCCTAAACTAAATGCAATTATGCAAATTCTAATCTAAGAATTCTCTTTTTTCTACCTAAGATGGAATAAAAGGAAATTCTATCTATGAAATGAGATGCAATTTGCTTAATTTAAATGACAAGAAATAAAACTACCCCAAAAAAATACTTTTTGAAAAGACAACTTGATCTAAGAAGCAAGCAACAAGAAATCCCTATGCTAATCAAGCAAACAAAGAAACCTATGCTAGTTGGACATAAAAGTAAATGCCTATGCAAAATTGCAAGAAAGAAATCCTATGCTAATGAAAATAAAATGCAAAGACAATAAAGAAATTTTTTATTCTAATGAAAGTAAATTGCAAGTACAATAACTAAAATATATTATAAGGAAAATAAAATGCAAGTACAATAAAGTAACCTAGATTAACAAAAATAAATTGCAAGACAGGGAAAGAGATCTATTCTAATGACAATAATCATCAATAAAAGTAAAGAAAACTAGATTAAGGAAAGACATGCACAAGACATAAAATTAAAGGACTTGAAAGTAAATGCTTGGAAAGTAAATGATGTGAAAATTAAATGGCACAAAAAGTAAAGCCTATTCTAATGTATCTTATGAAAGTAAAGAAAATGCAAGAAATAAAATCTAATCTAAAAAAAAGCAAAAAAAATATGGGTTTGTTGAATTGAGGTGACTTACCCATTTTTGATTCCTAAGGTTGCATGAAACGCAAGGGAAGAACGTACACATGATAAGGTTCTTCTTGATGTGATATGATGTGAAGTGTATGAGGTTTTACTTGACCTAGAGGAAGTGACTCTCTCTTGATCTCCAAGATCACCTTAAGACGTGAGAAGAGAATGATGTGAAGTGTGTGAGGTGTTCCTTGATCTAGATGAAGTGACTCTCTTTTGATCTCCAATATCACCCTAAGATCTCCAAGATCACCCTAAGACGTGAGGGTAAAATCCTCTTCTTAATGTGAAGTGTGGTGGGGGGTTCGTTAACCTAGAAGAGATGACCTACTTTTGATATCCAAGATCATCCTAAGGTATGAGGAGAGAGCATACAAGGGTCAAGTCTCCTATTTAATATGGATTATGGAAATGTAATGCAATTCAATGTTATCTGGGCATAACAAAATTAAATTTACAAACAAAGCAAAAACCCTAGATTAAATCCACTTTCATGAAGTTAGATCTAAGGTTGAATGCATGAGCACTTACCTAAGATCCAATGCTTTTTGGAATTTGGTAAGGATTTTGGCACAAGTTTTGTGTCCAAAACTAGCTTCCTGATAGAGACTGTCCCTATCGGGATGGTTCATAGAAGACCATCCTATCTAGAAAGTTCTAAAAAAAAATCATCCCTATAAAAATGGTTTAGGCTCGAGGAGACTTTTGGTCTCCCTCTCTACTGGGTTTGTTTTTTTCCTCAAAAGGTCAATCTGATGGAATTTCCTGCAAAACCAAGAGAACATAAAAGTCAAAATTTGGTCTTGGACTCAAAAAGAGATAAAAGAGAAGGTGACAAAGCTAACAAAAAAAATAGTATAAATGATTTGAAGTGATTTATTCTAGCAAAAACCAAATGTAATTAACAAACCATCAAACTGACAATGAAAGTATTAAAAATGACTAAATGATAAGATGATTGGTGGGTAAGGAATGATACCTTTGGACACCCCCAAGACTATTGAATTGGCCCAAGAAGGCTCTTAGTGATGATGATGACAAATGACCAGGAAATAGAGGGTCTTACATGATACTCACCTAAAATGTTTATGTTTTACTATGTGAATTTAAGTACCTAATAGATTGGGTTCTAGGTCGGAGCTCAGTAGAAATTGTCCTTGTAGGGATAGTTTGGATTGTAAACCATCCTCATCAGGATGGTATTGAATGTAAATTTCCCATGTAGAAACGGTCACAAACAGATGGTGGTGTTGTGGGGTTAGTCTATATGGGTCCTAATTTAGATGAGTTTTGATAGTTTTCAAACCTAAAAACACAGATTGAAGACACATGAGAGCAAGATGAGTAAAAGAACAATAAAGCACATAAGGCAAATGTGAAATAAATGGTGATAAAACATAATTTTTACAACCTATGAAATAAAAATGCGTATGTGTGGTTATGGGTTAGAAAAGGTCCCACTGTGATCGCCAAAATATGGTAGAGAAAACATGCCATTTTATTAAACATAAAAGATGTTGTAATACAATATTTTTCATTGCCTTGTGGGCTACAATGAGGATTTTCAAGGTGAAAATTCCCTTTAAAATACAAGGTAATAGCACTCTTATCTTCTCAACCCCCTCAAAAGGGGGTGGGTTTTATGCTTGATAACCATCTAGGTTGAGCCAAGCCTCTACACCTGCACAAAACAAACAAATATGAATAACACCTCTTGGATCCACATAAGTTGGACCCAAGTTTATATGTAAGGCAAAAAGTAAAGAAAAATTGCACTAAAGTAGGAAACAAAACTCAAAATGAGATAGAAGAATAGTAAATTTTATGTTGCTCACCTCTGTGGATGATTTGCTATGAAAGGGTTGGATGTGACTAGTTCTTGGTGGGAACCATCCCTATGGGGATGATCCTAACTATGAGTTATCCCTATATGGATACTCTCATTTGTATTATCTAAACTAAAATTAAATGCTAAGGGGACCTTTTGTAGGCTATCATATTTCTTTGGTCATTAGAGCATCCAACTACAAGCAGATCACAAAATAAATACATTCAAGTAAAGGTATATAATTTTGTCCATGGCTAATATGCAAGCAAGTTGAATTCTAACCAAGTGCACACAAGTAAGTTCTAGCTAAAATTTTGTAGAGTTTCCCTATAGTAATATCACACTCATTGCAAATGAAAGAAATGGGACCCTATTTATAGAAGTTTCCAAGGGTGAGGGGGTAGTGAGGAGGATGTGACATGACAACCAAGTGGATTGGGTGAGAGGAGGAAAAATCTAGGTTTTCCAACTTTTATGTTCAAAGGGGCATGTGTGTACCATACCTCATTAATATTTTTGGGTAGAGAAAGTCCTCATCCCACCCAAGGTTCATGTGTGTACCATTCTCCGTTAAAGCTCTTGGGTGGGGAGAGTACTCACCCACCCATATGCATTAAAGATCATGGGGGGTTGTGTGGGTGGATGGAAATATGGAAAGTAGAGGTTATACTAGGCTAGGGTGAGGTAGACCTAAGCTAGAGTCAAAGGGTAGACTAGGGAGATGTGCACATAGGCTAGGGTAATGTTCACATAGGCTAGGGGGAGTGGGATAGTCATATGATAACCATAGGTTAAGTATAGAATTGGGATTAATGGGTAAAGGGGGCTAAGATGGGATGATTTAATGTTTCTAAGGTTACCATATCAAATATTTGGATTAATTGGAGAAATTGCAATATTATTAAACATTAACATTAGACAAATGTTAATATAAAATTTTATAGGTTTCTATAGTAAGTAAGATAGTTTATTGTATTTTTAGCTTATTGTAGGTTATGTTTAATGCATTAGTTTAATTTTTTATTGTTTGCTCCTCTTATAAACTTGGGTCTAACTGAGGTAGACCCAACAGGTGCTACTAACTATTTGCTTAGGTTGTGTAGGTTTGGATGCTTTACTCAACCAATGGTGGTACACAAGCATAAACCCACCCCTCTCAAGGTGACCAAGAAGACAAAGGAGTTCCATAAAATTTTATTGAAAAAAGGGCTTCATCCTTGGAAGACCCTCACTTGTAACCCAAGGGGCATTTATAAATCATATTGTAACACTAATTTTATTTATAATGAAATGACATGTTTTCTTGTCCACATTTTGGTGATCATGATGAGACTTATAAACCTCACACCACACATAGGAAAACATACTTTATAGGTCATAGAATTTCAATTCTCACCATTTACTTTCTCTAACTTTTTTCCTTGTGAGTTTTTGTTAGCTTTTAGATATTTTTACTTATATTTTTGTGTTTTTTGTTTATGTTTGCAGGTCTAAAATCCATCATGAATACCCAAATCGAGACTCATCATGTCTAGTCAAAAGAAAGGTATCTTGGATAGAACCATCAACACACAAACAATGTACAACCAAAACCTTTAGGACCCAAATGGTTTTCATATAGAATCGTCTAGACTCTAATAGTTTCTACTAAGCTCAAAATTGGGACCCATCATGTTAGGTAACTAATTTTACACAACAACCATAATAGTTTTAGGTAGGTATAAGGTAAAATTCCTCTACCTAACTATCATTTGTCACCATCAAGGTCAAATTACCTTCTTAGGCCAATCATCACACTTGGAGACATTCAAAGGTGCCTCTTCCTACCTACCATATCTCTAAAATCAGTCTTTCTCATCCCTTTTACTCTAATTTTTCATGTTTTGTTAACTTATATTTTATTTTAAAAATAATAGTTGTTTAAAAATTGCTGCTAGGGTTAAACTAGTTAGGTTTCTTTACTTCTTATCTTTTTAAAGTCTAAACGCAATTTTTTTATATTTTGACTCTGGTTTTTTGTGGGGAAAACCATGAAATTAGTCCTCTAGAGTAGAAAAAAAAAACCCAATAAAGAGGAAGGTCACAAACTTCACCTAGAAAAAATCATCTAGACATAAATAAATTTTGCATTTAAACATTCCAACTAGGACGGTTTATGTCTAAGAGGCGTCACTGACACCCAATAACCCAAAAAAAACAAATAAAAAACACAAAATAATAAAACCAAACCCTAAAGACCTATAACCATGCAAACCCCAAAAAACAACCAACTCTATGGGGAAAAAAAAACAAATATTCATTTTTGTCATTCCTAATCTAGCCTAAGCTTCTACAGTTTCATTTTACTATAAAATGGGTTCTAGGGTTTATTTTATGCTAAAAACCATAAAAAATAAGAAAAAAATGGGTAAAAATTCACTAACTTGCACTCCACTTCCTCCATTAAAAATTCACTAACTTGCACTCCACTTCCTCCATTGCTAGGTCTCACAACATTATCTACCATCTCGTCCCTTCACAGTTTTGGTCCAGCAACACTTCGTGTTAAATTCTCAGCCTCACCCATTACTCTCACTCTTTGTTCTCCCAAATCATGCAATGCAAATGAGCTCACATGCCCCTCATGCAATTTTTTTATTTTTATGTGATCCATGAGCGTACCGTACTATTCAATGATCGTCTTGTAGGATTAGTGACCGTCTTGTATGGTTAGAGCCATCGATCGTATGACCTCCAACGTCATTACTCTGTTTCTCCCATTCTTTCCCCTTTGTTCTTGCATAACGATCTCTGATCAAGCACTTCATTTTTGTGCTCCATTTCTTCACTCATCAACTCATCACTTGAATATGTCCAATATCTAAACACGCAATCTTAGAATCATGTTTGTCCAAGAATTTTTCTTAATACTATCACTAGCCCTCCTTTGTTGGGGCAAAAGTATAATTTCTCCTCTTATTTTTCTCCTCTCAACTAAAAATCTTATCCAATCCAAATTTGATATGCTCCATGCCAATACTGTATGATTGCTCACACACTCGCTTCATTGAGGTGGTAACTTAAGCCCACTTATCTAACTAATTAGAGCATCATGAGGATACATACCTATGGCTGGTCAACTTGCTAAGTCAAATGAACTTAAAAATCTATCAAAGGCAAAGATTCGAGGATATTCATTCCTTCCATAATTTGGGCATCTTACATTTTTCATGATTTAAGACAACTTTATGTATCCTCCCTCAACTGTCGTTGTGACATGCCAAAAGTCATGGTTAACCATTACCATCCAATTTAAACTCATTCTTGTCATAGTCATCCACCCATTTGGTGTCATATATTTTTACACTACATTATCTACACACATGACAATACAAAAATGGGTATATGTAGACACTTAAAAAATGTCATATTATCCCTTGTGCAGTGTTAATATTTAATTAATTTGGAAAAAGTCTCCAAAAATATAATTATTTTGTATTAAAACATTAATTATCCATCTTAGCCCCTTTTCCCCACTAAGCCCCATCCTACACCTAGCCCATGGTCACCATGTGACCATCCCACTCACCTAGCCTAGGTCCACCTCATCCTAGTCTACCCTTTAACCCTAGCCTACCCTATATCCCTAGTGTACCTCACCCCTACGTTTTACATCCCCATGCACCCATACCCCCTCCCATGCTCATTCAATGCACATGGATGGGGTGAAGACTTTCTCCACCCATTTACATTAATGGTATGAAGACTTCCATAAAAATACCTTAAATGGGATGAATATTTTCTCCACCCCTATGCATTAATGGGGTGTGGTTAACCCATACTCAATTAATGCATATGGGTGGGGTGAGGAATTCCTCCAGCCAAAACAATTGATGAGGCATGATGCACCCATGCCACCTTACCTTCACCTCATCACCCTGTAACCCTTAGCAAAAATCTATAAATAGCCCCTCTATTTCCTTCATTTGCATTATATTATTTGCTTAGAGAAAATCTGCCAAAATAACTCCAACCCACTTGTATGAAATCCATCCCTTGTGCTAACCCCATAGATAGCTTGTTATGTCTCTCTTTGCATACCCTTATTTTGTGAACATGTTACAAATTTAAATTTAGAAAGCCACTAGATTTGGAGTAGAGCTACTTGACAATTGCAGACACCTAATTTTGATACATTGGCAAAGCAATAGGCATAAAACAAGTCATATAGCATCAAAAAACACTCAATCAGCCCAAAACCAATAATTTGGGCATCATCTTCTGCCTTTGATAAATTTTCCACTTGGGGTGCAAATTTTCTAGTGGTAAATTTGATCACCAATTGGAGAATTTTCAAATATTCCAAAAGTCAAATTATGACAAGTCAAATTGGCTATTGATTCAAAATGGTAATTAGAGAGCAAGTTAGTCATTGTCGATTTTGCACCCTAACTGGTGAATTTGTAAAATTATCACAATCTTTTGGTATGAGCTAGGGGTAAGTATATTCCTTCACTCCACTACCTCATTTGACTGCACATGCTTCAACAATGAACCACAATGTAATTTTTGAAATATCTCTAACAAATTCCCCCCTAATCTCTCCTCAAATCCTATTTGAACAACTCTTGGGGTAAGCATTGGAGAGCATTCTCAAGCTAATTACATTCTGCCCATATTATTCTAGCTCTTGCTCTAGTATTCTTCTTTGGCATCTCTAGGAAGCATTCCTTTAGAGGTAATTCAAGCAAGACAAAGAGGGATTGGGGACAAGGAGGAACTATTGCTAAGTGATAGGATTCCTAACACTTATCTCTCCATTCCTTTGCTTCAATTAATTGCATTGTGTTCTCTTAGTGTTGGCCTTGCTAACTTGAATATCCATTTACTTGCATTCCTTTCTACTTTCATGCTTCTAATCTCTTCCTCTGCAGGGTATATATTTTAACATCTAACATCATTATTGCAGGTTTTATTTAGGAATTATTATCATTATTTTAAAATCTAACATCATTATTGCAGGTTTTATTTAGGAATTATTATCATTATTTTAAATCTCTAACATCTCCCTGTAATTATATTTAAGCTTGTTTGGATTGCTTCCCCCATTTTGGACATTAATCTCTTCATTGCAGGGTTCTATTTCATACATTTTCTCTATAAATTCTTTATCATCTATTGTTATTTTCATTTGTAGTTTTATTTCTCTTTATTATTAGCATACTAATCATCCTCTTTCATGTCCATGCTCATTCATTTTTAATTTATCATCATTTGTAGGCATAAAACTTTATCATCTCTCTTTCAAGCACATATAACTTTATTTTGATGAAAATTTTAATCATATAAGCATTCATTTTCATTTCCAATATATTATGGTGTTGGATACAAGACTATCATTGTCTTGTTGTCCCACCAATAACCTTTTCTTAGCCATCATTTCATACATTCATCTCTCTTACTGTTGTAGATTTTATAAATTTATGATAGCACTTATTTTTCACAACATTTGGCATCGTTTCATATTTCTTTTATCAATTTTGCTCTAGTTAGGGGTTGGTTAAGTTATTTCATTGCATTCATGACTCTTTCTTAGATATTTTGAACTTTCTTGCATTCCCAAAATTGTTTAATTATAGCCATTTTGGAGCCCACCCTTTTCCCTTGCACATATCTTCACTCCAATCATCAATTTGTGAATTTTTGGAACTTAGATCCTAAAATTTGTAATTCATAGACTTCACAAACCCTTAGTTCAACCTCACCCTTGCAAAAATTTACAAAATTCCCAAAAATCACTCTAAAATTAACCTTAAAATTATCTCATACCTATTTTAGAACAAAATTACCAATTATTGTAGCAGTTGGTGATTTTGACTCATTGGAATACACAGTGCAAGTTCACCAATTGGAGTGCAAATTTGCCATTGGCGATTTTGCACCTATACTGGTAATTTTGCACAAATCCATTTCCATATTATGGAAGGCAAGCATACTCATTTTTTAATAAATTTGAGGGTCTGATTAGCTACCAAGACAAAAATTCATCTTCTCAACACTTAGACAGACCCCCAAAAATATTAATCGTAACATTTTTGGTCTTTTCTTGAAAGATCAAATTTTCTAGTTTAGGGTTAAATTCATGAGTGGCAATTTTGCACAGGCATCGACTGAGGTAATTCTCCCACTTGGCACCTCTCTAAAATCTATTTCTCAGTATTTCCTATATTTTGTGCCTTGTTTGCTATTATTATTTTTGCTTAAAATCATACTTCATTTGGCAAATTAAGGAACCTTAGTCTAGATTTCAATTTATCTTACAAAACACATTTATATCAGTCAAAATCAAGGAATCCTAGATCAGATTTAAGCTTCTTTTCATTTCCAAGTGCCTAGGTAAGAAATAAAAAAGCATATAGATTTCATTCCAGGATAACTTATATTCTAGTAAAATGTGGTCTTATACTATTCACCGCCCTCTCAGTATAACCTTGTGTTCTTCAATTGGCATCAGAGTGGGTTCCTTCAAAAGAGTTTAATAACTTGAAGAAAAATCTTACAGAAACACATATGGATTCTCAAAATGGATCTTCAGGTAATTCGGCACTATTGTTCAATGGGAACAATTATGCACTTTGGAGTATGAGAATGAAGATTCACCTAATGGCACTGGGGAATGAAATATGGTAAGAAGTTGAGGATGGATACATACCACCAGCTACTCCACCTATAGATAAATATGGTAAGCTCCTACAACTAAATAATTCAAAGGCAATGAATAGAATTTTAAAGGGTTTGCATGAAACAGAGTTTATAAAGGTTATGCATTGCACATAATAAAAGGAAATTTGGGATAAGTTGAAAGGTATATATGAGGGAGACAAAAGGTCAAAAGGGTAAATTTGTAAAATTACAAGAGAACATTTGAAGACCTAAAGATGAATGATGAAGAAAACATTGTTGCATATCTACTTCATGTAGATGAGGTTGTTAACTCCATGCAAAGACTTGGGCTTAAAGTTGAAGAAACAAATGTTTGTGACAAGATTTTAAGGTCACTCCCAAAAAGGTATAGTGAAAAGATTTCAGCTATAGAAGAGTCAAAAGATATTGAACTTTTGACAAGGGATGAATACATGGAATTCTCACAAATTTTGAGATGAGAATAGAAGAGGAACCTATTCCCCAGAAAGAAGAAGCCTTCAAAGTTACAAAGAAGACAAAGGGTAAGAAGTCAGATTCAAGCAATGAGTTATCAAGTGATTAAGAAGTAAATTATGGTAGAAGGAACAAGGAATCAAGAAAGTATAAAGGTATGAAATCAGTTAGATGTTTTAATTGTGGTAAATATTGTCATTATGCAACTAATTTTCCAGAAGCTAGAAATAGTAGTGAAGATGAGAAACAGGATGATAAGAACAGGGAAGCAGGAAATCATAGGTACCAAAATAAAAATAGGTATGGACAACAAAAATAAGAAAATAAGTTTTTCCAAAGGCATAAGAAGAGTTTTTATGCAGACAAGGCAAGAAAGAGTTCAAGTGATAGTGATAACAGGCCCTCAGATAATGAAGAAGAAATTCAATTTTTGGAAGAAGAAAAAGAAGTGGTTAGAAACTGGTTACCGATAATTCTCAAGTGTTTTAGATGTGGTAACTTTGGTCATCTTGAAGATAGTTGTACAAGGAATGAATTCAATTTCAGTGAAGATGAATATCAAGATGCTAGTGAAGGTCTAGAAGAAGAAAGTATTATTATGAAAATAGAAGAAGAATGAAGTGCTTCTAGTGGAAATAAATCAGAAAAATTAGAGGAAGGAAAAGTTGTTATTGAGGGTGAGATTATTTCTGCCCTTGATGCATTAAGGAAGGTAAGAAAGTAGAACTCAAAACTCAAGCTTCAATTTCAAGAATGTGATGAAGAGAAAGGAAATCTTATAGAATATCTAACCAACTCAATAGCTAAGAAAAGGAGATTTAAAGAGAAGTTAGAGGAAAAGGTTCCATAATGTAAAATATTAGAGCATGAAGTAGCTTCACTAAGGAAGGAATTAAAGACAAGCTACACAGGTTTGGGAGAAGCTCAAAGAACTTGGATAAGATTATCAAGGTACAAAGATCTTCATCAAACAAAATAAGTGTTAAGATCCTGCTATAAAATAAACTCAAATAACACACTCTCACACAATTGCTTGGAAATAACTCACATAAACATCACATTAATATAACAAAAATTTGCATAAAGAACAATCTCACAATAGAACTGAATCGCAGGCCTCTTCGAGGGGGCAACCTCCTTCAATACTTCATTAATTTTGCAAAAGATGGTTACATTGGTGCCTTTTCGGGTATTTAAGGAGTTTCCTTCCAAGGTTGGCTTACATGCAAAATGCCACCTGGATTACATGCATAATGCCACCCGAATTACATGCATAGTGCCACTTTGAATTACATGCACAATGCCACTCGAATTACATGCACAATGCCACTCGAATTACATGCACAATGCCACACGAATTACATGCACAATGCCACCTATCTACCATGTGTTACATAAAAAGGGTGCCATTTGTCATAGGCACTACCTAAGCTAAAACTTAGAACATTACAAAATATTAATCATGGGTACTACCCACGTTCACTAGGAATTATTACAAAAGGGGAGTTATTACATTAAGGGTTAGGATGAGATCCTAACATGCCCTTCTCCTTAAAGGAGCTTTGTCCTCAAAGCTAAAAAATGAGGAAACTGTTGCTGGAGTTGATGTAGAGACTCCCATGTAGCATCCTCAGGTTGAAGTCCACGCCACTGAACCATGACCTCTATGATGGTACGGTTGTGCAGAGTGCGAGTTCGACGATCCAGCAGCTGCTTCGATGCAAGTAAGATGGAGCCTTCTTCATCCAATTCAGGGAGTGTTGATTGAACCTGTACCTTTGTGCCCACAACTTTCTTGAGAAGGGAAACATGAAAAACAGGGTGGATCTTGGAAGTGGGGGGAAGAGCCAATTTGTAAGTTGTTGGACCAATCCGTTGCAGAACCTGATAAGGACCATAGAATTTTGGAGCAAGCTTCTGACACCTGCGGAGTTGTAGGGATGATTGTTTGTATGGCTGCAAGTGAAGGAAGACCATATCACCCACATCAAAACTATGCTCAGAACGATGCTGATCAGCTTGTTTGCGCATCCGATTCTGGGCCATGTTCAAATTTTTCTTGAGTTGGCGGAGGACCTCGGTGTGTTGACTCAGAGCATTGTCGACGGCCTGGACCTTGGAGCTGCCCAGAATGTAGGAGGAAGGCGTGAGTGGAGGGCACCCGTAAATTGCCTCAAATGGTGTGAGTTTGGTGGTGGTATGATAGGAAGTGTTGTACCACCATTCAGCCAAAGAAAGCCATTTTGCCCAATGATTAGGATGATCAGAGGCAAAGCAGCGAAGGTAGGTTTCCAAGCATTTATTAACAACCTCTATTTGACCATCCATTTGCGGATGGTAGGCTGAACTCATTTTGAGCTGAGTCCCCGCAACTTAAACAACTCTTGCCAAAAATTGCTAGTAAAGGTGGGATCACGATCAGATACAATGGAGGCGGGCATGCCATGAAGGCGAAATATGGAGTCAAGAAAAGTTTGGGCAATAGTGGATGCTGTGTAAGGATGGGTTAGGGCACAAAAGTGAGCATACTTTGAAAGGTGGTCCACTACCACAAAAATAATAGACTTGCCTCTAGATTTAGGTAGCCCTTCTATGAAGTCCATGGAGATGTCAGTCCACACCTGATCTGGTATCGGTAATGGTTGAAGAGTGCCTGGGGAGCGCACTGTTTCTCCTTTCATCCGTTGACAAGTGTCGCAATCCGCTACAAAAGAGCGAATGTCCTATTTCATGCCTTTCCAAAAGAAGGTGCGCTTGAGTCGTTCATAAGTTTTTAGGAACCCTGAATGGCCAGCAGATGGAGTAGCATGTGATTCCTTCATGAGGAGATCTCGAAGTGGGGACTTAGGAGGAAGAACCAGGCATTGATGGTAACACAAATCTTGGCCATCCCAACTATATCCTGGTGTAGACTCTGGATCATCCCTAAGTGAAGCAACCAGGTCTTTCAAATCTGCATCCTGAAGTATTTCTTGACGTAAGGGCTCAATCCATTGGGGCAATGGTGCAGAGATGGCACACAACATACTAAGGGCCTCAAATTTGCGAGAGAGAGCATTTGCCACAAGATTTTCATTCCCTTTTTTGTACGTGATGTCATAATCATAGCCCATGAGTTTTGATACCCACTTTTGTTGCTCGGGAGTGGCAACTCGTTGTTCTAGAAAGTATTTAAGGCTCTGGTGGTCAGTTTTGATGGAGAAATGGTGCCCAATGAGGTAAGGCCGCCAATGTAGGACTACATGCAATATTGCCAACATTTCCTTAGCATATGTGGATTTTCCCAGATTGCGATCAGATAGGGCTTTGCTGGTAAAAGCCAAAGGGCGTCCTTCTTGCATCAATACTGCCCCAATACCACGACCAGAAGCGTCACTTTCAATGACAAATTTTTTTGAGAAGTCTGGCATGGCTAAAATCGGAGTGGTGGTCATGGCATGTTTGAGGTCCAGGAATGCTTGCTCAGCCGGCCTTGTCCACATAAAAGAATCCTTCTTCAACATGGAGGTGAGGGGGGCGGCTATCTTTCCATAATTGCAGACAAATTTATGGTAATATCCTGTAAGTCCTAAAAATCCTCGAAGTCCCTTGAGTGTGTGAGGTTTTGGCCATTCTTGGACTGCTTGGATCTTCTTAGGGTCAACCTTGACACCATCCTTTGAGACAATGTGTCCTAGATATTCTACTTCAGTCAAACCAAAGGAGCACTTGGACCTTTTTGCAAACAATTTATGGTTGACCAGTAGTTGGAGAGTTTGATCTACATGATTGAGATGCTCTTCCCATGTGTGACTGTAAATCAAGATGTCATCGAAGAACACAAGGATGAACTTCCGCAAGAAGGGGCGAAAGATGTTGTTCATCAGGATTTGGAATGTGGAAGGAGCATTTGTGAGACCAAATGACATTACCAAGAATTCATAATGACCTTCATGAGTGCGAAAAGCAGTTTTAGGAATATCTTCATCCCTAAGCCGGATATGATGGTACCCAGAGAAAAGGTCTAGCTTGGTGAAGTACATGGTCCCATGTAATTCATCTAGTAATTCATCAACCACAGGGATAGGAAATTTATCCTTGACCGTTATCTTGTTGAGCTCTCGGTAGTCAATACACAATCACCAAGAGCCATCCTTCTTGAGGACCAAGAAGACCGGTGCGAGTAGGGACTAGTACTAGGCCAAATGACACCCGCCTTGAGTAATTCCTGTATCATCTTCTCAATCTCTGACTTCATGGCATGGGGGTATCTGTACGGGCAGATATTGGAAGGTGTACTATCTGGCAATAATGGAATGGCATGGTCATGAGAGTGATGCGATGTAGTGTGATTGGTTCTGAAAATATGGCCTCATGTTTGTGGAGAACCTGTTGCATGTCTGGTGGAATTTCACCCATTGGGGATGTGGATGGTTGGATGGATAATAGTTGTGCAATGACCCCACGTGATGATTTCTTTAGCAATTTCTCCATGCCGTTTGAACTGATAATTTGAGGTGTTCCTGCTGGGGAGCCCTTGATGATGTGTGTTTGGCCATTCTGGGAGAACTGCATCCAAAGTTCAGCAAAGTTCCAACTGATAGTGCCCAGTGTACTCAACCATTGAGATCCCAAAACAATATCACATCCACCCAACTGGAGGGCAAACATGTCTCGCTTGAGTGCATAGTCCCCTATCTGGATTTTAACATTGCGACACTTTCCCTTACAAGGTAAGGTTCCCCCGTTGGCTACCATGACCTCAAAGGAGTTACAAGTGTGGATATAGCAATTTTCCCGTTGAGCAACTCTAGGGTCAATAAAGTTGTGTGTGCTTCCCGAGTCCAAAAGGATGGAAAGACGTTGGCCCTTGAAAAATCCTGTAACCTTCATGGTTTGAGGGGTAGTAATGCCTGCAAGGGCATGGACTGTAATTGCTGTTTCAGGTTCCTATTTCACTTCTTCTTGTGGAGGAGGTGTTTCTGGAGGGTCCTCATCCTTATCACTCTCATCAGAGGTATCAGGTTCTTCAACATCGATCAGGAACAATTTTTTGTGTGCACACTTATGCCCTTTGAAAAACTTTTCATCACAATTATAGCATAATCCTTGGGCACGACGTGCATCCATCTCTTCGGTGGTGAGGCACTTTGGTGCAGCAAGTTTATTATCAACTGGGTTTTGGGCTCTAGGAGGAAATGAAGGTCTATTTTGTAGAAACTTTGATGGGCGTCTTTGGGCAGAGAGTTTAGATTCGGCCAGACGGGCCAAACTGATAGCTTCCATCATAGTTCGTGGTTTCAACATTTTGACTTCTGCTTGGAGTTCCATCTTCAACCCACTGATATAACAACTCTGGAAGAACCCTTCACTCAATCCTCTTGTTCGATTGGCCAATTTTTCAAATTGAGCTTGGTACTCTCGAACTGACCCTAGTTGTTGTAGTTTGGATAAGGCTCCTGTGAAGTCCTCAAACTCACTAGGACCAAATCGAGTGAGTATTTGGGATTCAAAATCCTCCCAAGAGAGATTTGGGTAGGTAAGACGCAACCATTGAAACCGGTGTAGAGCCCTCGGATTCCAAGTTAAAGGAAGCCATCTCGGACTCGATGAAATACTCGGTACATTATGAAGTCGAAAGAATTGGTCAACCCGACATAGCCACCCATCAACATCCTTCCCATTGAATTTGGGAAAGTCCAACTTGGTCATTCTGAAGGGTGTATCATGGTCACGATTCCTTGTAGAACTCTCAGCTTGGTATTCTGATTTGGGTGGTTCTCTTCTCAGTTTGCTGTCCACTTCAGTCAATGCTTCTTCTAAGCGATTGCTAGTGGCCTCATGCTCTAGGCGAAGACCTTGGACTTCTTCCCTTATGGAGTGAAAAGCCGAGTTCAAGTTCTCAATGGCTTTTATTAGGGAATCCAAGTGTTCTAGTTCTTTCTGGTGTCCACGAGTACCCTGGGCCATTTTTTGACCTTTTGTGACCAGTTACTAAAAATAGAATTGAATTTTTTGACTTACTATTTTTAGTAAGTGCCCAAAAAAGTGCTTGGGTGCTATATATCAAAATGATCAGTAGGAGGAGGTGGTCACAATGAGCTATATCTCTTAACACTACTTTTTGGCACCCCAGATTTTTTTTTTTTATCTCCTGTTTTGCTGAGTCTAACGGTGTTTACAGATTCTGATTCTGAGCTACTGAGCAAAAGTTGGGTACTGGAGCACTATCTAAAATTGGCCGTGTTTCACACTCAAGATTCTCTGTATTTTGCAGGTGACTGATATGACAGTTCTGTTCTGACTCTGAAGACTGTGAATTCCGCCACTGATCGTGTCGACCTCTCTCGACTCGATCGACTCGATCGTGATCGCCACTATAAATTTGACTGTTACTCTCCAAACTTTCAACTTAAGTGTCACCCTCATGGCTTATCCCGAATGCATGTCCCTTATGTTATTTTTTTGGTAGAGGACTCCTTTCTCATATGCTCACTTTTGAAATGCAGGTTTACGAACGGGGGTGTTTGGATTCTTATTTTTATTTTTATTTTTGCATTTTTTACAAAGTTGCGCTTTAACAGAACCGGGGAATGCTAAGTATAGGAGTATGTACCACCCATAGGCCCTCTAATATACCGACAGAGACGAACAATAGTGCTCAGACCAATATTTCGTGCCACTACTCAAGGAGGATTCCACACATACCCTTGAGCACACTACCTGCCTCTCTGACAATACGGGAGGGTAATCGTCCAGGATGCTGTGTCCCATAGACTATGAGTAATACAAGGCCGAAGAGCTTCCTAATGGCTAAAAGTTTGTTTAATCCTAGATGGTCTCCCGATATACCCGAAGATACGTGGGAGCTCAAGTCCGTGCGCGAGTTCTGTCTGAGGCCTGGGTATTGGAGCCTGATTGCCCCTCACTTCACTAGACGCTTTATGGGCTATCTAGCTTAGCCAATAACGACAGATCCTTCGCGATATTTTAAAACCCCCGATACAGGGTTTCTACCTACTCAACTAATAATATATTTTTTTGTTTTTGGTCTGGAAAAAAAAAACACTGTATTTTTTTTTGGATTTTTTTAATAAGGAAAAATAGAATGGAAAAAACACACGAAATTTATACCTAACAAAGTGGATTGGATGGCAAGAATCGTTGCGATTATCAGCAGAACTTGGCCCTAGAAAGTGCTCTGATACCACTTGTTAAGATCCTGCTATAAAATAAACTCAAATAACACACTCTCACACAATTGCTTGGAAATAACTCACATAAACATCACATTAATATAACAGAAATTTGCATAAAGAACAATCTCACAATAGAACTGAATTGCAGGCCTCTTCGAGGGGGCAACCTCCTTCAATACTTCATTAATTTTGCAAAAGATGGTTACATTGGTGCCTTTTCGGGTATTTAAGGAGTTTCCTTCCAAGGTTGGCTTACATGCAAAATGCCACCTGGATTACATGCATAATGCCACCCGAATTACATGCATAGTGCCACTTTGAATTACATGCACAATGCCACTCGAATTACATGCACAATGCCACTCGAATTACATGCACAATGCCACCTATCTACCATGTGTTACATAAAAAGGGTGCCATTTGTCATAGGCACTACCTAAGCTAAAACTTAGAACATTACAAAATATTAATCATGGGTACTACCTACGTTCACTAGGAATTATTACAAAAGGGGAGTTATTACATTAAGGGTTAGGATGAGATCCTAACAATAAGACTTGGTTTTGAATAGGTACAAAGATAACAAGGAGAGGAGTCAATCTCAAGCTCCAAGGAAGAAGAAGCTTCAGAAGAAGAAAGTGTAATAGAGAGTGAGACTTCTGTGGAATATTTGAACAATAGAAATTTCAACAAGAAAAGGAACAATGCACAAAGAAGGAACATATGGAACATGAAACATCATAGGGTAAAATATACTAAGAGACCAAAGGGATCAAGACAAGGTAGTTTCAATGGATGATGCTTCTCATATCACAGGTTTGGGCATAAGGCTACATAGTTCAGGACACATGAAAGATAGGAATATGGGAATTTTAAAAATAGGCATCTCTTTCAAGGGTATTGTCACTCTTGTAATAAATTTGGTTATAAGGTAGTTTACTGTAGGGTTCATAATAGGAATGGATATGGATTCACCAGGAGGAACTACAAGATATTTGCACCTTCAAGGAATCACAACATTAAGTGCTATAAGTACAATAATATTGGGCACACAACTAAGTGGTGTAGAGTAGAGTTTCCAAATACAAGTAGGGACAAGAATATTCAAAGGAATCAGAAGGATCAGTTAAGGAAGAAGTTGGACAAAGGTAAAGAGCAGTGTACACTGGGAGTAGAGATACTCCCACCCTAAAATTAACCACCTCAAGAGAGGAGTTGAGGGAGGGGCTAAGCTAAGAGTCTCATTCTTAGCCCCAAGACCCAAAGGTGGCCCTTTGCCATTGATGAAAAAGGGGGAGATATTTGAGCTAGGGGGAGAGCATTTAGTCAGGGGGAGCAATTTTTCAAGGGGGGTAGCTTTTGAAAAAAAGAAAAAGGAATGGTTAAAAAAGGGGTTGCCATCAATGACAAAGGGGGCGATTTTTGAAAATTTTGAGTAGTTTTGTTGTCATTGATGTCAAGAGAGGATTGTTTCAATTTCATCATCATTAAGGAAATCAAGTGGTTTTTCCAAAAGCAAGAAGGTCTTGAAAAGGAATAGAATATAATATTTATTTTTAATATTATATGCCTAAAAAGTCCCAAAGGATGAAGACCCAAGGAAGAAGAATAAATTTTAAATTAAATAATATTATATTATTTAATATCATCGGACAAATTGATGAGGTGAAGTATACAGGGTCCAAGAGATTTTTAAAATAATTTATTCTTGAAAAAACCCATGAAGCAACTTGCAAAAGATTTAAATTAATCTATTTAAATTAAAATATTATAACCCATGGTTAAAATTTTAATTTAAATAAATAATGGATGACAAATGTTTTTAAATTTTAATATTTAAAATCTAAATTTGATTTTCAAAATTGAATGATGGGCCGACGAGTTATGTGCAAGTGAAAACATGTATAAAATGGGAAATCGAATTCTCATTTTATTTCTCCTTAACCAATGCTATTAAGTGTTGTGCTATGCTAATGTTAATTCGTGCACTTCGTGTTTGAGAGAAGAGGTTTTGGTGCTTTGAAAAGGGAAGACAAGGTACAAGTTTTGAAAAATGTGCAAGTTAAAGGAGGTACCACCGACGGTGGTAGCACAGGTGGGAGTTGAGGCCAAGCGAAAGTGTTGAGAGGGAATATACGTGGGTTTGATTCATGCTGTGTGCTTTGCAAGGGAAAATGTTTTGGTTTTACGTGCTAGAGGACAGAAGACATAAGGGATAAAATTTAAATCATGCGCCTTGAGTTTTTTGTGGGCTCATAGCCCAACCGGTTGCCTAGCATTGGCTAGGGTGTTGAGGAAGCAAGGTTGTGAGTTTGAATTTGGCTGGAAATATTTTTGGGCAAAGTGAAAATAAAAGGTATGCAATTTATGATTTGATTTTTCAAAGGTTTTTGATATTCGAAAATTCACTTTAAAGGTTGCGTGAAATTTGAAAGGTTAGCTTGTGAGTTTTAGGGAGATATAAGGTGTAAGGAAATTAAAATATTTTATTTTAATATTGGTGGTTAGAATTTGTTCAATGAGATAGGAGTTATAAGGTTTGCAAAGGAAATTATATTTTATTTTGAGATAAAGCTATGATGTGTTAATTGTTTTGAGAGGAGAAATAAGGTGACTAAAGAAAATTATTGTGGTTGTTTTCTTTATCAAAATTGTTGTCTTATATTTTGAAAGTGTGGAGATTATAAGGTGTATTTAAGACTTGTTATTTTTGTATAGAAAAATAATTATTGGAAAAATATTTACAAGGAGATTTTGAGAAATATTGTTGTCACCTAAAAATATCCAGTATATTGGCAAATAATATTTGATTATGGTTAAGACAAGTTTTGAAGACATATCTCCATCAAAACAAAAGGTATGGACACATCTTCCTATGAGTGAAATATTGTTGGATTGAATGTTGTGAAATGCAAGGTTGGAGTGAAAATGATTGTTTGATAAGCATTGTTGGAAATATTTGAGTGAGTGTTCTTATGCATGATTAGGGTTTGTGAAAGATCATGAGTATCATTGTTATGTGAAGTTGAGTACAATCTGAAGAACCCAAGCTTATACTGAGAGGGGGGGGTGAACAGTATAAGACCACTTTTTAATTTTGCTTTAAAATCAACTTTCAAAATAGTATAATGCAGTGTATAGATAGAAGTAATAACAACAGTAATCAAAGCAATGCACAACACACCATCCACAAAGTGACACAACAATTTACGTGGTTCACCCAATGTGGGCTACTCCACGGATAAAACTTTTCTCTAAAAGTTATATCAAAGTTCTTTGGGAAACCTTCCCAATTACAAAGTTTATGGGCACCAACCCAAAGGAGACACCTTCCCCTAGCTCTGCTCTTAGTGGTGATCCTCTAGAAGACCTCTACCTCCTCTCGCCCTTAGCAAGTGGAACTCTATCCATAGAAGACACCTGTCTTCCCTGCTCTGGGTCGGAGATCTCTGTCCTCAACTCTATCACTACAAAGCCGTTCCTCAAATTTGCACCAAACACAGTCCTTCGGTCTAGCACAAATCTGTCCTCTTCCTCTGTTCTTTTTTGTTACAGTCGCACTTGGTTGAAACCAACTTTTCACTGTCTACGCATACACAGCAACACTCGATCAACTTATGCACTTCTGCGAAAACACAGCAACACAGTCTTCGCACACTCTTCGCAAACACAGTAGCATAGTCTTCGCACTCTCTGCTCAAACATAGTAGCATAGTTTTTGCACACTCTACGCAAACAAGCGGGCCCACACTCATGCAAACACAGCATTCGATCAGACTTCCACTTATGCACCTCTACGATCGAACTTCTCCCGCACTCTATCTGCGCAAATCACACTTCGAACGCACACTTGATCGATGCCAAACTCTTCAAGCAGCCCTCCTTTTATACTCACAATCTCAAGATTGAAATCTTGGTCTTAGTCGACTGTTTACCCTTCAACCACGTCGGCTGCAAAACCCTACGCTGCGTCGGCCCAGATTTAACTCTGTCGGCTTCACTGCCTCCCTGTAGCTTCTGGCATGAAACTTCAACATGTCATGATATCATGACACCTTTGCCTATCGTACACCTTCTATTGCTTGTTGTCACGAAATCATGACACTTTTGCCTTTGTCTACCTTGACAACGTGCTTGTCGCGAAATCGTGACACTTCGAACTTTTGTTGATGTCATCTTCACTCCTATCGTGAAATCATGACGCTTTAGACTTCAAAGCCTTCTTCTCCGCTTTTGTCATGAAATCGTGACACATTTTATTCTGTTGATGTCATCTCCAACTCTGTCACGAAATCGTGACCCTTCTTGCTTCTTCAACCTTTTCATAACTTCACCAAACAAAAGAACATGTCGTGAAATCATGATGCTTTTGTCTACAAAGCCTTCCTCTCTACTTCTGTCGCAAAATCGTGACACTTCTCCTATAGAAGACCTGCTTCTAGTTTTTGTCGTGAAATCGTGACACTTTCTCCAACTGAATGCTACCAACTCAACCTGTTGTGAAATCGTGACACTTTCTGCATTCGCAAGCTTTCTTTCATCAAATCCTATTGTTGACTCTTCCTTTATGTCTGAAATTAATTTCTCTTCAACTTTTACATGTCATAAAATCATGCACTTTTTTACATCACAGTCACAACATTCTCTTCTTTGTAGCCTGTCATGAAATTGCGACGCTTCTTGTTTCAGACTCTTCCTTTTGTTGCATGTCACGAAATCGTGACACTTTCTCGTCCGAACAACTTTCCTGGCAATGTGTCATGAAATCGTGACACTTTTATTTCTCTGCCTTCCTACACTTTTGGACTCACGAAAATGCGACATGTCGTGAAATCGTGACACTTTCTATTTTGCTCTGCTTCTTTGTAAACATGTCACGAAATCATGACAGTTTTGCCTGCTTCGTCTCTACCTTCCAGCATGTCACGAAATCGTGACAGCTTTGCCAAAATTTTCTCTCTCCTCAAACATGTCACGAAATCGTGACAGTTTTTCCAGCCACCTGCATACTTTTTCTAACTTATCTTTTTTTTTGAGCTTTTGCAACTGGGCTACTCTAATTTTCTTGGAAACTTACTGACCATGCTGAAACCTTCATCAAAACACATTATTTGACATAAAAACAAATTGCTTCAAGAACTCCTTGACATCAATGACAAAAACTACACTTGAGCAAAGGCAATGTACTCAAGGTACCCAAAATTGCCAACAATATCCCCCTTTGTCATTGATGGCAAACCTTTACTAAAAGCACATCTTCAAGAGCCAAAACTGAAATCAATTTGAGCTGACAACTGAGAATCTTTCTTTGAAGTTTTGCTCCCCCTGACTTGAAGCTTTCCTCTTCACTTGAAGCTCTCCCCCTTACTCATATCTCTCCCCCTTACTCAAATCTCTCCCCCTTTGTCATCAATGGCAAAGGGTCACCTTTGGGGCTTGGGACTAAGAATGAGTCTCTTTGCTTAGTCCCTCCCCCACCTCCTATTAAGGTGATTTAAAACAAGGGTGGGAGTAAAACTCCCATTAGGCACTCATCATCATCAGTGTCTACAATTTCTTTGTCGGGCCTTCTCTTGAACTCTTTGTCAATGTTTCTATTCTTGGCACTTTTCTTGTTCTTTTTCTCATCTCTTTTCTTGTCCACACCTTGATCCTTGGACCTGTTTATACCACTGTTCCTGTTCCTGTACCTTGGAAGATCAGCTCTGCACTGTCTGGCTGTGTGACCTGCATTGTTGCACTTATAGCAAGTAACAATATTATTTCTTTCAGGCATAGTTGTTCTTTGAATTCGCCTGTTCTGACTAACCTAGTTTCTGATATTTGCCTTGCAAAAAATTGCTTTATGCCCAAACTGATTGCAAGAGTAACAATACCCTTGGAAGAAATTACCACTTCTGAAATTATTGTTAACCTTCTTCATTTGAGACATGCAATGTGCAGCCATGTGACCAAACCTGTAACACGCAAAACATCTGTCGTGAAATTTTCCTTTATCTGACCTTTTGGGTCCTGAAAAATTTTTCTTTGCATTCTGAATTTCGTTTTCTATTTTTGCGCATTGATCACTCATGGACTCATGTTCTGAAATACTTTCTTCATCAGAACTCTCTTCCTTTTGGAATCTCTTGCTAGATTCCCCAACTTGTTCTTTGAGCGGTTTAACAAAGCCAAGACCTATTTTATCTATTGGATTTCTTTGACCTTTGATGAGAGACTTAACCCTTTTGGAGCTATCTTGAAACCTGTACAGCTTATCCTTGTACTCTTTAATTTCCACTTCTAGAGAGGCCATTTTCTGTTCCAACTTATTATACTCAAGCATCTTAGACTCTAACTCATCCTTGAGTTCTTATGTTTTAGCTATAGAGAAGTCAAGACTTTCTATAAGATCGTCTCTCTCCATACAACATTCATCTAACTTAATCTTGAGTCTATCATTCTTCTTTCTTTCCTTTTTCAAAACACTAAGAGCATTATTGAGTTCACATTCAAGATCCTCTATTTGATTGCACTTTGAATTATCAAGGCCTTTTTCAGATTTCTTATCACTAGAGGTGCTACCCTTTTCAAAAACCATACATGCATCTTCCTTATCATTTTCTGAAGCATCCTCATACATACCAGCAACCAATTCATTATTTGTGCAATCATCCTCAAGGTGCCCAAAATTTCCACATCTAAAACATTTCATGACAGTGAATTTATGTTTCGAATCTTCTTCCTTTTCTGAAATGAACAGCTTCTCATTTTCATTATCACTAGAAGAGCTTTCACTATCACTGCTAGAACACTTACTTGCTTTGTCCAGATAGAAGCTCTTCTTGTTCTTGTGTGAATACTTCTTTCCTTGATTGATGTGCTCATATTTGTTCTTTCTGTAATACCTGTGCTTTTTCAGAATCCTTACTCTTAACATCCTGTATATCTTCATCACTTTCATTCTTGGAAAAAGTACAGTCAGTAGCATAATGACCAAACTTTCCATAGTTGAAACATCTTATATTTTTCTTGCTTTTGTGCTTTCTAGAGAACTTGCCCTTCTTGCTATAATTTGCCTCTTTCTCACTAGAAGACTCATCACTCTCTTGAATCTGTTTGCCCTTTGATTTCTTGGTAGCTTTGAAAGCTGCCTCTTTCTTTACATCAACTTTCACTTGAGTTCTCAGCTCAAATGCTGCAAGATTACTATGGAGCTCATCTTTTTTCAACTTATCTAAATCTTTAGCTTTCTCAATAGTAGAATTATTTTCACTAAATCTATTAGGAAGAGATCTTAAAATCTTATCACACACATCATTTTCAGCAAGTTCAAGACCTAAGTCTTTCATAGAATTAACAACTTCATCCATACGGAGCATGTAGTCACTAATATTTTCATCATCATTCATCGTGAGTTGTTCAAACATACCTTTGAAGTGTCTCAACTTGGCCTTTCAGACATTTACATCACCTGTGTGAACCACTTGTAGTTGTTTCCACATTTCACTAGTTGTCTTGTAGTGAATCACCTTGGTAAGATCTACCTTCTGTAAACCTTTGAAGATTGCATTCATTGGTTTTGAATTGTTGTGATGTAGGAGCCTGTATTCTTTAGTATAAGTACCATTTACAGGAATAGTGTACCCATATTCAATTACTTCCCAAACCTCATTACCAAGAGCCATTAGATAAACCTTCATTCTTGCACTCCACAGATCGAAATTTGATCCATAAAGAATAGGTGCTGCATTGCCACTTGAATAATCCATTATGTTCTTAACCAGATATTTCTCCAAGCTATTAAACCTTTTCGAAGGAACCCACTCTGATACCAATTGAAGAACACAAGCTTATACTGAGAGGGGGGGTGAATAGTATAAGACCACTTTTTAATTTGCTTTAAAATCAACTTTCAAAACAATATAATGCAGTGTATAGATAGCAGTAATCAAAGCAATGCACAACACACCATCCACAAAGTGACACAACAATTTACGTGGTTCACCCAATGTGGGCTACTCCATGGATAAAACTTTTCTCTAAAAGTTATATCATAGTTCTTTGGGAAACCTTCCCAATTACAAAGTTTATGGGCACCAACCCAAAGGAGACACCTTCCCCTAGCTCTGCTCTTAGTGGTGATCCTCTAGAAGACCTCTACCTCCTCTGCCCTTAGCAAGTGGAACTCTATCCACAGAAGACACCTGTCTTCCCTGCTCTAGCTGGAGATCTCTGTCCTCAACTCTATCACTGCAAAGCCATTCCTAAAATTTGCACCAAACACTGTCCTTTAGTCTAGCACAAATTTGTCCTCTTCCTCTGTTCTTTTCTGTTACAGCCGCACTTGGTTGAAACCAACTTTTCATTGTCTGCGCATACACAGCAGCACTCGTTCAACTTATGCACTTCTACGAAAACATAGCAACACAGTCTTCGCACACTCTTCAAAAAAATAGTAGCATAGTCTTTGCACTCTTTGCTCAAACATAGTACCACAGTTTTCGCACACTCTGTACAAACATAGTAGCATAGTTTTTGCACACTCTGCGTAAACACAGTATTCAATCAGACTTCCACTTATGCACCTCTGTGATTGAACTTCTCCTCGCACTCTATTTGTGCAAATAACACTTCAAACGAACACTTGATCGATGCCAAACTCTTCAAGCAGCCCTCCTTTTATACTCACAATCTCAAGATTGAAATCTTGGTCTTAGTTGGTTGTTTACCCTTCAACCACGTCGGTTACAAAAGCCTATGCTATGTTGGTCCAGATTTAACTTTGTTGGCTTCACTGCCTCCCTGTAGCTTCTAGCGCGAAACTTCAACATGTCACGATATCGCGACACCTTTGCCTACCGTACACCTTCTATTGCTTGTTGTCACAAAATCGTGACACTTTTTGCCTTTGTCTGCCTTGACAACGTGCTTGTCATGAAATCACTACACTTCTAACTTTTGCTGACGTCATCTTCACTCCTGTCATGAAATCATGACGCTTTAGACTTCAAAGCCTTCTTCTCTGCTTTTGTCATGAAATCATGACACATCTGCTTCTGCTGATGTCAACTGCAACTCTATCACGAAATCATGACCCTTCTTGCTTCTTCAACCTTTTCTTGGCTTGAACTAGCGAAAATGAAACATGTCACGAAATTATGATGATTTCGTTGCCTTAAGCTCTTTTTTGCCATATGCCCGCGAAACTAGAACATGTCGCAAAATCATGACGCTTTTGTCTACAAAGCCTTCCTCTCTGCTTCTGTCATGAAATCATGACACCTCCTATAGAAGACCTGCTTCCAGTTTCTATTGTGAAATCGTGACACTTTCTCCAACTGAACGCTGCCAACTCAACCTGTCACGAAATCGTGACACTTTTTGCATCCGTACAACTTCTTTATACTTCACAAAATCGTGACCTTCTTTTCGACTCTTCCTTTCTACATGTCACGAAATCGTGACACTCTTTCTTCAAGCTTTTCAGCATGTACGAAATCGTGACAGTCCTTACTTTATTTTTGTAACATGTCATCGAAGTCACAACAATCCTCACTTTGTCTCTTCAAATCTTTTTTTCATGTCGCGAAATCGTGACACTTTTCCTTTCGGACTCTCTCTCCTGCAACATGTCACGAAATCGTGACACTTTCTCGTCCGAACAACTTTCCTGGCAATGTGTCACGAAATCGTGACACTTTTCTTTCTCTGCCTTCCTACACTTTTCGAGTCGCGAAAATGCGACATGTCGTGAAATCGTGACACTTTCTATTTTGCTCTGCTTCTCTGCCAACATGTCACGAAATCGTGATAGTTTTGCCTGCTTCGTCTCTGCCTTCCAGCATGTCGTGAAATCATGATAGTTTTGCCAAAACTTTCTCTCTCCTCAAACATGTCATGAAATCATGACAGTTTTGCCAACACTTTCTCTCTCCTAAAACATGTCACGAAATCGTGATAGTTTTTCCAACCGCCTGCATACTTTTTCTAACTTATCTTTTTCTTGATCTTTTGCAACTGGGCTACTCTGATTTTCTTGGAAACTTACTGACCATGCTGAAACCTTCATCAAAACACATTCTTTGACATAAAAACAAATTGCTTCAAGAACTCCTTGACATCAATGACAACAACTACACTTGAGCAAAGGCAATGTACTCAAGGTACCCAAAATTGCCAACAATCTCCCCCTTTGTCATTGATGGCAAACCTTTACTAAAAGCACATCTTCAAGAGCCAAAACTGAAATCAATCTGAGCTGACAACTGAGAATATTTCTTTGAAGTTTTGCTCCCCCTGACTTGAAGCTTTCCTCTTCACTTGAAGCTCTCCCCCTTACTCATATCTCTCCCCCTTACTCAAATCTCTCCCCCTTTGTCATCAATGGCAAAGGGTCACCTTTGGGGCTCGGGACTAAGAATGAGCCTCTTAGCTTAGTCCCTCCCCCACCTCCTATTAAGGTGATTTAAAACAAGGGTGGGAGTAAAACTCCCATTAGGCACTCATCATCATCAGTGTCTACAATTTCTTTGCTTGGCCTTCTCTTGAACTCTTTGTCAATGTTTCTGTTCTTGGCACTTTTCTTGTTCTTGTTCTCATCTCTTTTCTTGTCCACACCTTGATCCTTGGACCTGTTTATACCACTGTTCCTATTCTTGTACCTTGGAAGATCAGCTCTGCACTGTCTGGTTGTGTGACCTGCATTGTTGCACTTATAGCAAGTAACAATATTATTTCTTTCGAGCATAGTTGTTCTTTGAATCCGCCTGTTCTGACTAACCTAGTTTCTGATATTTGCCTTGCAAAAAATTGCTTTATGCCCAAACTGATTGCAAGAGTAACAATACCCTTGGAAGAAATTACCACTTCTGAAATTATTGTTAACCTTCTTCATTTGAGACATGCAATGTGCAGCCATGTGACCAAACCTGTAACACGCAAAACATCTGCCGTGAAATTTTCCTTTATACGACCTCTTGGGTCCTGAAAACTTTTTCTTCGCATTCTGAATTTCGTTTTCTATTTCTGCACATCGATCACTCACGGACTCATGTTCTGAAGTACTTTCTTCATCAGAACTCTCTTCCTTTTGGAATCTCTTGCTAGATTCCCCAACCTGTTCTTTGAGCGGTTTAACAAAGCCAAGACCTATTTTATCTGTTGGATTTCTTTGACCTTTGATGAGAGACTTAACCCTTTTGGAGCTATCTTGAAACCTGTATAGCTTATCCTTGTACTCTTTAATTTCCACTTCCAGAGAGGCCATTTTCTGTTCCAACTTATTATACTCAAGAATCTTAGACTCTAACTCATCCTTGAGTTCCTGTGTTTTAGCTATAGAGAAGTCAAGACTTTCTATAAGATCGTCTCTCTCCATACAACATTCATCTAACTTAATCTTGAGTCTATCATTCTTCTTTCTTTCCTTTTTCAAAACACTAAGAGCATTATTGAGTTCACATTCAAGATCCTCTATTTGATTGCACTTTGAATTATCAAGGCCTTTTTCAGATTTCTTATCACTAGAGGTGCTACCCTTTTCAAAAACCATACATGCATCTTCCTTATCATTTTCTCAAGCATCCTCATACATACTAGCAACCAATTCATTATTTGTGCAATCATCCTCAAGGTGCCCAAAATTTCCACATCTAAAACATTTCATGACAGTGAATTTATGTTTCGGTTCTTCCTCCTTTTCTGAAATGAACAACATCTCATTTTCATTATCACTAGAAGAGCTTTCACTATCACTTCTAGAACACTTACTTGCTTTGTCCAGATAGAAGCTCTTCTTGTTCTTGTGTGAATACCTCTTTCCTTGATTGTTGTGCTCATCTTTGTTCTTTCTGTAATACCTGTGCTTTTCAGAATCCTTGCTCTTAACATCCTGTATATCTTCATCACTTTCATTCTTGGAAACAAGATACGATCAGTAGCATAATGACCAAACTTTCCACAGTTGAAACATCTTATATTTTTCTTGCTTTTGTGCTTTCTAGAGAACTTGCCTTTCTTGCTGTAATATGCCTCTTCCTCACTAGAAGACTCATCACTCTCTTGAATCTGTTTGCCCTTTGATTTCTTGGTAGCTTTGAAAGTCGCCTCTTTCTTTACATCAACTTTCACTTGAGTTCTCAGCTCAAATGCTGCAAGAATACTATGGAGCTCATCCTTTTTCAACTTATCTAAATCTTTAGCTTCCTCAATAGCAAAAATATTTTCACTAAATCTATTAGGAAGAGATCTTAAAATCTTATCACACACATCATTTTCAGCAAGTTCAAGACCTAAGTCTTTCATAGAATTAACAACTTCATCCATACGGAGCATGTAGTCACTAATATTTTCATCATCATTCATCTTGAGTTGTTCAAACATACCTTTGAAGTGTCTCAACTTGGCCTTTCGGACATTTACATCACCTGTGTGAACCACTTGCAGTTGTTTCCACATTTCACTAGCTGTCTTGCAGTGAATCACCTTGGTAAGATCTGCCTTCTGTAAACCTTTTAAGATTGCATTCATTGCTTTTGAATTGCTGTGATGTAGGAGCCTGTCTTCTTTAGTATAAGGACCATTTACAGGAATAGTGTACCCATCTTCAATCACTTCCCAAACCTCATTACCAAGAGCCATTAGATAAACCTTCATTCTTGCACTCCACAGACCGAAATCTGATCCATCAAGAATAGGTGCTGCATTGCCACTTGAATAATCCATTGTGTTCTTAACCAGTTCTTCCTCCAAGCTGTTAAACCTTTCTGAAGGAACCCGCTCTGATACCAATTGAAGAACACAAGCTTATACTGAGAGGGGGGGTGAACAGTATAAGACCACTTTTTCAATTTGCTTTAAAATCAACTTTCAAAATAGTATAATGCAGTGTATAGATAGCAGTAATAACAACAGTAATCAAAGCAATGCACAACACACCATCCACAAAGTGACACAACAATTTACGTGGTTCACCCAATGTGGGCTACTCCATGGATAAAACTTTTCTCTAAAAGTTATATCACAGTTCTTTGGGAAACCTTCCCAATTACAAAGTTTATGGGCACCAACCCAAAGGAGACACCTTCCCCTAGCTCTGCTCTTAGTGGTGATCCTCTAGAAGACCTCTACCTCCTCTGCCCTTAAGTGGAACTCTATCCACATAAGACACCTGTATTCCCTGCTCTGGTTGGAGATCTCTGTCCTCAACTCTATCACCGCAAAGCCGTTCCTCAAATTCGCACCAAACACAGTCCTTCGGTCTAGCACAAATCTATCCTCTTCCTCTATTCTTTTCTGTTACAGACCGCACTTGGTTGAAACCAACTTTTCACTGTCTATGCATACACAAGAAGCACTCGATCAACTTATGCACTTCTATGAAAACACAACAACACAGTCTTCGCACACTCTTCGCAAATACAACACTCTTCTCATTCTTTGCTCAAACATAGTAGCATAGTTTTTGCACACTCTATGCAAACACAGTATTCGATCAGACTTCCACTTATGCACCTCTACGATCGAACTTCTCCCCGCACTCTATCTGCGCAAATCGCACTTCGAACGCACACTTGATCGATGCCAAACTCTTCAAGCAGCCCTCCTTTTATACTCACAATCTCAAGATTGAAATCTTGGTCTTAGTCGACTGTTTACCCTTCAACCATGTCGACTGCAAAACCCTACGCTACGTCGGCCCAGATTTAACTCTGTCGGCTTCACTGCCTCCCTGTAGCTTCTGGCACGAAACTTCAACATGTCATGATATCGTGACACCTTTGCCTGCCGTACACCTTCTATTGCTTGCTGTCACGAAATCATGACACTTTTTGCCTTTGTCTGCCTTGACAACGTGCTTGTCATGAAATCATGACACTTCTGACTTTTGTTGACGTCATCTTCACTCCTATCATGAAATCGTGATGCTTTAGACTTCAAAGCCTTCTTCTCCGCTTTTGTCATGAAATCATGACACATCTACTTTGCTGACGTCATCTGCAACTGTCATGAAATCGTGACCCTTCTTGTCTTCTTACTTATCTTGTACACCTGAAACTAGAACATGTCACGAAATCATGATGCTTTTGTCTACAAAGCCTTCCTCTCTGCTTCTATCATGAAATCGTGACACTTCTCCTATAGAAGACCTGCTTCTAATTTTTGTCATGAAATCGTGACACTTTCTCCAACTGAACGCTGCCAACTCAACCTATCGTGAAATCGTGACACTTTCTGCATCCGTACAACTTCTTTGTAGCCTATCATGAAATCATGACACTTCTTGTTCCAGAATCTTCCTTTTGCTGCATGTCACGAAATCATGATAGTTCTTTCTTCAAGCTTTTCAACATGTCACAAAATCATGACAGTCCTTACTTTGATTTTTGCAGCATGTCACAAAGTCGCAACAATCCTCACTTTGTCTTTTGCAGCATGTCACAAAATCACGACACTTTTTCTTTTCTCTCTCTTCATGTCATGAAATCGTGACACTTTTCCTTTCGGACTCTCTCTCCTACAACATGTCACGAAATCGTGACACTTTCTCGTCCGAACAACTTTCCTGGCAATGTGTCGCGAAATCGTGACACTTTTCTTTCTCTGCCTTCCTGCACTTTTCGAGTCGTGAAAATGTGACATGTCACGAAATCGTGACACTTTCTATTTTGCTCTGCTTCTCTGCCAACATGTCATGAAATCGTGACAGTTTTTCCTGCTTCGTCTCTGCCTTCCAGCATGTCACGAAATCATGATAGTTTTCCAAAACTTTCTCTCTCCTCAAACATGTATTTACACGAAATCATGACAGTTTTTCCAAAACTTTCTCTCTCCTCAAACATGTCACGAAATCATGACAGTTTTGCCAGCACTTTCTCTCTCCTAAAACATGTCGTGAAATTGCGACAATTTTTCTAGCCGCCTGCATACTTTTTCTAACTTATCTTTTTCTTGATCTTTTGCAACTGGGCTACTCTGATTTTCTTGGAAACTTACTGACCATGCTGAAACCTTCATCAAAACACATTCTTTGACATAAAAACAAATTGCTTCAAGAACTCCTTGACATCAATGACAACAACTACACTTGAGCAAAGGCAATGTACTCAAGGTACCCAAAATTGCCAACACAATCTTGAATTAGGGTTTGTGAAATAACTTGAGTGTCATTGTTATGTGAGTTTAGAATCATCTTGAGTCAAGGTTTGAGTTCCATTGTGTGAATTGTTGAAAGCATTGTGAAACACTTGTCTAGGGTTTGTAAGCAAGTTGTGTTTCATTGAGTGATTGGTTGAGTGGATTTGGATGAGCATTATTGATTGAAAGTATTGGAGTGATAGTTCAAGTTCTATGAAACAAATTGTTCTTTATTTCTGGATTGAGTTGAAGGAGAAATTGAAAGTGATTGAGTGTTTTGTGAATGTGAAACATATTGAGTCTCTAACCATTATCTATATGTTTTTGTGGTAAAACAAGAGAGATTGAAAGTGATTGAGCATTGTTGTGAGTGTGAAGCATATTGAGTCTCTAACCATTCTCTATATGTTTCTGTAAGTTAAACAAGATTTTGTGTGAAACTTTTTTGTGTGATTGAAGAGGTTTTTGTGAGAGATTGAGTTGATTTGAGTAAACTTTTGTGGAAGCTTACAATACATATTTGAGGCAAGTCTTGGTGAATACTTGTTGAGAAGATTGAGCAAGTTCTAGTGAGAACTTGTTGAGCAGATTTGAGACAAGTCTTGGTGAAGATGTGTGGACAGATAAGTGTGAGCTTTTGTGGAAGCTTACAATGTAGATTTGAGGTAAGTCTTGGTGAATACTTGAGAGAAATTTAAACAAGTTCTAGAGAGGACTTGTGGATAAATTTGAGGTAACTATTTGAGAAGACTTGGGAGCAGAGTTGATTGATTGATTTTTTCAAACCTTGAGTTAAGGTTTGGGGAATATCTAGCAGATTTGATTAGTGATTGGATCAAGATTTGTGTTAAGGTTTGAGGAAAAATTTGAGGATAGATTTTGGTGAATATTTGAGGATAGATTTGTGTTAGAATAGAGACAAAAATTGAGCAAATTTGTGCTAGATCGAAGGACTGTGTTTAGTGCAGATCAGAGACAGATATTTAGAAAACTTGTGCTAGACCGATAGGCTGTGTTTAGTGTAAATTTGAGATAGATATTGAGCATATTTGTGCTAAAATGAAGGACTATGTTTAGTGCATATTTGAGACAGAGATTGAGCAAATTTTTGCTAGATCAAAGAACTGTATTTAGTGCAGATTTGAGACAAAGCTGAGAGCAAGATTTGGAGGTGATAGAGTAGATTATAATATTCTCCAATGGATAGAGATCCATTAGCTAGGGTAGTGAGGATAGGAGTATTTAGTGGAGAGATATCCACAATCCAGTGCAGTGGAGGCAGTAGTCTTCTAAAGGATAATCATCTAAAGCAGAGGAGAAAGAGTTCTCTTGTGGATAGTGATCCATAAATAAGCAAAGGGGAAAGAGTTCTCCTGTGGATAGAGATCCACAAAATTGATTAGGGGATTGGTATCTCCTTTGGACAAATGTCCATAAACATTGTAATAGGGAAGGATTCCTAAGAATGTTTTTTGAGAAAATTTAGTGAAATATTTTCTCCGTGGACGTAGCCCACATTGGGTTAACCACGTTAAATTGGTGTCTCTATTATGTGTGATGATTTGTACATTGCTTTGATTACTGTTGTTGATATTGCCATTGATAATAGTGGATAATATTTCTTGGGAAAGAAAAGTAAAAATTGGTCTTATATTGTTCACCCCCTCTTAGTATAAGCTTGTGTTCATTATTATTATAGAATAACTTAAATAATAAAATAAGAAATAATCACCTACAAATCATGATAACATTAAACATTCTAATGATCAATCCACTATTGCACAAGTCAATGAAAATCAAAACAACTTTTCTAGTCTTAATGTGGCTATGGTACATCCTATCGATTCCACAACTCCCCCAACCATATCTATAGGGATACCCATTATGGGCATCCAATTTCATCATATTCTAACATCACAATACCAATTACAAATGCCAACTTTACGAATCCCTTTCTAACTCATGACTTAGGAGTTAACCAAACCCCTTAAACCATGGTGTATAGCCAAGCTATGCCATATTTTATGATTCCCCCTTTTATGTCTCAAACTCTAGCATAACCCCTCATGCAACCTCTTACACAACTAATTCTAACTCTACCTACTCTACCTACTCCACCTAACCCCCTGCCTAATTATTTCCAAGACATCAATGCTAAAATACAAGACCTTGAAAAGGGGGACTCCAAGTTTGAAGAACTTGAATTTCAAATTGCCTCTCTTCAAGGGTCATCCAAGTTGAAGTATTATTTTGAAGAGTTCTACAATGAACCATTAGATCCTATAATAATAAACCATCCTTTTCCAAAAAAAATTGAAACTCCTAAGTTCCAAATGTACAATGGAAAACATGATCCCATCAACCACCTAAGGTTATTTCAAATAGCATGTAGCGACATCAACCATGAAGAAAAATTAATCCTTAGATTATTTTCCAAAAGTCTTAGTGGATTAGCTTTAGAATGGTATTTTCAAATACCTCGCCATTCTATCAAGATATTCAAAGAGCTTATGGAAGCTTTTGTCACCATAGATGATCTATACCAACTTAAACAATCCAAGACAAAACACTTCTCCAATTTTCTATCCAAATGGAGGTTTTTAGTGGGAAGACTTCAGTATATTCCTCCCCCTAAAGAAATCTTACATATTTTTATAAGAAACCTTCATGAAAAACTATCTTACTCCTTGGAAATGACAAGCATAATCTCTTTTGAGGAAGCTATAGACATGGCTAAAAGAGGGGAAGTTGTCCTCAAAATATGAGGATAGCTCAACTACAACAAGAAAGACAAAGAAAAAATTTCCCGCAGAGGATAATACAAGAACAAACATGTTGTAGGATATGGTGTAATAGATTCCTGTCAAAAAAACAATGCAAATACATCCCAAAATATTCCTCAAAAGCTAGTAGTACAAAGACAAGATAAACCCAAAATACCATGTATAAATACTGAACAAAGTCAAGCTATGATGCTAAAAATGATCCTTGACTCAAATATGGTGGAAATCCCACCCATTAGACCATGGGATACAACCAAAGAATTACCTAATTGGTATAAACATGAGAAAAATTGTGAATACCATCGTGCATAAGGACACAACCAATAAATGCATTTCCCTAAAGAACCTTATTCAAGATATTATATAATAAGGAAAGATAGTTTTTAACCAACAAGAGTCCCCCAACAAGAATTTAGGGATTTTTTAAAATCCCTTACCACCATGTGATCAAAATTCGGCCAACTTTATAGGCACTATGCACCTATCAAAACCATCCTATGTAGTGACTAGATAACAAGCAAAAAACCAATCCAAGGATCAACCACCCTTAGTTATTTTAAAAACTACTAAGGTAAATGTTCCAAATAGATCACCTTTGGTTCTTACATCCCCTCAAAACAACTTACACTCTTTTTATCTTTGCCAATAGTTAGAAGAAATTCCAGCAAAAATCTCTCTTCTAGAATGACAAAATACATCGCTTGCTCATAAGGAAATATTGCTAAAAAAATTGAGTGAGCAAGAAGTCCCTCATTACATATCACCTAATGATATCAAAAATATAGTTGGATTTTCTATAGTAAATAGTGTTATTATAGCATTTCATGAAGCAAATACACCCCTTAAAATAATACTAGGGGATTGACCCTTTTATATCATAAACCAAGTAGGTGATAAACACATCGAGAGTCTTAGTAGATAATGGATCATCCCTAAACGTATGCAATATCAAATGTTTACAAAATTTTGACTTAGGTATAAGATATTTATAAAAATCAGACCTTATTATTAGGGCATTCAACAATGAAGAAAGAGAAGTAATAGGTATCATCACCTTACCTTTAAAATTAGGACCACACATTCTCAACACCCTCTTTTATGTTATATCATGTGATGTAACATACAACATGCTCCTTGGAAGACCTTGGATACTTGCCAAGATGGTAGTACCTTTCACCTCACATCAATGCTTGATATACAGGTATCAAGAAAAAGTTATCCATGTCTCGAGGGATCCCAAACCATTCACCTTATGTAACTATTGGTCAAAATGACCACATCCAGGGGAGTAAGGAGTAGTCTTCTTGATATTTTAATAAGTATAGAAAAAATTCATGATGGTGCAACAATTTTGAACCTAAAGACGGAGCAAAGAAGAATAATCGTGATAGCGCGATATTTTGAATCCAAGGACCAAGCAAAGAAAAATAGTTGTGGCAGTGCAACATTTTGAAGCCAAGGACCAAGCAAAGGAAAATCATCGCGACAACGCAATATTTTGAAGCCAAGGACCAAGCAAAGGAAAATAGTCATGACAGTATGACATTTTGAAGCCAAGAGGCCAAGCAAAGGAAAATTGTCATGACAACATGACATTTTGAAGCCAAGGGCCAAGGAAAGAAAAATAGTCATGACAACGCGACATTTTGAAGCCAAGAGGCCAAGTGAAGAACAAAAGTCATGACAACATGCAATATTTTGTAGTAAAAGATAGTTGGACCATGATGCCTCTAAGGAGATAAAGGAGTATCACTGCAACAAGAAGATCTTAACCATTTCCAGTTGAAGACCCCATACTCTCCTAACTACCACTCTACCAGAATGAGCCTATGGGCATACTATTGTAACAACTTTCAATTTTTTTGTTATGTAAAACTATTATATATAGGATGAGCGACCTAAACAAAATGTCGGCTCTTAGATGTTTACAAGGCAATGTACATAGACTTTTGAAAGCTAATAAAATATCATCCATTTTAGTTTTTGGCTCACTGGTGTATTATCAAGTATGTATGGATTGTTGATTGCTACGTAAAGTTAGGTTGAATATAACTTGCTTTAATTCTTATTCTAAATTTCTATGGTAAAAGTTTTGCTAACTCTGAAATTAACCATTCCAATAGGCTTATACTTGAGTAGATTTACACCAGAGGATTAGTTGCTCTATTTTGATGGTTCAAATAGATGCTTCTCTATAAAAGGTTGTTAAAGTTGCTTTGTTGTTATCTAATATGTACTGTTTAGATGCTTCTAGCAATAGCTATATTTCCCTCTCTTTATGCATTTTCCTCTCTCTCCCTTTTCCTAAAAGAAGCAAGGAACCAACCTCCTCTGGAGATTGAACTGGGTAAACTCTATTTTAACCTGGTCTTTCAATGTTGGCAAAGTCTTGGGTGCAAACGTAACCAAAGGTAGATTTTGCTCCAACAATTTTTGGCATGCCCGGTGGGACACAATCCCACGTAGTATATAGATCAAAGTTTTGGTGATTACCTTTGCTCTGTTTATTTTTTATGAATCACCTGGTGACTCCACCCAAGAAAGGAACCCTAAGAAAGCCTTTACCTACTTTCTGGTTGAATACCATATTTTATGATAACCAGATCTAAAGCAAAAAATTTCAGAAGAGCCCATCGAGTTCTTCGAATTACACCTTGGTAGCCTCAGAGCTAATCCTATTTTAGTTGCTAGAACAACTTCTTCATATACTATCAATACAGGATACACAAATATTTCCCCTACAGCCTTCCCTAGTACTGTTGCTAGTGGAACGTTAACTCTAGCTACCCATATACCCATAATATCCGGTAGAACCATAACTACAATGGTCATAAATCAACCAAATCTACCTTACCCTTTATGGAACCATACAGGCCCCCTGAATCTAGCAGCTCAACACCCGATTCTAGAAGTGGCCTTGAAAGCATTACCCTAGTATGATGGTACTAGAAAGATGGCCTATGAACACTACCAAGATGTAGCAGTGCTCACCCCGATACATAACATCACTGAAGAAGATGTTATGATAAGATTGCTAGTCATTTCCTTGAAAGGAAAAATGCTCTATTGGTATAGAGCCCTCGACAACCAAAGTATATCTACTTGGGCCCAACTTGTCGGTAAACTAGTAGAAGAGTTCAATGAACATGCAGATCCATTCTCCCTACTAAATCAGTTTACCATTATCCAGAAGCACCCTCAAGAAGAGATAGTCGACTTTAACATCAGATTCAATCAAACTTGGCAAAGAGTACCTAAAATGGATTGAGACCGATAGATGAACAATCAATGTATTACTATCTGAGGGCTTTCAACTCAGATATAAGTATGGCTATCAGGCAATCCCAAATATTTACCTTCCCAAAGATTTACCAAGAAGCTCAAAAGGTAGAAAGAGATCTGATTGCTATTGGGAGGTTCCCTACAAAAATGATAATGCCTATTTTCCCAGATCTACCACAAGCATCAAATACTACTTTCCCAACTCTTGCTCCCACTCCTAATGCAAGTCTCCCTAAATGGACCGGGCAGCCTAATATCCCAGTGATACAGGTACCTCCCACTCCTCCAATGCTTCCCACCATTCCTGCACTCCCAATAGCGACAGTTCCATCGACTCCAGATCTTCCACTTGTAGCTTTACAAGATCTGCAAGCATCCATGAAAACTCTGACGAATAAGATGACCTCAATGGAAAGAAGAGAAGTAGAAAGGAATTTCCAACCAAGGAGGTTTCCACAAGTAACAAAATATCAAGCCTCCACAAGTGGTAGAAGCTATGATAAATCTAACATGGTTTATGCCAATGAAGATAGTGAACCCACTAACACTTCGATAAAGTCAAAATTTTGGTGTTCCACATGTAATGATCCACATGGTGAAACTTCTTGCATGATTCATCAACACCATGTCCAGAAGGTAGCTATCAAAAAGGCTAAGAGAACCCTCAAGGGTCAAGTTAATATGATCAGAGAAGAGAATCAAAATTTCATGATGCCTTCTATTGAACAAGTAGTTGTTCTAACCAGATCGAGAAAGAAACCCTTGTAGGTTGATCCCCAAGAGCTTAACCCCTTGAAAGTGCCTTCGCCTATAAGGGACCCTATTGAGAAAAGAACCTCCTACGAGAAAGCTCCCCAAAATTCAGGTCAGAAAGGAGAAAAAACTTGTAAAGAAGCACCTCGATAGAAGGAAGCAGAGATGCAAGAACAAGCTAGAGATAAACTGAGATACCCCTCACTGACTAAGCATCAAAGGATAGATGCTACTCAAGGGTACAAGAATAAGTATGACACAAGTGTAAAAGAGAAAAGTGTCGAACCCCTCCCATTCAACATAGTCGAAGAAATGAAGAAAACTCCCTCCAAAGTAACTATGTATGAAGCTTTGCAATTTCCAGGGTAGATTGATTTATTGCAAGAATCCTTGAGATCTATGAAAAACAAGAATAGAACCCCAGATTAGTTAGATTCTGCACAAGCTAGCCTAACATCCACTTCAGGAAAAAATAGACCCCCTCCCTTCTATCTATCTCTTCAAATGGAAGGATGGGTAGTACATAACTGTATGATAGACTCTAGAGCTGCAACCACTGTGATGCCCAAGGCAGTATGTGACATCATGGGAATGGAATACACAAGGAGCAGTCCTAGTGTCTTGCAATTAGATGGAACCCCTATCAAAATTGTAGGGGTAATTAAGGATATCCCAATTGTTCTTCACAGACTACCTCAACTCACAGTTATACAAGAGGTAGTGGTAGTGGATCTAGAACCTTATTTTGGTATGTGCCTCTCCAGAGAGTTCACTACTAAAATAGGAGGATATTTATCATTAGATTTCTCACACTTGGAAATTCCATTCAAGGGGAAAAGAGTAAAAGTATTCAATGAGAAACCTTTAACTTTCCACATTGAAAAGCTTGAAGAGGAAGGTAAATCAACCACTATAGTGAATATGATGACAGAGGAACTGGAAGATTTGAACTTGATGGAGGAAGCTCTAAATGTGTTGTAGGAGGAAGACCAGTTCTCTCTCCAAGACTTCAATGCCATGATCAAAATAGATATGGGGAGCTACACAATTGTAAAACCTGAGAAAAGCAACCCCACTCCTCTCCCTCAGGTAGACCAATCTACTAATCAACTATGGAAACTTTTCTTCGATGGTGCTAGATGCAAAAATGGAGCTAGAGCAGGTATTGTTCTAATCTCTCCAATAGGCGAAGAGAAAGTTTTTTCTTATTGATTAACCTAGAGTTGCACTAACAACATAGAAAAATATGAAGCACTCTACTTAGGCCTTAAGAAAGCTAAGAATATGGGTATCAAACAACTTCAGATCTTTGGAGACTCTGAATTAATAGTAAACTAGGTCACTGAGAAATGCGTAAGCAAGCAACATTACCTTAAGGCTTACAAGAATAAGGTTTGGGACTTGCTAGAGTCCTTTGAATCTTTAAACCTCAAAGCAATCCCAAGGGAAAAGAACACTCATGCAAATTTATTGGCTTCGGTAGGGGTAAATTTTTGCCCTATCAACAACGTCATCCAGAAGTCCAAGATAGTTAGGCTAATCTACAGACCTTCCATGCCAAATAGGGATACCTTTTGGTAGGTATTCAAAAATGATCAACAGATAGTGGACTTTCTCATCCATGAAATGAACTGCTCGAACAATAGGACTTCTAAAGATGAAGAAGATACATGCATGATCCAGTTAAAAAACAACCACATCCCAAAAGGATTGATCACCCTAGAAAGCCTATTTGATAACAACGATAGGTCAACTGGCCATAAAATGAAAGTTGACAAGCACAGATATAGAGAAGCTCAAATGGGACCCGATAAATCCATTAAAGTGGGAGTAAACACTATAGAAGAGGAACTGGACCAAATCAGGGGATTATGCAAGGAATTCCTAGACATCATAGCTTGGACTTATGGTGACCTTAAAGTTTACTCCAAAGAGACTATCCAACATACGATCGAACTTGAAGAAGGTGCAAAGCCCTTTCGACAAAAGAAAAGACTAGTGAATCCTAAGATCGAGGCTCTAATGAAGCAGGAACTACTAAAATTGCTTGAAGCTAAGATTGTCTACCCGATCAAGCATTCAACTTGGGTAGCTAACCTAGTCCCGATTAGAAAGAAAAATGGAGATATTAGGTTGTGCGTCGACTTTCATAACCTGAATAAGGCTTCATTAAAATATCATTACCCTCTTCCCAGATAGACCAGACCCTGCATACAATAGTAGGAGCAGAAATATTCTCACTCCTGGATGGGTTCTCTGGGTACAATCAGGTGTGGGTCAAGGATGAAGATCAGTTCAAGACTGCATTCACCACCAAGTGGGGGATATTTGCCTATCAGAGGATGCCCTTTGGATTATCTAATGCTGGGGAAACCTTTCAAAGAGCGATGGACGTGGCTTTCGAGGAACTTGTCAACAAGATCATAGTGATATATCTAGATGATATGACAATGTTCTCTCATCGAAAGGAGGATCACATTGAACATCTTAGGAGCATGTTCAAAAAATGCAGAGAGTTTGGCATCTCTCTAAACCCAAAGAAATCCATCTTCGTTGTGGAAGAAGGGATCTTACTAGGTCATGTCATTTCTAAAGTCGGGCTAGCTATAGACCCTAACAGGGTGAAAGCACTATTAGAACTCCCTCTACCCCCGAACAAGAAAGGTTTGCAATCCTTCTTCGGCCAAATCAACTTCGTGCACAAATTCATAGTATATTTTATGCACAAATTTCAAACCCATGACCGAATTGTTGAAAAAGGATGTTGAGTTCAAGTGGATAGACTTAAGGAAATAGGCTTTCCAGCAAATTAAGGAACAAATAGCCCAAGCTCCCATCTTAGTGAACCCAGACTACTCCAGGGGTTTCATCTTATATGTTGTAGGTGAACAAGAGAGTTACGCCATAGTACTCACTCAGAAAGGGCCTGACAATGAAGAGAGGCCTATAGCTTTCCTAAGTCAGACTATGCAGGAACATGAAGAGAAGTATAACTTCATTGAAAAATAAATTTATGCAATAATGAAGTCTTTAAAAAAGTTTAGGCATTTCCTTTCGTAGAGTAGGACTATTGTTTATGTGGTTCACCCCGATGTTAGGAATTTCATCATACAAGGGGAACTTGGTGATAAAAGAGTTGGTTGGGTGTCAAAGATACAAGAATATGACGTTGAGATCCATCCAACCAAGTTGGTAAGAGGCAGAGCACTGTGTCAAGAACTCGCCAAGCAAGCCTCATCAGAATACGTAGCTTGCCAAACTCAAGAAGCAGCCTTGGAAGATGATCAACCCTTAGATCAGCTTGACTGGGTCGATGAACTAATCAGGTACTTCCAAACTGGAAAGTGTCCAACAAGTTTGAATGCTTCACAGAGAAGAAGATACAGGATCCAGGCTTTGAAATACACCCTGTTACCTGAAGGGTTGTACAAAAAAATTTGGATGGAGTATTGTTGAGATGTATAAGAGATGATCAAAAATAAAGGATCTTGGATGAATTCCATGGGGGTCCATCAGGAGGACACTACTCAAGAAGAACCACTACTTTGAAGATCATCAGAACTAGATGTTATTGGCCAACCATTTTTGTAGACACTTTTAGGGTAACAAGAAACTGTGAGAAGTGCCAGAGATACATTGGGAGAAATAGAAACGCTTCGATGCCTCTAAAATCCATTCAAGTTGAAGAACCTTTTCAACAATGGGGGTTGGATTTCATCGGAGTAATAGAGCCCAACTCATCCACTGGGCATAAATACATCTTGACCACTACTGATTACTTCACTAAGTGGGCCAAAGCAATACCCACTAAGAAAGTAGACCAAGAAGTTGTGATGGAATTCATGGAGAGTTTGATCACAAGGTTTGGCATCCCAGATGCATTGGTCACGGACAATGGCACATCTTTCATAGGCACCAAAATGATTGAATTTACATGTAAATATGGGATCTACTTGAAAATATCCTCAAACTATTATCCATAGGGAAATGGATTAGCTGAATCAACAAATAAAAACTTGCTCTGAATCTTGAAGTGGACTCTAAAAGACAATAAGAGAAGTTGGCACTCTCTGATAAACCAAGCATTGTGGGCTGATAGGATAACTATCAAGAAGTCTATCAATACCTCTCCCTACTCTTTAGTCTACGACAAAGAAGTAGTTCTCCCAATACACATAGAAATTCCAGCTTTAAAGTTGCTCAATCAAACTAGCACAGAGGAGGTAGAACCGATGGAAAACAAGTTGATCCAACTCCTACAATTAGAAGAACAGAAAGAACAAGCCTATGACCATTATCAAAAATATATGGTCACCACGAAGAAATGGTTCGACAAAAAGGCTACTCTGAGAAATTTCAAAGTAGGAGACTTGGTTCTGAGGTGGAATGAAAAGAAAGCAAAACCCAAAAAACACCAAAAATTTGATGCATTCTGGGAAGGTCCCTTCGAAGTAATCGAAGAAAAATAGCAAAACTCTTTCCAGTTGAAGAACGAATAGGGTCAGGTTCAACCCATCCCCATCAATGACTTCCATCTAAAGTTGTACTATAAGTAAGATGTTTTCCTCTACTTTGTATGTATTATATGTAAATATGTTATTTTTTCTTTCCAAAGGCCACTTCAAAGGAAAATTGTCATGATGTCACGACATTTCAGCATCCAAAGGCCACCTCAAAGGAAATTGTCATGATTTCATGACATTTCAGCATCCAAAGGCCACCTCAAAGAAAATTATCATGATTTCATGATATTTTGGCATCCAAAGGCCACCTAAAGGAAATTGTCATAATTTCATGATATTTCAACGTCCAAAGGCCACCTCAAAAAATTTATGATTTCATGATATTTTGGCATCCAAAGGCCACCTCAAAGGAAATTATTATGATTTCATGACATTTCAGTGTCCAAAGGCCACCTCAAAGAAAATTGTCATGATTTCATGACATTTCGATATCCAAAGGCCACCTCAAAGAAAATTGTCATGATTGCATGATATTTTGGCATCCAAAGGCCACCTCAAAGAAAATTATCATAATTTCATGACATTTCGGTATCCAAAGGCCACCTCAAAGAAATTTCATGATTTCATGATATTTTGGCATCCAAAGCCACCTCAAAAAAATTAAATAAATAAAAAAATTGTCATGATTTCATGATATTTCAGCATCCAAAGGCCACCTCAAAGAAAATTGTCATGATGGCATGACATTTTGATGTCCAAAGGCCACCTCAAAGGAAATTATCATGATTTCATGATATTTCAGCATCCAAAGGCCACCTCAAGGAAAATTGTCATGATTTCATGACATTTTAGCATCCAAAGGCCACCTCAAAGAAAATTATCATGATTTCATGATATTTCGATATCCAAAGGCCACCTCAAAGAAAATTATCATGATTGCACAACATTTTGGCTCCAAGCCACCTCAAAAAATCAAATAAAAATTTCATATTTCATATATTTCACATCCAAAGGCCACCTCAAGAAAATTATCATACATACATTTTCCAAACCACCTCAAAAATTATCATGATAGCATGACATTTCGGTATCCAAAGGCCACCTCAAAGAAAATTATCATGATTTCATGACATTTACATCCAAACCACTCAAATTTATAAATATTTTCCAAACACCTAAAATTTCATGATCACACATTTTGACATCCAAAGGCCACCTTAAAGCAACCATGCTTTTGGTAGAAAAATTAGTTTTCTTAAACTTTAAAAAACCTCACTTTTCAAGGTACCATCATACCAAGTTATTGGTCCAGAGTAGAGGTGACACAAATTTATTGGCCTAGGATAGCAGTGAAGCGATGCCATTGGCCCTCATAAAATGGTAATGCATGGCAGTTGGTCTCTTGAAGGTGGCACACGAAACAAAGTATTTGGCAACATTCAAAATTAGTTGCAAGGTGTGCACCACCAACCATAGTTAATGCATGTCACCTTGGCATGCATGCATGTCTACTTATGCCGCATAAGCTTCCCCATCACTTCTTTATTCCCTGTATTTCTCTTCCTTTCGCTTGCAGCACTCCTAGATTTCCCTAGAATCCTTTAAGCTCTGCCAAGCACATTCCAGGTTTTTCCATGCCAAAATCGTAATAGGCAACCATGACGGCTTCTCCTCTAGCCACTAAAGGAAAGCACAGGTCAACTAAGAGTGAAAGTGGTTTTGTAGACCCAGATGCACACATCACTGATACCAAGGTAACATGGAAAGACCCAGAGCGGATTTGGAAAGACATAGAAGCTAGAGTAGCGAAGAATATCACGCCATCATGCCCGAGCACATTTTCCTACCACTCCCACCTCTCCTGGTACGTTTGCACCCTTGTCCACCCCTACCCGAATTGATTAGGGCCATGGCAGAATTTTATGATATAAAGCACAGAATTGTAAGAAATTCTAGGGGAGAGGTTGTATTTACTCTTGATGCTGCATAGTTAGGGTAGCCTTCAGTTGTGGTAGAAAGCCCCTAGTAAACCCTATTCCTTTTGACCCCATCAATTCAGCCAAATTTTATACACCTACCCTCAACATAAGATTATTTCTGCAAGAGCATTTGTCGAAACCTCCTCCCGAGGGAACTATGCCAAAATCTCTGATTCCCCTATCTAAATTCAAGAACAAGGAGTTTTTCTCCATGTTGGCCATGGTAGCAGGGTTAGAAACTGATACACAAGTCTACGGATGGTAGGTTGCGGTGGCACAATGCATGTCAAATCCCAAGTTCTATGATGCTGCATGCGTAGACCAGAGGATAGTGCCACTCTTCTTCGACTAGCCAACATACCTGGCCCAGAAGATACATGCATGTCTGCTCAAGATACAGAGAGATATCCTAGATACCTTCAGGTTTTCCTCTTACCTGGTATGGCTTTTCTTTTTCTTTCAAGGAAAATTTTAAATTTCATCTCTACCACGACCACGGACCAAGATGGAAACAGATTGCCCGTATATGAGTGGACACCGCTCCTCTCGAAAAAAGAATCATACTACCATTTCAATATGGAATTCCTAGGTCTTGCATTAAAAATCATGTATGGCACTATGCCAAGAATTCCCCAAAATATGTGGGATACTCTACAACACATTCACGTAGAAGAAGGGGATTGGTTTATTTTGACCCAAGGAGTGGTCGTCAGATTATATGGCTTCACAGGGAAGCCCTTTTTACTACCATATTATGTCATTGAGTGATTGTTCACTCTAGAGTATGTGAGGTAGACTGAGTATGTTAATTATAGATTTGATACAAGTGATGGCAAGATTGGCACATGCCTCATGCCCTTCCAGTGTGCAGGGATATCAGTCTCGAAGAAAGGGGACCACGAGCGAATCACTTGAACCCTGAAGAATTTGAAGTTGATTGAGTTACCATAGAAGTGGAGGTATGACCCTATAGACAAATTTTCTCAAAAATAGGCCACCCTCAATCAAACTCCCTTTAAAAAGTTTCATGCATCAAATAGGCAGATTGATAGACAAGGCAGAAACAATGAAGAAGATGAACCATTAGAATGGCACGTCGAGCAGATGTAACCATTAGCTCCGTGGCATGACTTCTATGAGCATTTAATAGACTAGAGCCCTGACGTAAACCCAATCCACAAGTTAGATGAAAAATTTATCAAAAATATGAAGAAAAAAGGGAAGGATTGGGATCACGCCAAAATCTTAGCATGGTGGCAGATGAGGTGTCATATACAAATGCATACCAGATATGGAACAAAGATTGACAAAGAGTTTTCTAAAAGGTATGATGATCACCATGCCACATGGTCTGACACTCTCATGGACAAAGTACCATTGGGCATCAACGGTATCCCTATTAAGCCCATTGCAAAAAAGGTAGATGCTAGCAAAAGCAAAGGAAAGGAGATTACCATAGAGCAAATAGAAGCTCCAAAGAAGGTATCTCAAAAATTCATTCCCCCTTCCACATCGAACATAGATTCTGATGATGATGATGCCCCTCTCTTCTAGAGAAAGAGGAAAGTAGAGTCAGCGAAGGGAGGAGAGAAAAAGAAAAGAAAACAAGAAGAGATGCACTTCAAAGAGACAGGGAACGAGGAAGAAACAGAGGACCAGGAAGAAATAGGGGACCAAGAGGAAACAGGGGAAAGCTCTGAGCAAAATTTCTGAACACCAGGAGATGAATGACCAAGAAGTGGTCGAGATGGTCAAAAAACTACCCCCATAGAGGGGGCCCCTAGTAAAGAGCAGGTCCCAGCCAAAGATGCAATTGATACTAGTAATTCTAGCTTGAAAAAAATAGTAGAAATTTATACGGAAGCTCCTGAGAAGGCACCAAAAATTGGAGACACCAACCCGCAAAAGGAATCAGGTACATCTCCTATTAACCTCGATACATCTTCTTCTTCTTTCTCTTCTCATCCCCAAAGGAATTCCCCTACCCAGGGCAATGTCTCTTCTCCCTCCATTCAATAACCTCCACCATCTCCACCATCAACCCAAATTGACCCTAAAGCATCTTTAGTTGTACCCATAGATGCCCCCACTGAGAAGCCAAATGTAGATGCCTCCATAGCCACCATTCCCTTCCCCTATACTACCAACTTCCCAAACTTCCAATCCATTCTTACCTCTTCTTCCAAGAGTAACCCCACAATTGCCAAATTGAAAAAGTTGAAAAAGGTAACCTTGAATGCTGCTACCTGGTTGAAATTGTGTAACACTCAAAGTTCCAAAGATGTAGCTCACACCAGGGAAGGGATAGCCCTAGATCCCATCAACATGCAATGTTCTACCTTAAATATGACACCACTCATCCAAAATCCCGAAGGAGAAATGACCCTGGAAGATTACCAAGCTGAGATAACCACTGAAGATATCACTCAGCTGCCAATGGAGGATGAGTGGGGGAAGGCCCAAGCCCACATGGGGATAATATACTTAAATGTTGAATACTACAAAGAGAAGTACCTCAGGGCTGAGCAAGCAAGAAAACATTTGGAAGAAGCCCTAGATCAGCAAAAGACAACCGAAAGGGCTTTAAAAATGAAGCAAAAAAGTGGGAACAAATGTTCAATGAAGCGGCCCCATTTAAGGAAAAAGTAGAGAAGGCTAAGGAACAGGTACAACTATTGAGCCAATAGGTTGAAGACCTTAAGAAGCAGATCTCAGACAACACCAATACAACCAGTGGGATATCTAAGGAAAAATCCAAGGCAATCAGAAAAGAAATGATTGTAGATATCCAAAATATGAGCATGAAAGCAAGGCCTACATTGTCATACTTGATCAAGATCAAAGAAACGTTAGGTTGGGTGGAAGATGAATTTGATACATCTATCAATCTCCTAAAAGCAAGGTTATCTATAGCAATGAAGATCCAAGTCCTAGCCGAAAGCACACAAGCAATACTCGGATACAGAGCACGAGATGAAAAATGGTCCCAAGCCAAACTAGCTACCAGGAAATTTTTCAAGAGGCACAAGTTGGTAACAGAAAGTGCTAAACTAATACAAGAACTCAAGGTAGAGGCTAAGGGGATTTTGAAACATGTGAGCATAGCAAAAAACTATAACATGCCTAGCTTCTGGGATAAAGATTCTAATTTCCTAGCAGAAGATGAACTGAAAGCTTCATGGAAGAATTTTGTGGAAGATGAGTTAGAGATTGATAGTTGGGAAGAGCCGATTCAAGAGGAACAAATATTTAGTATGGCTCAGGACATCACCCAAATAAACTCTTGCTTGCATGAATTGTATATGAAGTCGAAAGTCCTATCATATGACAAGGTAGAAGAATTAGAATATTTGTACCTAACCTTCAAAGAGACTTCAGATATGGATGAAGAGACTTGGAGAAGAGCCTGCGCCACCTACAATGAAGTCATCCAAGAAAAGGACAAATAGGAAAAGGCTAAAAAAGCCTCAGCAAGCAACGTAGCAACACCTAGGCAGGAAGAAGCAGAGAAATCCATAGAAGAAGACACTCCCGATGAATGACCACACAGAGCAAGAAGCATTCTTTTTGCTTGGTATCATTCCTCTTTCTCCCCTTCTTTTCTTAGTTGTTCTTTTTACTCCATTCCCCAATGGATAAAGGCTCTAGATTCTAACATTTCATTGGTAGAATTACCCTAGGAGGCACCAATAATGTTGGTCAAAATGACCACATCCAGGGGAGTAAGGAGTAGTCTTCTCAAAATTTCACTAAGTATAGAAAATAGTCACGATGGTGCAATAGTTTTGAACCTGAAGATGGAGCAAAGAAGAATAGTCATGATAGCATGATATTTCGAAGCTAAGGGCCAAGCAAAGAAAAATTATCACGATGATGCGACATTTTGAAGCCAAGGGCCAAGCAAAGGAAAATTGTCATGACAACGCGACATTTTGAAGCCAAGGGCCAAGCAAAGGAAAATTGTCATGACAACGCGATATTTTGAAGCCAAGAGGCCAAGCAAAGGAAAATTGTCATGATAGCGTGACATTTTGAAGCCAAGGGCCAAGTGAAGAATAAAAGTCATGATGACATGATATTTTGCAGTAAAAGATAGCTGGACCATGATGCCTTTATGGAGATAAAGGTGGATCACTATAACAAGAAGATCTTAACCATTTCTAGTTGAAGGCCCCATACTCTCCTAACGACCACTCTACCAGAATGAGCCTACGGGCATACTGTTGTAACAACTTTCAATTTTTCTATTATGTAAAACTATTATATATAGGATGAGCGACCTAAACAAAAGGTCGACTCTTAGATGTTTACAAGGCAATGTACACAGACTTTTGAAAGCTAATAAAAGATCATCCATTCTGGTTTCTGGCTCACTGGTGTATTATCAAGTATGTATGGATTGTTAATTGCTATGTAAAGTTAGGTTGAATATAACTTGCTTTAATTCTTATTCTGAATTTCTATCGTAAAAGTTTTGCTAACTCTGAAATTAACCATTCCAATAGACTTATACTTGAGTAGATTTACTCTAGAGGATTAGTTGCTCTATTTTGATGGTTCAAATAGATGCTTCTCTATAAAAGGTTGTTAAAGTTGCTTTGTTGTTATCTAATTTGTACCATTTAGATGCTTCTAGCAATAGCTATATTTCCCTCTCTTTATGCATTTTTCTCTCTCTCCCTTTTCCTAAAAGAAGCAAGGAACCAGCCTCCTTTGGAGATTGAACCGAGTAAACTCTGTTTTAACTCGGTATTTCAATGTTGGCAAAGTCTTGGGTGCAAACGTAACCAAAGGCAGATTTTGCTCCAACAAGTAACTCCATAGAAATTCAAGAACTCAACCTTTTCCCCTTAATACAATCGACATTGTCATTCGACGAAGCCAAAGCAAACAAAGGAAAGGAAAATTTGGAAGAACCCCTTATAAATTTAAGGGATGATCCTCAATATTCCATCAAAGATCAAATCAACTTAACCAACCAAAATATTGACCTATTTTTAGAGTTGGTAGTCTTCCCCTTGTACAACAGGCTTAGAAAAAAAGGCCTAAAGGTCCAAATAGGAACTTGTGCCTTCATCTACAAGGGAACCACTTTTGATGAAAATACCCAAGGACATAACTTCATGCCTAGTGAAAGAACATACACTTCATGTTACATGTCACCCACGTTTTCCATAGCTAAATAAATGTTGGCCAATATGGAATACCAAGAGAAAGGTCTAGGTTGCTACAAACAAGGTATAAAAGAGTCTTTAGAAGTTGAACCTTAGCTTGGGAAATGTGATATAGGATTCATCCCAAGCAAAAATGAATCCTCACCTTTGTTAGAGGAGGATAATAAAGATAATTATCCCAAATATTTTCATGGTTCCAAATGAAGCAATGAATATGAAGAACTATGGTCACTCATCAACAAAACACCCCACAAAACTATACATTTTTCCAACATTAATATGTTGATACTCATGCACCCATAATCAATAACAGATCCAAACACAGACAACATTGACCAATCCTCTGATCAGACTCATATTGAGGAATCCCTTGAACAATTTTTCAATCTAGACTCCACATAATTATTTGAATAAGAATAAAGGTTATTAGATCCATAAGAACTTAAGGAGTTAGGTATATTAATGACCCCTCATTTTGAATATGAATACAAGCCTTGAACAAAGAAATGATACATGTTAACATCAGTATAAAATAAAATCCTTGACTTCTTAAATTGGAAAAGGTGTTGACCCAAGATGAACAAATGGAATATACAAACCTACTAAAAGAATTCAATGATATCATCAAACAATTAGAATAAATATGTTGCTTGTGTTAGGATAAAATTGAATAAGTTACCTTAAGAGGATGGATGTGGAGTTCATCTAAGGGAATTATTGTTTCCATATTGTATTAAGAAATGTGAATTAGTGGATCAATTCATGGTATGGGGCATATGGATTATGGGGTCCTTATGTGCCCATAAATTTTAATAATGAGATGGAAAAGGAACTAAGGAATTCCTCTAATCATTGTATTGTGAAATTCATCATTAATAAATGGATCAAGGATATTTAAGGCTGGATTTTTTTCGCAAGGGTTTTTCCAAGATAAAAGATGTGTCATATGTGATTGGATTGTTGATATCTCATGATCTTGATTCTTATTGCTATCTAGAGTTAACTTGTTATGGATTTAGTTACTCTACATTTTTAATAATTACATGTGATTAGTATGTAGTGTCATTCATGGTATTTGTAATGATTAAACTAGAAGTAACCTAGTTATGGTGATTAAGTAATGCACACTCCTTGTATTATTGAATAGTCCTTACTACAATGAAGTGCAGAAGAGTAACAAATGATATTTATTAATCCTTATGCTTATGACCTAGAAGCATATACATGTATATAGAGTGTGTGTGACTAAAGGAATTGAGATAGCATGATCACAATACACTTAGTGCACGTACATAGACGTACTTAAGTATGGTGTAGATATGGGCATAATATTTGATGAACTAAAGAGATAAGTTGGATCATCGTAGAGATGTGATGAACAACTTAATCATGGGATATTACTTCAATAGACACCATAGATAGGCTTATGCAAGGATATGCATATCCCTAAATAGTGCAAAAAAAAATTCTCTCTTGAGTGGGTTAGAGTTTAGGGTTGTTACAGTTGGTATCAGAGCCCTAGGTTGCGATGGAATAGATGCTTCCATGAAGAAGCTCTAGGTACAATGGAATAGAAGCTTCCATGGATAAACTAAATATGCTTAAGAATAAATTCTAAGAAAGGTAAATTTTCTTTGATAGGTACCTTGCACAGTGCAAATGTGACCATTGTTATCAAGTGAGAGATAAAGTGTAAGGCCTACCTAGGAATAATATCTTGTGTAGAGCAAGAATAACCATAGCCTTTATGAAATGAATGGTGATGATATAAGTTAGTTAGGAAGGATAAGGGGCTATCTATAAGCAACTAAACTTAACTCCTAGGTAGATAAGAATAATGACATATTGCAATGAGGCAAGTGTGATGCATATCATTACTAGGAGATATTAATTGGTCATAACCAAGATGACACCTTGTGGGGGATACAAGTGTGAAGGTGAATATAAATTATTTAAGTTAGTTCTTCGAAAGATATAGGTAACTATTGGAAGTATAACTGAAAGTAATTATTACTTGTCGAGATGATAAAGGCAATAATGGAGAGAGTGCAAAAGTAATATTGGGATTCAAGAATCAAATGGGTTTAGATTTTGTACTTTTTGGGAACTCATATTAGCTATCCAAAACCAGTAGAACCCAAGGATGAACCTATATATAAACATGTTGTGGGGTAGAAACATCAAAAGGATTTGCAATGGGAACTTTGATAATGGAATTTTGAAGTGGACCCAAAAAGAAAGACTTCTTTGGAAAAGATTCAAGTGGTGTAGCCTAAATCCTCTCATCCAACCATGGAGGTTTGGATCCCATTATCAAAATGGATTGGTGATGGAACCCCGAAGGATTATTGGGTGTCAATGTGAGGGATGTCACATAGAGTGATAGTCACCTCAATCAAACCATCATGGAGATGGAACGATTGAGCACCATAGTTTGCATATGGTGTAATTCGTAAACAAGAGGTTCTTATGCCTAAGTACTAGCTCAAAGGACCAAGCTTAGTAAAATAATCGGTGTCCCTTTTCTTGATTGACTGAGATAGGGTTAATCCTTACGCTGTGGTTGAGTTGTCCTACATTTTTGGAGAGTGTTAATAAATGAAGAGACCATGTGAAGGTATCCTTTAAGTGACATGGATAGTGTAAAAGATTAACCCCAAAAAACTACGGGAGTGATCACTCCTATCCACTCGAGGGATGTCTACAACATCTAGAAATTGAAATGTGGTGGAACCTCTTTGATCATATTTGGTATATCTTTGGTGAACCTTAATTGTGTAAAGGAAAGCAATTTTTACTCTCTCTCCTAGTATGGTTAGATTTGGATTGTTACATTCTCATCCAACTCCTTTGTGAGGTAGGGAGAATTTGTACCCAAGGTAAGAAAATGAAGTAGAAGATCTTTAAAAAATATAGAGCTAGCTAAGTAGGATTGAATTGAAGCAAGATCCTGAAGGAAATTTTGGAAAATTTCAATAAGAGGTAGAAAAACCTCATCATTGTAGTAAAGAACAAATGGACTAATAAAAGGAACATATGAACCAACATGAGCAATTATTGGAAATTAATTATTGATCAAGTTCCCTAGAATGTAAGTGTAGATAAGATGAGTATCATGTATTAGAATATCAAGAAGGTAAGATTGAATTTTGGTAGATCTAGGCAAGGACTTGAAGAATTTCAAGGTATCCAAATTGAATATTTCAACCAAGACATAGTTGTATGAATTGAAAATGAATCTTTTCCATAAGGAATTATTTATTTGTAACCAAAAAAATAGGTTTCCTCTTCATGTGCTTGATACGACCTTAGAAAGGTAAAATTACTTCAAGGATGATAAGAAGACTCAAGCATTAAAAATTTAGAGTTATGGTTTTATTCAAGCCATAAAAAACAACAAGATGGACTTATCTATTGTCATGTAAAACTCTCCTTGTTATAGGTAGAATTCATGCTTGAGGTTTATAATGTGCGAAGAGATTTTTAATTTTAATTATAGCCATAATGAAGGATGGTTTTTGAAAGTGAGCAGGCTTTGGGAAGGTTCTAAGCAGTGTATCTTGGACTGTGATAGATACATCTAGTGGTGTTCTGAACATTAACTTGTGCTCTTTACTTATTATGAATGTCAACTATGGATCCTTGTAGACCTAGACTATGTATTCAACATATGGAATAGAGAAAAAAATTGAAGAGAATAGGTGGGGAATCTATTCTCGAGAGGGTTATGGGATCCTCTCAGAATAATCTAACTTTGGAATCAAAATTAAAGGGAAATAATGAGAATGGAATTCCATTCATCGATTTGAACAATTCTTAGTGGAAATAATAGATGGGGAAATTCAATCTTAAGAGGAGTATGGGATCCTCTCTCTAATTTGATGAAGTATGTACCAAATTATGAGATTTATAGGTATTGAGAAGAGCTATTAGATGTTTGGACCCGTAGTAATTAGGACTTAAGGGACTCAGTCAAGAAAATTGCAACCTCGGAACAATGTTGTAGTGAGAATCGAGCTAAAATGGAAAGAAATTCTTAAGAGAATGTGGACTTCAGCATTAGGGATGGACTCTTGTGATTTTAAGATTAAATAACTATATCCCAAAATTAAGAAATTGAGGATATTGATAATGTAGGAAGCACATAGTCCTCTAAATTTTGCTTATCTTGGAGGGGCTAAGATGAGGGAAAACTTGGAAAAGGACCTTCTTCTGGGTAGGAATGAAGAAGAGCATTTTTTATTTTGTTGCCTAATATTTGTAATGGTACCTTACAGGTAGTAAGCATGGTCATTGATATCATCAATGGATGATGATACCTTGGTTGAGACCTTAAGCTAACTAAGTGTGACCATCAATATTATCAATAGAAGGTAATACTTCTGGAATGACGACTTGCATGCTAAGTGTGGTTATTATCATTTGATGATAATACTTTTGTATGACATATCACATGGAGTGAGTGAGTCATTGACATTATCTTTGGATGGTAATTTTCTATGTGATTAATAGGATGATAGACATGTTTTCTTATTTAATTGAAAATATAATGATATCTTTCTTATTATAGGTAAACACACAGGATTGTGTTTAGTCCAAGAGGGGTGGATTGCCAAAACTTGCCCCTGAGTCTAACATTGATTGATGTCATGATTATGTTGGGTTATGATGTGACATCAGTTATGTTTTATGATTATGATGCTACAAATTTCATGTGGATTTTCAAGGCTAATCATGCTTGTAGGTGGAAAATATTTCATCTAACAATTTAGTATTAGCTTGGTTTAAAAACACCTAAGAAAAATGTTTAATATTGGTTTATGGAATAATGGTTTAATTAAAAGGATTAACCATTATGTTATTATGCTAATATTTGTCAGGGCATTGATTTTAAATTGATTAGCAAAGAATTTTTTTGATAATATTTAAAGCGTATGATGGATTCAATTGAAGTGATTAACCATTATATATATCTTAAACTAACAATTTAATATTTATCTTGATATTAAATAGACTAAGCAAAAGAATTATCTAATATTGCTATATGCATCTAATGGGCTCTAAATAAAATGATTGACCATTACTATATTAAGCTAACAATTTACATTTTACTTTAATGTTACTTTTAAATTGTTTAGCAAAAAATTGATTAATATTTATTTTATACTTATGGTGTATTCATTTAATGTGCCCAACACTATGAGATATTTAATATCTATATATGTGTGTGTGAGCCTCTTTTGAATTTTCGAATGAAGAGAGTTTGCAGAATGTATTTGAAAGATGGCTAATTTAGGTTATGGTAGAAGTGAGCTCATGTCAGTGGGATTGAACAAAGTGGGTGAGCCTTAATGGCATGTAAACACCCCTCTTATCAATGAGGTGAAGAAATAGGGACGAGAAATAAATGTATTGGTTTTAGTGCATACTCGAAAGATGGGAAGCAAAAATAAGAAAAACAAGGGGAACCAAGGATAGGATGCTTGATTGGATTCTTTGGAATGAAAAGAGGGATCTAAAAATATCATAGAGGAAGGAAATATCAACATTGTGAGGCTACGATTTGAACCAGGTTCGAGCTTTCACAGTTGTGTCAAAAAAATGTTAGTAAAATGATTGTGCTGCCACTTTTTTTTAATAAATATTGAATGTTTCATTGGAGTTTCATTATGATTTTCTTTGGACCTTGTTTTCTCTTATGTGCATTTGGAAACGATTCAACCATGGCTAAGTTTATTAGTCCCTATTAAATAAAAAAAAAATTAGAAGATTTCCTTATAAGGGGAACTCTATGGGTGCTTCCAGTGTTTCAACAGAAGCTGCACTTGGAGTATTTTACATATTCACTTGAGAGTAAGGTCAGTTTGATTATGATATTGCTCACCTCTTTCCATGTTTATGAAGGCCAGTAATATTTGGATTGTATGTTGGTTTGATTGGTTAAGATCATCTTAAGAACCCTACAACCCTTTTTTTAGTCTTTTATCTGCTTTAGAAGACATATGATGGTGGGTAGCATAGTAGTTCCAATTTCTTGATTGTTGTATACGTTCACTGGATTTAGATAACAACTTTGTGTTGAATATGTTTTTCATTTAAATAGTGTATCCAGTGTATACGTTCGTTGGTATTAGACAATAATTTTATGTTGAATATGTTCTCATTTGGACAGTGTATACACTATATACATTCATTGGAAAGAGATAACAATTTTGTATTGAATATGTTCTTCATTTGGACAATGTGTCCACTACTTACGATAACTCAAATTAGATAGTAGGTCTAGATGTTACATTTCTTCTTTGGATAGTGTATCCATTGTGTGTGTCCACTATAAATGGACTTTAATTTTTGGCTTTACATTATTAGTTTAGGTATGGAGCCACTGTGTAGATGACCCCTATGGATGAAGTATGTCAATTCAAGACACCCCTTGCTTAAAGGCAGTGAGGATTCACTACTATGCATGGTTACAGGGTGGTTAGGAGTGAAACCTATATGTCAAGGATGTTGTCATGTACTATGGTAAGATAGGGCAAGTAAGGACAAACCCTACACGATCCACCCTTGCATTGGACCTTGGTGTTGTTGCGCTTGGCTTAAGACTTGTTTACCTTCATTTTTGTCGCCCAACCGAAAAAATCCATCCCTCTTAGGGTTTAGTTTATTAAAGCCTTTATGTTATGAGTGGACACTCCTTTTATCAATGTATTCATGATTCTTTAGAATAGACTGTGAATGGTATAAGAACCTATGAATAGTTTTATAAATTAAATGATAGACCTTTAATATATAAGAAAGAAAGTTTGTTTATGGTTTAAAGCCTACCTTTCCTATAAGCTTAATTAGAGTTTGTGATCTATTGAGGAATTGAGTTTTTGGATTAAAAGAAAGGTTGTTTATGGTTTAAAGCCTACTTTTTCTATAAGCTTATTTAGATTTTGTGATCTATTGAGGAATTGAGTTTTTGGATTAAACAGATTTAATTTAATAATATGTATTGCATGCTTAGTCTCATGTGGAATTAATATTAGATTAAATAGATTTAATTGAAGTGTTAAATAAAATTATATTCATTGCATGTTTAATCCGAGATAGATTAATGCAAAATTAATCTTAAATTAAATATATTTCATTTAAATGTTGAATGAAATTATATTTATTGCATGTTTAATTTGAGATAGATTAATGCAAAACTAATCTTAGATTAAATAGATTTGATTTAAGAGTTAAATGAAATTATATCTAATTGCATGTTTAATTAGATAGATTAATGCGGAATTAATCTTATATTAAATAGATTTCATTTAAGTGTTAAATGAAATTATATTTATTGCATGCTTAATCTAAGATAGATTAATGCAGGATTAATCTTACATTAAATAGATTTTATTTAAATGTTAAATGAAATATTTATCGCATGTTTAATCTGAGATAGATTAATGGAGAATTAATCTTAGATTAAATAGATTTCATTTAAGTGTTAAATGAAATTATATTTATTGAATGTTTAATGTAAGATAGATTAATGTGGAACTAATATTAGATTAAATAGATTTCATTTAAGTGTTAAATGAAATTATATTCATTGCATGTTTATCTAAGATAGATTAATACAAAATTAATATTAGGTTAAATAGATTTCATTTAAGTGTTAAATGATATTATATTTATTGCATGATTAACTTGAGATAGATTAATGCAGAACTAATCTTAGATTAAATAGATTTCATTTAAGTGTTAAATGAAATTATATTTATTTTATGCTTAATCTAAGACATATTAATGTGGATTTAATTTTAGGTTAATTAAAATTCATTTTAGTGTTAAATGAATTTAATAATTTGATGTTTAATCTATCAGTAGATAAAATACTCCATTTGGATAAAATGAGTTAGGTATACTTTAGTGGATAATGTTCTTTCTTTTGGACTTGGGATGTAATAGTGGATTTTATATCTCATTTTAGTTAAAGAATGAATTAGAAAACTATTAGTGGATGGTGTTCTTTTCCTTCGAATAATATAGTTGTGAAATATTTTAGTGAATGGTGTATTTCATTGGAAAAATTTGTGAGAAATATATGAGTGGATAATATAGTCCTTTTGGTTATTTGAGTGGTGGAGCATATCAATAGATAATATGTTATTTTTTGGATACTTGGAATAAGTAGCAGAAGGCTCCTCGTCTCCTCGGTAAGCTTGCATAAGAGCTCATTGGGGAGGATTTATGAGGTCCTCTCTAATGAGTTGATGTGTGCAATGCTATATTTGATGTATATATACATCAGAAAATTAGAAGGAAGATGGTCCTTGTGCTCGAATAAAATGGAAGAAGCTACCTTAGGAGGATGGATGTGGAGTTCATCCGAGGGAATTATTATTTCCCTCATGTATTAACAAATGTGAATTAATGGATCAATTCATGGTATGGGGCATAAGGATTATGGGGTCCTTATGTGCCTATAAATTGTAATAATGAGATGGAAAAGGAACTAAGGGATTCCTCTAATGATTGTATTGTGAAATTCATCATTAATAAATGGATCAAGGATATTTAAGGTTGGGTTTTTCTCGTAAGGGTTTTTCCAAGATAAAGATGTGTCATATGTGATTGGATTGTTGATATCTCATGATATTGATTTGTATTGCTATCTAATGTTAACTTGTTATGGATTTGGTTACTCTACATTTGTAAGAACTGTGTGTGGTTAGTATGTAGTGTAATTCATGGTGTTTATAATGGTTAAACTAGAAGTGCCCTAGTTAAGGTGATTAAGTAATGCATCCTCTTTGTATTATTGAATAGTCCTTGCTACGATGAAGTGTAGAAGAGTAATAAATGATATTTATTAATGCTTATGCCTATGAGTTAGAAGCATATAAATGTATAGAGAGAGAATGAGTGATTAAAGAAATCGAGATAGCATGATCGCAATACGCTTAGTGCACCTACATTGATGGACTTATGTATGGTGTAGATATGGGTGTGCCCTTTGACGGACTAAAGGGATAAGTTAATTCATTTCAAATATGATATGGATAACTTAATCATGGGATATTACTATAATAGACACCTGCATAGATTGGCTTGTGCAAGGTGGGGATATGTATATCCCTAATGAGTGTAAAAAAATCTCTCTCAAGTGGGTTAGATTTTAGGGTTGTTACAACTAGAGTGATAGACTCTAACCATTTGCATGCATTATCAAATTTATGCAAAGGTAAAAGTACATTGATATTACCTCATGTACTTCCTTTAAGATGAATTTCTTAGGTCTCTTTATTGAAGTCATTACTACATGCATTCCCACCTTTGTTGCCAGTATTAACTATTGGCCCACCAAGATTGGTGACTATTTTATACTAAAAAGAAAAATGGATCCAATGCATGCATTCAATAGAAAACCAGACTAAATATTTCCCTCTTTTTTTCTTTACTTAATGCTTAGCCACCATCAAACTCCTAAACTAAAACCATCATCAATGTCATTTTTTAAAATATATTATAGAAAAATCAACCTTTACACACTTTTATTTTCTACAAAGGAAACTTTTCTAAACCACTACATTTTTCTTCTTTTCCTTTTTCATAATTTCCTTTTCTACACCAAAAACTTTCTAAATTTATTTGTTTTATTAAAAGTAACCTTTCTAAATCACTCTCCAAATATATGTATTTTTTTGTGCATGCATATTTTTTGCCATATGCTTGCTTTTTTGGTTCATGCATGTTTTTTTTTATAGTGGATGCATACATTATCTATACACACAATTTAGATGTTTTATTAAATTAAAAAAAAAAAAAAAATTCCAACATCTTCTATACCTTATTTCTTGGTCACGATAGTCAATTCTTGTTTTGTTTTGTAGCTATCTCATCTAATTGGGACTATATCCCCACAACGACCTCTACCAATGCCTCTTCTTGTACCTCATCATATTTTATATTTCTCATTTTTCCCATTACAACATCTCCTATCTTCTTAATACCTAGGTGGGGAGATGACTTTTACATTGTTCGGTGAAATATTCCTCATTTATTACCTAGGGAATCAATTTATTTATTCATATATCATGCATGATTTGTATGTCATTCATAACCTCTTTTGATTCATTGGTAATTTCCATATCCTTATATGTCTTGGTGTCATCTAAAATTTATTCTTTGTTTTTCTTGTGAGAATATTCTTATGTCAAAGGGTTGTCTTGTCATATTTACTCTTTACACTCTAGGTCTCAAGAACCTCTTTCTCATCTGAGGAAGAGGCAATTTGTTAAAATTTATTCTCCATTCTAAGTTAACTAGTTGATATTTTCCCACTATTTTTGCTTTAGATTTTTTTTTTGCTTTGGTGACTAGGAACCTAAGTCATCTTCATACTTAAAGTCTTCAAACTAGATTTTTTTATAATTCTTAATTCAGTCTTTGAATAGGTGGTCATTCTTATAGAACAACCCACATCTAAATAAAATATTTTTATAATCCATTTATTTTTTCCATGTCAAACCATCCACATGTAGAGTAACTAACTTTGGAAGGGTTTTTCCCAACTCTAAATTGATACAAATTCATATTTGCATATGTAGTTTTATCCATATCATTATAATATTTGTTAAAGTTACTAATATTTTAATATATATTTATTCTAGTAAGCTTGTGGTAGTTCATATAAGCATATCCATACCAAATCCCTTGTTGTGAAACTTCTCTATAGGCCTAAATCATGTATGATAAAACTTCATGAATAAGTTGATGCTCTAAAAGAAATAAGGTCTACCTTAGAAGATTGTATTTCTATCTTTCCTATTGTAAACATTATAATGAAATATCCTCTAGGGCATATTGTTATTTTATAATACCCTTTTATGATCCATCTTCTAGCAACCAATCATATAGGTCCCATATCAATGATAGCAATTATCACTATTTATCAATATTTTCATACAAATTTTCTCTATCGAAATTCAACAATGGGCTACCCTTTCTTGTAGCCATGCATGATGAGTTTCTAAAAATAAAATTCATGGATCTTTGTTCACATACGGTTTTTGAGGATTTGTTGAGGGTGATGTCAAAAGTCACCCATAATTATTAAATTAATATGTGAGTTGTAAAATAAAGCACATCAAAAATATATTAAATTGAGTGCTTTATTCATGCAAATTAATATTTTTAGTTAATTTAAAAATAAATAAAAAACAGCATGCAAAGTGGCATAATAAAAGTTGTTTTTTATAAAAAGCTAGTTTTTAGCTTTTTTAGTTTTTTTGCATGATCAAGGTTGATTGATCATTATATATTTTGTAATTGGACTCTTTTTGAATGTGAGAAGAACAATAATATTTCAGTGTGCACAATTGTGGAGCTTTTATGTGGAGCTTTTTAAAGTTTATATTTGTGTGCTTTTTTTAATTCTAGATAAAAATTTCTGGTTTGGACCAACAACATAGTTTGCTAAAATTGGAGCTTTTGGCTGAGGATATTTCATCATTTGGAATTCATAATTGGTTTAGATTAATCACTAAACACTCCTGGACAATTTTTGGGTGATATCCATGCTCCATTAATATTCTTTTTATCTTAGATCAGAATTACTTTATTGTTGTTTTTTTATCTCTCCACCTCAAGAACTTTCATTTGGTATCAGAGCAAAGTTGTGTATGTGATTTCAGAATTTGTAGGTATAGCTACAACAAGAGAGGGTGAATATTTTTCATTCCTAACATCGTTTACAATATTTTGGATCAGAAATACTTGTGGCTATTCATTTGCTATCATGGCAACAACTAGTACATCCTTAAATATACCTACATTCAAAGGAGATAACTTTGAGTACTGGAGAGATCAAATGAGGAGGATATTTGTATGGAAGGGAGTTTGGAAAAGTATAGTTCAGCCATATACTCCTCCTAAGGATTGGAAATCTCTTCCTCAAGATCAAAAGAACACATTAGAAGAAGAAGAAAAGAATGATGCTCAAGCTTTCTTCTACTTGTAGAGTGCGATAGATCCAAGCATCTACCCAAGGATAGTTGGTTGTAAGAATGCACATGAGGCATGGACAACCTTGGAGACATCATATCAAGGCTCAGAAAAGGTAAGAGCATCAAAGCTCTCAACATTAAGAATCAATTTTGAAAATATGAAAATGCATGATGATGAGAATGTTGGAGACTATTGTATTAGAGTAAATGATATAGTGCATAGAATGAGAGTGTATGGTGAAGTCATGGAAGATAAAGTAGTAGTAAGAAATATTTTGAGATCCCTAACTCCAAAGTGGTTGCATATTGTCATTACACTTGAGGAGTGTAAAGATATGGACCAAATCAAGGTTGAAGAGTTAGTGGGTTCTTTATTGTCCCATGAGGATAAAATGAAAATTTATTCAAATGAATTAAATCATGCACTAGAGTCCAAAGTATGGGTTTCAAAACCAAATAAAAAGCCCACAAATCAGAATGCAAATTTTTCTCAAAGTTCAGATCAGAAAAGGGAAGAACCAATCAAATTCAAAGTGGAAGGGTAAGAAGGTCATCACTTGTCATTATTGTAAGAAACCAGGTCACATGATAAAATATTGCAGGAATCTAGCAACCAAAAATCAAGCAAACCAAGATGGGGGTGAGAAAAAGGCTTACCAAGCTGAGAATAATGATGATCAAATTAATTATTCTCTTTCATGTAATTCAGGTTTAGATGATAAAAGGAATATGTGGTTTCTTGATTCAGGATGTTCTAACCATATGTCATGTTTTAAGGATTGTTTTGACAAGCTAGATGGTTCATTCAAGAGCCAAGTTCACTTAGGATATGGGAAGGTGATTCATGTCGAAGGGAAAGGGAGTATGCCTATCACCACAAAGCATGGGAAGGGTGATATCAACAACATTTATTTGGCTCCAAACATGAAGCACAATCTCATGAGTGTTGGACAACTAGTAGAGAAAGGATTCAAGCTACTTTTTGACAATGGAGAATGTTTGATATATGACAAAAAGCAAGGTAACAAATTGATTGGAAAGTCTATTATGTCAAAAAATAGAATGTTTCCATTGAGAATAAATATGTTAAATCAGAATTCTTGCTTTTCTACCATTGAGGAATCAAGCATGTTGTGGCACTCTAGATATGGTCATTTAAATTTTAGAAGTTTGCATGTTCTTTTTAAGAACAAGATGGTTGATGGTCTTCCAAGGATTGAATCCAAATTTAAGGAAGCATGCAAGGCATGTATACTTGGAAAACATCATAGAGAAAGCTTTCCAACCAGAAAATGGAGAGCTACCAAGAAATTAGAATTGGTACATTCAGATTTATGTGGGCCTATGTCTTATCCTAGCATAGGCAAAAATTTGTATTTTATTTCCTTTATTGATGATGCTACCAGACTAATGTGGGTTTTATTTTTGAAGATCAAATATGGGGTATTCTCAGCCTTCAAGATATTCAAGGCATTGGTTGAAAAGGAATCAGGTTGTTCTATCAAGGTGTTAAGAACTGATAGAGGTGGGGAATTTTATTCACAAGAATTTCTAGATTTTTGCTCTTCGCATGGAATAAAAAGGTATTTTATTGCTCCCTACACACCACAAAAAAATGGTGTTGCAGAGAGAAAGAATAGAACAATAATGGAGTCAGCAAGAACCATGTTGGAGAACAAGAAGTTGGAGAGGAAGTTTTGGGCTGAAGTAGTGCAAACAACAACCTACATCCTGAATAGAAGTCCCACAATGGTGGTGAAAAACAAGACACCCTATGAAGCATGGTATGGTAAGAAGCCCATGGTGGCTCATCTTAGAGTATTTGGTTGTTTAGAATTTGTACACATTGATGATGCTAAAAGGAAAAAATTAGACCCCAAGAGTGAGCCTCACATTTTTACAGGTTATAGTGATGGTAGTAAGGCTTACAAGTTTTTCAATCCTATTAGTAAGAAAAATGTTGTTTCTAGGGATTGTAAATTTTTTGAGAATGATGTGTTTGCTGATCATAACCAGAAGAATGCAGAGGTTATTAGTGAAGGGGGGAAGCATTTTTATGGAGAAATGGAGGTCAATCAAGATACTCCACTAGTTCCTAGTGTTAATGGCAACAATACTAGTTCTTCCCAAGAGACTAGTTTACCACCAACTTCAACCCAAGTAAAAAATAAGAGGTTGTTGCTTTCACATCCAACAAGTCAGATGTTGGATCAGAACTATCAAAGGAGAACAACAAGACTTCAAGCTCAATCAGGTAATAATCTTGAAGATATTGAAGATGAAATGACTTACTATGCCTTATCTTGCATTTCTAGTGAACCAAGGAACTATGTAGAGGCTAGTCAAAGGAAAGAATGGGTTGAGGCCATGAATGTTGAGATGGAGGCCATTGAGAGAAATGAGACATGGAATCTCATTCAGCCTACTAGTGACATGGATGTCATTGGTACAAAATGGGTCTACAAGACCAAGTTCCATAGTGATGGAACAATAGACAAACACAAAGCTAGACTAGTAGCAAAAGGGTATGCACAAACATATGGAGTAGATTATGAGGAGACTTTTGCTCCTGTGGCTCGCCATGATACTATTAGATTGATGCTTTCAGTTGCTGCTCAGAAAGGATGGGAAGTTCACCAAATGGATGTCAAGAGTGCATTCTTGAATGGTGACATTGAAGAAGAGGTATATGTGGAGCAACCACAAGGTTATGAAATAAAGGGTAAAGAGCATTGGGTATACAAGTTGAAAAAGGCACTTTATGGGCTGAAACAAGCTCCTAGGGCTTGGTACTCAAAGATAGATGGATGGTTCTCTAAAAATGGCTTTGAAAGGAGCAAAAATGAGCCAACTCTTTACATAAAAATTGTTGACACTAACGTGTTGTATGTTTGTCTTTATGTTGATGATCTCATTTTTACAAGAAATTCCAAAGCTATGATACAAGACTTCAAGGAGAGCATGAAAAGTGATTTTGAGATGTCTGATCTTGGAAAAATGAAATACTTTCTTGGCATGGAAGTACAACAAAGGGAAGATGAGATCTTCATATGCCAAGCCAAGTATGCCCAAGACATGTTGAAGAAATTTTCATTTCTAGACTGCAAGGTGGTTGATACTCCTATTGCTAGTGGGGAGAAGCTTATGAAAGAGGATGGGAGTCCTCTTGTTGATGAGAAGACTTTCAGAAGTATGGTGGGTGGATTGATGTACCTTACATTCACAAGACCTGATATTACCTATGCAGTTTCACTAGTTTCCCGATTTATGAGCTTACCAACTCAAAGGCATATGCAAGCGGTGAAACGAATCTTTAGATATGTGAAGGGAACCTTTGATCATGGCATACACTATAGATCAGAAAGATCTTCAAGGCTGGTTGGGTATGTTGATTCATATTGGGGAGGTTCTATTGATGACCAAAAATCTACTACAGGGCATTGTTTCACCTTGGGAAGTGGGTTGATTTCTTGGTCATCCAAGAAGCAAAGTACAATGGCTTTGTCTTCCACTGAAGCTGAATATGCAGCCCTTACTTCAGCTTGTACTCAAGGGATTTGGCTGAGGAGAATATTGAAGGATTTTTGTGAGACTCAACATGAGCCTACCAAAATATTTTGTGATAACAGTGGGGCAATACAATTGTCCAAAAATCCAGTTTTCCATGCAAGGACCAAACACATAGAGTTGAAGCACCATTTTGTTAGAGACTTGGTACATGACAAAACTTTTGTCATTGAGTATGTTAAGAGTGAGGATCAAGTTGCTGATATACTCACAAAGGGGCTATTGAAGGTGACTCATGGGAGACTCAAAGAAATGTTGGACATTTCTTCCTTTGACATCAAAGGGGGATTGTTGAGGGTGATGTCAAAAGTCACCCATAATTATTAAATTAATATGTGAGTTGTAAAATAAAGCACATGAAAAATATATTAAATTGAGTGCTTTATTCATGCAAATTAATATTTTTAGTTAATTTAAAAATAAATAAAAAACAGCATGCAAAGTGGCATAATAAAAGTTGTTTTTTATAAAAAGCTAGTTTTTAGCTTTTTTGCATGATCAAGGCTGATTGATCATTATATATTTTGTAATTGGAATCTTTTTGAATGTGAGAAGAACAAGAATATTTCAGTGTGCACAATTGTGGAGCTTTTATGTGGAGCTTTTTTAAAGTTTATATTTGTGTGCTTTTTTAATTCTAGATCAAAATTTCTGGTTTGGACCAACAACATAGTTTGCTGAAATTGGAGCTTTTGGCTGAGGATATTTCATCATTTGGCATTCATAATTGGTTTAGCTTAATCACTAAACACTCCTGGACTATTTTTGGGTGATATCCATGCTCCATTAATGTTCTTTTTGTCTTAGATCAGAATTACTTTATTGTTGTTTTTTATCTCTCCACCTCAAGAACTTTTAGGATTAGCCTAGTTGAAAAAAGATTTTTTGTGTTGTTATCCTTTAGAAAAACATCTCAGAATGATAAATTTGAGGGGATCAAATGACACCCTTGTTACATTACAATCAAGATTGCAAAATAAGATCAACCTAATCTAATGTAGATAGTACCTTGGATCAATCCAAACTATTTCTTGACATGGTGATTAAGTACAACTAAACCCTTGTAGAGATCTATTGTCCTCCATCTCTCTTTTTACTAAATTGCTTGTTCCACTCTATTTTATCTACTTCAATATCAATTAATTATTATTAATCAATATTCTAGCCTATGTATTTCCCATGAATGGAACTTGTTATAACAATAAATATGTAAGTTGCATGTGTTTGTAATTTTCCCTAAAATATTGTACTAGTTGCATTTGGAAATGTTTATTTGAATCTACTTGTTTGTTTATAAATTTTCCTCCTTGGTAAACTATAAAAGAAATAAAGAGATTTGAATAATATGCATTATAATAGGTATTGGTGGTATCAATGTATTTCAAATTTATCATTCCATGAATATTTGAAACACCTCTCTTTATCATTCCATGAATACTTGATCCTAGATAAAATTGCTTACAATTATTCCTATTCATCCATGAGTTACCTAGGGTGAAAAATAATTACTCCTAGTAAAAGTAAATATTTGGGAGCAATTTTAGCAAAATGTTGCACCTCCAAATATTACATGCATTTAATTATACCTCTAACAAGCTTAGAAGGCTCCAAAAATCCTTAGTGCACCATAAAATGCTAAAAATATCACTATCTAGAAGATTTTCCATGAAATTTACATTAATTTTTACCTTTGTGCCCTGACTAAGTGATTTTCTTGTGTTAGAAAGTTGAGCAAATCACTCTTTAAGTAAATTTGCACCTTTATCGAGTGAATCGTTCCTTTGAGCTAATCAGTAATTTTTGCAATCAAATCACAACTTTTTCAAAAAGTCAACAAATTTTAGAATGTTGAGAAGTTTTCTACCATTCAATCCTTATTTGTTGTTATTTGCTCTAAAATGTGTAAAATTTTTCAAAGATAGTGCTAGGGTATTACAAGTAGCCTCACAAAAACTTTATGCTTCATGTTTTCTTATAAACACTAAAGTACAAGGAAGATCCTCTATAGTAATCCCTTTCTTATATTGCTTTGAAAACCCTAGATGTTGTCTTGGAAACCTTAAAGTTGTTAGAATATATTACATTATTTGGTACATGCTAATGCACCAACTTGGGTACATCTTTAGGTTAGGAGTGTGTCTTAGATTAGAGTGTGACTATTTACTTTATGCAATGTAATAAATGCACAAGTATTATAAGAATATGTAAAGTATTCAATAATGTAAATGTGCATAATAGTCCATGTGCACATGAGTCCATAGAGTAGGAAAGTGAAGAGTCTTAAGAAGAGCCAAGGCCAAGAATTTATGAAGAGTCACATTTTATTATGTATATGTGTCTATGAGTGAGAGTAAATATAACAATGTAGAGTGTCACAAGATACAATGTAAAGTGACACAAGATACAAAGTAGATAAAGAGTGTATGAAGTATGGAGTATTTGAGATCTCCATTCTATATCAAATAATATTTTTGTGAGATTTTGTTAATGGCAATTTTATGAGTAGTTTTAGAAGTTATTCATGAGTTTTACATGTTTATAATATTGTCATTATGTTATATTTGATATAGCACTCTTGTTTTTAGATATTGCATTTATTTTTCATTAAGTATTTAGCATCAAAAGCTAATAGTGGTATCAAAGCCACAAGGGAGATTGATAGGAGATAGGGAGAGCCACAAGAGAGATTGAGAGGAGATAGGGAGATTTCATTTTCAAAATTTTTAAAGTAGTATTTTGGCTAGATTCTTTCCATAGGGTTGCAAGAGAAGTTGTGAAGACTAGGACTTATCATAGATCTCTTTCAACTAGATTGAAGGATAACTAGTGAAGTTTATTGATTTTAGAATTCTAGAGATTTGATTATTATTGTCTAATATTTTTTTGTAGAAAAGTATTTCTTAGAAGTTGAGAAGCTTCCTACAACAAATATAGAAGAATTTCATATTAATTTTTTTGAACGTCTATGTGCTTTCCTCGTGCAGGGATTAGTTTTTGGCTGTAGTAAAAGAGTAGACATTGAAGATTAAGGAGGTATAAGATAAATATCCCACTACAGATTGAATATTGAGGAGACCCAAGAAAGAGGTCCCATTGCAGATTTGAGAAAGGAGATAGGATATTTGAGAAAGAATATTGAGAAGGAGACCCAAGACAAGAGTTCCCCATTACAAATTTGATAAATAATATAGAGAAGGACTAATAAAAGGTCCAATTGAAGAGTTGCAAAATTTTAAGACCCAAGAGAAGAGGTCTCAAGAAAATTTGAAAGGAGAAATAAGAAGGCTAGAGAAGCCCTATTGAGAAAGTTGAAGAAGTGGCCATTGGAGAAGATTTGAAGAAAGTTTGAGGAAGAATATTGCAAGTAGGAGAAGCTCCTGGAAAGAGGAATTTGGGACAATTATCGCCATTCGACAACAAGCCCAAAAGGAAGAAATATTTTGGCAAGAAGTTTGCCAAATTTGAGAAAGTATTTTTGAAGACTTCAAGATATTCAGATTCTTGAAGAAGAGGCTAGTAAAAGAGGATAGATTTAAAATCATATTTTAGAAAGAGATAGGAGGAGCAAGAAGAATTGAAGAGGCTATAAATTTGAGAATCTTGAGGACATCCATAAATATCTTGAAGGCTGATTTGCAGAGAAGGAGATAGCTGATTTTTGTAGCAGAAGTTCAAGAGTCACAAAACAACAAATTGAAGGTGAAATAGAGTTGTAGATTGAAGAAGATTTAGGTAGTTTTTGAAGTGTCCTTGGATAGTAAATTAAATGAGGAATTGATAGTAAAATAAGGTAGCAATATCAAGGAATTGAATGCTATTTTTGGATAGCGAGATAAAGGAGAAGAAATTAGTCTTTGGAGCAGCAAATTGAAGAGTTTTTGGCTGTAAATTTGGGCAGCATTAAGAAGATATTAGAGAGCTACATTTTGGAGAATTTAGAGGCATATTTGGGAGAAGCATTGGATAGCATTTGGTCAAAGAAAGGTGCTACAAATTTTAGAAGTTGAAGGTAACATATTGGGCAGTGAACTTGGCAAGCAAAAAGGTAACTATAAAGGTGTTCTCTTAAAGCATAAAAGAAAGTATTTTAATAGCTACATATTCAAGTTTTAAAGCCATCAAAAGGAAGTTGAAGTAGAGTATCTCCAAGTTGAAGAAGGAGACATTGTTATCATTGCAAAGAGTAGAGTTAAAGCTTGCTTGAAAAGGAGAAATAAGGAGAAGAGAATACTAGTAATGAATGTTGTTTTATAATCAAATAAAGTGTAGAATTTTTGTTAGTTCTATTAAGGAAAATAAGGTCGAATAAAGTGCTCAAAGATAACAAAATTAAGGTGTCTAAAGACACCAAGAAAAGCACTAAAATTTGTAGAGGTTTTTGGTGTAGAATAGCCATCAAAGAAGTGGCAAAACCACCATATTGAAGGAGATAGTCATTTTCACCATTCAACCAACGTAGAGCATTGGAAACCACCATCAAGTTGGAGAGGTTGAGCCACCATTGAAAGGTGGAGCCACCATACGTAGGAGGAAAGGAGCCACCAAAGCTGAGAACAAGGGTCGTTACAAAGAGTTCATGAAGAGCATCAAAACATGTGCCATCTTGGAAGAAATCCAACCACCATTAGAAGGAACTCAAATAGTCATCCACTCCATTGAAGAAATGGTTGAAGGAGAATGTAAGTGCAAAGACAAAGAGGAGGCCAAATGCTTCAATCACCTATAACTATGAGAAGAGAGAAAATACAAAGTGGAAGTGTTGGAATTGACCTAAGGTTTGGAGTAACCAAAAATTGCAAGTCTTGGAAGAAGAAGCATCACCAATATACACATGAGAGTGAGCAATCGAACAAACTTTGATTAGACATCAAAAGAATATAGAAGAGACAACCAAAGTTGTAACAGTTAGAAGGAAGCAAATGTTAGCTTCCATAACTATCAACAAGCTGAAGACCACATGGTATTTGGTGGATGATAAGGTAGAAGGAATCACGTAGTCAGGCGAGCATTGTTTTTGAAAGGGTACGCAGGAGTTCGAGTGCAATCTAAGTGTTACAAAAGAATGAGCATTGCAAAGGAGGTAAAGAGCCATTTGAAAAGGTTGTTGAAAATATTCTTACCACTTGGCATATCAAAGGAGGAACACCAAGGGTCATTGGTAGAAGAAATAATGCCTTACAAACTGCATTAAATATGTTGAAGGAGGTTACACTGTAGAGGGTAGAGAGAAAGGAAGAACAAGCCTAAAAATATTGAGGCCTGAGCTTGTAGTTGAAGAGTGCCTAAAGGAGAGTGCTATTTGGAGCATGGAGAAGCTCATAATTGAAGAGAGAGGAAGGTAAAGTTATTACTAAGTCTGAAGAAGCTATTCAGAGCCCATACATGGAGGAAACTAAAAGCATCAAAGCCCACACTTGGAGGTAATCTTGTGGAAGAACGAAGGAGTCGAGAACTTCATGAAGAGTGAATATTTCATGGAGAATGTAGGTTTACATAGAAGCCAACCTACATTATAGCATACTAGTTTAGAGGAGTTAATTTGGTTGACAAAGAAGCCTACAAGCAAACAAAGGAAGGTCAAAGCATTGAAAAATGAAATTAGCACATGCCATTTGCAAGGAGGTACATAACATTTGATTTAATTCAATTTTTGCAAAGGTTAAGGAGCCATAAGGGATATTACTTTTAATTATTCTAAGGTTGAGATTAATTAATCTAGTACATCATAGATTAATTGAATTAATGGAGGGATAAGGCAGCTAATTGAATACTTAGAACCTTAGAAACTATATTAATCAGTTTTGAAGTATTTTGGGAAATACAATTTAAATTTTTTAGAATTATTTCATTCTATTTGAAATTCAAGCCACATTGAAATATTTGCAAATAGTTTAACTTGGAGGAATAAGGATTTCTACATAAATTAGGAATATTAAAATTTGCAAATATCTTTGTTTTCTAAATTTCTTATTTGGGAGTTATAAGGACTTCAACATCAAATTAGGTTTTTGAAATTTAGAAACCATATTAATGAAATTTGGGAGCTAAAAGGAATTCTACCTAGAGATTTGGAAAATTAAAATCTTTATCAAAACTATTGTTTGATCATTATTCAAACATTAGGAAATACAAGGTATATTACAAGATTTGAAGAAATGAAAAATAGTATTTGATCTACTCACATTCAACTCAAATTTTAGAAGTTGAAAAGGTTTTATCAAAGACAATACATTCAAAACTAGGGAGTCATAAGGTAGTCAAACTCAAAGGTTTTGGAAGATAAAATATTCTATCAAAAATTATTCTCAATATTCAATACTAAGGAGCAAAAAGGATGTCTACTCCAAAGAGTTCATTGAATAATGAAATGGAAAATGAAATTAGAAAAGGAAGAGTAAAAGTTATAAAATATGGAATAAAAAATTTGATTGAAAAGTCTAAAGGGAAGTTAGACTTAGTTTCAAGTTTCATCTATAAGGAAGCATTAGAAGAAAATTTTGAAATATTAGAATACTATCTGCATGCCAGAATGTTTGAAGCAATTGATAATAACAAAGATAGTGTTATGATTCCTTTGAATATTGCTAGTATAATATACATGGCATTACTTACACTTAAACATTACAAAGAGAAGAACTTGAAACAAAATGAGTTGATTGAATCCTTTAAGAAGAAAGGAAAAATGGATGAATCATTTTTGGAAAAGGTGTTTCATTCTTCATGTAATATTTATGATTCAAGTTCATCTAATTTAGGATCTTACCATGATGCTATAATTGAATACTCAAGAAGATCTGTACTGAAGAAGGCAAGAAAATATAACACAAATTCTAGGAACAAGATGAAGATTGAACGAAAAGAAGAATAGGAACCTAATCAAGTTGAAGGAATTATGAAATATGAAGAGCCTTATAGAGACTAAAGTCTTCAATAAACAAATAATGTAATACAGGTGGGTGTTAGAATATATTACATTATTTGGTACATGCTAATGTACCAACTTGGGTACATATTTAGATTAGGAGTGTGTCTTAGATTAGAGTGTGAGTATTTACTTTATGCAATGTAATAAATGCACAAGTATTATTAGAGTGTGCAAAGTATTCAATAATATAAATGTGCATAATAGTCCATGTGCACATGAGTCCATAGAATAGGAAAGTGAAGAGTCTCAAGAAGAGTGAAGGCCAAGAGTTCTCCATATGAAGAGTCACATTCTATTATATATATGTGTCTATGAGTGAGAGTAAAATATAACAATGTAGAGTGTCACAAGATACAATGTAGAGTGACACAAGACACAATGTAGAGCAAGAGTGTATGAAGTATGGAGTATTTGAGATCTCCATTCTATATCAAATACTATTTTTGTGAGATTTTGTTAATGGCAGTTTTATGAGTAGTTGTAGAAGTTATTCATGAGTTTTACATGTTTAGAATATTGCCATTATTTTATATTTGATATAGCACTCTTGTTTTTAGATCTTGCATTTATTTTTCATTAAGTATTTAGCATCAAAAGCTAACAAAAGTGCAAGAATTATTCTCCATATTATTTACTTTATTATGTTGCCTTGAAAACCCAAACTTTCCATGGATATCCTCCATACACAATTATTTATTATGTTGCTCTTAAAATCCTAAAGTGCATGGGATACACTCCATACTAATTTCATTTTTATTGCAAGGAGATGATTTTATACTACTTGAGGAAAATGAAAATGATTTACATGGATTAACTTTAACCTCTTTTATCTTTTTGCTTTAAAATCTACCTTCCCATATTTTTTCCATATTTAACTCATACACTTGAACCAATGTATTATACTTCCTCATTCTTGTGTTATTTTTCTCTAATATTTGACCTAAGTAAATTATAATGGACTTTACCATTTGATGAGGTAGAGGGGGTTTGTTTACCATTTTATTAAAAATAAAAAATCCTTAATTGTATGATATGATATTATTAGTTCATATTGAAGTTTTTCTCATGCTCAAAATATTTCATCTCTTTCTCCATTTTCACTTTGCAATCTCTTGTCATGTATCCAATCTCATAACGTTTGTGATATAGAAATGTAATGTTTGCATAATCCACTTGTTTTTTTTAAGAGGTTGAAAAGTGGGGACAAATCAATGGCCACCCTTCCCATGAATTAAACTTTGGTCTTCATTAAAAGAGCCCAATAATTTTTTCCATTGTGGTCTCCCTATCGTGACACATAATCCACTTGTTGATCCCATTCTCTTGATTCAAATTTAAGTCTAATGGATTGTGACAATGGTTTTAAAATATCATTAGCAACACATATTCAGGTGTATACAACATGCCTTCATTCCTTAGTAGTTTATCCTTCCTTGGTAAATTCCCTTAGAGTCTTGTCAACATTCTTCAAAACCTTCATTTTGATAAATTGGTATGAAAGTCCAAAAATCCCAATCTACATTAGAATACTTTTAATAGTCTTTGTTTCCACAAAAGGAATATCACTCCATGATCTTAAACATAATGTATCTCTCCGGCTAAACCATGGACCACTTGCCATTATTTTATTCTTGATTTCAAAATTGAAGAAGATGACTAGGAAAAATCCTTTTAAAAGAAAATTCATGGACTAATTCAAATCTTCTACTTTTAAGAACTACTATGTCATGTTCACTCATCTCATCGTTGATAATCACTTCTATATAATTTCTACTACTTACATAAGGTTTTTGATATATTTATTCTTTCTCTTGCCCCCAATTAGAACATCCATACTTTCGAATAGGTTATCCTTACTTCTAGTTAGGACTTTCAAACATGACTTTCTTGCCATGCTATTTGGATTTTTTTGTAAGAATCCTTTAATTTTTTAATTACCCCAAAAATCTATAACAAGAAAAGTGTTGCTTGCTCCTTAGTTGGATTGGCTTACTGTTTGCACTTGCAATATTTGATTACTTTCTAAAATAAGAAAATGAGATGTTGGCTCTTGGCTTGCACTTGCTCTTGACCAACAACAACTATTGTTTTCAATTGGATATATGGGATTAAAATGGGCCCCGCATATATTACATCATCACCATAGAATGGTATAACAATTTGGATATTATGCATGTATTTTTTGACAAGATTTGAACCTTGATATTCTCCCTGAAAATCATGGAATCTAATCAGTTGAGGTAATGCCATTTGATTGCCTTACAAAAATTATTAGTTAAAATAAATAAAAAATAAGTATTTATGAGTTTTTTTTTGCTTGAGAAAAAGGAATTGTATTAAGGTACCCAACCCTTGACAAATTACAACTCTCTTCTTTAGATCTTGAAAGTTTACAAACAAACTCAATTCGCATCTTAATTGAGTTGTTATAACTAGATACTTACATCTTTTTTCATAAAAAAAGTCTCAATTCTTGACTTTCATTTTCTAGATCTTCATTTTTTTTTAAATATAAATATTCCAAAATTCAACATCCTTCTTCTTGACATTTTCCTACAACAACCTTCACAATACCAAAACTCCACCTCTATTGTTTACGCATTTATGGGTTAAACAATGATTAAAATATTAATATTTTTTGAAAAGTGTAATCAAGAGCTTTTTCAATTAATTATTAACTATAATGACTAAGGTTATGTTCAATTTTTTAGGAAACTAAAAATTTAATTTAATTGATATTATGGTTTACTTAATTTTTTTTAATATATTTAAATTAGTCCGTTTGTACTAATCAAACAAAGTATAGAGAAAATGACACTCAAATAATTTTAAAATATAAACTAAAATAATTAATAATATCTTTTTCTAAAATGGTATTATCTAATCAAATGGCATTAGCTCAACTGGGTTATCGTGAGAAGACCCAAATTCAAATCTTGCCAACGGATTCATGATGTAAAATGGGTGGAACCCCTTTCAATCCCATATAACCAATTAAAAAAAATGGTATTCTCTCGAGTTAAGATCCAAGTATAAAATAAATTATTTTTTATAGAGAATGTTGACATAGAGTTCTAACGTGTGCATAGTAAGTGGTTGACCATCAAGTGAGTTGTTCTAACTTCACTATACACTAAAATCTATAATAGTTCATTAAAAGTATATATTAATTAAAATTGATACATAATTATATTATAATTATCATTTATTACTTAGATAGACATATATTTACTAAAATAATAAAAATATATTGATAATAATATATAAATACTGATCTACTAGGTGACATATGTTTAAGTGGTTAAAAAAATGGATTTTCATTGTAGAAACCCAAATTTAAATGTTGAGAGAAGATATTAAACCACTATGTTTTTTATTGAAATATTATGACAATATAACTATGACATAATATGGATGAGGTCAATTTTTATTTTTGCTCAAGAAAATGGGGTTGTACTTGGGTCCCCATCCTTGACAAACACAACTCTCTTCTTTAGAGCTTTAGAGTTTACAAATAGATTCAATTCTCATTTCAATTAAGTTGCTATAGCTAGATACCTACATCTTTTTCCATAAAAAGTTTGAATTCTTGATTTTCATTTTTTGAATGTTCATTTTTTTTGTAAATACAAATATTCTAAAGTTCAACATTCTTCTTCTTAACATTTTTCTATAGCAATCTTCACAATACGAAAACTCGGCCTCTACTATCTATGCATTGCATCTTAGTAAAGTGATATTTTCAAAACTTCGCATTATCATAGTCTGTTGTACTATATTTATATTGCTAGTTTCCTTTCTAAAGCATAATTATAACCACAATAATTGTAATAAATAGTTTATATGAAAATACCTTAGTGTTATAAAGTACAACAAATATTACTATTGGAAAACATTAAAGTAAATTTTAATGATTATTGGATTCACGCAATTAACATTTTCCTATCGGTTTTAGCTAAACTTACTACTTTCTCCAACTATGGCAAACACATTTAACTTTATGATCCTCTATTAAAATCTCTCTATTGGCTAGTATATTTGCACATTTGCTTCTTTCCCTTAACGTATGTGTAAACCTGATTTCTTCAAAATCTATAACAAGGTCTTGTTTTTCCACAATAATATCTTGTATGTTTCATGAAGCCTTTACTTTTCTCAAAATTGCATTAATTACTATTAGTGAATTACCTTCTATCCATAATTTATTCCATTTCATTTGTCTACACATATTATCCCTTCCAAATTTTCCCCAGCTTTAACTTCATTATTTGTCTTAAATCCACTATTGAAAGCGTAATATGACAAAATATCATCCCTATTATTTTTAAGTATTCCTCCTCCTCCTACTGGTCCTAGATTTTCTTTAGATGCCCCATCAAAATTCACCTTGACCAACTCCACTTCTTATGGTTTCCACTTTATATTCTTTGCCTTCCTTTTATTTCTTCTTTACCCAACATCATAATTCTATTCGATGACTTGACTCCATCTATCAAGTCTCTCTATTCAAGATTAGGGATTGGGTGAGTTGATAGGGTTGGTTTAGACTCCTATATGGCTAAAAAAATATTTATTTTCATAACCTCTAATTTGCTTTCCTTTTCTTTAAATATTATTTTATTCCTTTCCAAACATATAGTCCAAAGTATTGTATTTTTTGACATATCCTAGATTGTTTGTAACACCTCACTTATAAAAGTGCTCTACCATTGCTTTAACCATTCTTTAATTTTTCCATTCATCACGATGCATTTACCAAATATATTAAGAATCCATTGTTATAGTTCCTAAACTATTGAGCAGTGTCCCAAGGGATGGTCTATAATCTCTTCCTCCTTTCTACATAGAACACATTGTGAGGGGCCATGAAATCCCCTTTTTCATTAGGTTGTTCTAGGATAAAATTTTCCAATTACCTACTAGTCTTACAAATATTTTAACTTTTGGAATGTTTATACTATCCCAAATTTCTCTTCATATTCTTGTGGTATTCCTATTTTGTTTGTGCTTTACATTATATCCACTTCTTTTTATGTATTGTCTTGAGCTCTTCAACTACCAAATCAACTTATCCTTAGCTTCCCTCAAAATAATCATTGTTGTTATCTTTTTTCTCAACTACCTCTTAGCAACAATATCAAGTATACTTGTAATTAATTACTCTTTCCATTTGTATCTACCTTCCTAACCCTTATACATAATGTTTAAAACCTTGTTACCATATTTATCTTAAAATAATCTCATCCATGGCTTCAAAATTGGATCTATATTGAGTGGTTCTTTTATCACACCAAGGACCCATCCAAAAAGAAAATTTTTCTCTAGTTTCCACCCCCATGTTAGACCTTTAATCACTAGATTAATTGATTTTTTAACATTGTTACATAGTGCAAAACCATCTGGTAGTAAGAATGCCATAGATAATAAGGTTGGGTAATTGGGGTCAACGTACTTAGAATAATTCTTACCCATTATATTTTACTCTCTTTGTATAATATTCAAATTACTTATTCTCTTAGAGATAAGTTTGCTTCTACAAGAACTCTTAAATTGAGACCTCCTCGAGTTTTTTTTATTGGTTGGAAGAAGGGATTTTGAAAAGGACCTTGAACCTTTTACAAACCATCAAATGGATTTTGAGGGTCCTTGAATATTTAATAGAGAAGGGCCTCAAGGAGACGGTTGTAAGAGAAACTGAGCTAGATACATTAGGATCCAAGAACAATCTCCTAATAAAGAATCAGATCCCCAAGGATTTGAACACACCATCCATAGAAGCAAATCAAGACATAAATCCTAAAAGGAGACTCAAGATCCACCTTTACAATGAAAAAATCACTTCCACTAAAAACTAAAAATTAAAAATTCTTGCTCAATTTTAAAACCAAGGATTGAAAGCCATTTTTGCCTAGAAAAATAGGGAATTTTATATATCCATTTGCCATCCACCAACCACCAACAGGATTCGACAACAAGCACCAAAGGATAGTTCTAAATATCCCAATATTTGAGTCAATCTTCAAGAGCTAAAAATCGAAATAGGGTTTGATTCCCGAGGAAAGACTTAGGACCCACCCAAACATCCAAAACCTACTTTAGTTACAATCTTAAAATTAAAAAATATCCCACTCAAAATAAAACCCATTGAAAGATAAACTTTCCCTCTCAGGTCAAATAGATATGAGCATGCATCCATGTTGGAGTATATTACATTATTTGGTACATGCTAATGTACCACATTGGGTACATCATTAGATTAGGATGTGTGTCCTATATTAGAGAGTGAGTAAATATTTTATGTAATGTAATAATGTGCAGGAAATGCACAAGTGTCATGTAGTTAAGTTGGCAAGTGTGATGAGTGTAAATGTGCACAAGTGTCCATTATGTAAGAGTGCACATGTATCCTTAGAATAGGAAAGTGAAAAGTCTCAAAGGAGAGTGAAGGTCAAGAGTACTCCATATGAAGAGTCACATTCCATTATATATTTATGACTAAGTATTGTAATGAGAATAAAAAATGCATTGCACATAGCATGCATTAGTAGACTTTTATTCTATGTTATTTTACTATTTTTGTGAGCATTTATTAGTGTCCATTTTATGAGTTATTTCTGAAGTTATTAGTGAGTTTTATATGATTAAAATATTGTCGTTATTGTATATTTTCTACTGCAACTTTATTTAAGATCAATGTCGAGGTGTAGACCAATTGGTTCTCCCAAACCCCATAAGGGGGTGGAGGTCCAAGGTTCAAATCTTGGGCCTCACCGGACTGAATGCTTGGTGCTTTCAATGGTGTAAAAGATTTAAAATGATCGTGACATGGTGGTTATAGGGATAAACTATGCAAAGATATATATGGTGGCTTCTGGGGTGGACAATGCAGAATACTGTGGTGGCCATAAAATCCAGACAACCTGCTTGAATTCGTGGTGGCTATCGATTACACCATGTAAAAAAAAAAAAATTGAGATCATGTGATTATTTGCATTAAGTATTAAGCATCAAAAGCTAACAATGGTATCAAAGCTACAACAAGGTTCTTTCTTGCATAGGTTTTTTAAAAGTTGTAAATTTTCTAAGGATATTTCCACTGGTCAAGAAGAAACCAGTGAAGTTAAAGATATTACCTCTGGAGAAGGAAAAACCAGAGAAGATAGTATTTCCACTATGTTGAAGAAAAACCAGTGAGGATTGAAGATTTAAAAAAAAAACTTTAGAAATATTGAGTTTACCTATTCCAAGAATAAATTTGGAATAGAAGGCAATTTACAACATAGTTTCAAGTCTTGAAGATAGACCTTGATATTGACAAGATTAAGAGACCCAAGAAGGAGGTCCTATTGAAAATTTTGATAGATTTGAAGGAAGAATAAAATTCCATATTGCATTTGGCTAGAGTCTTTCCACAGGGTTGTAGAATAACTCGTGAAGACTAGGACTCAACATAGATTTTTACCACTAGATTGAAGAACAACTAGTGAAGATTATTGATTTCAAAATTTTAGAGATTTGGATGTATTTGATTGTTGTTATCTAAGACTTTGTTGTAGGAAATTGTTTTTGGAATTGCAGCAAAATATTGGATATTGAAGGCCTAAGAGAAAGGTCTCATTGGATAATTTGAATAATTAGAGATAGGAGAATTTGAATATTGTAGAAAGAAGATTGAGGAGACCCAAGAGAGAGGCCCCATTGAATATTGAAGATAGAGGAGACCCAAGAGAAGAGGTCCCATAGTAGATTGAAGAAAGAAGAGAGAAAGAGGCTAGAGAAGCCCTATTGAAGATTGAGAAAAAGGAGACCCGAGAGAAGAGGTTCCATAGTAGATTGAAGAAAGAAGAGAGAAAGAGGCTAGAGAAGCCCTATTGAAGATTGAGAAAAAGGAGACCCGAGAGAAGAGGTCCCATTGAATATTTGAGAGAGGTAGGAGATTTGAAAGAGAAGATTGAGGAGGCCTAGAAAAAGGTACCATTGAAATTTAGAAGGAGAAAGAAGGATAATAGTGAAGCCCTATTAAGAAATTTAAGAAGTTTCCATTATAGGATATATGAAGAAAAATCAAGATAAAATATTGCAAGAAGAAGAAACTTCTAAAAAGAGGTAATCACACCAAATTTGGGATAATTATCACCATCCGAAAACAAGCCCAAAAGGATTTGTGAAACTGATTCAAGGAGGAAGGATTTGGTAAGAAGTTTGCCAAATTTTGGAAAGTATTTTTTTAAGACTTCAAGACATTCAGATTCTTGAAGAAGAGGCCAGAAAAGAGGCCAAATTTGAAGATAAGATTCAACAAGAGCTAAGGAGGATAAAGAGGATGGAAGAGGCCACCGAATAGATACTTTTTGAAGGCTATTTTTTAAGGAGAAGATTGCAGATTTTTGGGGCAGATTTTAAAGAGGTTTGGACAAAAAACTAAAGAGAAGAAGATAAAAATTTTGGACAACATTTGATTCTTTTTGGAAAGCAAATTTGGGCAGCATTTGGAGAAAATAGTAGAGCTGCAAATTGGAGAAGTTTTGGGGCAGAATTTGAAGAGTTTTAGGACAACAAATTGGAGACATAGAGTTATGATTTGGAGAATATTTGGGTATATTTTGAAGTGTCCTTGGATAGCTAATTGAAGGAGGAATTGACAGCAATTTTGGCCAGCATTTGGAGCTACAAAATTCAGAAAATTTGAACAGTTTTTTGAGGAAAAGTAAAGCTATGAAATTCAAAAAAATTGAACAGTAAAATAAAGGAGAAGAAAGTAGTTTTTGGAGCAGCATTTGTAGGAGAGAATAGCTGCATATTTCATAGTTATTTGGTAGCATTTTGGAAGGAGAAAGGAGAAGTTTTGAACAACATATTTGAAGAATATAGAAGCTGATTTTAACAGCATTTTGGAAGGAGAAAGTAAAGTTTTGGAGAGCAAGTTGGAGGAGAGGAGAAAGCAGATTTTTGGGAAGCAACTTAAGCAAATGAATAGCTAAAAAGTTGAAATCTTTGAACAATGAAATAGTGAGGAATACAAGAAAGAAAAATATAGGAAAGTAAGGAAAGAATTTTTTTGCAAATAAGTGTTTACAGTTGCCTTGTTTAAGCATTCAAGGAGAGTGTTTATATCAAGCATTATAAGCATAATTATCATTATTAAAGGACAGAAAAAATGAGAAGCTAAAGTTCTAGTTTTTTGAAGAAAAAATTTAGAGCTTGTTATCACCATCGAACTTGCATCAAACCTGCAAAAATAATAGCAAGTTAATAAGCTAGTTACTATATTGAAAAATGAGCATGGTAGTATAAGGAACAAAGCAAGTAAGTTGTAGTATTGAATGGATGAGAGAAGATAAGGAGAGACAATCAAGTGTGTGGAGGAACCACCAAATTTTGAATATAGCAAGCATGGAGGAGGATAAGAAAGTTAGAAGTCGAAGAATATCAAGGTATATTAGAGTAGACTTGGCATAATACCATCACAGCAAAGTTGCAGTTGTAGCATAAGGAGGTAGGCATCCAAGATCCATCAAGTTTGAGAATGGACCACCATGTAAGGGAAGAGGAACAATCATATTGAAAGGTGAAGCCACCGAATATGCAAAGGAGGAGGCATCGTGATGAACGAAGAAGTCACCAAACATCCAAAGGAGGTGCACCATTTTAGAACCATAAAGTGAGCCAAGGAGAAGGTGTAAGTTTTAGAGAGCCACCATAAATTTGAGGATCCACCAAAACCTCCATTCTAAGGAGTAGAACCATCACCTACATTCTCTAGAGAGTGAGAAACTGAATAGACATCGTTTAGACATTGCAAAGGTGTAGAAGGTACAACCGAATCATAAAGGATTATAATAATCGAGGAGAAGTTAAACATTGGTATTCCTAACTACCAATATGTTGAAGAACACATGGAATTTAGTTCCTAGTAAGGTGAAGTAATTGCATAGTCGATTGAGCATTGATTTAAGGAGGATAATTCAAAAAAATTGAGTTCAAAACAAAGGAATCAGAACGTCACCAGGAAGAATGAGCATTAAAGAGAGTTCATTTTCCATTTGTGAAGTCAGTTAAGAAGGTGAAAAACATTATGCCACTTGGCACATTAAAACAAAGAGAACCAATAGCTATTTGGAGGGAGATAGAACGTCTCAAGGTAGTCATTAATTGCATGGGCGAGTCAAACGGTAAAACATTCAACAATACATTCACCAATCATTGAATGAGGTGTCTAAGCATGGTAGAAAAGATAATACATTCACCAATAATCGAGTAAGAAGTTTGAGTGAGTTAGAAAGGAGGAGATTTTCCAAGGAATGCCTTGAAGAAAGAGAATCCCATTGAAGAGTCAATGAAGTTGAAGAAAATGAAATTTTATGTGCCACTTTGGAAGGTAAAAGCAATTTGAATTGGTTATTGATTTATTGTTGAAGATAGGAGTTATAAGGTTGAGCATTATTATTTTATTTTTCTAAGGTTATAGCAAAATTAATCTAATTGCATATATATTATGGATAGATAAGACTTCAATTTGAGAAAGTGAAACCTTAGAAACTTTATTAGATATTTTTGGAAGGATTTGAAAAGGTTTGAAATATTTTTGAAGATTTTTTGGGAAGTTAATTACAAGTTTTGTAATTAATTTATTTGATTTTGTAAAGCAATTTGAAATATTTGCAAATTAGAAATTTTGGAGAAATAAGGACTACTACATCAAATTGGAACATTGAATTTTGCAAATATTATTTTACAAAATTGATAAATTCATAATTTGGGAGTTAAAAGGAATTCAACTTAGAAATTTAAGAATTGAAACTTTTATCAAAAACTATTGTTTGATCATTTATCCAGACATTAGGGAGATGCAAGGTATTCAACAAGAATTTGGGAATTAATTTTTTTTTTTAAAACATTGATTGATTATAAACTCAAATTTAAGGAGTTGAATTTTTTTTTATCAAATTTGATCATTAGGGAGAGATAAGGTTGTCAACATAAAGTTTTTGAAAATGGAAATATTGTATCAAAATTGTCTTTAGTTCTTTGTTCAAAATTAGGGAGACAAAAGGGATTCAACTCAAAGGTTTAAAAGTTTGAAAGATATATCATTCAAAGCAAATTATGGATTATTGGTACATATATTCTAAATCAAGTAAACATATGACTGGAAACAAACAATGGTTTAACTCTCTAAAAATAAAATATGAGAAATCGGTTGCTATAGGAGATAGTAAGACTTATGAAGTAAAAGGAATAAAAAATATTCTAGTCAATCTAATTAATGTTTTATATGTTCCTAGATTGACTACCAATATTCTTTTAGTTTCTCAACTTATGGATCAAAATATGACAATAGAGTTTAAAGTCATCAATGGAAAGAAATAATGTCATATTATCAAACAAGGAAAAGAAAAATGGATCAATTATGATCCAAACTTATCTTCCATATTCATACACCAAAAATCAAAGAAGCTTAAGCAGGTTGTAAATCAACTAATGAAGAATCAAAGAATAGAGATGATGAAGCAGAATTTTGTTGGCAATTTTGGGTTTGAGATCCTAGCTCCTTGTCTATGAGTTGTCATTGATGTCAAAAGGAAATGGCATTAATGTTAAGAGGATGTGTTGGCTTCAAAGGTGAAAGATTCCAAGAGAATCTTCTTAAGAGAATCCGGAGAGATTCCATTGGATAAGGTTTTTGGAAAGGGTTTTTATTAAAACCAAGTTAAATGGTTTTTATTAAAACCAATGGAGGTTCTCTTTATTATTTAATTATTATTTAAAACCCTTCAAGGTTTTAATTAATTAATTAAGGGAGAAATTATTTTTAATTTATTAAAAATACTTAAAGGTTTTTAAACCTTTTTTATTCTTAATTTATTAAAATTAATTAAGGGTTTTTAAACCCTTTAGAAAGCAATTTCGATTAAATTCGAAATTACGTTTCTCTGTCGTCGACGTGTTCTAAAGTCCACGATTGGACTATAAATATGGGAAGGATCCTAAGGTTTAACTCCTCTTGAGAATTTCAAATGCATTAATTTTTGGCTACGATCGATGCTTTGTTGACGTCGCGAAAGAAGAGAGCTCGTGTTTGAAAAACTTATGAAGTGCTTGTTCGTTGAAGTGGTAGGAAGTCTGTTTTAGACTTCGTTAGCCCCTTGTGGGCTAGTGGCAGCATAGGCTGCATTTGGGCTTTGCATAGGCGGAGGTCTGCATTTCAATTCCCGCGGAGGGAGCTGTGCATGGATTAAGTCACGTTTTTGTTAAAACGTATTTTTGTGCCACGTTTTTCGGATTCGTCAAAGGCAGCCATTTCACGATTTTTGGATTCGTCAAGGGCAGCCATTCTATGATTTTTGGATTCTTCAAGGGCAGCCATTCTAAGGTGTGATTAATTTCTTGATATAATTTTTGGCATTGTTTAGCATTATTTAAAAGACATAGGAGAAATAAGGGGATATTTCTTTGGTTGTATTTTTGAGATTAGTCTTTTGCTATGCTAAAGTTTAAAATGGAGATATAAGGTGTAAGTTTTGTTTGTTGTGTTTTTGGCTTCTTTGGTGGTTGTTTTCAAAAGAAGAAAAGCTAAAAGGTGTATTAAGGAAAGTTTTTATATGCTCATTTATCTTGGTTCTAACCCTAACTTGGTTGGAAGTTTGAGGGTTGTGTGTGGTGACAGCTTTAAGGATCAATTTTCTTCTACTCCAATAAGGTATGGGCACATTCTTCTTATGAGTATGATTGGTGTATGTTTTCTGAAATAAGGTTGGAGTGAAAAGGTTTTCAACTAGGTTTTCTTTGATTGGGTGTAAATCCTATTTTCTGGTTTGTTGAAGACTACTTATGCATTGTTATCCTTAAGGAGAGTTTTTGATGAATGCATAATTTATGGTTTGAGATAGTGGAAGCTTTGTGCACTAGGGTTTGTATTTGTGAGTCAAGCTACTTGCATTGAGTTGGTGGAACCCTTGGTTGGCTGTTTTGAGTTTGATGATTGAGTTGCTTCCATAGAGGTTGTTTGATCAAGTTATTGCTTTACTTGATTCATGACATTGGGCTTACTCCATTGAGTTGATTTGAGCAAGTTATTCTTTGCATTTGGTGATATTGTGTTGGTGGTTGTTTTGTTCAAATATCTTTGGAGGGAAAAGGATTTCTACTTGTTTCCTTTTCTTGTGATGATTGGTTGAATGCTTCAAGGTTAATGTTGAGTTGAATGATGTTGGTTAAACCTTGTCTATAAGCATTGTTGTTAAAGCCCTAATTGGTTGAGAAAATATATTGGTTGTGGAAAGAACATGAGTATCATTGTTAAATGAGATATTGCTTGTTTTGCAATTGTTGGGTTGTGTTTCATGTTCTTGAGAAAAGCATACTACATCTATCTTATTATTTTGAGATTTGAGATTGAGATTGAGAGTTAAGTATAGAACATATTGGGTCTCTAACAATTCTCTTTATGTTTCTATGAGATTTGAGATTGAGATTGGGAGTTAAGTATAGAACATATTGAGTCTCTAACAATTCTCTTTATGCTTCTATGGGGTTGATGAATCACATTGGGTCTCTAACAATTCTATTTGTGGGTTCATGCTAAGCAAGTGTTTCTTTGTGAGCTTGCTGAGGTTTTGGACAGGTTTCGGTGGGGACTTGTAAGCAGTTTTTGGACAGGTTTCGGTGGGGACTTGTGAGCAGATTTGGACAGGTCCTAGAAGAGGACTTGTGAGCTGAGATTGATAGTTCTATCAGAGAACTTGAGGACAGAGGTGCATTGGTTCTATCAGAGAACTTGAGGACAGAGGTACATTGGTTCTATCAAAGAACTTGAGGATAGAGGTACATTGGTTCTATAAGAGAACCTGAGGACAGATTTGGCAAGTCTTTGAGAAGGCTTGTGGATAGAGGATTGATTTGTTCAAGAGTTGGACAGATCTAATAGACAGAGGAAGACTTGTACTAGACCGACTGACTGTGTTTGGTACAAGTTGTTGAGCTATTGTGGACGTGATCATAGAAGGCAGAGGTCTCTTAGGCTAAGCATTGAGGACAGGAGGTCTTTGGTGGAAAGGAGTTCCACGTGCTGGCAAGAGGTAGAGGCAGTTGATCTTCTGAGGGATCATTTCCAGAGTAGAGGGGAAGGTATCTCCTTTGAGCAGAGGCTCATAAATTGAGATTAGGGTAAGGTGTCTCCTTTGGGCCGAGGCTCATAAACATTGTAATTGGGAAGGTTTCCCAAAGAACTTTGAGATAAATTTTAGAGAAAAGTTTTGTAGACTTAGCCCAGGCATTCTGGGTGAACCACGTTAAAATTAGTGTCACTTTGTGGATGATTTTTTGCATTGCTTTGATATTGCTTTGGGTATATTGCTTTACTGTTTTGAAGTATAAAGGAAAAAGTAAAAAGAGGTCTTATACTGTTCACCCCCCCTCTCAGTATAAGCTTGTGTTCTTCAAAGTTTTCATACAAGAAAATAAAGGGTCATATGACTCTAAATACAAAGGAAAAAAAAATATTCTTATGCAAGAATTTGATGATTATGAAAGATTTCAAGAGACTTGTAATCTTGAAAGCATAAACACTGGAAAAAACTAACCATTCATTTGATCAAATACAGAAAGGTAACAAATTGAAAAGCACAAGGATGAAAAACACAAGTTCTAGGATCATGTTGAAGACTTACATAAAGACTCCAAATATTATTCTATAAGAGTAGATTGAAGACAAAGATGAAGACCATATTGAAGACTAAAGTCTTCAATAACCAAATAATGTAATACGGGGGGTGTTGGAGTATATTACATTATTTGGTAAATGCTAATGTACCACATTGGGTACATCATTAGATTAGGATGTGTGTCCTATATTAGAGAGTGAGTAAATATTTTATGTAATGTAATAATGTGCAGGAAATGCATAAGTGTCATGTAGTTAAGTTGGCAAGTGTGATGAGTGTAAATGTCCACATGTGTCCTTAGAATAGGAAAGTGAAGAGTCTCAAAGGAGAGTGAAGGTCAAGAGTAATCCATATGAAGAGTCACATTCCATTATATATTTGTGACTAAGTATTGTAATGAGCATAAAAAATGCATTGCACATAGCATGCATTAGTAGACCTTTATTCTATGTCATTTTACTATTTTCATGAGCATTTATTAGTGTCCATTTTATGAGTTATTTTTGAAGTTATTAGTGAGTTTTATGTGATTAAAATATTTTCATTATTGTATATTTTATATTGCAACTTTATTTGAGATCTTGTGATTATTTGCATTAAGTATTAAGCATCAAAAGCTTACAATCCATTTGTCTACCATAAATCAAAATAAACTTGCTCAAAATTGAGAAAAAAAATCCTTTCCTCCAAGAACGAATCATGCATCCGGTTGGAGGGGGAAACCAGCCAATAACTTCCAAAAACTACTTTAGAGGGAATACCAGATAAATCTAAATGCTTTGAAATAATAAATTTGTCAAGACTAGAAGCCGATATTGTAGAAGATCATACTCCATGCTGGGAAATAAAAGAGAAAACACTTCAATTGGAAACCCTAGAACCATCCAAAAGCTTGCAATCTCTTAAAATAGATATCTAAGAAGCAATTTTTTCCTAGCTAGAAATATTGATAGGGTTATCTAGAGAAGATATCCCAAGATTATCATACATAGGTGAAAAAGGATCCACCCCTAACATATCAAAATCTAGGTCTTATGTCCCAAAAAAACCAATGCTAAGGTTTAAATCTGAGTAAAAATAACTCCAAACTAGAATCCTATTTACATTGATCAAATATATTTAATAATTTCTCCCTCTCCTCATTGAAGCCATAAGAGGTATTTCTTGATGAGAGAACTCTAGACCCACAATCATCAAATCCTTGAACTCAGTCAAAAGATCTTTAGATCTAGTAGTAGCACCACTAGCCACCAGACTCTAATCACATTGGTTTTAAGCATTTGAGTATGTCTTCCTCCTAGCACAAAGCCCATGAATGAGATAGCCTACAATAACCTCATATGATCTATGACAACATCCACATTATTAGGTGAAACAATTCTAGGACCAAAAAATAAGCAATAATCAGTCAAAAACCTGTTTAGATCAACAAAAGGATTTTGAAACATTTTCCTTCCCAACCCAAGGCTATAGAAGAGAAAGCCTATAAGAAAATTTCAAGATACACAAAAATAGGATTCATATTCTCAAATAGAGCAGATCTAAGATCAGTCGAGATCCTATGCACAACTAAAATATGCACCTAGGAGACACACCTAAAAATAGTAGATTCCTTTCCAAAAACCAAAGGCCTATCTAAAAACCAGACCAAGAGAAGAACATATTTCCTACCCAAGATAAGCTCCATGGATGGGATAACCATAGGAAACTCCCCAAGAATCACTAGAATAGTGGGAGGCAAAATTGTACTAATCTTTGTGGGCTCCAAGCCCACTAGCACATCAAACACAAATTCAAAATGAAAGCTCCACATCAGGGGAACCCATCCACACCATCACAACCACTCAAACCCTCTATCTCTCGTCCTCTCAATACTTTTTGTATACCTCCCCTAGTTTTATCATCACACACCTTTCTCCATTTCACCAAAGGAAATTTTATTTTATCATGTAAACCTGACCACAAAAATGACCTTATAATATATACTATCTTTTTTCTACCAATTTTGGCATAATATACAAGGACCTAATATATTGGAATGACATGTAAGATTGATTTAATCAATTACACTCTTATTGATAATGATAACCATATATATTTCCATGTTGGTAGTTTATTATGAACTTTACTTATAATTGTATTCCACAATTCTATCCTCATTCTCCCCTCAAATAAGGGCATCCCTAGATATGTTGCTATAAAATTTGTCTCCTCTATTTAAAGTAACCTACATATACCTACTTTGATTCTAGTTGGAGTGTTTAGGAAGTAAATTTTAGGTTTTGTCCTATTAACTTTTTGTCCTGATGCTCTTTTATATTCCTTTAATCAGTTATTCAAATCTCTAGCCTCATTTTTTTTTTCTCCCAAAAAGGGTTGTATCTTCTACAAACTATTGATAGGTTATGTTTTTGATGTTATTACTACCTTTAAGTTTTTTTATTAGCCCATATTTGTATGCCTTCTTCAAGTTCCTTCCCAATACCTTAGTCATAATAAAGATAAAGTATGGTGATAGAGGATCTCCTTGTCTAAGACCTCTCTTGGGTTTAAATGATTTTGTTGCTAGCCCATTGACCAACATTGAATATAATACTGTAGACACATAATATTTAATCCATATAACCCATTTCTTCCCAAATCTAAAATTTTCTAATACTATAAAAAGAAAATCCCATTTAACCCTATCATAGGCTTTATTCATATCACATTTTAAGATTATTTCTCTCTTTTCTAGAAGTTACTAAATGCATTACTTTGTGAAATACTATGATCTTGTCTAGAATGTCTCCCCTTCACAGATCATATTTGCTCTTCTAAAATAATTTTGTCTAATAGTGGTCTTAAGAGATTTGCCATAACTTTGGAGATTATATTATATGCCATATTATGTAGGCTTATCTGATGGTTTTTGGAGCCTTAATATTATTGTAAACTAACATGATAAAATTCATAGGATCAAATATAAGATAGTCACAATATAGTAAGATCAAGATAATAATGTAAATAAGAATAATATGAGCCAATTAATATGTAAATCAAGGTTTATAATATATCAACTTATATTCATTAATATGCAGAAATATGAATGGAATAGCCTGAATCATACATGTACAAAGCATGTAGCACAACTTACAATATTAGTTGCTCATAAATATATGCAGCCTTTATTACTCCTCTTCCCCTTACAAATGTATCATAAAATCTATTACAATGATGATAGCAATGCTCTCTATACTTGATATGCTCACTATGAATGTTATGAATGTTATATCCCTCTCTGGAGTAATATACAACCATTGTAGAGTGACTCTTTGGTTATTTGAATATTTCTTTCTCTATGCCAAGTCTTGTGACTCTTGGCTTACCTACTTGACACTTTCATACACATAACTCTATCTTGTATGCACACCTCTACATGACTCTTAACTTAGCACTCTCTAATATAAGGATACTTGTTCACACTTACATATAAGACACGTGCACATATACACACATCACACTTGTACACTTGACTTTGAGGATCTTAACCCACTCAAGCTAATCATTTTTCAATAATCTCCATCATATCTTTCCCATCAAGGCTTCATTCATCTATTTTACCATTCTAAAACCCAATCCTCCTACATATTTAGCATAACATATTTGATCCTAGGAAACCAAGGAAAAGCGTCTTCTATCTTTTTATACCAATTTGATACAAATATTTACAATAAGAAAAAGTAATCCAGGTGTATCTCGTAGGATCTCTCTTGCATCTCACAAACTGATTATTGATAGGTTCTTGGGACTATCGTGATGTAGGATGATGAGGTGTGAATCTTTATATTGTTGCTCCCTTGTAAAGACCTGTAATCTATACACAAGAAGATCTAAAGAGCATCAAAAGCATATGAAGAGCCTTTCAAGATAAGGCCCATAATAATGATAAAGAAAGTGATAAAGAAGCTAAAATACGATAAATACATGCATGAAAATGAAATCTAACTATGCTAAGAAGTAATTAAAATGCTGCTAAATCTAATGAAAGAAAGAAAACAGGGAAAAATATCTCTACTGAGAGCCCATATCTGTGCAGGACGATCTTGCTTTCTGGCCCTCTCAAGGTGATACGATCGTGTCTGTGGGCCATCTCTAAGTGAGACAACCACTAAACTACGAGTGAATTCCTTGTGGCCGATGCGAGGTGACACTGGGTTTGATCTCATGGATGGGTTGATGTTCTTGGTGCACTCATGAAGAATGACTTAGGGGTGGAATTTACACCGAAGCAAGGGTGTTGGATGGTGCAAGAAGTACAAATTCGATCTTCAACCTTCGAGATGGTCCATTGGCATGCTTGGAAGCTCCATGGTTGAATTTTGATAGCACTTCGTTGCTTTGAGAATGAGAGCTCTTTGATTCTTTAGTTCGATAGCACTTTGACATATAAGAACTTAAGTATATTCAATGAAGGCTAGGTGCCTTTAAATAGACTTCCAAATGGGAGTCCAAATATTTCTAGAGAAGCCAAGAAGTGATTGAATTCAAGAAACCGTTATCAAGAAACCATTATGCTTAGTTGGCATGCATAACCATTTGAACTATGGCACAGGAACTTGCTTCTAACATGACTATCTTGAGGTGGGGTGGTCGTGACTGTGGGCCATCTCATGGTAGGATGGTTGCTACTGCAAAGGGAAATTCCTCCCTATTTGAGTGGTGAAAACCACTGTTAAGCCCTAGGGCTGCCCAAGGTGGGTCATATGGCCTTAAAAGGTGTCCATATAGGTAGTCTCCTCAACATGATGTATTTTAGGTGTCTACAGATGCCCCTTTTTGGGATGCATTGTGTGAAAGCACAGTGTGGAGCAAAAATAGATGACCTATAGTCAAATTGAGGGTTGATGGTGTTCATTGATCTGATCAATGTTAGATGCCCCAATCATGGAAAGAGCATGCATCTTTGAATCATTGCTTCCAACACTTTGGTGGACTTGATTTTAGGTAAAAATTGGCAGACTAAAGACATTTTGGGTAGTTTATATTCTACATAGATCGGGATCAGACCTACCAATTTTTTGTTGATATTTTTGCTTTTGCCCTAGCAAATAGGGAAGTGTATGATAGTTGTTGGTAATGCTTCTTGAATGAATGCAATTTACATGATTGAGTGTTTGATTATTGATTTTGATTATGAATTTTGTGATGTATGACTACCTCCTCAAGTGATGAGTCGATAGAGGAGATGGAAAGTGATGAAAGTGATGAGTTGCTTGACCAAGATGACTTTTTTTTGGATTTTGTAGGACTTTTATGAATGTGGAAGGGGGAAAATCTTATTACAACTGTGATTTTGACCATTATTGGTAATTGTACATCTCTATCCCTTGGAGCAGTCCAACAACATGGCTTTCTTAGGGAATTGAGATGATAACAATTCAATTCATTTGAGAGGTAAATCATTATATATAAGGATCACTTGAGGTTAAGTGGAAGAAGGAAATGTACATATCTATCCCATGGAGCAATCCAACCATAAGGCTTTCTTAGGGAGTTGAGATGATAACAATTCAATTCATTTGGAAGTAATTTTGTTCAAGTGGCCTTATGGTAACCTACCCATACAACCAGATTGCATGGATAATTAGTCACTACAACCTCCAGGTGTATAGGGTAAATTACTAAGTATCAGGATCACTTAAGATTTTTGATTTGATGGTTGTAAGTATTTTTTGGGAGTTTTTTTTTTGTAATTTTTGAGGCCATACCATGGTAATACGATCGCACTTTACAAATTTTGAGGTCATCCCATGGTAGGATGGTCGCATTAAATGCGATCATCTGGCATAGAGATGGTCATAGAATTTGAAAAATATAAAAGCAAATTTTCCAAATTTTTGACATCATTTTCATTATTGGTAATTGGAGAAAAGGAGAGGTGAGGAGGAGGAGAGCAATTTCTGATGTGAAGCACTATCGGATTATCTACTCATTTCTACCATGGACCAACCCAAGGCTTCGATGAGTGGAGGAGCCAGAGTGAGGAAGGTAGACACTTTGTTCCCTCCTTTGTTATTTTACAATTTAAAATGAACCTCATTAATTAATGTGGAAAATGAACCTCACTTAAAATTTAAGGCAATGAACCTCATTTTAGATGTAGGATGTAGTGTAGGTTATTTGGTTTTGCTTTTTTTTATTGCTTGTTTGTTGTTTTTTTTTGTATGTATTTGCCTTATTTTTGGGGTCATCCTAGACAGAGGCAAACCCTCTTTGTTGTTTTGGGGGTCATCTCGAGGTGGGATGATCACATTTAAATTACAACGATCATATTTTTGACTATTTTGATAGTCGTTTCGAGGTGAGACAATCACATTAGCAGATTGTCTTGCCTCGAGACTGCAATTTTTTTGTTTTGTTTTAAATTTTTATTGATTTTTTTGTTGTTTTTGTGATTTTGATTTTTTTGACCTGATTGTCTGATTGTTTGCTTGGTATACTCAGCTTGTGAGGGCTCATAATAGAGTTCCAATGTGAGGATGCCTCTCAAGGGATTATTGGAAGTGGCTTAAGGCCATTGGCCTTAAGTACTTGATGAGGCTAGAGGTGATGATGGTTGACTAAGCCTATCTGATTGCATTGATAGATCGATGGGATAGTTGGACCAACACCTTCCACATCTCGACTGGTGAGATGATAATCACATTAGAGGATGTGTATCGGATTCTCTATATTTTGATTGAGGGATGCCCTATCACCTCCACTCCATTTTTCAGCAGAGTAGAGTGCTTCAGAGGATATTTGATGAGGATGTAGAGGTTGCGAGGTAATGCATGGATAGCAATGGAGTTCTCATTGAGGTATGGTATACCACAAAGGTTTTTACTAGTAGACATGTAGTGGTGATGTCACTCATGTCTAACATCCTACTACCTGACTCTTCAAGAGTGAGGTTCCCATGGAACCTCCTTGAGTTAGTATAGGATTTGGTGGAGTGCAGTACTTAGGATCCATTGATCATGGCATGGGGGAGCACTCTACTAGCACATATATATGATGAGTTATATGAGATCCATCATTAGGGTAGGCATAGATTGGGTTGTAACTTCCTACTCTAGATTTGGGGTTGGGAGCATATTCGAGTGGATAGACCAGATGGACTTCCTTGATCAGAACGAGCTCAGATGGAGGACCAAAATATAGGGTATGCATCTTGGTGGAGGCAGGATCAGGAGGTGGGTCATAGTTGACCTCATTCAAGTAGGTTGGCTCATTATACAGAGTCCTTGGAGGGACTGAGGTCAAATCATATTATATCATGATATTATCAGGATTACCTACTATAAACAGAGGTATCTTAGTAGTTGAGGTGTGTGAGATGTGGGAGGTGGTTGATTGGATGACATGGTATGGAGTGGGAGTACTTCTAGTACTATCACGTTACTTAATAGTTTGAGGTTCATCAGGACATACCTAGTGAGCTCATTATCTATCGATGTTGAGGGGTTAAGACTCAATTGGAGTGGTCGCAAGTAATACCTATGAGAGATGAGGCATATCAGTCACTAGTGGATCTAGATATCTATGATGCAAGCATGATAATAGAGTATGATGCTTGGTGGGTTACTCAGTTGTGGTAGGGGATATACCTATGGGTAGGTATATTGAGGTTATGGCAAAGGAGGGTGTGGTAGAGGAGGTCTTGGAAGATGAGGTAGGTGAGGTAGGGTGACGAGTGCATTACTGAATAGAGGAGAAGTTTGGTTAGTCCTCAGAGAAATTAGAGGAGCTATATGATGAGGGTGGAGATGATGAGGATCCTAAGGATGAGGGTTCTCAAATTAGGGTACAGTTGTAGTCTCTAAAAGCACAGGTGATGGAGTGGGATACCACCATTGTAGTGCTCTAGAGTCAGCTAGCTAGGGGGAGACAATAGTGGAGAGGATTATCTGAGGAGAGGGGCCTTCTTAAGGACTAGGTGGATAGTTATTAGGCAATGATTGATAGGGTGAGAGTAGAGCAATATGCTCTATAAATGCATATCGCTACCAGGATAGTAGAGCAAGATGCTCTTTAGGCACGGATGGTCATTAGGATAGCAGAGCAGGATGCTCTATAGGTATAGGTAGCGACCTTGATCATAGCTCAAGGGTAAGTAGGGGTGAGTATCAAAGCCATGAGTGATGTGGTCACACTATAAGCATAGGTAGCTCGATATTCCTCTCATCATGGTCAGATCGAGCATACATTATTAGCTTGGAGGATGAGGTAGAGTGATGTGGAGGCATACTACCTACATGATCATCATCAAGGGTATCGCATCAGAGTCGATGCACTGAGTCAGGGTAGCCATCAGTGAGGCAACATATTATACTATTTTGAGATCCTCCTCAGAGATCAGAGGCTAGTGGGTCTTCTCAACCTCATCAAGGTGGAGCTAAGGGTGGAGGTGAGAGTAGTGGTGTAGGGCCAACCTGACTTATCTATGTATGCTCCTATTTTTAGAGTGTGAGGTTTGAGGACCCACTCTATTGTAGCCTATGAGAATTTTTGTATCATGATGTACTAAATTATAACATATCATTATATATGATATTTTTATTATGGTCTTATCATGTGTTTATTGTATATTTTTATTTTATGTATGGATACAATGATGGATGCATTTATATATGATGGATGTATACCTAAAATTTGTAGTATATATGCATAGATGTATGCCTAGAAATGTGTATGTATAAATGCAACACCTAATGTTAGATGTATGATTTAGATTTGTTTATTTGATTTATGAATGTGAATTCATGTTATTGATATGACAAATCTAATGTGTATGAGATGCACTAATTTTTATATGGATGTTCTAATGCAAATTATGGATTATTTTAATTTCTTAAAAAATAAAGAAAGAAAATAAAAATATTTAAAAAAAAAAATGGGAAAACCAAAAAAATATAAAAAAAAAAAAAAAAAAAAATAAACTTTAAAAAAAGTCATACATTTGGATGTGAATGTGTGAGATGAAATATGTGGGATGTGGGAGTTTTTCCTATGATATTTTGTAAACTAAAAGGTGTGCATAAAATAGTCAGTGGTCATCTAAATATCATTGTTGATATTCATCCAATATCTATCCTATCTTACGAGGACCCCTTAATAAGAAAAATCTCATAAGGAAAACTACAAATGATGATGAGATAGTTAGGTGCTATGAGGGAATTTTAAGGTTTTCCATGAGACTCAAACACCCTAGTTGACTAGTCAAAAGTTTGTATACTAGCTACACAAGACTCTGAAAGATACAAGTCTGTTATGAAGACCCAAATATTCAATATCCATGTGTGTGCAAAGTGAATGTATTAGATGATGCATAAGACTACCTCATTGCCAAGTGGGTTTCATGCAACCCATTGTTGTAATGAGGATCACCCTATGGTCATCTTATCCTGAGTTTGGATGTAGTTGGACTAGACTACTAGGCAATACAAGCCACCAAAAGCTAGCTCATCCACAAGCTAACATTGGTCTATACAAAATAAGGTCGCTAATGTGATAGACATATCACCACGTGTAAGGCTCCTCCATTGCCAGGTGGGTTTCATTCAACCCATTGTTGTAATGGAGATTACCCCATGGATTTTGAATAACTGAGGATTCTAGGGATTCAAGCTCATTACCCCCTTCTTTTATTTTGATTGCTTGGGATACTTGCTCATTTTTTTTTCTTAGTGGTGAAAACCACTCTTTTTGGAGCAAGGGATTTTATTAGTGGTGAAAACCACTAGTTTCTTTTTTGGAACTTGCTCATTTTGTGGAAGAGCAAGGGGATTGCTTGGGTAGGGAGGAGCTTGTCCTTTTATCAATTCTTAACATCCTAGACCATGTGCATAATAGGATGAGCAAGGGAAACCTTTCACTCAAGGTAGCAAGGACTACATTGTAGTATCATCCTTCCTTGTTCAAACTCAGGTGTTAAATGTGTGAAATTGTGTTGGGATTTTGACATATGCAAGGTACTATCAAAGCAAGACCTTACCTTCTAAAATCCAAGATATATTTCTACAAAATATAAAAAGAAAACTAGGGATGGTTGAATGACCAAAAATCCTAGTGAACACCCTATAGCAACTTATTGGTTGTGTTGAAAAACATAGTTACTCACAAAGGGGAATATGGATGGTATGATATATGGTATGTAGGGGTTTTCCCTATGATATTTTGTAAACTAAAAGGTGTGCATAAAATAGTTAATGGTCTAAATATCATTATTGATATTCATCCGATATCTAACCTATCTTACAAGGACCCCTTAATAAGAAAAAGCTCATAAGGAAAACTACAAATGATGATGATGGATAAGGTTGATTTAAGACTCATGATTGGCATACAAACATGGTGTCATTCATAAGAATGCAAACACAACTTGTCCTAGTGCAAGTGCAATGGATGAATATGCCTAATGCAACTAATCAATGAATGCAATGAAATGCATGATGATGTAATGCAAATAATTTTTTTGTATTTTTGATGTTTTGTATTGTTTTTATGTTTTTATGTTTTTCGATTTTTTTGTTATTTTTGATGATTTTGATTTTTTTTGATGCATTATGTGTTATGCATGAAATGCCCACATATGGAGAATGTTAAGAGGTTCAAGTTCCTCAACACCCTCAAGAGAAGCGAGATGGTAAGTCCCTAGCCCTATCTTTTATGTTATGATAAAAGGGCCTAACCAATTTACCATGAATTTGTCTCGCAAGTGTGGTGGTAAGTTGGAGTTTTATTGATTTTCTTTGAGCACAAGGTCTCCAAATTTGAAATCCCTTAGGTGGAATTTCATATTGTAAGCTCATTTAAGGTGATCTTGATAAACATGAAGGTGCTCGAGAGCATTAACATGACATTCATCAAGAAGGGTCAATTGGTCAAGGTGAGCTTATCATGTAGTATCATCATCGATGAACTCTTGGAATGATATGCACAATGAAGGGATTTCCAATTCTAAGGGTATAATGGCCTCAACACCATATACTAGAAAAATGGGGTTGTCCTAGTGGGTGTTTGAATGCTAGTGTGATAAGCCCATAATGCTAGAGGTAGTTGAAGATGCCAATCTTTGTGATTTTCTTTGATGATTTTCTTAAGGATGGCAACTACAATCTTGTTTGATGCCTCTGCTTGCCCATTGGCTTATGGATAATAGGGTATGGAAAAATTATGTTGAATGTTATACTTGGAAGTTAAAGCATGCACATATTTATTTTTAAATGGTGTCCCATTATCCAAGATGATTTTGGATGGAATACCAAAATGACATATGATATTATGGAGTATGAACTCCATAATGCGAGATCCAATCATAGTGGTAAGAGGGATAGCTTCCACCCACTTGGTGAAGTATTCTATGGCCGTTAAGATAAACGTGTGATGGCCCGAATATGGGGGTGATATTTTCCCAATTAAATCAAAGCCCCACTATAAAAAAGGCCATACCGATTGAATCGGTTGTAAGGCCTGAGAAGGTAAGTGTGAAATATTAGCATGATGTTGGCATTTCATGCACTTCCTAACATAAGCGCAATAATATTTCTCCATAGTAGGCCAATAATAACCCATTCAAAGGATGCACTTAGCGATGGCCATGCCACTGAAATGGCCACCACAAGTACCATCATGAGCTTGCAAAATTTCCCAAGTAGATTCTTGGGGCTCTAGACAATGAAGGAGAAGACCATCATAGCTTCGATGATAAAGGATATCTCCTAACAAGACATATTTGGTCACTTTTTGTTTGAATGTTCATTTTGCAGCATGCAATAATCTCAAAGGGATACTACCAAGTTTTAGGAAATATTTTAATTGAGTGAGCCAATCTTGATATGCTTGGGTCTCGATTGAATGAACAACTTGTTCTCATTATGACTCATCATGCATGAATGTAGATTGGGAGATAACCTTAAGATGAATGGTCATGCCATTATCAGAAGGACCCTATGGGACCAAGGACCCCTAGGATGCTTGTTTTAGAAAGTTGTGTACCTGAGAGAACTGATCTTGGTTTGGTTCAATCTGGATCATGTGGATAACTTCTTCATCATTTGAAGCTTCACATGAAATCATTGATTGTAAAAGTATTTTGACATGGATGGTTGTGATATCATCGAAAGGGTTCTATGGAATTAAATACCCCAAAGAGGCCATTGTATCTATAAAATGATTAGATGAATGAGGGACTACCTCGATGTTGTACCATTCTAATTTAGCTAATAGCTTATCCACAAGATCTTTGTATAATTTCAAGATCGAACATCGACATTGATAGATTTCCTTGACTTGGTTGACTATGAGCAAGGAATCACCAAAGATATTGAGTCTTTTGATTTTCATGATGATAGCTATTTGAAGACCCAAAAGGAGAGCCTCATATTCAACATTATTGTTGGTGCATGGGAAGTTGAGTTTAAATGAAAGGGGTATAGGAGCTCCTTACGATGTGAAAAATATGACTCCCACACCACCCCCTTGCTCACACTTAGAACCATCAAAGAACAAAGTCATGTCGACTTTATTTTTAGGTTCTTCTAGTTCAGGCAAGTCTGATAATGCAAAGACTACATCATCAAGCAACTCAATTACGAGAGGCTTATCATCCTAGAGAGGAGCCTCTACTAGCTGATCGACAATAACTTGACCTTTAATGGATTTTTGACTTATAAATTCAAGGTCAAATTTAATCAATAACATGATCCATTTTGTGGTTTGACTATTATGGTACGTGTGACTCATCATGTACCACAAAGGATTCTCTTTGGAAATGATATACATTATATGATTCAACATGTAATATCGAAGCTTCTTGGTGGTGAATACCACTACTAAGCAAAGCTTCTCAATGTATGTGTATTTGAGCTCATAGCTCACCAAGGTGTGACTAATGTAATATATAGCCTATTCCTTATTTACCTCATTCTTTTGGGCCAACATGGTCCCTAAGGCAAAATTGATGGCTAAAATGTATAGCAAAAATGGCACACCTAGTCGAGGTGGAGCTAAAACTAGCGGTGATGCTAGGTATTATTTTATCTCATCGAAGGCCTTTTGGCACTCATCATCCCAATGGAATGGGACCCCCTTTTGTAATAGTTGATTCATGGGTCGACATTTATCCAAAAGTTGTGCTATGAAGCATCGGATAGATGCTACCTTTCCTTGTAAGTTGTGAAGTTGCTTAAGGTTGGTAGGGGGAGCATTTCAAGTATTGCTTTGACCTTGGTGGGATCAAATTTGATCCCTCACTTGGAGACTATAAAACCCAAAAATTTTCTAGATGTGACTCCAAAGACACACTTTTTGGGATTAAGTCTGACATTATGCTCAATTAGGTGATCGAAGACCTTCCTTAGAACATCAACATGCTCATGATGCAATAGATATTTGGCTAGAAAATCATCTATGTAATCCTCTAGGATTTTATGCATGTAGTCATGAAATATATATGTCATGGCCCATTGATATGTTGCACCAGCATTTTTAAGGCCAAATGGCATGACTTTGTAGCAGAAAGTTTCCCAAGGGGTGGTAAAGGTTGTCTTTGGTTGATCTTCGAGTTTGACCCAGATTTGATTGTAGCCTAAAAAACCATCCATGAGGGACAACATCTCATGACCTACGGTGGCATCAACTAACACATCAATGCTTGGAAGGGGGAATTCATCCTTAGGAGTCACTTTGTTAAGATCTCAAAAGTTTGTACATATGTGAATCCTCCCATCAAGTTTTCCTATGGGTACCATGTTGGAAACCCATTCAAGATAGTCGATAGGTTGGATGAATCCAACATCCAACAATTTTTGTAATTCATATTTCACCATTAAGGCTATTGTTGGATGCATTTTACGAAGCTTCTACTTGATTGGTTTGATATTTGGATCAAGCGTAAGGTTGTGCATGACCAATTTTGGGTCAAGACCCAACATGTCTTTGTATGACCAAGCAAAAACTTCTATCTTATCTATCAATAGAGATGTGTAGATGGCTTGCTCTTCAAGGGATAAAATTTATCCCAATTTTACATTTTTGGGAGCCTCAGGATCAGTGCCAATGTCTACATCAATTGTTTCCTCTATTGACATATGGGATCCCTCCTCAAGATGATGAGGTGTAGGGATCAAGTGGATGTCATCAATTAGATTTGGAGAATCGATCATATCTAATTTGATCTCAGCTTGACAAACATATTTGGATGGCCCTTGGGAGAAATGAAATGGTTGTAACATTTCTTCACAAGGGAAGAACTCTTCGGGTGAGGGTGGTGATGCGATGTGATCAAAATCGATGGCCTCATGGTTGAGGTGCAAAGGTTTTGAAGGGTCACTAGGATTGTGGAGTGGTGTGGTTAAATCAATGGAAACCATATTGATGGATGGATAGTTTCCATTCATGGATGGGAGGAGCCTATCAAATATGGGTGGCCCTAGATATATTGGAGGTGGCTGAGGTGGTAATGGAATGAATGGATCAGGCCTAGGAGGAGCCAGGATGATTGGATCTTCTAGGGGTATAAGGTCTCTCCAGGTGGGCTAGCATGGAGGAAAAGCCCTATGATAGAGCTCATCTAGGTTTATGGGGGTGAATTCTATTCTTTCATTGTTAATTCATCGAAGGTGGTGAGGACCTAGATACGCCAGTTTTATTTCATCCTCATATTCTTCTGATGCCTCAATTGATGAATTTAGGAGGCTATCAACTATGGTGAGGACCGAGATATGCGAGTTCTATCTCATCCTTATACTCTTTTGATGTCTCACTAAGGGAGTCAGAAGGCTCAATAGAAACTATTATAATGGGGATATGATCTCCTAATAGATGAAAATAGCTTGGGTCAACGTAATCATTCTCATCAATTTCCTCTCTAAAGCCTAAGGTTAGGCATTAGAGGGAGTCTACGAGGAGTTCATCTAGCATACATATGGAATACCCTAAGCCAAATTTATCTATAGGAAGCTGGTATTATGGTTGATAGGGTGTCTAGAGACCCTACTCATATTAGCCTAGGCCATTCCTATGCCAATGGTAATGGTAAAAGTATCATAAGGTGAACTTCAGGTTTGACATATACCCAATATTTCCTAAGAAAGGTTCATCATCATGGTCTATCATAGGAAACTGATCCATAGAGTCATCAAAACCCCCATAGATGAAATTTATTTGATTTGAGGGGACCCCCAAGGGTACAATGGTACCAATGGGTAATGATGGTACATGAGGTCTACCCATATCCTGAATGGACTCGATGAGTGGTGTGAATGTGATATTCTATACCAGGTACTCAATGAGACTAGGGTTAGCCAAGTGGATCATGACTTGGGATGGGGATAATGGGGATGATGAGGATGATGGAGGTGTGATGTGAGGTGGTTCATCCATCATAGATAATGATTCTTCTTCCTCCATGGGAATTGGAATTTTTACTATGGAGATGGTAGGGATGAATGATGGGATTTCTTCAATTGGTTCCTTCAACTTCTTCTCACTCGAAGGATCCGATGATGAAGAAGGGATGTCAGAAGAGACCAATGGTGAGGGTTGAGATGGAGATGATGATATGGATGGATCGATGGATGGGGGTGCTAATGTGGATGGATCAATGGATGGGGTGATGGTTTTAATGAGGGCTCTGGATATTTGATAGGCCTATCAGGTTGTATGTCCAGATGCATGGATGATAAGATGAATTCTCATAGATTACTAACCAGATTAACATATTTGAAAGGCTCATTATCCAAAGGGACTACATGAAATTTCCCTTCATGGATATATTTGATGCATTAGTGTAGTATAGATGGGATGCACTTCATATCTCTAATCCAAGGTTAACCAAGCAATATATTATATTGCATCACACCTTCCAAGACATGGCACAATACAGGAATCATCTTTAGTCCAACCTAGATAGGAAGGACTATTGTGCCAATTATAGAGCAAAGAGCATCATTAAATTCTTGAAGAGTGAAGGTGGATGCCACAATATGTGATGATGGAATACTAAGATGTTCTAGTGTAGTAGTGGTGATGATATTTATGGAGGAACCCATGTCAATCAACACCCACTTATAAGGAATCCTATTTATGCACGCAATGATGTGCAATGGAGGATCAACTATATTGGTAGGTACTAGTTTGATCTCATGATCATAGAAGGTTATAATAGGATCCTTACATTTTTGAATATGCCCCACAAAATTAGTAAAAGTATTGGGATCTTGGGGCTGCAATTCAATTGATTTCAAAATTTCCATCAGAGCTTCTCTATGTCTTGGTGATTGTTGTATTAACTCATAGATGGAGATTTTGGTTGATGTCGTATGTAGACTTTGGGTAAGCCTACTTCTGATCATCACCACCAGTTGATGTGGTGGACCTTGGATAGGATTTTGAGGTGGAAAAGGTTATGATGTAGAAGGAATGTTAATGAGAGCTATAGGTGGTGCAACTTGATCATATCTTCGATTCCTTATCATAATGTTGATCATCCCTACGAACCCTTGATTGGGTGGGGTCGTATGGAATTTATTTACCTATCTTATTTGATCCTCCTTAACCTCATGTGTGGGTAAGGGATCTTTGAAGATGCCCATTTGTTGGTTATCGGGGGCAAGAGGATTATCAATTTGTAATTGATTTTTATCAAGCATGTCTTGTACTAGGTTCTTGAATGAATAACATGCCTGGATATCATGACCATTTTGTCGATGATATAGGTAGTATAGGTCCTCTCTATATCCCTTAGATTTTGGGTGATTTGGATCTAGGGGGTGAATCTCAGGTAAGGTGATAGCCTTTGCCTCACATAATCGATTAAAGAGTGATGCCAAATATTCAGGCAATGGTGTATAATTGTGAGGTGGGTGAGGTGGTTGATTCTATGCCTAATTTTGTTCATGATGGTTTTTATAGTGCATAGGAGGGGGTTGAGCCTGATAATTGGGTTGTTGGGGCATTGCTTGCTTTTTAGGCCTAGGAACACTTAAGACAACTTGATTGATCGAAGCTGGTATTTGTTGTGTATTGTTGCCTCTAGGGTTTTTGTTCCACTCCTTTTAGAGTCCCCTTTAATGTCCTCTATGACCTTGGCTTATGCCAAAGCCTCCTCGAATGTCTGATATTGTTGTAATTGTAGGAGAAGGAAAATATACTTTGAACAAATTCTAGTGAACATTCAAGTTAATTCTATTATAGGTAGAGTGAAAGGTAATTTGGACATCACCTTTCTCCACCTATTGCCATAGTCTATGATTGGCTCATCATCAAATTATCTAAGGTTAGACAAGTCAGTCAAATTGGATTTCTTCTTAACATCAAATGAAAAGTATTCTAGGAAGGCATTTATAAGCTGCTCAAAGCTATAGATGTTATGCCTTGGTAAATGGTTGTACCACTCTAAGGTTGGGCCAGAGAGTGTTATCAAGAAAGTCTTGAGCAACAAGGCATCATCATCTTGAAGTTGGAAATAAAGGTTCATGAAGCTAGTCATGTGTTCTTGTGCATCCTCATCCCCTTTGAATTTATCCAATCTAGGTATTTCGAAATGCTCAGGATATGGAGGACATGGGACTAAAGGATGGAGTGGTTGGTTGCACAATTGATGCAACATGGGATTTTGATAACCCATACCTTGTTTCTCCAATGATTTTATGTGCTCTATGAGCACCTTATAGGCTTGAGATGATATTATCTCATCTTCTTGTATTGGTCCTCGAGGAGGGGGAGGTAGAAGATTTCTGTTGGATTGATGTGGTTGAATATAATCATCCACCATATCCTCATAGAGTGACTCAAGATACTCTTGGTCCTGATACTCTGGTTCTAAATCTTCATAGGCCTCATATTCGAGTTGATGATTTTAACACTGTTGAGACCTATGGTGTTGGATGGGCACACGAGGAGGGTGATTTTGGCCTAGGAGGTAGGTCATGGTGTTGTGCAATGCACCTTTGAGGGGTTTTCTACCTATAGGTACTAGGTGTGAGTACCTCCTCATGAGTTGTTTTTGTAATCTTTCTAGCAATTTGTGATGCAACCTTTGTTGGTGCACCCTATGTTGTTCTAATTTGGCACGATCTAGGTGTTCTTGATTCTTTTGTAACCTATCCAACCATAGTTGGTTTGTGTTTTACCTAGGTAGTGGATCAATCATGTGAGGCCTATGAGCCCTTGCATCAATGCAAAGGGACTTGGCTTATTCTATGGGCCCAACAGGGTTGGCTACCCATTTCCCATGATCGAGGGAAGCCATGTTAACCTGATGCTCAGGTTTGAAGGTGAATTCTACATACTTGGATGGGGTAGAGGCACAATGTGCTTGCATGGAGCACTCTCCATGGTGAAAAATAGGATGACCTAGGTCTTCCTCTTCCTCATACTCAAGATAGATGTGAGCGGATGAGGCTATCTTATTAGGATGATGAGGGTCATACCTATCTAAGTTAGCAAATTTTCTACTCATCCATGGATGATCAAGTGGAGTGTCTCACTCATCTAGGCTAGGTGATGGTGCACATTCCTAATATCGCTTGGATTGATGGATAGATCGAGTTGGGATGTGAATCCGTGACACTCCCCTACTAGGCCCCTCAATGGGTAGATTATGTCTAGTAGTAGTACAAGATTGAATTTGATCAAGAAGTTCATCTTCTTGATCATATTGAGGATCCATAGATACCTCTTGGATAGGGATATCTTGAAGGTCAGATTCCCTATAAGTGGTGTTAACATTACGATGGATACCAAGATGCCATTTGGGAATGACCAAGTCCTTAAGACTAAATCAGATATGTTATGTGCCTCCTTGTAAATTTTTGAAGCATCAACTCATGAATGAGCTCAACTATGTGTAGTTACCATGATCTTTGATTATATAAATAGTAAAGAAACAAATAAAGTATACAATGTGATTATCTCTTTTAAATTTTCTTTGTGAATCCCTATACTATTTTATGCATTTTGATGTTGAAAACCCCTATATCCTATGAAACTAAGGGTAAAAAATAAAAAACTACTAAAAGGTAGTTCAAGCACACCCCCTATCGAGGGATGTAACTCAAACAAAAAAAAGTGGCTTCCTATTGGATTTAGGCTCAAGGTAACCTTAAGGGAACAAATTACCCCTTTAAAGGGGTTACACTATCTAATGTCCTAGTATCGATGAAGCCTCACTTTCCCTTAACCCTCACATTTAAGGCATGGATAGTAATGAAAACTACATCCACTGAGTATTTTAAAGAGCCCCATGGTAAAAGAGCTCTACTAACCTTCCCACTCTAGGTGCACCCAAGAGTAGGGGACCTTCTAGTGATGAAGTCTAAAAAGCCACTCACTTTTGACCACTAGGTTTCTAGGGTGTGAGCCAATGGATGGAGATGAAGCCCATCGTCACTGGTCTCGATCAATGGTTGGTGATGAAGTCCAAATCATTGATGTTAAAGTGAAATGTGGTGTGTGGGGTTCCTTTTATTTTATGCAAAAGAAAGTAAAAGCATAGAAGCATTCCATGATCTTTCACTAATGCATAAAAATAATGTTTGAAATTTAGATTTCTAAATAATGAATATTTTAATTTCAAAAACCTATAAGATGCAGAACCCTACATGAGTAGCCTTTAAATAGGCAGATAGCAATTAGACCACAACAATAATCAAATAGAGGTCATCTCTGCAAGGGACGGTCTACAGAAGAGGTCATCTAACATAGAGATGATCAGAAATAGGGGTCATCTGGGATAGGGATGACCACAAATAGAGGTCATATGACCCAGGGATGGTCATAGATAGAATATTTTAAAGCTCAAAAATCCTTTGTAATTCCTTTACCTAAGCATGAAAAATCTACTTTTCTTTACTAAAAATAGGAAAGGAGGATAGAGTAGCTTACTGTGATAGCCTAAGTCTGATGAAGATGTTGTTCTATGTTGTTTTTACCTTCTTCTCTAAGGTCATCTCTAGGAGGGATGGTTGCATCTACTAACCATATCGTATAGGGATGGTCATGCATCTATTGACCATATCTAATAGAGGGATAGTGGTACCTACAATTCAAAAACACCAAGAAAACAATAATTAGTGATGTGAATATGTAAATGTGGACTAGGTCCCACCATGATCGCCACTAAAAATGCTAAAAATATCGTACACCTATGCAATGAAATAAAGAATAAACTAGATAGCAAACTATGTAACCATAATGAAAAAACAAGATATGAAATAATGGTACCCTTTTTATTAATATCAATTCTATCCTTCAAAAGGGTTACAATGGGATCCCATATCCATGATAAAGAAAGTGATAAAGAAGTTGAAATACAATAAATAAATGCATGAAAATGAAATCTAACTATGCTAAGAAGTAATTAAAATGCTGCTAAATCTAATGAAAGAAAGAAAATAGGGAAAATAGATCTCTATCAAGAGGTTGTCTCTGTATGGGATGGTCTTTCTTGCTAGCCATCTTGGGGTGAGATGGTCATACCTACGGGTCATCTCTAGATGAGATGATCACTAAAATGTGAGTAAATTCCTTATGGTTGATGTGAGGTGATATTAGGTTTGATCCATGGATGGATTGACGTTCTTGGTGCACTCATGAGGAATGACTTAGGGTGGTATTTACACCAAATCAAGGGTGTTGGATGGTGCAAGAAGTATGAATTCGATCTTCAACCTTCGAGATGATCCATTGGCATGCTTGGAAACTCCATGGTTGAATTTTGGTAGCACTTCATTGCTTTGAGAATGAGAGCTCTTTGATTCTTCAGTTCGATAGCACTTCGACGTATAAAAACTTGGATATCTTCAATGAAGGCTAGGCACCTTTAAATAGACTTCCTAATGGGAGTCCAAATCTTGCTAGAGAAGCCAAGAAATTATTGAATTCAAGAAACTATTATGCTTATCTAGTGCATAATCATTTGAACTATGGTGCAAGAACTTGCTTTTGGTGTGACCGTCTCGAGGTGGTATGGTCATGACTGTGGGTCATCTCATGGTAGGATGATCTTTATTGGGGGCCATCTCGGGGTAAGACGATCATTGTTGCAAAGGGAAATTCCTCCCTGTTTGAGTGGTGAAAACCATTGTTAAGCCCTAGGGCTGCCCAAGGTGGGTCATATGGCCTTAAAAGGTGTCCATATAGGTAGTATCCTCAACATGATGTGTTTTAGGTGTCTACACTAGTCTATATAGAATTGGATTCCAAAGATGTGACTCCATCCTACCTTTGAACATAGGCATACCCAAATACATGATTAGGAGTTCTCCAATGTTACACCCGAAGATCCTTGCAATATTTATTTTCCTTCTGACTATGGTGTTGATAAAATAAATTTTACTCTTTAAGAAGTTTACTTTTTGACCAGTAGCTTCTTCATAAGAAACTAAAATATTTTTTAACTCCTTAGATTGAGGAACAGAGGAGATCACACTTGCACACTTATTCACATGACACTTGTGCATTTCCTAAACATTATTACTTTACATTAAATATTTACTCACACTCTAATCTAATACTCAACCCTAGTCTAATATTTACAAGATGTACTATGAAGGTACCAAGGGGGTACATTAGTATTTACTAAATAATGTAATATTCTCCAACATTATGGGCATAAATTGTTGGCTTTTGAAGCTATAAACTTGAAGGAAATGTAGCCACAAATAATAAAATAAGAAAACTATGTTATATCTATAATAATGGCTAAATAATAAGCAAGTAAATAACATGATAAAATTCTAAAATGACTCATGAAACTTCCATTAATGAAGACTCACAAAAATAGGAACTTGATACAATATATCTCTTGTTTGATAATCCTTCTTTACAATGAGCCCTACATATAAGAAGATGAGTTACTTGGCACTTACTCTTCCTAATTACCAGGACACATGTGCTGCTGCATGAAAGACACTTGTCCTTTTACATCTTGCACATCTAACACTTGTGCATATGTTACTTCTTCCACAAGTAACTACTAATCTAATAATGTACCTAAGGTGGTACATTGACATCAACCTAATTAATGTAATATACTCTAAAACCCCCCTGTATTACATAATTTAGGTATTGAAGACTTTAGTCTTCAATATGAATCTTTGTATTTATCTTCATCCTTCAAGTGGTCTTCGAATTGATCTTCTGCTTGACCTTCACCTTTTTTCTTGACTCTATATTTTGACTCTGGAACTGTTACTATTTTCCTTCCAATTTTGTTGTTGAAGTATTTTAAATCTTTCCTATGCCCATATCTATTCCTTGACAAATACACGAGAAAATTCACTAATGAATTTTCTTGTCATTGTATATATCCAGTCAAAGAAATGATTTTTCTTGTACCAAATTATATCTTTGGGAATGATTGGTTTCTCCACAAATTTTACAACAATGAAGATTCCAACATCTATCTATCTTATGTCCATATTTGCTATAATGACTACACCTATTTTCTATTACCAAATCTCTTTAACCATTATGTCTTTCATAGAAACTATTCTTATGAGTCTCTGTCACTGATTTGATATCACTATTTTATGTTAAAACTTCACTTTCTTGCTTATTACTTCTAGTCTAACCTGTCTACTCAAGATCATAATACTTTGATCTGATTTCTAGTACAATTTGTTCTTGCATTCTATGTTCATGTTTTTTCAAACCTATATCTTCATATTTTATCAACTTCAAACAAAAGTTATTAGTATGACCAATACAATCATTAGAATTATATTTTTTAATATCAATATGATCTTGTGCATCACTGTATATATCATCATCAATATCTATACCTTCATCAATTATAGCAACATGAACCTTTTCTAAGCAATCATGAACTGTATCTAAATCACTTATATCGCATATAGCATCAATATTTATAATAGGTTCTTCTACCTTAGTCAATAATTCTAAATCACTAGTGTCAATGCTTGCATTGCAATATTTCCTTTCATTTTGATAAGAATCATGATTTTCATCTTTATTCATTTGAAGAAGATCAATAGTATCATAGCATGCATCAATCATCAATGGTTTTGATTCTATGGTATTGCAATATGAATCTACCATCATAGATCTTAATTAATTTGTATCATTAGAAGCATCTTTCATTTCTAAATTATTCTTTACCTCCTCAACCTTTTCATGTTCTCTTATCTTAGAAACATTAAGAGTGATAATTCCTTTGTATATTATTCTCCATAGATTGGTAGGTATAGTAACAAAATATTCATAGTAATCATTAGCATTACTAAGAACACTTTGCATGCATTTTTAAGTGTAGAATAATATTCTTTTTCTATTTTGCTAGTAATATCAGCAAGCATATTGTTCAAGGCATTCACTTCATCAGTATACCTATTATTCAAATCTTTTATCATGTCCTCTTGTCTTCTATTTTTTTCTTTGAGAACATAATTAGAAAGTAATACCATATACATTATTTTTCCTATATTCTTAGGTAATGTGAAAACATATTTTGAGTTTTTTTGTGCTTCACCAATTTATAAATTTAAATAATCTCCTAGTGTTGAAAAACTTTATTTTTGGCCTCTCTCATGATTGATTGAAAAACCTTCTTCTTTTGTACAAATATATTCTCTTGAATTTCAATTTTTGCTATCATCTTTTGTGTGCACCTTTTTAATAATTGCAATTGTTTCTTAGTCTCTTCTAGTGAGTCATCTTGAATATAAATTTCTTCTTCTTGAAAGCCTAAGTCTTCTACAATGTAAATTAGTTCTTCTTGTAGACATAGGTCTTCTTCTTCAACTAATTTTAACAACTCATGAAGTTCTAGTTTTTTTGTTTATATTTTTGGATTACTTGTTTTCTTTTGCTTTTTCTTTGCCATGTTCCTTTGATGTAGACTATCTTATAACTCCCTAGATAATATTTTTAGAGTTTTGTAAAATAAATTCGCAAAATTTAATATCCTAGTTTGATGTAGTAGACCTTTTCTCTCCAAAATTATCAATTTTGCAAATATTTAATCTGATTTACAAAACCTAATTGGTTGATTGCCAAAACTTGTAATACTTTACGTAGAATACCTTTTAACTCCCAAGTAATTTAGTAAAAGATCAAGTTTGATTAGATCATTTTAATTCTTCAATTTTTGTAGATCTACCAAATGATTTTGAGTGAAATATGTTTTGATAGTATTCTTAGTTTGAGTTGAATCCCTTGTCTCCCTAGTTTATATATGAGCAATAAATTCCAATATAAGAAATTAATGAACTTGCTTCCTTTATCTTTTAATGGTTTAGTTTTATAATTTCTCCTTATATCTATCTAATTTTAATAGTTATACTCTCTTTGCTTAAATTACCTTTTACTTCACTAAGGTTGGTTTTCTAATGCAGTAAAATACTTCAACCTTATGTTAGTAAATCACCTTATGGATCCTTATAAAATACAAATATTATGTAACACTTTACCTTATTTATAATGCGCTGATTGAATTCGATCTTTGTCTTCTAGGTTTATTGTGCGTTGTATTCTCCTATTGAAGTCGATTGTTATCAATGTTCCTTCGTGTGTGTAACGACAAGTTTTCATTCGACTTTGGAAATAGTTAGTGCCTCTGCCTAACAAGTTTTGGTATGTGTTCAGTTTGAAATGACTTGTGGATCTCCCTAACAGTATTCTATTCCATGTCCTCTAATACGCACTCGATAGAATTTTATCTTATGGCAGCCATGTCCTTCGATTGCTATGTTTTCAAACTGTGTGGTGCTCTATCAGTTAATTTATGTTGTGTGTGACTTCCAAGTTGACCTTAATGATCTCCTTCAATGTTGGAGGCTTGATATGCCACTCGACCTCTTACTACGCTATTATCCACATCTTCTCGATGTGGATCCCATGCTCAAACCAATGAGAATATGTCCTCATATTTATTTGTAATGATCTGCTCCAATACTATTGCATGGCTCTAATTTCAACAATTTTTTAGAGCACAATCAAAGACTTATTTGATCCTCTTTTCACCTCTTTGAAGAGCATGCAGTCGTGATGGTCTCTAAGCTAGTGCTCACTGTATAACAATTCCTTGGATAATTTTATGGTGCTTCTGAGTGAATTAAGCTTGCTTGACCTGAATGATTTCCTTTATGCATATAGTAATAGCTATGAATGATGTGTTAGGTAAAACTCTTCTTTCTAGGTGAACATCTTCTTTCCAAATGATTTTTCTAGTTTATTCGACCCGATAATTTTATGTGTTCGATGTCAAGGTGAGACCTGACGCACTGTTGCTTGATAATACATAACAACTACTATGATATATGTTTCTATAATGTATCCTTTCCTTCCAACCATATGATCATGGGTTCATATCTTAATTTGAATATGCATTATTTTAATCGACGTGCTACCTCTCCTTCAGCTTGGGTTGTAACGACTATTCTTTCCTCTAAACCATTTTTTGTCCACATTTTTAATGGATATGCCAGAGATTAATTTGGTTTTCTTTAGTGCGTATTGAGTTGATAAACTTGCAACACCTTTGATATCGTCTGTTACAAGGCATTATTGGTGATAAAACTATAACTTGTCCCGAATGCTATGATTCCTCCTTCAAATGTAACAATATTTGTTGGTGATAAAATTGGAACGACTATCATTCAAAATGGTTCCTTCTTTCAACTATAATGGTCAAGCGCTGTCAACTATCTTCTACGCTAGTGAATGAATCTTGACTCTAGCGGATGAATTATGACGATGGTCTATTTTTTTGAATGTTGGATTTATCTGGTGTATATGCGATAGTAGTGGAGCTATTTCAAACACCTACACTCCTTGCTTGTTACCAATGTATCTCTGAAGGCACTTGCTACCTATAATTGTCAAGTTTGGGCTAAATAATGTGCCTACTCTTCTTACTCTACTATTCTAACATCTGACTGAACCTTTTGTTTACAACTTAAATTAGATGACATCTTGTATCCTTGACTTTGTTATGACTCTTTGATGCTTAATGATGTTGTCCTCTAATGATGGAATGTTATGGTTCTTGCACTTATTTTGCTTACCAATGACATTGTTCTACATATCCCAAATGAGAATGCTTTCCTTCACCAAAGGCTCTTAATTGCTAGATGCACCTTTTTTGAAGTATTTTGTATTCTAGTATATTTAATCTGTGTTCTAGAATAATATCTTATTTTTCTTTAAATAGATATATCTAACTTCTATTCTTTATATACAAGTTTTACAACGTCTAGAAAATTATCTTTTGCACTTCCTAGAAGACTATAATATGACACCTTCTCATGCAATTTTTAAACCTTAAATTTTGGTGCTTAATAAACTTAATAATTAACTGAATATAATAGTTCACCTGATGAACCTTTTAAATCTAAGTTGCATACCTTTTCAACCTCAATTTGATGATGAATTTCTTGGTGATTTGGATCACCCAAATGCTACCCCTTACTGGACAAATTTATAGCTCTTCCTCATTATTCAAAATAGCTCTTTAATCCACCTATTTGCAACTTTGAAACTCCTGTAACTTGCTGCTTGGAACTGGAATATGATAGCTTCTACTTTCCTCCAATATTTGCAAAACTTCTTGTCAAATCCTTCTCCCTTGATATTGTTGTCAAATGAAAATAATTATCCAAATTCCTTCTAATCAGGTGTTCCTTCTATTCACAATATTTTTATACAGACTCTTCTTTAAACCTCCTCCAAAGATCATTACTTTTAGCTTCAGTAGTAATGCCTTCTATCAAACAATACCAAGGTGGCGGTGTTTGCATGCAGTGGTGCACAATGGTGGGTCTGGTTTGCAAAGATGCAGTGATTTGTGTTATAAGATGTAGTAGAGTTCAGGATGATAGTAGCAACAATGGTCCCTTGTGACTTTGATACCACTGTTAGCATTCGAAGCTATAAAATTGAAGGAAATGTAGCCACAAGTAATGAAATAAGCAAGCTATGTTATATCTATAATACAGGCTAAATAATATGCAAGTAAATAACATGAGAAACTTCTGAAATGACTCATAAAACTGTCATTAATGAAGACTCACAAAAATAGGAACTTGATACAATATCTCTCTAGATCATGCCATGGATTATCCATGCTTCTTTACAATGAGCTCTACATATAATAAGATGAGTTATTTGGCCATTACTCTTCATAACTACCTTAAGGACACATGCTTTTGCATGATAGATATTTATCCTTTTACATCTTGCACATTCTAACACTTGTGCATATGTTACTTCTTCCACAAGTAACTCCTAATATAATAATGTACCTAAGGTGGTAAATTTACATGTACCTAAATAATGTAATATACTCTAACATAAATGAATTAAATAATTTTACGTCCTTATTTTTTGGAATCAAGGTAAGATTTATTGCATTTATTTTACAAGGTATGTATAGTTTTACCCTAGACTATTCCACTATCACCAATAAAAAATATTTTGCTCTTTCCCAGTTATGCTAGTAGAATGTTGCTAAGAGCCCATTTGAACCTAGGGATTTTTCCTTATCAAAAGAGAAAATATTTGAATGAAATTCTTCCAGAGTAATAGGTTCCATCAATTTGCTATTGTCTTCATCTGTTATAATTGACGGTACTTCTTGTAGGTAGTTTATCATTAAGAACTTCAATATCCTTTGATCTTAGAATATTCTTGTAAAAAAATCTTACCTCCTTTCTAATTTTGCTCTAGTCTTCAATCCAAACCCTTTATACTAATTTAATTCTACTAATTTTGAATGCTGATTTCTATACTATTATCATCCTATGGAAAAACTTTATGTTTTTATCTCCTTTTAACCAAGTTTATCTCAATTTTAATCTCCAAAAAATTTCTTCCTTACTCAAAATATTATGATATTCACTAAGCAACTCCCTTTTCTATAAGCTTGGATTATTAAGCTCAAATTTTTTGGAATTTTGAAAGTTTCTCTTTTAATTCTTCTATCTTCTCAAAAATATTTTCGAATGTGTTCTTGTTCCATTATTTTATTCTAGATGTCATTGATTTAATTTTTTTTGGAAGTGTATGCAGCTCATCATATCTTGAAGAATTCCACGTCTATGCTATCATATTAACAAATTGAGGATAGTATTCCCACATCTACTCATATTTAAAATATGATATTTTTGTAATTCACCTACCAATATTTTAACTCTTATTGGCCAATGATTTGAACCAATTCTTATCAAGGCATTAATTTTAGCACAATTCCCTCCATCTAGCCAATAATTTGAGAGTATATATTTATCTAGATTTTTTGATATTTGATTTTGTCCTATCATATTGTTGGTCTATGTATAGTTGTACTCTTTAAATTCTACATCCCATAGATTATTGTTTTGAATAATATTGAGAAATCTCTCATAATTTGGGTTATTTTCTTAATTCTCCCAAAATTTTCATTAAATTTGGCTATGTCATTAAAACCTCATATTATTATGAATTAGATTTCTTGGTCTTTGCCTTTTATAAAGGCTTCAATCCCACTCCATACTTCTAATCTATTTGACTAAGTTGTAGGTCCATACAAATTGATTAGGATGAAATAAATATATGCAAACTAGCATGTGACTACTGAGGTTATCCAATGCCTATTTTTTGAATGGTTTCATAGGAGTTTCTAATTGTACTCCAATATATTTATATTCCTCCTATCCCTCCTTATGAATCTACAACATCCTACTCACATTTACCCATATTGCTTTCATGGTTCTAGAAACTTCTTCCTTTGTCATTTTAGTTTCCTAAATACAAATAATATCAAGATTATTACTTAAATAGAGGTCCTTGATACACCTCTACTTTGAAGGGGTATTATGATGGATTTTGAAGCCTTATACTTAATATGAAATTCACAGGAAAATAATCACAGGATCGAATATAATAAAGTTGCAATATAATGAACCAGTAAATATAATGTAACAAAGATAAATGAGACAACCAATATGTATTATCAAGGCTTAATAATATACTAAATAAAATTCAATAATATGATTAGATATGAATGTAAAGCCTTAAATATACACAATAATATCACTTACAATACTAGTTGCTCAAATGTATGCAAACTTGTATTTCTCCTCTTTCTATTACAAATATCTCATAGAGATAACACTATGGACATTGTATATCACTATGTAGAAGATATGTATAGCTCTATAGAAGATTTGTATCAGTTACTTGCTCTCTCTCTCTCTCTCTCTCTATGGAGTAATATATAGCCTTTCTAGGATGACTCTTTGGTTACCATTACTCCTTTCCATATGCCAAGCCTTATGACTCTTGGCTTCTATACTTGACACTTGCATACACATGACACTATCTTGTATGCACACTTGTACTTGAATATTCCTAATCTAAGGACACATGTGCACTCTTATATAATGGACACTTGTACACATTTACACTCATAACACTTGCACACATAATTACATAACACTTGTGTATTTCTTGTTGTAGACACCTAAAACGTGTCATGTTTAGGGAAGCTACTCACATAGGCACATTCATAAGATCATAGGACATAACCTTAGACTTTCCAAGCATCAAAAGTGGTTTTCACCACCCATTTGGAGCATTCTGAGCCCATTTAAGCTTAGCCGCTCAAGCTCACAGCGACCAGATCTTAGTCGCTCAAGCTTAGAGCGACCAGACCTTAGCCGATGTAGATGACAGTAGCCAAATCTTAGTCACTATAGACGACAGTGGCTAAGCCATAAAAAACATTTTACCAACAAATAAGCCTAATCACAGGTGGAAATGGTAGTCTACATGCAATAAAGGTGAGCGGGAGTAACTTTGCATTCCCCTTCACAACCAATTCACATAGAAGACTTGAGTCCAAATTTAGACTTCAGTTAACTAGTCTTTAAACATAGAATAAATAAATATCTTCTCATGCTAACATTCACTACGCATGAGGGATTCAATCGTAGTTTTTTAGCATAAAATTTAGGTTTTCACACACTTTAAAAGGTTCAAGCCTAAGAGCACCAAAAAAAAAGAAAAGGAAGGAATCCAGAGATATAGGAATGCATTAGATCATTGAGGAGAGATTTCGAGACTTGGAGAGTTTCCCTTGGAGATCACATTTATAGTGAAGCCCTAACAAATTGGAGAGCATAGCAACTACCATTTCAACATCGAATACAAGCTTTGATCCATATCCTTGGACCAAAGAGAATGAGATTCACTTTAGCGGCCACTATCTTGGATAATGGCCCGTGGGCCTAGCTTAGGGTTTTAGACATTAGTTTCATTGCTTTGATTTCTTTATATTTGCATATCACTAGAATAGCTTTTATTAATTCACATCCATAGCATTAGTTCCATTTGCACTTACTTTCATTTGAGTATATTCATTTCTAACAACCTCATCCGGGGAGGCAATCTTGGACATCTAAGCGTGTGTTATTGTTTCATTGCTTACAGGGCCACAGGTTCATCGGGTGAAAGCTACAACATACGAGAGAAAGAGGATCCCTCTAGTAATCAGACCTAGAGAAGGAGGCATCTGTAAGCCCTCATACATTTTTGTGTGTGGAACCAAGAAGCTTGTGAAAGCGTACCACCCCTTGCTAGGGGACTTCTTCCTCACTTGTAATTCATTGTATCAAAATGGGTATCCCTAAGAGGGACCAACATGTAACCGAGTTTCAATACATATAAAGAGATCTATCTTTGTTACTTCCATGTTATATGCTTTTTCATGGTCTTTCATTTCATCTTGGGTATAATATTGCAAGTAGAGTAAAGCGGTGCATGCGTCCCGGGGTCTCTACAGATGGCGATCACGATGGGACTTCCACTGATTTTTCATTTTTTTGCCTTGAAAATGACTTAGTTTTATGTGCAGGTGTAGCCGATCTGAGCTATAACAACCAAAAATTAGCCACTCTAATCTACAGCGGCTAGCAGTCAATCACTCCTACTAACAGTGACCATAAACCAGCCGCTCTGGTCGACAGCTGCCAATACAGGAGTGCTGTAGAGGCAAAAATCTTAGTTCTTTGAGCTGGATTAGAGGTTGGTATAACTTTTCTGGTATTTAATGGTTTTTTGTTTGCTTTTGTTTGTTTCAAATAGTGAAATTAAAACACATTTATATTTGGAAAACTGAAAGAATGAGAGAAAAAGAACTTGCATCTTGTACATCTTAGAGTTCCTTTTATATTTTCCACTAGGCTTTGCTAGGAACAACTTTTTCTTGTAAATTTCACCCTAGAATCCAATGTGCTAGACATTTTATGTTGTTTTCTTGCTTTGATGCCCTGCTAGAGGCCATAGCTGCACAGAATAAAGTGCATCCATAAAAATCATGGTAGTTCATGTATTTTTCTAAAAATCAAAACGTCTCTTTGCATTTAGGCATATAGGAAAGATTCATTGCTGCTATATGATGCATTTACTTTATGCAAGCTTAAAATTAACACCACAAACATGCGTATCATTTAAAAATTGGGGAGTTGGATTTCATCACTAACCCTCAATTCAGTCCGATGACATTGGAATTCATCTCCTTCCATCGGTTTTCCCCCTAGATTCTCCTAGAAATAGATTGAAGAACTTCTTCATAGTGACACTAAGTTACTGGTGTTCAAACTATCTCCCACTGTTGGAACATTCATTGGTTCAGAGTGGAAGAGCTAGGCGAACCCCCCACTAGGATTTCAGTGGTGTACCCTAGTCTCTTTTTGGAAATCATGTTTGGCATGAGTACTCTTAATTATCACTATGGATGACTCTCCTATTTTCCAAATCCAAAAGCAAGAAACAAGAAACAACAAAATATCAAAATACAACAAACAGTTTAGGACACACTTTAATTGATAATCAAGATAAAAATTTGCTTGATATTGTTTGCGTACATCGAATTGCAACTCAAAAGATAAATTCCTAAAAGAAAAAATGGTTAAAACAAGAAGTAAACATCCTCGGTATGATACCAAAGGAGAGTCTGAAGCAGCCCATACCCATAGGCAAAGTCATAGTCATATTGGATGACCTACCCACAAGACCGTTAGACATAGGTCCATGAGCCTAAGGGGTGATAACTCAACCCTTGGGGGTTCTCCTCGAGAAACCCCAAGTAGGGAACTACATAATGGAACAAAGTCACAGAAACAAATAGAGGCTTCAAATCCATCCTCATCAAGGAGACATGAGGGGACCTCAAAGGCCTCCTCTAAACATACATAAACTTCTCAAAGGCATGAGGAAGCTTCAAAGGATTCCTCCTCACATAGACATAAAGAATGTTCTAAAGCTCAATCTTCACATAAGGATGACGAGGTTGCTACATCTCCATCCTCATGGAAAGAGCATGTGACTACAAAGCCTTCTTCATAAAGAGGGCACACAAGAGTTACAACTTCTCAAGCTTCATAAGAAACATATGGAATAGGTCTACCTATTGAAGGGCAAGAAACTAGAGAAACATCGAGTTATAGGCATCAAACAAAATATACCCTTCACACAAGAGAAAGGATTCCTGAGACTATGACCTTATTGGAGTGAATGGCACCCCACAAGATCAGCCATGGAAAATAAGACAACTGGATGAGTTGGATAAGTTTCATTAGAGGCCAACTCAAAGAATCATAGTTACTGAGAACTCTGCGTCTAGAATTTCATGAACTATAACTTCTAAGCATACCTCTCAGTCTAGGGGTGCCTCAGAATGGCCCCACAGTAAACATACAAAATTTGATCATGGAAACACTCAAACATACACTAAACAAGTTACATTAGCTAGCAAGAGCAGAGAAACAGCAAAAATCCCCTTGAGGAATCTGTGCGTCAGAACCACCAAAACAAGATCATACAATTAGGAGTCCTCTATGACAGTGCATGTTGACTATATACGACGGATAGAGAATACCTTGTGCAAAGAGCGAGAGCTTGTGGAAGCTCTTGAACATGAAAAGCAAAGATAAAAACTCTTGCACCAACATGAGCAACATTTAAGAGAGCAAGCTAAGCAGCTAGCTTGCATCAACCATCAAACAAATGGTATGATCATCAAATATATCAATGCATTGACTCACCAAGAGAAAGGTGCACTAGACAAGAGAACCCACAATGGAATCACCCATCGAATCATGAGTGAAATCCAATTGGTGGGGAATGGGTAAGCCTAATAGATCAAGAGCAGACACGTCTTGAATCCCTTCATTGGAGGAAATAAAATGGAACAAATCAAGTGGATAGAGGGTTACCTTCATTACCACCATGAGGGGCCTACAAGAAGAGGAACTCCTCGCCTCAAAGGCATTTCAAGATATTGTTGAAAATGTGAAGTCCTTTGAGGAATAAGAGATGACTGGGAACCAACCAACATTGAGCAAAATACATAATCAACCATTGTGCCCATCGGTTCCTAGCCCTGCATATCCTAAGCACTTTGAGATGCCTAGGTTGGAAAAGTTTAAGGGTGAAGAAGATGCACAAGAGCATGTCACCAATTTCATCAATGCATTTTTTCATCTTGAAGACAATGATGCTCTTATGCTAAGGATATTCATCATGATATTTTTGGGCGCTGCCACTCAATGGTTCAACCAATTGCCCAAGCATAGCATAACCAATTTTGAGCAACTAGTAAATGCTTTTCTAAAACGTTTCTTCTTTGGTGCTAAGAGAAAAGTGAACCTTTCAGACCTGGACAATTTGAAACATTATGATGATGAACCAGTAATGGATTATGGGAATAAATGGAGAAATATCATGGCAAAACTATCATTCTCCATCCCCACAGAAGAGATTGTTTGCATGTTCACCAAGAGTTGTTCCAGACACATCTCCCTCTTGCTACAACTACAACAGTACTCCTCATTTGAGGAAGCTTTGGTACAAGCTAAACTCATTGAGGGCATAAAATTAGATGAGGGAACCATCAAAATCTGAAACAAGAAGTGAAACAAGAATGACAAAAATGGCAAAAATAAGCAAAAGCAGGCAAACCCTACCCTAGTTAATCAAGTAGTGTTGGTTGTGCCTAAGGATGGGGCTGTGCAGCAACCCCAGAATTATCAAGCACATCCTCCACTAGCCAACTATGATCAAAATAACAAGAAGGAGAGAAACAAATAATGAAAACCCCCTCACTACTTTACATCATTAACAGAATCAATGCAATCAATCTTCAACCAATTGAGCGAGGCAGGAAAGATTAGATTCCCTGACATACCTCTTATAGATCCCAACCATCCTAAGCCAAAAGGATATAGGGAAGATGAATTTTACCTTTATCATAGGATATCAGGGCATAACATTGAGGTTTGCAATGGTTTTAAGCACCAAGTTTAAAACATGATTGAGATGGGATAACTCAAAGTGGATAACCCATTGGCTTCAGATAACAGAGATATGGGCATTTACAAAAACCCACTGCCAAATCATGAGACCCCTAAAGGTCAAGGGGGCCAAGTCATACACCTACCCATGGATGTGTTGGGATGGTAGAAATTATCAATGTAGCAACCAGGAGTAGATGGTATGGTCAACCACAACCTCCTGTAGCACCCATTAATGTCCCATATGCACCCAGGCAAAGACGAGCAAAACAACCCTCCATGTCCACCAATCTGACCTCTGGTGACTGTTTAGAGTAGACTTGAGCAAAATTTACAAATGACTCTGACCAAGCTATCTATCTATGAGATCATACAACAGTCCCCAAAGCATAGGGAGACTTTGATAGAAATCTTAAAGGCAATTGAGATTCAACCAGAAGACTCACATGCATTCACCCATTTTGTGGGACAAGTACAATAATGCCGAGAACCTGTAATCCAATTTTATGATTACGAGATTAAGATAGTACCTAATGCCTTACCAGACCCTCCACTGCACATTATGGCATCATTCAATGATTTACCTTTCAAGAGGGTCTTGGTCGATATAGGTTCGTCAATCAACATCATCACAACAACTGCCATAGAACACCTAAAAATCCCCAAGTCACATATCATTTCGGGAGCCTACACATTAAGAACTTTCAATGATGCTTTATGTAATACTGTGGGAATGATAGTCTTACCTATCAAGGTAGGGCATAAGACCATCCCCGTGATGTGTCATGTCTTGGAATGGGCCATGCAATACAACATCCTTTTAGGGTGACCTTGGATAAGGGACATGAAGTGTGTCCCTTCAATCTTACACCAATGTGTCAAGTATGTGCATGATAAAAAGTCTATATGGTGTTGGTCAATGATGAGCCATTCAAGTATGTCCATCAGGTGGATTTGCTTTGAGAGTTTATGATCCCTTATACCCACTTGTATGTAGGGCCTTCATCTCCAATTATGCAACTGAAGGACAAAGACAAAGGGATACAAAAAGACCCATCCACATCAACACCTCAACATGCACCCCACATGACTAATGCTTCTAAGAAACCATCAACGTCTAAGCCAAAATATAATCAGAAGCTAAATGTGCCCTCAGTAAAGGAAATAAATCCTAGGGAAGTGCTAACCATAGCCATTGAGGAAGGTCCAAGTCCCATGGACGAAGAAGATATCCAAGAGCAAGTCGAAGACGATGATTACCACCCTGCTTCACCAGTGTCATCCATGGGGTCATCCACATCGCATGCAACCATACACTTGGAAATCACAATAATAATATAATGAATAACACAAGCTTATACTGAGAGGGGGGGTGAACAATATAAGACCTCTTTTTACTTTCTCTATTTAACTTCAACTTTGCAAAGCAATGAACCAATAGCAATATCAAAGCAATGCATAAAGCAACACACAATGAGACACCAATTTTAACGTGGTTCACCCAACATGGGCTACCTCCACAAAAATTTTCTCTAAAAATCTTTCTCAAAGTTATTTGGGAATCCTTCCCAATTACAATGTTTATGAGCCTCAGCCCAAAGGAGAAACCTTCCCCTACTCAAGTATTTATGAGCCTCTGCCCAAAGGAGAAACCTTCCCCTACTCAAGTATTTATGAGCCTCTGCCCAAAGGAGAATCCTTCCCCTCCTCACGAATTTATGAGCCTCCTTCCCAAAGGAGAATCCTTCCCCTCCTCACGAATTTATGAACCTCCTGCCCAAAGGAGAATCCTTCCCCTCAGCTTTGGAAATGATACTTTAGAAGATCACCTACCTCTTATTCCTCTAGCACATGGAACTCCTTTCCATAGAAGACCTCCTATCCTCAATGCTCAGCCTCAAGATACCTTTGTCCTCACTGATCACCTCCACAACAACTCATCAACCTATACTAAACACAGTCAGTCGATCCAGCACAAGTATTCCTCACTCTGTCAAATCTGTCCCAAGCTCAACTCATAAAGCTTGAACAAATCAATCTTTGCTGCACACAAGCCTTCTCAAAGACTTGTCAAAATTGTCCTTAGGTTATTCTCAAAGAACCACTTCAACTCTATCCTCAAGTCCTCTGCTAGGACCTATCCAAATCAGCTCACAAGTCCTCCCTAGAACTTGTCCAAATCAGCTCACAAGTCCTCACTAGAACTTGTCCAAATCAGCTCACAAGTCCTCACTAGAACCTGTCCAATCAGCTCACAAGTCCTCACTAGAACCTGTCCAATTCAGCTCACAAGTCTTCACTATAACCTGTTGAAATCAGCTCACAAGTTCATCAAGAAAAATTTGCTTAGCATGAACCCACAAAGAGAATTTTTAGAGACCCAATGTGATTCATCAACCTCATAGAAGCATAAAGAGAATTTTTAGAGACTCAATATGTTCTATACTTAACTCCCAATCTCAATCTCAACTCAATCTCAATCTCAAAAGAATAAGATATATGTAGTATGCTTTTCTCAAGAACATGAAACGCAACCCAACAATTGCCAACCATGCAATAACTCATATAACAATGATACTCATGTTCTTTCCACAACCAATATCTTTTCTCAACCAATTAGGGCTTTAACAACAATGCTTATAGACAAGGTTTAACCAACATCATTCAACTCAAGATTAACTTTGAAGCATTCAACCAATCACTACATGAAAAGGAAACTAGTAGACATCCTTTTCCCTCCAAAGGTATTTGAACAAAATAGCCACCAACATAAATCACCAATGCAAAGAATAAGTTGCTCAAATCAATCTCAATGGAGTAAGCCCAAATCATGTATCAAGTAAAGCATTAACTTGATCAAAACAACCTCTATGGAAGCAACTCAACCATCAATCTCAAAACAACCAACTAAGGGTTTCACCATCTTAATGCAAGTAGCAAGACTTACTAACATAAACCCTAGTGCAAAATGCTTCCTCTTCCTCAACCAGAATTATGAATTCACCCAAAAAATCATCAATGATTTTAATGCATAAACAATCTTCAATATCCAGAAAATGGAATTACACCAACAAGAATACCTAGTAGACAACCTTTTCACTCCAAACTCAATTTAAGAAAATACACCATCACCAATATACATGGAAGAATTTGCCCATACCTTTGTTTGAGGAAGAAGAGAATAGTTCTTCAACCTATTACCAACACCACCCTCAACTTTGCCACCAAGTTAGGGTTAGATCATAAAAGTAACTACAAAAACATTTGTTCCATAAATCACCTTATGACTCCAATCCTTAGAATTCAACTACCAAAAATATAAAGCATACAAACAATATATCCTTTTACACCTTATTTCTCCAAATTAATTAAACCATGCTCAAGGAATAATAGCTTCTAAGCAAATCTCACTCAAAAATCAAGCCAAAAATCTCAACCACACACTATCAACCTTATATCTCCAAAGAAGCATTTAACCTCAAAAATAATTTTAAATAAATCTGCCCAACCACTTATTCTTTAACAAAATGCAGATTTTATTTAAAAAACCTTACAAAAAAAAAATTTCGAAAATCGCGGCTCAACAGTGCCTCCGAAAAAATCGAAGGCAAAAACTCTTCTCATACTCCACGGTGGGAGTCGAACGCTTGACCTCCCTTCAAGCGCCTTCGTAGAACAGTCATTGCCACTAGGCCAACGGTGCTAGATTGAAGGCTAGCAAGAGTCTCCTTCTCCTTAACCCTTTGGCGGTGGATAAACGTGGCAAAAAAAATGATAGCCATAGCTTTTACTTCCCAACCTTTGCGCAATTCGAATTTCTTCTCACTCCATTGCTTTGGACTATAGGTTATGGCTTATATAGCCAAACCTCCATGCTATACATGATGTCGACGGGAGGATAATTCGAACTTTTCGAATTAATATTATTTTTGCGCCTTCAAAACAACTTTAGGGTTTATGAAACCCTTTTGATTATTTGAAAAATAATCACAGGGCTTTTAGACCTTAGACCTTAGGTGGAGAACCCATTAAATTATTAAATTAATTTAATCACTAAATCAAATAAATAATTAATTAAAAAACCTTAAAAAGGTTTTATTACTTAAGTTATTTAATTAATAAGTGTCTCCAGCCTTTGCATTAAGATGAGAGTGGTTTTGAGAAAAACCCTTAATGCATCCACCTAGTTTTAATAAAAACCCTTAAACCTGCCATGGTTTTGATAAAAACCTTTTCATCTGCCACATGGAATCTCTCTGAAATCTTCTAGAAAATATTCTTTGGAATCTTCAACCTTTGAAGCCAATAAATCCTCTTGACATTAATGACAGTTCCTTTTGACATCAATGGCAACTCATAGACAAGTAGCTAGGATCTCAAACCCAAAATTGCCAACAATCTCCCCCTTTGTCATTGATGGCAAACCATGCTTCTCAACAACACTGAAACTCAAAAATGATGTATAGAAATCAGCTCCCCTTGACTTGAGGCTCTCCCCCTTACTCATATCTCTCCCCCTTTGTCATCAATGGCAAAGGGTCACCTTTGGGGCTTGGGAATAAGAATGAGCCTCTTATCTTAGTCCCTCCCCCACCTCCTGTTGAGGTGATTAATTCCTGGGTGGGAGTAAAACTCCCATTAGGCACTGATCTTCATCAGTGTCTATCGCTGCCTTACCATGCCTTCTCTTGTTCTTCTTGTCCATATTCTTGTTCCTGTTCATGTCACTGTTGTTGTTCTTGTTATCATTCCTGTTCTTATCCATGTCTTGATTTTTGTGCCTATTCATACCCATGTTCCTGTTCATGTACCTTGGAATTTCAGCTCTACAATTTCTAGCTATGTGACCTTCATTGTTGCACTTATAACAACTAACAATGTTATTTCTTTGAGGCATACCTGATCTTTGACTCCATCTATTTTGACCAACCCTGTTCCTGTTATTAGCCTTGCAATAAACAACCTTATGCCCAAACTTTTTACAAGAGTAGCAATACCCTTGAAATAAATTACCACCTCTGAATCTGTCATTTACGTTCCTCACTTGAGTCATGCAATGTGAATCCATGTGACCAAACTTGTGACAAGAAAAACATCTGCCATTAAACTTTCCTTGATTTGACCTCTTAGGTCTTGTAAACTTTCTCCCCTTTTTTTGATTCCTGTTTTTTGATTATGTGCATCTATCACTCAAGGACTCTTTTTCTGAAGTACTTTCCTCATTAGAACTCTCTTCCTTTCGGAATCTCTTACTAGATTCCCCAGCAGAGTCACCAACCTGTTCCATGTGTTTCTTACCAAAACCAAGACCTTTTTTATTTGTTGTCCTTCTTTGATCTTTGATGATTGACTTTACCTTTTTGGTGCTATCTTCAAACCTGTAAAGCTTCTCCTTGTACTCTTTAGTTTCCTCTTTCAAGGAAGCCACTTTCTGTTCCAACTCTCTACACTCAAGAACCTTAGACTCTAACTTATCCTTAAGTTTCTGTGTCTTAGCTATAGAGAAGTCAAGACTTTCTATAAGCTCATATCTCTCAATACAACATTCATCCAATTTATCATTGAGTCTAGCATTCTTCTTTCTTTCCTTTTTCAAAGAACTTAGAGAACTAACAAGTTCAGCTTCAAGATCTACTTCACCATCCTCTATAACTTCCTCTATTTATTTACCTTTTGAAACATCAATGACTTTTTTAGATTTCTTATCACTAGAGGTGCTACCCTTTTCTAAAGCCATACAAAGATCTTCCTTACAATTTTTTGAAGCATCCTTATACATTGTATAACTAGAAATCAATCCATCATTTGTGCAATCATCCTCAAGATGTCCAAAATTTCCACATCTAAAAAATTTCATAAGGACAAATCTATGTTTATTTTCTTCTTCTTTTTCTGTTAGGAACAACATCTCATTTCCAACATCACTTGAAGAACTTTCACTATCACTACTAGAACACTTACTTGCCTTGTCTAGGTAGAAAATTTTATTGTGTTTGTGAGAGTACCTCTTTCCTTGATTGCTTTGCTCATCTTTATTCTTCCTTTGATGCCTGTGCCTTTCAGAATCCTTGCTCTTATAATCCTATTTATCTTCATCACTTTCATCCTTGGTAGCAGTCCGAGTTAGTAGCATAATGACCAAACTTTCCACAATTGAAACACTTGACATATTTCATACCTTTGTGCTTTCTTGAGAACTTGCCCTTCTTGTTGTAATATGCCTCTTCATCACTAGAAGACTCATCACTATCTTGAAGCTCTTTACCCTTAGATTTCTTGGTAGCCTTGAAAGCTGCCTCCTTCTTAACATCAACCTTCACTTGAGTTCTCAACTCAAATTTTGCAAGTATACTATGAAGCTCATCCTTTTTCAACTTATCCAAATCCTTAGCTTCCTCAATAGAAAAAATATTTTCACTAAATCTATTTGGAAGAGACCTCAAAATCTTATCACAAATATCATTTTCAACAAGCTCAAGACCTAGTTCCTTCATAGAGTTAACAATCTCATCCATACGAAGCATATAGTCACTAATATTTTCTTGATCATTCATCTTGAGTTGTTCAAACATACCTTTGAAGTGTCTCAACTTGGCCTTTCGGACATTTGCATCACCTGTATGAACCACCTTCAACTGTTTCCACATTTCACTAGCTGTCTTGCAGTGAATCACCTTGGTAAGATCTGCATTCTATAAACCCTTCAGGATTGCATTCATTGCTATAATGTAGGAGCCTCTCTTCCTTAGTAGAAGGACCATGCTCAAGAATGGTATACTCATCCTCAATCACTTCCCAAACTTCATTTCCAAGAGCCATAAGATGAACCTTCATCCTAGCACTCCAAATCCCAAAATTTGCCCCATCAAGAATAGGTGTTGCATTACCACTTGTAGATTCCATTGTGTTCTTTACAATCTTTTCCTTCAAGCTGTTAAACTTTTCGAAGGAACCCGCTCTGATACCAATTGTAGAACACAAAGCTTATACTGAGAGGGGGGCGATGAACAGTATAAGACCTCTTTTTACTTTCTTTATTTAACTTCAACTTCACAAAGCAATGAACCAATAGCAATATCAAAGCAATGCATAAAGCAACACACAATTAGACACCAATTTTAACGTGGTTCACCCAACATGGGCTACCTCCACAAAACTTTTCTCTAAAAAGCTTTCTCAAAGTTCTTTGGGAATCCTTCCCAATTACAATGTTTATGAGCCTCAACCCAAAGGAGAAACCTTCCCCTACTCAAGTATTTATGAGCCTCTACCCAAAGGAGAAACCTTCCCCTACTCAAGTATTTATGAGCCTCTGCCCAAAGGAGAATCCTTCCCCTCCTCACAAATTTATGAGCCTCCTAACCAAAGGAGAATCCTTCCACTCCTCATGAATTTATGAGCCTCCTGTCCAAAGGAGAATCCTTCCCCTCAGCTCTGGAAATGATACTTCAGAAGATCACCTACCTCTTATTCCACTAGCATGTGGAACTCCTTTCCATAGAATACCTCCTGTCCTCAATGCTCAGCCTCAAGAGACCTTTGTCCTCACTGATCACCTCCACAACACCTCATTAACCTGTACTAAACACAATCAGTCGGTCCAGAACAAGTCTTCCTCACTTTGTCAGATCTGTCCCAAGCTCAACTCATAAATCTTGAACAAATCAATCGCTGCTGCACAAGCCTTCTCAAAGACTTGTCAAAATTGTCCTTGGGTTATTCTCAAAGAACCACTTCAACTCTGTCCTCAAGTCCTCTGCTAGGACCTGTCCAAATCAGCTCACAATTCCTCCCTAGAACTTGTCCAAATTAGCTCACAATTCCTCACTAGAACTTGTCCAAATCAGCTCACAAGTCCTCACTAGAACCTGTCCAATCAGCTCACAAGTCCTCACTAGAACCTGTCCAATTCAGCTCACAAGTCTTCACTAGAACCTGTCCAAATCATCTCACAAGTTCATCAAGAAAAACTTGCTTAGCATGAACCCACAAAGAGAATTGTTAGAGACCCAATGTGATTCATCAACCTCATAGAAGCATAAAGAGAATTGTTAGAGACTCAATATGTTCTATACTTAACTCCCAATCTCAATCTCAACTCAATCTCAATATCAAAAGAATAAGATATATGTAGTATGATTTTATCAAGAACATGAAACACAACCCAACAATTTCCAACCATGCAATAACTCATATAACAATGATACTCATGTTCTTTCCACAACCAATATCTTTTCTCAACCAATTAGGGCTTTAACAACAATGCTTATAGACAAGGTTTAACCAACATCATTCAACTCAAGATTAACCTTGAAGCATTCAACCAATCACTACATGAAAAGGAAACTAGTAGACATCCTTTTCCCTCCAAAGGTATTTGAACAAAACAGCCACCAACATAAATCACCAATGTAAAGAATAAGTTGCTCAAATCAATCTCAATGGAGTAAGCCCAAATCATGTATCAAGTAAAGCATTAACTTGATCAAAACAACCTCTATGTAAGCAACTCAACCATCAATCTCAAAACAGCCAACTAAGGGTTTCACCATCTTAATGCAAGTAGCAAGACTTACTAACATAAACCCTAGTGCAAAATGCTTCCTCTTCCTCAACCAGAATTATGCATTCACCCAAAAACTCATCAATGATTTTAATGCATAAACAATCTTCAATATCTAGAAAATGGAATTACACCAACAAGAATACCTAGTAGACAACCTTTTCACTCCAAACTCAATTTTAGAAAATACACCATCACCAATATACATGGAAGAAGTTGCCCATACCTTTGTTTGAGGAAGAAGAGAATAGTTCTTCAACCTGTTACCAACACCACCCTCAACTTTGCCACCAAGTTAGGGTTAGATCATAAAAGTAACAACAAAAACATTTATTCCATAAAACACCTTATGACTCCAATCCTTAGAAGTCAACTACCAAAAATATAAAGCATACAAACAATATATCCTTTTACACCTTATTTCTCCAAATTAATTAAACCATGCTCAAGGAATAATAGCTTCTAAGCAAATCTCACTCAACAATCAAGCCAAAAATCTCAACCACACACTATCAACCTTATATCTCCAAAGAAGCATTTAACCTCAAAAATAAGTTTAAATAAATCTGCCCAACCACTTCTTCTTTAACAAAATGCAGATTTTATTTAAAAAACCTTACCAAAAAAAACTTCCGAAAATCACGGGTCAACAGTGCCTCCAAAAAAATCGAAGCGCAAAAACTCTTCACACTCCACGGTGGGAGTCAAACGCTTGACCTCCCTTCAAGTGCCTTTGCAGAACAGTCATTGCCACTAGGCCAACGACGCTAGCTTGAAGGCTAGCAAGAGTCTCCTTCTCCTTAACCCTTTGGCGGTGGATAAACGTGGCGAAAAAAACAATAGCCATAGCTTTTACTTCCCAACCTTTGCGCAATTCGAATTTCTTCTCACTCCATTGCTTTGGACTATAGGTTATGGCTTATATAGCCAAACTTCCATGCTATACACAATGTCGACGGGAGGATAATTCAAACTTTTTGAATTAATATTATTTTGGTGCCTTCAAAACAACTTTAGGGTTTATGAAACCCTTTTGATTATTTAAAAAATAATCATAGGTCTTTTAGACCTTAGACCTTAGGTGGAGAACCCATTAAATTATTAAAATAATTTAATCACTAAATCAAATAAATAATTAATTAAAAAACCTTAAAAGGTTTTATTAATTAAGTTATTTAATTAATAAGTATCTCCGACCTTTGCATTAAGTTGAGAGTGGTTTTGAGAAAAACCCTTAATGCATCCACCTGGTTTTAATAAAAACCCTTAAACCTGCCATGGTTTTGATAAAAACCTTTTCATCTGCCACATGGAATCTCTCCGAAATATTCTAGAAAATATTCTTTGGAATCTTCAACCTTTGAAGCCAATAAATCCTCTTGACATTAATGCCAGTTCCTTTTGACATCAATGACAACTCATAGACAAGAAGCTAGGATCTCAAACCCAAAATTGCCAACAAGATAATACCTTGTGCAGAACATAACATTCACACATATCATAGAATCTATACAAGACATGGGAAAACTAAAAGACTTGATACCATCAGTGGGAATAGTGGTTCCTCTTGGAATCCCTCCCAACTAGACAAACATTGTCTATGTTGGACTAGACTATGCCCATAAGTCTACTAAAGAGGAAGAGGACAATGATGAATTATTCACTATTAATGTCCGTTACCTCTCTAATCCTGAGTTTTCTCTAAGCTACTTTGAACGTTGCCATTGGCATGGTTACGACCTTGGTATATATGATCAAGGGTGTAGGTGGCCACTCGAGCCGCAATACCAAATTCCTACTGATAGGTTTGGGGTAGGTTACCACATCAGATGTCGGGATGACTCTTTGGAAGCAACTTTAGACAGATTGAGATTGGGGTTAGGAGAAGACATCAATTTTATTCCTTACCACCCACTAAGTTCAATACTAATGTGCAATAGACAAGTGGTCGTCGTGAACATCCCACCACCTAAGACATATCATCCAAGACTCACAAATGATGCCATCCCAGTAGGATACAACTCATGGGATGATGAGCAAGAAGAAAATAGATATGTGGCAAGTGATGATGAAGCACAAGAGGGCTTGGCCTATCATGGGCCTCGCTATTTACAAAGCTTTACTTGGTCCATCCATAATGAGAGTGGATACATATCAGATGAAAGTAGCTATGAGTCAGAGGACTCGATAGAGAGAGCCTACTTAGGACCAAGGCATTGGCCCCACGACATGGGGTAAGAGACTAATGCAAATGGCATCTTCATAAGTGACGAGGAGTATGAGGATGAGATAGATATGGCCTACTTGAGGCCAAGATACGTGCCCCATATCTTAGGGCCGCACACTAATGCCAATGGATTCTTCATAAGTGACAAAGAATATGAAGATGAGATAGAGATGGCCTACTTGGGGCCAAGGCATGAGCCCCTTGTCCTAGGGCCGCATACCAATGCTAACGGTTTTTGGATAAGCGATGACGACTTTGACTCCAAAACTGAGATGGCTTATCTTGGGCCTCGCCACTTGTGACAAGTTGACATGTTGGTAGAGAGAGGTGGCACTTCATGCCATAGACCCTCATCTATGATTTTTGGGGAGACCTGTTGACCTAGCTTCCATTCACCAGATGGTCAATCCCCCTCCACCTACATTCATAGAGAGGTTAGAGCCCAATGATCCTATTATCCACCCTGCTCATGGGCCAGATCCAGAAATTCCCATTCCTCCAGAGCCTCATCATGAGTATGGAAGGGAAACCTCTGAGATAATATTGCACCCATGTGGTCTTGGAGATTTCATTCCATCCATCAACACAATCTCCATTGATTTGACCACTCCACTTCATAATCCAACCGATCCCACAAAACCTTTGTGTATTGATACAGAGGCAATTGATTGGGACCACACTGATTCACCCATAGAGCCTGAAGATATTTTCCCTAATGAAGAGATGTTACAACCATTTCATTTTGCATCAGGATGTGCATATGACGTATTTCATGTTGGTTTGGATCCTGAGTCAGTAGGACCTATAAATCTTACCGATGACATTCACTTGATACCCACACCTCATCAGCTGGAGGATGGGTCACATATGGTTGTAGAAGCGACTTTCGAGGTGGACATCAGTGATGATCCTACTCAACCAAAGAAAGTCAAGTTCAGAGAAAGTCTATCTCCAAAAGAACAAGCCATCATAATCCCCCTCCTCAAGGAAAGGCCAAATATTTTTGCTTGGACTTACAAAGACATGCCTAGGATAGATCCAAAGTTAGTTGTTCACAACCTTTCATTGGATCCCATGAAGAAACCAGTCAAGCAAAAGTTGAGGAAAATGCATCCAACCATCGCTTTGATGGTAAAGAACGAATTGCAAAAACTATTGGATGCAGTTTTCATAGTTCCTATCGACTACCCTGAGTGGGTGTCCAACATGGTGCCCATGGGGAAACCCGATGGGAGAGTTTGAATTTACATAGACTTTAGAGACTTAAATAGGGCAACTCCAAAGGATTCATTCCCATTGCCAAACATAGATGCTCTTGTTGATGCCACCGTAGGTCATGAGATGCTTTCCCTAATGGATGGTTTTTCTGGATACAATCAAATCTAGATTAAACCTGAAGACCAGCACAAGACTGCTTTCATTACTCCATGGGGAACATTCTATTACAAAGTGATGCCATTCGGGCTCAAGAATGTTGGTGCCACCTACCAGTGAGCCATGACATACATATTCCATGACTACATGCACAAGATCTTAGAGGACTACATGGACGACTTACTCGCTAAGTCTTTGCTGTGGCAAGAGCACGTTGAAGTCCTTAGACAAGTCTTTAACCGCCTCATTGAGCACAATGTAAGATTGAATCCTAAGAAGTGCATATTTGGCATAACTTTTGGAAAGCTTTTGGGATTCATCATTTCTAAGAGAGGCATCAAGGTCGATCTGGAAAAAGTGAAGGCTATACTAGAAATGGTCACCCCTACCAACATTAGGGAATTAAGAAGCCTACAAGGCAAGATAGCATCCATCAAATGGTTCATTGCACAATTATCAGACAAGTGTCGACCCATGAATCGGTTGCTACGCAAGGATGTCCCATTTCATTGGGATGAAGAGTGCCAACAAGCCTTTGTAGAGATCAAAACATACCTGGCCACACCGCCAGTGTTGGCTCCACCAAGGCCAGACATTCCATATTTGCTATACATATCGGCTACTAATTTTTCTTTGGGCACCATGTTAGCCCAAAAGAATGCACAAAACAAAGAGCAAGTCGTATATTACATTAGTCGCACCTTGGTGAGTTATGAGCTGGGATATGCGTATGTAGAAAAATTGTGTTTAGCAATGGTCTTTGCAACTCATAAAGTTGTGACACTACATGTTGAGCCATACAACCTACGTTATATCCAAACAAAATCCTTTGTAGTACATGATGAACAAGACATATCACAATACTCGTACTGCAAAGTGGATCATGCTACTGACAGAATTTGATCTAGAGTTCATAAGCCAAAAGTCCATCAAGGGACAAGTCATAGCAGATCAACTAGCAGAGGCTCCTCTTCAGGATAGCAAGCCTCTCACCATAGAGTTGCCTGATGATGTAGTATTTGCGTTATCATATCCACCTAAACTCGAAGAACTTGAGAAATAAAGAGACATGTCATTGTTCTTCGATGGTTCAAAATGTGAGCAAGGGGGTGGAGCAGGGATAGTCTTTATCACACCGTAGGGCACGTCGTTGCCCTTATCATTCAAACTAGACTTCCCTTGCACAAACAACAACATAGAGTATGAGGCTTTGATCTTGGGACTCCAAAAAACCGTAGCAATGGGCATTAAAATATTGAACATCTTTGGTGACTCCTTGCTCATAGTAAATCAAGTTAAAGGCCTATTCCAATGCAGGTGCCCACTCCTGAAATCTTACAAGGAACTTTTTGACACCTACCTAGCTCGGCTAGAATGGTATGACATCGAGGCAATCCCTCGTACATCAAAAAGATTTGCAGACACCATGGCCTCTCTGGGATCCTTAATCCCTCAGAATCCATCCGCTGATTTTACAACCATTCATGTGAAAGTGCTCTCGCACTCAGCAATACAACGTGAGGCTTTGGACAATCAAGAATCAGTCAACATGATCAACATCGAACCTAATCAGGATTGGTCCATCATAGCTAGAGACTTCTTGCAAACAACACCTTGGGCATCTTTGGTTTCTCAAGGACCTACAGAGTGTGGCACGACCATTCACCATAGAGTTGTTTCTCAATCTGTGTTCGCACATGCTGGATCGTAGGAGGAACATGTTGTTTTATCAATAGAAGTTGTGGCTTATCAGGATTGGCTTTCCCAATTATGGGATTTCCTGAAGCTGGGAATGCTACCGCAAGACCTATCGCATGGTGAAAGATGAACATTTAAAAAAAATGTGACTAGGTACATTTTTCTAGGAGAAGTCCTCTATAGGTGAGGTTATGATGGAGTACTCCTTCATTGTCTTGAGCCCCAGGAAGCATCCTGGGAAATTTTGCAAGCTCACGATGGTACGTGTGGTGGCCACTTCAGTGGCATGGCTATTGTTAAGCGTATCTTAAGGATGGGTTACTATTGGCCCACTATGGAAAAATACTATTGTGAGTATGTCAAGAAATGCATTAAGTGCCAACATCATGCAAATCTCACCCATTTGCCATCACAAGCCTTGCAACCCATCCAGGCAACATGGCCATTCTCGTAGTGGGGACTAGACTTGGTGGGGAAGATCTCACCCCCATCCTCGGGCTGACACACATTCATCATAACGACCACTGAGTATTTTACTAAATGGGTCGAAGCGATCCCCTTAACATCGACAATTGGACCAAGGATTGCGGAGTTTATACTCCACAATATCATAAGTCATTTTGGGGTCCCTTCGAAGATAATATCGGATAATGGGCCATCTTTCAAGAACAAAAATGTGCATGCTTTAATGAACAAATACCATATTCAACATAGTTTTTCAACGCCTTATTATCCACAAGCAAATGGGCAAGCAAAAGCCTCAAATAAAACAATCATCTCCATCTTGAGGAAGACGGTAAAAGAAAATCATAAGGACTGGCACTTGCAATTACCTCTTGCACTATGGGCATACAGGACTAGTGTGCGGACGCCCACTGGGGCAACACCATTTTCACTTGTATATGGCACTGAGGCCATCATGCCCTTAGAGTTGGAGATTCCAACCTTGCGAGTAGCCATGAAGGACTTCATAGATGATGACACCGCACGACAAGGCCACCTTGATCAGCTAACGCTTCTTGATGAATGTCGAGTCAATGCCTTGGAGCATCTCCGTGTTTATCAGAATCGCCTTGCACGAGCTTACAACAGTAAAGTCCACTTGAGGGAATTCAAAGTTGGGGATCTTGTGCTCAAAGAAAACCAACATAACTCAAATCTGCCACCGCACCTATGAGACAAATTTGTGGCAAACTGGATAGGCCCCTACATGATTTCAGAAAGGGTTGGGCCTGGAGCATATCACCTTACATCATTGGATGGTGTTGAAGAGCCTGAACCTCTCAATATCATTCACTTGAAGGCATTTTATACATAAAATCAAAAAACATTCAAATATGTCAAAAATAAAAAAACATTCAAATATGTCAAAAATCAAAATACAAAAGCAATAAAAAATGCTCCAAGGGTATCTTCACACCGCTTGGTCACCTTCATCACAAAAATCTCCAAAGGCATCTTAAAGCCCTTTGGTCAAAATCAATCAAAAATGCTCCAAGGGTATCTTCACACCGCTTGGTCACCTTCATCACAAAAATCTCCAAAGGCATATTAAAGCCCTTTGGTCAAAATTAAATAAAAATCTCCAAAGGCATCTTAAAGCCCTTTGGTAAAATAAAAAAAAAGCTCCAAAGGTATCTTAAAGCCCTTTGGTCAAATAACAAAATCAAAAAGCACAAAAACAATGCAAAAATAAAAAATACAAAAACATTTGCATTTCACACTTGCATTCACATAAGTTGCATTACATCCATTGCATTCGCATATGTTATGATCACATTCTAGCAAAATATGCCACAGTTTGTATCACAACCCAAAAGCTCAAATCCACCTCCATCCATGCACTCATGTGTATAACTGTGTTTGTCAACACAACCATTTCATGTTGCTATACAAAATAGGCTAAGATTATCCTATTATTCAAACATGTCTAGTGGTCTTATCAACTTTTGTAGAAAGCCACCTTGATTAGTAGAAGGTAAGGTCTAGCTGTGATAATGCCTTGGATATTCAGGATCCCGTCACTAATTGAAACACTAAAATCCTAGTTGGTACAAGGAAAAGATGAAAGTTGCGAAGCGGTCTAGGTTACCTTAAGTGAAAAGGATCTTCCTTGCTTATCCCCCTATGCGACCAGTTTAAAGGTGCTGAGAATTGGCAAAAGGACAAGCTTCGCCCTATCCAAATCCCTTGCTTAAATCAAAATAAGCAAAAGCCCGAAACAAAGTACAAATTCAAAAAGCCAAGCATACATTCCAGATTTCAAAGCAATGAAAAATCAATAAAAAATAAACAGTGATTTTCATCACTACATATGAGAAAAATAAACAGTGATTATCATCACTACAAGAATCCTCGCTCAAAGAAAAAAATCAATAAAAAATAAACAGTGATTTTCATCACTACATATGAGCAAATATCCAAAGCCAAAAGGAAGAAAAGAAGGGAATGAAGCTTGAATCCCTGGAATTCTCAGCATTGTACAAAACCGGAAGGAGAAATCCTTACGCATGATGATATGTCTACCACAATTGCTTCATGCATTTGTGTAGACCAATGTTTGAATGTGGATGAGCTAGCTTAGGTAACCCAATACTGCCTAGTGGTATAGTCCAACTAAGTCCAACTTAGGACGAGAGGAACACTTGAGAATCCTTGATCTTAGCAATGGGTTGAAAGAATCCTGCCTGACATCGAAGGAAATGCTTGAGTTCTATCTCAAAATATACAATCACTTGCACACATAGAGATCATGAATATCCAGGTCCATGGTAAAAGCCTTACTTTTCAAAAGTCTAGAATGGTCAGTAGACAGTTGTTGATAGGATAACTAGAGTGGTTGAGTTTCAGGAACAACCAAAAATAATTCCTACATAAGCAACAAATCATATCACCAATCACACCAACAACTTTCTTCATAAGCTTCTATAAATTAGGGGGTATTAATAAAATATATGAGATACCGATTATATGTCAGAAATGATATTTAGACGACCACTGATTATTTTATATTTCTTAAATTATAGAAGCTTATCCAAAAAATACATTCATCCCACACCATTACATTGCACACATGGATGGAGTAAATGATCAATTCTCATGATTAGAATGATTATTAAAAAAAATCCATGGTTGTTATACTTTCTATGGTATCACCCATTAGATTGTCAAAATCATAGCATATGCATTCTTTGTGTTTTGAGTAATTAAAACATACAAGTTCATTCACATTAGATTACACACTGCATACATCATATACATAACCCATTACATATTACATTCACCATATACATAGCACATTGCACATTGCATTTACCATATCATAACATAAGTTAAGTGTGCACACTGAAATCAAAATCAAACATGCATTTAACATACCAACATTCATCCATAAATACACAAGTCATTAATCATCCATCATCACATTATAAAGCACATCATAAAACACATAAGCAATATCCATTTGCATACAATCATAAATCCATCATCAAATCACTGCATAATACATCACATCATATCACAATAGGTAGATCATATCACATCTACATGAGCATCTATCCCAATATCCACATCACCACCAATATCATCTATCATTTATCATATATGTCAAATCATCATAATACCATCATCACATCTCATCATAAAACAAATAACAACAAAAACATGAGCAATAAATGATACACATAATGAGTCGTAAACATAAAGATATCATATAAATGTGTGTCAAATAGATGGGTATACAAAACTGCCCATAGGGCTACAGTCATATAGGTCAAGCCGACCTCAAAAATGACAAACTAAGAGCATCATCAATCAAATATAGGGCCTGAACCTCCTGCACCACCTCTCCCAGTGCCACCTCCCCCTGTGGCGGTGTCATGGGTCGAATGGTGTGAACCTATCGGTCTCTCTGTTCGAGTCCTGGTCCTCTGGCTAGAACGGGTGGAAGACTACCCTGAGGTGGAGCGCCCGCTGACCTGTGAACCGCCTGCACCTGGTGCCTCCCTAGGGACAAGCCCATGCCTCCTGAGCTACATCTGGAGGGTGGTAATATGACCAACATGCCCATGGATCATCACCTCATACTCCTCTAATAGTGACCTCAGGTGTAGAACCTCTGCCCCTGAGTCTGTCCCTGTAGCACCCTATGGAGTAGAGGGAGGTACAAAAAACTGCATCCTAGTAGCACCACCCTCGATAGTAGCCTACAAAGCCTGGATCTGTAGTGTGAGCTGCTCTATGGTAGCATCCCATTGTGCAATAGTAGCATCTCACTGCTCTACCTAGATCTTGGTCGACTGGAGCTCGACCTCGACCTCATGCAACTATGCTCTCAGAGGAGAATATCTCTCCTCGGGCTCCAACTCCTCCTCATCCTCCTTAGGAGCCTCCTGCTCCTCTGCTACCACCTGCTCTATTGGTTGGCCCCATACCTCAGTCCTAGCTCAGACTCTACGCCCTGCTGGATCTGTATCATCACCTCTACCATCATCCTCGTGACCCAAGCTGCCATCGCCATGCCACATCCGATCCCCCCACCACTGAGTGTATGCCTTTGTGACACCCCCAATGACTCCTGGGTCAACTACTAGGGCATCCTCCTCATCTGAAAACTCTGTGATCCATGGTAGGGGGAGATCTCCCTCTGCTGTGATGTGCCTATATACAAATGGAACCAGAGGCACATCCTGCTGCAGCCCATACTAACGAAGAACTCGGGAGTAGAAGAAATACTCCTGGATGCCAACCTTGCGGTCGATGAGCCACCGCTCATACCGCATCCTCACTATGAAACTAGTAGGATCATCCCAAGCCGGGCACTCATGATATGGTCACCACATGACATCATCGACCTTCAGCCCAATAAAAGTAGCAGTGTAGTGGGGAAGCTCCCCCGCATGAGGGTGGCTCTTGCATAGCTCGCGCTCTCGAGCCCATCTAGTAGCATAGCACTGCATCCGCTCCTCCATAGCTATGATCACAAGAGGAAGCCCTCTAGGATGATCTACCTTGATGTGCTCCCATCCCTAGACCTGTAGAAGCAAGCTGCAAGCAATGTCGACGTGACCTCATCGATGGATGTGGTACAACTCATCATAGCACTGAGCCAACAAATATCTTCCCCATGCATAGATGATAGGCTCCTCACTATCCAAAAAGTCTTGAACCATCACCAAAAGGTTCCATAGAAACCTCAAACATGGGCAATCTGGAATCAAGATATTGCTGATGATTATCAGCAACATTGCATGCCTCGTAGAGAAGACATCCACCTCATACCACTACGAGATGGACACTCCCCCAGATTTGGTGTCCTTGAGAGCCTGCGTAGAGCGCCCTCCGAACACCCAAGTGAAAAAAATAGTCTGATCATTAGTGGTCGAAGAGATAATGGTCACTCCATTAAAGGGGATCCGAAATATCCTATACACATCTTTCGACATGATGGTCATCTCGCCGGTAGGAAAGTGGAAGGTATTGGTCCGAGGGTCCCATCGATGGACCAAAGTCGTAAGGTAGGCATGATCTGCCATAATGGTGGGCAGTCTGGTGACATACTATAGCCCACGAGCTTTGAGCCAAGCCCAATCATCGCCATCCAAGAGGGGCAAAAGTGTATTCATGAGCTTCGGGTCCCGAGCTCGAGCAGTAAGAATCTAACAACAAAAGAAAATGAATCATAACTACAATGCATCTAAGGCATAATTCACAATAAACATGAAAATGGTGCAAAATATGATAGGCTATTCTAAGTCTAAGCAAAGGGACAAAATTGCACCTAATCAAAATAAACCCAAAAAATTTCAAAAAAATCAAAAATTTCACTAAGTGTTCTTGGCCATTGTTGCCTACAGCAGCCAAAAATTGGCCACTAGAGCTGATGGTAGCCAAACCCCAATGGTCAATTTTCCCATTGTTGGGATTCAAATCGATCGCTACCAGTGATAGCGGCCAAGATGCAGGCCTTCCAGGACGCTCTGATCCATAGCGGCCAATGGGTAGCGAGGCAGACGAGTTGACCCTAGGCCAGAAAATACCAAAAAAATATAACAAAAGCAACAAGATAAAATGGGGATAAGCCCACCACATAAAAACCTAAACTAATCCTAGCTATGGGTTTTGATTCATTGCCAACAAGCTTAATGGGGTTCAATTACCGATTACTTAATGTGGTTCAGTTTTACCCAAAACAAAAATAAACAAGCAGGGTTAAGGTTTGAGGGAGTACTCAAGAAGCTCCGACTCCTCCACCCGAAGACGCTTTGCCCTATGCAACCATGATCTTCCAAATTGCAGAAACACTCCAAGTTGCAGAAGTCACTTTCACCTCAGAGCTCAAGAAAGTAGAATTGACAGCTAGCAAAGTGAAAAGACAAAAACCCTAGGGTATATTTTATATTGCCTTAGCCGCTTTTGACGTCAGTGGCCCGCATCTTGTAGCCGCCCAAGACGGGAGTGGCCATGGCCAAGCACTTGGTGGCCACTGGACCTGACAACGATCGAGATCCTAAGCAAAAATAAGTTGTTTCCCTCCAAGAGAAGCAACCAAAAACATCAAATAAGCATATTTTGGTGGTTCATAATCACCATAATGATCAAAATAACAAAAAAATTGCATAAAAAAAATTCTCAAGCAGACCTCATATTCAGTTACCTACTCTATCAACTTGGCGATTGCAGTGACTCGCACTCCATGCAACTCGATAAGATGAGTAAGTTACCATAAGGCTACTTGGGGCAAAAATATTCATTTTGGAACCACGATGCATCATTTCAAATCCGAAGAAGACCAAAATGGTTGGACTGCTCCATGGGTGCGATAAAATCATCTTCGTTCCCTTATGAAATCAAAAAAATTGAGCCAAAGTGATACAATATGAGCATAAATAGAATCACTCATCCTAACTCCCTAAGAAGGCTCTTGATAGCTGGACCGCTCCTCGGGATAAGGATGGATGATTATCATAAACAGTTGGAGTCACACTTGGATGGGGGTTCACCCATTGAAAGAACAAATGTTAGAAAGAAACCAAGTTAGTCATATTGGTCAAGCGACTTGTCGCTTTATTCATCGCCTTTTTCTCACCAATTCACTGTGTGAGGAGGTAGTTCAAATATTCAAAATAATCATAGTCAAAATCAACAACAGATCACTCGATCATATCAAAATTGTGTTCATCCTACGAATCATTGCATACAACAATCACAACATCTCCCTTGTTTGCTGGGAACGTAAGCAAACATAACATCTTCAATTTGTAGCTATCCTTTCGATCGGATCTGATTGTAGCAACTGAAGCTACCCGATTGAGTTTGAGGAATGAGTGCAAATTGAACGTGCATAAGCCACTTGGCTAAGTTAAGTCTTCAGAACATTGAAGCAATGATTCAGAGGATGTGCATCATCTTGCATGATTGGGCCATCAGGCATTGGTTAGACCATTGACCATCATACACCTTACAAGCAGATCAGTCTACATTTTTGCTCAGCATTGTGTTTTCCACACAAGCGCATCGCAAAAAGGGGCATCTGTAGACACCTAAAATATGTCATGTTTAGGGGAGCTACTCACATAGGCACATTCATAAGATCATAGGACATAACCTTGGACTTTCCAAGCATCAAAAGTGGTTTTCACCACCCATTTGGGGTATTCTGAGCCCATCCAAGCTTAGCCACTCAAGGCCAGAGCGGCCAGATCTTAGCCGCTCAAGCTCAGAGCGGCCAGACCTTAGCCACTGCAGATGACAGTGACCAAATATTAGTCGTTGCAGACGATAGTGACTAAGCCATAAAAAACATTTTATCGACAAATAGGCCTAATCAGAGGTGGAAGTGGCAGTCTGCATGCAATAAAGGTGAGCGGGAGTAACTTTGCATTCCCCTTCACAACCAGTTCACATAGAAGACTTGAGTTTGAATTTAGACTTTAGTTAACTAGTCTTTAAACATAGAAAAGACAAAAATCTTCTCATGCTAACATTCACTATGCATGAGGGATTCAATCCTAGGGTTTTGAGCATAGAATTTAGGGTTTCACACACTTTAAAAGGTGCAAGCTTAGAGCACCAAAAAAAAATCAATCAATCCAGAGATACAGGAACACATTAGATCATTGAGGAGAGCTTTCGAGACTTGGAGAGTTTCCCTTGGAGATCACATTTACGGTGAAGCCCTGACAAATTGGAGAGCATAGCAACCACCATTTCAACATCGAATACAAGCTTTGATCCATAGCTTTGGAGCAAAGAGAACGAGATTCACTTTAGCGGCCGCTATCATTGGACAGTGGCCCGTGAGCCTAGCTTAGGGTTTTAGACATTAGTTTCATTACTTTGATTTCTTCATATTTGCATATCACTAGCATAGCATCATTTCATTCATTCACATTCATAGCATTAGTTTCATTTGCACTTGCTTTCATTTGAGTATATTCATTGCTAACAACCTCATTCGGGGAGGCAATCTCGGACATCTAAGCGTGTGTTGTTGTTTCATTGCTTATAGGGCCACAGGTTCATCGGATGGAAGCTACAACATACGAGAGCAAGAGGATCCCTCTAGCAATCAGACCTAGAGAAGGAGGCATCTGTAAGCCCTCATACATTTTCATGTGCGGAACCGGGAAGCTTGTGAAAGCGCACCACCCCTTGCTAGGGGACTTCTTCCTCACTTGTAATTCATTGTATCAAAATGGGTATCCCTAAGAGGGACCGACATGTAACCGAGTTTCAATACAAATAAAGAGATCTATCTTTGTTACTTCCATGTTATATGCTTTTTCATGGTCTTTCATTTCATCTTGGGTATAATATTGCAAGTAGAGTAAAGTGGTGCGTGCGTCCCGGGGTCGCTACACTGCATATTATTACATTACATGAAATATCAACTCACTCACTAATCTAAGACACACTCCTAATCTAATAATGTACCAAGGTGGTACATTAGCATGTACTAAATAATATAATATTCTCTAACATATTAGCATCCCTTATATTTTATGATATGGTGATCATGTCTCATTAGGGGCTTCTAACCCCTCCTGCAAATTACCAATATCATTTTGTTGTTTGGTAAAGAGAAGTTAAACCAACTTAGATTGTGTTTCTTTCTCTATAATTGCTCTTGCTTCCTTGGATCTTGCTTGATATTTTGAAGGTTTTCCTCTTTTTTCTTGCCAGTATCAAGGGAGGTCCTATTATTATATTTATCAATATTCTTTCACATCTTTTCTTTTCATGAGATTTATCCTCTCCTAGCTCCACTAAGGAAACTTTTGATTTATCCTACTCTTTTTTTGGTATTTCCTTGTTAATGGTAGAGATATTTACATCCAACACTATGTTTCATCTACCATTTTGCTTCTCTTGAATGGTGTATGGTACTTCAAGAGAGTATTTAAAATCTAATGAGGTACATTCCTTATCTTAACAGGAATGTTCATCCCTAAATCACGATCATACTAAGTGGATAGTTCCTTGTTAATATTTTGATCCTGTTATACACTGTCAACTAAGATCTAATCTACTTTTTCTTCATAATCTAAAGCCTCAAAAGAATTGGTATTTCTTCCAATATCTTTACTTTTCATCTATCTAGACCTATTTTTTAGAAGTTTAAAACCATCTTCATCCACATCCATTTGCAAGTTTCTCTTATGGTTTTCTACATATATTTTTGTTGGACTTTCTTAGGTTATGATCTCTTAATATGCCCCACCTCATGACATCTTCTACATCTAAAAGATTTATTTTCATAATTTATGGTTTGGGTTCATAACTTACCCCCATACTTAATAATGATTGATTTTGTTAAAGGTTTACTGATCAATACCAATATTTTAACTCTTATTGGCCAATTATTTGAACCAATTATTATCAAGGTATTAATTTTAGCACAAATCCCTCCATCTAGACAATAATTTGAGAGTATATATTTATCTATATTTTTTGCTATCTGATTTTGTCCTATCCTATTTTTGGTCTATGTATAGTTGTACTCTTTAAATTCAACATCCCATAGATTATTATTTTGAATAATGCTGAGAAATCTCTCATAATTTGGGTTATTTTCTTAATTCTCCCAAAATTTTCTTTAAATTTGGTTATGTCATTAAAAACTCATATTATTATTAATTAGATTTCTTGGTCTTTGCCTTTTATAAAGGCTTCAATCCCACTCCATACTTCTAATCTACTTGACTATGTTGTAGGTCCATAGACATTGATAAGGATGAAATAAATATATGCAAACTAGCATGTGACTACTAAGGTTATCCAATGCCTAGTTTTTGAATGGTTTCATAGGAGGTTCTAATTGTATTCCAATATATTTATATTCCCCCTATCGCTCCTTCTGAATCTACATCCTATTCACATCTTACCCATATTGCTTTCATGGTTCTAGAAACTTCTTCCTTTGTCATTTTAGTTTCCTAAATACAAATAATATCGAGCTTATTACTTAAATAGGGTTCCTTGATACACCTCTACTTTGAATAGGTATTATGATGGATTTTGAAGCGTTATAATTAATATGAAATCACAAGAAAATAATCACAGGATTGAATATAATAAAGTTGCAATATAATGAACCAGTAAAGATAATGTAACAGAGATAAATGAGACAACTAATATGTATTATCAAGGCTTAATAATATACTAAATAACATTCAATAATATGATTAGATATGATTGTAAAGCCTTAAATATACACAATAATATCACTTACAATACTAGTTGCTCAAATGTATGCAAACTTGTATTACTCATCTTTTTGTTATAAATATATCATAGAGATAACACTATGGACATGTATATCACTATGTAGAAGATATATATAGCTCTCTAGAAGATCTGTATCAGTCACTTAGTCTCTCTCTCTATTGATTAATATATAGCCTTTCTAGGATGACTCTTTGGTTACCATGAATCCTTCCCATATGCCAAGCCTTATGACTTTTGGCTTCTATACTTGACACTTGCATACACATGACACTATCTTGTATGCACACTTGCACTTGAATCTTCCTAATCTAAGGACATGTGTACACTCTTACATAATGGAAACTTGTACAAATTTACACTCATAACACTTGCACACATAATTACATGACACTTGTGCATTTCCTGTATATTATTATATTACATTAAATATCAACTCACTCACTAATCTAAGACACACTCCTAATCTAATAACGTACCAAGGTGGTACAATAGCATGTACTAAATAATATAATAATCTCCAACATATTAGCACATCTTATATTTTATGATATGGTGATCATGTCTCATTAGGGTCTTCTAACCCCTCCTACAAATTACCAATATCATTTTGTTGTTTGGTAAAGAGAAGTTAGACCAACTTATATTGTGTTTATTTCTCTATAATTGCTCTTGCTTCCTTGGATCTTGCTTGATATTTTGAAGGTTTTCCTCTTTTTCCTTGCCAGTATCAAGGGAGGTCCTATTATTATATTTATCAATATTCTTTCACATATTTTTTTTTTATGAGATTTATCCTCTCCTAGCTCCACTAAGGAAAATTTTGATTTATCCTACTCATTTTTTGGTATTTCCTTGTTAATGGCAGAGATATTTACATCCAACACTATGTTTCATATACCATTTTCCTTCTCTTTAATGGTGTATGGTACTTCAAGAGAGTCTTTAAAATCTAATGAGGCACATTCCTTAGCTTAACATAATGTTCATTCCTAAATCATGATCATACTAAGTGGATAGTTCCTTGTTAATATTTTGATCCTATTATACCCTGTCAACTAAGCTCTAATCTACTTTTTCTTCATAATCTAAAGCCTCAAAATAATTTGTATTTCTTCCAATATATTTACTTTTCATCTATCTAGATCTATTTTTTAGAAGTTTAAAACCATATTCATCCACATCCATTTATAAGTTTCTCTTATGGTTTTCTACATATGTTTTTGTTGGACTTTCTTCGGGCATGATCTCGTAATATGCCCCACCTCATGACATCTTCTACATCTAAAAGATATGTTTTCATAATTTATGGTTTGGGTTCACAACTTATCCCCATACTTAATAATGATTGATTTTGGTAAAGGTTTACTGATATCAATACCAATATTTTAACTCTTATTGGCCAATTATTTGAACCAATTCTTATCAAGGTATTAATTTTAGCACAAATCCCTCCATCTAGCCAATAATTTGAGAGTATATATTTATCTAGATTTTTTGCTATCTAATTTTTTTCTATCCTATTGTTGGTCTATGTATATTTGTACTCTTTAAATTCAACATCCCATAGATTATTGTTTTAAATATTTTTGAGAAATATCTCATACTTTGGGTTATTTTCTTATTTCTCCCAAATTTTTCATTAAATTTGGTTATGTCATTAAAAACTCGTATGATTATGAATTAGATTTCTTGGTATTTGCCTTTTATAAATGCTTCAATCCCACTCCATACTTATAATCTACTTGACTAAGTTATAGGTCCATAGACATTGATAAGGATAAAATAAACATCTTCAAACTAGCATGTTACTACTGAGGTTATCCAATGCCTAGTCTTTGAATGATTTCATAAGAGGTTCTAATTGTATTCCAATATATTGATATTCCCCCTATCGCTCCTTCTAAATCTACAACATTCTATTCACATGTTACCCATATTGCTTTCATGGTTCTAGAAACTTCTTCCTTTGTCATTTTAGTTTCCTAAATACAAATAATATTGATCTTATTACTTAAATAGAGGTCCTTGATACACCTCTACTTTGAAGGGATATTATAATGGCTTTTGAAGCCTTATAATTAATATGAAATTCACAAGAAATTAATCACAAGATTGAATATAATAAAGGTACAATATAATGAACCAGTAAAGATAATGTAACAGAGATAAATGAGACAACCAATATGTATTATCAAGGCTTAATAATATTTTAAATAACATTCAATAATATGATTAGATATGAATGTAAAGCCTTAAATATACACAATAATATCACTTATAATACTATTTTCTCAAATGTATGTAAACTTGTATTACTTAGCTTTGTGTTACAAATATCTCATAGAGATAACACTATGGATATTGTATATCACTATGTAGAAGATATGTATAGCTCTCTAGAAGATCTGTATAAATCACTTGCTCTCTCTCTATGGAGTAATATATAGCCTTTCTAGGATGACTCTTTGGTTACCATGACTCCTTTCCATATGTGAAGCCTTATGACTTTTGGTTTCTATACTTAACACTTGCATACACATGACACTATCTTATATGCACACTTGTACTTGAATATTTCTAATCTAAGGATACATGTACACTCTTACATAATGGACACTTGTGCACATTTACACTCATAACACTTGCACACATAATTACATGACACTTGTGCATTTCCTGCATATTATTACATTACATGAAATATCAACTCACTCACTAATCTAAGACACACTCCTAATCTAATAATGTACCAAGGTGGTACATTAGCATGTACTAAATAATATAATATTCTCCAACATATTAGTACCCCTTATATTTTATAATATGGTGATCATGTCTCATTAGGGGCTTCTAACCCCTCCTTCAAATTACCAATATCATTTTGTTGTTTGGTAAAGAGAAGTTAAACCAACTTAGATTGTGTTTATTTCTCTATAATTGCTCTTGCTTCCTTGGATCTTGCTTGATATTTTGAAGGTTTTCCTCTTTTTCCTTGCCAGTATCAAGGGAGGTCCATTATTATATTTATCAATATTCTTTCACCTCTTTTCTTTTCATGATATTTATCCTCTCCTAGCTCCATGAAGGAAACTTTTGATTTATCCCACTCATTTTTTGGTATTTCCTTGTTAATGGTAGAGATATTTACATCCAACACTATGTTTCATCTACCATTTTCCTTCTCTTGAATGGTGTATGGTACTTCAAGAGAGTCTTTAAAATCTAATGAGGCACATTCCTTATCTTAACATAATGTTCATTCCTAAATCATGATCATACTAAGTGGATAGTTCCTTGTTAATATTTTTATCCTGTTATACACTCTTAACTAAGATCTAATCTACTTTTTCTTCATAATATAAAGCCTTAAAATAATTGGTATTTCTTCCAATATATTTACTTTTCATCTATCTAGACCTAATTTTTAGAAGTTCAAAACCATCTTCATCCACATCCATTTGTAAGTTTCTCTTATGGTTTTCTACATATATTTTTGTTGGACTTTCTTAGGGCATGATCTCTTAATACGCCCTATCTCATGACATATTCTACATCTAAAAGATATGTTTTCATAATTTATGGTTTGGTTTCACAAATTATCCCCATACTTAATAATGATAGATTTTGGTAAAGGTTTACTACTATCAATACCAATATTTTAACTCTTATTGGCCAATGATTTGAACCAATTCTTATCAAGGTATTAATTTTAGCATAAATCCCTCCCTCTAGCCAATAATTTGAGAGGATATATTTATATATATTTTTTGCTATATGATTTTGTCCTATCCTATTGTTGGTCTATGTATAGTTGTACTCTTTAAATTCAACATCCCATAGATTATTGTTTTGAATAATGTTGAGAAATCTCTCATACTTTGGGTTATTTTCTTAATTCTCCCAAAATTTTCATTAAATCTGGTTATGTCATTAAAAACTCATATGATTATGAATTAGATTTCTTGGTCTTTGCATTTTATAAAGGCTTCAATCCCACTCCATACTTCTAATCTACTTGACTAATTTGTAAGTCCATAGACATTGATAAGGATGAAATAAATATCTGCAAACTAGCATGTGACTACTGAGGTTATCCAATGCCTAGTTTTTGAATGGTTTCATATGATTTTCTAATTTTATTCCAATATATTGATGTTCCCCCTATCGTTCCTTCTAAATATACAATATCCTATTCACATATTACCCATAATGCTTTCATGGTTCTAGAAACTTCTTCCTTTGTCATTTTAGCTTTCTAAATACAAATAATGTCGAGCTTATTACTTAAATAGAGGTCCTTGATACACCTCTACTTTGAATGGGTATTATGATGGATTTTGAAGCCTTATAATTAATATGAAATTCACAGGAAAATAATCATAGGATCGAATATAATAAATTTGCAATATAATGAACCAATAAAGATAATGTAACAAAGATAAATGAGACAACTAATATGTATTATCAAGGCTTAATAATATACCAAATAACATTCAATAATATTATTATATATAAATGTAAAGCCTTAAATATACACAATAATATCACTTACAATACTAATTGCTCAAATGTATGCAAACGTGTATTACTCATCTTTTTGTTATAAATATCTCATAGAGATAACACTATGGACATTATATATCACTATGTAGAAGATATGTATAGCTCTCTAGAAGATCTGTATCAATCGCTTTCTCTCTCTCTATTGAGTAATTAATAGCCTTTCTAGGATGACTCTTTGATTACCATGAATCCTTCCCATATGCCAAGCCTTATGAATTTTGGCTTCTATACTTGACACTTGCATACACATGACACTATCTTGTATGCACACTTGTACTTGAATCTTCCAAATCTAAGGACACATGTACACTCTTACATAATGGACACTTGTGCACATTTATAACACTTGCACACATAATTACATGACACTTGTACATTTCCTACATATTATTACATTACATGAAATATCAACTCACTCACTAATCTAAGACACACTCCTAATCTAATAATGTACCAAGGTGGTACGGTAGAATTTAATAAATAATATAATATTCTCCAATATAGTAGAACCTCTTGATTATATGGTGATCATGTCTCATTAGGGTCTTCTAACCCCTCCTGCAAATTACCAATATCATTTTGTTGTTTGGTAAAGAGAAGTTAGACCAACTTAGATTGTGTTTCTTTCTCTATAATTGCTCTTGCTTCCTTGGATATTGCTTGATATTTTGAAGGTTTTCCTCTTTTGCCTTGCCAGTATCAAGGGAGGTCCTATTATTATATTTATCAATATTCTTTCACCTCTTTTCTTTTCATGATATTTATCCTCTCCTAGCTCCATGAAGGAAACTTTTGATTTATCCCACTCATTTTTTGGTATTTCCTTGTTAATGGTAGAGATATTTACATCCAACACTATGTTTCATCTACCATTTTCCTTCTCTTTAATGGTGTATGGTACTTCAAGAGAGTCTTTAAAATCTAATGAGGCACATTCCTTAGCTTAACAGAATGTTCATTCCTAAATCATGATCATACTAAGTGGATAGTTCCTTGTTAATATTTTGATCCTGTTATACCCTGTCAACTAAGCTCTAATCTACTTTTTCTTCATAAGCTAAAGCATAAAAATAATTGGTATTTCTTCCAATATATTTACTTTTCATCTATCTAGACCTATTTTTTAGAATTTTAAAACCATCTTCATCCACATCCATTTGTAAGTTTCTCTTATGATTTTCTACATATATTGTTGTTGGACTTTCTTAGGGCATGATCTCTTAATATGCCCCACATCATGATATCTTCTACATCTAAAAGATATGTTTTCATAATTTATGGTTTGGATTCACAACTTACCCCCATACTTAATAATGATATATTTTGGTAAAGGTTTACTGATATCAATACCAATATTTTAACTCTTATTGGCCAATGATTTGACCCAATTCTTATCAAGGTATTAATTTTAGCACAAATCCCTCCATCTAGCCAATAATTTGAGAGTATATATTTATCTTGCTTTTTTTCTATCTGAATTTTTCCTATCCTATTTTTGGTCTATTTATAGTTGTACTCTTTAAATTCAACATACCATAGATCATTATTTTGAATAATTCTGGAAAATATCTTATACTTTGGGTTATTTTCTTAATTCTTCCAAAATTTTCATTAAATTTGGTTATGTCATTAAAACCTCATATGATTATGAATTAGATTTCTTGGTCTTTACCTTTTATAAATGCTTTAATCCCACTCCATACTTCTAACCTACTTGACTAAGTTGTAGGTCCATAGACATTGATAAGGATGAATTAAATATCTGCAAACTAGCATGTGACTACTGAGGTTATCCAATGCCTAGTTTTTGAATGGTTTTATAGGATTTTCTAATTGTATTCCAATATATTGATATCCCTCCTATCACTCCTTCTGAATTTACAACATCCTATTAACGTATACCCATATTGCTTTCATGGTTCTAGAAACTTCTTCCTTTGTCATTTTAGTTTCCTAAATACAAATAATATCAAGCTTATTACTTAAATAGAGTTCCTTTATACACCTCTACTTTTAAGGGGTATTATGGTGGCTTTTGAAGCCTCCTAATTAATATGAAATTCACAAGAAAATAATCACAGGATCAAATACAATAAAATTGTAATATAATGAACCAGTAAAGATAATGTAACAGAGATAAATGAGACAACAAATATGTATTATCAAGGCTTAATAATATTCTAAATAACATTCAATAATATGATTAGATATGAATTTAAATTCTTAAATATACACAATAATATCACTTATAATACTAGTTACTCAAATGTATTCAAACTTGTATTACTCATCTTTCTATTACAAATTTCTCATAGAGATAACACTATGGACATTGTATATCACAATGTAGAAGATATGTATAGCTCTCTAGAAGATATGTATCAGTCACTTGCTCTCTCTCTCTATGGAGTAATATATAGCCTTTCTAGGATGACTCTTTGGTTACCATGACTCATTTCCATATACCAAGCCTTATGACTTTTGGCTTCTATACTTGACACTTGCATACACATGAAACTATCTTGTATGCACACTTGTACTTGAATCTTCCTAATCTAAGGACACATGTACACTCTTACATAATGGACACTTGTGCACATTTACACTCATAACACTTGCACACATAATTACATGACACTTGTGTATTTCCTGCATATTATTACATTACATTAAATATCAACTCACTCACTAATCTAAGACACACTCCTAATCTAATAATGTACCAAGGTGGTACATTAGAATGTACTAAATAATATAATATTCTCCAACATATTAGCACCCCTTATATTTGATTATATGGTGATCATGTCTCATTAGGGGCTTATAACCCCTCCTTCAAATTACCAATATAATTTTTTGTTTGGTAAATAGAATTTAAACCAACTTAAATTGTGTTTCTTTCTCTATAATTGCTCTTGATTCCTTGGATCTTGCTATATATTCTGAAGGTTTTCCTATTTTTCCTTGCCAATATCAAGGGAGGTCCTATTATTATATTTATCAATATTATTTCACATTTTTTCTTTTCATGAGATTTATCCTCTTCTAGCTCCACTAAGGAAACTTTTGATTTATCCTACTCATTTTTTGGTATTTCCTTGTTAATGGTAGATATATTTACATCCAACACTATATTTAATCTACCATTTTAATTCTCTTGAATGGTGTATGGTACTTAAAGAGAGTCTTTAAAATCTAATGAGGCACATTCCTTAGCTTAACAAGAATCATCATCCCTAAATCACGATCATACTAAGTGGATAGTTTCTTGTTAATATTTTGATCTTGTTATACCCTGTCAACTAAGCTCTAATCTACTTTTTCTTCATAATCTAAAGCCTCGAAATAATTGGTATTTCTTCCAATATCTTTACTTTCATCTATCTAGACCTATTTTTTAGAATTTTAAAACCATCTTCATCCACATCCATTTGTAAGTTTCTCTTATGGTTTTCTACATATATTTTTGTTGGACTTTCTTAGGGCATGATCTCTTAATATGCCCCACCTCATGACATCTTCTACATCTAAAAGATATGTTTTCATAATTTATGGTTTGGGTCCACAACTTACCCCCATACTTAATAATGATTGATTTTGGTAAAGGTTTATTGATATCAATCATGACCAATATCTAGGCATAAATAGCCAAGACTCCATATTTTATAGTTTCTAAAATCTCAAATAATTATCCTAGAGTGTTTCCTATTTCCTAGAAGGTATCCATTTCTTAAAATTCAATGGGGAACCCATACATCCTGACCCAAACTAGTACTACGAATAGATTTATATTTTTAGATACAAAGTTTTCATACCAATGGATAAGGAAGAGTCTTACTATTCCCATAAGCTAAGGATCACCTTTAAATAATCTATCTCTTTTCTTCCTGAAATAGAAAATAGCTAGGAATAAACCTTTATGAAGAAAGGATAGGCTCACTCCTAGAGACTTCCATATTTTATCAATACATTTTCTCAAAGTCAAAGCCCCTGCCAAGACCCATTAAATTTACCAATAATTATCTTATATTTGAGCAATGAGGATTGTTGTTCTATAAGGTCCTTCTTAACCTCTACTACTATGGATGATTTTAAGGATTTAATTGTAAATCAGTCCATGGGAAGGAAATTTTAACTTGATATCTATTGAAGTTTACTGGTATATCCTATAGCGATTATATTGTTTGAAAATAAATCAACAATAATCTACATGAAAAACTTCTAATATAAGGAAAGGATAAGTCAAACTTAGCTAAAAAATACTATGCCAAGACAGAATGTCCTGCCTCGTTGATGCCTTAGATCTCTATTACTCCCATCATCATCTAAACCTTGGCTAATAAATATTTGCAATTTCATTTAAAAAATAGACATTGCATTTTTTTTAGATGAATGACTTCATAGGGTCGTATCGCCCTCAATATTCCTCAAATTCCTTCATATGACCACTCATTTTAAAGCTCTTCAAATTTTGTGTATGGTCTAAGAATCATCTGAATTGGACAACCCTTTGCAAAGCTATGGTTCCTAAAAGATGAGATATTTTTTTGAAAAATATTCCCTAACACTACCCTTATTTTGGATGGTTTTCTTCACATGATCATATCTCCCTCAATAATGCTTAGATTCTTTTATATAATCACTTATTTTAAAACTCTTTTGAATGAGATCAATGTATATCCCATACAAGCAATTAACAAAATAGTATATAAAAAATGACATCTAAGGTCAATGTGTATCCTATATAGCCTATTAATAAAATAATATATAAAACGACACCTAGTAAGCTTGACGAAAGCAATAAGGAAATGTGAGTTCCATAAGGATAAAAACAAAAAATAAGCTTATAGGAATGGATGTAATTATGGCCCATACGCCTTGTGCATATAATCAAGTGTAACTTTATCAATGCTAACATTTTAACTATTAGGTGGTCTTAAGTTTTAGAGTTATGTCCTCGTGGGATACCCTACTAGTTAGGGATTTGGGCTTTCTTTCAAGAGATTCAGGTTCAAACCATGATGGGGCATGATGTGTGTGTGTACATGAGCTTGTGTACAAAAGAAAAAGTTTCAAAGTTAGTTAGTCCATTATATTCATCATATGTAGTAATTTTATCTAATGGGTTTTGCATAAGCAATGGCAAGTTAGGACCCACCATTAACTGAATTACAACATTAATTTACTTATGGTATAAAATAATCATTAATTCACATTAATTGTTTTATAATAATTATACTTTTATAGCTTTTTATAATTTTTTTGAAAAATTTCTCATGTTTTACGATCCATATCTTCGTGAAGAGTTATCCAATTTAGTTGATTCTTGGACCAACTTGTGTGGAATTTGAATAGCTTTAAAATGAGTGGTCATATGCAAGAATCCAAGTAATATTGAGGGAGATATGATCCTGTGAAGTCAACCATTCGAAACAAGGGCAGTGACATTTTTTCAAGTCACGAAAATGAAATTGCAAATATTTGTCAGTGAGGGTTCGAATGATGGGAAGAGCAATGAAGGTATGGGCCTTAAGTGAGGCAAGACATTCTATCTAGACAAATAATTTTTTAGCTAAGTTTTTTTTCCCTTTCTTTATCTTAGAAAATTGTGCATGAAATATTTTTAAAGTTTTTATCATATATTTTATTTTCTATATGACATTCAGATAAATTTCAATAGTTATTGAGTTTTAGTTTCCTTTCCATGGATTGATTTAGAGTTAAATCCTTTGAATCATCTCTAGTGTTAGAGGTTAGTGAGCACACCTTAGAGAGATCCTCGTTGCTCCAACATAGGGTAGTTTTTGATAAATTTAATGGGTATTGACCAGGGGAGAAAATGGATTGATATGAGTTAGAAATCTCCATGAGTGATTCTATAATTTCTTCCCAAAGGTTTATTCCTAGCCATTTTTTGTTCTAGATAAGAAAGAGAAAAAATCCTAAAATGGGGTCCTTGGTTTATGGGAAGAGTACAAATCTTACTTACCCGCTGGTATGAAGGCTTTTCACTTGAAAATGTAATACTATCCCTAGTACCAGTCTGGGTTAGAATGTTTGGGTTACCCATTGAATTTTGGGAAAAATATACCTTCAAGGCTATAGGCAACACTCTAAGAGAATTCCTTGAGATTTTAGATACGACAAAATATGGATTCTTGGCTATTTATGCTTGAATATTGGTCGTGATTGATATAAGTAAAGCATTACCATAATCAATCATTCTTAAGTATGGGGATACGATGTGGATCCAAACTATAGATTATGAAAACATATCTTTTAGATGTATAATATGTCATGAGGTGGGGTATATTGAGATATCATGCCCTAAGAAGATCCCAACAGAATCATATGTAGAAAACCGCAAGAGAAACTTACAAATGGTTATGGATGAAGATGGTTTTCAACTTCCAAAAAATAAATCTAGAAAAATAAAAGAAAATAAATAGTGGAGACCATTAAGGAAGGATATTAGAAGAAATACCAACTCTTTTGAGGCTTTAGCCTATGAATAAAAAGTAGATCAAAACTTAGAGGACACAGTACAATAGTTTCAACATATTAATAAGGAACCGTTTATTCATTATGATCTTGATTTAAGGAAGAACATTCTTGATGAACCTAAGGAATGTGTCTCATAATATTTTGAAGACTTTATTGAAGTACCATGCACCATTTAGGAGGAAAAAATGGTAAAGAAAATGTAGTTTTAGAAGTTAATACCTCTATCATTAATAAGGAAATACCATAAAATGAGTAGGATAGGTCAAAAGCTTCTGTAATAGAGCCAGGAGAGGATAAATATGATGAAAAATAAAAATTGTGAAAGAATATTTAGGAATAGAATAATAAGACCTACTTCTTATATAGGGAAGGCAAAAAGAGGAAAACCCTTAAACTATCAAGCAATATCAAGGGAAGCAAGAGCAAACATAGAGAAAGGAACACAAACTAAGTTCGTTGAACTTCTCTTTACCAAAAAATAAAATTATATTGGTAATACATAGGTAGGGCCAAAATCCCCTAATGAGACATGATTATCATCTCATAGAATATAAGGGGTGCTGATTACCCCTCAAAGTAAAGGTGTATTAGGGACCTATGTTTAAGTAATAATCCTGATATTCTTTGTATCCAGGAAACTAAAACGACAAAAGAAGAAGTTTTAAAACTATGAAAGTAGTATGGGAAATATGTGAATGAGATGATATGGATTCTAAAGGAGTGGAAGGGGGAATTATAACTTGTTGGAATCCTTCTAGAACCTCTTGTGTAACCATTCATAAAACTAGGCATTGGATATCCTCTTTAGTCACTCCTTTCCAGATATTTATTTCATCCTTATCAATGTCTATGGACCTACAACTCAGTCAGGTAGATTAGAAGTTTAGAGTGGGATTGAAGCCTTTATGAGAAGTAAAGACCAAGATACTTGATTCATGATAATTGGTGATTTTAATTCCATAACCAAGCTAGATAAAAAAAATGGGAGAATTAGGAAATTGACCCAAAGTATGAAAGATTTCTCAGCTTTTATTCAAAACAATAATCTATGGGAGGTTGAATTTGAAGAAGACAACTATACTTGGACCAACAATAGGAGAGGCCAAAATCTTAGCAAAAAAATTAGATATATGCATTCTCTCAGATCATTGGCTAGATGAAGGTACTTGTGCTAAAATTAATACCTTAACAAGGATTGGTTCAGATCATTGGCCAATAAAAGTTAAAATGGTGGTAAGTGAATTCAAAAAATATCATATTTTAAATATGAGCAGATGTGGGAAGACCATCCTCAATTTGTTGATATGATAGCTCAAACATGGAATTCTTTAGGTAATGGTGGGTTTTATGCTCTTCCAAATCAAATTAAATCTATGAAATCTAAGTTAAAAGAATGGAACACGAACACTTTTGGAAATATTTTTGAGAAGAAAGAAGATCTAAAAGATAAAATTTCAAAATTTCAAAAGGGTGATCTTAATAACCCAAGCTCAAAGGAAAGGGAGTTGCTTAGTGAATATCATAATATTTTGAGTAAGGAAGAGAAATTTTGGAGATTAAAATCAAGATAGACTTGGTTAAAAGGAGATAAAAATATAAAGTTTTTCATAGGATGGCTATAATACAGAGATCAACTTCCAAAATTAGTAGAATTAAATCAATAGAAGAGGTTTGGATTGAAGATCAAAGTGAAATTAGAAAAGAGGTAAAGTCTTTTTATCAAAATATTTTAGGTTCAGAGGAGACCAAAGTTCTTAATGATAAACTTCTTCAAGATGTTCCTTTAGTTATAACGAATGAAGACAATAGGAAACTGATGGAGCCTATTACTCTAGAAGAAGTTCATTTAGCTATTTTCTCTTTTAATAAGGATAAATACCCAGGTCTAGATGGGCTCTCTGCAACTTTTTACCAACATAATTGGGATATAGTGAAGGATTCTTTATTGGTGGTAGTGGATTAATCTAGGGTAAAACAATACATTCCTTATAAAATAAATGCAACATATCTTACCCTAATCCCAAAAAGAAGGATGTTGAATTGTTTGATTCTTTTAGACCCATAAGTCTATGTAATATGGCATATAAGATTATCTCCAAAGTGATGGAAATTAGATTAAGGCCATTGTTAGAAAAATCATTTAAGAAGAGCAAGGAGGATTTGTGAAAGAGAGATAAATTATGGACGGTATCATAGTAGCTCATGAAATTAGACTTTCAGCAGCTTCAAGAAAAGAGAAAGCAATGATCTTAAAACTTAATATGAGTAAAGCCTATGATAGTATTAAATGGAATTTTATTTTTGCAATTTTAAAAAAGTTTGGTTTTGAGAAGAAATGGGTTGGATTAAATCTTGTGCCTCTACAATTTCTTATTCAGTTTTAGCCAATGGGTTAGTAACACAATCTTTTAAATCCAAGAGAGGCCTTATACAAGGAGATCCTTTATCTCCTTATTTGTTCATTATTATGGTAGAGGTTTTGAGTAGGAACTTAAAGAAGGCTTAAAAATATGGGCTTATAAGTGGACTTAAGGTTAGTAATAACATTGATAACATCACCCATCAATGATTTGTAGATGATACATCCCTTTTTGGAAGGGCAAGGATAAATTAGGCCAGAGCTTTGAATAACTTTTTAAAAGAGTACGAAAAAGCTTCAAGGAAAAAAATTAATAAGACTAAATCCAAAATTTACTTTCTTAACACTCCTACTAATATCAAAGCAATAATTTACAGGTTTCTTCAAATGGAGGAGGTAAATTTACCAAGAACTTATCTAGGGATGCCTTTATTTGAGGGGAGAATGAGGATAGATATATGGAATCCATTTATTAGTAAAGTTTAGAATAAACTGCCAGCTTGGAAAGGTATATGGTTATCGTTAGCAATAAGAGTGTAGTTAAGTAAGTCAATCTTACAAGACATTCCAAAATATTATTTTGTTATTGTATTCTATACCAAAATCAGTTGAAAAAAGTTTAATTTATATTACGCGATCCTTTTTATGGTCAGGTGTACATGATAAAAAGAAATTTTCTTTTGTGAAATGGAGCAAGTTGTGTTATGATAAAACTAGGGGAGGTCTTATTTTAAGATTTCTTGTAGATGCAAACTTAGATCTTAGGGGAAAAGTAATCTGGATATTGTACAAAGAGAGTCAAATACAATGGGAAAGAATTCTTCTAAGTAAGTATGTTGATCCCAATGACCCAAGTTTAATATTTATTGCATTTTCTCTACCAAATGGTTATGCTATTTGGAATGGTTAAAAAAACATATTGATCTTATGATTAAAGTTCTAATATGGGTGGTGGGAACTAGAGAAAAAATTTATATTTGGATGGATACTTGGTGTGATAAAAAACCACTCAATTTAGATCTAATTTTGAAACCATGGATGGGATTGCTTCATCACAAATATGGTGATAGGGTTTCAAACATTTTGTACAAGGATTGGGAAGGAAGATACAATTGGAAAGAATAATTTTTTACAAGTATACAAGACATCGATGATAGGAGGCAATTGAGTAGAAAGATAAAAATTGGGATTATTTCAAGGGAAGTTAAGGATAAATTGATTTGGGAGTTGAATAGCTCAAGAGAATACACAAAAAGAAGTGGATATAATGTATAACACCAACAAAATAATAATATCACTATAATTGGAAGAGATATTTTGGATAGCCCAAGCATTCCTAAAGTTAAAATATTTGTTTGGATGGTAGGTCATAGAAGAATTTTATCCTAGGATAACCTTATGAAAAGGGGTTTTCATGGCCCATCTTAATGTGTTTTTTGTAACAAGGAGGAGAGTATAGACCATCTCTTAGGACATTTCTCAATAGTTTGGAATCTATGGAAATATATTCTTAATATGTTTGGTAAATGCATTGTGATGAATAGCAGAATTGAAGATTTGGTTAAAGCAATGGCAGAGCACTTGTAAAAGTGAGGCTTTACATATAATATGGGATATATCAAAAGATACAATAATTTGGACTATTTGGCTAGAAATGAATAGAAGAATATTTAAAGGAAAGGAAAATAGTTTAGAGGTAATGAAAAAAATATATGTTTAGCCATAGAGGAGTCTAAACCAACCCTATCAACTCACCCAGTTCCTAATCTAGAAGCAGAGGTCCTTGATAGATGGAGTTAAGTCATTAAATTGAATTATGATGTTGGGTACAAGAGAAGCAAAATGAAGGCAAAGAATATAAATTAGAAACCACCAAATGTAGAGTGGGTTAAATTAAATTTTTATGGAGCATCTAAAGGAAATCTAGGACCAAAGAAGAGGAGGAGGAATAATTAGAAATAATAGAGAAGATATTTTGTCTCATTATGTTTTCAATAATGGATTTAAGACAAATAATGAAGTTGAATCTTGGGCGGCTTTAGAAGGGTTAAAAATATGTAAACAAATGAAATGGAATAGAGTATGGATGGAAGGGGATTCTCTCATAGTAATAAATGCAATTTTGAGGAAAGCAAAGGCTCCATGGAACATACAAGAGGTAATTGTGGAAATTCAAGATCTTGCTAAAGATTTTGAAGAAGTCAGGTTTACACATATTTTAAGGGAAGGAAATAAATTTGCAAATAGGCTAGCCAATAGAGGGGTTTTGATGGAGGATCGTGAAGTTAATTTCTCCTTTCCATGGTTAGAGGAAGTAGAAATTTTAGTTGAAGCTGACAAGAAAATGTTGATTGCTTGAATCAATTAATGATTAAGATTTACTTTAATGTTTTCCATTGGTAATATCTGCTTTATTTTGTAACAATAATGTGTTTACATTTAGACTATTTATTATAATTTTTGTGGTTGCACTTATGTTTCAAGAAGGAAACTAGCAATCTAAATTTGGTAGAGCGGACTATGATAGTGTGATATTTTGGAAATATTACTCTACTAAGATTCAATGCATAGACAGTAGAGGTGAAGTTTTGGCATTGTGAATGTTGCTATAAGAAAAAGTCAAGATAGATGCTAAATTCTGGAATAATTGTATTCATAGAGAAAATTGAAAAGATCCAAAAACAAAAAATCAAGAATTTAGACATTTTATGTAAAATGATGTAAGTTTATAACTATAGCATCTCAATTGAGATGAGAAGTATATTTATTTATAAAATCTCAAACTCTAAAGAAGATATTTGTAATTTTTCAAGGGTGGGGGACCCGAGTACAACCCCTTATTATCTAGCAAAAAAAAAAAATATATATATATATATATATATATATATTTTTTTTTTTTATTGATTAAATGAGATTGAAATTGGCCTAACATCACATAATGTATTGTAACAACTTGATAATTATTTATGTGTAGACAAAAAATGAACCTGAATTTTTTCTTTAAAATTAAAAAATATAATTATTTATACTAATAGAATATTGTCTTGGTTTAAGAGTTTTTACATATGTAAACTTAGCTCTTAGGGGAAAAGTAATATGGATATTGTACAAAGAGAGTCAAAGACAACGAACAAGAATTATTTTAAGTGTGTTGAGCCTAATGACCCAAGATTAATTTTTACTGCATTCTCTTTACCAAATGGCTCTGCACTTTGAAACAGTTTAAAAAAATCAATTGATCTGAAACTGGAGAAAATTTTCTATTTGGATGGATACTTGGTGTGATAAAAAACCACTCAATCTAGATCCAATTTTGAAAACTTGGATGAGATTACTTCAAGATAAATATGGTGATAGGGTTTCAAACATTTTATACAAGGATTGGGAAGGAATATACAAATGGAAAGAAAATTTATTTTATATGTATACAAGACATTAATGCTAGGAGGCAATTGAGTAGAAAGATAACAACAATGATTATTCTGAGGGGAGCCAAGGATAAATTGATTTAGGAGTTGAATAGCTTAAGAGAATACACAACAAGAACCAGATATAATGTAAAGCACCAACAAAATAGGAATGTCACAAGAATATGAAGAGATATTTGGGATAGCCCAAGCATTCCTAAAGTCAAAATGTTTGTTTGGATAGTAGGTCATAGAGTAATCTTATCCTAGAATTACCTTATGAAAATGGGTTTTCATGGCCCCTCATAATGTGTTTTTTTTTAAAAGGAGGAGAGTATAGACCATCTCTTGGAACATTGCTCAATAGTCTGGAAACTATGGAAATGGATTCCTAATTATGTTTGGTAAAATCATGGTGATGAATGACAGAAATGAAGAATAGTTAAAACAATGGCAGAGCGCTTTTAAAAGTGAGGCTTGTAACAACCCAAACTACCAACCCAATAGATAGATATAATTATTTTCACAAGTATGGTTCACAAAAGATCCAACATTCTTTTCCTTTAGCATTCAAGGCTTCACCACATTTGAGTTCAATTCGTTGCAAACAACACTCAATGGATAGGAGTGGCCAACTCCCATGGTTTTTAGGGTTCACCTTGCTAAACCTCCTCATTTAGAAGGACACCAAAATGGTCCCCCACCTTTCCCATACCCTCTTCATCATAGGAACATGTAACCATAGTGTAAGAATTATCCTTTAAGGCCCATAACACTTAAAGGGGGATGCTTATTTCCTAACCTTAACCTAATTCCATCTAGATAGGTTAATTAGGTGTAAGCCTTGGTGGTTAGTTACCTCACCTCCATGGATCAACTAAGGTCATTACCACTCAACTAGTAATGATAATGGTTCCCAAACCTTCATGTTCAAGGTACCACCATTGTTGTCTTATGAATGACCCTTACAACATTTTGTGTGAAAAACACCTGATCCTTCATGATAATTATTGATATAATTCATAAGGATTTAGCTATTGCATTCACACAACCTTCTAGAATACACAAGTTCCTAGCTATTACATTATTGCAACTCCTCTAGGTCTCATCTTTACCTAGTTATTGCATCAACACAACTCCTCCCAGGATTGAATTTTTGACTTGGGTCCTACAAGGAAAATATACATCCAACCCAAGGCAAACCATTCTCTCTCAAATTAAAAAGATTAGCATGCTAACTAATAACGTGAACTTAAAGAACGCTTTTGCTAACATGGAAAAATAACTTAAACCAAGTGCTAAAAAAAGCTAATTAATGAGCATCACAAAACTTAAATACTTATTTAAACCAAAAGCTAATCATACATCTATGTATTGAAGCTTCTCATCAACTCATTGTCATAAATTAAACAATCTAGGTACTAATAAATAACCACAATATGAAGCACATAAACAACTTCAATTTCCACTTAAAAGTATGTAAAGAAACATCCCATTAAAGCAGTATACAAGATAATATTTATGCTTTAGAAGCAATTCAACCAATCTTTAAGTTTGATACATAGTTTTATCTTACAACTAGCTAATAGAACATTCATCTATTTAGCCTTTATTTCCATAACAACTTTGCAATCAAAGGTGAAATGAAGCTATCCATAATGGTCACCACGCCATCTACATTCCACACTCTTCTCCATGAAAGAGGACTACCCCGATCTTGAGGAATATTTTGGGGATCAGGACAACTCTAATGCATTGTATTTTACCATGCTTCTAATACTATGCAAACATCCATGCATTAAATATTAACCAAACAAGCCAACCCGGAGAGAATTCCATACTTCTCTCATATAATGATCCCTTTACCTAGACAAGTCTCAAGAACCATTATAATATTAATTTCTTCTCATATCCTTTAAAGCAAAATATTCAACTCACTTTTCCTACTTCTAAAAAAGAACCACCATGCATAGAAAAATTTACAAAAGCAATATTACTCAAAAGAGTTATCATGCTAAACCAGCCCTTAGCAAAATTACTGCCCTTAAAAGCTCCCACTTTCAAATAACTTTAACTACCAAAGTTCCTTTCATATATATTTCACACAACATCCATAACTTCCACAATTTTAAATAAGCTTCTCCAAAATCACTTTCACATAACTTAAAGAGTTTCTTTCAATATATTCATCACAATCTAAAAGAGCATCTCTTAAGTGAATTACATAATTTAGAGTAAATTCCCCTTTTTTTATAATCTACATAATCTAAAAGGTTTACTTATCCAAACTTTTCCTACTATGAGCAAATAGAAATAAATCCAATAAAAGACTTAGTACACAAATAAGAGGACCCTACTCTTATAAGAAAAAATAAGGGCAACAGTTTATTCTAGAGAAGAGAGCTAAAATAAACTAGATAATAAAAATGATAGCACCAAACATTCACAAGAAAACACAACATTGATAATGTGTGAGACATGCTCAACTTTCAAAGCTAATCAACATATAAACCTAGAGATTAACTAGCACAAATGACATAAACAAAGGCTAAAAACTTAATGCTATCCCAACTTCATCAACATGAATAACACCACTATATGCAATCCAGGACATCCTTTCGTAGCAAGACTCAAGGCTTTTAAGCTATTACAAAATTAATTTTAGATAAGAACTGTCCATAGGTTTCAAATAAGGGAACGTAAATTTTGAGAACATCGCTTGGCATGATCAAAGGAGTATATCTCTAAAACTCACAAACTATAGCTCACATAAAGCACACAATACTAGAAGACATACACATCCAACAACGACTGAGCTTCAGAGAATGAAAGAGAACCAACATTGAGGGTGGGACGACACTCAGGGAGCTTACCAACATCACATAGGCTTTCCAAATAGGAAATAAGGAAAACATAAATGTTTTTAACCATAACCAAAGCAATATTAACAAAGAAGCTATGTCAAAAGCATGGAGTAATCAAACTATAGTAAGGAAACTCTTTAGCAAAACAATGATGCACAATTTTTTAAGCCTTTTGACATCTCCTGAAATAGCATTGCGCTACCCCAAATATCTCCCTCTTCTCCAAGCCTTCAATCCTTTATTTCCAAAGAAAAACCAATCCCCATGCCCAAGACATCTAAAGGATTAAAATAGGAAAGGACACCCTTCTTGCATGGAGGGAATAACATATGAAACATTCAAGAAAGCTTTGAAAGACCAATGCCACCCCTAACACTCTTTAATTAAAGCGTCACCTTTGCCTTATTAAATAAAATACCTCCAAGGCGCTTAAATAAAGGAGCTCTTCTAAATCATAATAATCTTATTTCATTTATTAATTAAATTAATGGTAACTTTTATTAATATAAAAGGTTAATGTTAATTATTAACCCTGATATTAATATTCTTAATATTAATAGATACATTAATACCCTTTTCTTTTTTAAATAACATTTTTTTGGATTTAAGAAAAACTTAATACAACCTATAATACATTACGTTGCTTTATTCTTGAGTAAGCAACTTTTTTAAGATAATCATTTGTTATCCCCTACTTACTAAGAATGACTCCTTTTTCCATAGCAAGCTCATGGCCCAATGATGTATTCAAATAGCAAGCAAATGCAAATGCAACTACATGAAGGGCATACTTTACCCTTGAGTTTTCGATGAATAAATCATCAGGCATCATTTCCCTAATTTTCTCTCAACTTAGTGATTGTCCATTTTCAATCCATCGGTAAGAGTACCTGGTCTTGCAACTATGAATGCATTAGCAGTATTATATTTCAAAAGTAAAAATAACAACTACCACACTTATTACAAAAGAGCTATGCATTAGATATCCATACATCCATACATGAGTCATTATAAAAAATAAGTCTTGCCAAGGAGGGGTGTTACATACTACCTCCCTTGGACTAAACACAGTCCTTTGTGATTTCCTACAATAAGTTTTACATAAATGTCATTCAAATAAAAATGGAAATTGTTGTCTCATTTCTTCAACATTTTTCCAGTCGCACATTTTTCATAATACTGGTCCCATTGGACCTTACATTGATCTAGGGTTCATTTTATCAACTTCTTGGAATGAAACCCTAAAAACTTCATCGGTATCACCTCAATGGTTGAGGGATCTGCCATCTACAATTTAGAAACATTCCACATGTGAGTAGGATTAACAACATGTTTCTTAAGTATGGATATGTGGAAAGTATCATGGATCTTTGACAGGTTGGGTGGTAGGACGAGCCTATAGGCTATTGGACTAATCCTACCAATGATCTCAAAGGGGCCAACATAGCAAGGATCCAACTTGGATAATTTGATGGCTTTTTTCATGGGTCTAACTCTCAAGAAGACCTTGTCTCCTACTGAGAATTATCTTGGTGATATTTTCATATTAGCATAGCTCTTTTGGCAATCAATCTCTTCCTTGAGCCTAAGTTAGATCATTCTAAGCTTCTTCTCCATCTCTTTGATAATATCTGGTCTGATCACTACTCGATCCCATGGATTATCCCATTATAGAGGTTTTTTGCATTTTTTGCCATTCAAGGCTTCAAACGAGGCCATTCCCAAGGATGCATGATGACCATTATTATATGCAAATTCCACAAGATGCAAAAAGTCCTCCCATTTAGACTTTTGATCCATGCAATACATGTGAAGCATGTCCTCTAAAACTTGGTTTACCCTCTTTGTTTGACCATCTATTTTTGGATGATATGTAGAACTAATATTCAACTTAGTGCCCACTACACGATGTAGAGCTTGCCAAATTATGATGTGAAGCTAGAATACTTGTCTAAAATGATCACCTCAAGAAACCCATGTAACATAAATATTTCTTTGGCAAACTTATTTTGCAACATCGGTGCATCATCCTTGATGTTCCTCGGTATGGTGTACAACCTTGGTCAACTTATCAACCACTACCAATATTTCATCATGTTGGTACCTAGTCTTACATAAATTCACAACAAAATCCATAGAAATTACTTGTCATTTCTATATAGGTACATCATGTGGGTACAATTTCCCTATTGGGTATCGATGTTCTACCTTAAATTTTTGACATTCTAAACATTTCTTAATGAAACTAGTGATATCCTGCTTCATTCTGATCCATAATAAGGTATTTTCATGTTTTCCCTCATTTTTGACCCTCCTAGATGAGCAAAATAGGGAGAATTGTGTGTCTCTTGCATAATCAATCTCCTTAGATCACCAGTTTTGGGTATAACTACCCTATCCTTGAAGCATAAAAGTCCATCCTTCATGTTGAAACCCTTATTCTCTTCAATATTTTTCTCATTTTTATCTTAGATTTCCATACAATACGAGTCTTGAAGTTGCATTTCTCTAACCCTATACATCAAGCCTATATGACTCTGAGTCAGTGTGATTATGTACCTTCTCCTATTCAAGGCATTTGCAACCTTATTTTTTTTCCCTTTGATATACTCAATTCAAAGTCATATTATGGTAAGAACTCTATCCATATTCTTTATCTTGCATTTAGCATAGGTTGGGTAAAAATATACTTCAGAATTTGATGGTCTATTCTTAGCTCAAATGGTATTTCCAACAAATAATGTATCCAGACCTTTAAGGTATGCACAATTGCTACCAATTCTAGATTGTGTGTAGCATAGTTTACCTCATGCTTCTTGAGTTTTCTATACTCATAGACTACTCTAGCCTCTTCTTGAGACAATACCCCACCCAAAACTTTTATGGAAGCATTTGTACACACTATAAAATTTCCAAGAGGATCTAGTATCTTGAGAATTGGTGTCATTGTTAACTTATTTTTTAGAGCCTCAAATGCGACCTCACACTTATTTGTCTATTTGAACTCTTTACCCTTTTTTTGAAGGTTGGTGATTGAAGAGAAAACCTTAGAGTAATATCTTACAATATTCCTATAATAGCCAGTGAGTCCCATGAAACTCCTGACTTATGACACATTTTTTGGTGGAGGCCAACTTAATATATCCTCAATATTGTTTGGATCCACAAGAATTTGCTCTGTCGATATGATGTGTCCCAAATACTGCACCTGTGAGGTATAAAACTCACAATTGGATAACTTTTCATATAGCTAGTTTTTTCTCAACACCTCTAATTCTAATCTCAAATGATGGTCATGTTCTTCTTTAGTGAAATAATATATCAAGATATCATCTAATAATACCAAGACAAAACAATCAAGATACTTAAAAACATTTTGTTCATCAAATTCATAAAAGTTGTTGGTACATTCATCAGTCCAAATGGTAATACAATGAATTCATAGTGCCTATATCATGTCTTAAAGGTTGTCTTGTGAGTATCCTCTTCTTGAATCTTCAACTGATGATATTCATATCTCAGATATATTTTTGAAAATATAGTAGCATCCTTTAGCTTATTGAAGAGGTCATCAATCCTTAGCAAAGGATACGTTTTATTAATGGTTACCTTATTCCTCATTCTATAATCTATGCATAACCTCAAGGAGACATATTTATTTTTCTTAAGCTCATATCGCTATGTATTTTTCAATATCGAATAGTTAAAGAAATAATTTTTAGTCTGGAGATTAGTTTCTTCTTGTCTAGCCAAGTCATAAGCTTCTTGCAAATTTTTAGGTTTGAGCAAATTAATTATTGTCCTAATATTAGGGTCTACCCCTAAGATGAACTTATGCACCTTTAGACACTCATTTCTCTCATACTCTAGAACATACTTCAAAAGTTTTACATATCTCTAAAAATACCCCTCTGTCGATAGTGATCCTTATTGAAGTGTAGAGAATTCCTCAAATTTCTCTACATAAAATTGGTCAAAAATAAATATTTTTTTAAAAGCCCTAACAAAATCATCCCACTTAAGTTTTGTGGCTTGGATTTTTTTGCCTATACTAAACATATCCCACCACTCTAGGGCTGCATCCAGAATATGAAGGGTAGCCCACATGGTCTACGTCTATGAGGAATAAATTTTCACGAAAAAAATATTTCTAACTCTTTCATCCATGACTCGACTGTATCTCCTCCTTATTTCCCATTAAATTTGATTACTTTAACATTCTTAAGGTCTCTATCCAACTCAACATTTATTCGGGCCTTACCCTCTTGGCTTCTTTTGATAGGGTTCTCTTCCTACCTACCCTCTACAATTATAGTATTGGCTTATTTATTGACCAGGGTTTCTATAAATTTTTGTTGTTGCTCCAACCATTCTTGATGCAACTTCACTATGGAGGATATATCTTCTGCTCTCCCATTTGACCCTGTTGTTCCCTCGTGTCCCTACCAAGGTTCATTGTCCTCTCAACCCTCTTGCTAGGAGTCATCGCTCTCCCAAATTTCTTATTGGAGTCCATAGTTCGTCTGGTATTTTGCATTGTATTTCCCTCTTGTGCAACTTTGATGGTTTTCTTGGATGAATTTATTTTAATACAGGTGCCATCTCTTATCCACACAAAGGAGTTGGGTAAGTTACAATTTCCTTCAATTATACTTATAATTAGTTAGTTTCATTCTCCTAATTAACTAATATAGATCATTATCACTCAATTGATAATGATCAAGGTCACACTTGCCTTCCTAAAATATACCTTTTCCAAAGTAAAACATCAATTCAAGGCTTAACCTAAGCACACTTACTAGAAGCTTCAAACCCTATGACCTAGAGCTCTGATACCAACTATGAAAACCCAAAATACCAACCCAAGAGAAAGATATAATTGTTTTTCACAAGTATGGTTCACAAGAGACCCAACATTTTTTTCCTTCAACATTCAAGGCTTCACCACATTTGAGTTCAAGTCGCTGCAGATTACACTCATTGGACAAGAGTGGTCAACTCCCATGGTTTCTAGGGTTCACATTGCTAAACCTCCTTATTTATAAGGATGCCAAAATAGTCCTCCCACCTTTTCCATAACCTCACTGATATAGGACCATGCGACCACACCATAAGAATTATCCTTTAAGGCCCATAACACTTAAAGGAGAACATTTATTCCCTAACCTTAATATAAGTCCATCTAGGTAGGTTAATCAGGTGTAATCCTTGGTGCTTAGTTACCCACCTCCATGGGCTAACTAAGGTCATTATCACTCCATTGGTAATGATCATGGTTCCCAGACCTTCACATTCAAGGTACCACCATTGTTGTCTTATGAATAACCCTTACAACCTTTTGGTTGAAGAACACCTAACCCTTCATAACCATTAGTGGTTTAATTTGTAAGGATCTGGCTATTGCATTCACGCAACTCCTCCAAAAATACGCAAGTTACTAGCTATTACATTCTTGCAACTCCTTCTAGGTCTTGCCTTTACCTAGTTATTGCATCAACACAACTCCTCCCAGGATTGGGTTTTTGACTTGGGTCCTACAAGGGAAATCTAGATCCAACCCAAGGTAAACCATTCTCTCTCAAATTAAAAATATTATCATGCTAACTAATAACATGAACTTAAAGAACACTTTTTCTAACATGGAAAAATAACTAAAATAAAGTGCTAACAAAAGCTACTTAATAAGCATCAGAAAACTTAAATGTCATAAGTTATTTAAACTTAAATCTAATCATACATCTATGTATTAAATCTTCTCATCAACTCATTGCCATAAACCAAACAATCTAGGTGCTAATAAATAACCACAATATGAAGCACATCAACAACTTTAATTACCACTTAAAACTATGTAAAGAAATATCTCATTTAAGTAGTATACAAGATAACACTTATGCTTTAGAAGAAATTCAACCAATATTTAAGTTTGTTATATAGGTTTGTCTTACAACTAGCTAATATAACATTTCTCTATTTAACCTTTATTTAATAACAACTTTAAAATCAAATGTGAAATGAAGCTATCCATAAAGGTCACCATGGCATCTACATTCCACACTCTTCTCCATGAAAGAAGACTACCCCGATCTTGAGGAATATTTTGGGAATTAGGACAACTCCAATGCATTGCATTTAACCATACTTCTAATCCTATGCAAACATATATGCATAAAATTTTAACCAAACAAGCCAACCCAAAGAGAATTTCATACTTCTCTCATATAATGATCCCTTTACCTACACAAGTCTCAAGAACCATTATAATATTAATTTCTTCTCATATCCTTTAAATCAAAATATTCAACTCACTTTTCATACTTCTAAAAAATAACCACCACACGAAAAAATTTACAAAAGCAATATTACTCAAAAGAGTTATCATGCTAAACCAACCCTTAGAAGAATTACTACCCTTAAAAGTTTCCACTTTCAAATAACTTTAACCACCAAAGTTTCTTTCATATAGATTTCACACAACATCCATAACTTCCACAATTTTAAAGAAGCTTCTCCAAAATAATTTTCACATAACTTAAAGAGATTCTTTCAATATATTCATCAAAATCTAAAAGAGCATCTCTTAAATGAATTACATAATTTAGAGTAAATTCCCATTTTTTTAATAATCTACATAATCTAAAAGGTTTACTTATACAAACTTTTTCTACTAAAGAGCAAATAATAATAACTCCAATAAAAGACTTAGTACACAAATAATAGGACCCTACTCTTACAAGAAAAAAATAAGGACAATTGTTTCTTGTAGAGAAGGGAGCTAAAATAACCCAGATAATAAAAATGATATCACCAAATGTTCACAAGCAAACACATCATTGTTGACGCTTGAGATCCGCTCAACTTTTAATGCTAATCAACACATAAACCTGGATATTAACTAGCATAGACGACATAAACAAAGCCTTAAAACTTAACTCTATCCCAACTTCATCAACACGAATGACACTACTATACGCAAGCCAGGACGTCCTTCCATAGAAATACTTGAGGCTCTTAACCTATTACATAATTGATCTTACATAAGAAATCTCCATAGGTTTAAAATAAGGGAACACATAGTTCGATAACAACACTGTTTGGTGTGATCGAAGGAGCGGATCTCTAAAACTCATAAACTAGAGCTCACATAAAGCACACAACACTAGAAGACATACACATCCAACAATGACTGAGCTTCAGAGAATGAAATGGGACTAACATTGAGGGTAGGACGACACTCAGGGAGCTTACCAACATCACATAGGCTTTCCAAACAGGAAATGAGGAAAACATAAAAACATTTAACCACAACCAAAGCAATATTAACAAAGCAATTATGCCAGTGCAGAATACTGTGGTGGCCATAAAAAGCTGGACAGCCTGCCCAGATTTGTGGCGGCTACCGATTCCACCATGTAAAAAAAAAACAATGCAATTATGGCAAAATTAGGGAGTAATCAAACTATATTAAGGAAACTCTTCAACAAAATGATGATGCACCTTTTTTTAAGCCTTTCAACTTCTCTAGAAACAACACCACACTGCCCCAAAAAACTCCCTCTTAGCTAAACCTTCGATCCTTTATTTCCAAATAAAAACTAATCCCCATGCCCAACACATCTAAAGGATTTAAATAGGCAAGGACGCCCTTCTTGCATGGAGAGAATAGCGTATGCAATGTTCAAGAAAACGTTGAAATACCAACGCCACCCCTAATTATCTTTAATTAAAGCGCCACCTTTGCCTTATTAAATAAAATACCTCCAAGGCACTTAAATAAAAGAGCTCTTCTAAACCACAATAATCTTATTCCATCTCTTAATTAAATTAATGGTAACTTTTATTAATATCAAAGGTTAATATTAATTTTCAACTCTAATATTAATATTCTTAATATAAATAGATACATTAATACCATTTTATTTTTTAAATAACATTTTTTTTACTTTAAGCAAAACTTAGTTAAACCAATCATACATTACGTTGCTTTATTCTTAAGACTTTTTTAAGATAACCATTTGTTATTCCCTACTTAAGAATGACTCCTTTACCCATAGCAATCTCATGATCCAACGATGCATTCAAACAACAAGTAAATGCAAATGCAACTACAAGAAAGACATACTTTACCCTTGAGATATTGATGAATAAGTCATCAGACATCATTTCCCCAATTTTCTCTTAACTTAGGTGATTGTCCATTTTCAATCCACCGATGAGAGTACTTGGTCCTCCAACCATGAACGCATCGGGAGTACCATATTCCAAAAGTAAAAATAACAACTACCACACTTATTACAAAAGAGCTATGTATTAGATATCCGTACATGAGTCATTATAAAAAATTAGTCATGCCAAGGAGGGGTGTTACAAGGCTTTACAAAAAATCTGAGATTTATCAAAAGATACAATACTTTGAACTGTATGGCTAGAAAGGAATAGATGAATATTTTAAAGGAACAAAAAGTAGTTTAGAGGTAATGAAAGGAAGATTTTTTTATCCATATAAGAGTCTAATACAACCCTATCAACTCATCTAATCTCTAATATGGAAGTAGCGAGCCTTGATAGACGGAGTCAAGTCATCAAATGGAATTGCGATGTTGGGTACATGGGAAATAAAAAGAAGGCAAAGAATATAAAATGAAAACCACCAGATGTGGAGTTGGTCAAATTGAATTTTGATGGAGCATCTAAAGGAAATCTAGGACCACCAAGAGGAAGACTAATTATAAATAATAGAGGAGATATTTTATCTCATTATGCTTTCAACAGTGGATTTAAGACAAGTAATGAAGTTGAAGCTTCGACGACTTTAGAAGGGTTAAAATATGCAAACAATTGAAATGGAGAAAAGTATGGATGGAAAGTGATTCACTTATAGTAGTAAATTCATTTTTGATAAAAACAAAGGCTCCATGGAACATACAAGATATAATTGTGGAAATTTAAGATATTGCTAAAGAGTTTGAAGAAATTAGGTTTATTAAGGAATGGAAATAAATGTGCATATAGGCTAGCCAATAGAAGGGTTTTAATTTAGGATCATTATGTTAAATTCTCTTTTCCATGGTTAGAGGAAGTAGTAAGTTTAGCTGAAGTTGACAAGAAAATGTTGACTACCTGAATCAAATAATGATTAAGAGTGTTTTCCATAGTGATATTTGCTTTATTTTATAACATTAATGTGTTTTTTTTTTTTTTTTTGGTAAGTAACAATATATGCAAAGCGAGTTTTTTAAGAGGATCCCAAAACCTTATAACAATAGAAGGAGAGCACCTTTAGGGCTGCAAGGTTGAGACAGGAAACGACATCTCAGACCGAATTACAAAATTTTTTGACAAAGCAGACGATCCCACCAAAGACAATTAAATAATAAAACAGAACCCGCACCAAAGACAATTAAATAATAAAACAGAACCCGCCCAGCGGGGAGAAGCCGAAAACCACCAATGAGAAGATCTCGCCCAGCAGGAATCATAGAAAAACCATTACAATAAAATCTCGCCTCACGGGAAGCAGTCAGAAACCACCAAAGAGAGAAACCCGCCTAGCGGGAAGCAGCTTAAACCCACCTCAGAGAAGATCCCGCCCAACGGAAAGCATCAAAAAAACTTCACCAGGAAAATCCCGCCATCCGAGAAACCAGCAAAAAGGTGAAAATCCCGCCCAACAGGAAAACCAGCGGATTTTGCGGATCCCGCCCAACGGAAAAGGCGGATCCCGCCCAGCGAGAAGCCATTTCGCCCAACGACAGGGGGATCCCGCCCAGCAAGAATCCTAGAGCCAGGATCTGGCCCAGCGAGAAGCACACAGACAACTTCACCACAAGGATCCCGCCCTGGGAAAACAGCAAGGAAAGCAGGTTAAGGAAATAGGGATCCAGGGGCTGGGAATCCCGAGCAGGAAGAGGAAAACAGTCACAGGGAAAGGATCCCAAGGAACCATACAAGTGGGATCAAAGGTCTGCGTGCATAGATCAGACCCCCCCAAGAAAGAAACATGCAACAGAAACCATAGGAACCCAGTAGCAGGGACCAAGGATCCCGTCCAAGCACAGAAGCAGCTTCAGGGAACTGGGACTAGGAATGGGAACAACCCAGGCAGAGGAAAGCCCCCCCCAAGGCCAAACCAGATGCCCAGGGTGTCCACCAAGGAGCAGAACCAGCACGAAGAAGCCTCCACGTGGGAATAACAGCAGCCACAGGATCCCACCGAGGATTCACAAGCAAAGGAGGAAAGAGGCCCCCCCAGACCACCCCCAAAGCTGTGAGGACCTCAAGGGAGACCCTAGGAAGCTGTCAAACCCTAAACCATCATCTCCACTGCTCAGAGAAATGCAGGGGACCAGATCCATGAGAATAACTTGCAAAAAAACCCCAGGGAGAAGCCTGAGGGAAAAAAGGGAAGGGATCCCCAAACAAACAGGGATCCCTGGGAAGCACTAGGCCACCAGAACAACCAAGGAATCCCGAGCCTGCTGGGAGGGGCGCAAAAAATGGAGAAGGATCTCCCCCCAGGAGATCATCTGCAAACACTCCCAGGGAGGGATGACCTGGGTTGAGCCAGGGACTGGGCAGGATCGAGGATCCAGGGGAGGGGGAGCAGGGAAGGGACCAGAGCCCTCCCCTCTCTGCTTTCTTCCCTCCCAAAATATTACATTAATGTGTTTTCATATAAACTATTTATTATTATTTTTGTGGTTGCATTTGTGCTTTAGGAAAAAAACTAGCAATCCAAATATGGTAAAGCAAACTATGTTAGTGCTATGTTTTGGAAATATTACTCTACTAAGATGCAATGCATAAATAGTTAAAGTTAAGTTTTGGTACTGTGAAGCCTGTTGTAGAAAAATGTCAAGAAAAATGTTGAATTTTAGAATATTTGTATTCACACAGAAAATTGAAGAATCTAGAAAATAAAAATCAAGAATTCACATTTTATCAATAAAGATGCTGAATTTTGGAAAATTTGACTTCATACAAAAAATTAAAAAATCTTCAAAAAAAAAAATCAAACATTCTATGTAAAATTATGTAGATTTCTAACCATAGCATCTCAATTGAGATGAGAAGTGAATCTATTTGTAAACTCTCCAAACTCTAAAAAAGAGACTTGTGATTTATCAAAGGGTGGGGGACCTACAACCCCTTATTCTCTAGAAAAAAAAATACTAATACAATTTTGTATTTTTTTTGAAAAAGGTAAAATATATATATTGATAAAACAAGAATCAGATTATAGTTATAGGTTTAGTAATTTTGGCAAGTCTTATAATCTGAATAAAACTCGGATTAACATTTCCAAAAATAACAAAAAATTGAGTATCATTTACAGAACAAAAAATTTGAACCTGTTCCTATTTCTGCTTTACAATGATCGTAACAAACCTAGCAGGCTTGATAGTCATGCGAACACTACGTGTGCTATCCTGAAAAGGGCCAAAGAGTGCTGCAAGAGGTAGCAAAAATCCCAACAAATAAATGTTCATCCTAAATTGATCCACAAGACTCAATGGACTATGGACCTATCCTCATCCTTAGCTAAGTCTTTGGGGGCCAGTTTAAGAACCATTTGGTTCATTTCCCGCCATTCAGAAGTGTCCCTGTCCTGATTGGAATTCAGCATTTATGCAACCGAACTTTCATTGCCATGTTTAGCCAAAAAGTCAACCGTTGCATTACTTTGTCCACCAACATAGACCGAGATGACATCCTCAAACTGCTGCCAAATGGACTTAATTTGGCTCACAATGTTTCTTATCCTCCAAGCCTTTGGTCTGAAATTTCTATTAGCATCCCGAAGCCCCACCATAATTTGTGAATCAGACTCAACTATGATCTTTCTAACCTCATTCTCCCAAGCATTGAGAGAACCTTGTCTGATAGCCATGCCTACAACTTCATTATTAGTAGCCCTTCCAAGACCCTCTAGCTCCCAATGGAGGATCTTCCCCTTGAAATATCTTCTAAGAAAACCAATGCCTACAACCCCCAGGTTATCCTTAGTTGCACCATCAAAATTAATATTTTTCCAACCTTGGGGAGGGGGATGCCATGGTCCCAACTTTTGTGGCTTGGGAGTCCCCTCATTCACCCGAATTTTCTTAGCCCTAAAGTGAGCTTTGAAAGTTTCAAAAATCTTGGTAATAATTTTATGCCAAACCAACTCCATTGGACTGAACTCCTCTCTAAAAATTCTAGAATTTCTTTCTAGCTAAATGTGCCACCAGATGAAGCTCGGGCCTAGGGACCAACTTAGCTGAATGAAGGTATTCTTGAATTTTATGTGTTTCCAAATCTCCTATATATTAAAAAGAGTCACCTAAAAGTTTAGGTAAACCTTAAATAGGTCGAACCACCTTCTCCACAACTCTCTTGCAAATACACATTTGAAAAGCAGATGATTAAGTGTATGATAACTCTTGTGCATCACTTCCCAAGCAAAGAATTTTTTTAGGCCAGCCCTTAGCCACCCAAACTCTATCCCATGAGGCATCATGCAGGATCAAAGTTATATTTAATAACTAATCTTTATAATAACTCTATAAGTTTACAATTATCTTATTTATTTATTTTATTTCAAAGTTATTTAATCTTTGAAATTCATCACATCTAGTAATTTTATCTAATACGTGTCCCTAAGGGCTAGGTAGATTGGTAAGTTAAGACGCTTACTAGGAAGAGACCTAGGTTCAAACCCTCGGGGCATGCCTGTTTGCAAAGGTAATAGTTTGTTCTGAATCTTTTGAGTGCACGTCAGATCGACAACAACAATATAAACCCTAAGCGATCGGTGATCTCCCTCATGTCAGGTCAACAAGAACGAGGTGGTATAGGCTTGTTGGGAGCAACAGTATAAACCCTGTGCTTATCAGTTATAAAAAATAATTATTATAACCAACTCCCTTATGTATAAAAAAAACTATCTAATAGGTTTTGCATAAGAGTCTAGACCCACCATCAACTGAATTACAACCTTCATTTAATTATGGTATAAAATAATCATGATTCACGTGAAGTGTTTTATAATCATTATATTTTAATAATTATTTTAATTGATTAAATAAGATTGAAATTAACCTAACATTGACATAATGTATTGTTTTTTGGTTACATAGGAGAGTTGGTCATAACTACACTATTTTTAGGAAGCAACAAGCGCCGGGTTCAAACCACAGGGTTGCTCCCACCAATATTATTTCATCTCGTTATTGTTGATCCGATATGAAGGGGACCATTGATTTCTCGAGATTCGTATATCGTCATCATATGACACACTCGTAAAAGTCGTCTCAAAAGATTCAAATCATCGAAATGACACACTTGTAAAAAATTTAAATCAGACTACTACATTTACAAACATGCTACCCCTAAGATTTGAACCTAGGTATCTTCTTGATAAGTGCCTGACCATACAAGCACTTAACATTCCACTTCTTGATAAATGCTTGATGAGACAGATGCTTACTATTCCACCTAGCCTAGCCTTCCGGAACATCACATTATATCAAATTATCACATAATATATTGTAACAACTTGATAATTATCTATATGTAAAAAGAATGAACCTATATTTTTTCTTTAAAATTAAAAAATATAATTAATTATATTATTTTATATTTTAATTTATTAATAAAAATTATATTTAATAATTAATCTTTATAAGAACTCTATAAGTTTAGAACTATCTATTTTAAAAAAAAAAATTAATCCATCTAATTTATTGGTTCTTCATCTACACTATTTTTTTAATTAAAAAACAAATAACTTTGATTTTAAAGCTCTCCCACTCTTTTCACTAATTTATATACCAATACGCACATGATTAGCCTTTAGCCCTTATTTTATATGTATAACTCATTGGTTAAGGGAAATGAAAAAGGAAAAATTTAAAAATATATATATTTTTAAAAAACGTGACGAAGTATAATGGTAGTATAGGAGTTACATTTAGAGGGCGCAGTAATAAAGGAAGAGGTTATATTTCGCAACAAGAGGCCTTTCTTTGATTTGAACTAAGATACTAAAATAATATTAGATTGGTAGTATAGGAGTTACATTTAGAGGGCGCAGTAATAAAGGAAGAGGTTATATTTCGCAACAAGAGGCCTTTCTTTGATTTGAACTAAGATACTAAAACAATATTAGATTCGGTTGGGGTGTGAGAAGAAAAACATTTTAGTTCCGGGGAGTGTAATGGTCTGAATTTTTGACTTTTATACGAAAGTCTAAAATAAAAAACGTAGTATATATATGACTATTGTTAAACATGATAAGTTAAAAATACGAGATGAAAATACCCAACTTAAACATACATCATAAAATTCTCAAACTACTATTAAAAAACAAAAACTAAATAAAAAATATGCGCATGCACAAAATTAACGCATTGGTCGCTACATAAATCCTAGAAATCGTACCACGTAATTATCGTTACATTCGAATGCTGATCGCAAAAAAAAAAAATCAAAAATCAAAGAAATAAAAGAAGTTGGCGGGGAAGAGAGGCGGCTTGAAACGCAACCGGGCTTTGCGGAGGTATGACTGAATTTGCGATGACAGGATTTATTCAGCCTACAAAACCGGATCTTCATATCGTCTTTCCCCTAGGATTTCTTCCCTCATTTTATTTGGTGTTTCCTTCATTGTTCCACCGATAACACTGAAATTTTTCGTTCATTGTCGTTCACAGCACCATAAATTTTTAAAATTCACCCCTGCGTCTGTTTCCCAGTTTTGTGTTTTGATTTCAGAGAGTAAAGATTTGATTTCGAACAATAAAGACAACGTTCTAAAGCAGGCAGGTAAATATTTTCTTCTTTTTTATTGCAGAATTATGATTCATGTTCATGCATTAATAAATGCATGCATTCCTAATTTAGTTTATTTAGGGTTTGAATAGTTAATTCGCAGTGCATGCAGATTTAGAGGTCTTATTTTTATTATTTTTCACGTAATTTCCAAAGTTTGGAGCCAGTTTTATTCATCTGTGGGTATTTCATTAGGCACTAGGGTTTTGAGCACTTCTTTGTCGTTGATATAGTATATGCAATGGATTATTATTTCGAAGGCTTTTTTTTTTTTCCCTTTTCATTTTTTGAATTTAGATAAGCTAAACATACATGAAATAAAAACAAGAATTAATTCTTGTGTGCATTTGTAACAAATTTGTTTGTGGGCTCAAGAGATCTGCATGCCCATGTATGTTTTCTTGAAAGAATTGTAGCACTTTAGGTTTCCCTTGGATAACAGTATCTGTTACAGAATACAATTCTCATGCATGCAATTTGTGTAGCTGAAGTCTGTTCACATAATGTTAAGGGTGAAGTCTTGCCGCCTTTCGACCAGGAAAACGTACATTTGTTTTGATTTAACATAAGGGAATATGTTTTCCATTTGTTTTGATTAAACATAAGGGAATATGTTTTCCACAGGATGCTTTGATTGATTACTTGTTACTTTCTTTGATCTCAGGATAAGCAAGAATGGGCAAAGTAAAAATTCCGATAAAAAAAATTGAAAATCCAAATGCCAGGCAGGTCTGCTTTTCTAAAAGACGGATGGGAATTTTTAAAAAAGCCAGTGAACTAGCTATTCTATGTGGGGCAGAGATTGCAATTATTGTGTACTCTCCAGCAGGGAAGGCCTTTACATTTGGGAGTCCTGATATTGACTTTGTGGTTGACAAATACCAAAACATTCCGGTCAATATTGACAACGAGAAAGTTCATAGAGCTCGAAAATCAGAACAACGATACAACTCTATTCTGCGAGAGCTAGATGCAGAAAGAAAGCGCACAGACAAACTAAAAAGGCAAGAGAAGAATAAAGGCATGGAAGTATGGTTGTCAAAGCATATTGAAAATTTGGAACTACCTGAACTGATAGAGTTTCGTAACACACTTAAAGTATTTCAGGAAAGGATCATTCAGGTCGCGCAAGAGAAGGAATCAATCAACTCCTCAGCCAATATGGAACCAAACGAAATGGAGGCTGCACAAATGCCTCAACAGTCTTGCTATTTTCATCATGACGACATAGAATCAATTCAACAAACTTCACCTTCCTTTGCTTCAACGTCTGGAGTTCAATATCAATCAGCTTCGCTAGCCGAGGAAAGAGCCTTAAACCGAATAGATAGCTGGGATACTCAGGAACTTTATCAGTTTGTGATGGGCAATTCCTTGAATGGATCCACTGATGCAAGGGACTCTAATATGATCCAATTTGATCCAGCATTGCAGAAATGTAACGGTGGTATTCAAGATGTCAACACTGCAGTCAAATCACCATTCTTTACATATCAAAATCCTTTTTTTCATGATAACTACATACCATCACATTTGCTTCTGCCAGATGAAGGATGTCTACCAATATCTACTGAGCTGTCAGACTTGCAAAGAGTGGTAATGCCAGACAAGAAATATTTACTACCTGATGCTGATGTTGGAGACAATGATCGTCCTAATCAGCATTTGGTTATAAGAGAGAACGAATTTTCAGACCTAGATCGGAGGATTGGCAATGAATTCGTAATGGACTATGGAAAATCAACTGAGCAGTAAGTCAAATTTAGGGCATCTAACCTTTATTTTCAAGTTTATTTTTGCTTTCATAATGAATTCATGGTATTTTGGCTAGAAGCTGCATTACTTTGGAGATATTGTGAGTGAGAGCTAGAAGATTTGAGCTAAGACTTTCAAAGCTACCATATTGCATCGTATTTTCTGGTTGTGGAGGATGTTAAAATAATAACTGCCATGCATGTGCAAGGTTCTTTAAGCAGAATTTCATAAATCATGAGTATATTCATATTGCATGGGAAACTTTCTATAAGCCTCTAGACTCTTACTTTTGTTTCTGATGCAGACATTTGCCTTCATCGAATGATAGGGCTGCATAATGATCCAAAGGATCATGTAAGTTCAGGAGCCATAGATCATGGAGTTCAAGAATTTGCAATGTTTGTGAGCTCATAGAGGATTATGGTTTCTCATTAAGATTGGTTTGAGATCAACATTCAGGCAAGAGAGACATGACAGCTTGATTGCATTAAGAGAATCATTTTTGGCAGTTTGAGAAACATTGTGAGGTATTCATATCGTCTTGGGGAAAAGTTACAAAGTATTTTAAAAGTTGCATACTGTGACGACAAATGTTGTATGCGTCATAATTTTGGGCAAAATCATGAAACATAATGTAAGGTATTTACCTGTCTGTTTGTAAGAAGCAGAATGTTTCAAATGCTTCACTGCAGAACTTGGAGGTCACTAAAAAGTTACCTATTGATATCTTCTATTTTATATTTGTAAATTTGTTATAATGTTTGCAAATTGTCTTAGATTTTTTAGTATTTATACTTACGTACCAACTTCTTGGTTAAATCAATGTAATATCATGTACAATGAATGGGATTTGTGGATCTGTTAGTAACTGAAGTTTTTCTCACATTAATAAATTGTAATATGTTTAATATTATATGCATGATATACTACTGCATAAAGTCAATTCTTCTCCCTGTAGTTCATGCGGTTGAGATATTATAAAAAGAATCTCCCCGCTACCAATTGTAGCAAATTGCTTACAGGAGAGAGATGTTAAATTTGCTTGGCAACGTGTTGGAACATGATGAGATGGATTCTGACAAAAGCCAAGGAAAGAAACTTGATGTTGTATTTACAGAAACTACTAGACAATGGGAAACACTTACGGTAGGCGATACTGGAGAGCTGGGGCCATGTATAAATCTGAGGCACCTTCTCCTGTGCCTCTTGCTTCCTCTTTATTAGAGAATACTGGTTGTACAGCTGAAACCCTCTTTCAGAATGATAGAAAACAACAGGACCTTTATCTGACTCAAGCACTGATTGTGGAGGTCAGTTTTGGTGCAAACCCTGCATTTTCATTCATTTGCACTGAAGACTTCATCCATACCTGGAAACATTTGTTAACTGTGGAAATTCTGTTTACCTATAAAATGTATTTCTTGCCTGGGAGAATATGAATGAAAAAAAGATAGAGCCGAGTTAATGGCATCAACTTCACTTTGAGTAGTTTCTTTCCACAAAGGTTGCAAACTCAAGTGTTTATATGAGGTGAAAGATCCTTCTTAGGAATGGTAGTAATGACTGTGTACTCAAGCTTTTCTGAAATTGAATGACATTAAACTTCTAGCTTTTGTGGAGCATCTTGCAGGTACTTTTGGAGGCTTTGAATGTGAAAAATGTACCTGAAAAGGAACACTAGGGTTCTTTATTTGTTAGATATTATTATCAGAGCAATTGTAATGATAACAGCCTTGGCGTAGATGCAAAGGAGGTACAAATATCATCAGAGTCAAAATGGAAACAAGTTACCAACTTCTGGTGTGAAGCTAGCGGAGATGTGATCTTTGAGCTTAGATCTTGCACTTCGGATAAAAGTAAATGCTTCAAAATCCTAAGTCAAGTATCAATTTTGCTACATACTTTGTTGGATTCACCAACCTTGTCCCTTGAGGATTGGTTCGCTTTATCAACAGATAGGCAGTCAAATGATTCCAAATCCATCGGTCTTCATCTTGCACTTTCCGTCACTCATCATATCATTGCTCCTTCTCTGCTTCTGGCTGTTAAGTCACATTCATTTGAAAAGAAACATCAATTTCTGCAACTAATCTGGAGATCTAAGCAAGCGAAAAAGGTCACCAGAGTTTTTGATCATGTCAGAAATTAAATTATCACTGTTCAAACAAGATGAAATAATTTGCATCTGAATTCAAGATTATTATTTAACCAAAATATTTACTCTGTTTTTTTTATGCTATGCAGGAAAACCAAAGAACCATACATAGGTTCACCAGACGGAAGTTTATGAGTTTCATCTGGTAAAAGGCAAAGTATAACCATCCATCAAACAAATATCTATCCTGAAAACTTAAAAACTTATGGTAAGGAGCATTTCTAGAGAATATCATAGATAAATCCTGATTTGGAGGATTTTAAAGGATTTAATATCGACGAATTTCAGAAACAAACTTTAACTAAAAAGGTAAAGTATTTTTTAATGTCTGCAAGGCTATATGTCATATGAGATGACCCTCATGGAGGATGTTATTTACCCAATATATGGTTATCCAACCATCCCCCAGTTACCGAAGCATGGTGAACAACCCTAGCCCTCGAAGGATTCGAACCATAGACCTCTGTCCAGAGTTCCAAAGTCTCCAATGATCACTATTAATCAAAGTAGGTCTATGAGATATAAATGGAATCATCATGTTAATGTTCACTAGTAACTGAAGTAGGTCTATGAGATAGAAGTATACTGTCACAAGTAACATTCCTTAGAAGCATTCAAAGTAAAAGGAAAAAAAAAAAATTTAGCCATAAAATGGAAAATACTACATATCATACAAAGATCAAATATTGGGTCAGATAGTAACACAAATTTATACTATTAACTTAGTATAAACAGTTGTACACTGTACAATCAAATGTTAGATGTTTGTATCAATACTATGCAGTTCGATTGTTGAAGAGAGATTTTTTCTTGAGAGGGAACCTCTTTTATTGTAACTATTTTTCAAACCTGATTTTAATTATAAGTTGATGCATTTTGCAGATGAACCCATGGCGAAGACTGAAGAGCTGATTTCAGGAGAGACAGTGCAGTGGTCATTAATGGATAATGCATGCAACTTGATGCTTAGAAATGTGAATCTCATTGGAAGAAACCCCATATTTGAGCTCATAGGAAACCTAGGGCACCAGTATGTTTGTTTTGCTTGTGATCTCCACTTGATTTGCTGCATCTTGTCTATTAGTTTAATTTTCAGGAACATTTTTTATTTTGGTGACAGTTGAGGCTGTTATCTGGTAGAAAGCTGCAATATGGAGTTAAGCTTTCTAAACTAGAAAATTGGCAAGAATTTGTAACATTGGTTCAATGTACTCCAGAGGCTTCATTTCAATTTTCAATTGGAAGTCTCTTATTATTGAGGTATGACAATTAAAATACTTCTATTTTCTTGATCTAACACTTTACTAGGGTAACCATGCCAATTGTTATATATGTTGGGTGCTTTTAATTGTACACAGCAATGCATTTCAGGAGGTGCTTTTGATTTTGCCTGCCTCCAATTTATAAACTTATTTTGATCAAGAGCATAACACCATTTTCTATAGGTTGTGGAGCAAGAGAGCATTCTATTGGTGGTGGTGTTACAATTATTTCTACATTATTAACAACAAAACATCAGATAACAAAACACCTGTCTAAGAATGCTAATGTTAACAAGAAAGTCTGACCTGCTGGTGGGTAGATTAAAATAGTAGTCTCATCTGTGAAATTATTCATTACTTGTTGTCTTACTGTTGTTTACAGGTAATGTTGCTTGTCAGGTTTAATCTTTTTATGGAGGCATCAACACCATACAGAGAAATAATAGGGAATGTGGGTGTGGAAGTGGATTGGAGACTGGCAATGGTAGACATCCAGCTGCACCTATAGGATTGGATATTGCTTCATTAGCTAAAACAACCAGTCCTGGAGGATGATAAAGTGGTTGTTGAAATGAATGCAGTTGATGTGTAGCTGCTATAGTTGCAGTAGCCTGTGGAGGATGTGGAGGGGGTTGTGGGGGCAGTGGTGGTTGGGGTGCACAATAGCTGATAGGCCCAACCATAGTTACGAAAATCCCGATTTAAACCCGATCCGATCCAATGTTTCCGATTCAGCAGGGTTGCTGATTCAAATCGCATTGGCATCCTGATTTTTGCCATTTTTTTGGAATTTGATTTTCAAAAAAATTGGTGATTTTTGCCAAATTTTTCCAAAAAATTGTGATATGCATGAAAAAAGTTTTTTTTTTTTCAATGAAAAATTGCATTGTCTTTGGTTTTTTTTTTTTGGCCCATTTTTTTGCCGATTCCCCATTCCTTTCCCATGCTGATTCCGATCTGACTCCAATTTTCTCAACTATGGGCCTAACCACAGGTTAGGGAAGCAAAGTAAACATGTCATTCTTAGAGTACACATCTTTATCAGCCAAATTTTTAGAGTTGTGGAACATTTATCAATTGTTGATTTAGTACTTAGGGCCTCTCATAGATAACGATATGCTTTGAGAGAGTCAAATTTATCATGGTTGGATTTCCTTTCTTTCTTATTTGCATGCCTACCAATTAAGTTTAAACACTTCACAATGGAAATCATTGTTATTTAGTTTAATTTTACTTGTTCTTAGAATAATAATAGAGACAAATCGCATATTCATGTCAATGAATCTATCTGAGCTTATGCTGAGTTGTGCATATTTAAGAGTTCTCAATTTTGGTCTTGTGATATGCTTTATATTCCTAGTAGTTTGTTACTTTCTAATGAAATTATAAAAAGGAATGGGTACTTTGTAAATGCAGGTAGTAAAGTTACGATCTGCTGCTACCATAAGTCTAATGTAGCATGAAACAAAGATGGCCAAATTTCTCTCTCTTGCTAATAGAGCCTGAATAAATATACAAAGTTAAGCTGTGCTGTGGCATGGTCTATTTTGAAGATTTGAAAAATTTCATGGGATTTAAAAAGTATTTTTATTTTGGTTAAGATTTAGTTTCCTATATATATATATATATATATATACAAAAAAATTATATTTTTGGTGATTAAGATGTAAAAGCTTAAACTTAACCAAACAAGGCAGACGTCCCATTGCCAAATGTTTCTCTAGGTTATGATGCATCTATCTAAAGTTCTAAACCATGTGTAGATCAACTTATATATTCATTTATAGCTATCAATAGAAAGGATTGAAGAATCCATATGTCCAAGAAGAGCTACAAGAATAGCTATAGGAATACTTAAAAATGATTGGACAAGCCATAGTCTATGGTTCACCAAAGGCAATATGGCTGGACATATCAGTATTCTGCATAGACAGTATAAAGCCAAAACCTAGTGCTTCAATTACAGACTGGTCAAGAACAAATCGGCTGGATTGCTTGTTATAATGATATTTACACAACAAATCAATTCAAAATAAGACAAAATAATTCTTTATCAGACTGCACATACACTCAAAACATTCCAAAACAGACCTAACATTGAACTGTATTTGCATGAGAGATTCAAACACTTTCCTTGATTGTCACCCCATGATGAAAGTTTCTCATATGCAGCTATTTAGCAATGGTGCCCTGGACTGGACGTGTAATTGCTTTCACGACTATCTTTTGAATTCAATCAGGATTTTTACGAGTGCAGTCAGATGGTCCACCTTTTGGTTCATGTACACACTCTCCCAAATCTGGCCATGATGGTGGCCATCATAATATGGTGTGCATCATGTTGTAAGGAAAATCTGGAGTCATTTTCTAGTCAAAATTGATTGCAAGTGCAGCTCATCCTAAGATTTTCACATTCTTTCCAATAGCTTGGCACTGATACAACATTTGTCTTGTTGGATGTGATGGTTGTTGGATTTTGTTTTATTTCAGATAATCATGAAGTACAGAAAATTTTCTAAATTTTTATTTTGCTCTTATAGATAGATTTGATCAGTAATTGGGGAAAAAAGGGGATGGCTCAAAGTATTGTTCTTTGGCTGTTTCCTTTGTTGTAACAGGTATGAGCATTGCTGGCTTCCATTGTTTACGAAAGACACTCGGTCTGGCACTGCAAAGTTTCCCATGGTTGCTTCTCTGGACTGCAAATGGATTTGGCACTGTCACAGGCTGAATGCAGTTTGTAAAACATATTATTGTTTTCAATTTAAACATTCAAGTTTGGTTTCAGGTCCTTATTTCTTTGATGACATGGATTCAATAGGTCCAATATGCAAAAGATTGTGAGAAAATATATGTGAGAATAGTTGATGCTTCTTTTGTGGATTTGTCTACTAAAGACTTGGCCAGGAAACAGACATCAGAAATGTGGAAAAATTCTTATCCAGAAGAGGCATATGAGCTTGATTTGAGTCACAGTGTTTCAAGGACCTGTGCCCAAGCAGCTTTTCAGAGTTCCCACAAGATTATGACCTTGCTGAAGCAGTCAAAAGACAAAGTACATTTTTCAACCAGGTAGACATGCCCGTTTATCCTTTATTGAGCGTCACTGAAAACATGAGTTTTACATGTGGTGATGACCATAATGATCTCTTTTGCTTTAGAATTCATATTGTGAATCTAACCTGCATCCTGTTGGACTATTGAAGTACTAATTACTGAGATATTTATAGTTAAAATTCATATGATAAGGTCAGTCTATATGAATTTGAGCTTATGAGGCTTGGAGCTTTTAAGTGTTAACCTATGCTTATTACACCAGTTGAGTTGCAGAGAAATTCTCCAGCAGGAAATACAAAGCTGTCATCATAGACCAGAGATCCCGATGTCCTGGGGATTTGAGCTAACTGCAGGAGGAATCTCCCCAGCCTAGTTGACTCTACAAGCCCAACGTCTCACTTTTTGTATCTAGCAGGAGAGTTTGTCCTACTTGATTGGGTATTAGCTTTGTATGGTGCAATATTTAACTGAATATTCATTTGACAAGGTTTACCACCATTGACATGATAACTAAATATGTTTCGTGTCTCGAGGTCTCCCAACAATATGTCTGATGACTGCTTTATGAAAGGAGCTGAAGAAAGACACAAAGGGTTTCCATATTTGATCAAGAAAAATAAAGAGAATTCTATCAAGTTATTCTGTGTTCCGACCTATGATATTGATTTGATGTGGCATTTGCACCAGTTGCAGCCAATTGCTCATAGAAGAGATGGAAAATTTGCTTGGCAAGTTTTTGGAACATGATGACATGGATTCTGACAGAAGACAAGGAAAGAGACTTGATGTTGGATTTACAGAAACTACTGGAGAGCTGGGACCATGAATAAAGGTGAGGCACCTTCTCCTGTGCCTCTTGCTCCTCCGTTATTAGAGAACACTGGTTGTACAGATGAAACCTTGTTTCAGAATGATAGAACAACAGGACCTTTATCTGATTCAAGCACTGATTGTGGAGGTCAGTTTTGCAGCAAACCCTGCATTTTTATTTATTCATATTGAAAATTTCATCCATACCTGGAAACTTTTGTTACGTGTGGAAATTCTGTCTGCCTAAAAAATGTATTTCTTGCCTGGTAGAATATGCATAAAAAGTAGATAGAGTAGAGTTAATGGGCATCAACTTCACTTTGACTAGTTTCTTTCCACAAAGGTTTCAAACTCAAGTGTTTACATGAGATGAAAGATGCTTCTTGGGAATGTATTAATGACTGTGTACTCAAGCTTTTCCGAAATTGAATGACATTAAACTTGTAGCTTATGTTGAACATCTTGCAGGTACTTTTGGAGGCTGTCAATGTGAAAAACATACCTGAAAAGAAACATGAGGATCCTTTATTTGTCAGATATTATAAGCAGAGCAATTGTAATGATAACAGCCTCGGCATAGAGGCAAAGGAGGTACAAATATCTTCCGAGTCTAAATGGAAACAATTTACCAACTTCTGGTGTGAAGCTAGTGGAGATGTGATCTTTGAGCTTAGATCTCAGCCTTTTTGCACTTTGGAAAAAAGTAAATGCTGCAAGGTTTTGGTCAAGTGTCAATTTCGCTGCAATACTTTGTTGGATTCACCGACCTTGTCCCTCTAGGATTGTTTCACTTTATCAACAGGTAGGTAGTCAAATGATTCCAAACCTATCAGTCTTCATCTTGCACTTTCTGTCACTCCTCCCATCATTGCTCCTTATCTGCTTTGGGCTGTTAGGTCACATTCACTTGAAAAGAAACATCAATTTCTGCAACTTATCTGGGAGATATAAGCAAGCAAAGAAGGTCACCAGATTTTGTGATCAATGTTTTTTTCACTGTTCAAATGAGGTAAAATGCTTTTAAACATTTGCACCTAATTACAAGATTATTTCTTATGCAAAATATTTACTTTTTATTTTTTATGCCATGCAGAAAAACCAAAGAAGCATATGTAGGTCCACCAGAAGGAATTTTATGAGTTTCATCTGGCAAAGAACAAAGTCTAACCATCCACCAAACAAATATCGATTCTGAGAACTTGAAAACTTATGATAAGGAGTATTTCTAGAGAATGTCATAGATAAATCCTGATATGGAAGATTTAAGAGCATTTAATGTTGACAAATTTCAGAAAGAAACTTTAATTGGAATCAAATCATGTTAATGTTCACTAGTAACCGAAGTAGGTCAATGAAATTGAAGTATTCTGTCAGGAGTAACATTCTTTTAGAAGCATCTAAAGAAATGGGAAAAGTGATTTTTAGCCATGAAATGGGAAATGCTATATACTATATAAAGACCAAATATTGGTTGAGATAGTAACACAAGTTAATACCATTAACCCAGCATGAAGAGTTGTACACTATACAACCGAATGTTAGATGACGTTTCTTCCATATATGTCTTGCATAGAAGAATGTCAATGCTATGCAGTTCAAATGTTAAAGAGAGATTTTTCTTGAGAAGGAACCTCTTTTATTTAACTATGTTGCAAGTCTGATTTCAATTATATGTTGATGCATTTTTGCAGGTAAACCTGTGGTGAAGGCTGAGGAGCTGAATTCAGAAGGAGAGATAGTGCAATGGTCATTAATGGATAATGTGTGCAACTCGATGCTTAGAAACATTCAATCCACATTTGAGCTTAGAGGAAACCTAGGGCAACCTGAATGTTTGTTTTGTTTGTGATCTCCATTTGATTTGTTGCATCTCGTATATCAGTTTAATTTTCAGGAACATTCTTGATTTTGGTGACAATTGAGGCTGTTGTCTGGTAGAAAGCTGCAATATGAAGTTAAGGGTTTTAAACCAAAAATTGAGTGAGAATTTTGGTTCGATATACTCCAGAGGGTCCATTTGGCAAAGCAACATCTCTTTTCAATTGGAAGTCTCTTATTGAGGTATGCCATTTAAGGTCATCTATTTTCTTGATCAAAACCTTTACTATTGCAACCATGCCAATCGCTATTTATGTTGAGTTCTTTTAATTGTCCATAGCACGCATTTCAGTAGGTGCTTTGGAATTTGCCTCTCCAATTCATAAACTTATTTTGATCAAGCACATAACACTGTTCTATGTAGGTTGCAGAGCAAGAGAGTGTTTACAGAACATTGGATAACAAAACACCTGTCTAAGTATGCTAATGTTAACAAGAAAGTCTGCCCTGCTGGTTGGTAGATTAAAATAGTATTCACATCTCCAAAAGAATAAGACTCGAGTTATTCATTGTTTGTGGTCTTACTGTTGTTTACAGATACTGTTGCTTGGCAGGGTAAATCTGATTATGGAGCCAACAAGCCCATGCAAAGAACTAATAGGGAAGGTGGGTGTGAAAATGGATTGGAGACTGTCAATGGTAGACATCCCAGTGCACTTATAGAATTGTATATTGCTTTGTCAGCTAAAACAGACAGTGCAGGAGGATGTGGTGATTGTGGAGTTGCTATAAGTGCAGGAGGATGTGGTGATTGTGCAGGAGCCTGTGGAGGATGTGGAGGGGGTTGTGGAGACAGTGGTGGATGTGGTGCGCATTAGCTGATAGGCCTAACAACAAGGTAGACAAGTAAAGCAAACATATCATTCTTAGAGTATGCATCTTCATCAGCCAAATTATTAGAGTTGCGGAACATGTAATCTATTGATTTAGTACTTAGGGTACTTAGGGCCTCTAATAGATAACGATATGCTGTGAGAGAGTCAAATTTATCATGGTTAGATTTCCTTTCTTACTTATTTGTGTGCCTACCAATTAATTGCAACTGCTCCACAATGGAAAGAATTGTTAATTTTTATTTTTTTGTTCTTAGATTGATAATAGCAACAAGTCACATGTTTGTGTCATACGAATAGCATTTGTGTCCATGAATCTTTCTGAGCTTACTCGGAGTTCTTTATAATTAGGAGTCCTTAATTTTGGTCTTGTGATATGCTTTATATGCCTATTTGTAGTTTATTGTTTTCTAGTGAAATCATAAAAAGAAATGGATACTTTGTAAATGCAGGTAGTAAACTTATGATCTGCTCTTACCACAAGTCTAATGTAGAATGAAACAATGATAACAAAATTTATCTCTCTTGCTAGTCGAGCCTGATTAAATATACAAAGTTAAGTTGTGCTGTGGCATCTTCTATTTTGAAGATTTGAAAAATTTAATGATATTTAAAAAGGTGTCTTTTGGTTAAGATTTATCGGGGTGATAAAGATGTAAAAGCTTAAATTTAACCAAACCAGGCAGATCTCATGTTGCTTAAATGTTTTTCTAGGTTGTTATGCATCTATCCATGTGTAGAATATCTATTTATAGCTATTAATAGAAAGGATTGGATAAGCCGTATGTCCAAGAATAGCTATAGGATTATTAAAAAATGTACTAGAATTTATAAGCAACATGGACCAATGAACAAAGATACCCAGAAATGATGGGATGTAATGAGTAAACACAAGTAAACCAACATAGCCTATTTTGTGGAGTAAAGATGAGTAACTTATGCAATGTACTTTACTCATATGAATAGGATATTTGTCATGTAGTTAAATGCAAACATTTTTTATTAGAGTAAAGATGAGTAATTAATACAATGTAATATAATTAAATTCTCCAAATTAGGATGTTTGTTACATATTGCTAATGCTAGGCAGAGTACATGAACTTGTAGTTTAGTGCAAACTAGAGTACATGAAATTTATTGGCTTTGCTCGTAACTGCACAAATGAATCTACACAATGATATGGCTTAGATTGCATGCTAAATATTTCACTCTAAATTTGCTTATGCATAAAGGAAATAGACCATAATCTACACTTTTTATTACTAATCATGAAAATGTATAATTAGAAAACTCTAAAACATGTAGGAGTAAAGAAATTTTGGAGCAAACGTAGCATATAAATGGTAATTTAGATTTGTTGTAAACATTATATTCTGTAATGTAATCATTTATTTATTAATATTTAATATAAAATTATATCACCTATTGAGAAACCTATGGATTGTTGTAGGAGAAAGGCAACCTTGAGGAGCACAAGGCAAGCAACAAAGGAAGCGGGGCATTTTCAAATTAGAGTTATAACAAGAGAGACAAAGGGAAAGAAGCACTTGGCAAGTAACAAAGTGAGAACAAGAAGCATTTAGTAAGCAATATCGTGGCCAGGTTACAACTATTGCAAAACCTACCTACATTGAGTAATTTGTCATGTCATGGTCATCTATTAGAACCTTAACAAATTGGGTACAATCAAATTAGAAGTTAGGGGATGGAATGAGTAAAATAATGTTGCAGGGATCATAAGCAAGCAAAAATTGAAGGATTCATTACACTAGAAAAGTTGTTAGGCTCTATTTTGTTAAAAATCATGGATCGAGTAGGACTCAAACCCAAGGTCTCTTGGAGATGCTCCAAGCACTAAGATGCCAAGCAACTAGCCTTACATAGCTTGCACACATTCATGGTCATTCATACCTAGCCTTTGGTTTAATGCTATGTTGGAAAACATGGATCAACTAGGAATCAAATCTAAGACCTAACAATGTTATAGATGTTCCATTCTTGAATGGTTGACCCTTTTTAGTTTGAGCATTTTTTAGGTTAAATTTTGACTATCAAACATATCTTTGGTTAGGGACCTATTATGTCAATCCACAAAAAAATCTTCGCTCTAGAAAAGGTTACATTATTCAAGAATTATAAAAAATGTCAAATGAGCTATCATAAAAAAGAAGACTGGATAATATTAATAATTGGGTTGAAACTTCATCAAAATGACTTCCATTAAAATCTTTGCACACATATATGTTGAGTTGACATATATCAACTAGTATTTAAGATGGCGTGGATCCTTTTAAAATATTGTGTATGGTATCAATTGTTATGTTTGAAGTGTCTAGTTTGAGGTGTTATTGCTTTATGACTGATAAATTTTAGGGAAAGAATTCCCAAAAGAGAACATGACATTCTAATAGACAAAAGTGTTATTGCTTTATGAGTAAGGACGTTTAGGGAAAGAATGTCCAAAAAAGAACATGGCATTCCAATGTAGACAAAATATAATACATACCAAAAAAAATTTGGGCAAAAAGGTAATATCTTTAAAGCCATAAGATTTCCTTTTGAAAATGAATGATCAGCGCACAAGATACTGAACCATATATTAATCTAATAAGAATGACGAGAACCCCAACTGTCCTTAGTAAGAGCCTTGTCAACAACTCTTTATATTTGTTGCAATGCCAATACCTACAGTCCCTAGTAGCATTGGTAATATCTGGGATGCATACATCTAGTGAATTTAGTAGTCCATCACCAAGTCTAGAGCACAATCTTTAGATTTCCAACACCTCTAAGGAGCACTTATTTAATTATTTGGATTCTACACTAAGTATGATGTCTAACATTAGTGCCAACAATTGATCAAGTCTACGAGCACAAACTTCAAATTTACATCTCTATGGATCCCTCAAATAATAATTTTGGATTTTGCACTAATATTTAGTATGATGTGAATAGCATTACTTGTAATAGTTGAAGGAATTGTTCAAAATCAAATCATTTGATGTCGACATTAGATAGCCTATTAGTTCTAGTTTGGCATAAAGTTCTACAATGACGTAGGAAACACATATGGCTACAACATCAACTCCTATGAGATCCCTCTCACAAGTAGTTGATAGTACAACTGTCACTAGCTTAACAAAGACAGTTTCCACATCAGTCGCTACAAAAACACTTGCATTTTTAGGACAAATAGAGATGACATATAGATGCTAAAGGGGTAATTGATACTTCAAAAAAAAATACAATAACAATAGGCATTATAAACACAGATCAATAGGGGACTAATAACACCATGCTTGATTCAAACACAACTTTAGATGGTAATAAGGAACTATAACTAAGATGTATAGATACATCATGGTTGCTTAGATGCCAATGTACCTTCAATAACCAACAAGGTCTAGAAAGGATAAATTGAGAAATCCTAAATAAAACAAAAGCAAACTACTTCATTAGAAGAGTCTTGTCTTAGATATCTCTAAAATGGTTGCTAAGTATAAAGCAATAGCTAATTTGACATTATAAGAAATCGCCAATGAGTATTTATTAAGGAACATAGTCAAGAAACAGTAGATAAAGGTAGAGATTTAGACATTTCTAAAATAGATCATGTTAGTTGAAACAATAGTACAAGTGGGCACTTTTCTAGTACCTAAAGCATAGTTACAAGAGGCTATTATTGATCTAGTGATGAAATACAATAAATTGAATATTGGCATTTTTGACGATGAGGAGTACTTAGCTAGATAGATGCCTTCTATGATAATGATATATGATTAGCTGTAGTAGTTGTTAGACCAATAAAGAGTGTTATGAGAATGCTAAGAGAATTATAAAAACAACTAAGTTGATAAGTTTAAAATAGACATTTATGAAGACTTGGCATAATGGTCGATACAAGTACAACAATAATTGATGACAATTAACTCTGTTGATCTTTGTACCAAAACACAACAATAGGGGATCAATGCTTTGTTCGATAAAATTTAGAAAAAAATACAAGACAAATAGTGCCTAATAAATTAAAAACACTCCAAAGTCTTATTTAGTTGTTCATTTCTAAATTTGAAAGGCGTATGAAAATTGATCTAGCTTAAGCAAATTTACTCATCAAGACACTAGTATTGCAACCCACCCTTGTAGATACTATAGATAATAAGATGAAGACAAAATTCCTTGCTATAGTTACAACATTAGATAAGATTTCGATAGAATATTTAAGAGAGCTATATTATGTTTTTGATTACTTAGTCATCAAATCACTTGTTGCAATAAAAACCAACTTAGTAAAGACCTCACATGCACTTATTTATTTAGAATTTAGGGTCATTTATAATGTTTAGGTTGGCTTGGTTTGAGGTAATCATTTAAGTGGGAAAAGAACATTGGCAAGGGATATTTTACAAAAATATACTGGCCTCACTCCCTACTTTGGAACTATACATTAGCATAAGCATAAACACTTTAGTAGTATTTGTCAAAGTTAGACCATGGGTTAGAAAGAGGCATTGGCATAAGTGATGACATTGGACGGTTGTGTCCCTTAATAAAGGGCACATATATCCTATATAAATTGGTTACCATTCTTGTTGTAAGTGTGACACCTATTGAGAGATTTGATGTAAAGCCATTACAAGCTAATATTATAAGTACTACTTAAAGGTATGAAGGTGTTCCCACACACACATTAGATTTGTATACATTTTTTGTATCTACAAATATGTGTGTGTATGACTATTAGATTTGGCTATGTGGGTGTTCTTGTAAATAACTAGCTACTACTAACATGGCATATTATTAGTTTGTTAATTCATACATGGATCAATTTTAAATTTAAGATGGGCCTATAAGCCTTTACAATATATGATTACAAAATAAAATATCACAAGGTCTATCATGGCCAGAGTGAATGATTACGGATCCCTCCTCAGTTTGAATGGGGTCCACAAAAAGGAAACATTATTGAACATCCCTCCCTAATAGCATCTCTCTTTCCTAAGATGCTCATGCAAGTTAGAGACATCAAACTCACCTTAATGAAGACATTTGCAAATTGATACCTTGAATAAAAGAACCTAGAATCTATCAATTTTCTACATGATTTCACCTCTCAACTAAGAAGAAACAAGGCTACATAAATGGAACCACTATGTAGAAATCATAAAGTTATGTGACCTAAAATAAATGAAAATATCTTCACATGAATAAGTTACGGTCTCTAGGAATCCCCCCTCATAAATAAATTTAAATAAACTAAAAATGAAAGCTCACTCTAAGTTTTTGAGCATCAAAATGGAGGAATAATAAAACTACTAAATTTGAACCCCACACAAAACTTTGCACATAACTAAAAAGTGTAGATGTTTTTCTAAGATCCTTGATGGTTCATCCTATAGAGGCATTCTAAGATATGTAAATACTAATTTCTTCTACTTTGATTGGTGCAATTAGATGACACATTGGAGTTTGAATAACCTAAGAGTAACTTCTCTCATCTTTAAAGCCCAATTTTGAGAGTAAGTTGTGGTACCACCGTTTCTACCTAAAACACCATTAATGCATTAAGGTGATCATTTAAAGTTAAATACAACCTTATATCCTCTAAAATACAAATTCTATGTTCATATAAACATCCAAATGTTAGAATTCATAATACTTTCTAGAAACATTCTGAAACATACATTCACCACAATCATTTACAAAAAGAAAGAAAGAAGAGTGAAATAGAATAACATAAAAATAGATAAAGATAAAAAAGACAAATAGATAAAAGGAATAAGGTGTGGGTGTCCATAGGTACCCCCACAACCACACTTATCAAAATCTAATACAATGGATCAGTCACTAGGGGTATTTATAATGATATCAAATCCCCAATTAAATGCTAACCTCAAGCTAACATAAATTGAATTTAAGGTTAAATTATAATATAATGCCTATATTAAGCCCTTTCATCAAGGTTAACCATAGATATTGTTGAACCAATATTACTAAGGGTTAATATATCAAAACTTCTTGTAGGCTTGCATAAATATGCCTATAGGATTACATGAAGATGCATGCAGGATTGCATAGACAAATGCCCATAGGGTCACATAGAAAGATTCCCATAGACTTATTTATATAATGCTAGTAGGCTTCCATAGAGAATTTCCAAATGCTTGCATAACACTTGCCCATAGCTACATCAAGAGTGCCCGTAGGCACTTCATCATTATCGATCTTGGCCTAAGGTTAGATTATAAAAGTATTAACACCTCCCCATAATCTAACCTGAGTTGCCAAGGAGAGAAGACATTAGAGATGGTACATATATCCCCCTATAGTGAATTCTTGAATAGGCTAATGAATTTTGATATCTTCTCTTGCCAAAAGTACATGAACTAGATCAAACTCTCCATGAACAAGAAGTCATGACTCCACCTCTTGGATTAAGATGTTAAGATTTTCATGAGAATATCTTCAACATGCAATATGGTTACCATAATTTGTTCTCTAGTCTCAAGAGTAAATAGCTAAATCATGAAGCAATAGGTAAGTCTCTAAATAATCAACCTCAATGGCTAGAAAGGGGCCTATAGGAGTAAGGCATACCTTGCACTGACCATCCAAAATCTACTCTTCTTGTAGCCCAAATATTACCAATCACAATGCCAATAGGTTGTTGGATTTTAAATAGAAAACCCACTATAAGAGAGGGAAAGTGTATAGAAAGATAAATATAGGGAATTGAGATGTCTCAGATATAGTGCACATGATCAACTGTTATACCAATGCACTTAGTTGGAGTTAAATGTTTTGGTGATCCTTGAAGACATCAAACATTGAGTGTTGTGATAAAATAAATGACAGGAAATGAGCTATGAACTTGCGACCTTGTTGAATAAGGATTTTGATCCATACATGTGCTACATGTGGTAAAATTTACTAACCGCCACACCAATTATCCTGTTGGAGTTAATATCGCACCAAATATAAAAGGAAGAATGCCATTTGGGTTCATTTGGTGCTACATGTGGTAAAATTTACTAACCGCCACACCAATTATCCTGTTGGAGTTAATATCGCACCAAATATAAAAGGAAGAATGCCATTTGGGTTCATTTGGTACAAAAGTCCCACAACATAGTAATGGATCCTTGAACTAAAGTCACCAATTTATAGAGCTCAAAAAACTATGCAATCTAGAACAACAAACCCAAAACTCTTTTGTATATAAAATTTATGGCCTCAAAAAGTTTGGGCATATTATTAGTGAAAAATGTTTGAAAATTTAATTTTTAGACCTTAAAAAAATGATGGATCAATTGAAATATCTTGTCACCTCTTGAAGTACCACCTCTATTCCTAACTCTAAGTTTTGGGATCAATATATAGGAATTTTATAATTTACTATAAATGATTGGTAGACTTATACATACATACATACCTACATACACACATATAATTTTAATTAACATACCCAAACATTGGTTGTGTCAACTAAAGAACTCAAACCTTGGTTTTATTAATGGGCAAGCTCCCTAGGGCCATTGATCTAGCTACGTTTACCTAATATGCCTTTGCAATTTGGCTCACACAAAACCAAGATTCCTCCATATAACCAAACATTAACAAAAAAATGAGCATTTGTTGCACAAAACATCCATACTATTGTGTTTTAAATCGAATGCCTCAAACAAGCTAGCAAGCAATTTTTTCCACTATGACACTGGTGTGAGTATACCCTAAAATAGATGATGCCTCTCCTTAAAGAAGCACCAAGGACCATGGCAAAAAAATAGCATATTGTTCAAAAGAAAACACTGGTCGTCGAGTTTGGACGTAGGATGTCATGTTCATGATGCGCAAGCAAAATCACTATGCCATAATGCCTCTCCATTGAGACATTCCTTCTTGGGTAATTTTAAAGATATTTTTCACATTTATTCATCCATATCACTCAAGCACAAAAGAGATACAGATGAACAATGTGATTTTCTAAATATGAACCTTCTATTTGCAAGCTAAATAAATTAATAGCATAGTAGCATAGACAAGTTCTAACAAAGCTATCCAATTAAAACCTACTCAATGCCAGTACTAAATATTTCCCATACACATAGTTTGTGCCTTGACTTATCTATTTATTAATTTTTCTTGATTAAATAGAATATTCAACAAAATATTTCTATTTTGAAATTTCAAACTTTGGAGGAAAATATCTAAATTTATTTGGACACAAGGATAGGCATCCAAATGACAAAAAAACCAAAAGTGTTGAACTAGGACCCCCATAATTTTTTGCAAGGAATCCAATGGATCTAACGGTTCATCTATATTTCCCATGATTTTCCTTGTATATCCTTTTTTAATTGAGTGAAGTTGCTTCATATTGGATTTGATACCATGTTTTTTTTGCTTGATAAAAAGGGGTTGTACTCGGGTCCCCCACCCTTAACAAATTACATCTATCTTCTTTAGAGCTTGAGAGTTTACAAATAGATACACTTCTCATCTCAATTGAGATGCTATAGCTAGAAACCCACATCATTTTACATAAAATGTCTGAATTATTGATTTTTATTTTTTGGATCTTTTCAAATCTCTGTATGAATACAATTACTCCAAAATTTAGCATATTTCTTGAAATTTTCCTATAGCAGCCTTCACAATGCCAAAACTTCACCTCTACTATCTATGCCTTACATCTTAGTAGAGTAATATTTCTAAAATATCACACTAACATAGTCCGCTTTACCAAATATGGATTGCTAGTTTCCTTCCTGAAACACAAGTGCAACCACAAAAATTATAATAAATAGTCTAAATGAACACACATTATTGTTACAAAATAAAATAGATATTACCAATGGAAAAAATTAAAGTAAATCTTAATCATTAATTGATTTAGGCAATCAACATTTTTGTCAGTTTCAACTAAACTTTCTACTTCCTCTAACCATGGAAAGGAGATGTTAACTTAAATATCCTCAACCAAAATCCCTCTATTGGTTAGCTTATCTGCACATTTGTTTCCTTCCCTTAATATATGTGTAAACCTGATTTCTTCAAACTCTTCAGCCAGATATTGAATTTCTAAAATTATCTCTTGAATGTTCCATGGAACCTTTGCTTTCCTCAAAATTACATTTATTACTATGATAGAATCACCTTCCATCCAAAATCTATTCCATTTCATTTGTTTACATATTTTTAATCCATCTAAATCTGCCCAAGATTCAGCTTCATTATTTTTCTTAAATCCATAATTGAAAGCATGATGAGACAAAATCTCTCCTAAATTATTTCTAATTATTCCTCCTCCTATTGGTCCAGGGTTTTCTTTAGATGCTCCATCAAAATTCAACTTAACCCACTCCACATCTAATGGTTTCTACTTTATATTCTTTAACTTATTTTTGCTTCTCTTGTACCCAACATCATAATTCCATTTAATGACTTGACTCCATCTATCAAGACTCTACTTCCAAATTAGGGATTGGGTGAGTTGATAGGGTTGGTTTAGACTCCTCTATGGCTAAACATATATTTTTTTCACTACCTCTAAAATGTTTTCCTTTCCTTTCCTTTAAATATTCTTCTATTCCTTTCTAGCCATTTAGTCCAAAGTATTGTATCTTTTGATATATCCCATATTGTCTGTAAAGCCTTACTTTTATAAGTGCTCTACCATTGCTTTAACCAATCTTCAATTCTGCTATTCATCACCATGCATTTACCAAAAATATTAAGAATCCATTGCCATAGATTCCAGATAATTGAGCAATATCCCAAGAGATGGTCAATACTCTCCTCCTCATTATTACAAAAAACACATTTAGAGGGGCCATGAAAATCCCTTTTCTTAACGTTATCCTAGCATAAAATTCTTCTATGACCTACTAGCCAAACAAACATTTTGACTTTAGGAATGCTTGGGCTATCCCAAATATCTCTCCAAATTCTAGTGATATATTATTATGTTGGTGTTGAACATTATATCCACTTCTTGTTGTGTATTCTCCTAAGCTATTCAAATCCCAAATCAATTTATCCTTGGCAACCCTTAGAATAATTATAGTTGTTATCTTTCTTCTCAACTACCTCCTAGCATCAATATCTTGTATAGTTGTAAAAAAATATTCTTTCCATTTGTATCTTCCTTCTTGATCCTTGTACAAAATGTTTGAAACCCTATCACCGTATTTGTCTTGAAGCAATCTCATCCAAAGTTTTAAAACTGGATCTAAATTGAGTGGTTTTTTATCACACCAAGTATCCATCCAAATAGAATTTTTTTTCTCTAGTTCCCACCACCCATCTTAAACCTTTAATCATAAGATCATTAGATTTTTTTAAACCATTCCAAAGAGTAAAACCATTTGGAAGATAGAATGTATTTAATATGAAACTTGGGTCATTGGGATCAACATACTTGGAAGAATTATTTCCTATTGTCTTTGACTCTCTTTGTATAATCAACTGATAATTTTTCCCCTAAGAGCTAAGTTTGCATCCGTAAGAGCTCTTAAACCAAGACCTCCCCTAGTTTTGTCATTACACAACTTGCTCCATTTCACCAAATAAAATTCCATATTATCATGTAAACTTGACCATAAAATGGACCGCATAATAAGAATTAATTTTTTTCAACTAATTTTGGCATAAAATACAGACATAATATGTTGGAATGACTTGTAAGACTGACTTAATTAACTGTACTCTTTTTGCTAATGATAACCATCTACCTTTCCAAGCTGGAAGTTTATTTTGAACTTTACTAATAACTGGATTCCATAAATCTATCCTCATTCTCCCCTCAAACAAAGGCATCCCTAGATAAGTTGTTTGTAAATTTGCCTCCTCCATTTGAAGCAACCTATAAATTCTTGCTTTGATATTAGTAGGAGTGTTAAGAAAGTAAATTTTGGATTAAGTCCTATTAATTTTTTGCCCTGAAGCTCTTTCATACTCTTTTAAAAAAAAATTCAAAGATCTGGCCTCATTTATCCTTGCCCTTCCGAAAATTGTTGTATCATCTATAAATTGTTGATGGGTGATGTTATTGATGTTATTACTAACCTTAAGTCCACTTATAAACCCATATTTGTAAGCCTTATTTAAGTTCATACTGAAAACTTCTGCTATAATAATGAGCAAATAAGGAGATAGAGGATCTCCTTATCTAAGGCCTCTCCTGGATTTAAAATATTATGTCACTAACCCATTGACCAACATTGAATAAGAAACTATAGAGACACAAGATATAATCCATCTAACCCATTTCTTACCAAAACCAAAATTATCTAAAACTGCAAAAAGAAAATTCCATTTAACCCTATCATAGACTTTACTCAAATCAAGTTTTAATATCATAGCCTTCTCTTTTATTGAAGTTGTTGAATGTATAACTTCATGAGATACTATGATCCCATCCAAAATTTGTCTCTCTTTCACAAAACCTCCTTGCTCTTTTGAAATGATTTTGTCTAACAATGGCCTTAATATATTCACCATCACTTTGGAAATAATCTTATAAGCCATATTACATAGGCTTATGGTTCTAAAAGAATCAAACAATTATGTATCCTTATTTTTTGGAATTAGGGTAAGATAAGTTGCATTTATTTTATAAGGAATGAATTATTTTACCCTAGATTGTTCCACTGCCACCAATAAAGAATCCTTCACTATATCCCAATTATGTTGGTAAAAAGTTGTAGAGAGCCCATATGGACAAGGGGATTTATCCTTATTAAAAGAAAAAAGAGCTAAATGAACTTCTTCTAGAGTAATAGGCTCCATCAGTTTCCTATTGTCTTCATTTTTTATAATTGAAGGAACATCTTGAATAATTTTATCATTAAGAACTTCGGTCTCCTCTGAACCTAGAATATTATGATTAAACGACTTAGCCTCTTTTCTAATTTCACACTAATATACAATCCAAACCCCTTCTATTGATTTAATTCTACCAATTCTAGAAGAAGATCTCTATACTATAGCCATCCTATAAAAAAACTTTATATTTTTATCTCCTTTTAACCAGGTCTGTCTTGATTTTAATATCCAGAATTTCTCTTCCTTACTCAAAATATTATGATATTCACTAAGAAATTCCCTTTCCTCCGAGCTTGTATTATTTTCATCACCTTTTTGGAATTTTGAAAGTCTATCTTTTAGTTGTTCTTTCTTCTCAAAAATATTTCCAAAGGTTTTCTTGTTCTATTCTTTTAATTTAGATGTCATAGCTTTAATTGGTTTGGAAGAGCATACAACCCACCATTACCTAAAGAATTCCATGTTTGAGCTATCATATCAAAAAATTGAGGATGGTCTTCCCACATCCGCTCATATTTAAAATATGATATTATTTTGAATTCACTAACCACTATTTTAACTCTTATTGACCAGTGATTTGAACCAATCCTTATTAAGGTATTAATTTTAGCACAAGTTCCTTCATCTAGCCAATGATATGAGAGAATGCATCTATATAATTTTTCTGCTATTAGGTTTTGGTCTCTCTTGTTTTTGGTCCAAGTATAGTTGTCTTATTCAAACTCAACTTCCCATAGATTGTTGTTTTGAATAAAAGCTGAGAAATCTTTCATACTTTGGGTTGATTTCCTAATTCTCCCAAATTTTTCATTCAGCTTGGTAATGGCATTAAAATCTCCAATGATCATGAAACGAGTTTGTTGGTATTTACTTCTCATAAAGGCCTCAACCCCACTTCAAGCTTCTAATATACCTGATTGAGTTATAAGACCATCCACATTGATAAGGATGAAGTGAATATCAACAAAGTAGCAAGTGACTAAAGAGGCTATCCAATGCTTAGTTTTATGAATGGTTATACAAGATGTTCTAGAAGGATTCCAACAAGTTAGAATTCCCCCTACTGCTCCTTCAAAATTCATAGCATCCCATTCACATCTTGCCCAAACTGCTTTCATAGTTTTTGAAACTTCTTCTTTTGTTATTTTAGTTTCCTGGATACAGAGAATATCAGGTTTATTACTTAAACATAGGTCCCTAATACACCTATGCTTTGAGGGGTTATTAGCACCCCTTATATTCCATGATATGATAATCATGTCTCATTAGGGGCTTTTGGCCTCTCTTGCATATTCCAATATCATTTTGTTGTTTGGTAAAGAGAAGTTAAACCAACTTAGTTTGTGTTCCTTTCTCTATGTTAGCTCTTGCTTCCTTGGATCTTGCTTGATAATTTGAGGGTTTTCCTCTTTTTGCCTTGCCTATATTAGGAGTAGGTATTATTATTCTATTCCTCAATATTCTTTCACCTTTTTTTTCAATATATTTATCCTCTCTTGGCTCTATTATAGAAGCTTTTGACTTATCCTACTCATTTTCTAGTATTTTCTTATTAATGGTAGAGGTATTACCTTCTAAAAATGCATTTTCTTTACCAATTATTTCCTCTTGAATGGTGCATAGTACTTCAAGAGAGTCTTCAAAATTTTATGAAACACATTCCTTGGGTTCATCGAGAATGTTATTCCTTAAATTAGGATCATATTGAATAGACGGTTCCTTGCTAATATGTTGAAATTGTTGTTTTGTGTCTCCTAAGTTTTGATCTACTTTTTCTTAATAGACTAAAGCCTCAAATGAATTGGAATTTCTTCTAGTATCCTTTCTTATTGGTCTCCACTGTTTATTTTTCTAGATCTATTTTTTGGAAGTTGAAAACCATCTTTATCCACAACCATTTGTAAATTTCCCTTATGATTTTCTACAAATGATTATGTTGGGCTCTTCTTAGGGTATGGAATCTCAATATACCCCACCTCATGGCATATTCTACATATAAAATATATGTTTTCATAATATATAGTTTGGGTCCATAGCTTATCCCCATACTTAAGAATGATTGATTCTAGTAAATCTTTACTTATATCAATCGTGACCAATATTCGAGCATAAATAGCCAAAAATCCATCTTTTGTTGTATCTAAAATCTTAAGGAATTCTTCTTGAGTGTTTCTTAATGCCTTGAAGGTAATGGGTAATCCAAACATCCTAACCCAGACTGGTACTAGGGATATATTTATATTTTTAAGTGAAAATCCTTCATACCAATGGGTAAGGAAGAGCCTTGTTCTTGCCATAAACTAAGGACCCCCTTTTAGGATCCTTTCTTTTTTTTCCCTAGAAAAAAAATGGCTAGGAAGAAACCTTTGGGAAGAAATGATAGAATCACTCTTGGAGACTTCCAAGTCCTATCAATCTATTTTCTCAAGGCTGAAGCCCTTAGCCAATACCCATTAAATTTACCAAAAACTTCCCCATATTGGAGCAATGAGAATCTCTCTGATTTGTGCTCACTAACCTCTACCACTAGGGATGATTCTAAAGATTTAACTATAAATCGATCCATGGAAAGGAAACTAAAACTCAAAATATAATGAAATTTATCTAAAAATTCTATAAAAAAATATAATATTTGATAAAAACTTTATAAAATTTTCATGCACAATTTCTAAGATAAAGAAAGGGAAAAAAGAACTTAGCTGAAAAATTCTTTGTCCAGATAGAATTTCTTGCCTCGCTGAAGTCCTAGCCCTTCATTGCTCTTCCCATATTTCAAACCCTAGTTGGCAAATAATTGCAATTTCATTTTTTGTGACTCGAAAAAAATCATCACTGCCCTTGTTTCGAATGGTTGACTTCACAGGGTTGTATATCCCTTAATATTGATCATATTTTTGCATATGACTACTCATTTTAAAGCTATTTAAATTCTGCACAAGTTGGTACAAAAACCAGTTGAATTGGATAACTCTTTATGAAGATGTGGCTCCTAAAATATGAGATATTTTTCAAGAAAAAAAACCTAATCCTTCGCACTTTCCAATTTTGTTTTTAGCAATTTGAAAAATCATCACTACCCTTGTTTCGAATGGTTGACTTCACAGGGTCGTATCTCCCTCAATATTGCTTGGATTTTTGTATATGACCCGACTTTGATACCATGTTAGAATTCATAATTCTTTTTAGAAACATTATAAAATATACATTCACCACAAGTATATGCAAAAAAAGGAAGACAAATGAAATAAAAGAGCATATTGATGAAAATAGAGAAAGAGATAAATGACACAAATATATAGAAGGAATACGGGTGGGTTCCAGTAGGCACTCCCACAATCACATTTATCACAAATACAATGGACTGATCATTGGGGTATATATATTGATACCAAATATCCAATTAAATGCTAACCTCAAGTTGACATAATCTAACTGGAATGTTTAATTATAATATAATAAATGTATTAAACCCTTTAGTCAAGGTTAACCATAGAGGCCACTTAACCTATATCATTAAGGGTGAATACATTAAATTTATCCCTAGGCTTACATGTAGGGTTATATAGAAAGATTCATGTAGGATTATATATAGAATTAATGTAGGCTTATATACAGAATGCCCAAAGGATTGCTTAGCACTTGCCCGTAGGCTGCATCAAGAGTTCCTGTAGAAACTTCATCAGTGCTGACCTTGGCCTAATAAGGTTAGATTACAAATATTTCAACACCAAACTTGAAAATCAAATAGATGGATGAAGAAAAACAAATCAGTTTTCCATAAAATTTTCATAAACCCTTACAATGTCAATCTAAATCCTAATTTCACAATCACAATCTTAGAAGAATTACCACAAGAGAGTAACAAATCTTCAGTTGTTGATTTGAATATCTAGTTTTATAGTTACAACCTTGAAGGCATTATCGTAAGAGAAGTATGAAACTTTTAAATAAATTTTCATAAAAAAAAACCTAATTTAAATTCCTAGTTTTGTAGTGATAAGTTTGGAAGCATTGTTGTAAAAGAGAAATAATTTTTTTAAAAGGTTTTTGTTAAAAGTGTAGAAATTTCATATAAACATCAAATGACATTAGCTCAAACAGTTAAATTCCTCGACTTTCAAGGAGGATACCTAGGTTTGAATCTTACCAAGCGATGCATAATAGCTAAGTTGTTACAATACCAAGATGTAGTGATGATTTAATATGAGTGAGGCTTGTTTCAATTCCATATAACCAATTCTAAAAAATAGCAATGTCAATATGATGCCCTTATTGAAATATATAATCTTCCCACATTGGCCAAGGTTGATATTCTATGATGTATTATATTTTTGCAAGCATAAGGGTTAATAGTATATAGTATGATATGGGTTTTATTGTATAATATTTTGGGGCCATAGTTGTAAAGTAAACCTTGTACATTGACCTTAAATAATATGTTAGTAGTGTTTATGTAATCATTAAGGGGATTTACAGACTTCTTTCGATCCATTGTAGTGATGCTTGAATCAGTATTATGCATAACAATGAATATTAGGATTTTTGAAAATTAAAATTGATGAATATGGGGACCCTAGACGTTGGCCCATTCGCCCAAAAAATTTTAGGGGCAAATTTCAGTTCACCCCAAAATTAGAATACTTTTACCATTTAAATTTTAAATCGCTAACCTTCCCACCTAGATTTTGGACCTTTTCACCTTAAAATTATATATAATTTTATTAACATCAATAAATTCTTCTATTATACCCCTAGTATATATATACCTAATGTGATAGCAACAATTATACACATTAAACATTGGTTCTCCTTGATCGGCAACAAATAATTCAAAAAACGAGTAGCAACAAAGAATGGAAGCAGAGTAAAAGACAGATGACTGGTAGCAGAGAATAAATGAGACGATTAATAACATAAATGAGGGGTATTAGATCATAAATGGTAGACGATGGATAACATAATAAATAAAATATGCCCGATTGCAGAGAATAGACTACAAATGAAAAATGCTCGATCGCAAAGAATATAGTACAAACAAAAGATGCTTGATCATAGAGAATAAACTACAAATGAAAGATGCCTGCCTGCAGAGACTGATAGCATAAAAAAAGATGATTGGTAGCATAAATAAATATGATTGGTAGCATAAATAAATACAACTAATAGCAGAAGGGTAAGACAACTGGTGAATAATGACCGATAGCAGAAGGATGGAATGACTATTGAATGATGATAAATAGCAAAAGGATGACACAATTGGTGAATGAAAACCAATAAAAAAAGGTGGGATGACTGGTGATGATGATTGAAACAAAAGGGTGGGATGACTCGTGAATGATGATCGGTATCAGAAGGGCAGGATGACTGGTGACTAACGACCAGTAGTAGAAGGGGGACGACTGGTGAATGATAATTATAATAGAAGGTAGGATGACTAGTGACTGACGATCGATATCAAAAGATGAATGATTGGTGAATAATGATTGATAGGAGAAGTGGATACAATTGGTGAATGATGATTGATAGCAGAAGGACAAGATAATTGGTGAATGACAATTGGTAGTAGAAGGGTGGGATGATTGGTGAATAACGATCAATAGCCGAATGGTGGGATGACTTATGACTGATGATCGATAGCAAAAGTGTAGGATGACTGGTAAATGATGACCAGTAGGAGGGAACCACCTAGCAAAAGGGTAAGATGACTGGTGATTGACGATCGATAGCACTTTTATTTTGAAGTTTTTCTTTTACTTTTGAAGCAAGGAACCTTCTAGGAGGTGTAACTTTTGATCCACAACTCCATTTTTATTTTTTTTTAAACCACCTAGCTCGATGAGATATACACTTTAAATTGATCTATGATTGGTTTAGAGCTTGGTAAAATCCTCAAAAAACCCTTAGAAGACCTCCAAAATGAGCTCTAAAGTTGCTAAAGTGCAATACCTAAGAAAAACAAGTAGAGATCTAGTAAGGGTAATGTGTAGAAAACCTTAAAGGGTGCTAGATCTTGGCAACCTAAAATGATGGATCTGGTAAATATTATTATTATAATCTTTGAGACTAATCCTTATATAGATACTAAGTCTTATCACAAGAATAGATGACAGACAAGAGGTAGCAGGATTTCAAAACTAATTCATCCCATTTTATATTTTTTGGTGGAAAACAAAAAGACAAGTCACCATGTCTTCTATATGAATTTGGACACAATTTGCCTAGACTTCGAATCTAATTCACCCCATTTTTATAAATACATTTTTGGGTTGACCCCTTATACATAACCTTGTCTTGAACATTTGATTATCATTAGTGTTAGGTGCATAAGGGCATCCTATCATCTTTGTGTCTCCTCGTTTTATTTTTTTTTAACCTTATTTTAGTTATCATGATGCAGTTTGAGTGTTATGTTGCTTCTATTCTTTCCAATATTGTAAAATCCAAGATTGCTTAGCACTTGCTCGTAGGCTACATCAAGAGTGCCCACAGGCACTTCATCAAATTCGGCCTTGGCATAATAAGTTTAGATAACAAATATTTCAACACCAAACTTGAGAAACAAATAGAAGGATGAAGAAAATCAAAATGGTTTTCATAAACCTTACAATGTCAATCCAAATCCTAATTTCACAATCACAATCTTAGAAGCATTACCACAAGAGAGTAACAAATCTTCAGTTGTTGATTTGAATATCTAGTTTTATAGTTACAACCTTGAAGGCATTATCGTAAGAGAAGTATGAAACTTTTAAATAAATTTTCGCAAAAAAAAAACCTAATTTAAATTCCTAGTTTTGTAGTGATAAGTTTGGCAGCATTGTTATAAAAGAGAAATAAAAATTTTAAAAGGTTTTTGTTAAAAGTTTAGAAATTTCATATAAACATCAAATGACATTAGCTCAAATAGTTAAATTTCTTGAATTTCAAGGAGGAGACCTAGGTTTGAATCTTGCCAAGTGATGCATAATAGCCAAGTTGTTACAATACCAAGATGTGGCGATGATTTAATATGGGTGGGGTTTGTTTCAATTCCATATAACCAATTCTAAGAAAATAGCAATGTCAATATGATGCCCTTATTTAAATATATAATCTTTCCACATTGGCCAAAGTTGATATTCTATGATGTATTGTATTTGGGCAAACCTAAGGGCTAATATTGTATAGTATGATATGGATTTTATTGTATAATATTGTGGGCCCATAGTTGTAAAGTAAACCTTGTACATTGACCTTAAATAATATTTTAGTAGTTTTTATATAATTATTAGGGGGATTTACAAACTTATTTTTTTGATCCATTGTATTGATGCTTGAATATTTTATTATCATTAGTGTTAGGTGCATAGGGACATCCTATCATCTCTATGTCTCATTTTTTAAATATTTTTTTACTTTATTTTAGTTGTCATGATGTTGTTTGTGTGTTATGTTGCTTCTATTCTTTTCAAAATTGTAAAATCCAATATGGCTTAGCACTTACCCATAGGATACATCAAGAGTACCATAGGCACTTCATTAGAGCCACCCTTGGCCTAATAAGGTTAGATTACAATTGTTTCAACACTAAACTTGAGAAACAAATTCCATAAAGTTTTAATAAACCCTTAAAATTTTAATCCAAATCCTAATTTCACAATCACAATCTTGGAATCATTACCATAAGAGAGTAACAAATATTCACTTATTTATATGAACCCCTAGTTTTGTAGTTACAACCCCTTTCTATGTTTGTTAATCACTCAACTCAAATTCAATTCCATTCCTAGGGGTGTGTATGCTTGTTGGGTAAGTTTATGGGGTCAAGGGACATTCATCTAGGTGATGCTCATATTCTCTCCTCAATGTTCAATGTAGGCAGTTGGTGTTGGATTTAGTTTAAGGATATAATGGATGGAAGTTCAAAGTTTTTAACCCCATTCTTGATTTCTTTTGATACAAATGGATGTAGGATTTGAAGCAAGTGTAGGGTGTCTCCAAGGAGCACTTCCATATTCCATTCTAATAGTGTGGAAAGTTGTCTTGGTTATCAAGCATGTGTTTAGAGCATTGTGGCTAGTAGATCATGGGGTTGTATCTTCCTCCATTTTGTTTTGTAGCTTCAATAAGGTCCTAGTGAATACATGTGCATGGGGCTATAGGATGAATAGGGCCTTAGTAAAGGAGGTTTTCTATTTCCCTCCTAACTAATAATGACATTCATGTTAGCCTTTGCATGTGCCTTAAATTGTATAAGATGGAGTGTCACAAGTTCAATCCTCACTGATCCAATTAATTATTTTTTATTTTGCTTGTATTATACTATGGAATGAGCTATCAATTGAGGTGGTACTATGTATGTACATATATTTATATATAATCTAATGTGGTTCCCCATTAATTGATAACTTATTCCATATATAATACAAGCAAAGCAAGTGGTATATACATATATACATACACATACAAGAGATTAAAAACCCAACCCAAAAGGGATATGGGTCTCATTTGCATTTGTCACATAAAGTGAGTGGTAGATAGGTGGTGAAAATTAGGTGGCCACTTTTAATGAATTAGCATGACCCATGTGGTGAATTCCTTTAGGTGAGTAAATTCTAAGATTTGGATTGTTAAGTACTTTATCTATTTAATAGGTAATTGATTAAACCTTCATTTTGAACCTATTTTTCAAACTATCCAATTTTTGAGCTTTTTGTATTGGTAAAATTTATTCAAGTACTTGTCACAATAAAGAGATGAATTGGGACTTGATGGAATCCAAGTATATATTTTTACTTGAATTGACTAAATTACACTATATAGTCAACTCAAATATGTTGAATTTGTAATCTGATTCATGGCCAAGAGCCAACATTATGCAATGTACTGGATAGACCTAAGGGTATTTCATTGTGTAATGTATTTATTATTTTATAATATTTTATTATGTGAGCACAATGGGTCATGGTTAAGTGTGTTATGGATAAACCCTATTTAATATTTGTAGTATGTGAGCTTAGGTTAAACTCTATTATATTTTAGGATTTTTGGTATTGATATTATACCCCCTTACACTCCTCATTTCTTATCAAAGTTTTGTGCAGTATAATATATGGATAGTGATTGTTTTTGGTGCCCATGGGAATCTATCATATCTCTCTCTTTCTTTCATCCTTTTACTCTTTCTACATAAGATTTGAGTGGATGATTTTCTTCTATTTGTTTCTAGAAAATTTTGTGAATTCCAAGAAAATAATCAAATCATTATGGAATAAGAACCACAAAGATCTAATCCTTGATGATATTTTCTCTTTTAATTCTTTTTTAAGTATCCCTAAGAAGTTGTGGTTACTTTCCTTATGAGAAACCTCTTAACAAAGGTTTAGAATCCATGGAGACCAATTCTAAATGGTCTAAGGCTAGTCAAAGCCTCCAAACAAGGAGCTTCCTTGTAAATACTATAAAGTGGAAGGTCATCCTACGAGGAAGTGCATTGTGAGACTACAAAATATTAAATCTAATTTTAAGAGAAAAAAAAATATTGTTCATTTTTTTGAGAACATATTGGTGTAAGAAGCTTCCATTAATTGTTAGCAAATCACTCTTACTCATAGGTTAAGCAATTTCCTAGGAATGAAATAATATCTCAATAACATGCATATATCAATACTCAACAATGAACATCAAACACACTAAAATATTTATTGAAAAATCTACTATAAGCAATGCATAAATGCAATGCTTCTTCAATACATATTACAAGGATTTATCTTCAATATATACATACATGAGACTCTTTATATGCATATGACTCTTGACCTTTTCTCTCCTCAAACTCACAGGAGATCCAACTCTTCATATTTCCCTCTTACATAATAAATCTCACATATTTACATAAATATAAAGTCTCTCATGATTGCTCATAACTCCTCACTTCTAAACTTGACACTTCACTCACATAACTCATACTTACTAACATGACACCTCACACACATAACTCCACACTTACTTACATGACACATACTCACACTTAATAACATGGCGTATAATGTAGACTCACACCCTAATCTAAATTATTTACATTGTACCACATAATGTAATACCTACAACACCCCCTTGTATTACATTATTTGGTATGAAGACCTTTTGCCTTCAAGTGTCTTATATCTTCTTTAATTTTTGTCTTGATCTTTCTTTATTATCTTTGGTACTCCAAATTTAGGTATTGAATCTGATTTGCTAAGTTGATATTTTTACTTGTCATTCTTATGAGTAAGTCATCACAATATTACATTCCATTATCACTTGAATCCCATGTTTTGTTATTATTAACTTTGTTGTTGATGCTAACACATGTAGACTATAATGATTTATCGTCCTGTTTATCATTTGAGATTTTTAAATCAACATTGTCTGTATCAAAACATATGTATTTTGTACATTCTTTGTTTATACCCGAATTTATTTCTTGACAACCATTTTTTGTTATGTGCCTTAGGTAATTTTTGTCACAATTAATATCCTTCATCATAGGTTTGTTCTTCAAGTTGTTAATCAATTATTATTGTATTTAGAAAATTCAAGAGTTAGTAATGCCATATACATTATCTTACCTATATCAATAGGTAATATAATAGCACCTTTAGAATCTTCATTTGCTTCAATAAGTTTTGAACTTAGATAATTACCAAATGTTGTAAAATTTTCATCTTTGGCTTCTCTAAAAATTGATTGTAAGTCATGTGATTTAAATGATAAATTTTTGTTCTTCAATATTCTCTATCATGATTCGAGTGCAAAGTTTTAGATATTTCAACCTTTTCTTTCCATGATAATAATTTTGTAGTCTTAAAATTTTCAAATTACTTTCCTTTGTTGTGGAATCCCTTATTACTCCCAAATTAAAAAATTATTCTTTCAATTTCAATTTTTCTTTTTCTCCAATTCTATTTTTCTTCTTCACCTTAATTATTTTATTCCTTCAAATTCTTTCAATGTTTCCTTCAATTCAATATCTTTATTTCTTCAATTCCTTAGAACTTTCATTCTTTTTACTCTTCTTCTTCAATTTTCTTTCTTCAAATTTCAAAATTCTCTTTTTTCAAAATTTCACTCTTTAATATTCTTTATTTTTCTCTTCAATAATTCTTCAATTTCAATTTTTTATTTCCTTCAGTTTCTTCTTATATCTTCCATTAATTAAATTTTATGTCTTCACAATTCAATTAATTTCCTTCAATTTTCCTTCAATATTTCAAATTTTCTTCTTCAATTCAATTTAAATTTTCCTTCAATTTTTTCATTCAAATAAATTTCACTTCTTCATTAAATAATCTTCTTCTTATGTCTCCCTTTAATTCAATTAATTCTTCACTTTAATTAATTTATCTTCTTCTTTTATTTTTTTCCTTTCAAATATTTATTCTTATCTTCTTATATTTCCCATCAAATATCAAATATTTTTTCTTTAAAAAAAAATATAATCACCTTTCAATTCAATAAATACCTCTTATAATCTCTTCTTTAATATGCACCTTAGCATTAAAATTAAATAGAGGTAATATTTACCTTAGGTTGTGGCAATTCAATTTCCAATATTAGGGCTTTTAGTAAACTTGTGCATTGGATGTTTCACCTTCCAAAGATATCGTTTGTCTATGCTCATACTTTTACATCAATTATACTCTGTTTCCTAATGTCCTCTGATGACTCTATTGTTACAACCAATGACTCATCAAACTTGATTGACTATCAGACATTCTATTTTGCATTAAACTTTGCACTAATTTCCAAACTCTTGTGTGCCTATTGTAGTTGAATTCTACTAATTTTCTCATGCCTTCCTTCCTAGCTTCCTTTCTTTTGTCTACTTGATTTTGTCAGAAGCTAAACGTTCCACTCCCTAGATTTTCTTATTCCAACTCATCACACGATTCTCTTCTTCCATATTGACTTTGTTGCTACTCTTTCCTCGTTCATTGATCATATTCTCTATCACTATGCTCTTCCATAGGCACTTGCTCTCTCTTCAAAACTTGCACTCATCTCCTTCAACTTTCCTGATCTACCTCTCTTCCATTATTTCAATGTTGCTCTTCATCTTGTTTCTCTTCTTTCTATCCTGGATTTTTAACATGGTTCTCACAAATGAGGCTCTATTACCACTACTAGCAAATCACTCTTACTCACAAGCTAAGAAATTTTCTAGGAATAAAATAATATCTCAATAACATGCATATACCAATACTCGACAATGAACATAAAATACACTAAAATATTTATATAAAAATCTACTATAAGCATTGCATAAATGCAATGCTTCTTCAATACATATTACAAGGCTTTGTCTTCAATATATACATACATGAGACTCTTCATATGCACATGACTCTTGACCTTTTCTCTCCTCAAACTCATGGGATATCCAACTCTTCATATTTCTCTCTTACATAATAAATCTCACATATTTACATAAATATAAAGTCTCTCATGATTTCTCGTAACACCTCACTTCCAAACTTGACACTTCACTCACACAACTCACATTTACTAACATGACACCTCACACACATAACTCCACACTTAGTTATATGATACATACTCACACTTAATAACATGATACATACTATAGACTCATAACCTAATCTAAATTATTTATATAGTACCAAATTATGTAATAATTATTGTCATCTCCGAGCGCATCTCGTCTGGGAAATAGAGATGGTGTGGCATCTATACCTCGCATAAAGCAAAACAACAAGAAATGCCTATGGGAAAACCTCTAGGGTTTTTAATTGAGGTCATCTCCTCATCAAATTTTAACTCGATGTGCAGTGATATCCATGAGCTAAGACCAAGGTGTGGGTGATTGCAATAAAATAATAAAGAATAAATTAAATGTGCAAAAAAGTAAAGCCCTAAGCTATGGAGGTGATGCACCAAAGAATTAAAAGAACCCCCAATTTTTGACTGCAACAAGTGACAATTGAACATGAAAACATCACCTATGGCTAGTGAACACAACCAAGCAAAACACACCATCAAAAATCAATACAAATCAAGGGAAGAAGGACAAAGTGAAATTAGTCATGGATTTTATTAACCCATTGAAATGATTACAAGTCAATGAGGCCTAGAGCATTTGATTCTCTTTATCCATGAGAAAAGGCTCAGGATTCCCTTATTATAGTAGGAAATAATGGTGAAAGTAAGATCCCACAAGGTTAGGTGTTTGACATAAGTAAACAACTTCTAATTTCTTTTACAATAAAATTGGGCTTCTTTATAAGCTGAGAGGAGGTTGTCTTCCTTCTAAATATCTATGCAGAAGATCTACAATTATCCTATATTCTTGCAGTTGAGAAATTCTTCTGTAACTAGTGCAATGGTAGCTTCGAGGTCTCTAGATCTGGGGCCATAAATATGGAAAGCTTCAAGGACTTCGCATAATTGATGTGGATGACTAGGCTCTCTACTATTGTGTCGGGGTGGCTACACCATAACTCTTCTACTATGCTTCTTCTAGAATACATCACTCTATTGGTGTAGTGGACATGGCCTCCCTGAGTGGTGTAGATGGAAAAGGTAGGCTCATGCATATAGTGGGTAGTGTCCATGACTGGCATATGATTGGATATAATAGAATTGGCCATAAAAGTCAAGCTTTATGACCACTGGTGGATATATTATTTTAATGCCCTCTTGCCTACTCTTTGTTTGTGTGTGTGGTTGACATGTGTTCCTAGATGGAATGAACCCTCCTTGGTACAATGGCAAGCCTTCTCCTTAGGTGTTAGTTCTTTCCTCTTAGGGGATTTCGATTGGATACCATGTGTATATCTTTGGCTTCAATCAGGGTCCCTCCTTTTTTGGTGCCTCTTTGGACAAAAGGACCATGTGGGTTGTTGGATTGAAAATCAAATGTCTGTGGGCCTTTGTGGCCTTGTTGTCTTGATTTGGGTATTTATGGAGTGCTAGCAATAGATGAAAATTCAATTATTAGCATGATTTTTAGCTCACCCACTTTTTCTTGAAACTTCTTTCTCTCGACCAAAGGCAAGAAGCACCTTTTTGACTAGAGACAGGAAGCACCCTCTAACAACAAAGCCTCGACTAGTTCCACTTATGACTGATCTAGCTTGGAGTAAAGTGAGGTTGTAGGGAAAAATTCCCTACAACTTTGACGACAAGTGGGTATTCAAAATCAAGTATAGTGCAGGTGGAACAATTGATAATCATAAAGACCAACTTGTTGCAAAGGGCTATGCTAAAAAATAAGGCATTGATTATGAAGAAACATTTGCACTACTAGCAAACATGACTATCATTCATGTTCTTTGTGCAATAACAACTCATTTCGTATGGAAGCAACATTAGATGGATGTGAAGAGTGCCTTATTGAATGGTGATCTCAAATAAGAGGTGTACATGGTTCAACCTAAAGGTTTTGTTGTTGAAGGGCAAGAGAAAATAGTTTGCAAATTGATAAAATCCTTGTATGGGTTGAAATGGGCCCCAAGAGCTTGGTACATCAAGATTGATAATCATCTATTGCAACACAGATTTAAAATAATTCTCTTAGATGCAAATCTATATTTCAAGAAGGTTGGTTTTAAAACAGTGATACTTGTACTGTATGTTGATGATTTTATCATTGCTACCAGTTTAGATGAGATGGTGGATGTTGTGAAGAGTGACTTGAAAAAGTCATTTGAAATGATAGATATAGGACTTCTACATTATTTTCTTAGCTTGGAAGTTTTGCAAAAGAATAATCACATCAAGATTAAGTAGACAAAATATGCCAAGGCACTAATAAAAAATATTAGATGATAGAATGTAAACCCAAGGCAACTCCAATAGAACCAGGGTTACATTTTTCTAGATATGACTAATCACCTTAGGTATCTAGAACTCTATCAAAAATTTATTAGGAGTCTCATATATATAACAAAATCCAGATCAGATATTAGCTTTATTGTTAGCTATCTTTCAAGGTTCATTCAAGAGCCAAGGGTTAGTCACTTAAAAGCAGCAAAACAAGTTTTACGCTATGTTCATGGAATAGTAGAATATGGCTTGGAATACAAGAAGAATGATAAGTTCTTCTTACAAGGATACACGAAATCAGATTATGTTGAATCTCTAGATGATAGGAAATCAATGTCTAGATATATATTTCATTTGGGATTTGGACTTATCTCATGGTATAACAAGAAGCAACAAGCAATTGCACTTTTATCCATAGAGGTAAAATATCATGTCGTACGAGGAGCTGTGTGAAGTGATATGGCTACATCACATTATTTCAAGTATGGGTCTTTAGAAGAATCTTCTAATACACTTAAAATGCAATAACCAATGCATTTTGAAACTAGTCAAGAATCCAATATTCCATGAAAGAACAAAGCACATTGAAGCTCAGTGTCACTTCATTTGAGACGAAGTTCAAAAACACAAGATCCAACTCTAATACATTCCCACCAACAAACAAGTTGTAAATATTTTCACAAAGGCACTTGTATGTGTCAAATTTGAGTTTTGCAACTCTCTATGCATTCCAAATAATGTAATAAGGAGGGGATGTTAGGATATTTTATTTATTACATTATTTAGTTTTTAGAAAATAAATTAGTGCACACCAAGTTGGCAATCTAGAAGCCAACATGCACAATTTAAATTTAGGAATGAATATTTTGTAAGCCAAAGATAGCTTACATAGAGAGCCTAGATAAATATTAGTTAGGATTTATATACAGTTTGTGTAGTGAACCCAATAGAGAAAGATTGATTATAATGCTAGAATAATAAAAAGGAATCGCTTTTATTAAGGAATCGTTGTTGTATTGTATGGGGAACCCAACAATTAATTAATAATTATATTCTTCGATGTCTATAACTTACCAATGGATTGCCTACTTATACGCAACATAGGGTGCGATGTAAAGACATACCTATTCATATCTCTATTAGTGATTATAAAATAGTGAAGGTTAATTATAATTATTGTTAGGAATAGGGTCCTAACATGCCACCCTCCTTAAAAAGAGCTTTGTCCTCAAAGCTCAAGGGGAGGAGCTTCGTCCTTTGTTTTCCAAGATGCATTTGCTCATGTTCTTGCACAACTTTAATGTTTTTTTTTCGTAAGCAAGGATATCGGGAAGGGGAAATTGTTAGTGGTGGATTGCCAAGAGAAATAGGAGAATCTTCCTTAGGATAATTGTGATGACGATGGGAGGAGAACCTGTGGGGGTCCTTAAACACTTCAAAATGATGCCTTAAAAGTGGTGGTATTACTTTTGTATCTTCCTGTTGTTTCCTGGGAGAGTCAACGGGAAATGAGCGTGTAGTGACCTTTTTGCTTTGTTTTCGGATAGGTTTTACCATTTGATGAGAACTCACTATTTGTGAGGAACTTGAGGGTAGTCTATTTAGAGTGTATTTCTGACCTTCATTGTTCACTGTATGGATGTTTACCTCAACCTTGCTTGGTCCACTGATCACTTCTTGTACATCGACCTTATTGTCTTCATTGTGGTGAGTAGGTGCACTGGCCGCTTCAGACACAATTACCTCATCTGCTTGCTCTATGGAGAGACAAGGATCAACTTCCTTCAATAAATACAATGTTAGTGTAGCACATTTATGGTGGGGTCCAAATTGCTCATCACAATTATCGCAAAGACCTTTCGCTCGTCATTCCTTCATTTCCTCAAAGCTGAGACGTTTAATTGGTAAAATTCGATTAGGTTTGGTGGTGGTGTAAGTAGTTTGTGCCTTCCCAATAGGTGTTTTTCCTAGTCGATGTTGATAATTGAATTTATCTTCAGCTAATTTGGCCAATCCATAGGTCTGCATCATGGTATAGGGATTGAACCTTGTCACCTCCATTCGAATTTCCTCTTTCAATCCACTAATGAAGCCATTGATGAGAATTGATTCATCACCTGTGTTGTGTTTGGTGATATCCTCAAACCGTGTTTGATACTCACGCACTGAAGTGATTTGATGAAGGTTGATGATATTAATCGGTGAAAGCAGGTTGGTGTCATGAGATCTTCCATCATCGATCATTTGCGTAGTCGTTGTTTGGAAGTTGTCATTAATTTGCTTTTTGGAGCGACGACGGCTAGGCAGCGGTGGCAGAACAGGAGGTGCAGTGACGGTAGAGCTCAGGGTGGGGAGCAAGGATGGTGGAGCACCGATGAAGAGGCTCGGGCAGCGAAAAGGTGAATGGCTCGGTGGTGGAGTAGAGAGGGGCCGAGGCGGCGGATGAAGCACAGCTCGGGTGGCGATGGTAGGAAAGGTGCTTCGTTCGACAGCGTCGACAGTGAATGCTTTCGTTCGACAGTGATCGTAGTGATTGCTTCTTTGTCCATAGGTCTTGTATTCGGGGAACGAGAGGAAAGAAAGGAAAAAATAATTTCCTTCAAGTTTTGGCTCTGAGAAACTAAAATTTGACCGTATTATCTCTTTTTTTTTTTAATACTTTGTCTTTCCGTCACCTGAAACTATACGCCGATGCCAAAATTTATAAACCTTATAAAAACTTTATAATATAATTTTTTTTTTTTTTGCTCGTCAAATTATCCTTGATGTCATCGGTTTCTTGTAATATCCGTCGAAAGTTTCAGATGTCGTCCAAAATTATTTGAAATACGTAGCTCGCTATATCTGGTTTGGAATACGTTGCTCGTCGTCTGAAGATTGTTTCACCAATTGATTTGTCAAATTGATTTGTCTGTGTATGTTGGGGTTTTACAACCGAAGGCTCAGTATTTCAAAAATTTGTAAGATATATCACTGGTTTGGTTTTAGATTAGTGTGGAAGCGAGAGAAACCAGAGAAAGGAACAGCTCTGATACCAGATGTAGTGAACCCAATAGAGAAATATTGATTATAATGCTAGAATAATAAAAAGGAATCACTTTTATTAAGGAATCATTGTTGTATTGTATGGGGAACCCAACAATTAATTAATAATTATATTCTTCGATGTCTATAACTTACCAATGGATTGCCTACTTATACGCAACATAGGGTGCGATGTAAAGACATACCTATTCATATCTCTATTAGTGATTATAAAATAGTGAAGGTTAATTATAATTATTGTTAGGAATAGGGTCCTAACAGTTTGTTTCAGGCTAATCTTAGTCCATTTTGTTGTATATAAATTGCTATTGAATAAAATATTTATCGTTTGCTTCCAATAGGGTCTACCAACAAAGTCTTAAACATGCCAATGCAGAAAGGTACATCCTGCTTTTTGAGGTTGGTGACTTAGTACTCAAAGAGAATAAAAAGAAAAGCAATGCCGAAAATGATCTCAAAGGTAAATTTGAGCAAAATTGGATAGGTCCATACATCATAACTCCTAAGTATGAATAAAGTGCTTATGTCCTCACCACACTTGATAAAAAATAACTTAAAGAACCAATGAACATAATGCATCTTAAAAGATATTACATCTAAGTTTGCATTAGTTGCTTGTTTACCTTTAGTTGCTTATCATTGCTTGTATCTACTTGACTTCATGTTTGCATGAGCTACCTATTTGCTTTTGATTGTCTGTAATTGATTTCTTACATATGCTTGACTTCATATCTACATTCATGCATGTGCATGCCTCTACTTAGATTACCTATTGCATATCTTTTCAAATATTTGTGATGATATCTAAATGATGATCCTAGATAGGATCGCTTACTTTTCCTTTACTAGGTGACTGATGTGAGTGGATCCTCCCTTGTTCCATCTCATAAGCTCTTCATCAAAGCTTGCTCAACTCAACTATATGTATTCCATCATGTAATATTATCTCTTCATATCTAACTATTGTCTGAAAAATTAACTTCCAACTATCATTTTTGTCATGTCATATGATGAATACTGTAAGTTTCATAAATATTGATGACAAAACCTTCTATATTTTTAGCTTTTATCTCTACATATTTTAAACTCATCTTTATCTTGTCATATTATGAAATATGCAAGGTTTATAAGTGTTGATGGCAATATCTGACATCTCTCATCTTATCAATTTCATGAGTATATTGCTTTTGGACTCATGTAAAATGTTGGATGGACTCAATGGAACATTCACTTATCTATATAGGATCATCAAAACAACCCTCATCACACACTTGCATGAAGGCAATATGTCTCATATCCATAATAGATTCCTCCTTTTTTGGGGGGTAATTTTGTTGTCACATCAATCACACCATAAAGACCTCTATAACATTTATCTATAAGCAAGTCCTCTTCATTTGGCATATCTCACAAGTCGTCTTGGACATCTATTTTAGACATGAGTCTACAAATAAAAAGTCTTGTGTGATATTTTTCTATACGCAAAGCAAAATTCCTTTAGACATTTGTTTTAAGGTAAATTTATCAAAGCTATATTAGACATGCTTTGGGCAAAGTTAAAATCAAAAGTCCTCTAGAAAAAGCTAAAATCATAAGTCTTTAGGGCAAAGGTAAATCAAAATTCCTCTAGGAAAATCTATATCATAAGTGCTCTTGGTAAATTTATATCAGAATTCCTCTAGACAAAGCAAAATTAGAAGTCCTCTAGGAAAAGCAGAAATCCTTTAAGCATTTGTTTAAAGGCAAACACTTTCTTTTTATAACTTTAAATTAATAATAAAATGATCCTTAAGCATTTGCTTATGGGTACCAAAAATAATGTACTTACCTTTTGAATCTTATATAAAATTCCCCCTTGAGGAAAATATTTTATCTTTAGTTGTATATGTTTGTATATAGTTGTGCATACTTTGTATCATAACAAGCTAACTAAAGTTCCCCTAGGTAAATCTTAAAGTTAACCAAAAGATCTCTAGGCATAGCTAACTCAAGTCCCCTAGACAAATATCAAATCTAACTAGAAGACCTTTAGGTAAAGCTAACTAAAGTCTAAATGGGAAAATCTCAAAGCTAACTTAAAGACCTTAAGGCAAAGCTAACTAAAGTCTTGTTGTCTGCACTAGTAATTGCAATTGAACCTTTGGTGGATTAGTGACATTGGTAGGGATAAGTAAGGTCTATTGTTGTGTGGAAGGAATTTGGTATTATTCAAATTATTGCTATTAATATTTCCAAGAAAGATACCCTCACCATTACTACCCACCTGACCAAGAAAGAGCTCTTGGTTGTTGATTAATCCATGGAGGCTATTACAGTCCATTAGATTAATATCCTTATAGTTTAAACCATGGAGGATGATTGGAAGGTCACTGATAGCCTAGAGGTGTCCAACCATATGTGTTCATGGGATGATAAAAATGTGTTGTCCCATGATTCATTCCTATTTGTGATGGGTTTCTTGGTCTTTGGTTGTTCATAAAATAAGCCTCTCAAATTTTCTATGTTTCTAGCTGGAATGTTTCTTTTACCCCAACTAGCTATAGATGCTTATTTTATGATTTTTCTGGAAAATGTTGTAGACTTCCACTTTGTCTAGAGGACACTCATGCCTTGTGTGCTTATTTTTGCATTTAGAGTAGAAAGTAGTCAAGACTTTCTTGCTTCCTCTTGTTATTTCTTAGCCTAAAATGCATGCAACTATGTAGCAAGGGAAAAAATAATATCAGTTTTAAGGTCTTCTAATAGATTCCTTGATTTTTCCTTAGTTATTATTAATGAAATTTTTATAAATGTAGCCAGACTAGCCTTAACATTTCTTCCTTTCCTTATGGTTGATTTGGAGTAATTTATGCATACTAGTTTGATTTCAACATAGTTCTATTGATAAATATTTCTTCCTAACATTAGATTTAAATCCTTTATACATTAATCTTGTATCCCTCACAGGAAGAAAATTTCCAAAGTCTAAGGGTCCATGGTTGCATATTTTGATTGTTGGAGATTAAACTAAAAATACTCTAAATATGTTGGAGAATATTACATTATTTGGTACATGACAATGGACCATCTTGGTACAATATTAGATTAGGTATGTGTCTTATATTAGAGTGTGAGATTATATTTCATTTAAGGTAATAATGTGCAGGAAATGCACAAGATTCATGTAATTAAGTGTGCAAGTGTTGTGAGTGTGGATGTGCACAAGCGTTCATTATGTAAGAGTGCATGTGTCCTTAGAATAGGAAAGTGAAGAGTTTCAAAGAAGAGTGAAGGTCAACAATGCTTCATGTGAAGAGTCACATTCTATTACATATTTATGTTAAAGCATTATAATTGTTATCAAAAATGCATAGCACATAGCATACATTAGTAGACCTGTTGTGGCTGATCCACAACACACCCCAAAATTGGGGACCCACCTTTTTGCATGCTTTCAAAGAAGACTGCAGTGGCCCAGATGCTAAAAAATCAAAGGAAGAGCAAAATACAACAAGAAAAAGAAGTGTCGCGATATCGCGACATGTCGCTCCGTCGTGGCCAGAAATGAAAGTTGTCACGATTTCGCGACATGTCGCTCCGTCGCTGCTCAGAAATGAAAGTTGTCACGATTTCACGACGTGTTGCTGTCACTGCTCAGAAATGAAAGTTGTCACGATTTCACGACGTGTTGCGCTGTCGCTGCTCAGAAATGAAAGTTGTCACGATTTCGCGACGTGTTGCGCTATCACTGCTCAAAAATGAAAGTTGTCACGATTTCGTGACATGTTGCTCTATCGCTGCTCAAAAATGAAAGTTGTCATGATTTCACGACGTGTTGCTCTATCGCTGCTCAGAAATGAAAGTTGTCACGATTTCATGACGTGTTGCGAGAAATGAAAGTTGTCACGATTTCATGACGTGTTGCTCGATACCAGCAAAATGGAAAAAAGTGTCACGATTTCATGACATGTCACGTTTTCATGGCTAAGAGCAGCAGAATGCATCATGAAGAGAAAATGTCATGATATCATGACGTGTTATGAAATCACGGTCGAAGGCGGCAAGAGAAGAGTCAAGGCAGAAGATGTCACGATATCGCGACATGTCGGAGTTTCATGACCTGGAGCGAAATGAAGAATGAAAAAGTCACGATATCGTGACATGTCATTTTACGGCTCCAAGCGAAAAGTGTACGGAAGGAAAAGTTGTCACGATATCGCGACATGTCACGATTTCATGACCAAAGAGATGAAGGCAAAGATGAAAAGTGTCACGATTTCATGACAAAAGAAAAATGTACGAATGAAAGTGTCACGATTTCAAAAAGAAAAGTGTCACGATTAAAAAGATGAGAAATGAAAAGTGTCACGATTTCATGACATAAAGAATTTACAAAAAAAATCCGATTCACAGTGCATAAAAATGTCACGATTTCGCGACATGTCTTATTCTGCATGAAGGTAGACAAGGTTGGAAAAATGTCATGATTTCGATGACATGTCTCATTTTGTGCATGATGGTGGACAAGGTGTTGAAAAATGTCACGATATCAGCGACATGTCTCATTTTCCGCGATGAAGAAGAGCAAAGCTGCATACATAAAAACGTCGCGATATCGTGACATGCTATTTTTGGTCATGATTTACAAGGGGCTATTACAAACATGCAGAGAAGCACGAAACACGTGGCATAAAGGTGTAAGGGCTACAAAAGCGTTACAGTTCACAGAGAAGATCAAACGTTTAGACATCGAACAGAAAGTCAAAGACAATGATGAGACGAGGAATACGAAATGATGCAATCTGGGAAATGAAACGAAGCATCGAGTGAAGCAGAGAGCCACACCACAAAATTAAAAGTAGAAGCACAGATTGGTACAGGGGTCGAAAACCGCTACGAACAGTGTTGCAGAGCTGAAGTGATAGGCTATTCTGGACCTGCTTTTGGAGCGTTTTCCTCCACTTGTTCTGGTTTTGATAAACTGGAAGTTTCTGTTGATGTAACTGATATATTTTTAATACAAAAATTACAGAGAGTTGCATTTCATTGGCAAGAAAGAAGGAGTTATTTTCTGCATGCTAGATTTAATGTTCATTTTTCCCTTTTCGGATTTTTAGGCTTGTGGGTGAAGTTTAATACAAGTTTTCTTGGTTGCTTCATGCAAATGTCTTAATCTGAAAATCACAGTTAAAACCCTAGAAACCAGCACTTAGCTTATCTGGATTATGCATGTTTGCAGGTTCAATAGGTTAGGTTGTATGCAGAAAACCTCATATCTTCGGTCTTGTTGAATAGGATTGCAGCCTTCTAAATAGACTTTAGTTTTAGTTTTTATGCGTTTTATTTTCATTTTCTTAGATTCTCTGCATTTTTATTTTCCAGAGAGATTAGCCTTAGTTTAATTTCTTGTTATTAAAATAAAACACTTGAAAATCTACCGAAATTGAAGTTCACATTGAATTCATGAACAATCATTCAATCTCAGAATAAAATAAATCACAGTGCCCCTTGTTAACGGTTACTTGCAGTCACTAAGGTATTCCAAGCATTCAAATTGAATAGTATGTGTACAAAATGCTAACATAGCGGAGACCTTGGAGAAATTACTTATTGAATTTCTTTGCAAGAGGGGATTTGGAGCTCAAATCCTATTGGAGAGTGTGTTTTCACAATCGGGTGAAAATACCACTCAACAGATTGGCGCTAGAAGGAGGGCCTGATTTTGGTTTACTTTATTTTGATTTTCATACAGAAGTAATGTGTTTTTTGGTTCGATTTCTTAAATCTCATTAAAGGCTAAACTGCAGCATTGTTTTTGTGTTGCAGGTTTTCTTGGAGATATCGAGAGTTTCGTCAGGCAGGCTGGACCCACCGCGCCGTATCGCGACTAGGTCCCAAACAACTGGGGAAACCATATTCCATGACCTGACACTCACTGGTACTCCCAAAAATAAAACCAAGCAAGCTGTAAACCTACCAGTCACAAAAGATCTTTTTGCTTCAGGAGCATCGAGCGGACCTACACCGGTGGTATCAATTGCCACTAGCGTACCTATCGTTAGTACCATTTCCACTGCTCTTGTAGGGTTGTCCTCATCAATTCTGAGTCAAATGGCCCAACCTCCAGCAGCTCCTTGGTACGGAGCTAATAATATTCCTTTGAATATTGCAGGGGATATCCATGAAATCCCTAAAAACATAGAAATATTCTTGCCCAAATATAAACCTGATGGTCCAAGGACCGCAGAGGAGCATATCCAGGCCTATAGGGACGTTCTGATAAGATTGCAAGTCCAGCATGAAGATGTGGCTTGCAGACTCTTTCCCATGAGCCTAGACCCAGTGGCCTATGAATGGTATATTTGCCTACCTACGGGTTCAATCACTTCATGGACACAAATGGAGAACGCTTTTGTCAATCAGTTTAGGTCACCTTTGGATCCCGCAACCATTTACAATCAATTCATTACATGCAAAAGGGGCCAGGGTGAACCAATCAGAACCTTTAATCAGAAATTCCAAAAATGCTATAATAGAGCGGTTCGGCATTTTGCCATAGATCCCGTAGTGGCCTTGCAAATATATTTTGGGGCATTGGATCCCATGACAGCAATGTTTGCAAGACGAAATCCTCAAGTCACCATGCTCGCCTTAGCCTACAATGAAGCCATGACCATCGAGCAGCAAATGACACCACAGGGCTATGGGTTTCCCCAGATGCCTATGATGGGACAATATGCTCCATATGGTCAAGCTCCCATGGCAAATCAGATCATGGCACCGCAAATGCCAAGCATGAATGCTTTCCCATATCAACAACCATATCCACCAGCACCTGCCTATGCGCCCATTCCCATCCAACCGATCACATCCATTCCACCCATTCTCGCATTTTTGCAAAATAGTCAATCGACTATGCAAGGAACCAGCCAGGTTAATTCTCAGGCTATAGTTCCTTTCCCAAATCCAACTCCGATCCAAAGTGTAAATCCATACATGAATCAAATTCCTCAAAATCTGACTCAAATGTTAAATCAAGACCCCACCAATTATGCGAACCCAACGGGAACCAATAACAATGTAGCTCCACCGAAGGAGATTTATTCGGATGTTGAAGAGCTCAAGAAGATAGTTCATAAACTGAGCAATGACATGGTTCAAAAATAGAAGTATGAGTCCCATCCCCCTCACTCAAATCAAAATTTTAACAATAGAGGGAGACATTGGAACACAAAGCCAAACAATGGAGGAGTACCTGCCCCCATTGCCAATCAACTAGATACTTCAGCAGGACCTAGTCAATCCAGTTCCCTTTTGAATCTTTTTGATTTTGCATGGGAAAAGGGGTGCAGATTACACAATACAAAAGAGCACAATGAGAGGAATTGTCCTGAAATCGCTAGATACACTCATTGTCTCCAAGCCCAAGTAGATGACCTGGAACTTGTGCCAAATGAGGGTCCACCCCAACATCAAGATGATAACATTATGGTGGTGGAAACTTTATACCGTCAAGAAGGTGAGAGTGAGGAAGAAGAAGATGAAATTTTGGAACAGGAGGTGCAAGCTTTTCGAGAGTTTAGAAAGGGGAATCACGGATATCATTTGAGAAGTAAATCTAAAGCCCCTAAAACATCATCAACACCACCAAATAACTCTATCCTTCCTCCGGATACTAAGGCGAGATAATAATCCTCCTCCTCCACTTGGAAGAGAAATGTCTAATGACGCACAGAAGACAGCCAAACTTGAAAGAGCAAATTATGACATAGTGGGGGATTTAAGGAAATCTAAGTCGAGCCTTTCATTTTTAGAGGCGGCAGATTGCCTGGCCAAAAAGAAGCATTGATAAAGGCTCTGAACTCACCTAATCAAGTGTGGAAGGGAAAGGAAGTTGAGTCCCATTTGATTTTACGAAAGGAGAGACGGGATGTCCCGCCATTCCTATTGACTCTGAGAATTGCTGGTAAAAATTTGCATAATTGTTTGGTGGACACGGGTGCCACGAGCAATCTCATGCCTTCAGAGATATGTCAAATGCTAGGCCTACAGCCTGTTTCATCCAAATGCAAGGTTTTGCAATTGGACCGATCTGAGGTAAATGTGATAGGGACCCTATATGATGTCAAAATTCAATTAAATTCTGAACCCAGGGTCCAACAAGTGGTCGACATTTTGGTCGTTAATATCCCAAGTAGATATGGAATGCTACTTGCAAGGGATTGGATGAAAACTTTGAACGGCTATTTTTCAACCGATTGCTCACATATGTGGTTACCCTGGAAAGGAATTGCAAATCAAATCAGAGTGGAAAATGAACCGAGGCTTAAAGAAATTGTAACAGAATATAATAAGCCAAATGAAGTTCAGTTTTCTGAGCCAGATTTGGGGGTTTATGCATTTGATATTGAGGAGGCTACTGAAGAGCCTAAAGGGGAAACATTTCACGGTAGTGCTCTTGAGGAAAATGATGACATATGGTTGCTTAGGTTTGATGGATCCAAATCTAGACAGGGAGCAGGAGCCGGAGTCGAGCTCACTCGTCCAGGAGGTAAACCTTTACTTGCTGCCTATAGGTTACAGTTTCCTTGCACGAATAACGTGGCAGAGTATGAAGCACTGATTTTTGGTTTACAACTGGCGTTGAGCAAAGGGGTTAAATGCTTGAAAGTATTGGGAGATTCTCAACTGGTAGTCAAGCAGATTAAAGGACAATATACATGCCGCGACAAGAGACTGAGCCTTTATAGAACTAGGGTAAGAGACCTCATTGAGGAATTCGACGCTTTCAATATTGCCCTTATTTCTAGAAAAGGAAATCGCATAGCAGACTCTCTTGCAGTCGTCGCAGGTATGTTAAATCCAGTTGATATAAAGAGGTGTAAAAAGTTCTCCATTGAATTGGTTCCTTGTCCATCGATACCTGATAATGTCGAGAATTTCCAAGTTTTTGAAAATGACAGACACATATTCAAATTTGTCACGAACTCAGGTGTTTTTGAAAACCAGGTGATTGATGAGGAGCAAAGATGGCAAGAAGAAGAAGCAGAAAACGAAAGTAAAACTACGTATCGATCCAACAAAATACCAAAAGACATAGTTTCATTGGAGAAAATGTTCGATACGGGATACAAGGCTAGAAAAGAAAGAAAGGTTCCACTCCCCAAAGATGCATGTGATCTGATTAATCTAGGGAGTGCAGACAATCCACGGGAAGTGTATATCGCAAAGGCATGTACAGCTGAAGAAAGAGAAAATATAATACATGCACTAAAACACTACGTGGATTGCATTGCTTGGAATTATAACGAATTGAAAACATACAACCAAAACATAATTACACACACCATTCCTTTAAATCCGGACTCCAAGCCTTTCAGGCAAAGACAACGAGTTGTTAACCCGCTATTGGAGCCCTTGATAGAAAAGGAGGTCAAGAGATTATTGGAAGCAAAGATTATTTTTCCTGTTAGGCACTCAACCTGGGTTGCTAACCTCGTTCCAGTAAGAAAGAAGAGCGGAGAGATTAGGCTATGTATAGATTTTCGAAATCTTAACAAGGCCTCTCAAAAGGATAACTATCCATTGCCATCCATTGATGAAATTTTACAAACAGTGAATGGATCTGAAATGATGTCTTTTCTTGATGGATATTCTGGATATAATCAAATTCTTATTCATCCCAATGACAGGATGAAAACAGCCTTCACAACCAAATGGGGGACATTTGCCTTCAGAAGAATGTCGTTTGGACTATTAAATGTTGGTGCAACATTTCAACGCGCCATGGACTACGCATTCAAAGGGCTTATAGGCAAGTGTATCATTGTGTATGTGGATGATATTCCAGTATTTTCAAAGAAAAGAGAAGACCATGTCAAGGATTTGAAAAAGGTTCTTCAAAGATGCAGAGAGCATGGAATTTCTTTGAATCCCAAAAAATGCATCTTTGGAGTAACAGAAGGAAGATTACTCGGTCACATCATTTCAAAAGAAGGCATATCCATTGACCCAGAAAGGATAGAGGCTATCCAAAACTTACCTCTCTCGGGTAGTAAAAAGGAGTTGAGATCTTTCTTTGGGCAAATTAATTTTGTGAGGAAGTTTATTTCAAGCTTCGCTGAGATAGCCAAACCGTTGAACCAGATGCTCAAGAAGGATGTAGATGTCAAATGGAACGAGGAAAGGAAGGTGGCCTTTCAGCACATTAAGGATGCCATTTCCAGAGCCCCTGCCCTCATAAGTCCAAACTATGCTAAACCTTTCTACATTTATGCTTTCGCATCGGAACACTCTTTTGCGAGTGTCTTGACCCAGAAAGGTGAGGATAGTGCAGAAAATCCCATAGCATTTTTAAGTGCTCCTTTAAAAGATGCTCAATTGAGGTATTCCATCCTCGATAAGCAGATGTACGCACTCTTTAAAACGGTAAAAAAATTCCGACATTACATTGTGCACAGCAGAGTTTTTGCCATTGTGCCTGACCCTGCTATCAAAACCATGTTTTTACAGAACGAGCTAGGTGAGAAAAGAGGTAAATGGATTTCTACTATCCAAGAATTTGATCTTGAAATCCAACCCATGAAACTAGTTCGAGGACAGGGACTTGTGAAGACGATTGCTGAGAATAATCCACAAACGACATGCCAATATGCAAATGCAGTATACATTTCTAAAGATGACTGGTATGTTGACATTGTACATTTTCTATTAAATGGTAAGTGCCCATCTAATTTGAATTCCACTCAAAGAAGGGCTTTAAGACTTAAATCTGCTAATTATCTGATTAGATCTGGTGTTTTGTACAGGAAAAATCATGAGGGGATCTACCTGAGATGCCTGAATAAAGGAGAAGCTGCCAAGGTTCTGCAGGAATTTCATGGGAAATATGGAACTGGCCATGGTGCGGCAAATGCTACAATGCATCAAATCCTGAGAGCAGGATACTATTGGCCTCACATTTTTAAAGATGCACATGCTCATGTACGATCTTGCCACATTTGTCAAGTAGCGGCCAACAGAGAAAGAAATGCAGCCATGCCATTACAACTTGTAGTTGAGATGAGACCATTTGCACAATGGGGATTAGATTTCATTGGGGTTATTAACCCAAATTCTTTTGATTCCCATAAATTCATACTAACAGCTACAGATTATTGTACAAGGTGGACAGAAGCAGTTCCTACAAAACATGCCACTACAGATGTTGTAATAAGATTTCTTGAGGATCACATCATAACAAGATTTGGAATGCCCGATTCTATCGTTAGTGATAATGGTAAAGCTTTTATTTCTACACAATTTGCAGATTGGGCATATGACAATAAAGTGAGTTTAAAATTTGCATCTAATTATTACCCTCAAGGAAATGGTTTGGCCGAATCCTCAAACAAAAATTTGTTGAATATCATTAAGAAATTACTGGAAAAGAACCCTCGAGATTGGCACGACCAGTTAAAGTTTGCTCTTTGGGCAGATAGGACCAGAGTAAAAGAATCAATAGGGAATACCCCCTATCATTTGGTCTATGGACAAGACCCGATATTTCCTGCAAACTTGAAGCTGCAAACCTTGCATTTCATGCAAGAATACTTGGGGACAGATAACCAAGTTGAAGCCAGATTAAGTCATTTACTGCACCTTGATGAAAAAAGGGAGGAAGCCATGATTCACATGAATAAACACCAAGAGGTTGTTAAAATATGGTTTGACAGAAGAGCTAAAATCAAGTCCTTCAGGATTTCAGATTTAGTCTTATTGTGGGATAAAAGACATGAAGAAAAGGGGAATCATCAAAAATTTGATTGTCTTTGGTTAGGCCCTTATCAGATTTCAGAAATTCTAGGGAAAAATACCTTCAGGTTGAGAACTTTAGAAGGGAAGGATCTGATGTTACCAGTTAATGGGCATGTTCTAAAGCATTATTTTAGCCCTTAAGCCATAAGAGATTGATATTATACTTTTCGGTTTTGGTATGGATTTTCAAATTTTGTTTTGGTTTGTTTTAGGATTGCTAGTCTAGTTAGGATTTAAGTTGTGTGTTTTGATTTCATTTGACATGTTTTGGTTTGTTTATATACAAAAAAAAAAAAAAAAATTGAGATGTCAACTTATGCCTAAGACTAGGAGAATATGAAACATTGGAATTATGTTGTAGAAGCTCCACAAGTAACACAAACATCTTAAATAATATCGTTTGAATCTTGTGATGCATGAAGTTGTTAGTTTCACACATTATGGTAAAATAGATGATGTATTCCCTCCACAGTTCAAAAGAAGCAGTGCATTCATATCTCATGCCACATTCCACATTGCATATACATGTCATCTTAGTTACATTTTCATTTCATGTGCAATCATTGAGAAGGTGTCGAATCCTCTTAGGATTATTACATAACATATATTAAAAGGATCCTAAGGTTGGGAACTGATGCCCGAACTATCTTGAACCAAGCACATTCTATGCACATTAAAAAGAATCTTGAGCAAAATGGTCAAAACCATACTTGGATGAAAAGGTGAGGTGAAAAGAATATTTCATGTCTGTCCTATCATGCAACATAATCCTTAAAACAATGGTTTTTACCACTTCCATCAAGCTTAAAGTCTAAAACCAGAGTAGTAAGGATAGGATTAAATCCTCATCGTACTTAGGTTGAGGATCCAATTCCCCAAAGCTCTGATTTGACCCACATGGAGTAGTAAGGATAGGGCATAATTCTCATCTCGCCTAGGTTGAGAATCTGATTCCCCAAAACTCCTATGTCTTATTTCATCATAAATCTTGGATTGGAAGGATCGTACTACATGTCCTCTGCAAAGGATGGGTAGTCATCCCAAAGGTCCAAGAAATAAAATTAATATTTCCCATTTTCATCTCAATATTGGATTGGAAGGATCGTACTACATGTCCCTAGCAAGGATGGGTAGTCATCCCCAAGGTCCAAGAAGTAAAAAATTAATATTTCCCATTTCATCTCAATATTGGATTGGAAGGATCGTACTACATGTCCCTAGCAAGGATGGGTAGTCATCCCAAAGGTCCAAGAAATAAAATAAAAAGAATGAATGAAGCCAAACCAAGGGATTATGGGGTTAAGTATGCTCATGCGTGGCAACATGTCTTGTCTAAAAGCAAGACCACTGATTGCTCATATGGATAGACTAGCCTGACCATCTCATCCATAACAGGTTAAATTATTTTGTTCAAGATGAGGTAATGAACTCCAAATCAGAATAGTAAGGATAGGGTTAAATTCCCATCTCGCTTAGGTTGGGAATCCTATTCCCCAAAGTTCTGATTTCACTTACACTTGCACATGGGTTCAAGATGGTAGTGACACATAACCAACTTTGGGATCTAGTAAATTAATTTAGTAGACATATATTTGGTCCTAAGAGGGTTTGACATCTTTAATATGTTTGTCCATGATATTAGAAGGTTTGAGCCTTTATAAAGCGAGGTTGTTACATCTCTAGCATCTTCATCATGCATCAAATCCTGCACAAATCATTCATAGCCTTGCATACAAATCATAAGTGAAACTGACAATGGAATGTTGATCAAGTTCAAATGATAGGGAATGAAACACATTGCACACACCGAGCTGATACTTAATGATTCTGATGTTTCATGTATTTCTGATCTATGGGCATTTGTTTATATTTCTCATGTGCTAATGCGGGTTTCCAAGTTTGTATACTTCCAGGTTGGGTTCTCACCAAAATGCTCGGGAGCATTTGACAGCAGAGTCGCCATTTGTTGTGGCTGATCCACAACACACCCCAAAATTGGGGACCCACCTTTTTGCATGCTTTCAAAGAAGACTGCAGTGGCCCAGATGCTAAAAAATCAAAGGAAGAGCAAAATACAACAAGAAAAAGAAGTGTCACGATATCGCGACATGTCGCTCCGTCACGGCCAAAAATGAAAGTTGTCACGATTTTGACGTAAGAAATGAAAGTTGTCACGATTTCACGACATGTTCTTCCGCAAAATGAAAGTTGTCTGATTTCACACATGTTCGCTAAAAATGAAAGTTGTCACGATTCACGACATGTCCAAAATGAAAGTTGTCATGATTTCATGACATGTTCCATCGCTACAAGCAAATGAGGAATGAAAAAGTGTCACGATTTCGCGACATGTCACGTTTCGTGGCTAAGAGCAGAATGCATCATGAAGAGAAAATGTCATGATATCGTGACGTGTTATGAAATCATGGTCAACAAAGAAGAGTAAAAGATGTCACGATATCGCGACATGTCTAAAAATGAAGAAGAAAAGATATCGTTTAAAAAGCACAAATTGAAAATGTCACGATTTCGCGACATGTAAAGAAATCAGGTCAAAAAAAGAAGAAAAGTCAAAATGTCACGATTTCGTCACATGTCTTATTTGTGCAAAAATAAAATGTCATGATTTTCATGACATGTCTCATTTTTGGCGGACAAGGTCGTGTGAAAAATGTCGCGATTTCGTGACATGTCTCATTTTCGATGAGGTAGAAGAGCAAAGCTGCATACATAGAAATGTCGCGATATCGTGACATGCTATTTTTGGTCATGATTTACAAGGGGCAGTTACGGAACATGCAGAGAAGCGCGGAACACGTGGCATAAAGGTGTAAGGGCTGCAGAAGCGTTACAGTTCACAGAGAAGATCAAACGTTTAGACATCGAACATAAAGTCAAAGACAACGAAGAGGCGGGGAATACGAAACGATGCAATCTGGGAAATGAAACGAAGCGTCGCAGGGCAAAGCAGAGAACATTGCCAGAAAGTATAAAAGCAGAGGCACAGATGGGTACAGGGGTCGGAAACCGCTGCGAACAGTGTTGCAGAGCTGAAGTGATAGGCTATTCTGGACCTGCTTTTGGAGCGTTTTCCTCCACTTGTTCTGGTTTTGATAAACTGGAAGTTCTGTTGATGTAACTGATATATTTTTAATACAAAAATTACAGAGAGTTGCATTTCATTGGCAAGAAAGAAGGAGTTATTTTTTGCATGCTAGATTTAATGTTCATTTTTCCCTTTTCGGATTTTTAGGCTTGTGGGTGAAGTTTAATACAAGTTTTCTTGGTTGCTTCATGCAAATGTCTTAATCTGAAAATCACAGTTAAAACCCCAGAAACCAGCACTTAGCTTATCTGGATTATGCATGTTTGCAGGTTCAATAGGTTAGGTTGTATGCAGAAAACCTCATATCTTCGGTCTTGTTGAATAGGATTGCAGCCTTCTAAATAGACTTTAGTTTTAGTTTTTATGCGTTTTATTTTCATTTTCTTAGATTCTCTGCATTTTTATTTTCCAGAGAGATTAGCCTTAGTTTAATTTCTTGTTATTAAAATAAAACACTTGAAAATCTACCGAAATTGAAGTTCACATTGAATTCATGAACAATCATTCAATCTCAGAATAAAATAAATCACAGTGCCCCTTGTTAACAGTTACTTGCAGTCACTAAGGTATTCCAAGCATTCAAATTGAATAGTATGTGTACAAAATGCTAACATAGCGGAGACCTTGGAGAAATTACTTATTGAATTTCTTTGCAAGAGGGGATTTGGAGCTCAAATCCTATTGGAGAGTGTGTTTTCACAATCGGGTGAAAATACCACTCAACAAGACCTCTGTTCTATATCATTTCAATATTTTCATGAGCATTTTCAAGTGATTATTTTGTGAGTATTTTTGAAGTTATTTTTGAGTTATACTTGTGTGAGTTATTATCATTGTTGAGTATTTTATATTGCAACTTTATATTTGATTATGTGGTTATTTACTTTAAGTGTTGAGCATCAAAAGCTATCAAAATAGTCCTCCAAAGTTTTAGCCTCCTTTTGAGTCATTCTCAAGGCCTCATCTCTAGCATCTCGTACCTTACAGTAATATTGGTACTTTTGTAAAAAAAATCTCTTCATTGCTTCCCAAGTACTAATATTTTTAGCTCCTAATATCATAAACCATCTTCATGTTGCATCTTTTAATATCGCAACGAACAATCTTAGTTTCTATGGGCTAGTCCTATAGTCATAAGTAGGGTAGAGAACATTAAATTTAAATAGAGAGACATTAGAATCTTGAGAGACTAGCCCATGAAATGTTGGCAACAAAGATGGGGGATATTTTTTATTTTGATTTCTTCCTTTGTTTCCTGAAGAGGAAACTCAAAGGTATTGGTTGACTTTTGCTATAATTATTCTTGTAATATTTGATTAGCCCATGGGGCAAATAGATGTTACCAATGTCTTGTTCATTATTCTATCCATGGAAAATTGGTGTGCGTGTGCATCTCCTTGTTTAATATTCTCCAAAGGATTCCTCAAATGTTTCAATTTCATTGATTATGTATATTTTTCTCTCGATATTTGTTGCTAATCATGATCTATAGGTTGAGCAAATTTTTGAATTTGATTTTAATATTTCTAGTTATACTTTCATTTATCAAAAAATCCTTTTTAATGTAACGTCCTTTATTTTCCATTAGTTGGATACTTTCCTAAGACATACAACCTATAAATGCAATCTACCATGAAAACACTTTTGTATAAAATAGTTTGTGGGAATGTCGATATTTTTACAAGCTAAGTGTTGGAATATATTACATTATATGGTACATGTCAATGTACCACCTTGGGTACATCCTTAGATTAGGAGTTTGTCTTAGATTAGGATTTGAGTATTTACTTTATTTAATGTAATAAATGCACAAGTGTTAGAATGTGCAAAGTACTTGATGATGTAAATGTGCATGTAGTCCACATGTCCATGAGTCATAGAATAGAAATATGAAGAGTCATATGTAGGTGAAATACCAAGAGATATATTTCTTTGTATATAGACCTTTGATAGAGAGAGAGCAACATATATAATTGTAGATAATAGAGATAAGAAGAGAAAGTAGATACAATGTAGAGCATGTATGGATTATGGAGTGTTTGAGACCTCCATTATACACATTGTACTATTTTCATGAGATTTCAGTAATGGTAGTTTTCTGAGTTATTACAAAAGTTACTTATTAGTTTCTCCTGTATATTATATTGTCATTATCATATAGTTAATATTGCTTGCTCATTTTAGTTCTTGTGATTACATTTCCTTAAATATATAGCATCAAAAGCTAATAGTGGTATCATAGCACAAGGTAGATTGATAGGAGATAGAGATATCCGCAAGAGATATTGAGAGGAGATAGGAAATCTCATTTTTAGAATTTATGGAATTGCTATCTGGCTAGAGTCTTTCCATGGAGTTGCAAATAAATTTGTGAAGACTAGGACTCAACATATATATCTTTCCACTAGATTGAAGGATAACTAGTAATATTTATTGATTTATAGATATCTAGATATTTGCATGGATTTGCTTGCTACTATATAAGTTTTTTGTTGCAAAAAAATAGTTCTCAAAATTTGAGAAGCTTCCTACAATGGATAGAGAAGAATTTCATCTTCGATTGCCTGAAATTCTATGTGCTTTCCTTGTGTAGGGATTAATTCTTTGTTGCAAAAAAAGAGAAATTTAATATTGAGGAGAACCAAGGAGAAAATCTACATAGAAGATTCCAGATTGAATATTGAGAAGAGATAAAGAGACCAAATGAGCCCTGTTGAATATTGAAGGAAGAAGAGACTCAAGGAAAAGATTCCCATAGAATATTAAAGATTGGAGAATTAGGAGATCCAAGAAGGAGGTTCTCATTGTCATACCCCACCTTGGTAAGACTTTTGCCTAATAGACTATGTATTGATAAATGACTAATTGATGCCTAGTTTAGATGCTTTGAATGATTATGCATTATTTATATTGATTTATCTTTGAAGAATATGGTATTGCTAATGTATTGTCAATGTGCAACACCAGGTACATCCATGGGTGGAAGAGGTAGAATTGACCACCGAGAATGGGGTACTTGAAAAGGGAAGTGATGATTTAGGCAACTCAGGGTAACATGAATGGCTACCCTCATATAGGTATGCATTATTGCTTTTAAGGGTTGTTATCAGAGATCTAGCCACCTAGAGCCAAAGTTGGTAGCCTAAAAGCTATCATAAATCCTCGGTTAGGATAAGTGACTAAGTTAATGATAAATCACCCGCCTTGTTTTGATGCATATGATTGTTCAATTTATTTACATGTTTGTTGTAAGTAAGAAGATTGGTGAAGGAACACCTTCGAAAAAGGACTAATGGATATAGAGGATCCATTATCCTAAGTCCATTTAAAAATACCATGTTAATGGCTGATATTAGTATGAGTATTTTATTTAAATAATAGAAGGTTTTTGTTTAATAGAAATATTTATGTTTTCGAATAATAAAAGGTTTTTATTTAAAAGAAATATCTATGTTTTTAGATAATAAAAGGTTTTTATTTAAAAGAGAAATTTAGGTTTTAAATAATAAAAGGTTTTTATTTAAAATAAATATTTAGATTTTAAATGATAAAAGGTCTTTATTTAAAAGAAATATTTAGATTTTAAATAATGGAAGGTTTTATTTATTAGAAATGGACTAATTTGAGGCTATTTTTTTTGTTGGATAATAAGGGGTTTTACTTGGGTCCCCCACCCTTGACAAATTACGACTCTCTTCTTTAGAGCTTGAGATTTTCTAGATGACAAATATTTGAATTCTTGATTTTCATTTTCTAGATCTTTTCAATTTTATTTATGAATACAATTATTCTAGAATTTAGCATCTTTCTTGACATTTTTCTATAACAACCTTCACAATGCCAAAAATTCACCTCTATTATCTATTAGTAGAGTAATATTTCCAAAAATCACAATATCATTGTTTGCTTTACCAAATCTGGATTACTAGTTTCCTTCCTCATTGAATTCCTAGCCCTTCATTACTCTTCCCATAATTCAAACCCTAGCTGACAAATATCTGCAATTTCATTTTTCATGACTTGAAAAATCATCACTACCCTTGTTTCGAATGGTTGACTTCATAGGGTTGAATCTCCCTCAATATTGCTTGAATTCTTGCATATGACCACTCATTTTAAAGCTATTCAAATTCTACACAAGTTGGTCCAAGAATAAGCTAAATTAGATAACTTTTCACGAATATATGGCTCCTAAAATATGAGATTTGTTTTAGAAAAAACCCTAATCCTTCGCACATTTTTTGTTGTAAAGAGGGGGGAAAACCACCCCAATACCTGTGGGTTCCAAACCCACAAGCACACCAAAGACAAAAATAGGGGGTTTTAGTTGACCCAACCTTCCACCCAACAACCCGACCTATTGTTGCACTACACTCAACAACCTAACCTATTGTTGTGGTTCCCTCAGTTGATCCAATATCAAATAAACATTCCACCCAACAAAGGCCATCCTTCCATGCTCCTCTAGCCTAAGCTACCTTCCACACTCCTTCAACCTTCCACTCAATATCTCAGCCTTTCGCTACAACTCCTTCAGTCAGCCCAACCTTCCACACTCCTTCAGCCTTATCGACCTTCCATGTTCCTTTAGCCATCTCAACTTTCTACCCAACATCCTAGTCTTCTATAGTAGTTCCTTCAGCCAGCCCAACCTTCCACACTCCTTTAGCCAACCTAGCCTTCCACGCTCCTTCAACCTTGACACTCCAAAGATCAACTCATCATTTAACCTTTAACACTCCTTTAACCTCCAGACTTCTATGCTCCTTCAACCTTTAGATTTATTGATTTTTAAAGCACCAAACCAGTTTCTAGGCCCCTTAGGAGGTAACCTCACTTAAAATTGAGGTGAAATATTTTGAAAGAGGAGGAAATATTTTTTAAATTCAAAATATCTCTCTCGACCTCCTGGGATAACGATGACATTACTTCGGTTGTTGGCTTTCATATTGAAGGGAGACTCTGAGGTTTGGTGGGTGAATCCCTTACCCTTCCCTTATTAGAAGGCAAAAGAAAGGATTTTAGAGGGAGAAAAAAGAGGAGATACGCATAATACGAAGGAGAAAACATCCTGGGGAAACAGATCAAAGGATTTTTTAGGAAAAATCAAACAGTTTGAAGGAAGCTCATACTCAGGTTGGAAAGCTTTAAACCAAATAGCTTAATATTTTATAAAAGAAAATAAAATATTTATTATTGTGTTGTTCTCTAGTATGTCTTAAAAAAAACTTCTATTTCAAAATTATAAGTAGAGTATATCTAGATCTAAGTGTTTTTTTAATGTCATGCTTTTTGAACCTTGGTATGCTGGTTGGGCAAGCTCATTGCCCTGGTTCAATGGGTAGGGGTGTTTCTTCTTCTTTTGTTATCGCCTTTGTACCATGATCAAACCCTAGAGTCTTAGTTTCATCTTATGTATGCCTGTGGGGATTTAATTCTTCATTAGGAGTTTTTTAATTCTTTCAACTACGTTCTTCATCCTTTTAAATTTGTTGTGGAATTGTTGACTGCATTTCTAGTGTAAGTCAAGTTTGGGGTCTCTGGAGGGGTTAACCAAGGCACCTTTTCTTTTCCTTTCAACTCTCTTAGTCACTCACCTACTCGGGTATTATTTTCCTAGCATCAGCTAACTTCAAATATTCTATGCTTGAGGACCTAGTGGGTTGTGCAATATTTTTGAGCTTCCTTCTAACATTTTTTGAACAATAACACTCTTTCTCCTCTGATGTTTATGCAAAACTAGTGCTTGTGCACGTCGAAGATTTCCTAAGTAGAGGGAGGGTCTATTTTCATTTCATTGTAAGACCTCTGCTTGGCATGATCTTATTTTAACGTGTTCCTGTCCTCTCCCACCACACGATGATTTCAGTGGCTTGGCCATTTAGTTCTCCTTCGTGGATTCATCGGGAGGCTAGAATCTCAACTAGCATAGCCCCGTTCGTGAGCGTTCTCTACCTAGTTCCACCATGGGAAGTTATCACACATTTGGCGTGTGGGGGTGCCATGGCATCTCAAATAAAGGATGTCACATTGTTTGAGTAACCACCAAGCGGTGGTCACGAAAACCACTGCTTGGCAGGTGGGGAATGATATGTCAATTATCAACTTAGTTGTCGTCCCGTTCGTCGATTTGTGTTGTTTGTGTAGTCCTCATAATTTTGGTCATCTATTAGTGAATGTAAATGGTAGGTTTTCTTGGATTTTGGGCCACTTTGTGGATAGCGAGGCTTCGTTGTTTGTTGGTTTATTGATCGAGTCACTGATCGTGCTTTAAAAGAGCCCCCTTTTATTTCGATAATAATTATTTTTTATTAGAATCTTTGGTTTAATTAAATATTTTTAAATTAGTATTAATTAAAGGACTGATTTAAATGGGTTTAAATTAAATGATTGATTTAAATGAGTTTATTTGATATTGATTTAAGAGTTGAATGAGTTTTAAATTAGTATTGATTAAGGGATTGATATAAATGAGTTTTTAATTAGTATTTATTTAAGAAATGATTTATTTTAAGTATTAATTAAGGTAATGGGAACTTAATTAGTTAAAGAAATGATGTGTTAAGTTTTTAATTAATTAAGGTAATGGGACCTTAATTAGTTAAAGAAATGATGTGTTAAGTATTTAATTAATTAAGGTTATGGGCCTTAATTAGTTAAATAAAGGGAGTTATTCGGGATTTAATTAATTAAGATTGGGGACCTTAATTGATATAAGATATGGATTATATGTTAGAACATTGAACCTTTTATTAATAAATTATGGTATATTGAATCACCCTGTAGACACCCAAAAGTCGCACATTGTCCCTCTCCCCATTTCCATGGTCAATCAATTTGCAAAACCCTCAAAAATTGCATAAATTGGCTAAAAACACTATTCATTCATCAAAATCACTATTCATCATCCTTAGCCCCTTTGGGCTAGCTAAGCCCCTTCCTACGCTTAACCCTAGGTCCTCATGCGACCTCATCCCCAACTCAACCAAGGTTGAATTCTTCACCATGGTCAAAAAGCACTTTATGCTCAAAAGTCAACATTTTTGGTCAAAACATGCTTTATGGCTAATCACATGCTTAATTAAATCTAATCCTGATTTGATTTGAGCCTTCCACCTCACCTAGTCTACTTTGACTAGCCTAGCCTTCCACCTCACCTATTCTAGCCTATCCTAGCCTTGCCACCTCTCACCCAGATATTTCTCCACCTCACACTCCCCTGGGTCATAAATGAAAGATGGAGACTTTTGCACATAAAAAGCAATTTTTAATTGAAAGATATTTCCAAAAGGTGTTCATTAATGCCTAATGGATATTTTTAGCAAAGTCATCATTATTTGTGGATGGGTGAGGGATTCTCTCACCCAACCTCATTTATGAACCAGGACACCTCAAGGGACACCTCTTAGGTGGACACCTCACCATTGCCACCTCATAGGGGACACCTCATCCCCTCCCTCTCACCTTGGCCAAGTCTATAAATAGAAGGTCATTTTCACATTTTCAAAACAACCAACTTTTGCTTACCGAAACTCTACCAAAATCACTACAACCATTTGCATCCATCATACATCCATCACACAACCATCATACACCCATCACAATTGATTTATCACTTTCATGATGTTTCCTTGTGATTGAGACAGGTCAATAATCCCTCAAAAAGTGCACTTTCTGAAGGTGACCCACACAAAAATCAAAGAAGCAACTACTCCAGGACAACCAAAAAGTCACCTTGCATTCGTAAAAAGGATAGGTTCCATGACCCCGTGCAACCACCCTTCAACGTTTCATCACCCCATGCGAACCTATGCTATAAGCACCAGAATCATCGAATAAGGTAAGTATAGCTTAATTTAGTGTTTTTATGTTATTTTTAATAGTTATTTTCATGTTTTAAGCATATTTAGTGAGTCTTTTGTCTTCATAACCATGGGGTTTGACTGAGGTAGACCCCCAATGCACTAACAAGATTTTAGTTAACATGTTCAAACAAGAACACATCCAACCAGTGGTGGCACACGAGCAAGAAGCCCACCTACACTAAGGAACACAAAGAAGATGAATCTTGCTACCTTTGTACACATCCAAAAGGGCTTCCTTAGGGAAGACCCCATTGTAGCCTTCAAGGAAAATTTATAAAAGGATATCAAATTTGTAACCCCTTTTATGATTTCAATAACAAATGCAGTAGATTCTATAATATTGAATGAGTGTTATAGCATCATTTTTGTTGGTTTCATTCTAGCACGCCCGGTGGGACCCCCACCAAGCATTAGCTTAATCACCTTCTAACCAAAATTATGGCCTATTTTTGTATGGTAGGTAGTTGTCATCTTTGAAGAAACCCCAAACCAAAAATACCCTAAAAGCCATCTCAAGCCAAACCACAAAAGGTTCGTTGGTGCACTGATGAGCCTCCAAAGAGAGTAGAGAGTACACACTTGGGCATGTGAATTCCCCCAATCTACCTCAAACTTGATACTTGATACCTAGGTATTGGTTCCAGACACCCACAACCAATGACAAGGTAAGTCAGGGGAGGTTAAGAGCCTCATGTTCTCGGGGATTGCGTGCCCCCATACCTAGACCACAAATTATCTCTCACCATGGTGTATGCAAGGTTAAAGCATCCTTGTATTTTTGTGTAGCAAATCAGTAGTTAACTTACTTTCTTATCATTTGCTTTCTTCAGGTATATGCAAAATATTTTCAGGGTTTTTGTTGTCTTGCTAAGCTCAAATTGACTTTTTGGAACTTTTTGTGTAGGTACCTATGCTAGAACACTCCAAAAACTTCAAAATCATCATCAAGACCCCAAAACCAATCAGCCCAATCTTCCTAGTTTGCATGACCCCATGTGAACCACCTATCAGAAGATAGGTTCACACCCCATGTGAACCTTCCAAATCAACATAACTTTAGAGCAAAAGGTGAACCAGAAGGTTTTACACACACCTGGATGTAGGTATTGTGTGAAATTCATGTTTTTCCTTCATTTTGAGGCTAACCTTTCCTATTGGGCTTCTATTCCACAAAATTGCATCTGCTTGTTTGTTTTAGTTAGATTTACACCTGCTTTCTAGCTTAGCTTCAATTCCAGTATTTCCTTCTTGTCATTTCCCTTCAAAAGCATCTAGTTAGATTTCATTCTTGTCATTTCCCTTCAAAAGCATCTAATTTCAGTATTTCCCTTGTCATTTCCCTTCCAAAAGCATTTAATTAGCTTCCCTTTCAAAAGCATTTAATTAGATTTCCATTTCAAAAATCAATAGATCAAATTTATTTTTGTGAGGAAGCAAGTAATTAGATTTGCTTTGAAAAGGCATCCTAGCATAGCTTTCTTTTGAAAAGGCATTTAGAGTAGATTTGCTTCTAAAATAGTACCGCACAAACAAACACCACACACTCACATCCTATTTTTAATGGTGTAAGGAACTGGCTTTCATCTCCAGTCCAAATTGGATTTCATCACCAATTCAACACCAAATTTTAGTGAGGTCTGGGTTCTACTCTCCACTAGCTCACCTCCAATTTTAGTCACCATAGTATCCCCCAGGTGGATCATTTCGACATTAATACCTGATCGGTCCTTCCCACTTTGAGTGTTGGTTATCCAAAATTCATCACTGGAAGGTACCTTCAGAGTGGGTAGTTTTAGAAAGCCCCTTTACCATAGGGCTTTTCAAATAATTAGTGGGTGCAACTGATCATTACTATGCATGCCTTAAACATGAGGGTTAAGTGAAAGCCTTGATTAGGGCCGATAGCAGCACATTGACAATGTGACCTCTCTTCATGAGAGTTTATTTGACTCATCAGAGCATTTTGAGTCCCCCCTTTTGGATACCATTTTACTATACCAAATTCCATCTAGGTTGCCATTCACCCATTGGAAACATAGTTCTATTATATGCACTTTTGGGTGTTGCAGAAGGTTCTATGCTACAACATACCTATTTAAAGTAGAATTCACCCACTTCCCATGATTTATTCTTAGGGTGGATACATACTTTCATCAAAACACACGAAAACCAAAAAGAAAGAACATTTGCTTATTGTTGAGTCTCATGAAAGTGGTTACAATAACATATCAAACTTGCTATAACTCACTCCTCAGTTGTTCCATAGTTTCACTTCCATGCTATACACTACATAATCTATTTTTAGGTGATTTGCACCCCCTAGTGTGACCTTCCTACACTCAGATATATTCACATGATTCTATGTGAAACTTAGCTTCCAAGCTACAAAACTACACTAAACAGGTCTACACAACACACAGAGGGTCTCCACAAAAAAATCCATCCTCTATCACTATTTTTGGTGGTTCGCATGACCCCATGTGAACCTCTAGTTGTAGAAGTGGTTCGCATGACCCATGTGCAAACCTATTTTTTAGGTCCCAAATTTCTCAGATAGCACACAAACACCTTCCACAACACATATCTATCATCTATTTCTAATTTTGAGTGGTTCGCATGACCCCATGTGAACCTTCGATCTTAGAAGTAGTTCACATGACCCCATGCAAACCTATGTTTTTGAGAACAGATAGTGTCACATTCAGCCACAGACATTCCTAGAGTCTAGATTTCACATATTTTGGTTATTACCACACTTTTTGCACACATCACCATACTAGTTATGCATAGTCAGATGCGTGAAGCCCTTCATCATGCCACTAAGGCTGCTCAATAGACTATCATGACCATAGGTGCTTCTACTTCTCAGACCACTGATCCACCTTTCGAGTCTGAGCAGGTTACTACTATTGGTCCACCTAACCTATTGATCGGGCCTTCCACCCCTAGCGCTAGTCCTATGTCCCATGTGACATCATCCACTCCATCCCATATCTTGGATGAGACCTTCGAGGAGACCCCTCCTTTGGAAGATCTCTCCTCTCCTAATCCCCCATCCACCTATTTCCAACATGTCATCTATACCCCTCCTGGTCACCCCATACCTATTATGGTGGTGGATGAGTTCACTCCACCCCCTTCACCATATACCACCCATCCCTTCCTAGAGCATTCCTCTCATCCACTTTTGGGAGATGACTTTGATCCTATCATTTCCCAAATCATACCTGATGTCATTACCACTATCCAGATAGTCGATATGATATCTACACCTCCTTCTTCTATACCACCTCCTACCACATCTTCATCCCAAATCCTACCATCTCAATAGGCCTCATCAAGCTCTCAGCCATCATCCCAACCACCATCATCACTCCCACCTTAGTACTTTTCACACCCATCTCAGTACTACCAACTATCATCACCCAATCTATCCCATCCCTCATTGCAGGTTCATCCACAATAGGCATCCTCATCCTCATAACCACCTCCTTTCACACCATAGTTTGCTTCCCATCCACCCACTAGTTATCCACCATTTTCATCATATGGACCCCCATCGACCCCTTCATCATCATTTTGATTACCACCTCCACCTTCCTTTTGACCTCCACCACTGAACCCCACTTATCAAGGCCATCCACCTCGATATTCGATTCAGCCGAGTCCCTGCTCGCCATCCCCTCCATACCACCTCCATCCTCATCAGTTCCACCCCCATATTCAAACCAGTCCTCTTTTACCACACCTGCATCTCTTCCACCCCCATCTTCTACACCACCTACTTTCTTCACCTCACCACCCACATGGTCCTCTACCACTACTACTCAGGTGCAACCAAATTTCCAATATGCACTACAATAAGTGCCCATACCTACCCAACAGATTCTAGGGTATTATGATCAACAACAATAACCACCCACCTTCCAATATTCCTACATCTCACCTCATCCATCTCAGGTTCCTATCCCACAATATCAAACCATGTCACTTGATCCACAACATGCTTACTATCATCAGTGGGAAGAACAACAATTGCAATATCCACCACATTTGGATTATTTGCAAACCTCATCATAACCATTCCCTACATCCACATCATCACCCCCATTTCTAGCTCCACCAAACACTACCATGATGCTCTCTAGTGAATTTCAAGCCATGCAAGAGCAGATTCATACATTGGATTTATGCACGACTAGTTATGGGCCTCAAAAACCCACATATGATGAGTTGTGCAATGAACCAATTCACCCTTATATACCTATACATCCATATCCTTACAGATTTGAGATCCCTAAATTTGACAAATTTAAAAGTAAGGAAGATCCTAGAGAGCACCTCAATAATTACCATTTTGCTTGCTACCAACTGCATGGTAGTGATCCCCTTATGCTTCGCACATTTGCACTTTCACTTGGGGGACAAGCATTAGATTGGTACAACCATTTACCTCACCATAATTTATTCACTTTTGAACAATTGGCCAATCTATTTCTTGAGCACTTCTCGATTAATATCAAAACCAAGCTTACCTTATTCGATGTCTATGCTTTACACCAGTATGACGATGAGCCTATTACTAATTTTATCACTCATTGGAGAGTGGTCATTCATGATCTTGCCTTCCCTCTCCCACCTTCAGAGCTCATCAAACTCTTTGCTAAGATTTGTCATAAACAAATCTCCCAGACATTGCAGATTCATCAGAGTCAAACATTTGAGGAAGCCATTGCCCAAGCCAAGGTTATCGAGGACATCAAGGTCCACACGGAAAAATCAAGCTTTGGTAGAAGCCATCCTACCCCACCAATTACCACTACAATCACCCACCATACATACCACCCACTACCAAACCACCTCAAACCAATCAAGTACTCCTAAATTCTCCATATCCACCACCGCAAGTTGCATCCACTCAATCCCCACAACCCTACCTCTATGACCTCCTCAAAATGCATACCAAGTCAATCCTCCACTACCTACCACTCCATATCCAAGCAATCCTCCACCACCATCTAATCCATACCAAGGTCGCAATCCATGTCCACCTCACCCTCCACACAATTGGATGCCCTTATCTGAGCCCATGCCCACTCTATTCCATAGATTACATGAAGGAGGTCTCATCACTTTGCCAAATATCCAACCTCTTGATCCAAACCATCCCCTCCCATAGGACCACAATCCATAAGCTTTCTATGATTTCCATCACCAACATGGCCACACTCTTGATTCATATCATATTTTTTGCCATACCATGCAAGACCTTATCGATCGAGGCACTATTCAAGTCTCAAATCCCCTCGCACCACAAAATCAAAACTTGGGGATATATCAAAATCCATTACCCAAGCATGGGGGTAATCCACCTCAAACTGATCCATACCAAGTCAATCATGTCAATCGAGGTCCTTCCTAGCAGGGATTTGTGGGTATGATCAACATCACAACCCGTAATCAATGCTATCCACCCCCTACTCACCCAACAACCCTCCACTTCTCAGCAACCACCTACTACAACCTCATCCACTACCCCACCAATTCCTCCACCTCTACCATAAAATGTCATCACCATCCATGGTAGTATTTCCCATCAGCTCCACACCACCCCTACAAGGTTATCCATCTATGACCTCCTACAACAATCCCAACCTCATCATGAAGCCCTCGATTCTATCCTTCGCTCTCTCGATCTTGAGACTCATGATACAGATGCATTTGCCAACTTTATTGGCAATGTTCAGAGATGCCTACAACCTTCTATCAACTTCCATGACCATGAAATCATAGAAGTTGTAGGTGAGGGAGCGGATCCCCCATTACATATTCAAGCCTCCATCAATATCATCACCTATAAGCGTGTTCTCATCGACACCGGGCTCATCCATCAACATCATTTCTACCACCACCCTTGGCCACCTTCACCTTCCTCCTTCCCATCTAGCCACTCCATCCATGGACCTTCAAGCTTTTGATGGCTCCATGCATCCTACCCTTGGTACCATTGTCCTTCCCATCAAGGCTGGTGCCAAAACCATTTCCACTCTCTTCCATGTTATCGAAGGTGAGATGCAGTATAACATCCTTTTGGGATACCCTTGGATTCGAGACATGCAATGCATCCCTTCCATACTCCATCATTGTATCAAATATATCCATAATGGCTTGGTCCACTGCATCCCCACCGATGGTGATCCATTCAAATTTTGTAACATTATCACCCTTCCACCAGGTCCACCCTTATCATCCATGCAATTCACCCCTACCCCACATCGTTCTCTAGACAACACCTATCCATCATCTTCACAACCACATCCTACACCTGATCTGAGCAACATCGCATCAACCTCTTCAAATCCACCTCAACCTCCTAGTGCCCCAACTATTCCCACATTTTCTCATCGCCCTTCTTCACCTTTCACACCACTTCCTCCATTTACATTTTTTGCTACACCCTCTATCCCATCTTCATCCAATAACCCACCTATTCTTCCCACACCTCCTCCATATTCCCATCACTTTGTGCCTCGATCAACATGGACATGGGTAATCTCTAGTTCACCTACCACAACTTCTATCCCCACTTCTCAATTCACCCATGCCAATCATCCCATCACTGGAACACCTATTGAGTGCTATGAGTGGACACAATGCACCGCTCAACTTGATGACCAGTTAGCTCAATCAGATCCTCCTACTTCATCCCCTTCACCCACCAATCCACCTACACCCATTCCACCATCCTCTCCACCACCCAAGGGTTCCTCCCCTCAACCTGAGCATACGGCCCCTCCTCATGTTTCTATACTCATGACTACACCAGGTCCTGGTGAGTATAACATAAGCAATGCTCGAGTTCTTCCATCCAACATCCAATCCACCCATGACTTTGGTCGACCTCATGATGTGCCCTTGACTATTGGGGTAGTGGTTCCTCTAGGTCCTCCTAATAATTGCATAAAATTTGTATATGGGGGACTTGACTCATCCATAGAACCTCCAACACCTCCACCACAAACCAGATTTTATGGTAACCTTGACCACATGTCCAATCCTAATTTTTCTTAGCATTATCTATGTATGTATAACTAGCATGGTTATGGTCTAGGGAGATATGAATAAGGGTGTCACACCCATATCAATCCTCCCTCATACAAACCTACCGATCGATTAGGCATTGGTTACCATCCTCCAACAATCAGTACCCTTGAGCATGAGTTGCAAAATCTGGATCTTGATCCTATCGACCTTCTTTTCGATGAGGAATTTGAGCTTAATCTATCGATAAATAGTTCTTCCCCTCATTCCATAATCAATATTCCATCCATATTCTTTCCACCATCCCCACCACATGACCCCTCTCTCCTCATGAAGTTGAAACCCTTGCTCATCACTTCACCACCTTATCACTCGATCCACCTCTACCCATCGAACCACCCTTGCGAAGATCCACCTTCCTCACCCCCACCCACTATTCCATTTTTCCCCATTCAAGAGATACCACCACCTCATGGCCCACATTCTCATTCCCCTTCACCACCTATGGTGTTAAACCCAGGTCATCACCAACCTTTTCTAGATTCATTGCTATCCTCATCTGATTCATCACCACCTTCATCACCTACCTCCACCTTATCTAGCACCTCGATCAACATGATATCTATTGACTTATATGCTCTACTACGATATCCAAACCATCCCAATTACATTCCACCTCCTATCACCAATTTTATTGATTTCAATGAAATCTCCTCCACCCCCAACCATTAAATTCCTTCCAACACCACAAATGTTGCAATCCACAAATGCACCATTACCTTCCATTCCACCTCATCTCCCATGGATTAATCATACAAATATTTATCTAGATGATGAATTCCAGCTCCCTGAGTCCATCGATGACCTTCACCTCATTCCCACACCTACCCAACTCCATGATGGTTCTCACATGCTTGTCGAGGACACTATTGAAGTTGACATTGGCAATGATCTAGAACACCCTCACATCATCTACCTCACTGCTAGCCTATCCAAAGAAGAACATGTCCTTTTTACTAATTTCCTTAGGTACTACATTAAGGTATTTGCATGGTCCTACATAGATATGCCTGGCCTTGATCCATCATTAGTTGTGCACAACCTTGTCCTAGATGACAATGCCAAACCTATCAGACAAAAGTTGCATCGCATGCACCCCATCATTGCTCTTATGGTCAAAGAGGAGTTACAGAAACTCCTCGATGTGGATTTCATACAACCTATCGATTACCCTGAGTGGGTTTCAAACATGGTTCCCATCGAAAAACCCAAGGGGGTATCCACATTTGCACTGATTTTAGGGATCTTAACAAAGCTTATCCCAAGGACAATTTTCCACTCCCTAATATTGACACATTGGTCGATGCTACAGTCGGACATGAAATACTATCACTCATGGATGGTTTTTTAGGTTATAATCAAATTCATGTCAATCCAGATGATCAACATAAGACCTCTTTCACAACCCCCTAGGGGAAATTTTGTTACAAGGTCATGCCTTTTGGCCTCAAGAATGTTGGGGCAACTTACCAATGTGCCATGACCTACATTTTCCATGACATGATGCATAAAACTATCGAAGACTACATTGATGACCTTATCACCAAATCCAAAACCCATGGTCAACATCTTGAAGACCTACATCAAATATTTGATCACCTCTTGGAACATAATGTCCGATTAAATCTAAAGAAATGTGTCTTTGGTGTCACCACTAGAAAAATATTAGGTTTTATCATTTCACAAAGAGGCATCGAAGTAGATCCTACAAAATTCCAAGCTATCATTGACATGCCTCCCCCTACGAATCTCAAATAATTACGCAACTTGCAAGGAAGAATTCAATCCATACGATGATTTATCGCCCAACTTTTAGACAAGTGTCAGTCGTTCAATCATCTTCTCCAAAAGGGGGTCCCATTCAAATGGGATGATAAATGTCAAACTACCTTTGATGCCATCAAATCATACCTCACATCTCCACCCATCCTCATCCCACCCCATCCAGATCACCCATTCCATCTATACATTTCTACTACTGATGTCACATTGGGCACGCTCCTCGCTCAAAAGAATGAAATGGACCAAGAACAAGTTGTATACTATATCAGTCACACATTGATTGATTACGAGACATGGTATGCTTACATGGAGAAACTTTACCTTGCCATTGTTTTTGCCACCCAGAAGTTGTGACATTACATGATTAACCATACTACCTACGTAGTTGCCCGTGATAACCCACTTCACTACATGATGGGTAAGAGCTACCACAATAGTCGAATGACCAAATGGATCATGCTCCTCATGGAATTTGATCTCAAATTCATCAGTCAAAAATCCATCAAAGGCCAAGTCATTGCTGATCAGCTGGTTGAGGCCCCATTACCAAGTGATGCACCATTGCTTATCCAACTTCCAGATGACTCTATCTTTCATACAAGGAAAGCAGAAGAACCAGTGGAACCTGAATCAACCATTAAATTAACCCTCTTTTTGATGGCTCCCATTGCACACATGTTGGGGGTGCAAGAATAGTATTTTTCACACCACAAGGGGAGCCACTCCCCTTTTCCTTCAAATTAGGCTTTCCCTATACCAATAACAATGTCGAGTATGAAGCTCTTATCCTAGGCCTAAAGCAAGCAATCTCAATGCACATCTAGTGCCTAGACATATATGGTGACTCCCTCCTCATTGTAAATCAAATCAAGGGAGAATGGCAATGTCGTTGCCCAGTCTTACAACAATACAAATAGGTAGCCAAAAACTTGTTGGCCCAATTTGAGTGGTATGACATCACTGCTACTCCACGATCCACAAACCATTTTATCGATACCATGGCTTCTCTAGGCTCACTCATTCCACAAAACCCACTTTTTAACACAACTCACGTGTCCATTCACACCCTTTTCCATTCCACCATTTCCAACAATCTACCTTCTCATGATGATGGCATCAATATCATCAAAGCTGAACCACATGACCCATGGTTTTCCCAAGTCAAGGATTACATTAAGCTCGGTATTCTACCACCTGATCTAAATCATACTCACAAATGAGATTTCAAACTATGTGCCATTCACTATACATTGCTAGGTGATATCCTTTATAAGTGAAGTTATGATGGCATTTTATTGCGTTATCTTGAGCCCTTTGAAGCCCAACGCATCACCCAAGAAGCTCATGATGGTACTTGTGGTGGCCACTTTAGTGGTATGGCCATTACCAAATGCATTCTATGAATGGGCTATTACTAGCCCACAATGGAGCATGACTATTGTGATTATGTCAAAAAGTGTGTTAAATGCCAACATCATGCCAATATTACACATTTGCCTTCTCAGGCTCTACAACCTATTCAATCAATATGGCCCTTTTCACAATGGGGTTTGGATCTCATCGAAAAAATCACTCCTACCTCATCTACCAATCATAAGTTCATCATCACTACAACTAAATACTTTACAAAATGGGTTGAGGCCATCCCATTAGTGCAAATGACTAGTCCCAAAATTATTGATTTCATCACTCAACACATCATTTATCATTTTGGCATCCCATCAAAGATCATATCTGACAATGACACACCATTCAAGAACAAGAATGTTCATGCATTATGTGAGAAATTCAACATTCAACATAGCTTCTCTACTCCATACTACCCATAGGGTAATGGCCAAGTAGAAGCTACAAACAAAACCATTTACGCCATTCTTCACAAAACCATTGTAGAATCACACCATGATTGGCACAATCAAATACCATTAGCATTATGGGCATACCGCACAAGTATCCGCACTCCAACTAGGGCAACCCCATTTTCCCTTGTATATGGTGTTGAAGCCATCATGCCCTTGGAGCTTGAAATACCATCCTTATAGGTTTCCATGCAAGAATTCATTGATGATGATACAACCCATCAAGCTAGGCTAGATCAATTAACCCTATTGGATGAACATCGCATTCATGCCATTGAACATACACATGTTTATCAAGATCATCTTCGATGTGCCTACAATTCTAAGGTACACCAACAAGAATTCCAAGTTGGAGACTTAGTCCTCAAATAAAACCAACAAATTACTAGCCAACCATGCCATCTCCATGACAAATTTACACCCAATTGGCTAGGCCCTTACATGGTTACTCAAAAGTTTGGATCTAGGGCATATCACCTTGCCACATTGGAAGGTATTGCTGAACTTGAGCCCATTAACATTATTCATCTATGAGCATTTTATGCCTAATTGTAGGCATTGTAGCTCACCACCACTTGTACATATGTTTATAATCAAAAAAAATCAAATAAAAACAAAAAACAACAACAACATTTTTGACATTCTATGACATTAACTCAAATTGCATTTACAATCAAATCTGCTTCATCTACCTCATTCTTTTCTTCCTTCTTCTTCTTCTCCCCCTCTTCTATAATGAATGTTGTATGGTCACGCTTCGAGTGGCTACATACCTTTCATCCTTCTTCTTCTCTTTCTCTTCTTCTTTTTATCTTCTTTTCTTCTAGTTACCCATCAATGTTGTATGGTCACGCTTCGAGCGGCTACATACCTTTGATAGGTTTCTTTTCTTCTCTTCTCCTTCTTTCTTTTCTTTCCCCTTCTTTCTTCATTATTTTCTTCATTTTTCACCCATCACTCTCTCACCCATGCCATCACCCCATTCCATTGTCTATAATACTGGGGCAACCTTACACATAAATTCTCACTTTTTGCATTCATACATGCATTTGTACATAATCATTGTAAATACCATGCTTGGGGAATTAAACATGCACATGCTAGCATACCAGTTTGATGCCCAAACCCATTTTTAGGAGATAGGATTATTGAAATATTTTGAGTGCTTCACCCATAAATAGTTATATAATCAACCACCATCCAAAGTTGGCACATTTCAAAAACATTTCCAGACTTCCCTTGGTTACCTTGCTCTCATTCCTAGATTTACTAGCACGTCCTACACACTAATTACATTTTGGAAATAGGATTAGCTACACTGTATGCATATTGATGCCTAGAAAAAATCACCATGCTCATCATATCATTCACATGATTTATCTCAAACCTGAGGATTGACAAAAGGACAAGTTACAAAAGAAAGAGAAAAAGGGCAGAAAACAAAATCCAATGCCCACAAAAAAAAGAGAAGAAAGAAACAAAAAGAGAATCATAATACAAGGGCAGAAAACAAAAGCAAAAGCCTCGAGAGTACTATCAAAAATCTTGAATCCCTACATTCCTCAGGTCTTTACCGATGAGCTAGCTTACAGGCTAAGTTACCATGCAATTACAAACCATCCTTTTTTAGAATGGTAAAATGAACATCACTTTACACACACAAATCCAGGATTGAGGTCTTGTTTACCAAGATAGCCTAGAACCTATTCAAGAAGTTTGCTCAGTTAGTCAATGGGTTTGATTACTTACAAACTGTAGTGTTCGAATCTCCTCACTACAACCTTCATATCCAACTTCCTTGGAAAAATGGAATGGATTACATCATCTGATTATCGCAACGATGCAAATGTTATCCCCAAGCAATCCATTTACATATTTTGCATTATCATCCTATGCATACTCATTTTACATCATTTTATAATGTCACCTCATATTTATTTAAGCATTTAACCATTCCATTCACATGTAATTATCTACTACCGCATCTACATTAGTCATGCATCACCATAAGCAGAAACAAACAAACACATAAATGCAATTAGACACAAATGCCATAGAATATCATGTATATATATATATATATATCAAAATAATGCCATCAAGCTACAATAAACTATGTGGGTGCCCTTATGGGCATGACATCACATAACTATATCATATATATACATCAAGCTATCAAAAATGCCATACGACTACAATGAGTTGTGCATCCATACTGATACATGAACTCCCAAAAATATCTCATCATGTACATATACCAAAATACAAAATCATAGGCCCTTTATCCTCATCGTTGCTACCCCATGGGAGTCTCCCCACTCCCCTCATCCATTAAACCCATCTATCCACTTGCTTGACTATGCATCCCCCACCTCCCCCATTGCTAGCACCTCCACCCATGTTGGTGGTCCCATCCCTACTACCTAAGATACTCTAGGCGCCATCCACCTACATCATCCCACCCACCGATGGTGAACTCCTACCTATGCGACTCCCCTGTGATAATGAAACTAACAAAGTAGGAGGTAATAGGTATCCCTCATATCATCAGCTCCCCTCACACCTCATCCTCTTCGTAACCTCCTTCATGTTGGAGGCTATCAATACCTTGTTTACCTACTACAAATGCCCAACCTCTACCCATGTTACCTCCAGATGTGGCACTATCATCACCAACCCTACAATCTCCTCCTCCACCCATGCCTTCAGAGCCAATACCTCATGCACACTATCCTCCAACTCCACAATCCTCACTCGATGACTAGCCTTAATGATCTCTATCTCTTGAGCCTCATCCAACAATAATTACATCACTCGATGACCTCGATCATCTCATCTCTCTCTCCTCGAATAGTATCACGCTCACCCCTCAATGTATCCTACTCAATCCTAAGCACCTCCATCTCCTCTATCATCTACTACACACATACCCTAGCCTCATCCCGCTCCTCTAAGGTGGCCCTCAAGTCTACCTCCCCCCCCCCCCCCCCCCCCCCCCCTCTACCTCCTCCTCCTCACCCATCTTGGATGATCCCACATCCTCCTACTCCCCCATATGCCCTAGTGATGCTGCCCTCACCCCACCCCTAGCACCCCTATCAAGCAACACTCCTACAACCTCAACCCATCCATCCACCACACCAAGCACTAGCTCCCACTACTACCTCGACCACCACACATCATAATCTGATGTCGTCCCTACATTATCCACATCAAGGACAACCAAGGGCTCATCCAACATCAAATCTAGTGGTGGCACCATGGGCTATGGTCCTATATCACCCTCCACTCTATAGATCACTACAAGTGGCTCTGGTCACCCCTACCACAATCCAAACTAATGCTACACTCTAGAAAATGGGAAGTACTCCACCTACCATAAATACTTCCCCACCACCCATCACCCTCACCTGATGCACACCAACTGCTCCACATCCTCAATCCAATTAGGTGCTCCTCGCCATGGCCTCCACCTCACATGCTCCATAGTCAACCTCCCCAACTCCTCATGGTGATACATCAGATCACCCTCACATACCCTCTTCCACCTACTCTCCATATCTACCCTCCACCTCATAGCATAGGGCACATCTAACCATCATCATGTACCTCATAGGGTAAATCTATGGGTCTCAAAATCAAAATATGCTCCCAAGCCCATATCTATAGCAATGGGCTCACACTAATGCCTATCCTCGACATCCTCACCACCACATGCAACTCTCGATACACCTATGCTAGCAACATAGGAGCCCATACATACACTATCTTCCTCTCCACCATATCACATACTATCCCCATCATATTCCAAGGGAATCTCACCCCTAAAGTATCTAGTAGTGCATGACTCACTATCAATAACATCACCATCGCATGGCGATTTGATAAAAACTCCTTCTACCAATACTTCATATAATCCACTCCCTTATTGGCATCCACCTACTGCCATCGACGTCCAAATACTCTCTCCAAAATACCATCCCATAAATCCTTATCCACCATCATCACTATAATACCCTCTATCAACAATCGATAGATGTGATAAATATCCTCCAAGGTCACCATCATCTCCCCTATAGGCAAGTGAAAGGTGTTCCTATCAAGATCCCACCTCTCACATAAAGTAAAAATATATGCATGGTTCACATGAACCTCACGCATCTCCCACACGCCATACAACCCCACCGTCCGCAACCACTGCCCATCATCCGCACTCCACACATCCTACAATACCTTTCGACATTTTTGCAATCGATGTCACACAAATATCTTCTTCACCTACCACAAAAACACATGTCACAAATCAGCAACCATGTATATAAAATCAATCCATTTTCATTTTCACATGTACATATGCATAAAAAAATAAAACAACAACAACAAAAATAATTTCACATCCCATCCCCATCCCATCCATACCATCCACACATGCAAAAAATGACAAAAACATGCCAAAAACATGAAAAAAATCAAAACCCTCCCACATGCATGCAAAATGAGGTAGTCAAAACAAGTCAAAATAAAAAAAATCTGGACACCCATTTGGCTTATTAGGAGCCCCCACTTGTCAGATTTCACATGCATTCAACATTCACACCCCATTTCACACATCACATCACACACGCTTTTCCACAAGCACAATCATCACATGCAAAAACAAAAACCACATCGAGATACCCATTTACCCCTTTTTACACAAAGTGCACACATTTCACCCATCCCATGCATACACATCAAATTTATGATATTTAAAGCAAAATTCATATTTTCAAAACCCTAGGCAAGCACACGCTAATCGAGAGAGAATAAAATACTTACCTCTAGCATTCCCGCCCCATGCTCATACTCACCGATGCATTGGCCATCCCATCTCCATCCCAATCAACAATACTTCATTCTATTTTCTCCTCTCCACCACCTCCTTATCTTCACAAAAATGATATCAAAACATCATTTTCCAACTTAAAAACCTCATTCATGTAGGTTCACACCCCACACGTGCGAACCGACAGGTTTGCACGACCCCATGCGAACCTATCCTACCTGCTCCAAATTGTGTCCCTTGCATCCCATTTCCTCAAAATTTCTCCCAATTCTTCAATTTTGCTGATTTTCATGCAAAATTTTCCATTTTTCTTCTTAATCATCATCAACCGTTTCATCACCGATTTTCATCTCCTCCATCACCAATTCATCACTTGAGGGGGTAGTCATCCAAAAAAATCAAAAATCTACTTTGCACATGATCAAACAACCAAAAATCCAATCATGGATTCAACATCTGCCTAAGAAAATTTTTGCTAACGATTATCTCAAGACCAAAATCCTAATCCAAAAACAAATCAATGTTTGATAAATCTCAAAATGCCTCTACCTGTAGACACCTCATGGATTCCAATATTCATAGTGGCAGTCGTAAGACCACTTGTGAATGAAGCTCCTAAAAGTTCTACCCTATGGCTCCAACGATTTGTCAAATATTGTCAAACGAGCTCATCAATCAATCAAAAGCAAAAATTAGCAAAGGCATTTGTTTCATCCAAAATTGAAACATCTTCAATTGATCACAATGCAAGGCAACCTTACGCCTTCCTCCAAAAGCAATCAATCAAAAACCATTTTTTATCAATGCGTCTCTCTCGCAATCATCCATAAATCATCAATCACAAATTCTTTGCCTTCCAAATCATTCCATCAATTCACATCATCATTTTTGTACTAAACCATGTTTCACATAATCCAGTACAAAAAGGGGTAAAATGTAGACACCCAAAAGTCGCACATTGTCCCTCTCCCCATTTTCATGGTCAATCAATTTGCAAAACCCTCAAAAATTGCATAAATTGGCTAAAAACACTATTCATTCATCAAAATCACTATTCATCATCCTTAGCCCCTTTGGGCTAGCTAAGCCCCTTCCTACGCTTAATCATAGGTCCTCATGCGACCTCATCCCCAACTCAACCAAGGTTGAATTCTTCACCATGGTCAAAAAGCACTTTATGCTCAAAAGTCAACAATTTTGGTCAAAACATGCTTTATGGCTAATCACATGCTTAATTAAATCTAATCCTGATTTGATTTGAGCCTTCCACCTCACCTATTCTAGCCTATCCTAGCCTTGCCACCTCTCACCCAGATATTTCTCCACCTCACACTCCCCTGGGTCATAAATGAAAGATGGAGACTTTTGCACATAAAAAGCAATTTTTAATCAAAAGATATTTCCAAAAAGGTGTTCATTAATGCCTAATGGATATTTTTAGCAAAGTCATCATTATTTGTGGATGGGTGAGGGATTCTCTCACCCAACCTCATTTATGAACCAGGACACCTCAGGGGACACCTCTTAGGTGGACACCTCACCATTGCCACCTCACAGGGGACACCTCATCCCCTCCCTCTCACCTTGGCCAAGTCTATAAATAGAAGGCCATTTTCACCTTTTCACAACAACCAAATTTTGCTTACCGAAACTCTACCAAAATCACTACAACCATTGCATCCATCATACATCCATCACACAACCATTGTACACCCATCGCAATTGATTTGTCACTTTCATGATGTTTCCTTGTGATTGAGACAGGTCAATAATCCCCCAAAAAGTGCACTTTCTGAAGGTGACCCACACAAAAATCAAAGAAGCAACTGCTCCAGGACAACCAAGAAAGTCACCTTGCAGTTTCGGTTCAAAAAGGATAGGTTCGCACGACCCCATGCGAACCACCCGATTCACAACAGGTTCGCACGACCCCATGCGAACCTCTGCTATAGGCACCAAAATCATCGGATAAGGTAAGTATAGCTTAATTTAGTGTTTTTATGTTGTTTTTAGTAGTTATTTTCATGTTTTAAGCTTATTTAAGAGTCTTTTGTCTTCATAACCATGGGGTTTGACTGAGGCAGACCCCCCAATGCACTAACAAGATTTTGTAGGTTTAACAGGTTCAAAAGGGATAAAGAACACATCCAACCAGTGGTGGCACACGAGCAAGAAGCCCACCTACACTGAGGAACACAAAGAAGATGAATCTTGCTGCCTTTGTACACATCCGAAAGGGCTTCCTTAGGGAAGACCCCATTGTAGCCTTCAGGGCAAAATTTGTAAAAGGATATCAAATTTGTAACCCCTTTTATGATTTCAATAACAAATGCAGTAGATTCTATAATATTGAATGAAGTGTTATAGCATTATTTTTGTTGGTTTCACACCCATGTTGATACATGACTTTTCTTCTGATTTTGAGTGAATGTTTCGTAAAATACATTTGGTAATTGTATAGTTCCAATTTGGCATATATAATTTTAAATGCACTGGTTTGGAGAATCATTTAGTAGATGCATTAATTACATGCTTTATAGTTCCATGAGCTATCATGATCTCTCACCACCACCAATTGAGAGATGGAGAAACAAGAAGGACCAAGGAGGACACCTACGAACTAGATAACTACCTTTGATTTATGTTGTGATAAAGACTTTATGTAGAAACCTATTAAGGGGTAGGCTTTAGTGGAGCAACCTCTTATTGATATGATGATGTAATTTTTTATTCTTTAAAAGTATGGATTACTTCTACCATACTTGGGCTATGTAATGATTTGTTAGCAAATGGAAAATGTATCTCTTATTATTTAATTAATATGGTATCTTGATGTTGTAGTTTCATAAGTTATTCCATTGTTAAATGATTAGTTAGATTTGAATATCCTTTTAAGCACCCTTTTCAATGTTTCTTTTAAATGATATTCCATGCTTGGTTTAAGTAGATAGACTTAATAATCATCCTCCTAAGTTTTGAATGATTTTAGATGATTAAAATAGTTAGATAAACTACATGGATATCTAAGTATGATGATGAGTATGTGTTAAATAGAGTAGAGGAACCTAAGTGGTTATGGGATCCCTTAGGATCGATCTTGAGTAAACTCAACTTAAGGAAACTAAACTAAATAGACTTGTACAACCAAGTAGTTTTTAAATGAATATAACTATCAATTAAAGGATTAAGTTACTTCATCATAAAGAAGAAACGAGTAGCTTATACCTACACAGATAGAATTGTGTATGGTATAGATATGGACGTATCCTTCGATTGATAGAAGGAACAAAGTTAGCCCTCATAGAAATGTGGCTAGTAGCTTATCGCAATATGTGTAGTATACCTACACAAATATTCTTGTGTATGGTATGGAGATGGGCGTATCCTAAATAGATTTTAGAAAGAAGGTTGGTTGTTGGAAAGAAAAGATAAATAAATTTAGACTTTAGGTTAGTTTAGTTGTCTTCGTAATTGTGCAATACCAATTGGGATATAAATATCTCTGTCGAGTATATGTTAGTTGTTAATGTTTCAAAAAATAAATTACAACCCCTTTAGTTAGATTAGTTAGATTTTAGAGTTGTTACACTCATAGAAGATTGAATAATGTACATTGCAGATTGAAGAAAGTAGAAAGCAACTCTAGAATAAGGAGACCCAAGAAAGAGATCCCATTAAAGAACTTCTAGATTTGGAAGATAGAATATTGAAGATTGAATATAGAGAAGGACTAAGAAAAGTCCTATTGAATATTTGAGAAGCTGTAAAAATTGAAGACCCAAGAGAAGAGGTCTCAAGAAAAATTGGAAGGAGAAAGAAGAAGAAGGCTAGAGAAGCCCTACTAAAAATTTGAAGAAGTGGCCATTGGAGGAGATTTGAAGAAATCTCAAGGGAGAAGATTGCAAGAAGGAGTAGCTCCTAAAAAAATAATTTGGGACAATTTTCACCATCCGAACACAAGCCCAAAAGGAAAAAGGATTTGGCAAGAAGTTTGCCAAATTTTGAAAAGGATTCTAGAAGACCTCAAGACATTCAAATTCTTGAGAAGAAGGCTAGCAAATAGGCCAAGTTTAAATTCAAAATTTGACAAGGATATTGGAGGAGAAAGGAGCTAGAAGAGGCCACTAGATTAGATAAATTTGAAGACTACCATTAAAATTTTGAAGGCTGATTTGTAGAAGAGAAGATTGTTGATTTTGTAGCAAAAATTAAAGAGTCACAGGCCAACAAATTGAAGGTGACATAGAGCTATGAATTGGAGGAGTTTCCTAGTAGATTCAAGAGAGTTTAGGATAGCAAGAGAGAAGCATTCTGGGTAACACTAATAGTTGTAAATTTCAGAGTCTGAGAGAACAAAGTTGAAGGATAAATAAGGGCAACATTGGAAGCTGCAATATTGACAAGTTTAGGGAATCAAATAATAAGGAGTTGAATCTAAAAAAATGATAAGGTTGAGGCAACAATTGAGTAGAAAGGATAGCTACAAATTTTACAAATTCAAGGAAAAAAATAGTTGAACCAAATCACCTAAAAGACTAGCTACAAAAAGGAGGTGAATAGGTATGTAATATTGGTGCTATAAAAGTTCATTATTTGAACATTCACATTAGTCTATTATAAATTTTTTAAAGCATCATATTAGATTTATTAAAGGTAGCATAAAGGAGTTTAAGTTTAAGGTCTTCAAGTCAAGAAAGGAGGTAGCATTATCATCTTGAAACCTACAAAATACATCAACACAAGATAGAGTTAAAAGTTGCTTGAAAGGAGTAATAAGAAGAAGTAGATAGTGCTTAATACATGTTATCTCTGAGAGCTACCAAAGTGCAATATTATTAAGCAAGGGAAGGAAGAATAGTGCACAAGAACAAGGCTGAGTTAGAGTGTCCAAAGACACCATTAAGCACAGGTGAAAGCTGCAACAAGTCTTGGTGAAGAGGAGCCACCAGAGGAGTAGTAAAGCCACCAAGAGAAAGAGGAGGTGCCACCATATTAGAACAAAAAGGGCCATTTGATAAATATAGGAAGGCAAGCTACAAAAGGAGACTAAAAAGGTCTCAAAATTTTGGTGCAATAAAGGTATTTTATCTTAGTTTAAAACATATTCATTTCTAGTTTATAAAAGCACCATATTTGTCTTTTCTAAAGTAGCAAAATAAAGGCAAGAGTTGAAGTGTCTAAAGACACCAAAGAGGCACAAAAAGTTGTAGCCATTAGTGGTAGGATCACCAAGTGAAAAAGGAGAAGCCACAGAGTGAAGAAGAAAGAGCCAAATAAGGGCTCAAAGCTAACATATTCAAGGTGTCTAAAGACACCAAATAGGGTGCTAAAACTCCAAGAAGGTAGTGCCCACATTGGATCAAAACCTGTAGCAAGAGAAAGAAGATAAATATAAAATAAGGACAGAGCTAAAGCAAGGACAAAAAGGTGCAAGTAGTAAGCAAGTAACAAGGTTTTACCCAAGCAAAAGAGGCTTGAACATCTAGCAGAACAACGATGAAACAACCACCAAGGAAAGAAGTGTTGAAGCACCACCAAAGGAGGAGCCACCATCATTGAAGAGGAGCATCCATTGAAGGAGAAGAGCCACCACCATACGTTGGAAATCAAGAAGCACTCAGTAGTTGCAAAAGGAAGACCAAACAACTTGCAAAGAGTTGGCAAAGAACATTAAGAAAAATAAAGGAATGTTGAGCACCAAAGAAAGGTTACATGCAAGAGAAGAGTGGAGCCACCACTTGTCACAGTGGTTAAAGAGACCATATACCACTTGGCACAAAAGAGAAGAGCACCAAAAATCTTTAATAATGCCTCAAATGAGCGCTCATTGAGAAAGGAGGGAATACATTATCAAATAACATCTACACTATCCAAGATTGGAATAACGTCTACATGTTATAAAGTAACACCTATGCCACCTAATAAAGAATAGCAACAAGAAGTAACATACAAAGTTTATGTTGAATGCCATGTGGCATGCAAGGCAAAGGATATAATCAAGTATTAAAAGCCCAAACCATAAGAGAGCGTGTATACTAAGCATTCAAGTCAGAGAACATTGAAGAAGCATAAGAAGGATAGTCAAAAGTGGAAGAGAGTGCCATAAAAAGGAGGAGCAATAAATGCAATGGAAGAATATTGCCAAGCCTTGAATATTGAGAAGAGAACAATGCCCAAATTAGCGTGCAAATTGCAGTCAAAGGAGAAGCCAATCAATACGTAGCGCCTCACCTCCAAGAAGGTATATTAACATCCAATTATTATTTGCATTCCATTAAGTTTAAGGAGGCATAAGGTTCATCATTTCTAAGGTTAAGTTTAGTTATTTGAATGCATGGAGATATAAGGAAATAAATTGGTAAATTACAACCTTAGATGATTTATTGATTGATTAGAAAGACTATTGAAGTAAGGAGAATATAACTTGAGAGCTTTTTGAAAATTGCATTATTTGAAATTCAAGTATTGAAATATTTGCAAATAATTTAACTAGGAGGAATAAGGTTTTCTACATTGAAATTGAAACATTAAATTTGCAAATATCCTTATTTTCTAAATTTCTAATTAGGGAGATATAAGGAGTTCAACACCAAATTAAATATCTTGAAATTTAGAAACCATATCATTGAGAATTAAAGGATATAGGAAGCAAAACATAAAGTATTGAAAAGTTGGAAAACTAAATTGGAATTAGTCTCTTGCTCAAATTTATGAGACAAAAAGAATCCAACTCTAAAGTCTTGAAGATAGAAAATTTCATCAATTGAAAGTGCATTAAAATTATATTTAGCTTTCTATTCACAAATAGGGAGATATAAGGTGAAAAATAGTAGTTGAACATTAGGGAGATAAAAGGGATTCAACTCAAAGGAAATCTAAAGAAAGCTAAGCACTTTATCAAGACTATAGTACATTCAAAATACTTGGGAGATATAAGGGGTTCTACGTACAAAACTTGAGATTTGAAAAGGTTTTATCAAATTTGATCTCATAATCAAAATACTAGGGAGCTAAAAGGAATACTACCTAGAGATTTGAAAGATTACAAATAATAAATTACAAAGCATACTACAAAAGTTGAAGAATTAAAAGATAGTATTTGATCATATACTCAAAACACTAGGGAGTCATAAGGTAGTCAACCTCAACAATTTTTTAAAGTTAAAAGATTCTATCAAAACTATTCTCAATATCAAATACTAAGGAGCAAAAAGGATGTCTACTTCAAAGAATACAATGAATAATGATATGGAAAACATCATTAGAAAGGAAAGGGAAAATGTCATAAAAATTGGAATCAAGAATTTACTTACAAAGTCTGAAGGAAACTTAGATCTTACTTCAAAATTGATCTATAGTGAAGCCTTAGAAGAAAACTTTAAAACTATGGAATATTATCTACATGCTAGAATCATTGAAGCAATCGATAATGGAAAATATGATATTCTAATTCCTTTAGACATTGGCAGCATATTATATATGGCATTACTTACATTCAAATATTACAAAGAAGAAAATATGAAGCATAAGGAATTGATTGAATCACTTAAAGAGAAAACAAAAATAGATGAATCCTTCTTAGAGAAGATATTTCATTCTTCATGCAGTATTGATACTTCAAGTTCTTCTAACTCAAGATCTTATCATGATGCTTTAAGTGATTGCTCAGAATATTGTATACTAAAGAAGACTTGTGATAAGAAGGACAAAGGCAAAGAGAAAATATTTTTATAGGAATCTAATGATAGCATGACAACTCATGAAAGCACAAAGACTGACTCTAATGATGAAGATAAAGAAGAAGAAGAGGAACCTGACAAAGGAGGCATACAATGCAAAGTAAATTGAAGACAAGACGAAGACCATATTGAAGACTAAAGTCTTCAATAACCAAATAATGTAATACAAGGGGGTGTTGGAATATATTACATTATTTGGTACATGCCAATGTACCACCTTGGGTACATCTTTAGATTAGGAGTTTGTCTTAGATTAGGATTTGAGTATTTACTTTATGCAATGTAATAAATGCACAAGTGTTAGAATGTGCAAAGTACTTGATGATGTAAATGTGCATGTAGTCCACATGTCCATGAGTCATAGAATAGGAAGATGAAGAGTCATAGGTAGGTGAAAGACCAAGAGACATATCTCTTTATATATAGGCCTTTGATAGAGTGATAGAGGAGAGAGTGAGCATATAGAATTGTAGAGAATAGAGATAAGTAGAGAAAGTAGATACAATGTAGAGCATGTATGAATTATGGAGTGTTTGAGACCTCCATTATACACATTGTACTATTTTCGTGAGATTTCATTAATGGCAGTTTTATGAGTTATTGCAGAAGTTTCTTATTAGTTTTTCTTGCATATTATATTGTCATTATCATATAGTTAATATTGCTTGCTCATTTTAGTTCTTGTGGTTGCATTTCCTTAAATATATAGCATCAAAATCTAACATTGAGTCTACTACAGTGTAAATAATTTATTTTGGTTTTGGCACCTCCTCAACAACAATGCCAAAATATTCGATAAATTATATGTCAATTAGGGTAGGTAAGCTTTTGAGAGGCCGAGTAATGTATATATGCACTAGAATAATTGTATGCATCCTAACTTAGTTTTGTCTCAAATGTTCAAGGATTTTATAATTGCATATTAATTAATCCTAGTAGCTACTCATGCAATCCAAATTACATCAAATTGGAAATTCAACAAAAAATATAATGAAATCATAATACTAAGCAACCATAAAATCAAAATCAAATTACAAATCATTTTAATTGCTAAGATAATTGCACAACAAAAAAAATTAACCTATACCATAAATTATTCATGCTACTCTATTGGATCAACTTGCTATGAAAATGAAATTGATAGGAAATAAAAACCTTCAAAGGAAGAGTGTGTCCTTGGTTTGTAGTGGGTACCTTCTCCATTTTAGATAATGTCTTCTCCAAAGAAAACATCATTAGATAATTAACGAAGTAACAAAGTTGATCTTTTATTCAATGATAATATGTAGTAATATTTTTTAAGATTAAAAAGTAACAATAATTCTATACGCCCAAGTGCTACAGTCTCTCCAAAATCTACTAAATATGGGAGAAACAAAATATTTATAAGTGTCCTTAAAAGACTAGTCCTAAATTGAGAATAGATTTACAAGATACTGTTAAAGATAGTACAAACAACTTATAACAAAATCTCCAATAGCTCGTCTATCTATCATAATCATACAAATTTGATTATCGAACTGAATTTCCTCTTTCTGAATGTGAATCCCATGTCATTTTCTCCTCTCCAGTCGTCATGCCATAAAAAGTTTCAAATTAAAAAATCGATAATCTTTGGCTCAATGATAATTCTGCTTTAGATTTTTGGGATGTTCTAAAAATTGGGTTGGAATAAAAATCATGCCAATATGCTTCAAAAATAGCTCAATCTATTAATTAATTCCAAATATAAATTTTGTCCATATTTTGAATGCTACCAATGAAGTTTTTTTTGCCCAGATAAAGCAATCAATAAAATATTAGCCATATAATTAAATAAATACAAACACAAGCATTTAGATTTTAAGAAATCTATCATTTATATATTAACTTTATAAACATGAAACATATACACAATCCATAGTCCACAAGAGTTTATAAATTTGGCTTTTTAGATAAAATAAGGTAGAAAATGGTGACCAAAAAACACATATCCTACACTTATCATTTCCCCCTTACTTATTGTGTTGCACATCCTCCTATAGTTTGGATTAACTTTCTCTTTCCTCTTTGTTTTCTTGTATCACAAACTCATCGACAAACCTTTTGTGTTGCAACCTCCACTCCTTCCTCATATTGTACAGCACTTTATGAGTCTCTTCTATTTCAAGTTTGAAACCCTGCTTTGCTTCTAAATAATTTAACAATTGTTCTTCTTCCTCCTTAGGTACTACAATTATTTGAGTGGAATCCAAAAAGGTGTCCATAATGGTAAAGGGTTAAACTCAAACCCAACCATCTGATCCCTATACGCAAGTCCATAACAATCTATTTAGAGGATCTTCTTAGGGCTCTTTTAAATGTAATGTGAGAATGTGGTTCCCTTATTCTAAGCTCAAGTGTGAGATCACTCTATAATTCTATGGAAACAACCACAAAATATCTTCATGGTCATGTTGTAAGGGAGTCAATTTCTTATGACCTATATAGATTCAAATTCTCTTCTTGCCAATAGTGTCTCATGTACTTCTCTCTACCTATAACTTGTCATCTCTTTCTATCTAGCAATCTCATTGAAGAGAAAGGACTAAAAAAATCTAATTTAGACATCCCAACTATGAAGTTAGGATTAACTCTAGCATGAAAATGTTTGGATAAAAATAAATTATGAAGATAAACTTCACAAATATTTTTCTATACATCAAGGGTCATCTCTTTAAATATCCCATCTATAGACTCAACCTATTGAGGATCAAAAGGATTCCCCTATCATAGCCCATCAATCTAGAATTGGATCCACTTATCCTTCATGTACAATGCATACACTATTATCGATGACATCATTTAAAATATCTCCTTGAATAGGTAGTCCATTATACCAATTCCTTGTAATGCTTCACCTCTTTATCCTTTTCTTTCATTTTGATTGACTTAATCATGATAATTTTCTCCTTCATTACCTTAAATTTCTCTTTATGCTTTGGAAGAGCAATGAAGCCTTTATTGTATGGTTTTGCTTCAACTTTTCAATATTATATACAAATTATAACTTCCCTTAGTTCCTTCCTCAATGTCGACATGAACTATATTTTGAGATTTAACGCATCATTTTCTTGTTGTAGTTCCTCCAATTGCTCCATCAAATAATGAATTTTAGCACATAATTATTAGATCAAAACATAATCATGTGTAGGTGCTAAAATTCTTCTATCACTTTCACAATCTCATCATGGGTTGCTCTTCTCTTGGTAATTCAGGTTCTACCTGAGTTACTTTTGGATTTTCAGCCTCTGGCTAACCTTCTTTGCTAACTTCCTTCTCTTTAGAAACAACCACCAGCTCCATAATTGTCTCCTCTCTATGGATTTTGAGAATTATCTCCTTATTTCTATTATTATATTCTTCATTTACCTCTCGGGTAGTTTTAGTCTCATTTTCTTACTCAACTATGAGGTTCTCCTTCACCCTCTATTTTATTAACTTCATTAGCTTGATTTTTGTTTTCATGTTATGCTTCCTATGAAAAATACTCCCCAAGCTCCTGTTAGCACACTTCACATTCTTCTCCTTAAGATGTAGATGAATAAGTAAAAATTTCATCCTCTGTTTGCATCTCAGTGTGCCCACCAATTGGGGATAATTGATTCGACCCCTTAGTACTTTATATTTTTTCACAAGGTCTTTCTTCTTAGCTTCTTGTATATTTTTCTTTTTAGCCCCTTCTTCTTGAGTCTCCATTATAGTCAAGACATCCAATAAATTTGGTCTTACTATGGTGGGTTTGTTCCTCAATTATTTTACAATTTTGACTACTATAGGGGTCTATTTTTTAGAGTTAGAATCTACAAAGACATTATCAATCCTCTTGTATGTGTATTTCTACTTAGACCATTTCTCTCTATATAAAACCAAGAAGTTGATTTTCTTAGTTTCTTTCTCAAAGGCCTTTTAGTCACTTGAGTGACTGATTCTCTTTCCCTCTTCCTCTTTTTAAATTTTGGGTCATATGGTCCTTGTTCTTCAACTTTATTAGTAGGATTTCTCAATAGTAGTTCAATATAGTCAGGAAACTCTATCCTAGATTGTATATGATAATAAAATTTAACTATCCCGATGGGTGAGACAACGATTCCTTTCTATGGACATTTTTTATAATATCTTTCACCAAATTTAAAATAAAATACAGGATATTTTATGTTGTTCATGACACAAATGTAAAAGTAATTGAAAGTGACAGGAATACAACAAATAAACCTCCACTTATAAGAAATATACTTGATGATATGGAAGACAAATTTTGGCCATGGCTTTGGTAAGGTGGATCTCTTGGTCCCTTTCATGGTATACTCCACATATTCATATCTAACCATAAATTCCTTTCTTAAATCCCCAACATCAACCTTCAATTTGTAATACCTTAGGCCTATAGCTAGTTTTCCTATGGTGCCAACAATCATCTCCTCCATTATTACAATAGGAAACCCTCTCACCATTGCATGCTCTCCCTGCAATGTCACATAAATTCTTCTACAATATCCTCATCATACCCCAAACACTTTTCAAAGAATATCAACCATCTTGATGCTACAAAAATTTGTCTTTGTAGGATTATGTTGATTGTATCAACATTGTTTGGCTTACTTCTCTTTTGTGGGTGATCCATGGTGATCAACTAGTGGTTTGATATTGCACCTATCAAATTTCATGACAAAATCATATGCAACTTTCCCACTTTAACTATATATTTCATAGCATTTCTTTCTCTAAATTTTGAAACTTTCAACTGGGGTAGCAATTGGAGTCTTTTGTAATACAATCATGGCAAGGTGTTTTGACAGTAGTCTATCTCAATGGTAATTGTGTATGATCTCAATGCCAATCTATTCATCATTAGTCTCATGCCATTTTCAATACCTATTGACAACAAAGTCTTTGACAATCCATATTTAAATAGTAAAATATTTTAACTCTACTTTAGGAATTAATGGAATAATCTTGTCTTTGGAATTTCATTAACTCATCATGATTTTATGCGTTGATTTTTGTGCATGCCTCCCCCTTGCTAGCTTTGGTCACCATTTCATGTGAAAAGTGTTCAAAATACAACAAACCAACAAGCAAGATCATGCATGATTTGGACCATAAATAGCCATGATGGTTTTGGGAAAAGACAACGATAGGAAATCACAAATTTCATATTTGAATTTTACACAACTACAAAAAATAATGACAAAAAAGTAATGAATAATCAACATATTTGGTTGTAGAGGTATGTAGAAGGGCGCTACAAAATTTTATAGGGGTGGGAAGGAATTTCTATAGATTTTTATATATAACATATTTAAAGAAGTAAAGTAGAAAGTAATAAAATTAGATACCTATACATGAATTCACCTACGATGGTAGAGTTAGATCTAGGAAATCTAATAATGATGCTAAAAGGAGTTTTTTTTTAAGGAGAGTGGGGTAGTCATCATCTAGTTTTTTGTCACATTACCCTCTTGGCTAGAGCCTGAGGACAAGTTTTATCTAACAAGGAATTTTATTCTCCTTTTTTTTTAGAGTGATCAAGCCAAAATTTGATTTTCAAGATCATCGCCCCTTGTTGTTGTGTGGGAGGAAGTTGGTACCATGCAAATTATGGTTGTTGATCTTTCCAAGAAGGTTGTCCTTGCCATTGCTACCCACCAGACCAAGCAAGAGGTTTTGGTTATTGATTGAACCATGGACGTTGGTTGGAAGGCCAATGATATCCTAGAGGTGTCCAACCATATGTGTTCATGGGATGATAAAAAAATGTTATCCCTTGATTCATTCATATTTGTGATGGGTTCATTGGCCTTCTATTATTCATAAATTAAACCTCTTTAATTTCTTGTGTTCCTAGATGGAATGTTTATTTTACCCCACTTAGCTATGACTGATTTTATGTTTCTATTGACAAGTACTATATATGTTCACTTGTTCACTTTGTTTAGAGGACACTCATGCCTTGTGTGCTTCTTTATACATTTACGGTAGAAAATAGTCAAGACTTGTTTTGGTTCCTTTTGTTATTTCTTAGCCTAAAAGGTATCGATCTATGTAGCAAGGGAAGAGAGAATATCAAATTTTAAGGTATTATAATAGGTTTTATTTTTTTCCTTAGTCATTCTTGATGATGTTTTTATAGATGCAACAAGACTAGCTTTAACAACCTTCCTTCCCTCATGGTTGATCTAGAGTAATTTTTGCATAGTCGTTTGATTTCATCATAGTTCTATTGATAAATATATCCTCCTAACATTAGACTTCAAACCTCTATACATTCATCTCGTATCCCTCATAAGAATAAAATTTTCAAATTATGAGGGTCCATGGTTGCATATTTTATCTTTGGAGACCAAATTGAAAATGATCTAAATGGTCTTCCAAAGTTTCATCCTCCTTATGAGTCATTCTCAAGACCTCATCTCGAGCATCCCATGCCTTATAGAAATCTTGGCACTTCTATAAAAATTCACTCTTAATTTCTTTCTAAGTACTAATATTTTTGGCTTTTAATCCCATAAACAACCTCAATGCCATGTCTTTTAATGTTGTAGGGAACCATTTTCGTTTCTAGTAGTCAATCCTATAGTTATAACTATGATAAAGAACATCAAAATCAATAGAAAAATATTAGGATCTTTAGAGACTAGCTCATGAAATGTTAGTAATATTGAGATGGGGATGTCTTTCACTTTGATTTCTTACCTAGTTTCCTAAATATGAAACTCAAAGGTATCGGTTGACCTTTGCTACAATTGCTCAACCATTTCTAATAATATCTAAGCAACCCATGGGGTCAAATAGATGTTACCAACATCTTGTTCCTCCATGTTTTATTTGTAAAAATTTGATGTGGATGCACACCTCCCAATTTCAAATTCTTCAAAGGATTCCTCACATGTTTCAGTATCGTTGATCAAGTGTGTATCTTCTTCTCCTAGGATATTTTTTTTAAACATTAACTTTTACTTTAGAATTAGAAAAATGTTATAATGATACGGGTAGTTTATACCCTCATATATGCCTTACTAAATAACACCATTAAGACATAAAAAGAACACAAAAAATCCTAAAACATGACTTCTATCAAAAGGAAACAAGTATCAAATGGGAGTATATTGTGCATAACTTCCACAATCATTGTAGATCGAAGAACATATCGAAAAAAAAATAGATAGACAACAGAGGGAAAACAATACCAAAATCAAAGTAGAGCCACAACAATGATGAAGAACACCCACAATTGTACCCCCTAAAGGGCATCACTCAAGAAACCAAAATGGAAGTTGGCTATCATGTTGCAACAATTGCAACGTTCTATCAATGTAGCTCCACCCACTAGACTCAAGATCCTATAGAGAAACCATGCATCATTGGATCATTGTTGCACCACATTGAGTGACCCTCACATGCAATGTCAAATAAAGAGCACAAAAAGTCCCTAGCTCACCAAGGATATCCATACCTTAGATGTTGACACAAGTTGTTTGTCCTAGGCTATAACTCAACCAAACAAAAATATCATCCATAAGAGAAAATTAAAAAATAGCCCACTACCAGTTCTCATTATCATTGCCATGAGATAAATTATTCAAAGAACCATAGCCATTTCCATGGTGGTGGCCCACACTACTAACCCTATGCTTACACCTGATATGCATAAACCCTAATGGAGCCACTAGCAAAAAAAGTAGATAGGCATCAATGGGAAAACAAACTCACAATCAAAATAGGACCACAATAATTATAGACAACACCCACAATCACTCCCCCTACAGACCATTGCTTAGAAAACTAGAATGGAAGTCAACTTCCATGCAATAATAATGGAAGTAGTCCTTTAATGCAACTCCACCCATTAGACTCAAGAGTCTATAAAGAAACCTAGACATCACTAGATTATCGCTACACCATATTGAGTGGCCATTACACATAGCATTGATTGAAGAGCACACAAAAATCCTTGAGCCACAAAGGAGATCCATACCCCAGATGTTAGCACGAATCATCTACTTCCTGGGCTAGAACTCTACCAAACAAAAATATTATCCGTGAAAGAAAATAAAAAAAAAACCAACCACCACTTATTTTCATTGTCACCATTATAAGCTAAAGTATTTAGAGAAACATGGCCACTACCATGGTGTGGTAGGGGTCCAAATTACTAACCCTAAGATTACACCCAATATGCGTAAACCTTGCAAGAGCCAATGAACTCAATTTTTTCTCCTAGGTTTCGTTACTGCTCAGGATCTATAGGTTGACCAATTTCTTGAATTTGATTTTTTTTTTTTCAACTATATTTTCAATTATCGATGAAGTCTTTTTAATATAACTTCCTTTCTTGACCCTTGCCCAAATACTTTTTTGAGACATGCAACTTAGAAATGCAATCTACCATGAAAACACTTTCACAAAGAATAGTTTGTGGGAATGTCAACCTTCCTACAGGTTGAGTCTATTGGAAAGTAAAGAAATTATTATGGCTTTGGCACCTCCCTGGCAACAATACCAAAATGTTGGGTAATTTATATGTTAATCTCGGTAGGTAAGCTTCCAAGAGGCCAAGCACTATATGTGCACCACAATAATTGTATGTGTCATAACTTAATTTTGTCTCATATGGTCAAGTGTTTTATAATTGTGTAGAATTAATTCTATTAGTTGTTCATGCAGTCTTAAATTACATCAAAAAAAATTAGTAGAAACAAAATAATGAAATCACAATGTTGAACAACCATAGAATCACAATCAAATAACAAACAAGTTTAATTATTAAGATAATTACACAATAGAAACAAATTAAAATATATTATATATTATTCATGCTACTCTAGTGAATCAACTTGCTATAAAAATGAAATTGAGAAGAAATAAAAAACTCTAGAGGAAGAGTGCATCCTTGGTTTGGAGTGAGCCCCTTCTTCATTCTAGATAACATCTTACTCTAGAGAAAATGAATCAAATAATTAGGATTTCAAAATGTTGGGTAATTTATATGTTGATCTGGGTAGGTAAGCTTCCAAGAGGCCAAGCACTATATGTGCACCACAACAATTGTATGTGGACTAACTTAATTTTGTCTCAGATAGTCAAGTGTTTTATAATTATATAAAAATAATTAGTTATATTAGTTGCTTATTTAGTATTAAATTACATCAGATAAAAAATTTAACAGAAACGAAATAGTGAAATCACAATGTTGAACAACCATAGAATGAAAAGCAGATTCTAAACAAGTTTAATTATTAAGATAATTACACAATAGAAACAAATTAAACTATATTATAAATTATTCATACTACTCTACTAAATCAACTTGCTACAAAAATAAAATTAACAATAAATAAAAAACCTTTAGAGGAAGAGTGCATCCTTGGTTTGTAGCGAGCCCCTTTTGTAACTACACTCTTTCTCAATCCAAGGGAGAGAGCTACTTTTTTTTCTTTTTCTACAAGAATTAATTAACTTAATAAGACCCAATAAATTCAATAGTGTTAATATATAACAATCTTGAGTTCATTGTCCTTGCAGATGACACTCAAGTGGACAGGAGTGGCAAAATTCCCATAATTCATGGGGTTCACTCGTCTAACCTCACCATTAGGAAGGATGTCATAAGTGGTTCCCCCATTTTCCTACACTGCCCTATATGGGACAACTGGACCATGGTGTAGGGTTACCATTTAAAGCCCATATCACTTAAAGGTAATACATATTCCCTAACCCTATGTACTAGCATCTATGTAGGATTACTATGGTGTAATGCCTTAGTGATTAGTTAGTTCTATCTACCCATGAAACTAAGACCATTACCACTCACTTGATAATGATCATGGTCACACTTGTGTACCTGCAAGGTACCACCACTATACCACCTTGGTTAGTGTGAATGATTTAGTGGTTGTCCCATACCAATCCATTGCTAGGATCACCCAAGCCTCATCGCTAAGGTTTGTTATTCACCAAAATTACCTAGTTGATTTGTCTACCCACAAACTCACTATAGTTGGGTGCAACTCAACTCTATGGTTAACTAATAAGGCGTTTAAGAATCATAACCACAATAACCCCTTCTTAACCCTCTTAACGCAAGGGTCCTATTCAAAAATTTTTGCCTAACCTACACAAAAATAGAGTGCTATAATAAATCATACAAAAATTCCATACTAACATCAACATATCATATTGACAAAAACTAGAGAATTTAGGTACTTCATTCCAATAAGACTAGAAAATTAGGTATTTCTTTATTTTCATGAAAGGAAGTAAGAAACATCTGGAAATCATCACCAAATTTCATTAATTACTTTCTCCTATTATTCTATCATCTTCTACAAATTATCTATCTTAATATCAACAATTTATCTCCAAATAAACTTAACATAGTAGGAAAACAATAATTTATCTTTCATCCTTTGAACAAAATTTATGATAATTACAACAAGAATGTTTACAAGGGTATTCATTCCTTCATCATATAGTATAACTTCTACACATGATACCTTTAAAGTATTTCTCATCTCCAAATACAATATTACATTTCAATATATTAATACATAATGGTCACTAGTCTCATATTCTTTTTTAATATCTTCTACTTGATAAATCTTCTTTCCATCGTGCTTTGGATCATAGATATAGGGATCATGACAACTCTTTTAAATGAATATGCAAGCCTAACATGCTTCATGCAATAAAATCATTCAACAATAATATCATATCACAATTTTTCAATGATAGACCACAAAATATTCTTCCAATGCTTATTAGTCATCAATGGGAGAAGCCCATACTTCCCTCACTTAACTAAGGTTCTTTTGTTGCACAAGCCACATCTATCCCTAGGAATAATTTACTACTCATCCTTCATTAGTAATTAATAATTCCTTTTGTAGTGAGCCCCTTTTGTAACTACCCTCTTTTTGATCCAAGGGAGAGAGCTAATTTTTTTTTTCTTTTTCTACAAGAATTAATTAACTCATTAATAAGACCCAATAAATTCAATAGTGTTAAGGCATAACCATCTTGAGTTTATTGTCCTTGCAGATGACACTCAAGTGGACATGAGTGGCAAACTTCCCATATTTCATGGGGTTCACTCGTCTAACCTCACCATTAGAAATGATGCCATAAGTGGTTCCCCCATTTTCCTACATTGCCCTATATGGGATAACTTGACCATGGTGTAGGGTTACCCTTTAAGGCCCATATCACTTAAAGGTGATACCTATTCCCTAACCCTACATACTAGCATCTATGTAGGATTACTATGGTGTAATGCCTTAGTGATTAGTTAGTTCCATCTACCCATGAAACTAAGACCATTACCACTCACTTGATAATGATCATGGTCACACTTGTCTACCGCAAGGTACCACCACTATACCACCTTGGTTAGTGTGAAGGATCTGATGGTTGTACCATACCAATCCATTTCTAGGATCACCCAAGCCTCATCACTAGTATCACCCAAACCTCATCTCTAGGGTTTATTATTCACCAAAATTACCTAGTTGATTTGTCTACCCACAAACTCGGTACGGTTGGGTGCAACTAAACTCTATGGTTAACTAATAATGCATTTAACAATAATAACCACAATAACGCCCTCTTAATCCTCTTAACGCAAGGGTGCTACTCAAAATATTTGCCTAACTTACACAAAAATAGAGTGCTATAATAAATCATACAAAAATTCCATACTAACATCAACATATCATATTGATAAAAACTAGAGAATTTAGGTACTTCATTCCAATATAACACTAGAAAATTAGGTATTTCTTTATTTTCATGAAAGGAAGTAAAGCAACATCTAGAAATCATAACCAAATTTCATTAATTACTTTCTCCTATTATTCTATCTTCTACAATTTATCTATCTTAATATCAACAATTTAATTCCAAATAAGCTTAACATAGTAGGAAAACAATAATTTCTCTTTCATCCTTTGAACAAAATTCATGATAATTAGAACAAGAATGTTTACAAGGGTATTAATTCCTTCATCATATAGCATAAATTCTACACATGATACCTTTTAAGTATTTCTCATCTCCAAATACAATATTACATTTCAATACATTAATACATAATGGACACTAGTGTTGGACATTTTGAGTGGACGAGTTATCATTGATGTCAAAAATGAATGGTCATTGATGTTGAAATTCAGTTTCAGTAAGTAGTGAAAAATGAAGCAGTTCCGCAATCCGTGCAAAAATAAGATTCTGCCTTCAATTAGTCAAGACCCGATTTCAAAAAGTCAGATATGGTGCAAAGTGCAAAAAAAAGGCCCAAGCAAATGATATTATAATATTTTATTATAATATTAAAGAGGGAAATTTAAATTAATTAATATAATTTCATTATAAATTAATAAACTTCAATGTTATTTAAGTTAATTATAAGTTAATTTTAATTTAATTATAAATTAATTTTTATTAATTTAATAAACCCTAAAGAGGGTTATAAGGCTAAGTAAAAATCAAATTGGAAATTTGATTTGATGCATCGACGTCATATGGCATGGAACATTGTGTATAAATGGTGGCAAAGTTCTTTACCTTACATCCCCAAGCTAACGATCGAATATCCTATGCTAAATTGTTTCGTGCGCAAAAAGAGAAAGGTTCTCACGTTTTCGAAAATATCTTTGGTGATAGAGGAACAAATCAAGGGGAGCACAAACACTAAGCACCAAAGGCGCTGGTAGCACAGTTGGCAAACGACGGAGGCGCTAGAGTGTGTGGCAAGCAAAGCATGTAGGTTCGAATCCCTTCGGGTTCGTTTTTGGCTAAGAAGAGAGGGCATTCATTTTTTCGTGTAGCGCGTAACATAGGGATAAAGGGAGGCTTGCACCTTCCCTTCCCCATGGGAGTGCCTAGCCCACGTGGTGGGCTAGCGCCTTGGTAAGGCGCTCGACGGAGAGGTCTCTTATTCGAAATCCACCGAGGCCTTTTTGGTCAAAGGTATGCGCTGATGTCATTTGTGTTGGTCGTTAATTTCAGATGTACTAAGGTTGAAAGAAAATAAAAATATTTTTATGTGCCTAAGGTTGAAAAATAAAATGATTTGATGGTTTATGAGATTTAGTTTTTGCGTGAATTAATTTGGTTATTAAGTATTTTTGAGGGAGATAAAAGGGTAGGAAAATATTATTTCTGAAGGGTTAATTTTTGAAGATTGATTTATTAAATTGGAGATTATAAGAAGCAATTTGAGTGATTATTTTTATGTGTGATTTGATGATTGCTAATTTCAAGAAGGAGAAATAAGGTGTATTTGAAGATTATTTCTGTAATTGAGAAATATTTTGAAAGAGTGTGAGTGTGAAATTTTGTCATCTAACCATTGAAATTGGCAAATAAGAAAATTGTGATTGAGACAGGTTTTTAGGGGCACTTCTACATCAAATAAAAGGTATGGGCACATCTTCCTAGTGAGTGATTGTTGAATGTTGTGAATGTTAAGTTGGAGTGAAAAGGGGTTTTTTGGAATAAGAGTTGTTGATAAAACCTTGTTTGATAAGCATTGTTGTTGAAGTGATTGATTGAGTGAAGAACTTGAGCTAGGATTTGCAAATATCATGAGTATCATTGTTATGTGAGATTGCTTGATAAGCATTATTGTTGAAGTGATTGATTGAGTGAAGAACTTGAACTAGGGTTTGCAAATATCATGAGTATCATTGTTATGTGAGATTGTTTGATAAGCATTGTTGGAAATAAGTGAGTGAGTGTTCATATGCTTGGACTAGGGTTTGTGAGCAAGGATTATTTCATTGAGTGATTGGTTGAGTAGAGTTGGTTGAGCCTAGTCAAGTGGATGTGATAGTTCAAGTTCTGTGAAACAAATTGTTCTATATTCTGATTTGATTTGAGAAAGAGGTTGAGTGTTTGTGAAACATATTGAGTCTCTAACAATTCTCTATATGTTTATGTGGTAAAAAGAAAGAAAAGTATAAAGTGATCTTATATTGTTCACCCCCCTCTCAGTATAAGCTTGTGTTCTTCAACTAGTCTCATATTCTTTTTCAATATCTTCTACTTGATAAATCTTCTTTCCATCATGCTTTGGATCACATATATAGGGATCACAACTCTTTTAAATGAATATGCAAGCCTAACATGCTTCATGCAATAAAATCATTCAACAATAATATCATATCACAATTTTTCAATGATAGACCACAAAATATTCTTCCGATGCTTATTAGTCATCAATGGGAGACGCCCATACTTCCCTCACTTAACTAAGGTTCTTTTGCTACACAAGCCACATATATCCCTAGGAATAATTTACTACTCATCCTTCATTAGTAATTAATAATTCCTTATTTTTTTTATAAAAATAAAGTGGAGTCATTACCAATACAACATTTCTAATATAACTCTTACAATTTTCTACAAACATGGGTTTATTATTTTACATTAAACCCAACTATACCCCTTATACTTTTCTCATAACTAATAAATTAAAACAAACATATTATTTAATCTAATTAAGCAAAACAAAATTCTTCAACCTTCTTTTAATATTTGTTAATAGATTCGACCCTACTAAAAAAAATTAAATAAAACCTATTAACTAATTACATAAACCCTAACATGGCTTTCAACCAATATTAGCACTTATATATGCTTCAAACTTACATTATAAAATATGGATAGTTTTTAAATAAGGTAAGTATAACTATACATAGACAACATTAATATTAGCACTTATTAAATTGATATTGGTGTTTAAAATAGCCGAACCACTAGATTCATTACAAGATCATGCACTAGGAAAACTAACATCAACCACGAAACGAGAAAAGAAAAACAATGGGCCACACTTACATTGCAAGTCTTGGAAAATACTTAGCTAGGAGTTGACAAACTTAAAAAATATGTAGAAATAATGGTGGTACTGACATAACACCAAAACGATGGAAGATTCTTTACATAAAAATGGTCATTAAAGTGACATGGTTGCCTTGAAACCATAAAACTAATAAAAAGGAAAGAAAATGGATAAACCATAAAAATAATTGCGGTTATGCAAAATACTGAAGAATAAACCTTGCTACAAATATCTTGGAAAAAGTAATATCTTTATCATATGGCTAAACTGGAAATCATTTAAAATTAGTGAAAACGAGGATTAAAAAATCCTTGAACATAGGACCTATCAACTTAAACCTTGAGTTTGCATTCGAAGCAAAACTAAAAGAAAACAATACATGCAATAAGATAACCATTGGTGTAAAACTAAGAGTGATATTTACTACCAACTCAAGTTAGTCCACATAAAAAAAATAATTTGAAGCTATTGATGCACCAAAGATTATAACATACCATACAAAACATTCATTTTCTCAACTATATAACATGCAAAAAAAAATATAATCTACCACCGATTCTCAAATCGGTCCATCGTGAAAACACTAGCGAATTGGGTCTTTCAAAGGAAAAATAAACCTCATATTTTGATAGAAAAAATGAACTCTCGGACAAGCTTTCTATGCCTACTGCGGTGGATGATGGATGATTCATTTTTCCTTCCTCATGGCGCTTATCCAAAACAACAAAAAAAATAAAGAGAGCTAATAAATTACCTAAAAAGCATGAAGTAGTCTAATAAGGTTGGTGGAATCCTTATCTACATGATGATTTTCAAAAAATTTATAATCCAGCTAAAAGGCCTCCTATCTATTTGACACAAATTCAACACAACGGTTCAAAGCTATGAATATTACTTCTGCATGGAGCCCAAGGAGCTTATAAATGTAAAACAACAATACCAATCTTCTATTGTGAAAGTGTTCTTAAATAAAAAATGATAATTCCCAAAAATAATATATTGGTAGATTCAAGATAGCACAAAACCTCTTCCATTTGATTTAAATATAAAAAAAATGAAATCTTTAGAAATAAAAAAGTGAAACCAACAAACAAGCGTATAAACATTTTTACTCACTCAAAGGAGAAAAAGAAAATAAGTTACCTCCACCACAACCAACCCAAATTCTTCCACGTTCTTCCCAATCATTTACACTCAGCATTTTTCCTTCCAACTAGCCTCCAAAACCTTGGTAGTAGAAAGGACCGAGTAGAGTTTAGATCAAAGAGAAATATCAAGAGAATGGAGGAGAAGAAGTTCAAGGGTCAGGGTGACTTCTTATTTTTCAATACGTTATATAATTCATTACTTTCCAACGCTTCTCACCATAATTAGAAAAAATATGAATTTTAGTCTTATAATATTTTTTATTGATTAAGTATGCCCTTTTTAAAAGGTATTAACTATTTAAGGTTAATATTACTTTACTAATACTATTTTAGCAAAGGTATTAGTAATTGAATTATCCCATAGTATTAAATTAATTAATACTATCACTATTTTTTAATATGAGTACTAATGCAAATATTAAGATCATGCACTATTGATTATTAACCGAACCAATGCTAACATTAATTATTAACATTAACATTTAATAAAAAAAAATTTGGTAGATTGATTGTATTAACAGTGGGTTTTTATAGAGGATCCCAAAACCTTATGTACAAAAATAGGGCTGAGCCCATTCTATCCTTACAAGCCTCAAGGGCTAGGATCAAACAGACTTGCAAAATCTAACTAAACCTGATTCAAAATTGCCCACAGGGCTTACAAAGGGGCCTCTCCGTGAGAGGATCGACAGACAAAAACCAATCTGAAGCAAACTAAAATGGAAGCAACATAAAACCATGGGAAAAACAAGAAAAAACCACAAGGAAGGCAGCCCCGGATCCTCCGCTACTCCGGATCCTCCTGGTCATCCTTAACGTTCTGCTCCTTGATCCTGGTCAGCATCTTGATCAGAGAATTGGTGGTCGAGAGGATGCGCCACCTCCGAGCGCCTTCCCTTTATGCTTATGTGTCTTCATGAGGAAACTCTGATCTGGCCATCTTCTCCACCTCATCCGAAAAGGATGACCTCCATACTACCAACACAGAGGTCAAAAGACCTTTATTAGCCATGTAATCTGCCAGCCTGTTACCCTCCCGATAGATGTGATTGATTTGGGCATCGGTCCATCTAGATAGGAGGATCCTTGCCTCAGAGACAATATTGAAAACTTTCCATGAAGGATCTTTGCCATTCGACAGATACCTTATGATATTCAGAGAGTCACCTTCGATGACCAAAGGGTGAGGATCCTCTGAGAGGAGCTGAAGCCCTCTGAGGACACCCTTGGCCTCCGCACTATGATTAGATTGGATACCCAGGTTCTCACAGAAGGTGAGGACAATCCTCCCCCTGTGATCTCTGACCACCCCTCCTGCAGCTGCTGGCCCCGGGTTGCCACGAGCAGCGCCATCAAAGTTCAACTTAAGCCAACCCTCCGAGGGGTTTCTCCATTTGACCTTGAGCCTGGGCGAAAAGATGTTAGGGTGGTCTGGATCCTCCTTGAGGTTCATCCTTTTGAACACAGTTTCCTCCGACCGGATCCTGGGGAGGGGACTAGGAGTGAATTTTGAATTTTCTACTGCAAAGGCAAGAGCTCTGAAGGCTGTGGAAGGGGGGTCTCTTGGAGGATTACCGAAGACTCTTCCATTCCTCTCCAACCAAATCTGCCAAAGGATGTGATGGAAGGATGCATCGAAAAGGAACCGAAGCTTAGGATTTCTGAACGGGTTTGGCCATTGAGCAAAGGCTTCCTTGATTGTCCTGGGAGGGCTCCAGGGGACCTGAAAGGAGGAGAGGATCACGCCGAACACCATGGTGGTGAACGGGCAGTGAAGGAAGAGATGATCTATGGATTCACAATCTGCCATGCACAAATAACACCTACTAGGGAAGGCAAACCCTCTTTTGTGGAGGTTGTCCATGGTTAGAGCTTTATTCTAAAAAACAATCCAAGCAAAGAAATTTACCTTCGGGATCACTCCTTTTCGCCAGACTATCTGCCATGGGAAATCCCCCTCAGCCTCCTTGGAAAGGATCTCGTAGGCTGTCCTAACCGAGAAGATGCCAGTGTCAGTGCCCATCCAGATCATCTTGTCGGGTCTTCTGGCAGTCGGGATGGTAATGCCCTGGAGGATCTTATCTAGAGAGGAGACTTCAGCTTCACGACCGGTGAGGGTCGGGATGTTCCACTGAGGGCTGCCATCCTTCCTCACAATGTAGTCTTCTACCTTCTGCTGGGAGTTTGGGTCCACCAAGGATTTGAGGAGGGAAAGTTCAGCCTTCTGAGATAGAGGATCTTCTTCGGCCCATCTATCCTTCCAAAAGTTGATTGTCTGCCCATCTCCTAAAATCCATCGGACTCCCTTGTTGAGCAGCTACCTAGCTTGGAGGACTACTTTCCAGAAAGTGGATCCATCGGAGGGGGCCTCAGCATCTAGGAAGGAGCAGTTGGTGAGGTATTTCTTCTTGATGATTTTGACCCACTCCATAGGCTCATTGGTCAGGATCCTCCAAGCATGCTTGGCCACGAGGGCCAGGTTCATCAGACTAGTTCTCCTTAGCCCAAGCCCACCTTGGTCTTTGCTTTTACACACCTTGTCCCATGCCACCAAAGGGATCCTAGATTTATCTTCATTCCCAGACCACAGAAAGTTCCTCTGAATCTGTTCGATCTTGCGGTGGACAGACATTGGGAGGCTGAAGACTGACATGAAGTAGGTCGGGATCCCTTGGAGGTAAGCTTTGGTGAGGGTAGCCTTGCCTGCCTGGGACAGAAACTTGCCTTTCCAAGAGGCCAACTTCCTATGAATTCGCTCCACCACCATATTCCACATGTTGTCCTTGGCCCTACCACTGTAGAAGAGGGGGAGCCCGAGGTAGGTGGTAGGGAGGGATTCGATCGTGCATCCCAAGATTTTGGCAATGCGGATCTGCCACCCCTGGGGAGTATTCAGGAAGAAAATCTTGCTCTTGGTGTAGTTTACTTTCTGGCCCGTAGCTCGCTCATAAAGGGAGAGGATCCTCTTGATGTGTCTGGCCTGGGCCACAGAGGCGATAGTAGACAAGAGGGTGTCATCCACAAACTATTGGTGGGTGACTGCTTCCACTCTAGAGGTGGGGATGATGCCCAAAATCCTCTATCTTCGGAGGCTCTCCTTGAGGGTTCTGCCTAGAACCTCTGCCAAGATGATGAAGAGAATGGGGGACAGGGGGTCTCCTTGCCTGAGCCCTCTGGCACTCTGGAAGTAGCCTACGGGGGACCCATTGATTAGGATAGAGAAGTAAGGGGTGGATATGCAGCTTTGGATGAGGTCGATCCAAGAGGGAGGGAAACCAAACTTCAGGAGAACAACGTAGAGGAAACCCCTATCCACCCTGTCGAAGGCTTTGTTCATGTCAAGCTTGAGAAAGAGGGCAGCCTTATTAGACAAGGACGTAGAGTGGAGAGTCTCATGGATAGAAATGACACCATCAAGGATGTTTCTACCTTTCACAGAGCTGCCTTGGCAAGGGTCAATGAGCAAGGGCAAGATGGGCTTCAGCCTGTTAGCTAAGACTTTGGTCAGGATCTTGTAGAAAACATTGCAAAGGTTGATGGGTCTATAGTCCGAGAAGGTCCTGTAGGCAGAGGTTTTCAGAATAAGAGCTAAGAAGGTGGCGTTCAGACTGGGGTGGATGGATCCAGAGGCTTGGATCTCATGAATGGCATCACAAACATCATTCCCCACAACCTCCCACATGGTCTGGAAAAAGCGAGGAGGAAACCCATCTGGACCCGGGGTTTTGTCAGGTTGCATAGAAAACAAGGCCTCCTTGATCTCGAAAGAAGAAAAAGGATCCAGGAGCCTGAGGCTAGCCTCCTGGGGTACCAGAGAGGGGATTTTCGCCAAAAGATCTCTTTGGGCCTGTAAGTCACTTTCGGGGAAGGATCCCAACAAATCCTGAAAGAAGCCCACCGCTTCAGTTCTTATCTCAACAATGTCCTTGGTAGCCATACCATCACTTCACCAAATTTCCTTGATTTTGTTGGAACCTCTATGCCGGAGGGTAGAAGCATGAAAAAACCCGGTGTTGGAGTCTCCTTCCTTCAGCCATAGATCTCTAGATTTCTGTCTCCAGAAGGTCTCTTCCCTGGCCAGGATAGTGTGAAAGTCTGCCAAGAGGATTCTCTCTTCGTTTCTATCAGATTCGTTGAAGACACCTGCCTCCAACCTTCTTTCCAAGTTTTTGAGGCTTTCGGATATGGCTTTCTTGGATTCGAAGATGTTGTCGAAGACCTCCTTATTCCAGATCTTGAGGTTTTCTTTGACAGATTTAAGCTTCAGGGCTAGGCATTTTGAGGCGGATCCTTTTGCCTCCTGCTTCCACCATCCCGCTACCTGCGCTCTAAAATATTTATGATGGGTCCACATGGATTCGAACCTAAAGGGTGTTTTGAAACTAGGCCCTTCACCCGATTCAAGAAGGATGGGGTTGTGGTCTGATCCGATCCTGGGAAGAGCTAGGAGGGTCGCATCCCCCAAGAAGGGAATAGCCTCCTGGGAGATAAGGAACCTGTCTAGCTTGACCTGGATAAGCCCACTCCCTGTTCTCCTGTTGCTCCAGGTAAAAGAGGAACCTTTGAGCTCTATGTCAACTAGCTCGTTGGTGTCGACAAAATCTCTGAAGTCTTCTATGCTTCTGGAACCAATATCAGATCCTCCCTTTTTTTGGAAGGATGTAAAGGGCAGTTGAAGTCCCCCCTATTATCCAGGGGAGGGCATTGAAATTCCTTCGCATCTGGGTGATGGTCTTCCACATCTCAGCCCTCTCAATGACCGAGTTGGGGGCGTAGATGTTGGACAGGATCCACGATCGATTGCCTATCTTAGAATGAAAGAGGATATTGAGAATCCTGTTGGATGAAGAAAGCAGACTTCCTTCTACAAGGGTCGGGTCCCATAAGACCATGAGCCCACCTGAAGATCCTTGAGCTGGACTGAACAGGAGCTCTGCTTTGGCCCAGATAGCTTTCACTACTTTTTTAGTAGAGACCACATCAACCTTGGTCTCTTGGAGGATAAGGATAGAGGGATTTGATCATTTTTGGAGGTCCGCAACCATCCTCTGCTTGGCTGCTTCGGTCAGTCCTCTCACATTCCATGAGAGAACCTTCATCTTGATGATTTGGAGGTTTTCTTGCCTCCCTTCACCATCTGGAAGGGGGTTTGGTTCCTTGTGCTTCATCCCACTGAGTGTCCGAATCATCCAAAAATAGCAATAGTTGGGTCCCATTCGCCACATCCTCCGTTGTTTCTTTGTCTCTCTGATCTTTGCCAGGAGGTCTTCCTCTTTTCCTCTCATTGCCAAAATCCATCGATTGTTTCCTGCTTCTGGTGTTCCTAGGGCTGACCCTTCCTGATAGGGAGGATCCCATTTTTTCATGATGATGAGAAGGAAACTCCCCCTTTTTCGGATGGGGTGAGGTTTTCTTATTGCCTAGCAAATAATCTTCCATGAGGGATTACGAGGAGTTAGTGACGGGAGAGATTTGTACCTAGGAATTCGGTTCCTCTGCTTCATCTTGGGGTGGAAGGCTTGAACCCGCCTCTCGGTGCTCCTTTTCCTGAAGGGAGTTTCCTCCTTGCTGTGAACCTTGCTTCGACTGCTTGATAGACCCGTCCTGTTCCTCCTCTTGAGCTTGTTGTCTGCCCGAGTCAGGTTTGGGCTTCATCGAGAGTTGGTCAATGGGAGGAGGATTCCTCTTATGTTTCTCCCCCATCGCCAGCTATGAGTCTCGAGGGTATGTGGATCCTTTGGTCAGCTCCTCCGCTCGTTGGCCCCTGGCAGCTGGACACTGAGTCTGGAGGTGCCCCTGAGTGCGGTAGTGAGAACAAAAGGTGGGTCTATTCTCATACTCGATGGCCTATCTCTTGATGAAGGTTGATCCTGACCGCAGGTTGATGAAGGAGGGGAGCTCGGAGTCCAGGTCCGCTAGCACACAGAACCGAGCCTGGGTCAGTCTGGATCGGGCTTTAGTGGGGGGATCAATGGAGACCAATTCTCCAATGGACCGTGCTATCCCTCTGATAACATTTTCATGCCAGTAGTGAAGAGGAAGGTTGGGAAGCCTTACCCAAATTGGAGCAATGTTGATGTTTTGGGTATTCGGGTTGAAGTCGTTTCCCCACTTTCGAAGAAAGAGGCTCCTGCGCCCCAGGAACCATGGTCCTCCCACCAGGATTTTGCAGTAATCCTCCCGGTTGTTCAGGATGATGGCAAAGAAACCCCGGGTTAGTGCCGCAATCTCCATGTTTCCAGAGATTCGCCACTTGGAGAGAGCCCATTTGCGGATGGATTCCATGTCTGGGCGTCCTCCTATGAACTTGCCAATTAGGGTAAACTTTTTGAATTCCAGAAAACTATTCAGGACCTCGTCGGGGATGTCCAAATCCTCGCCAGATGGAAATAGTTCCTGGGTAAAGCAGTTGTCTGGGGTTGCATGGCTCGCCACCATGTGGGCATAGGATCCTCTCGCATTAGGGTTGGGGGCCCCCCTTTGGCCTCCTTTGTCTGGGGGGTCCTTGTCTTTCTTCTCCGATCCGTCCTGTTGACCTTCTGCTGTCGGGTGCACTGATTCATCCCCGCTGGATCCCCTTCGACCTCCGTCCGCCTCGCTGGTATTCCTGCCTCCTATCGACGGGACGGATCCTTTCCCGCATTCCACCATGTGGATCCTCTCGCTGGATCCTCCTTCGCTCTCCTTCATTGTTTCTTTAGTATTTAATAATTTAAGTATTAATGATACCAACATTATTATTAATACCTTACTTGACAAATAATTAACCAATCAAGTTCTATACTTTGAAATATAAATATTAATGCATCATAATAATAAATGAAGCAAGAATATGCATAAACATTACTATTCCCTAAGCAAAGGCATTATGATAACTACAAGGTTATCAACCACCTACAAAGGACCCCTAAGCACATAGATAAGGGCTCTTTTGCTTTTATAGCAACCTCCTTGTCCAATGATGCATTTAATCACACATACACACATGCAAATGCTTCTACATGATTGTTTTACTCATGTGGGCTATCAACTGCAAATCCATAATTTCCCATTTCACACTCCACTCAACTCTAGCAGTTGTCCCATACCAATCCACCTATAAGAGTAATTGGTCATGCAACCACAAAATTCATTAGTAGTACCTCTAAAAATAGCATAATCCAACTAAAATAAGCACAAAGTACAACTATCAACTCATCTTGATATATCAAAATAGGATCATGCATCAATTATCAACACACCAATACATCAATCAAACATCAAGGGAAGGTCTTTCCAAGATGGGCCATTAAACCTTCTTCATTCTAGATAACACCTTACTCTAAAGAAAATAGAATCAAATAATTAACACACTAGTAAGGTTGATATTTTATTCAATGATAATATGTAGTAATGCTTTTACAAATTGAAAAATGATAACCATTCTATACTCCCAAGTGTTATAGTCTCTCCAAACTCTATTGAAGATGAGAGAAACAAAATATTTATAAGTGTCCTCAATAGCCTAGTCCTAAATCAATAATAGCTTTACAAGAGGTTATTAAAGGTAGTATAAACAACTTATAACAAAATCTCCAACAACTCATTCATCTATTAGAATTGGATAAATCTAGTTATCAAAAACATGACTTTCCTCTTTCTAAAAGTGATACCTATGAGTTTCAAAAGTAAAAATTGATAATATTTGGCTCAATGATAATTCTACTCCAAATTTGTCAAGATATTCTATGAAATTGGGTTGGAATAATAGTCATGTCAAGCCACTTTGAAAACAACTTGATCCATTGATTAATTGCAAATATAAACTTTTATCCATATTTTGATTAATTTTTTAGTAACTAGCCAATGTAGGGTTCAAACCATAGGTACTGCTCCCAACAAACCTATCCGTCTCGTTCTTGTTGACCCGATGATATGGGGACCATCAGTCGCTCAGGATTCGTACCACCGTCGTCGATATGGCGTACACTCAGAGGATTTGGAGTAGACTACTACCTTTGCAAAGGGTTGGCTTCTCCCCCAAGGTTTGAACCTAGGTATCTTCTTGGTAAGTGGCCAGCCACACCTGCACTTATCAATCCACCTAGCCGTCCATATTTTGATTGTTACCAATGAAGTTCTTTTTGCCTATATAAAGCAACAAATAAAACATTAACCATAAATAACTAAATAAATATAAACAAAAACATTTAAAATTTTAAGCATTTTATCATTTATCCACTTAAATTTATATACATAAAATATACATACAATTTGTAGTCCATAAGAGTTCAGGATGTAGTATTTTTAGACAAAACTAGGCAAAATAAGGTAGAAAATAATAACAAAAATACACATCACAAGACAAGAGATTGTAAAGTGAAAAAATGAAGAAAGAAATAGAATATTTTGGTCATGAGATGAACTTCAAGATGAAGCAAGGAAAATCATATTGCAATAGAAGTTGGACTAAATCAAGGTGATTCCCTTCCAAACAAAGAGGCAAAGAAAGAAGAGCCAAAGAAGGATACAAGGGATGAGAAAGTACAACATGCAATTTCAAATTCAAAAGGAATTAAAGGTGCAAAGGGGATATGGAGGAAAAATTTGAAGTAAAGACTACATAAAAGGTCAAGTTTATTCTAAGTAAATTGTCTTCTTTTTTGTTTAGTATAGATTCCTCTCTTGGTAATAAAAATAAAAGTAGTGTGTAGGTTATCCCTTGCATTTTACGGTTTCAAGAGTAGTATAATAACGAAATGAGGATGGAGGAAATCTATAGCAATTTAGGGCTTTTAGTGCAACATAAGAAGGTAATTGCTATAAAGGAGTGTCCTTGCACTTTGGGGTTTTTAGGACAACATAAAAAGGATGTGTTTTTGAGGTTATTCTTTCCACTTCAAATCCTTCAAAATAAGATAAACTTATAGATGACAAGTCTCACTATTAACATGTGAAAGATCGAAGAGATTGATGTAGATAAAAGTGTTGGTAGAAATGAAAAATAAAGGAAGACCAAAGAAACAAAAATGTTAATAAGAAGTGGGGTCAAAACCACAAATAAAAAGTGATGATAAAAATGGTATCTTGGAATATTAGAGGCATGAATAAGACCCTTGCAAGAATAGGTATTAAGGAATTTGCAGGTTGTTAGAGACAACATATTTATAGAAATGAAAATCTACTCTCAAATATTTTAGTATTGCTTCTTATATTGACAATATTCTTTTTGTTTTTAGGAGATATGGGAATTAACAATAGTCTCCATCATGTTATCTCTGCGGGCACGATTTGAATTCGGAAAGCTACCGCGATAGCCCCTGCCCTATTTTAGTAAGAATTTTACTCCAAGTGAGGGGCTCGAGATTGGAATCTTCAACCTCAAAGCTGACCGATTAGTTTTAGCTGACAAAATTCAAATTTTAGAAGGCAATTGGATGATGAAATTTTAATATAAAAAGTTAATTAAAGAAACATAATAATTTAAAGAAGATGAAAAATGTCTTTAAAAAAAAAAAGAAATAAAAATATATATAGAATTAATTCAATAATAATATAATTAAAATAATATGCCCTCGAAGGTGAGGTGGATTGGTAAGTGCTTGTCTAGCCAGACACTTATCAAGAAGACACCCAGGTTCAAACCTTAGGTTGGCAACCTATTTGCAATGGTAGTAGTCTGATCTAGCCAGGCACTTATCAAGAAGACACCCAGGTTCAAACCTTAGGTTGGCAACCTATTTGCAAAGGTAGTAGTTTGATCTGAATCCTTTGAGTACACGTTAGATTGACAATGATAATTAGTGGTCCCTGGGTCAACAATAACAAAGTAGAATAAATTTGGTGGGAGCACCTTTTGTGATTTGAATCCTATATTTATTAATTACTAAAAAAATAATGTAATTCTAACCAATTCTCATTAAAATAAAAATAAAAAAATAATTAAAATAATATAATATTATACTATAAAATAACTATTTAATTTTTTTTTAATAAACTTATTCAATATTTTTTTATTAATTTATTAGGCATGACCAACGTGTCTTCTATGACTGGATATTTATAAGGCTGAAACATTTATAAAGTCACTTTAAAAACAATCCTTAAATAAAAAAATAAATGTTTAATAAGTAATCCATTAAAAAAAAATCAGCTTGACTAAGTGAACCTTTATAAGTTCTTAAATTATTATTATTATTTAATTTACAACGTTTGAATACACCTGGATGGTTGAGAGTTTCGTCTTGGAACTTCAGTCCTTGGTGAGAAACTTGAAGGTATCATGTTGTACGGTCTTCGAAACTTCCAAGTGCTTGGCCAGAGACTTGAAGGTATCATAGGGGATCATGAAGGTATCATAGGGGATAGCCTAACGTAAGGTTTAAAGTTTAAGGTTTAAAATTAGCCCTCAATTTTATGAAGGGTCAAAGGTCGATTTGAAGTGATATGCATCTATGTAATTTATCGGTAAGGACGTTATTTAAGACTCGGCTTCAACACCATGATTTATATATATTTTTTATACATACAGAAATCAACAACTATCTTCCTTTTTGAACAACTGGTCACATGGTCAAGTCGCATTGCCTTCGATAGTAGCGTCAAACGTTGAATCATGGTGCTATCACTATTACCTTTATCTCGCCTCAGTAAATACTTTTCGAAGTGAAGAGACCCTCGATGGTGGTTTGAGGTTGGTACTACCGTCATCAAGCTAGCACACACTTAGCTGACACACTTAGCGGATTTAGGTCGAACTACTACCTTTTTCCAGATTGAACATACCCCGAATATCACGATTTATGTATATAAGAAACATTGATAAAAATAATATTGATTCCTTTGTTAAAAAAGGGTGCTGATTCCTTATTTTTTTTATTTTTGTTGAATTTACATAGTGGAATCGGTGGCCACCACGAATTCGGACAAATTGTCCAGCTTTTATGGCCGCCACAGTATTCTACGCTGTCCGCCCCAAAAACCGCCACACAGATCTTCGTGCAATCCGTCCTTGTAACCACCATGCCACAATCATTTTAAATACATTTCAATGGTGATACGTCATTAATATCTCGTCTCCATTTTCGACATATTTCAATGGTAGTATGTCATTGATAGATATCTCATCTCCATTATCTCAATTCTAATTACAAGACGAGGAGTAGTATGTCATTGATATCTCGTTTCCATTATTTTAATTCTAATCACAGGAAGGAGGCCTTTACTATACTTTAGAGAGTAGTATGACATTGATATCTCATTTCCATTATTTTAATTCTAATCACAGGAAGGAGGCCTTTACTATACTTTAGAGAGTAGTATGTCATTGATATCTCGTCTTCATTATTTTAATTCTAATCATGGGAAGGAGGTTTTTACTATACCTTAGAGTAGTATGTCATACCTTAGAGTAGTATGTCATTGATATCTCGTCTCCATTATTTTAATTCTAATCATGGGAAGGAGGTTTTTACTATACCTTAGAGTAGTATGTCATTGATATCTCGTCTCCATTATTTTAATTCTAATCATGGGAAGGAAGTTTTTACTATATCTTATTGATATCTCATCTCCATTATTTCAATTCTAATCATGGAAAGGAGGCCTAGAGAGTGTAGCTCTGGATAGAATATTGCGTGTTGCACATTAGATAATGTTATAGAGGAGCATCTCGTTGATGTAGACTATGTTGAACATCAATATATCACGTAGTTTCCGTATAATACCCAAACGCGTCTAACCCACCCAAACCTGATGTTTGCCATGAAACCGTGGCCTTCAACAATAAAAAGTCGTCTGTTGCTTTCATTTTGTAAGAACACGTGTTATCTATTCAGTACGACCCATTTGTGGGCTCGTCTACTTCCTATCATGTGATCGTGGGCTTTAATCCTCCGACAAAAGGCGCTAGGCAGTGAGGAGACAACATCTAGGAAATACAGCTGGCAGCCCAGGTCGACGAACCCTAACCGGGGTTTTCCTGAGTGACGTGACTTTCCACGTCATGTGGGCGTGACCCTTGAGGCAGAGGGGATAAAGACGTTGCCCTAAACCAGGTTCATTTACGAACTCTTGTAAGTTTACACGGTCCATGCAAAATCCAGCGGAAACTGCAGGACCCGATCCCCAAAGAAAGAACGGCTGCCAACGTTACACGTGGCGGGAGAGTATGAGAAGCGTGTTAGGATATCACGGCCGTCGATGATGCATCGGACGGTGCGTCCAACGGGCAGGGGAGGAGCCCGTTAGACCGTCCTAGGAAAAAGATTAAGGGCGGCGATGCTGCCCAACGACCTGGCGGGCAGCGTTACCGCCTTTAAGAGCACCTGGTGTAGGTCGCAGATTTTCGCATCGAGGGTTGTCTGTGAAACCCTTACCCTTATTTTGTCCTTTTATTTTTTATTTTTTCCTTCTTATATTTCTGGCTACGGCAATGAGTGCAATTTCTCACGATTTGATCAGAAATCGGAGGGGGAATTTTCAGCACGATCGTGCGATTTTTTGCGACGCCAAACGACACAAATTTCAAGCGTAAAGCCGATACAGAGTGGGAGCTGTATCTTGGCACGAATTTGGGACTTATATCGCTTGTTACGGCTTGGTGGTCGCGGGATCTGTGTGTCAAACCCCTAGGCGGGGATTCTTTGCATGGAAGACCTTACGGATCCAGTTGGGGTTCCGTGGCCGCAAGCAGCAGACTAGATCTGGACCAGGACGGGGACGGCCGGAACCCTTGTGCTCTCCTGCGTTACCAGTGAGAATTTCCGGCACCTTTTCAGTATCTAATTATTGGATTTAACTCCTTTGAAAGAATAATTCTATGAAATTAACCCTAGTTCGTAGAGGCAGGGATCCGAGATACCTAGACCGACGGTTAGACAGAGCGGCTGATGCGACCCAAGGTCCGCATGTATGGCTTCCGCGCTGCTGGCGAGTCGAGATGAGACGCGGGATCAGCACCGGTGGGCGGAAAGCAAGGTCTACATGAGAAAGGCCCCCTGTAAATCCGGTTCGAAGCCCAGGTTCGATTCCCAGGGTCGTGCTGGCCAAAACGGTGGCCGCAAGCAGCCACGGGCGGGGATGGCCGGCCACGATAAGTTCGAGGCAGCGGCTACTTCAGATGATTCCTCCAGCCTCAACAGGAAATCCATTAACGTAAACCACGATGCGCGGAGGGAACCTGACGGGGGCCTGCGTAACGTGGATACCATTATAACATTTAATATTTCTTCTTATTCCGCAGATGGTATTCGAGACCTGAGGAGAAGGTTAACCCAAGAGTTAGAGCAGGTTAGAAATTTGTACACTAGATTAGAGGCCAAGGAAATTCAGTTACGGGGCGGTTACTCAAATGCCAATGCCAGCTATAGCGCCTCACAGTTTTCCGGCAATGATGTGCGCACCTACGGCGGTAAGGAGGTAACCTCCGGGATGGCCAGTGGGGGTTTAGGGCAGGTTCAACGGCCCATGCCGCTGAATCTCTCGGCCGTGGACAACAATATGGCCGGCGGTGACGGTGGAGTCGCCAAGGAAAAACGGACGCCAAAGGCCAATCAGTATTACCGGAATTCGGAGTTCCTTACCGGCAAGGATAAAATGCCGCCGCCAGACCACAAGAAGGGTGGGAATAAAAGGAAGCTAGACGTTAGGGATGCCAAGCAACCGGTTGTGGACCCGGTGACTAGCAAACTGTTGGGTGAGGTTATGAAACAGTGTGGCGTCTTGCTCACGAAGCTGATGAAGCACAAGTTCGGGTGGGTTTTCAATAACCCCGTGGACGTTGTAGGGCTGGGCCTTCACGACTATCATACAATTATTAAGAACCCCATGGATCTGGGCACCGTGAAATCGAAGCTCAGTGATAATCAATACAGCTCCCCCCCTGACTTTGCAGCGGACATAAGATTGACCTTCAACAATGCTATGGTTTACAATCCAGAAGGGCACGAGGTTCATGGTATGGCTAAGCAGTTGCTGCAGTTCTTTGAAGAGCGGTGGAAGACCATTTCTGGCAAGTATGAGGACGAAAAGAAGAAGTATTCATGGCCCGGCGAGGATAGGTTCATGGGGCTTAGCCCGAACGTGAAACAATTGCCTATTAACGATATTCCTAAGAAGAATCTGAAGAAAACAGAACCTATTTTAGGCCCGTCGCCTCCTCCTCCGCAAAAGGCGAAACCTAAAACCGGCGTTTCGATTCGAACCCCTGCTCCTAAGAAACCAAAGGCCAAAGATCCGCATAAACGGGAAATGACCTACGAAGAAAAGCAGAAGCTGAGTGGTAGCTTACAGAGCTTGCCTCCCGAGAAGTTGGAGAATATAGTGCAGATCATCAAAAAAAGGAATCCGGCGCTTTGTCAGCAGGAGGATGAGATAGAGGTTGATATTGATTGTTTTGATACAGAAACCCTCTGGGAGCTGGACAGGTTTGTGAACAATTGTAAGAAGACCATGAACAAGAATAAGAAGAAAGTGAATGGTGCAGAACCTGTTCAATCAACTGCAAATAACGAGGTTACAACTAGAGAAAAGGTAGAGAATTGTCCCCTTACCTAATTTTAATTATTTATATTAGGTAACAAACGAATTATCCCTTTTCAGGTCACATAGAGTGTTATTGGTTAATTCTTTCATGGTTTTGGAATATTGTTTTTGCAATATTCAGGTCTGAAAGGCTCCCTCTCAAAATATGATGTTTTGTTTTCAGATGACACTGAAGTTGCAAGCAGTTAAATTTGTAAATATTATGCCTCAATTGTTAAAAAATTGTTTTCAGAGGGGTCATAGAAACTTTATTATTATTATTGTCTTTTATTGCTATATATTTAGATTCTATCTAACTACAAATGTATGTTTGCCTTACAGTCTCCCCCTGTTGCAGTGACAGCGGACACTTCTAAGAAAAACAACAAAAAAGGTACCATTCTGAGCCCCCCTTTTTTTAATATTTTATTTAAAATTTTTAAAATTGTCTTAGAATAAATGGGTTGCCTAGGATTAATTTGCTCTGCTTCAATTAATTGATCTGGTATTTGAACAGGGGATCAAGGTGAAGAGGATGTTGATATTGATGATGACATGCCCTCTACAAATTTCCCTCCTGTGGAGATTGATAAGGATGGGGGATATGGAAGCAGGTCAAGTAGTTCAAGTAGCTCCAGCAGCGATTCGGGTTCTTCTTCAAGTGGTACGAGTACTGTTTTTATTTGTTTACTTATTTATTCTGTGGGAAATGGTAAAGGGATGTGATACTAGTGCCCAATAGTTTGGCATCTTGTTGGTGTAGTGACAATTTCACATGTTTTTTCTTCTTCTGCAGATTCTGATTCTGGCAGCTCATCTGGGAGCGATTCAGATGCAGAGGATGCAAACTCTCCTGGTGTAGGATCGAAAGCATTGCCTAGGAGCAGCTAACAACAGACTCCGTTGGTGAAGTTAAGAATCTTGGTGAGTATTTCTGTGTAGATTTTAAATAAACGGCTGGCTAACCGTTTGTAGTCATAGCGATCTGAAATCAAGCAACCTGAACAGTGTCCCTGCTTCTTGTGTGCATTTTTGTGTGGTGTTAGCTGAAAAGTCTTGTTTTGATTAAAGAGGTTGAATCCAGTGCTGGCTACGAGCTAAACGAAATCTCAATTTTGAAAAATGAAATGCAGATGATATGTTTCATGTGACTTTCTTTCCGTGAAAAGTTAGCCCATTGGAACACAGGCAGAAGGGTTTATTCACCAAATTTAGTAAGAGAAGAATTACAGTAGGACAGAACTACCCAAATGCCATTCTGATCAATCCGTTGAAATTAGACTTTTAAGGTAGGGCCTCAACTTTTAAGGTAGGGCCGACTGGGGCACCAGTATGCCTTGATTATTGATTTTGGAAATCCAATCTTTTCTAGGTTAGAACAATATATGAAGCAAGCTTGGTAGATTGTATGAGACTGTAATATGGTGCAAGTCTGCATGGTACCTGCAGGTCTTTGTGTTGATTCTGGTGGGCTTCTTTTGCATCCTTTAGCCTCCAGCGGGTGTAGATGTGACTCCTCTTTAGCACTAGCCAGTGAGTGCGTTCAATCGGCACCTATTCCAATCGGCACCTATTCCTATACGCCAAATGCTCTACCCAGTTACTGAATTATTAGTGTGACGGTCTTTTTCAGTTCTATGAACTTTATGCTTATGCTTAGGTCTAAATTGAACTAAAGTTAACAATACGAACGGGGAATATGTACCTGCTATAAAGAATCTATTGCTTGCTAGTAAATTAGTTGCACAAAATTGATATTTATTCCTTCCGAGTTTGGGGTGATTGTCCTGACGATCTACATGACATTTTTTGTGCAGCTCTAGAGAAGGAAAAGCATCAGACCAGGACATACTTGTGGAGAAAAGCAGGTACTATTATCTTTTTCTTTAGTGAATGGGGTTGTGCATTTAAAATGTTAAAACATAGGCAGTGTAATGAAAGAGAGTTGTTGTAGCCTTTACAGGTCCCACTGTTAGATCAAATTAAAAACATTTTTTCCCCCTGCTGCTGCCTGCTTGTTCCGCATATTTCCTTATAAAGCAAGGATGGGAGATGCGCGAGCTCAACCTCCTACAGCTGCTAGTCAGTATTTGAAGAAAAACCGAGTGAGAAAAGGATCTGGTATTGAAGAAAAACCTGTGAGGGCTGTGTGTGGTTACATGAAGATAAAATAGGGTGATGGCTTTCTCTAAAGCCTGGGTTTTATTGGGTCCTCTAACCAAAATGTAATATAGCATTAAGGTTTTGTCAAAATTTTGACAATTTGTTTGTTTAAGTACCAGAAATATTCCAATGTAAGATGTAGAAATGTTCTCTTAGAATGGCTATTAAAAATAGAGCTTCAATTATATGGATCAAAAGCATTGCTTTCTTAGAATGACGCTTAAAAATAGCGAAAGCGATATTGCGCGTTGTTTCAAAACTCAAGCAAACATCAAGTTCTTACGTTCGTCTGTTCTAATTGATGTTACACACCCACGTAACCTTGTACTGTTTTTGCGCGTTGTTTCAAAACTCAAGCAAACATCAAGTTCTTACGTTCGTCTGTTCTAATTGATGTTACACACCCACGTAACCTTGTCCTGTTTGCATCACCTGTGTGGCATTCGTTCATCTTGATATGCGACGGTTTTCTGGCAGAGATATATTAAGTGGGCTACTATATATATAGAGAGAGAGTTGGTGGGTGCGTTAACTTGTCAAACGATCACAAAAAAAACAATATCCTCCATAGAGAATAAGGACTAGCAATGCCCACATATGGAGTAGGACACACGTACAAGATGCTTTGTCAAAGTTCTAGAAAATAATAGATGCATTGGCAATGTTATAGAAAATAATAGCGTGCTTTCATCCAATAAGAAATATGGTGCTCTTCTCAAGCATTCGATGATATTACTATATGTTTTTTTTGCCCATTTTTCTTCACCTAATCTGGAGTTTAAATGTAATGGTTAAATAGTTAAAGTCACTAATCTCTAGACTGATAGTTGCTAACGCTGAATATGAATATGGGTTCTATTAATGGCTTCATTTCTGGAAATGTTCCAAGAACAAATCTCTTTTATACAAGAGCCTGGTCACCCCTCAAGTAGCCGAAATCAAACTCGAAGCTGTCTTTGGCGAATTGATTCGTCTTGAATCGCCTGACTGCCATAAAAGCAGTAGGCGTGCAAGGGTCTTAATATTTTATTATTATGCTGCAGACAATGAATCGGTGGCGTGACGGCACCAAAGTAAAAATACACACAAAAAGTCATTTGTTGGGCATATAAAAACAAAAAGGAGGACTATACGGTCAATAACAGCTGTATTGAAAAAAACAGGATTTTGCCTCGGGAATAGTTGGGTGGTTCCTCGTAGTAGGTGGAGGACAAACACACTATATAATTCAGAGGGTGGATAGGAAAAGCCAGTCTGATGGGATATGGGAAATTGAAGGCGTCACGAGGTGGATTCAAGGAATTGGGAATTCGAAATTTGTGTTTTTAAACTTTTTGTTTTCTAAATTTATAGATATGTAGTTGTGTCGTGTGTACACGCAATTAGTTAAAGCCGGAAGGGCCGGCAGCAAAATGCTAATTTAATAAAAGCACGAAGAATTTTCGTCGATTGGATATTGTTGAACAGCTGTCGGATGGATACATTGTAGGGGAGACAACTCATTAAAATTTGACTAAAGCAGTACAGTTAGGGTTAGATTTAAAAAAAAAAATATATATTTAGATAAATCTATTTTTTAAGTCATCATAAACATGTAGATTCAAAAAGTTTTATAATACTTTACTTTTGAAATGTGTTCATATGCAAACACAATTTTGAGGTCTTTTAAGCTTCATATTATATGATTTAGTCTTCACTACTTATCTTGTGTAAAAGATACATTCGATTTAACCATACCATACCTTTCAAGGAATTGTCCATCACACTATACCATTTTAGATGGTATGAACTAAATCTTAGTTGACTTATAATTACTTTTTTTTTATTTGATCTTTTTGCATTTATGTACTTCTAGTTATGTTTATAGTTTGGGTGACTTAAATTCGTTTAATGACCATTTTTTATCTAGGTAAAAGTGAAGGGTTTTCATTAATTTTTATAATAATTAAATTTTACGAATATATACAAAATTGTGTTTCTTGGTTTCAAGAGACCTTTCATGTTTTGGAAATCAACATGACACCATTTTATGTTAATTCATGGGAATGATGAAAAACAAAATTATTTGGTATGATAAAGATTACTATCTCTTTATGGTTGAGGGGTAGTGAAATCTGTGTTTCTTGGTTTCAAGAGACCTTTCATGTTTTGGAAATCAACGTGACATCATTTTATGTTATTCATGGGAATGATGAAAAACAAAATTATTTGATATGATAAAGATTACTATCTCTTTAATAGTGAGGGTAGTGAAATCTGGCTTTGGCTTGGGTTTTGGTTGTGGAATTGGATATACATTGGCTTTATACCTTTTGGAACTAGCTCTAGCTTTGAGTAATCGCCTCTAGGTCAGCCTTTGGGTTATCGTCGTTAGGTCTACCTTTGGGTCACCAACATGGAGCCATCGATTCTAGGTCACCTTGTTTGAAAACCACTACAAATGAAAGTTCATTGCAAGCTTTGTCCATGGAAAAAAACAATCACCGTCGTCTCTTTCAACCAACAAACTGTGTCTTGTGCTTGCTTTCTAACTACCACCACATAGGAAGCTTCATTGCAACCTTTTTCTTGTCCTCCTAACCACTACATATGAAGCTTCATTGCAGCCTTCGTCATTGTACGCTTTCCATGTGGACATCATGCACCTAAAGAATCCCAAGAGTGTATTGCTCCAAGGAAAAACCGTCATTGTGGTCTTTCTCCATGTGGAAATCATGCACCTAAAGAATCCCAAGAGTGCCTTGCTCCAAGGAAAAACCATCATTGTGGTCTTCTTTAGCGCAAACTTCATCTTATCTTTGCTCTCTTTTAAGGAGACAACCTTCTCTTGTAAAATCCAATCATTTGTTTTATTTTATCACGTTTAACCGTCAATAAACATGAATTTTGGTGATCATTTTTTTTTTGTTGACAATCTCTTAATTATTACTTTCACAAATCTCACAAGGATGCAAATTGCAAAACTTAGTTGTCACATGTTCAAATCATCCACAATGATTCATTCAATATTCTAGGAGTTAACAATCTTTGCATAAGTTTCTCTTTTCACAAGCTTGGTCTCATCACTTCCTATTGGATCATCAAATAACCAAGGCCTTCATTTTTTGACCTTACATTTGGTTCTATGGGCTTTCTCATGCCTTGGCTATTTCTTCCCAATCTTGTATTATTATACCCCATTGTTTTACATTAATTTAGAGCCAATCCCTTTGGTGTGCTCTTCAAAATACCCAATTCTTGGCTATTTCTTCCCAATCTTGTATTATTATACCCCATTTTTTTTACATTAATTTAGAGCATATCCCTTTGGTGTGCTCTTCAAAATGCCCAATTTCTTTATCAACATATTTTTTTGTCACAAGCAACTCTATCATCGCCAACAATGTTCAAACACCTAAACTCTTTACTATGATCTTTAGCAACATGTTCTTTGTTATGCCCAATACAATCAACAAGATTGAGCATAGGATGATACACATCTTTAACAATGGCATCAAGGGCAAACAAATCATTCTTATAAGAACTAGTTGTAATCAACTTGCTATTTTTATCTATTTTTATGACTAAGCACTTCTTTATGTCTATACGCCTAAATTCAAATGCCATGTCTTGATCTAGCAATTATGAGACAAATAACAAGTTGTTTGCTAATCTCAATTGTGCATTTGCTTTAGTCAAATTGATAGGGACAATTCCCACCCCTTTAACCTAAATAGGTCTTATCATATTCCTATCTTTTGCTTGTAGGACATTAAACCATATTTTGTTTCCAATTATATGTTTGCTACCACCTGAATCAATATACCAAAAATGATCCTTTCTATACCACAAGCAACATATACCACTAGTCATATATATCAACCCTTTCTATATGCTCGTCTTTCCTAAATACCCTTTTCGGTATGTGGAAGAAGTTTAGTCCTCTCGATATACACAATTGTACGTGAGAGAGACCTTAAGGTACTTGTTGTCAATTTTGACACACTTTTGTTATTTTTGTTTCGCATACAGTTTGGGATCGTTCATTGTAAAACTTCTCTTTTCCCATTGAAAATGGTTAAAGTGTTGTTATATTATTGTGCTTCCACCAACTGTCTCTTTGTAAAAACTGTATGCAATGCATTGCTTGGTTTCCTCTCCTTTCTGTATTTTTTTCTATGTTTTCTTTGGATATGTTGCATGCAAAATTGTAAATGTTTTAGCATGGGCAATCCACTCATAATATCTTCCTTGGCGCTTTAAAGGTTTTTCTTTCCATAAGTTTGTAATTCTCGTTTTCCCTTGACTTAGGTAAGTTTTCCTTTTAAAAGAAAAAATGTGTTCGACAACACCAAGTAGCAGAAGATTGGAAGTTGAGGAAATGACTAAGTGTAAGCAGTCAAGTGGAAAGCGTCGAGGGAGCACTCAAGTGGAAAGCGCTCCACGAGGGAGCGCTCAAGTGGGAAGTGCTCCACGAGGGAGCGCTTTATGGGAAGCGCTCCACGAGGGAGCGCTCAAGTGAGAAGCGCTCCACAAGGGAGCGCTTTCGAGGAAAGCGCTCCATGAAGAGCACTTTTTCACACTAAGTATAAAATTAAGTTAATCTGAAAAGAGGAAGTAAAGACCCATTCTGCATCGGCTGGTTAGACCGTTCCCAAGTTACACTCTAGGCCATCCAAGTGTAGATCTTTGTCGGAAGCTTCTGGCTTCGATGTCAAGTTACCTATGATGTCGGATCCACCGTTCAAATCAGTACTAGAACCTTCTGTTTCCAAATGCTAAGTTATCTGTAAGATAAAACTGACTATTTTTGGCTATCACCAGGATTGAATCTACCCATCTCGGGGTGGTTAGGTATTAATGTCTTAAAGTGGCAAATTTCTTCTATAAAAACCGACTTCTTTTCTGTAATTTAGATGGATAACTTCTGCTAGAAAAGTAGTTGTGTACTTGGAATCTGCTTCCAAAATAAAGGCTTTTGGCTCCGGTTTGAGTTCTCTATCTCTGTGTATGACTTCTATTATGTAATTTCTATTAAATTAGTGTCTTTATCATACAGTTTAATTATGTTTTCTGGATTTTGTTGTTGATAGAATACTAATCCCTGGAATACTTGTTGGAGTTTACATAGTTTTGAGGATTTTATATTGGTTTCTGTTAAAAGTCATTGTTTTGATTGTTGTTGGTTCAAGTTTCTAAGCTGTCTATCGTGCTTCCGATCCATCACCTCGAATTTTTGGCCTGTGGCCATTTCCCATTCCTTTTCGTAATTTCCCATTCCTTTCAGTATTCTTTCTATCCCTTATCTCCAAACCCCATTTTATTTTTGGAACCAACCCTACTGGAGATTGCCACGGAGGACATCTCTTTCCTTCGGGCATTCAATGCTTGGCAGCGGGCCTAGGGCACTGCAGACTTAGAAAACCTGTATCTAGGCCGGTTCGATTGCCAACAGTTTTTGGCACGCCCGGTGGGACGCAAACGTTCCACGTTTAAATCAATATTAAGAAGTGATGTTCATCTTAGTATTGTCCAATCTGAACATCTGGCGACTCTGCTAAACTCAAAGACCTCTGAATCTCGTAGACCAGTGTAAAAACTCATGCCTTCATGCGTACGAGGTGGAGAGCTAGAAATACAGAAGAAGAAACCGAGTTCTATGAGCTTGACATCGACGCTTTAGGAGAACATCCTAGGGTGGTCGGGTCAAACATTCCGCTTGTCGGGACATCATCACAAGAAGCTGTTCTTGATTCACAGAATCCAACTTCTGACAGCACAACGACTAGCTTACCTCCAAATCCACTGAATTCTCCGGATCATCAGTATACTCCGGCTCCATCGAATGATCAATCAGGTGCTCCGAGTGTTCCGATCATTCCAGCTCAACAAGCTCTACCAAATCCGCCTCCCTAGATGGCGCAACTAGCTCCACCTAGGTAGTTCGTAGCTTGGAACCATACGGGACCACTTGCCTTGTAGGCTCAACATACGGTGCCACCTACAACTTTGAAAGCTCTACCTACTTACGACGACACGAGAAAGATGACGCAAGAGCATATCCAAGACGTCGCAGGACTGGCGACCATCCATCAAATCACTAATGAAGATGTCATGGTGAAGTTGTTGGTTCTTTCATTGAGAGGTAAGCTTCTTTACTGGTATCGGTCGCTCCCGCTCGACACCATTACTTCATGGGATCAACTGGTTGGACAACTGATAAGGGGCTTCAATGAACAAGCGGACCCCTTCTCTCTATTGCACCAGTTCACTACTATTCAAAGGTATCCTCAGGAAGAAATAACCGACTTCAATGTTAGGTTCGCAAGGACCTGGTAGAGAGTCACAGACGGCCTTCGACCCACACCTGAGCAGGTTGCGTTTTATTACTTAAGGGCTTTCCACTCAGATATTAGCATGAGCATTCGACATGCTAATATCAATGCATTTCCTACTCTTTATGAACAAGCCCAGAAGGCAGAGGCCGACCTAATAGCTATCGAGAAGTTACCCCCAAGGCGACAATCCCGATTTATCTAGATTTTCCGCAAAATATGTACCCGAGCGCATCCGCTCCGCCTACGCATCAGACGTATCCCAACCAATCATGGAACCCATCCTCTCAGTACCAAACGGTACCCACTTCATAATTCCAAACACCTATGTCGCAATATCAGGTACCCATAGTTCCCCAACTACCAGCCCCTATCTAGTATCCAACAATGCCTGCACCACTGACCCCATTACCGCTATCTGCAAGTCAGGCATCCGCAAATCAGGTAGCAGTGAACGAGGCCCAAGCCAAGGAGCTGCAAGAGGTGAAGGCCTACATGAATACTATGGCAAATCAGATGACTATCATGAGGAAAAGGCAGGACGACCAAGGCTTTCACCAGAGAAGATTTCCTCCTCCCCCTATCACCAAAGAGCAGGCCTCATCTGCCAATCGACAACCTGAAAGAAATTCGGTTGTAATGAGCAGTGGAGAGGCCGATCCTTCAGACCCGACATACTGGTGCACTACATGTAACGATCCACACAGTGAAGAAACCTACGTGGTGCATCTCAACTATGTTCAAACCTTGTACGGTGGCACTTATGAGCAAGTCAATATAATCCATGAAGTGGATCACAATTTCATGATCCCTTTCGACGAGCAAGTCTCGGTCCTCACTAGAGTTGGTAAGAAAGCTATTGAAGCAGATCCGACTTAGATGGAGCCATTAAAAGTACCAGCACCACCCAAACCATGGAGCCCAAAGGCACAACCTTCGACCAAAGTCCCCAATCCAGTAGCAACCTTGGAATCGCCTGAGCCCTAGAAGGACTACCTGTCATCTTGCGCTGGAAATGAAAAGGACTCTCGATCTAGAACACGAGCTTCTCATACACAAGCAGACACGCGAGACGAGGCTAGAGAAAAACGCAGATATCCCTCGTTGACCAAGCGTCAGCGAGTCGATGTCACACAACAGTATCGAAGGGCGTACGAGCCGACCAAGGAAGTAGGAGAACCCAGATCTTCGACGTACAACATCGTCGAAGAAATGAAAAGGTCCCCGACTAAGGTAAGCCTCTACGATGCTCTCCAACTCCCAGGTCAAGTTGATCTTTTGCAAGAATCCCTCAAATCCTCTAAGGATAAAGGGAGTAAGCCGACGCAGACAGTGTTTGCCTCTCCGTTGACCACCTCAGCCACAGGTAAGAATCGGCCCCCGCCATTCTACCTTTCCCTTCGGATGGAGGGGTGGGTCATCCATAACTGCATGATCGATTCAGGCGCCGCAACGACTATCATGCCAAAAGCAGTTTGTGAAATCATGGGCATGGAGTACACCCGAAGCAGTCCTGGAGTCTTGCAGCTGGACGGGACTCCAGTAAAGATAGTAGGAGTTATCAAGGATGTCCCCATCCAACTCCATAAGATGCCGTAGGTTATAGTCATACAAGAGATCGTGGTGGTCGACTTAGAGCCATACTTCAGTATGTGCCTCTCGCGAGAATTTACAGCTAAGATGGGAGGCTACCTCTCCCTCGACTACACCCACTTAGAGATCCCTTTCAAGGGAAGCAGGTTCAAACTCTTCAATGAAAAACCTGTTCCTTTTCATGTTGAAAAGCTCAAAGATGAGGAAAAGGGTTCGGTCTCTGTCAACTTGATGGCGGAGGAAATACAAACAGTAGACCTGATGGAGGAGTCCCTCGGCGATCTCCAGGTCAAAGAGGATTTTTCTATGACAGATTTCAATGTTGTCATTGGAACTGATTTGGGTTGTTATTCATTGATAAAGCCCAAAAAGGCCAAAATTAAAACACCCACAGAAGATTCCCCTACACCCGATCAGCTATGGAAGTTATACTTTGATGGTGCCCATTGCAAGAATGGCGCAGGAGCTGGTATCGTGCTCATCTCCCCATCAGGCGAGCAGAAGACTTATTCCTACAGGCTCGCATGGAGCTGTACGAATAACGTGGTAGAATACGAGGCCCTGTGCCTAGGACTCAAGAAAGCTGAAAAGCTCGATATCAGACAATTGCAGATATTCGGAGATTCTGAATTGATCTGCAACCAGGTTACCAACAAGTGCATTTCCAAACAACACTATTTGAAGGCATACCACAATAAGGTATGGGATTTACTTGAATCATTCACAACATTGAACATCAAGTCAATTCCGTGAGAGCGAAACAAACTTGCGGACATCTTGGCCTCCATCGACGCCCGATTTTCACCAGTAGACGATATGATGCACAAGCCAAAGACAGTGAGGCTAATCTACAGGCCTTCTGTGCCTGACAAAAAACTCCACTGGCAGGTGTTCGATAACGATCAGCAATTGGTCAATTTTTTGGTAAGCGAAGCATCCTCCATCGAAGAGCGGACCCTCAACGAAGAATATCACGAGGGATTAATCCAGCTGAAAAACAACCACATCCCGAAGGGCCTGATCACGTTGGAGAGCTTATTCGATCGGAACGATAGGTCTATCGGCCACAAGATCAGGGTGGACCAGAAAGAGTTCATGGACCTGGAGTTACAACCAGGAAGGATCATCAAGGTAGGGGTCGACTGCACAATCGAAGAGCTTTAGCAGGTTCGTGCCCTATGCAGGGAATACCCCGACATCATTGCTTGGTGCTACCAAGACCTAAAGGGGTATGATAAGAATATCATCCAACACACCATCGAGTTAGAGGAGGGAGTCAGACCATTCAAGCAGAAGCAGTGACCCATTAATCCAAAAATTGAGATGCTAATGAGGGTTGAGCTTCTGAAGATGCTTGAAGCTAAGATCATTTATCCGATCAAGCATTCCTCCTGGGTGGCCAACCTGGTTCCAGTACGAAAGAAGAACGGCGACATCCACTTATGCATTGATTTCTGAAACCTCAACCAGGCGTCGCTCAAAGATCACTACCCGCTACCCCAGATAGATCAAATCCTTCATGTGGTGGCAGGAGCACAGAGGTTTTCCCTACTGGATGGTTTCTCCGGCTACAACCAGATCTGGGTCAAGGATGAAGACCAACATAAGACCACGTTCACCACCAAGTGGGGAACATTCGCCTACCAACGCATGCCCTTCGACCTTTCAAATGTCGGGGCAACTTTCCAGAGGGCGATGGACCTTGCCTTTGGTGAACTGTTGAATCATGTCATCATAATTTACTTAGATGACATGACGGTCTTCTCCCATAAAAGGGAGGAGCATGGCGTACATTTACGACAAGTTTTTGAGAAATATCGAGAGTTTGGGGTCTCCATCAACCCCAAGAAATCTATCTTCGTAGTGAAAGAAGGAAAGCTACTCGGTCATGTGATCTCTGAAAAGGGGTTAACTATTGATCCGGCTCGAGCTGAGGCGCTCTTCCACCTTCCACTACTAGCAAATAAAAAGGCCCTTTAGTCCTTTTTTGGACAGATAAACTTTATCAGAAAGTTCATGGCTGACTTTGCCCAAGTAATAAAGCCGATGGCCGAACTCCTGAAAAAGGATGTCGAATTCAGGTGGACAGACGAAAGAAGACAGGCTTTTCAAGAAATTAAGGAGCGGATTGCCCAGGCTCTAGTCCTCATCAATCTCGACTATTCGCGAGATTTTATCTTGTACGCAGTCGGGGAGCCAGAGAGCTACGTCATCATTTTAACGCAAAAGGACGAAGATGGAGATGAGCACCCAATAGCGTTCCTCAGCCAAATCATACAACCACACGAGGAAAAGTTCAATTTTATTGAATGATAGGTACATGCGGTAATGAGGTCTCTTCAGAAATTTTGACATTTCGTCTCTCAGAGTAAGACGATAGTATATGTAATACACCCAAATGTCTGTAATTTCATCATCCAAGGCGAGTTGGGTAATAAGAGAGTCGGGTGGGTCGCCAAGATCCAGTAGTTCGACATTGAGGTACGTCCCACCAAGCTAGTAAGAGGGAGAGCTCTATGCCAAGAGTTAGCCAAAAATGCCGCGGTTGGAGCTGTGAATCCCAGCTTAGACAACCCTACCCCCGATCACAATCTCGCTAATTCATCAGTCAACAATCCAGATTGGACAGATGATCTGGTCAGGTACTTCGACACGGGCAGATGCCCGTCTCACTTCAATGCTTCACAGAGAAGAAGATTTCATCTACAAGCTACTAGGTACGTCCCAACGCCCAATGGATTGTTTTATCAGAACATTGATGGAGTTCTCCTCAGATGTATTAAAGAGTCAGAAAAGGCAAAAATCCTAGAGGAGTTTCACTCCGGGATTTTGGGAGGGCATTTCACGGGCAGACCAATGGCACTGAAGATCATCAAAGCAGGCTACTATTGGCCTACTCTTTTTTTAGACGCCTTCAAAATCAGTCAGCACTGTGATAGTTGTCAGCGCTACTCGGGAAGGACTAGGAATGCATCCCTTCCTCTCCACCCCATCCAAGTGGAATCTCCCTTCCAACAATGGGGTCTGGACTTTATTGGGGTCATCAATCCCAACTCCTCCATCGACCACAAATACATTTTGACCGCCACAGACTACTTCACTCGGTGGTCGAAAGCAATTTCGACCAAGCTGGCTAACCAGGACGTGGTTATCTCCTTCCTCGAAGGACTGATCACTCGCTTCGGTGTACCTGAAGCCATTGTGTCTGATAATGGCTCCCCTTTTACCGGTGCAAAGATCTACGAGTTCACGATCAAGCATGGGATCTACTTAAAGACCTCGTCCAATTATTACCCGTAGGGCAATGGGTTGGCTGAATCTACAAATAAAAACCTGCTATGGATATTGAAGAGGACATTGTTAAAAAATAAGCGGAGCTGGCATCTACTCTTAGACCAATCACTTTGGGCTGACCGAATTTCTATCAAATGATCAATCAAGATGTCGCCCTACTCACTGGTGTATGGAAAAGACGTTGTCTTGCCCACACACATCGAGCTGCCTGCATTACAACTGCTTAAGTGGCTAGACACTGAAGAGGGTCAATTCGACCCGATGGATGCAAGGTTGGCCCAGTTACTACAATTAGAAGAAGAAAGGGAGAAAGCCTACGAAGCATTCACCAAGCATGTCGAATCCATCAAAGGCTGGTTCGAGAAAAGGACTTCACACCGAGCCTTCTGTGTAGGAGATTTGGTCTTAAAGTGGAATGAAAACAAATCCAAGCCAGGGAACCACGAGAAGTTCGACGCCTTCTGGGAAGGTCCATTTCGCATCTTCGGAGTTAACCAAATCAACTCTTTCATTCTCCAAGATATGGAGGGTTCCACCCTCCCAATCGTGGTAAATGCCTTTCTTCTAAAAATTTATCATCCGTCGAGCTCAGATGGAGATAGCTGATCTTCCAGGTATTTCTCATGTATATAAGCTTCTTTTAAAAGTTATGTATAGTTAGCCTTTTTGCAGCCAGGATGAGGTAGTTAGCTTTTAGTCTTGTCGTTGGTAGCAGTGGGAATTCCTTTGTAAAGCAGTCCTTTCTCTTTTATCATGTAATGTTCTATCAAAAGGGGAGCGCTTCTAGAGAAAGCGCCCCACAAAGTTCCTTAAAAAAAAAATCTTCCCTTTTAGAGAAAGCGCTCCACAAGGGAGCGCTCAAAGGGAAAGCGCTCCACAAGGGAGCGCTTTTAGAGAAAGCGCTCCACGAGGGAGCACTTAAAGGGAAAGCACTCCACAAGGGAGCGTTTTTAGAGAAAGATATCGTCTTAAAGTTGTTTTTTGTTTTCTTGCAAGCTGTCCGCACAGATCGCGCCAAGTGTTAGGAAGGGATAAGAACATCGATAAAAGGGTCTCTTTCAAACCCTAACCCTAAAAGGTGCAGAATTTTCTTTAAAAAATGGGAACCATACGACTGCCCAATCAAAGTCGTTCCCCTCTCCATCAGCCAAAGTGCGCCCTCCACGCAGACTAGTACGGGCGCTCCTCTCAATGCGCAACACGCGCCCCAAGGGAATGTCCTTGTCCGCCACTATTATTTGTCATTCCCAAAAGGCAACCACCAACACGTGGGTAATTCAAGGTGCACGCTTTCCTACACGTTCTCTACCAGCATTAACTTCAAGTCCTCAACATTAAAAGGTGGTAGACTAAAATTGCATGCTATAAGGTGGTGGGCTTCTTGTCAAAATTTTTTTTTTGTTTTAGTCACCTAGAACGTTTCTGTATTCTCCTCTGCCATTGCGTTCAACGTTCTTCTAGAAAACCGACTTTTTGGAAGGGTGAATTGCGCTAGTTTTTTATCAAACATGGGCAAAGAGAGCAAAAGAGCAGAACAAAAGGAGAAAAAAGAGAGAGAACCCAAAGAAAAGGCGACACAGGCGAAAGCATCTGGTTCGAAAAAGCCAAAAAAGACATGGAAGCGGGAGAAAAAGGCAATTGAATTGATAGCCCCGCAACATCCCCTCTTTCGGTACCGGGATTGCTTAGTCACCCACAAGGAGGTGGAGCTATTGCGCTTAGAAATTGAAGAAGCGCATAGGGAAGCTCCGACCACAAATCCGCTATCGGCTATCTACCACTCGCATCTATATTTTTACACATGCACGTCGGTACATCACTGCCCAAAATTCATAAAGGTAGTTTCGCTCTTCTATGATGCCCAGTCAAGAACGGTTCGGAATGCTCAGGTAGAACCCTTATTTGCCATTACAACTAACTCCGTACGGGAAGCTTTTGCCTGCGGGAGGAAGCACTCGTCCGAGTTCATTTCGAGAAAAATACACACAGACGAAGAGAGTGAAAGATATCAATCAACGTCAAAAATACAACATTTCACAAGGGAACAGCTAGGGAGTGCCGTAGCTGTAGGTGAATTTCCTCGGCTTTCGAAATCCCTTGTCGAGTTCAAGCACCCTGAAATTTTTTCCATCCTGGTGTATGTATCAGGTCTCCCAACGGACGAATGGGTGTATGACTGGCAGGTTTCGATGGCGCAAGCCATACTGGAAAATGAGATTTATTTTCCTTCCAAAGTAAGGCCAGGCGTTATTCCAGTATTTTATGACTGGGCAGAGTTCTTAGCGCGACAATTGCATGGATGTTTAGCTCATGTTCGGTGTGCTGACCCTAAGGATGAACAATTTTGACTCTCCTCCCTACTGGTGTGGTATTTCTTCTAGCATATGCATGAAAAGTTCCCCAGCATAGCAAAAAATTAGATAGATGAAAAGGGTAATCCTGTGCCAGTCTATCTCTGGATGAACAACCTATCCAGAAATGAGTCTTACTACGTCTTCAATCAGGTTTTCCTCGGACCAACGCTAAAGATGGTATACGACAAGTGTGAGCGGGTTCCAATGGAGTTAAGGAACCAGTTGGTAGATGAGCAGTTGGGGGACACCTTTTTGCTCACCCAGGGCCTGGTAGTTAGAGTCTACGGGTTTACGAAAAAGCCCTTTCTATTGCCCTATTACACCACACCCTATATTTTCTCCTTAGAGGTTGCCCGCCAACTCGACCACACCAATGAAGAATACGGAAAAGGTCGGGGCAGGAGGGTGATAGTCTCTACTCCTTTCGAGTTTGGAGGCTTTAAAATAACACAGTGTGGTCAGAACGCTGTCCTGATGATAACACTCTCAGACTACGGGATGGTTGAGCTTCCACACCGCTAGAAATGGGACCCACGTGGCATCATTCAGAGGAACCTCCATGTCAAGTCTTTTCACTCTTGCCCCAATTATGATATGGAGAACCAACGTAATAATCCATTGGGTCTAGAGCTAGAGTGGCATGTAGATAAAATGATGCCTTTGCCCCCATGGTTGGAATTTTACACTATGGAGACGGAGTACAATCCAATTGTCAACCAGGAGCAGAGACTGTCCAGGGCTATTATTGCCAAAATAAAAGTCAAGCACCCGGATTGGATAGATCATAAAATCCAGCAATGGTGGATCATGAGGGTCCACAATGATAAGACGTCCTCGGATGGCGCATTGGTGATTGATGACAAATTCTCATCCCATTATGACAAAAACATCAATACTTATCAGCCTTTCTCGTTCGCTGATATAGTGCCCCCTAGCGGATGCAACCTCGAAGAAGTTGATGACTTGGAGCATCCCAGGCAAGTGCAGGGCAAAGGCAAAGTCATCTTGGGGGCATCATTATATAATGAAGAAAAGAGCCCAGTATCTCCACAGATGGCAAGCGCCCCCTCCAAGAGAAAGTCGGAGGCCCCCTTTTTATCGCCAACTACAAAAAGGTCACGCACTGGTACTCAGAAGCCTTTCGGGTCGATTGTCCATACTACTTCCAAGGCTTCCCAAGAACGCTCTGCTGAGAAGACTATAGCCTCAGCCAAAATGACAGTGGCTGCAGAGATTGAGGAGCGCAAAAATGAAAATGAAGGGTGCCTCACCACACATGAGGAGTGCGAAGGCAAAAATGAAGAGCGCCTCATCACACATGAAGAGCGGGTAGACAAGGACGCTGACCACGTAAGCATCAATGCACCGGACGTGGAAGAAAATATGGAAGAAAAGGAGAAAATGCTCAATACATCTTCCATGACCCCCTTGATCATGGAGCCTCAAGGTACGCATTTATCCCTTTTTGTTCTTTCTTCCTCATCCCCATTGTTAGATTTTTCTAACCCCTGTGTGCGCTTGTTCGAGAAATACTGCTATATTACTAGCCCCAATGGTTCCTGTATCAAGCGTACTTCCATTGCCTGAGTCCACTCTTCCCAGTTCTCCAGCCGTCCTGGCACTATCTCTTCCCTCATCTGGGAATTTTGCACTTTTTGTTGGAGCCCCCAATGCCTTTGCAACCCCTTCTTCTTTTAGCTTCCCTATTTTTGGTTCGTCCGAACACATCACTGATATCTTTGACACTAGGGAGCCAGATCTACCTTCAACCCCCTCCCATTATGTTGGTTTCTTGACACCCCAACCCACCATCTCTATTGTGGCTACCCAAGCGCCTCTGAGGGTGAGCGCAGTCGCTTTCCCTTCGAATCCCCAGGCAATGACGAGTTTCAAATCTAGTCTCCTCCTCCCCTTTACTCTAGTTCTTGGGATCGAAGTTCAGGAACCATTGGAATCTGAGCTGGAGGCAGCCCAACAGTTCGCAACGGTGTAGAGCATCCATAGAGCTCGTACCAACATAGTGCGCTACCTGAGAGATCGAAAGAAGGAGTTGCAAGCCCTGGCGCAAGCTCAAAAGGCTTGCATAATTGATCCTGATACAATGAAGTTGCACACCATTGAGAAAATACCGCTGGTACATAAACCTTTGGGACAGATGACCCCACTTGACTATGTTATTCACCACACTGAGGAGGATGTTGCCAAGATGGACACTGCTCAAAAAATGGGTGATGTACAGGTTGGTATGGGCTCCATCTATGCCCATGGCGAGTATTACAAGGGATGCTTTTTTAGAGCACAGTCCAAAATTGATGAACTTGAAGAAGCCCTGGTTGTGTCAAAGCGACAAAATGAGGCGTTAGAAACATAGTACAAAAAATGGGTTAAGGCCCTGGAAGCTGAGATCGAAGAATTAAAAGATAAACTTCAGGTACTTGAAGATGAGAGAGAACAATCATCCAAATTGCACGCTCATCACATCAGAGAGATTGCCAAAGCGAACCAAGAAATACAAACGCTCACTATCCAAAGGAACGAATTACAGGCCCAGTTGTCTAAAAAAATAAACAACCTGTTCTTCCTTCCAGAGAGCGCCTCAGTGAGATGCGCCTAGACTTCCTGCAAGATTTCTCGGCAAGAGCAACAAAGGGGATTATAGTCTTGACATTCTTCAAGGAAGCACATGAGGCGGTGGTTTCTGGTAGACATATCTTAGAGTCCGCATAGACGAATGTTAACTATTGGCTGGATCTAGCCGCCTAGCTCAGGAAGATCGAGGATGTTCCTATTTGCCTTCCCCCTATGAGCGACTTGGCTCGGTCCTTGGCGATGACAAAAACCACTTTGCAATATTTCTTCACCAAGGTGGAACTGGCAAAGAAAGCTCGCCTACTCTCAGATTCCCTTATGCAGGAGCATGAAATATCATTGCGATATTTTGATGCCTTGGTTAAAATTGGCGTCCCAGGGTTCGCGGATCCAGAAGGCCCTATTCCATCAATTCAGGAGCTGGAACCCTTGTGGACCGCTTTTGTGGATAACACCTCGAACATCGATGCTTTGGAAGCCTCCAGATCTGATGCTCAGGTAATCCTCCTCATGGCCAAGTATGCCCATATTCAATCTTGCTTGACCGAGTTTGATAGATTGCTAGAATTTGCTGATGTCGAGCGCATTGAAACAATATGATGTCTGATCTAAGAGCTAGAAAAGCAGTCAACTTTTTATTTCGAGATATAGGTTGATGCTTTAGCCGTATACGAGCATGTTTTCAAAAGGTCCCTGAAGCAATATCTCCCTCAACCAGACAGGCAGAATGAGGAAAAGGGAACAAATAGTGTTGCTGATTCAGAAACTGAAGAGACGGGTTCAGAGACCGAAGAAATAGACAGTGAGGCCAGTTCGAAATCCAAAGAGTCCGGGAGTTCAGATGAAGAGGACAACAACGATAAAAAATCAGAGAGGCAGCAAGAAGACTCTAAGAAGAAGGAAGACTCTGATGCCCAAGGATGAAGGTTGGGATCCCTACATTGAGGCAGGCTCAATGCCCCGTGAGCCGCCAGATGTGTTGTCAATTTTGACACACTTTTGTTATTTTTGTTTCGCATACAGTTTGGGATCGTTCATTGTAAAACTTCTCTTTTCCCATTGAAAATGGTTAAAGTGTTGTTATATTATTGCGCTTCCACCAACTGTCTCTTTGTAAAAACTGTATGCAATGCATTGCTTGGTTTCCTCTCCTTTCTGTATTTTTTCTACGTTTTCTTTGGATATGTTGCATGCAAAATTGTAAATGTTTTAGCATGGGAAATCCACTCATAATATCTTCCTTGGCGCTTTAAAGGTTTTTCTTTCCATATGTTTGTAATTCTCATTTTCCCTTGACTTAGGTAAGTTTTCCTTTTAAAAGAAAAAATGTGTTCTGACAACACCAAGTAGCAGAAGATTGGAAGTTGAGGAAATGACTAAGTGTAAGAAGTCAAGTGGAAAGCGCTCCACAAGGGAGCGCTTTCGAGGAAAGCGCTCCACGAGGGAGCGCTCAAGTGGAAAGCGCTCCACAAGGGAGCGCTCAAGTGGAAAGCACTCCACAAGGGAGCGCTTTCGAGGAAAGCACTCCACGAGGGAGCGCTCAAGTGGAAAGCGCTCCACAAGGGAGCGCTTTCGAGGAAAGCGCTCCACGAGGGAGCGCTCAAGTGGAAAGCGCTCCACAAGGGAGTGCTTAGGAAAGCGCTCACAGAGGAGGCTCGAGGAAAGCGCTCCACAAGGGAGTGCTTTCGAGGAAAGTGCTCCACGAGGGAGCGCTCAAGTGGAAAGCGCTCCACAAGGGAGCACTTTTGAGGAAAGCACTCCACGAGGGAGCGCTCAAGAGGGAAGCGCTCCACAAGGGAGTGCTTTTGAGGAAAGCGCTCCACGAAGAGCACTTTTTCACACTAAGTATAAAATTAAGTTAATATGAAAAGAGGAAGTAAAGACCCATTCTGCATCGGCTGGTTAGACCGTTCCCAAGTTACACTCTAGGCCATCCAAGTGTAGATCTTTGCCGGAAGCTTTTGGATTCGATGTCAAGTTACCTATGATGCCGGATCCACCGTTCAAATCAGTATTGGAACCTTCTGTTTCCAAATGCTAAGTTATCTATAAGGCAAAACACTGATTATTTTTGGCTATCACCAGATTTGAATCTACCCATCTCGGGGTGGTTAGGTATTAATGTCTTAAAGCGACAGATTTCTTCTATAAAAACCGACTTCTTTTTTGTAATTTAGATGGATAACTTCTGCTAGAAAAGCAACGATGTACTTGAAATCTGCTTCCAAAATAAAGGCTTTTGGCTCCGGTTCGAGTTCTCTATCTCTGTGTATGACTTCTATTCTGTGATTTCTATTAAATTAGTGTCTTTATTATACAGTTTAATTCTGTTTTCTGGATTTTGTTGTTGATAGAATACTAATCCCTGGAATACTTGTTGGAGTTTACATAGTTTTGAGGATTTTATATTGGTTTCTGTTAAAAGTCATTGTTTTGATTGTTGTTGGTTCAAGTTTCTAAGCTGTCTATCATGCTTCCGGTCCATCACCCCGAATTTCTAGCCTTTGGCCATTTCCCATTCCTTTTCGTAATTTCCCATTCCTTTTAGTATTCTTTCTATCCCTTATCTCCAAACCCCCATTTTATTTTTGGAACCAGCCCTACTGGAGATTGCCACGGAGGACATCTCTTTCCTTCGGGCATTCAATGCTTGGCAGCGGGCCTAGGGCGCTGCAGACTTAGAAAACCTGTATCTAGGCCGGTTCGATTGCCAACAGTACGTGAAAGAGAACGATACATGGTACCAAGGTAGTATTGAAAGGGATTCACTTATCAATTATACATTCTTAAAGAGGAATCCTTGTACTCGGGTGTAACTTTCCTATATGCTTGGAATTTCTCTATTTCAAGTTTTATGTCTAACGATAGTGACAAATAGAGTAAAAATGAAGTGGAAAAAATCACAACAAAATAATGTCCTTATTCTCCTCGACGATTTATAGGGTTGAAGCCCAAATGTCATTATAACAACTATATTAATCTATAAACATAATAAGTTAACACAACTTTACCTCTACAATCAAGCTAGAGGTGTCATTTATATTAAACATTGCGAGTATGCTAAAGCACATGCTTGATTTATGCACAATACTTCTTGACCATATACCAACCTTTTAAAAAAACTCTTATGACAAAATATGAAGTATTCTGACACCAAAAAACAATGACTCCTCACGACTCTATAATATATATTTTTTTGATACATAGGGGAATTGGCAACTACCTTTCTTTTTTGAACAACTGGTCACAGGGTCAAATCACATTGCCTCCGGGCGTAGTGTCAAATCATGGAGCTACCACTATAACCCCTATAACTCACCTTTTCAATGTAAGCCCTTGACCTTTGATTAATTATAACTATGATTCTTTTGACACTTAGACACTATATACTAAGACATAATAACTTGACATTTACAACAATTTTTTTTAACACATCATTGGACACTACTCTCACAACATGAGTTTTGAACTCACCTTGATGTTTATGAAAACATACGACTCTACAAAAAGATGATTCACACCCTACAACTCACCTTAACATAATTTTATTTAAAATAAGATGCTTTTACAAGGATTTGAAAAAAAATATTTTGACTCAAACTTTTGCTCATATACCCTTTTGTCTCTTTTCAAAGATTTAAAAAAATATTTTAACTCTCTCTCTCTCTCTCTCTCTCTCTCTCTATATATATATATATATATATATATATATATATATATATATATATAGTTAAAATAAGTGTCAAGCAATTGTAATAAAAAAAATGTTTTTGTTAAGTAGTAAATTTCTTTTTAAAAATGCCCTATATGAGACTTGAACTTGCAACCTTGCTTTCAAAATTTTATTCTTTGTTTTAAATGCCAATTACACTATTATGCATTTTAAAACTTCAAAAGAATTTGCCAATTTAAAAATAATACCTTACTTCATAGTCACTTGCGAAGTACTTTATTCCGCATGGCACTTTGAATCAAGCAACATACGTGTTAATAGACCAGAGTAACTTTCACATTCATTTCAGTCCTAAGGGTTGGGTGGATTGGTAAGTTTTGACACTTACTAAAAGGAGACCTGGGTTTAAACTTTGGAGGCAAGCCTTGTTTGGGATAGAGGTAGTAAATTGTCCTGACCATTGTATGTGCTTGACGACATATCCATTGAGCTAGCTCCAAATATTTGAACCTATATTTGATAGTAGAAATGAAAGGATGTTACCAATTTCCCTATATAATAAAAAAACCCACATTCGTTTCCATCATATAAGTTAATCGTCATTCCAATTTCATGCAGATCATTCCTTGTCAACCGCTTGACCGTCTTCACCAAACTTTCCATGCGAAATATTGGTCACCTCCACGTGGCTCTCAATTGTCACAGTTATGCACCTCTGATGAGAGAAAATATCTAGCTCATTTTCTCTGGTCTCCATTGAGTAACAAAAGTGTATAAATATAACGTCGTTTTAAAAAATTAATTTTTTGTAATGGAGTCTCAGGCTTGGACGTAACGTCCTCTTAGGCAACCATGCAAATTATGACTATCTTTGGCTATTTAAAGTAAAACACCAGAATGAAAAGAGATAAAAAATGCTCAAAATAAACAATATTTACTGAAACAAAATTGGTCTTAGAAGCTCATATGACTTATGTTGATGATGAAAACAAGGCACACAATTTATGAAAAAATTATTGAAAATATCAATCTATAAATAGCTCAAATTATTCTTGCTATGATAATTCTTTTATAATAGGACTATAGGGAGAGGGAACAAGTTCATCACAACAATAATACCACTAGAGAAACAACTTAGAGAGCATTAAAAAATACTCAGATCCATCACAATATTTACCTGTTTTAAAACTTAGGCTACTAGGTAAAAGAAAATTGCACTATAAATGAAACTCGAGAAGATCTTTACACAGGGCATGTTTGTGGATGGTAATGATTGTCCCTTCTTGGAAATCTACAACTGTTGTCTATAAGTTGTTGCCTCACATGTACTCTCCATGCTTTGTTATCAGATTATGGAATCGAGTGAAAGCGAGAGATATATTTTAACAAATCAATATAATGCATTTCACCAACTTATAATAATGTACACATTTTATAGATATATACTCTTGGTTTTAAGAGACCCTTCATGTTTCAAAGAAGACCAACATGATGTCCTTTAATATTTTTTTATGAGAGTGACAAAATAATGTAATGATTATATCATCAAATGCCATAATAAGTACCTAACATTTTTTTCTTAAATTTTCAATTCACGTAAGTCTAAATTTTTTATGTGAGAAAGTATGAGACTGGGCAATACGAGAGGAGAAGAGAATGGACCCTAGAGTTAACATGGGACCCACAAGGGAAATCAACCAAAAAAAACCACACATGGGGAGAACTCCATACTCACCACCATTGAGCGATGCTCCCATGAGAGAGGATGGAGAATATGGCTAGGCCATGATTCGCTTGTTTGAGGGGTTGGGTCATGGTTCACCTGCTTCCACTAGGAAATTTCACCCAAAAGTTTGCTTCTCAATTTGCAAAGCTCTATGTGGATGTTGTGCTTTATATACCACCATGAGGGCCATTGTGGGATACATGTGGGATAATGGCTTAAGACTCTCGCAACGTTACTCAAGGTGTTTATAATTTTTTGTGAGAAAGTAGGAGAGGAGCGAAGAATGGACCGTAGAGTTAACATGGGGCCCACAAGGGAAAACAACCAATGGAAATCACACATGGGGAGAACTCCACACTTACCACCATTGAATGATGCTCCCACAAGAGAGGATGGAGCATATGGTTGGGCTATGATTTGCTCGTTTAAGGGGTTGGGTCATGGTTTGCCTTCTTCCATTAGGACATTTCACCCAAAAGCCTGCTTCTCAATTTGCACAGTTCTATGTGGGTGTTGTACTTTATATACCACAATGAGGGCCATCGTGGGATACATGTGGGATAATGGCTCAAGACTCTCGCAATGTTGCTCAAGGTGTTTATAATTTTATGTGAGAAAGTACGAAAGAAGCGAAGAATGGATCTTAGAGTTAACATGGGGCCCAAACCAACAAAAACCACACATGGAGAGAACTCCACACTCACTACCATTGAACTATTCTCCCACGAGAGAGGATGAAGCATATGGCTGGGCCATGATTCACTCGTTTGAGGGGCTCGGTCATGGTTTGCCTGCTTCCACTAGGGTATTTCACCCAAAAGCTTGCTTCTCAATTTGCAAAGCTCTATGTGGGTGTTGTGCTTTATATACCAATAACACCAAGAGGGCCATCATGGGATACATGTGGGATAATGGCTCAAGACTCTCGCAACGTTGCTCAAGGTGTTTATAAATTTTTATGAGAGAAAGTATGATACTAAGCAGTATGAGAGGAGCAGAGAATGGCCCCTAAAGTTAATATAGGGTCCACAAGGGAAATCAACCAATGAAAATCACACATGGAGAGATCTCCACATTCACCACCATTGAATGATACTCCCACAAGAGAGGATGGAGCATATCGTTGGGCTATGATTCGCTCGTTTGAGGGGTTGGGTCATGGTTCACCTGCTTCTATTAGGGCATTTTACCCAAAAGCCTGCTTCTCAATTTGCAAAGCTCTATGTGGGTGTTGAGCTTTACATACCACAATGAGAGCCATTGTAGGATACATGTGGGATAATGACTCAAGACTCTTGTAATGTTTCTCAAGGTGTTTATATATTTTTATGTGAGAAAGTATGAGAGGAGCGAAGAATGGACCCTAGAGTTAACATGGGGCCCACATGGGAAATCAACCAACAAAAACCGTACATGGGGAGAATTCCACACTCACCACCTTTGAGCGATGCTCCCACGAGAGAGGATGAAGCATATGGTTGGGCCATGATTCTATCGTTTGAGGGGTTGGGTCATGGTTCACCTACTTCTACTAGGGCATTTCACCCAAAAGTTTGCTTCTCAATTTACAAAGCTCTATGTGGGTGTTGTACTTTATATACCACCATGAGGGCCATCGTGGGATAGATGTGGGATAATGACTCAAGACTCTCTCAACATTGCTCAAAATATTTATAAATTTTTATGTGAGAAAGTATGAGAGTAGTGGAGAATGGACCCTAGAGTTAACATGGGGCCCACAAGGGAAATCAACCAACAAAAACCACACATGGAAAGAACTCCATGCTCACCACCATTGAGCGATGCCCCCACAAGAGAGGATGGAGCATATGGTTGGGCCATGATTGGCTTGTTTGAGGGGCTAGGTTATGGTTTACTTGCCTCCACTACGGTATTTCAACCAAAAGCCCGCTTCTCAAATTTTAAAGCTCTATGTGGGTGTTGTGCTTTATATACCACCATGAGGGCCATCGTGGGATACGTGTGGGATAGTGGCTCAAGTCTCTTGCAACGTTGCTCAAGGTGTTCATAAATTTTTATGTGAGAAAGTACAAGACTATGCAGTATGAGAGGAGCGAAGAATGGACCCTAGAGTTAACATGGGACCCACAAGGGAAATCAACCAATGAAAATCACACATGGGGATAACTCCACTCTCACCACCATTGAGTGATACTCCCACAAGAGAGGATGGAGCATATCGCTGGGCTATGATTCACTCATTTGAGGGGCTGGGTCATGGTTCATCTGCTTCCACTAGGACATTTCACCCAAAAACCCGCTTCTCAATTTGAAAAGCTCTATGTGGGTGTTGTGCTTTATATAGCACCATGAGGGCCATCATGGGATAAATATGGGATAATGGCTAAAGACACTTGCAACGTTGCTCAAGGTCTTTATAATTTTTATGTGAGAAAGTACAAGATTGGGCAGTACGAGAGGAGCGAAGAATGGACATTGGAGTTAACATGGGACCCACAGAGGAAATCAATTGATGGAAACCACACATGGGGAGAACTCCACACTCACAACCATTGAGTGATACTCCCACAAGAGAGGATGAAGCATATTGTTGGGCTATGATTCGCTCGTTTGAGGGGTTGGGTCATGGTTCACCTACTTCCACTAGGGCATTTTACCCAAGAGCTTGCTTCTCAATTTGCAAAGCTCTATATATTAATTTTTGAAATTACACTTTTTCGGCTTCACTTTGGGTAAAAAATAAAAGTTAATTGGTTATGAAAGTTAATTTTTAATTTTCCATTTCTAAAAGGTAGAATAACATAAGAATTTTAAGGTTACAAATTTGATTCTACTTACACTAACCATAGTCACTAGAAATGATCATGTAATACAATAAAGGAATAGTTATAAAAACTATTAAACTAATTATAAGAAAATTATATAACATGTACACATACATTAAAAATATAATAAAGATATATAATAAAGTTAAATTTACAAGATAGTCCCCAACTTCTATTACATTGTAAACCTTGTGCAATAATTTACCTAGACTTTAATTCATAAAGATAATCCATTTTTATTCTAAGATCTAAATCATAAATAAAAAGAAAAATATTTGATTTTTTTCTAGGCATTTGAAAGAGAAAAAATATAAAGTTTGTTTTCTAGGGCTAATTCTATTTGTGCATTCTCTCAAACTCGGAAAGAACTATTTTGTTGCAAGTTAGGGTCTAGTCATCATTGAATACCAATAATCATCCTCGGGTTAGCTTCTTGTTCTCTTACATCCCTATTTATCTTGAATTGTTCTTTCATTTCCCATACTTTAGATTTTAGAAAAGCCAAACATAGGTGTTTTCTCAATATACACATAAAACATTCCATCCTCAAACTTGGAGCGAGTCCTTAAATCATTCCTGGTGAACCCTTCAATCCCTAAGCCCTTGAGTGTAGAGAATATAACACACCCCCGCTATCACCTATGCTCTCAACGAATCTAGTCAAGAATCATATTCGACAGGGTAGCTTTCCCCCTCTACATATTTGGTGAACCCGACGTAAAAACATGTATTTAATGGTAAAATTAGGAAGTCTCTTCCTTTTTGAAAACTTTAAGCAAGACCATAAATTTATTTTCTTAGAATTAGAAAAATATTAAAAACATCTTAAGAATATTGTGTTTTTGCTAGTTTTTAGATCCCAATTTCCTCTATCCTTTATTTTTCTTCTATGGCTCCCATCCTTAGGAGTAAGCAAAGGCTTTTAAAATCTAGTGAGATTCTTCAAGAAGATGACTATATTGATAGGGAGAACCCTAATCTAGAAGAGAAATAACATGTAGAAAATGGTAATGAACTTGATCCTCTTGAGGGGTCTAATAGACACCTCATCTTTAAATCATATGATCATATCTAAAATTTCATGAAACATCATAAGGATGCTTTGTTCAAGGCTATGGATGAGGAATCCCAACTCGAAGAGGCTGGGACATCCCATCATCAAACCATTTTTCCTCAATTTTTCTACAACAATCCTTTGTTTGAATCTTCACATCATATTAATCCTTTTCATAAACCAACATATGCTACTACTGCAACTGCTAATGTTGGAAGAATTCCATGGGTTCCTCCAACTAGTAGTGCATTTCAAGATTATGCTCAATTTCCTCCTCATCCTACTCATCTCAACATTCATGATTTCATTCCATAAAATGTAAGTTTTCCTTCATAGCAAGATACCACATATCATAACCCATACCATAACAATGTTAATGCCTCCAACATTGGCCAAGTTCTCTTTCAACAACCTACCTATAACCCTCCCTTAGAGAACCTAGGGGTATTGCACAACAACAATCTCGATATAAAAAGCTTGACAAATTTGGTGAAACAATTGGTATCAAGAGGATATGATTCAACCTCCAAGTTTCACCTATAAATATAAAGAAACGTACAATCAACCATTAGATCATGTTGTTGCTTCTAGGCCCTACCCTAAGCATTTTCCAATGTCGATTTTACCTATTTATAAGGTATTAGAGGATCCAATTGAACATTTAAGGATGTTTAGGACAACGTGCCATGATATTATATATGATGAGACGCTGTTACTAAAAATATTTCCTAGGAGCCTTGGTGGTATGGCATTGGAATGGTATTATCAACTACCTCATCATTATTTGAGGAATTTTGAAGAGAGCAAAATTGTTTTTTTAGCAATTCAGAGCTTATGTTGAGAAAAATGTGACTATGAAATATGTTTATATGTTGAAGCAAGGAAAAGATGAAAGTTTTTCGAAATTCTTGTCTCATTGGAGAAGTTTAGTTGGAAAGTTAAGATTTACCTTGCCTCCTCGAGACACTAGAAATCTTCATAAAAAATTTACAAGAGCAAATATCATACGAGTTGGAAATAACTATTACATATTTTGACGAAGCGATTGATCTAGAAAGAAGGATAGAATAAGCCCTTATTCGAAGAGGTGAAATTAAGCCAAAGAAAGAAGAAGATAAGACCACAAAAGCTCAATATAAGAACAAAAATGTAGTTAATGATGGGGTAACGAATAGTAGACTTTGCAACAATGTTGCTAATACCTTGCAAAAGATGGTACTTAGCAAACCTTAAAAACCCCCACCAAGAAACTTCACAAGACTACTGATCTATTTTGGTAGTCCTAAAGCAACTCTAGGAAGCTAATGTGATTTTGTTACCTCCCATAAGGTAACTTGATACCACAACTAATTGGCATAAGCTTGGTCAACATTATGAGTACCATAGAGTGGAGGGGCATACAAAAAATTCATGTAAGAGGTTGAAACATGTGGTTCATGACTTAATTGATGCAAGTCACCTTGTTATAGAGGGTTATCAACCTAATCCTCCAATAAAAAATTAACCTCCTACTCAACAAGCACCCATAACTAATAAAGACATGGGGATCTTCCAAGATCCCATACCTAACCATGGAAAATAGACATCTTATCAAGTGTCATATCGTAATGTGCCACCTCCTTATAATAACATGGTTGATATGATAGCAACAACCACAAGGCACCAAGCTCAAGTTCAACCGACCCAACAATCTCAGCAAGAGATGAGTTCTACATCCAATAAACCTTCAAAACCACCCTTAGTTTTGAAGAATACCCAAAATGGAGCACAAGAGTAGAAAATATACCTCTAGTGTTGAAGCCACAACCTAAAGTCTCCTTCAACATTCAAAAATCGTTAGCTAGTACCCCAATCAAGATTTCCCTCTTAGAACTTTTGCAAACTTCTCCTATTCATAGGGAAGCTTTGTTGAAGCCTTTAAGTCAATAACATATCCCTCAAGACATATCCCCTAACGCTATAGTTGATGTTGTGGGCTCCCTTGGAATTCATCATATCACATTTTTGGATGATGATATTTCTTCCTCATACTTGCGAGGGGATTCTTCCCTCTAAATCACTACATATATTGGGGAAACATTTATTAAGTGAATTTTGATAGATAATGGTTCCTCCCTCAATCTATGCACTTATCAAAATTTTCAAAATTTTGGATTAAAAGAGGAAGATTTAATTAAATCCGATGTCATCATCAAAGCTTTCAACAGTGAGTCCCAAGAGGCCTGCGGTTTTATATCCCTCCCCCTTAGGGTTGGACCTAAGATCTTAGATACCTTGTTTTATGTGGTACCTTGTCCCGCATATTTTAATCTCCTTCTTGGATGTCCTTGGATTCATGCGATGAGGGTTGTCCCTTCTACTCTCCATCAATGTGTGAAGTAGTTTGAATTCAAAAATCAACTTGTCACCATTATGGATGACAGTCATCCATTCCAATATTTTTCAATGGTTGAGCAAGCTCAATCTAGTCTCAATTTATGTCCATCAAATTTTTCATCTCCCATCACTAAGCAACTTACAAATCTAAAGGTGAATGAGGAACCGCTAATCAATGTTTCATCACAAGATTAGGTCAATCCTTTTCTCCAAGAACCTCTTTTGGAGCTAGCCAAACTACCACATTCATTGAGGACTATGGGTTTACCTCATAAGAAAGGTAAAGTAGTACATGTTGGTATGCATACCTTTATCTTTACAGGTATATCCCTCAAAGAAAATATTCATGGTAGCAACACTGTTCCTATAGAGCATTATTTCACCCATTGTTACCTATCCAATGATTACCCACTTCGTAAGTAGATCGTATCTAGTATAGGACATGTGGGTAAAGGTTTGGGCCACAACAAAAAGGTATTCAAGAGCCTTTGGAAGTTGAGCTTTGTCCTGGGAGATGTGGCATATGATACATACCCAATAAAAATCAACCTTTGCCATTTGATGATGATGATGATCACCTCATTACTTATGCTAAATATTTGGATCATCAAGGCTTGGAGTAGAGTGATGAGGATGAGGGACCACCTTTGGTGCATCCCAAGTTAGTTGCAACCCCAAGGGAGTATGCTGAGGGGGATACTCTTTTTGACATGGATCATGAGGATATCCTTTGAAACAATAACTTCTTTTGCAAGTGAATCCCTTGTGTTGCATATGTCGAGTCTTATAGTTCTCAAGGGGATTACATCCCTATGTCTCCTGAAGACCTTGAGCAATTAGAAGTATTCCCCTCTTCAAGCCTATTATATTAGGCTCAAGTGATCTTATTCCAAGAGAGTTCGCAATCATTCTTTTAATATTGGGGACCTTGTCCTCAAGGAGAACCAAAAGAACTACAATTCTCAAGCATATATTAAAGGTAAGTTCCAGCCTAGTTGGTTAGGTCCCTTTGTCATAATGACCAAGTTTGGCTCAAGAGCCAATCAGTTAGCTTCTTTAGATGGTAAAGAACTTAAAGAACCAATGAACATAATACATATTAAAAGATATTATGCATGATTTTACACTTTCATTTTCACCTTGCATTTTGGTTTGTTTGCTCCTACTTCATGATTGCCTGTCATATTTTGCATAGTCTACCTAACATTATGTTCCACTTGCATTCTTTGCTTGTCATATAGTTGCATTGTTTATTGATTATATTTGCATGGTTGTTTGATCATATAATGTTTTGAGGAATTCGTGAGGATGACAAGTGATGAAACCTAGTTAGGTTCTAGCTCACATGCATTGCACTCATACTAGGGCTCTAATGCCTAGAGAATCCCAAAATTAGGGCCCATCTTCATGTATTTTCATAATTGCATTTGCTCATGTCTTCTCTTATTTTTCTCCTATTTTATATCCTTTGACCTTGAAAGTTTCAATAATTTTTAGTTTCTCTCCAATTCAAGGGATATAGTTCTTCATCTCTTGTATGTCTTTTGCCATTTAAAAGTTTTAATTATTTCTTCTTTTCTCCAAGACAAAGGATATACATTCCTTCTTCTATATGCTCATTTTTATTTTTGCTCACACCTTTTCTTCTTGATCTTTTGCCTGTTAAGGGGTTCTCATGGGATAGGGTAGATACCACATGAATACCATTTATGATGTTCATACAACCACTGACTATCTTACACACACCTCTTAGCTATCAAAATTTCATTAAGGATGCACACACACACACACTACTATTTGCTTCTTGCCTCTTATTATTCTCTCTTCTTCTTGTCTAATACATGTACACACAATTTTCTATTATGCTTTGCTTTGAACAGTCACCCTTTTGCACACATAACACCCCTATTAGGTAGTACTTTCCTTGGCAAATCAATGAATTTTTTCCCCATACAAGATAGCTTCATGATCACGAGCGAGGGTCAGCCTCCGTTCGACCATTTACTTGCATACATCCTAGCGGGTATATTTTCATCTTTGGCCATCAACGAGCACTACACCCATAGGAGGCATCGCTCCACACTTGACTATTTGTTTTTGTGAGCATAACACCCTTATGGGATAAATTCATGGCAATGAGTGAGGGATAACCTCCATTTGGTCATTTGCGAGCATACATCCCTCCAGGGTTCCGATCCATGCTCTTTTTTTTTTGCTTGGTCTATGTTCATTTGGTCACACTGATCTTTCGAGGTCTACACTAATTCAAATGTCATATTCCAAGCACCTTTTTCTTCATTGATCTTATCATTTTTTGCTTTTCTTCTCCCTTTTTCCTTTTCTTCTCTCTTTGTCGAATTCATGCCTTATCCATATGGGGTGCGAATTTTCTCTATGCTTAATTTATGGTTCGTTCTTATGAGGCACGATTTTAGCTAGAGCCATATTTTTCTCTCATTTTTCTTTTCTTCTTTATTCCATCATATTTTTATTCCATCCCTTCATCCATCCATGTATTTCATTCATTAGTTAGCTTCATTGCATCATGCATTGCATTAGTTTAGTTCATCCATGCATCCATAATTTAGTTCTATTCATTCATTCATGCATAATTAAACATAAAAGCACATAAAAATCATAAACACACATAAATACACATATTTTAATAACGTATCATGATATTACTCAAGAAAAAAGAGAGGGTACACATGTCAAATTGATTGGTGTGCCATAGTTTGAGCTTGGCACATTTGACCCTCCCTAGGGATGTATAACACACTCAAAATTGACACATCATCCCAATCCTAGCCCTATCTCCGTGAGCCTGTCTCCTCTGCTTTTCCTATCGAAGGTGGTCCTGGTGGAGATATGTTCATGGATCGTGTTGTCATCTATGATATAGATCGTGATCGACCTTATGTCTAAAGGAAAGAAGGTGGGGTACCCTCTGCTCTGCTAGAACCACCTAGAAGTATAGAGTCTGGTAGGTCTCCCTCCTTACAGCCACCTCTAGCCTCTCCCCTATCCTTTACAAATCTGCTTGTAGTAGGTGGATTCCCTTGCCTTGTTGGCTATCGTTCACAATAGCCATACTCTCTGTTTGAGCCTATTTCCACTCTTGGTCTAGCTAACTCACCTTTCCCTTGAGGTGGTCTACCTCATCCCTCACCATATCTCCCTCTGTAAGTATCATAGTCAAGGAACTCTATAACTCCTCTATCCTCTTGGACCTATCCTCTCATAGTAGGTCCATCTCCCTCTACATGGTCGCTATTCAGGCCTACAATACCTTTGTCTCCCTTGTTAGGTCCCCCTAACCCATGATCCTGCTTAGCCTTACTGCTGCTAATGTGGAGGTCTCTCCAATTGCTTTGCTGGGCTCAACTTCAACCATTATGGGGGAATCTCTTATGACCTCTCTCTCCCTAGTCCTGTAAGCGATGGTAGTTGTTGTCACCATCTCTACTTGAACCTACACTCGTGTCTATTGGGTTGGGCAATGGCCCTAGTAGTGTATATGGTTTGCTTAACTGCTATGTGCTCACAACACCACACCTGGAGAAAGGTTGTACAAACCAACCTTATATGCTGTTTGTACACGATATTGCATAATATCCTATATAAACAAGTCAACACATATGGGTCCCATGTGAACCACACTTGCTAGTATTGCATGTATGCCACTACTCTTGCCAACGTCCATGGCAGGTGTTGCCTACTCATGTGGCACACCAAAAATACTACTGCCACCCCACAAAGCATTATTGTTAAAGCATCAGCCCTAGAGTGTCCCACTAACTCATCGATAGGGATCTGAATCTCTTAGACCTTGTGGTCCTAGTTCCCTAACAATATCTAAGGCATGGTCTATTGACCTCATGCCATATAAACTACACTCCCCTTTATGGGGATGTATAAGATGCACCATACGTCCTCCAATGTAACTATCATCTACCTATCGGTAGCCTAAAGGTAGATTACTCTAGATACCACCTCTCCACCAACATCATTAATAACACTCTATTTGCCTTCACCCAAGGCATCTCTACTAGATGCAGTAGCCCCATTGACCCTAGGGTATCTCTCTTTGCTTGTGTGAGTCCTTGTAGCTCCGCCTCCAAGGAGCTCGATCACCACTCTCGGCTCTCTAGTTCATCATGCTGCAACCAAAAACATACCAAAATTTTAATCAGTTCAACATAATAACTACAAATTAAAACAAAATTAATTTAACAACATCTAAGCATGCTTGTCTTGTCTCTCTTTTCTCTTCCTCTAGTTTTCTTTGCCTATTTTTTGCTTTCCTCTTTGTTTTTTTTTTCTCTCCATAAAAATTGCACCCCATTCTCTTTGGGCATGATTTCATCCCCTCCTTTCTTATGTGAATTCTTACCCCATGCTCATGAGGAGTGAATTTGCACCCTATAACTCTAGGACATGATTTCGATCACTACGATGAACCAGCAAGAATCGTAGTTGGCCCCCGAAATTGGGTTGGGGTTGCGCATGATGATTTCCTATAAAAATTTAAAAAATGCTTAAAGGTGCTAAAACCCTAATCTAGCCAGGTCTAGAGGAAGTATTTTAGTCCTTACATATGCTCGCTCTACTCCTGCACTGGTCTCACCCTTCATAATGGTTGAACAGTGTGTGAGAAGCATCATTTGTCTTTTTCTCCAGAACCCTTCTCACACGGTGAAAATGAATTCATTTTCACCCTTCCCTCTTCTTATACCCATACTTCTCTCTTTTGTTTACATTTTTTCTCTATTTGCTATTCTCTTTTCTTCTACGTTTACTTTTTTTTGATTTTCCTCAAGAATTTCATATTCCTTGCAAAACTCGAGGGGACACCCTGACTTGAGAGGCATTAAAGTACCTAATACCTCATTTAAGTGTCTGTTATGGCATCATTTTTGCACCACCTCTTTCTTCTAAATTGGCCACCCCTTTTGTGTTCACCGTTCTTCTCCCATAGGTGTCTACATCTTTCTTTGACACATTTATTAGGCCATAAATGCATCGAAGAGGGGGCAAAATATAGACATGGAAAATTGACCCACCCAAGTGAGTCATTTTCCCTAGAGCCTCAGAGAGACCCTCAAACTTGTCAAAATACAAGTTTGGGCCTCTCTTCCGCCTCCCCTTTCCTTTTTTCCTAGTTTTGTTGAAAATGTGATCGCCCAGTATGGGGCACGATTTTGGCAAGTTAGGGTTTTCTCTTAAAAAACCTAATTTTTGGGCTGAACCCTAGGACATCGACCCTCCCCTAAGTTTGCCACCCTTTCTACCTCCAAACCTCTTATAAATAGAGGGTTTGGACCCTCTTTTCTCCTAAGTTATCTAAACAATTTTTTGGAAGAAGTGATTTTGGATTTTGCTTGCAAGTTCTACAAGTGTTTTGATGAATTCTCTTAACAAGATCAAGTGTTTTGATGAATTTTTTAGTGTTCCTTTTGTTCGTTCTTTCGCTCCCACTAGGTTTCTTCTTGCATTTTATTCCTAGATCATTGATTGTGCATTTTTGCATCTCATTTTGTATTACACTTAAATTGCTCTTGCACTTCTACCACTAAATTGTACCTTGTCGATATAGGGCATGATTTTGGTAGATCCAAAATTACGGTCGCCCCTTGGATTCATCAGGTTTTGGGATAAAGTTTTGCTCCCAAACCCTCTATCTGTGTTTGCATGCTTCATCTAGGTCATAATACTATTGTTTACATTCTATTTTTCGTATTGTTTCATTTCATTGCATATTTGCTTGTCCATTTCTAAAAGGTCAACAATCACTTTTGTTTACGAATGATCATGTAAAAGAACCAAGGGGGTTTGACTGCTACACCTTCAAGCTTAGTCACATAGTGACCTAAGAAGGCCCCAAAACATTGATCTATTTTTCTCGAGTTTGGTGAAGCTTTTGGATATATTTGGATGCAAGTTAAAAGCTAAGGTCAACCATAAAATTGGATAAGCATTCCAAATAAGTTTTCTTAGGCTGTTTTCTATTTACTTTTTGTTCATTTTTATTATAGATCTAAATCATAAATAAAAAGAAAAATATTTGATTTTATTTCTAGGCATTTGAAAGAGAAAAAACATATAGTTTACATTCTAGGGTTAATTTTGTTTGTGCATTCTCTCAAACCCTTGCTGAAAAGAAAAGATCTATTTTATTGCAAGTTAGGGTTTAGTCATCATTGAAAATCAAGAATCATCCTAGGATTAGCTTCTTGTATTCTTGCATCCATGTTTGTCCTACATTGTTCTTTCATTTCCCATAGCTTAGATTTTATAAAAGCCAAACATAGGTGTTTTATCAATATACATATCAAACATTCCATCCCTAGACTTGGAACGAGTCATTAAACTATTCTTGGTGAACCCTTATATCCCTAAGTCCTCAATTGTAGAGAATTTTACACACCCCCATGGTCACCTCGACTCCTAGCGGATCCAACTAAGAATCGCACGCAACAGGGCAATTTTCTCCCTCTACACCCTACTTGCCCTATTGTCCTCTTTCCTTGATTTTATATCCACCAACTCATTTTTCTTTCTACTATGTTAAACAATTTTGTAAAAGGAGTATTAATCATGATTGTGTGGTAATTTGAAGGATTGTTGGTGTCTTCATTTTTATGCAATGGTATGACTAGGTTGGTTATCCATTCTAGTGGAAAGCATCCTTTAATGATGTCATAAAAAATATTTTGAATGTTTGGTGCTAATATGTCAACCCCAAACTTGATATGTTTAGCTTGCAAACCATTTATATTATGAGCTTTACCTAGTGCTATTTTTTAAATACCTTCATTCACATATTTTAAAGAAAAAGTTCCTTAGTTGTGTCAATTATAGGAGGGTATATTTATCTTGGTTTCTCTTATATAATTGCTTAACATACAAAAACCATTGTTTGCTTATGATATTGTCTTTTATGTACCTTTAGCTTTGTTGTAGCTCTTTCCAAAATTATCTTAGGCTATGCTTTTCAATATTTATCAACGTTTTCACTAGCTTTTATATATATATTACTATTTGTTTTCTCTTGTTGGGTTCTTTCAAGGTTCTCCTTATTGTTTTGCATTCTTCATCATACCACGGATTTAAAGGAAAAATTTCAAGTTTTTTCTGGGTTTTAACTTTTTGAATGATTCCAAGGCTTCTTCAATTATATCCATCAGTTTGCTACTATCAAAACTATAAGTTTGAAAAATATTTGACCTCTTTCTTTCCTCATAAGTGATGTTTTAAAAGTTTTATGTTTTTCATTGTTATATAAATGTTTCTTGTTGTCTTTCCTTCAAGTATTTGAAGATGTTCTTTTTGTCCACTATCTTGAATTTGGACCTTTATATACATTGGATTGTGATAAGATTTTAGCTCCATGGGAACCACTTAAATTTCTAGATCTTTTATCATTGAAATTAAGTTTGGTGAACAAATATCATAATCAACTATATTGTGTCAATTATGTGTTTGACAAATATATTTTTCATATTTTTATAGATGATCAATATCTCTATGCTACTTAATTTAAGTTCTCCACAATGTGTTATGGGTTCTTAAATGTCATTTGAGGACCTTCACAACGGTGATCCACCTCTTCTTCCAGCCATAGCGGATTATCATCTATGTATTTGTTGATATTTAAAGAGCTTGCTTTTCTATTTTCTATCCTGGCATTCAAGTCACCCACTAAAACCACCTCTCCAAGCTTGTTATATTTTGTGACATCTTTTGCCAATGCCATATATGGATCTTAATGGTCTAAGCCATGTTTCTCATAAAACTTTGATTGTTATGGAGTAAAATAACATATAGTAATGCTAATCAATTTATCATTATGTATGATTCAATGTCACCGTCTTCCCCAGTAGGACTTTTAAAAAGGTTATTAATTGATTCGAGGGAGCAATTAATACCTAATTAAAGGGGTTGTAATTGCACTCTACAAAACTGATTTGGAGAGTTTTGGAGGGCAATTAGGGGATTTTGAGTAGTGTGAAGAAGCTAAATAGGGCTTTTGAGAAGGATTAATTTGAAGATTTTTCTTTTGCAAAAAGAAATTAAATTTAACATATTCACTTAGTCCAACTACAACTAATTAAAAAGGATAGTTAGGTGTATATGCTCTTATCACACTTGTCCAATTTTAATTGGAACCAAAAGAGCAATACTATTATTTATTTTATTAGTGGATGAATTATTCATTCCTCCACATGGCTACTTCATAATGGTTAATATTTAGTGGAGATTCTCTTCCTTACCTCTAACAGTTCTAAGGTTGAATTCTCCCTACTTCCAAATAGTATTAATGTTGACCTTGCAGTTGCACTAAGAAAGGGGAGGCCCAAGATAAACAAAGTACTCCCACCTTATCCCTTGGAATCTCCTTTTTATTAAAATATTAATTTCACTATTTTGGGTTGACTTCAAAAAGGTACCTTTTAATAATTTAATAATAAACCCACTTTCTTACTCATGAAAGGAAGCTGGGAGAAATTTATAGAAGGGAATTTAGCTTCTGAGGGAAGGGAGGAAAGTTGGAGGGAAATGAGAGATCTAGAAAGGTAGCCTTAGAGGGAATCATGGAGGCAAACTGGAAAAAGAATATGGAGGCCATTTTTTGGGAGGTATTCAAGAAGGAGGGAGGTCAGGTTGGATCTATCCTTGTCTAAATTACGCCTGTATTAGTTCTACATAGAGTAAAAAATATCTTGACATAATTAATTCATAGTCGTTTGTAAATGCTATATTTAATCTGAAAGAAAGCATTGTCCTCAGCATAATTCAGATGTTATTTTATTTGGTATAATGTCAAAATACCAACATTATTTGATTCAAATATTTGGATTAGATCCCAAAAGGGTTTTGTTTTTCTATGAATTATTCGTTAAACTTTAGAGGTTTAAACCCTGATTATATGATTATGTATTCGTGATCTATGCTTGAAGGAAGTCCAACTTGGGAGGTTCTATGTTAAATCGTGCTTCATATTAAAAATCATCTTCTTAATTGGTCAAACTGAATCTAAACCTTCCTCTATCATCGTCACCAACGAAACCCTGTGGCCACTGTTGGGTGGCTATTTAAACCATTGTGTGGAAACCCATTTATTCTATGTTATAGTTACCACGTAATAAATATGGGATAATTGTATCTATTTTTTTGATTACAAGAATCGTGCTGGATGTAAATCCTCTTCTCTGATTCCCTATTGGTTACCCTGAAATCCATGTTAAAATGGATGTCTGTTATTGATCGATTCAATCCCTATATTTGATCCACCTTAGTTTATGAATCAGATGTAGTAAATGTAGTTTGGACCTAAGTTTTGGTTTGTAAATAGCTTGGATCAGTAATTTTATTTGGAAATTGATGTCTTTTGTAGATGTATAAGCTGAATACATATGCTTTAGCATTTAAGTGCGTCAATACTGCCTAATAGGTGGTTGTCCCATATCAAATGCTTGATAAAAATTATTTATTCAAGCTTATGATCTTTGGAAGATGAAGGAATTAGTTAATTCATTCTTAATTCGTAGTTTTATTATGCAAGGATAACGTCTCTTGCGTAACCTGTATGCTTGTGATGTTGTTGACTATTTTTTCTATGACCAATCACTGCAATTACACCCTAGCCGAGCATGGAGCCAGATTCGGATCTCTTTATTTATGTTGTGCAATAAAATTTTAGAATTCTTATGCTATCACCATGTCTCTATTTTACCTTATGAATAATGCTAAACCAGTTAATGCATCTACGTGTGAATCCGTTGTTTGAAATGAATAAAATCTCACCACTACTGTCTTGGGAGTCTTAACAACCTCTTGATTAGATTATATGTCTATTGGGAAGATTTAGGTAACATTTGGTCGACCTACGGAGTTAAGCCTTGAGCTACTACGAGTATGATATAGTTAATAGGTTTGGCTATCTTCGACTTAAGACACTTGGTGGCTTTTGAAAAACCTAGTCACGCCCATATCTTGACAAATATGGTTTTTGTTGTTGTTTGGACTATGGTTGACCACCTTGTGTTGATTGGTTTGATCTCGGGTAGACTCTAACAGTTTGGTGTTAGAAGGGATTTAATACCACATATAATGTGGGGGAGGTATTTTAGTAAATATATTTACACCAAGCCGTGAATTAAGTGAGTAACCATGCATGCTAGCTAGGATATATTTACCAGCTTATGACTGTTGACCCGCCTACGATCAAGTTTGCCAATGAATTGTAGTCACGCTGACACTTTAGCTTCAAAAGTTGGATTGACATGTTGGTTCATCGATGAATTCGAAAAAATAAAATAGTAAACGAAAACCTCCTTTTTGTGGTGACCATGTGTAAGTTTTAAAAATTGTTGGGTTAAATTGGGTGTTATAGGTGGCTGTGTTTACCGTTGGTTAATCAAAGTAACCATCGATTAATTAAAATGAGTAATCAAGGAAGTAACCATGGGTTGGAATATATGTAGGCAAACCCTTTTTACTAAATAGCTTTCTTAGTTATTAAAAATACTAAACTATTGATCGGTAAATGGATCATGTAGATTCAAATGAGCTTGGTCTTTGATTAATTAAGAAAAAATATAAATCTGTCATGAGGATAATTTAACCTAACCCTTTCATTGACTTATTAAAGAGATATCTATATATTTATGATTTTGGGGAAGAATAATTTAGATAATATGGGGCCAACAATTGTTAGAAAACTAATGGTAAACCTAATTAAAAATGTGTAGCAAATAGTACAAATTGTAGATAAATTTATTATAAATATTTTTACCAATCTTGTGAAAAGATTGAGTAAAATAGGTTCACATAAAATGGTAATCTAGGAACACTCTTTTGTAAAAAAAGGATATAGTTGAGAAAATAATGAGTGTAGGACTCATTCTTTGAGGAAATTATGGGGTTTCCTCATTGTGTTTCGATCATATGATTAATAATCCTATATGACCTATTTCTAGTTAGATCTCTAGGATTTAGGGTTTGGTGAAGATAGTACAATATTGAATAAACGATCTATCCTTGAGAAGAGTTTGAACTCTCTCTCAAGCCATGAAATATAGAATGAAAAGATAAGGAAAGAATAGATAAGGTTCTACTCTTGGTTTAACATATATGTATAAATTTTATGGAGTAGTTACTACCTTAATCGGTTTAAGATTCTTAATGTTGTCGTAAGAATGGATGGAAGATCCATTCTTGAGGAAATTATAATATTTCCTCTTCACATACTTAGTATGGTTACTTAGTGAATTCTACTTATGAAGATGGAATGTGAATCAATCTTGGAGAATGAATGTGGATTCATTCTCAAGGGAATTATGGGGTTCCCTCTTTAATAATTGATGAGATTTCTCCTTAATATGAATCCAATGATCATTTCATAAATTTGTGGATATAAGAATTTGTGAGATTCTTATGTTTTGGAAAAAGGAAATGTGGATTTCCTTATTTACATCATGATTTGAAAAAGGAACGTTTGATTCCTTTAATTGTATAATTGATTTAGAAAAAGGATCTGTGGGATGCCTTTCTATACTTGTAATTATGACAACTTAAATTTATGAAATGAGAGGAGAAACATATTTTGGAGGCTGGGTTTATTCCCCGTGAGGGTTCCCAGGATATATGTTGTGCATATCTATTTTTCGGTTTGCAACTGATGTTATACATGGATATTATATCTACTTCCTATTATGATGTTAATTATATAGGTCGTGGATGTTGCATGAGATGGAATTTAAATGTAATTTACTTTCGAATGAGATGGTGCTCATAAGATGATTACTAGAGTGCTATATGATGCATGATTTTGTTAACAAGTAATGTTCCATAAGTAATATTAGTTTACATTTGCACTTGAGGTTTATTAGAGCTAGTAATGGATGTTGCACTTGCTTTTCCAATGGATGGTTCTTTTAGTACGATGCAATGGTTTATACTTTGTTTCAAGTAATAGTTTTGAAAAGAGTAAAAAATATTCTTGTAATGATTAATAATATATGCATGGTATTCCACTGCAAAAGAATTGAATAGTAAACCAAATAGGAAGCAAAGTTGAAATTACATTCAATTAGCTAGGTAACTAGAATGAAGGAGAGATTGAAACAATTAAACAAACATCATAATGGAATGTAAGGTTAGATAGGAGCTGATCACTCCTATCATGAGAGTTGACATTGACCATGTCACAATTCTCTGGGTTACTTACTACCATGATTGATATTGGTTCAAACACACTTGAATGTGAATTGTATATTAATGATAGACATGTTATGTTTCAAAAACAAAATTCTATCTTGATTTGGGTTGGTAATTTGGGGTTGTTACAGTTGGTATCAGAGCCCAGGCTAGCTAGTGGATTCTAAAGTTAGGTCTAGGCTAGCAAAAGTATTGGGTATTGTTAAAACCTATAACTTTCCTAGATGAATTCTAAACTGATAAATTCTTGGTAAGGGAAGAGTAAGTGCTTGGAGGCTACTAATGTGCAAGTCTTTTTCTCCCATGTATGAATTCACTAGTGAATCAGAATGGAAGAGTGAAGGGAACCCTCCACAACTTGTGGATCTTAAGTACCTAAGAGATCATTGAGAAATGGTACTTGGCATATGTAGTTTTGAGCTAAGCCTCTTCCTTACTAAAGTATTGTATGATGAACAAATTTAAGAATGATCAAGTGGGAAAACTTAGATCCTATCTTTGATCGTGGAGGTTAAGAATGAATTGAGCAAGGTATATGATAGACATGGGGTGTCTATGTGGATCTTTTTGATGATCACCTTAACTATCCATTGTGCACATGGCTCTATTTAAGTATTGCATTTGATTGATATTCTGTCTTCATGGAAGAATAATTAATCTTCAAGGCATACACCTAATGTATGGGTTGAAAGAGACCTAACATAATGCTAGCTTAATGTTTGATTTAAGCTAGAAGGGAAAATGACATTCCTATTTTAAGATAGGAGAATTACCAAAATGTGGTATAAATATTTACCACTAGTTTTATTACAAGAGGGTTGGCCACTCTAATTCCACAAGATAGACATTAACCACGTTGATTCTTGTGAAGTGCAAGCCTTGGACTTACTTGGAAATTCATATTAAGAGAACCACATGGAGATTCTTCTAAAGTAACCCCTTGATCATAAACTTAACTATGTGAGTTACAAATTTCTCTAAGAATATTTGGTATTGTATGATATCTATGGAAAGAAAATCCATAGGGTAAATATTGGAAAAATAGGTAGATAGATCCTATTCAGAATTTCAATAACAATAATACCTTGCAAGGAGGCAAATGTATGGATAAGATCACGAGATCAACAAAAATAATGTTTTCTTTATTTACATTCTTGATCAATGTTACAATACAATCATGGCCTTTGGCCAGAGCAAGGAGTTGAATATCCCAACAATGGTGAAAGAAGGCAAGGATAGAGCCAATGGAAGACCACCAGGATGGAGACAAAATCACCATACCAGCTCCACTTGAGGCACTCCTTGAAATAATATTTTGGTGGAGAATTACACCGGAGATACCACCAAACAGTTATGTAGTATACCACCCGACCACCCAGGTGGTGGTCGAGTTTAATAGAGCATTATGCACTATTTAAATGTGGGATGACACCCCTATATGATGAATGTGGTATTAATACCTGCATAGGAGTATTCAATGTTATCTCAAACACATTAAAAATAGTAAAACAAACTTTTAAGAAGAAAATCTAAGTTAGGAGGAATACCGATACATAGTTTCTAGAATTGATAGGTGTAAAGAAGGGATGGTGCTTAGCTCAAGGTCGATGTCATTTCCAAAAAAAATATTAATAGTTGGAATAAAAAATAATGCCTAGAAAGGTGGTGAATCATCGAAAAATGTGCTGACAAGACACTAAGTGGGTAAGGAGTCAGACGCATGAAGGAATAAGAGGGTTTCAAGTACAAAAAGGTACAATGAATCCCTAAATAATTATGACAAGATTGATTTAAGATCCTCAGAAGATGATTGATTAGAATGAGTTATGATCAATCCAACGGTTGAGCAAACTAGTTGTTGAAAAACATCATAAAGTTTCAAAAAACAAGTGAGCTTGGATGAATTTTACAACAAGGAGAATCAACCTATGGAATTCAACACAGTTATACTAGTTTTAGGGTTTGCACTATTTATAGTAATCATGCTCGGGGTAAACCCCATAGTGTGTTTCTTGATGTTGCTATTTTTACTCGTTGATTTACTATTACACACTTTGTAAGAAGATGGCCTCTAGCAATGCTAGAATGAGTCATGAAGTTGGGTCAGTAGAAATAGAACCATTGAAGGTTATTAGATCTTAGGCTGCTCTTAGGCCAATATTTCAAGGAGCTAGGAGTGTGTTGGATGCCAATGATTGGCAATGGTTAAGTGAGATAGGTTTAGATAGGAGTCGTCTGCTTGGAAATATGGAATCCTGATCGGGGAACTTTCTAGTTACCTATTGGAGAAATGACTATTACCCTGGATATTGTGTACATAATATACCAGTTACCAGTTGAAGGTGTACAATATTAGTCGCAAATGAAACAAAAAAAGAACTGGTTTTGGAGAGAGCGTTCAAATTTGGGTGGAAATATGTTAATACCGATCATAGTGGTATATTGTATGAACTACTTTTCATGTTCGATAAACTGTCACCCAGACAAGATTTGGTAATGACGCTCATAGAGAATGTCATTCTACCTGACTCATTAGGTGCACAATTCCATTGGAACATGCTAGGGGTTGTGCAAGACCTAGTGGAGTACTCAATTGTGTTTGCTTGGGCACCAACCTTGTTGGCTCAAGCCTATAGAGAGTTGTTCGAGTTTCGAACAACAAAGCAAACAAGGATGAGTTATGGCCTTTTGTTGCAGATATGGGCTTGGGAGCATGCGACTATAAGGAGACCCCTAGGATTGCCCTATGATGCAAACAACTTGGTTTAGCAAAAGAAGAAAGAGTTGTGGTTAAGAAGGCCACGAGAGGATAATTGGGAACTCTGTTTCTCTATATGGAAAAATTTGAAGCCCTAAGATGTGATCTAGAGACCATGGAGGACAAGTCATATATGGGTAGAAGATGGATATCATCTAGCTTGTGTGTGAAGAGCAAGGTCGATGATTAGGTGAGTAAGCACATAGTACGAGTATTTTCAATATACTCAAGTATTGCGATAGTTTGGTATTAGACAAGGAATACCAAACCCTCTTATGGTTTATACAAGGAAAGGGAGGAAAGAAGTTGTACCACCACAAATGGAACCATTAACCTTAGAAATAGATGATGCCATATGGGTTCCAAATATGGATGATGCGGGTACAACCCTAAAATATGATCAATGGTGGTCTACCTAGCAAGGACAAGATGAGGAAAGTCCAAGGGAAGTAGAACTTCCTAGGGTTCAAGTACACCATCAACTAGAGGCTGAAGTAGGTCCTTCCAACTATCGAGGAAATGATAGTGAGCACTCCGAGATAGGTGGACCACTTGAGATAGAGTCCTTGAGGTAAAAAATTTGATAGTTGGAGGTAGAAAGAGATGTTTCTAGAGCCAAACGAGATGTGCTCCAATAGGAGCTAACTCAAAGGAATGGTGAAGGATCAATGATAGCCATCCAAGCCAAGAATTCACAACTTTGAAAAGCAAGGGATGAGTACAAATCTACCTACTTAGCATCCTACCTTGATGCATTAGTAAGTCATGGACTACTCACAGCTAATATTCCACGTGGGCATAGGAGTATTACTAGGCAAGTTAGACCTCAAACCACTTTGTTGTGATAAATAGGTCTAACCTAGAATGATGAAAGGATCGAAAGATGGTAGATTTGAAGCCTACCATATTGTATGGTTGAAAATCCAATCCTTGTGTATTATAAGGATACATGTTGTATAATATAGTAGACTACACTCATGTAGCCCATAAACATGTATTTTTATATGTGTAATATAAAGCAATGTTTATCTAACAAGTGATTTAGATTATTATAATAATCTATTAAGAAAAATATTTTTTATTGCATTTCATTAAGAGTTGGACCGGATGATCCCAATGCTAGAGTCTTCTTGTTCTGAGTGGTGGCTCAAAAGGTTTCAAATAGCAGGTAGCTTTTGGAAGGTCCTAAGCAGGTAAGCTTGGACTAAATATCCTATCAGGCATGTCGACCACTTGAGTGTTGTCTACAATGACCAGTTCTCAAGTGAGGAATGCCTTGGAGGGTAAGAAGGGGTATTTTGGGATGCATCTATGTGAGTCCAACAAACTTAATGAAAGAAAATATTGTTCTAGTTAAGATTTAAAATTAACCTAAATGAGCAATATTAGACATGAAAGTTTTAGTTAATATTGGAACACTCTTAGGAGGTATAGATAGGGAATCTATCCTTAAAGAAGAGTGTGGGATCCTCTCTTAAAATTAAATAAATTGTAGACACCAAAACCTAGGCATTCACAAAACCACATCTTGCATCCCACATCACAAACTTGCATAATAAAATATATACCTAAGTCTAAACTTAGGTGTATAAATCCTGCACATTATCCTATTTTCTAGATTTCAATAAATCTGGAAAATCTGCCTAGGATACCCTGCCTAATCACTAGACATGTGTCCTAGCCACCTCACTACCCCATCCCTTGCCACATCTCACACACTCATGTCCCCCTTGTCCCTTCACATGGGACATCCCTTACACCTCACTCCACTTGCACTCACCCATTAGCCACATCACCCTAGTTAAGTGAGACACCCTAGGTGACCCGCCCCTTCCATTTGGCAGCCTTGGATTGCCACTTGGCAATCTTGGCTTGCCACCTCCCTTTTCCCTCCAAAACCCTAAGGGGCCTATAAAGGCACCTTCACCCCATCAACCAAAGGAGGCTGAGAACATACACCATCAGGCTACCAAAATCACACTAGGAGTTCACATGCATCCCGAGGAAACCAGAGATTTGAAGCCTCGAAGTCCCCTTTTGGAGCTTTCTGCCATTCAACCTCAACCACCCATCCATGGTTACACAGTCACAACCGCCCGTATATGGTTGACCAACCATGCATCTACAAATTCTTATAAATCAGAAAAGCACAACAAGGATATCGATAAAATTAATTTTTAGCAAGGCAGTTTAGTTTTTATCTTTCTATTTTTTGTATTGCATTTCATGTTTCTACAACTAGGGTTTTGTAGTGATATTTTCTATCTTGATCAATAGGTGCTACTAACCCTTGTTTGCTTTGTCATGTGTGTAGGAGACAGGTACTTGGAGAGTTATTGAAGCTGGAGTGGTCCCATTGCTAGATACCAAAAGCCCACTCATCCTTGAAGTTATAGCAGAGGAACGAAGAACACATAGTAGTTTGTTGAAGAGTTGGAAGACCCCTCTATCAAATCATTGTATTCAAAAAAGAGAGAGATCATTGTAACATTACCCCCAAGACATTGGGGCAATCAAAAAGCATTGTAAAATTGAGAGATTCAGGCTCCCTTATATTAATACAAAAGAAAAATCATTTTTCATATTGCAATCTTCTCTTTTCTATTTCATATATTTTTGTGTTCAATTATTTTGGCTACAAAAATGGTGATCATGGTGGGACCCCCAAGGGTCAATTTTTATTTCCTCTAAAATTATTTACGATCTTTGTTTTTTTTAGATAGCGGTTGGAGCCCCGCCCAAAAAAATAAAAAAAAAAAAAAAACACTAAAAACCCACATCCACCATTGATTGTATCATAAAGAAGAATGAAAGACATCATTTTTTATTGTAAAAGGGGATCACCCTCTTTGAGCATTTATATTGTGAAAGTACCCTGCAAAGGGCTTATTGTATTCAAAAACTCATTTTACGAAATAAATCAAATTCATTTATATGCAATTCTTATTTTATTATGCATATTAGAGCATCTACATAGCCTGATTAGGAATAGACCAGGCTCATTTAGGGTTTCAAACCTACTCTACCTTATTTTATAGCATACAATTGAAACCGTGGGTCCACGGTTGGGAACTCCCAAATCGCACGTGTGATTGGTTAACCGCATAGTCGTGGTTGACCAAACCTAACCGCCCATCGATGGTTGGCTTTGTATTTTAAAATTTTGGTAGATCTTACCTAAAATTAGCCATTCAACCCCTGATATATTTTTATCTACTATTGTATATTTCTACTTTCTACATTTAGGCAATAAACAAAATTGCATGTTAGCTTGCATTACACAATAATAAACGAAGCCTTCACACACTTGCACATGAACATTGGAAAAGGTTGGACTTCACCACCAACCCCCAATATATTACCCCATTATTTGGCCAAGGCCGATCCAAGAACCATTGTAGCCATGGAAAATAGCATGCATTCCTCTTCAGAGGGTGTATCACTGCCCACGGTGAACTGGGTGAGGGTCGGTAGGACCTAGGCTCCCTCATCGGATTTGGGTTTCATCACCAAGTCTTGGTGGGTTTCACAACTCGGACTTCATCATCGAGTTAGTGTGTGAGAGCATCTAGGTGAAATCCATAGATTCATTTTAGGGTTAAACATTTGCACATCATTCTTACCAAAAACTTAAAAAAAATCAAACTTTGCAAAAACTTAGGAGCAAACTTGTTTGTTTGTTTGCTTTGCATGTTGTTTTCTTGTGCTTCCATCACACATTCACACACATACATTCATATTTTACACCTCATCCCACCCTTAGCGTATGGTAACAACCCATAGCCAAGCCAAAAAGTTAGCCCAAATTCAGAGTCAGTTGCCTTCTTCCATGGAGCCTCCATCTCAGTCTTGTCAGGCCCCTAACACTTTGGTGGTAGGGCAAGTTAGTGTAGCCCCTACTATATCCTTGAACCTGAATGTTGGGCCCTCTAGTGGTGCCCCTATCTTAGACATAGATATTATGTAGAGGGCTACTCATGCCACCATCCCTAAGACTCCTAGGAGTGAGCCACCTACGCCAACGGATAGTCGTGTCACATATGTGGACATGGACATCGTTAGGCTATACCTGAATGCAGCTAGTATGGTCTTTCCATCATTACCTCTACTTACCATTCCACCCCACACCATTCCCTCATTCCATCAAGAAACCACCTTTCCACACCCATAATAGTCCAACCAAATCTTCATAAATCCACTCTTTGAACCGACTACTACCACCATAGCCCATAATCATCCATCATCATCTAACCAACAACCCTTCATCTTGCCAAATCAAAACATCACTTGCACTAATCCCCTCTATGAAGCATAAGTTAATGCTGCTTCATAGATCCCTACATCCATCCCATCCACCACACCTATAGATCCCATACATCATAACATCCCCCATTCAATGGCAATACCTTTTACCACTTACCCTCCACCTACATCCACTAACATGGTTGCCACCCAACCGACCCAATCATCTACCACCTACATGGCCATACCATCTTCATCTATGATTGCCATGCAACAAGCCTTCCTACAATTACAACAAATGATCATGAATAATGCTAATCGAAGCATTAATACCGAACCATAGTAGTAGTCATAGGGAATGAATCAAAACCAACCATCCACATCTCAACCACACACCTTCTTCACTCAAGATCCATCTTGGGTGTTGCATCCCCCAACCACAACCATAGCCACTAATCCACTTCATCAAATGTATGCTAACTCTTCAAGTCAGCATGCCATCATACCTCCATCCCCTCATCACCATCAAAATCATCATCAACAACCATACCATAATCCATTTCATGCTAACATCCCACATCATCCAAACCCCACCAATAATGCACATTATTTCCAACAATAACAAACCAACCAAGGTTTTAACCCTCTAGAAGATCCAAAGTTCCAATTTTTAAAGTCAGATTGATAGCCTAGCCATGCAAACACCAGGTATGCAATACCAAAAACCTACTCTAAGGTAGCTACTCAATCATCCAATTCATGCTTCGGTACCATCACCACCCTATCCGAAAGACTTTCAAATACCAAAGTTTGACAAATTCAAGGGGGATGAGGACCCCTGAGAGCATGTGACTGGATTCATTAATGCGTGCTTCAGAATCAAGAACAATGATGCACTCATGCTCCATACTTTTCCTCAAATATTTGGGGGAGATGCCCTAGATTGGTACAACCATTTACCACATCAAAGTATCTATACTTTTGAGCAACTAGCGGACCAATTCTTGGAGCGGTTCTCCCTAAACATTAGAAAGAAGACAACATTGACCGATTTGCTTAATTTATGATAATATGATGATGAATCGGTCTATGATTTTGGTAACCACTAGAGGGAAATCATGACCAAATTACCATTATCCCTCCCTATGGTAGAATTAACATGAATTTTCACAAGGAGTTGTGCCAAGCCTATCTCCTTGTTATTACAACTACAACAATATAGAACATTCAAAGAAGCACTCACCCAAGCCCGAGTAATAGAAGAGATCAAAATTCAAGAGGGTGAGATCAAACCAAAAAAGAAATAATGGTAGAACAAGAATCAAAAGGGGAATAACCATGACCAATCCAAGGCTATCCAAGTTAATCAAGTAGTCTTGGGCCAACCTTCACAACAAATCCAACAAGCCCAAGTCCAAGTACAACAACCCCAACAACAACAACAACAACCACAACAATAGAATTATCAAGTGGTTCCACCCCCACAATAACTACAAAACCAAGCTCAACCTACAGAAAATCAACAACATCAATTCAGGCCCAAACACATTTACACCCCATTACCTAAACCATATTCATCCATTTTCCAAAAGTTGTATGATGCACAAGCTTTCACATTACCAAAAATGAAGCCTGAAGATCCGAATAAGCCAAAACCTAGAAACTATAGAGAGCATATATACTGCATCTTTCATCGATAGAAAGGGCATGACATCGAGACTTGCTATGGGTTTAAGAATATTATGCAAGATCTACTTGAAAAGGGAAAGATCAAGATTGATAACCCCTTAGCCCAACCAAATCAAAACCTTGGAATATATCAAACACCATTACCTCATCATGAGGCAAATCAACAAGTAATGGGAGCATCAACTTCTACAGTTCCTCCCAATCAAGTTAATCATGTGTCACAACTATACCAAGGTTTTATGGGGGCTATTCATGTAGTCACCCGAGGGCAAAGAAAAATGAATCGCACACAAGCAAATGAGACAACCCAAGTAGCACCAGATCTTGTAGCACAACCAAATGTGCCCATACAACTAGGCCCAACCATTCCACCTCCACCCATTCATAATCCAAATCATCCATCTCGACCAATCATCACCTTGAGAAGTCGGTTGACACAGAGCCTAAGAATGGCATCAACCAAACTATCAATATATGAGCTCATACAACAATCTCCCCCACATCATGAGGTATTGATGGAAATCTTAAAGTCCATCAAACTACAAATAGAAGATCCTAATACCTTCAACACTTTTGTGGGGAGTGTCCAAAATTGCATGGAACCCTCAATAACATTCTATGACTTTGAGGAAAAGAGTATATCATCAGAATTACCAGATCCTCCATTGCATATTGTAGCTCATATTGATAGAAAACCATTTAAGAGAGTGCTCATTGATACCGGTTCCTCCATCAATCTCATCACCACCCCAACCATCAAACATCTCAACCTACCATCATCCCATATCACCACATCCACCTTCACCCTACGGGCCTTCAATGATGCTTTGTGTTCCACTATGGGAAATGTAGTTCTACCTATAATAGTGGGGGTGAAGACCATCCATGTACTCTTCCACATCTTGGAAGGGGCCATGCAGTATAACATACTTCTTGGACATCCCTGGATTAGGGAAATGAAGTGTGTTCCCTCGATATTACACCAATGTTTAAAATATGTGCATGAGGGAAAAGTCCATTGCATTCAAGCCGACACTGAGCCATTCAAGTACTACAACTTGATATCCAATCCATATGAGCCATTGCTTCCATCCACCCATCTTTCCATTCAGCCCCTCATTATTCGAACCACCTCAACTAACAACACCTCATCCAAAGCACCCATCCCAGAGGCCTTGCCAATAGTTGATCCTGCTTTTGCATCCCAAAGCATCAACCCAAGTCAACCCTCATCCACTTCATATCATTTTTCCATCACACCTGATCATCCCACTAACCAACCATCATCTTCATTAGCCACACCTCCCACTTCACAAACACCCTTCACCTTTTCAGCCCAACCAAATCCACCAACCACTAACAATCCCATCAAACCAAATCCACCTCAAACCTCACCACCCATTATCTCACAGATAGGGTCACCTATCCAAGAAGAACCATTATCAAGTGAACCATTACCTCCATCCAAGCAAGCCACCATTGAAGCATCCACCTTAGCACCTGAACCATCTACATCCCAACCAACTCAAGTTGTAGTTCATCTCACCAATCTAGGTATTGGTGAGTACATAGTTGAGAGTGTCACAATAACACCACCTATCCAATCTATTAGATATTACGATCACCCATGTGACCCACCTTTAGCTATAGGTGTAGTGTATAGAATGGGTTCTGAGCCAAATAGGATCAAATTTGTATATGGGGGAGTGGATTCTTCATCCAATCCACCTCCTCCTAATGAGGAACCCATACAAGAATTTTGTGCCAACCTAGAATATCTATCCAACCCAAATTTTCCCTTGCAATATTTTCATAGGGTTAACTAGTAGGGATTTGGTCTTGGATGACATGAACAAGGTCCACATCACATCATTGAGCCCCAATATCAAGAAGTGCATGATCACTCTAGCTTAGGATATAGGCCATCAACCTCAAACTCCTCTTTCGAGCATACATTTCAATGACTCACCTTAGAGTCCGAAGAAGAGGATGAGGAGAGTGAAGCCAATGATGATAGTGATGATGAGTATTTGGACCCTAAATTTACACCTTATTTAAATGAGGCTTTTTCAGATATTACATTGCATACAACTATGATCGATTATATTTTTGATGATTACATCTTCGATGAGGATTTTGAGGAATTTCAAGAAATGGGACCAAACCTAGATATGATCAATCACATTTTTGATGGTCCCCAAGAAGATGTGGCCCCTATAGAGCCCATCGAGAGAGATGAGTGCTACACTACAATGTTTCCTATAGATCACTCCATATTTCACTTCAATAAAGAGCATGAGTGACCTGAACCAGATCTACCACCACCACCTTGGTTGCATTCACAAAATCATTATTCACCCATCATAGGTCAGTTGCAACCTAGAGAGAGTGAGCAAGATAATTCACTCCTCAAATCATAGCCACCTCATTTCCACCAAGTTAACATGATTTTTATTGACTTGTTCACCCCACTCTATAACCCATATGATTTGGTGAAGCTGATTCCAATCGATTCTAGCCTTATCACCATGGATAGGATTTCATCCCCACCATCCATAACCAAATTTATCCTATCCAAAGAATTGCTAAGAGCTTCAAATGCTTACATCCCTCAACAATCTTCACCTTCACTACTTCTATTTTTCAAACCAAAGTAGAGGAGGTGTTACCCGAGTCCTTTGAGCATGTGGAGGATGATATCCATCTCATCCCTACTCCACATCAATTGGAAGAAGGTTCTCATATGCTTATTGAAGAATCCATCGATGTGAACCTGAGTCAAGATGTGGATAATCCACAAATCATGAAAATAGCAAAATATTTATCCATAGAAGAGAAAGAGTGCATGATAGATATTTTAACAAGGAAGAAAGAGATATTTGCATGGTCATACAAGGACATGCCTAGCCTTGACCCCAACTTGGTGGTCCACAACCTCACCTTAGCTCCTGAAGCTAAGCCATTCAAGCAAAAACTAAGGAAACTTCATCCTACCATAGCACTCATTATCAAAGAAGAGCTACAAAAATTATTAGATGTGGGTTTCATAGTACCCATTGATTATCCAGAATGGCTCTCAAACATGGTACCCATTCGTAAGCTGAATGGGGGTACACGTATGCATAAATTTTAAAGATTTAAACAAAGCGTACCCCAAGGATGATTTTCTATTACCGAACATCGATCAACTTGTAGACTCCTACGTAGGCCATGAAATGCTTTCTTTAATGGATGATTTTTTAGGATACAATCAGATTCGAATTAATCTTGAGGACCAACACAAAACAACATTCACTACACCTTGGGGGACTTTTTGTTACAAGGTGATGCCATTTGGTCTTAAAAATGTAGGAGCTACTTATCAACGTGCCATGACGTATATCTTCCATGACTATATGCACAAAATCATTGAAGACTATGTGGATGATCTAATTGCAAAATCCAAAACACATCTTGAGCACATTGAAGTACTAGAAAAAGTTTTTGATCGATTGCTTGAACATAAAGTGAGGTTAAATCCTAAGAAGTGCGTATTCGGAGTCACATCAGGTAAACTTCTAGGATTCATTATCTCCAAGTGAGGCATTGAAGTGGACCCTGATAAGGTCAAGGCCATTATTGAAATGCCACCTCCAAAAAATCTTAAAGAGTTGCATAGTTTGCAAGGAAATATTCAATCCATTCATCGATTCATTGCACAACTCTCAGACAAATGCAGGCCATTCAATCGCTTGCTACAGAAGGGGGTGACATTTTCCTAGACAACAGAATTTCAAGAGGCTTTTGATGATATCAAGAAATATCTAGCTTCACCACCAGTACTAACACCACCTCATCTAGGAGTCCCTTTTCACCTTTACATTTCTACAATAGATTTTGCATTAGGGACAATGCTTGCGTAAAAGAATGAAAATCATAAAGAGCAAGCAATTTATTACATTAGTCAAACATTGGTGAGTTATGAAATGAGATATGCTTATATTGAGAAGTTGTGCTTAGAAGTGGTTTTTACCACTAAGAAACTCAGACATTATATGCTAAGTAACACTACCTATGTCATAGCTAGAGAAAATCCTCTACATTACATGATGACTCACACATACAACAACACCCAAACCACAAAATGGATAATGCTCTTAACAGAATTTGATCTCGAATTCATTAGCCAAAAATCCATCAAAGGTCAGGTGATAGTCGATCAACTCATAGAAGCTCCACTTCCAAATGATCAACCACTTCTTATAGAGCTTCCAGATGATTCGGTCTTTTCCATCACTAAACAAGAAGAACTAGTCCCTCCTGAGGATGATGTTGACATCACTCTCTTCTTTGATGGATCAAAGTGCAAAAAAGGACAAGGTGTTAGAGTCATATTTTATACACCCGAAGGAATACCAATTCCTTTATCATTCAAACTTGACTTTCCATGCACAAATAACAATGTAGAGTATGAAGCCTTAATCTTGGGGCTTCAATCAACACTAGCTATGGGCATTAAGCGTATAAGCATATTTGGTGATTCCCAGCTTGTCATTTGTCAAGTGAAAGGAACTTACCAATGTAAAGAGCCAATATTGAAACAATATCATGAAGTAGCAATGAAATTGCTAGCAAAGTTTGATTGGTACGAGATTGACAACTTGCCTCGTTTGACTAATAGATTTGTGGATGTAATGGCTTCTTTAGGATCATTGATTCCTAAGAATAAAAATGGAGAAGTCCAACCACTTATCATCACAACAATGTCCAAATATATAATCGCACGAGCAGAATCTGAAGGTGAGAAGAGTGTTTGTTTAATCCATACAGAACCATATGAATCTTGCCTTGATCAAATAAGAGACTTTCTCAAGTTTGGGACCCTCCCATCAGATTTGATGTGAACTACAAAGAGAATATTCAAACAAAAAGTAGCTCATTACACTCTCTTGGGGGACGTGTTGTATAGACGTGGCTATGATGGAGTCTTACTTCGATGTCTAGATCCCGTAGAGGCACAAAGAGCCATAACTGAAGCCCATGATGGTACTTGTGGTGGCCACTTTAGTGGAATGGCCATTGCAAAGTGCATTTTATGCATGGGTTATTATTGGCCCACCATGGAAAATGATTATTGTCAATATGTGAAGAAATGTCAAAAATATCAACATCACGCCAATTTGACTCATGTACCATCACAAGCATTACAACCCATTCAAAGCCTTTGGCCCTTTTCACAATGGGGCCTAGATTTGATTGGAAAAATTTCACCTACCTCTTTGAGACAACATAAGTTCATCATAACTACCATAGAATACTTCACCAAATGGGTCGAAGCAATTCCAATGACCACTACGACTGGACCTCGAATTGTGGAGTTCATACTTCAGCACATTATCTATCATTTTGGGATTCCCTCAAAGATCATTTTTAATAATGGCAAGTCTTTTAAAAATAAGGATGTTCGAGCATTATGCAACAAGTACAATATCCAACATAGTTTCTTGACTCCTTATTACCCATAAGCAAATGGATAAGTTGAGGCAACCAATAAGACCTTGATAGCCATTCTCAAGAAACTTGTCAAAGAAAATCATAGAGATTGGCATACTCAACTCCCCTTGGCATTATGGGCTTATCGAACAAGCATCCGAATGCCAAACGGGGCAACTCCATTTTCATTGGTCTATGGAGCCGAAGCAATCATACCTCTTGAGCTCGAGATCCCTTCTTTACGAGTTGCATTACAAGAATTCATGGATGATGACACAACTAGACAAGCACATCTTGACCAACTTACACTCCTTGATGAAAGGTGAATCAATACCTTAGAACATCTACGAGTATATCAAGATCGCATCAAGCATGCCTATAATGCAAAAGTCCATCCTCATGAATTCCAAGTAGGAGATCTCATTCTTAAAGAGAATCAATAAAACACCAATGCATTGTCACACTTGAGAGATAAATTCATGGCTAATTGGTTAGGTCCATACATTGTTAAGCAGAAGTTGGGTCCAAGAACGTATAGACTTACAAATTTAGAGGGAACATTGGAACTTGAGCCATTAAATATTATACACCTAAAGGTATTCTATGCATAATGCAGTTTATAAATATGTACATATACATGGCTAAAAAAATAAAAAATTCATTGCATTTCATACATCCATCCATGCATTCCACCTACATTACATAGATGCATTTTAGGCATTTGTTCATACCATTCATCATATTAGGGATCATTTGGTTAATTTGGATGATCGCTAGTCTACTATGTCTTGTTGCCTTAATCAGGGGCACCTTACATCAAACATCACTCATCACTCCATCAATCACAATAATTTGTAGCTTTCCTTATAATATTTTGATAATTAAGGAGTTCACATAAACTAGGATAGATACCATATAATCATTAGCAATAATGATTATGCGACCACTGACTATTTTGTGTGCACTTTTTAATTTTCAAAATCTTGTAATGAAAGTATCACAAAATCTTACATACCACATTAATCCATAAGCAAAATCCAAATATTTTCAATCACTCAGCCACTCCTAGTGTTTTGAGCAACCTCAATTAAAAATCAAACAATATTTAGAAGCAATAAGTTGTTCCTGGTCAATCAAGTTTCCTCTTGGACCACACACATAAAAACACATTAAAACATTGTGAAGCTTAGGAATGATGAAGTCATGAGTTGCTATTGCCATAAAGTGAAAGGTTTCCCCTATTCATCCAATTATGTGCATGGTCTAGAATGCTAAGAGTTGAAAAAAGGACAAGCTCCACCTTCATCCCCCAAAAAAAATCCCTTGCTCTTCCTCAAAGTGAGCAAGTATCCCAAAAACATTCCAAAAGCAATAAAAATCCCTTGCTCTTCCTCAAAATGAGCAAGTATCCCAAAAGCATTCCAAAAGCAATAAAATCCCCTTGCTCTTCCTCAAAATGAGCAAGTATCCAAAAAGCAATAAAAATGCATGTTGCTCCATTACAAAAATGAGCAAACTCAAAAATAAAATCCCAAAATCCAATGCAATAAAATAAGGGAAAGGAGCTTGAATCCCTGGAACTCTTAGTATCTCAAAAACTATGGGGTGATCCTCATTACAACAATGGGTTGAATGAAACCCGCTTGGCAATGGGGTATCCTTACACATGGTGCCATGTCTATCACATTAGTGACCTTATTTTGTACAGACCTATGGATGCTCACGGATGAGCTAGCTTATTGGCATAAGTTACAATTGATTAGTTTGACCTAACTCATAATGAGAAATGAACAATCATTGCACACACAATTGGTCCTTGAGAAATTTGAAACCACTAGGACAACCTTAGCATCATGAAGATTTGTGAGATCATAAACGAGTTTGTTTGAGATCACTAGGATGTTTGAGTCTTTTAAAAACAACCATAGATCATCTAATCCAAACCATATCATTCCTATTATTACATCTCATTATACATTTCATTTATAAATACCAAATGTTAGTGCCCTTGATTAAGTGATGAGAATAAAGTTGATCAAGCAAAAGTCTATAACATACCAAATGATCATTAGAACATAAGCATTCATCATTCATTCCATCTATCACTACAACATCTCATATGCATCCATACATACAATAAAGAAAAATGCAACACAAATGATCATAATAAAAGCCATATATATATATGAATCACATAGTACAAAAATACCCAAAGGTTGTATACATCAGAGCACTAAGGCTCATAAGAAAAATGAAAAGTACAAAAAGAGGTAATAAAGTGCTACTAGCTAGCACCACCATGACTCCTATGAGGACCATGAGCTGATCCCTATGAGCCAGATGGAGCATGAAAGCTAGGAACCCGAGACCATGAACCGCTAGGCCTAGACTCGCTTCACCTGCTAGAGCCCAACACTGATGAAGTAGGAGGTAGAGGTAGTAAAATATGATGTTGACCTAAAGTGTCCTCAAGCATCACAATATAAGTAGCCTACCTTTAGGCAATAGCCAAATCTATAGCCTAGTGCATTGCTCATTAGGCTATCTCAACATGAAGAGCCATAATCGTAGTAGCATCCCCACCTCTACTAGGTCCACTCCATAATCCATCCACCTCACTCTACAATAGATAAACCTCACCCTACAACCTCATGATCTCTACATCATGAGACTTCATAATCTCCCAAACTATCCCGCTCAACCTAGAGAATCCCCCACTCCTTAGTATGGCATGGAGGAGGATCCTACCCTCCATCACCTCCATCACCCCCACCTACCACTAGGGCCACCTCCATCTCCCCTCTAGCCCTAAAACTAACATCTATAGGCTACACATCCACCCAACTCACCCCCTACTCCCACTACCTCGATGGTACTTCTACCACCAAAATACCAGCTCACTAGCATCATGCTCATCACCACTAGCTACATCATCCACAACCTAGCTAGGTGCCCATGGAGGCTATGCAACAAACCAAGTATCATAGTCAACTATCATCCTAACATCATCTACATCTGGGACATCCACTACCTCATCATCTATAACATCATCCACTATCCAAAATTTAGGAGTCACTAGAAGACTCAGCTCATCACCTCATCGCCTATACATCACTAGAGCATCTAGAACACCCTATCAACCAAACTATCTCATCACCCATAAGAACTAGATAAACTCCATCTCTCACCCATGATGACCAACCACCCACCTACCTCGCCTAACCCATCAAATTTATGCATCACTATCCCAAGCTAGACCTCACCAAGATCACCAACAGATATCACTGCTAGTAAGAGAACCAAGCATATCTCAATACTCCTATCCACTATGGATAGGATGACTCAATGAAGTCTCCTCACTGGTCCACCAACAAAGAGCACAAGGAAGTGAGTGATCCCACTCACAAGGTAGACCCTCTAGATGAGCAATGCTAATATGCTCCCAAGCCCACAACTGAAGTACCAAACTACATCCAAGTCCCTTCTACTCTTACCTCTTCACCTCATACAACTCCACATACAACTAACATAGAAGAGTGAGAGCCCATGCATAAACCTGAGGCTCAACAATCAAATGCAAGACAAGCCCCACCTAGTTCCAAGGGAACCTAGATCCCATGTTGTTAGGCAACAACATGTTGCCTATAATATACATCACAAAAGTATGAAGTGCACCCAACTTCTCATCCTTAAACAACTAAATATATGGGATCCCTCCCTTGCTACAATCTACATCCCAATCATCTCCATAAATAGGCCTCAATACCTCCTCCTTGTCATGACCCACCCTAACTGGTGAACCCTCGATAGGAACATGGAAGATGCGATAAACATCCTCCAAGGTGATAGTCAGCTCCCTTATCGAAAGCTAAAATGACCCCTATCAAGGTCCCATCTCTCCACTAGGGTAGATAAGAACTCCTCATCTACCCTAACAATCTCAACCCACCCATAGCCAACCAACCCCACAATATCCAACAACTTCCAATCATCATCTATGAGGGCCTTTCACACCTTAGAAATAATGTGAGGCCATCTATGTCGAGCCTCAATAAATTTCACCTAAAAAGCACAAACAAAATCACATTTAAAAAAACACAAAAACATTCATTTATTCTATTTTAAAAAAAACAAAAACATTTCATCATTTTCATTTCAAAAAAAAAAAAAAAAACTTCATTCATTCTTCCTTACCATTTATCATAAAAAAAAATTTTACCATCCCCTCTTAGTTAAAAAAAAAAAAAAACAACAAAAAAAAAAAAAACATAATAAACCTAAACTAAGAGTTTAGACCACCTACCTCAGCATAGGACACTAGCTTCTGCTCTAGCCAAGCCTCCAACTCCACTCGTCTCATCACCAACCTCCATAACTCACTCTCACTTCTCAACTGCTCAAAGAAACTCAACCACAAAAATGAAAAACAAAAATTGCCAATTCCCTATTTATAGCCACTTTTGTTAACAACCTCATTTTGTGAGCATGCAAAATCACACACCCGCGATTGGCAGCACCTACCATGGATGCACGATTGTAGGAAGAACCAATCACGCACGTGCGGTTAGCCAAAAAAAAAAAACACCCTCTCAAAAAAACCAAATTCATCATATCCATCACATCAACACATGCATTATCACAAACATCATCATCATAATTAAGTGAGCCTCGTATTTAGTGAATTACCCTACACACCTGGCGGTTGCAACGATTGGTAATCCATGCAATCCGATCGGATGGGTAGCTCACCATAAGGACACTCATTCAAAAACATCCAACATCATCACATATGGCATTAAATCAACTAGATCCCTCAATATTTGAGTATGGCTCTATTCAACCTAATTTGCACAAGGTTATCCTTAAGCCCTTTTCATTGGGTTACAAAAGTAGAAACAATCAATCACAATTTGGTAACAATCACCAAAATCACTACGAGTATCGAATTCCAGATGTGCTTAGTTCCTAACAACAAGAATTGCTAATAGTCACATGGGCACCCGAACTCCCAATATGGTTGGTGATTTTACCACAACATTTTGTGCATCATCGAAACCAAAGGCAAATTTGCAACAACACAAACCATCCCAAACTTGGGGTATCAAGTTGATCTTCAATGTCATACATTTGCATACATCACATCCACCTCCTTTCATCATCCACATTTGGTCAATTGGCTCATGGGTTTCATTCTTTACCCATTCACCAATTGAGGGGGTAAGCAAACAAATCAAAATTTTCAAAAATCATTCATTCTTGAGCATCGAGAAGATTTGAGTCCATTTATCCATCCAATAAGGATAGGTGTCATTTATTTTTGCATCGCATTGTGTTTTACACAACATGGTACAAAAAGGGGCATCTATAGACACCAAAACCTAGGCATTCACAAAACCACATCTTGCATCCCACCACAAAAATATACATAATAAAATTATATACCTAAGTCTAAACTTAGGTATATAAATCCTGCACATTATCCTATTTTCTAGATTTTATAAATCTGGAAAATCTGCCTAGGATACCCTACCTAATCACTAGACATGTGTCCTAGCCACCTCACCACCATCCCCTTGCCACATCTCACACACTCATGTCCCCCTTGTCCCTTCACATGGGACATCCCTTACACCTCACTCCACTTGTAGCCACATCACCCCAGTTAAGTGAGACACCCTGGGTGACTCACTCTAACTGCCCCTTCCATTTGGTAGCCCTGGATTGCCACTTGGCAATCCTGGCTTGCCACCTCCCTTTTCCCTCCAAAACCCTAAGGGGCCTATAAAGGCACCTTCACCCCATCAACCAAAGGAGGCTAAGAACATACACCGTTAGGCTATCGAAATCGCACCAGGAGTTCGCACGCATCCCGAGGAAACCAGAGATTTGAAGCCCCAGAGTCATCTTTTGGAGCCTTCTACCATTCAGCCTCAACCGCCCATCCATGGTTACACAATCACAACCACCCTCCCATGGTTTCCTAACCACCCGTCCATGGTTGACCAGCCCCAACCGCGCATCCATGGTTGCTTAGAACCCAGAAAAGCATGACAAGTAGATCAGTAAGTTGATTTTTAGCAAGGCAATTTAGGTTTTATTTTTCTATTTTCTATATTGCATTTAGTTCGACTAGGGTTTTGTAGTGATATTTGCTATCTTGATAAATAGGTGCTACTAAACCTTGTTTGCTTTGTCATGTGTGCAGGAGATAGGTACTTGGAGAGCTATTGAAGTTGGAGTGGTCCCATTGTTGGATATCAAAAGCCCACTCACCCTTGGAGTTGTAGCAGAGGAACGAAGAACACACCGTAGTTTGTTGAAGAGTTGGAAGACCCCCCCCTTTTTTATCAAATCATTGTATTCAAAAAGAGAGAGAGATCATTGTAACATTACCCCAAGACATTGGGGTAAATCAAAAGCATTGTAAAATCGGGAGATTCAGGCTCCCTGTATTAATACAAAAGAAAAATCATTTTTCATATTGCAATCTTCTCTTTTCTATTTCGTATATTGTTGTGTTCAGTTCTTTTGGCTATAAAAATCATGTTCTAATGCCTAGAATGACACATTAAAGGAAGTAAGTATGGTCATAGTTACTATTAGTGGATGATAGTATGATTAGAATGACATCTTACACAAAGTAAGTATGGTCATAGTTACAATCAATGGATGATAGTATGATTAGAATGACACCTTACATGGAGTAAGTGGGGTCATAGATATTATCAATAGATGATAATATGTATAAAATGACACCTTATAGGTAGTAAGTGTGACCATTGTAATCAAAGAATGATAAAAATTTTGGATGGCACCTTATAGGGGGTAAGTGTGACCATGGATATCATTATAACATCTTACGCATAGTAAAGATGATCATTGCTATTAGATTTTGATACTCAGAGACTACATATGTTCAAGTTCTTTTCCTCCCACTATTGAGCCATTGGCAAATCAAAGTGGAAGAGCTAAGTGAACCCTCCACATTATATAGGTCTTAAGCAATGTACCTTACACTCTTTTGAGGATTACACTTGATATTTGTGTCTATTGAGGTATGAACCTTGCAATAGGCTGATTAAATATACACACTAGGGGACATCATGGATGATGCACTGATAATGGTTTGCCAAAATGATTTCAAGATATTTATGGATATCTTGAAGTGAGATTTATGATATTAGGTCTTTGTCTTTGAGGACACCTAGTTATATCAGGTTAACTCATAAAAAGGGGCTATCAAGGTATTGTGTGATACTCCTTTGTGAGGGATTTGATGCATCTAATTACAGATTGTGTCTAACTTATTGTGAAAACATAATTTCCTGTCATCTCTATGAAATCATTATGTAATTCTATTGTTGTAGTACTCTATTATCATTGGCTATACAGTGATAGATGTTTTGATGCTTTGATTTTATGATGAAAATTGTGTATTGATGATGTTTTCAATACTTATTGTTGATGCAATATGGATGTTTTATTGCTTTAAGGACATGGTACTGTTGATATTTTATATTCTTGCAGGTCCAAGTACTCTCGTGGATGGAAGATGTTGCTTACCATAAGGAATGAGACATTGGAAATAAGGAAAAGGATGATGGTTCTAACTATTTTGTAAAGAACTAATGCTAGTTTTATTGTTTTTCTGCATTAACTAAGCTAGGAACTAACGAAAAATACAAAGGATTGTGTTTAATCCAAGGGGGGTAGTATGTCACAGTTTGCCCTAGTAGGACTTTTAAAAAAGTTATTAATTGATCTAAGGGAGCAATTAATACCTAACTAAAAGGGTTGTAGACCCTAATTCTTCCTACAAAACCCTTAATTAAACTAATTGCACTCTACAAAACTGATTTGGAGAGTTTTGGAGGGCAATTAGGGGATTTTGAGTAGTGTGAAGAAGCTAAATAGGGCTTTTGAGAAGGATTAATTTGAAGATTTTTCTTTTGCAAAAATAAATTAAATTTAACCTATTCACTTAGTCCAACTACAACTAATTAAAAAGGGTAGTTAGGTGTATATGCCCTTATCACACTTGTCCAATTTTAATTGGACCCAAAAGAGCAATATCATTATTTATTTTATTATAGGATGAATTATTCATTCCTCCACATGGTTGCTTCATAATGATTAATATTTAGTGAAGATTCTCTTCCTTACCTCTAATAGTTCTAAAGGTTGAATTCTCCCTACTTCCAAACAATATAAATGTTGACCTTGTAGTTGCACTAAGGGGAGGCCCAGAGAAACAAAAACTACCACCTTATCCCTTAGAATCCCTTTTTTATTAAAATATTAGTTTCACTATTTTGGGTTGACTTCTAAAAGGCACCTTTTAGTAATTTAATAATAAACCCACTTTCTTGCTCATGAAAGGAAGCTAGGAGAAATTTATAAAAGGGGCTTTAGCTTCTAAAGGAAGGGAGGAAAATTGAAGGGAAATGAGAGATCTAGAAAGGTAGCCTTAGAGGGAATCATGGAGGAAAATTGGAAAAAGAAGATGGAGGCCATTTCTTGGGAGGTATTAGAGAAGGAAGGAGGTCAACTTGGATCTCTCCTTGTCTAAATTACTCCTGCATTAGTTCTACATAGAGTAAACAATATCTTGACATGATTAATTCATAGCCATTTGTAAATGCTATATTTAATCCAAAAGAAGCATTGTCATCCTTAGCATAATTTGGACATTATTTTGTTTGGTATAATGTCAAAATACCAATATTATTTGATTCAAATATCTGGAATAGATCCCTAAAGGGTTTTGTTTTTCCCTAATTTTTTTGGTAAACTTTAGAGGTTTGAACCTTGATTTTATGCTTATGTATTCGTGATCTATGCTTGAATGAAGTCCAACTTGGGAGTTTTTATGTTAAATAGTGCTTCATATTAAATGTCATCTTCTTAATTGGTCAAATTGACTCTAAAACTTCCTCTATCATCGTCACCAACGAAACCCCGTGGCCACTATAGGGTTTTAAACCATTGCATGGAAACCTATTTATTCTATGTTATAGTTACCATGTAATAAATATGGGATAATTGTATCTATTTTTTTATTATAGGAATCGTGCTTGATTTAAATCCTCTGCTTTGCTTCCAAATTGGTTATCTTAAAATCCATGTTAAAATGGATGCCTGTTATTGATGGACTCAATCTCTTTATCTGATCTAGAAATCGATGTGGATATTTCAAAGTTGTGGAAGTAAATAGTATTTATCAGTGATATGTCCTTGTGAAAAATTGCTACAAATAGCTGATATAGATATTTTGTTCAAGGGATAGTCTTATGTATCTGCCATGATATCTTCCCAACACTTTGTACAAATTTGTTTATACTACCCTGATGATATGAATACAAAAAGGGGTAGTACTAGCAAATAACTCCTCTAAATTTATTTTCAAGAGATAATATGCTTCATGACAATGAGGATGATGAATTTATTTCAATTTTATTATGAATTTCAAACACAGGTAATTCAACCTCTAAGTGTGAAGATCACCTCCCTGTGGTTTCTTGATTGTTTTCTAAATGTTTGTGAAATGCAACTATCAACAACTATTTCTTATGCTAATTTTTTGATTTAGGTTTTACTCTAAAGTTCAAAGTGTAACATAATAACAATTATTTGATTTATTTTACCCTCTAACAACACCATGTTCCCCGATAATGGCACCAAAAATGATGCGTGTCATTAATAGCATCATTTAATATTTATGATTTATCCAGGGCGGTGTCCAAGGCTATATACGAAAGAAGGTTTAAGCAGGTTGGAGATTAGCTCATTTGGATAGTAGGATTTTATTGGTGAACCAGGTTTTGTTAAGGGATTTAGGTCACTTCTAATTCTATTTTGCATGAAATAAAACTAATTACTTGCAAGAATTGAAAACTAATTCTAAGACCTAAAATTGAAACCTAACTACAATGGCAAGAAATGAAATTGCAGGAATGTAAATGCCGCTGAATTGAAACCTAGTTTACACTTGTAGAATTGAAATGCTTCTTGAAAAGGAAACACACATGGTAAAAAAAATTGTCAGTTATTGCTATAGGAGGTTGTCAAACTTCTGTTGTAGTAGCTGAGAATAAAATGAAAGTTGCTAAAAGACTTGATAAAGATTGGTAAAACATAAAAATAGGGGAAAAAAGAGGAATCACTGGTCTATGCTACTTAGTCACTAACACACAATTGATACATACAAACAAAATTTAAGACATGAAGACATCACATTGGTTCAAAATAGGGGTTAGTAATCAATAAGAAATGAAAATGGACAAGCATCCTACTAAATCTGCTGCAACAAAGTTTATCAGAAGAACCTATCACCAGTTAGCCATCCTTCTAGGCCTGAAAGTGGCCCTTGATTCTTGATCCAGAAGAATATGGGAAAGTGCTACTAAATACTTAGAATTCACACTCACTTATGAACAAAAGTTGATTGAAAAAGACTGCACTTTTATTGGCTAAAATAATACATTACAATACTACAAGAAAATCCTGCTATTGGTTGCAAATATGTTACAACTATTTTTATTAGCCATCACCCGTTAACATATACTAGCTCAACCAATAAGGGAGATATATTATTTATACTAACCTATTACATATCCCTCGTGCTCAGTATCAGTTGTGTTGCTATTTTATAGTTCTTTGCTAACAGTTCTAAAATTGACCTAATCTAAATTATGATAGTTTGTGTTGCAGCAACGTTCATTGGTCCTTGGGATGCATATATAGTGGTGGGAGTGAGTTGGAGGAGTTTAGAAATTGTCTTTTACACCTATATCCATCTCCAAATATCCTTTCCCTATCGTTTTGGGTACTACATCCTCTGTTTGGCTAAAACTGGCTTCTTTTCCCCTCATTCCGAAGCTTCTTCGAAATGTTCGACCGTGCAATTTACTTTATGCTTAGGTGTGATTAAAATGACCAAAAAAGTAGATAGTATTTTTGCCCTATTCCTTAGAAGATGATTCTAATTGGTTTCACACACTTTTGTTGATAAATTCCAAGCCATGCCATTCATTGGCAACTGGCTAGAATTTGTATGGCTAATTTTTGTATTTTCTAGATTTGTTGCACAGTCATAGGAATTTGGTGCTCTTTTGTAATTAAAACCAATTATAAAGCAAAAAAACATTTAAATACCATTATGAATGGATATACCTTAGTACACATCATTCTGCTACTTAAATTACACATTTTATTCACTAAATATTCAAACAGAAATAGTGAAAAAAATACAAAAAATTGTTAAAATAGGGTGATATGATCCTAAACATTTTAATAATGCAAACACTAATATATAATGTATTCAAACCATATAAATTAACATAAATAACATAACATAAGGTTTATAAGGTAGTTTATGATAATCTAAAACATGTCATGAATGAGGCAATTCCTGGACTCATCACTTTTTGCTTACTAATGAAATCTCCTTTATCATGGTTTTCACCTTACTTTCTGCTTGCTAACCTCATATCCTTCACCATAATTTCTACTTTTCTCCTTAATCATACTTTTGGCTTACCTCCTTCCCCATATTTTTCACCATGTTATGTCCCTTCACAATGCTTCTCCTTATTCAACGTAGATACAATTCAATGTTGCTCTTAATCATTCTCTAGATATGTCCACTCCTTTTTTTCTTTCCAATCATACTACTTACTCCAAATATTTCCTTCAAATTGTGTCAATCTGCTTTTTGCTCAAATCAGTGTTGCTTTTTTAAACTCTGCTCATAAATTCTTCATCTTCCTTGGCATTCTACCAGATCTAACTCTAATACCACTATTAGAAAACCACCAATATTTCCTTAGGATATCATTATAAAATATTCTCATAAATGAATACATTCAATCCATAACAACAATGCCCAATAACTCACAAAATATAATTGATAATATCTACATTAAGCAATGCATAAATGCAATGATTATTCTTCAACACTCAATTACAAAGCTTTATCTTCAATATATACATACATGAGATTTTTCATATTCTTAAGACTCTTGAAATTTACACTTATATAAACTCTTCATCTCCTCATGGTCATGGAAGATCTAACTCTTCGTATTTCTCAAAACATGATAATGATTCTCACATATTTACATAAATGCAAAGACTCTCATGACTGCACATACTATATGACAAACTCTTCATAACTCATAACTCCACACTTATTAACATGACACATAACTCACACTTACTAACATGACACCTCACTTACATAACTCACACTTATTTACATGACATATACTATATCCTCAAATATTAAACTCACACTCTAGACTAATTACATAACTAAAATATTTACATGGTCCTTGCATTAATATTGTAAGGTACTAAATAATATAATACTTTCAACAAGTTTCTCTTAATTACATATTATTCTTAAAAGAGCTTCTAAAAAATATGAATGCCTACATCCAGGTTATAGGTGGTTTCCACCTTTGGAGACCTCTAGTAATGGAGAATAAATTTAGGGAGGCAATTGACACTCTAGAGGAAAGGATGGGAGCTTATTATATTTCTCAATTTACCAAAAAGTGATCAATTGTGATGGCCATGGTCTAAATATAGAAAATACCATTTAAAGTCTTGTTATAAAGTTGCAAAAGGAAAATAAGTTCTAAATTTGCCTTGGCTAAATATTTGGATTAGAAAAGGGTCCCAAGAATAATCTTCTTCTATTGGATAACTATGCAAGGGAAATCATTAACTATGGATATTATTCATAAATCATATGGCCTTTTAGGTTGGAGCTCTACCTAGCTAAAAAAGAGACTCATGATCATCTCTTTATCCACTACTAATGCACAATAAAAATCTATGATAAAATTTTGGTCAAAACTTTAAATACTTGGGTTTTGTTGAGTAATTTGAAGGACATGCTGATGCAATGGGAATTCCCTACTCAACGTAGAAAAATTTAGTTACTTTAGAATTAAACCCAACCTACATGATTTGGAATATTTGGTTGTAAAGGAGCAAAACATAATTGAAATAGTGGAAATCCAAGTCAAAAGGGATATGGCAGAAAAAGGATAGAGAAAATTGTAGCTAAAACTAGAACCTAGAATCGATCTAGGGTCAGGAAGCGAACAATATGGATACAAAAAAATGGAACCCAACAAAGGAGAGTTGGATAGAATTAAATTTTGAGAAGGTATAAAAAGGAAACCCAAGGCCAATTGGAGTAGGAGAATTTTTTTGTGACCATAAGGGATTCTCCTTGGTGTTTATGCCAAGTTTTATTGAAACCACAACCAATATAGTGATGGAGACAAGGGCAATTATAGTTGAAACAAATAAATCTCAATCACTTGGTAAAATAAATTCATATGGAAGGTGACTTGTGTTATAAAAATATCAAAATTAGGTGCAAGAAAAAATACAATAACGCAAAAAAATAGTAACACATATTTTATGTGGAAACCTTGCAACGCGCAGGAAAACCATGGGGTGATGGTAGCTTGATATTTTTTTGATTTCAGAAAAATTACATTCAATAAAATTTTACATGCAAGGGGTCATTCCATTTTATAGAAAAACAAAAGTTATTTGTTTCCATTATGAAAAAAGAAAACTCCAAAAAGTTATTTGCTTCCTCTTCCAAAAAATTGTTCGCTTCCTCTTTTGAAAACTATTCACTTCCAAAAATTTTTTCATTGCCTCGCACAACGTACAAATGTCCAAAAGCATTACAAATGTACAGATGCATGGAATTATGATTGTATGGATGTGCATGGGGATGAGACTGTAACTACACCACCATACATATTGTTACTGAAGAATATTGGAGATCTGGATATTGAATTCACCTCCTAAAATTCTCCCACTTGAAGTCAATATACAAGAATTCTTTACCTATGTTTTTCCATCCAAGTGCCAATTACCAAATGCTACCCTTATCACATTTTCAGCAATCCCAAATAAGTTTTGCACCACTCAAAATTCTCTGTCTTGATCGACTTTGTAAGCATATCTACTGGATTAACTTTAGTGTCAATTATTTGCAATAGGATCCTACCTTCTTCCACCATATTTCTTATAAAGTGGTACTTGACATCAATGTGTTTTGTGTGATCATGAAATGTTGGGTTCTTCACTAGCTGAATAGCACTTTGGCTATCATAATACAATGTAATTTTCCCTTGCATTACCTTGAAGTCACCCAATAGTCACTTTAGCCAAATTATCTCTTTGTTGGAATGAGTCATTGCAATATATTCAACTTCAGTGGTTGATAAATCCACCACAAACTGTAACTTAGAAGCCCAACTCATAGCTCCACCAGCAAGAGTGAAAGTATATCTATAGTAAAATTTCTCCCATATCTATCTCCACTATAATTAGAATCCACAAAACCTTTAACTTACAAGCTATTTGATCCATAGTAAATAGCAACATCTAAAGTACCTCTTAAATATCTAAATATCCACTTCACCACATTCCAATACTCCTTACTAAGATTTGCCATGTACCGACTAATGACTCCCACTGCTTGGGTAATATCCGGTTTGGTGCTCACCATGGCATACATGAGGCTTCCTACTGTTGATGAATACAATACACGAGACATGCTTGTATTCTCTGCTTCTGTTCTAGGACACTGGTTGGAAGATAATTTTAAGTGTGAAATAAGTGGGGTACTAATTGGTTTTGCATTATGCATATTGAAGTGTTGTAGAATATTTTCTATACATGAATTTTGACTTAACCATATATTTCTTACTTTTCTATCCCTGTGTATATTCATCCCTAAAATTTGGTTTACTGCTCCTAAATCCTTCGTTTCAAATATCCTAGCCAACCAAGCCTTAAGATCAATGATTTTCTTCATGTTGGTGCCTGCAACCAGCATATCATCAATATACAATAGCAAAATAATAAAAATACCATCTTAAAACCTCTTATAGTATCCACAATGACCAAATTTACTCCCACTAAAACCTTTTTTTTTTTTAAATAAAGGGATAAAAATTTATTGATAAAAAGTATGGATTATAGAGTACAACTGAGCTTCCAACCAGGACTCAAATAAACAACCAAATAGGCTAAAACCACTAGACTAGAATGACACCCAAAAAAGACAACAAGAATAAACCACATTAAGTCTGTACATCCTTATGTATCAACTCCCACAGGCGTTGAGAGTCCCCAAATGGGAGACTCTCCCAATTATCGATACTTCAAGGATCCAGCAGCTCAGAAGCCCTTTTTGCTAGGTAATCAACAACCACATTCCATTCCCTTGGAATGTGCACAAAGGATATAAATTTGAAATATTCACTCATTCTGAGAATCTGAACGGCTACAGAGGCCAACTACCAATTAAATTCCTCCACCATTTTACTGTTTAAAATATTAACCACAATTTGAGAGTTAGACTCGTAGATAATCCTATGCCAACCAAGAGAAAACCCCCTCTGCAAGGCCAGAATTGCAAGAGCTTCCATAAAATTGTTGGTGTGAACACCTTTATAAATAGAAAATAAAAAATTGACACCACCAGTAGAATCTCTCCCAACACCGCCAATGCCAGCATGTCCAGGATTACCCCTGGATGATCCATCAATATTAATTTTTAAAACTCCTCTAGGGGGTGGTCTCCATCTACCATCTCTCCTAACATTCTTGTTGAGCTGAGGAACCCTACTAGGGTTAGAAGAATTCACACCATCCCCAAAGAGACCAAGGGCTTGCTGTACCGTCTCCTCCCTAGAATTCAAAAGAGGGTCCATATCACATTTTATATGGATGGTTTCCTAAACCATATACATGATCCTTTGTTAGATATGTTGAACAACCAAATAACTGCCCTAAAATATGCGTCGGTTCCATTCGAACCAAATTTTATAGATGATGCAAGAACGGTCCAAATTCCAAGCCACTCGAAGGAAGAGGACCTTGGCCTGAGGTCTGCCTAGACTACTCCAAAACTCCACTAGGGACAGCACATGAAAACATGGATGGTTCTAGGTGCTCCACCAACGATGCCAAATATCTCTGGCAAAGGAGCGTTGGAAAAATAAATGAGAAGAGTCATCCTCATTATTACTGCAAAGGACACAAAAAGAGGGACCTTGAAATCCCCTCTTCCTCACATTATCCCAAGTGAGGCATTTATTATGAGATACCAACCAGAGAAAGAAGTTACATTTTGGCTAAACAAATTTGTTCCACACCTTTTTCCACCAAGTGACAGGAAGACTCCCATACTTTTTCTTATCAAGAACCTGATAACCATAGTATACTGAGTAGGTGCCCTTAGGATCAGGGTTCCAAGCCATAATATCTTCACCCCTCAATTAAGAACAAGGTATCCCTGTAAGAATAAGAGCAAGCACCTCTCTATCCTTGGCCAGTCCCCCCTGGGGCCATTCTTGCGGATCTTTCCACCTGTACATCTCCATATTTCCAAAAGACTGGATTTTTTTAAAGTCCTCCACATGAGACCATCCTGATTCCAAGAAAAAATTCTTAGGGAATGTAACCTAGGATATTGATTCAAGATAGGAGGGTGGCCATCCCAAGAATCCTCCCAAAAAAGAGCATTTGATCCCTGATTGAAAATCCAGAACAAACCCTGCTTGATTAAATTGGCTCATCTTTTCAGAGTATCCCAGATAACTGAACCTTTCCCAACCAAGTTGACTCTAGGGATTTCAGCCTTAGAAATACCTCTCAAGTATTTACAAGATAATATTTTAGCCCAAATCTGATCTTGAGAGGTACACCATCTCCAATAAAGTTTTGTAGCCAAAGCCTACCCAAAAAGAGTTGTCTGTCACAACCCAAGGCCTCCCTCTTGCACCGACCTACATATAGAATCCCACCTAACCAAACTCCATTTAGATTGATCAAGTTTTCCAGACCATAAAAACTATCTTGACAAAGCATCCATATCCTTGATGAAGTGAGAGGGTGCTATTTGTACAAAACATCTATAAATGGGTAAAGTTTGAACAATATATTTTAAAAGCAACACTCTACCTGTAGTGGATAGCCATCTAAAAATCCAGTGATTCACCCTCCTAAACTTATCAAGCATAGAATTCCAAGAAGATCTAGGTAAAGGGTGAGATGAAATTGGAATGCCAAGATAAATGAAAGGGGGGAGTCCCAACCTGGAATATTAGAATACGAGCAATCCTGGCTTGAATAAGAGGAGGAGTATTGAAGAAGAAAATAGAAGACTTGTCCTCATTAATCAATTGTCCAGAAGCACCAAGATATATGTCAAGAGACTATCTAATATTTCCAGCTTCCCTGATAGTGGCAACTCCCAAAAAAGCAATATCATCAACAAATTAAAGGTGCAAAAGAGGTGGCAAACTACTATCCCACTTCCACCCCTGAATGAGACCCTACATGACTTGAGACTTGAGCAATATTCCCAAACCTTCTAACATAATGATAAATAAATAAGGAGATAAAGGATCTCCTTGCCTCAATCTCCTTGAGGCCTCAAACAGCTCTGATGGCTCATTATTAACAAGAACAAAGAATGAGGAAGAAGAAACATAGCTCATCACCCATCTAATCCATTCCTCCTCAAATCCAAAAGTAGCAAGAAATTTCTAAAGAAAGGACCATCTGACCCGATCATAGGATTTGGCCATGTCCAACTTAATGAACATAGTTTTCTCCTTAGAAGTTTCCATCGAGTGAATAGCTTCTATAGCAATAACAACCCCATCCAAGATTTGTTGGCCAACAACAAACCCTCCTTGCTCCTCAGATATGATTTTGCTCAACCATATCTTTAGCCTCTCAGCAATAATTTTTGTGATGATATTATACACAACATTGTAGACAACAATAGGCTTGAACATATCCAAGGAATTTGCTCCATATTTTTTGGGTATAAGCACCACAAAGGTAGAATTTAGGGCCCTTAGCATATGTTTGTTCTTTTGGGACTCCTGGATCACCTCCAAAAGATCAAATTTGATTAAACCCCAAAACTCCTAATAAAACTCAATCGGGAATCCATCTGGTCTTGGGGCTTTTCCTTTTTTCACCTTGAATACAAAATTTTCCAACTCCTCAAGGGAAATTGGACCCATCAAGTGCTCATTCATATCTTTAGAAACAATCACTAGAATACAGTTTAGAATAAGCTTTTCATTCTCATCATCTAATAGGGAGTCCTCCTTGAAGAGAGAGGAAAAATACCTCTTAGTCTCTTCTGAAATATCCCTAAAATAAGAGAGTAGGGCACCCTGAGAATTCAAAAGAGAGGTAATAAGGTTACCATTATGACAAGCCTTAACTAAGTTATAAAATAAGGTTGTGTTCCTATCTCCTTCCTGAAGCCAATCTACTCGAGCTTTTTATTTCCAAAAAATTTCTTCCCTCAGTTCCCATTCAACAAGGTCTTTCGTAGCCTCAAATTCCTCAACAAGAAGCTCCTTTGTGAATCCCTGATCTCTAATCTTCCTTGAAGCTTCTTCCATCCTCCTAAGAGCTACTAGCTTAGCCAAGGAAATGTTCCCAAAATGTAGTCTATTCCATATTTTCAATTTATGTTTTACAAATTGTAGTCGCTTCATAAAAGAATACATAGTGGTGCCATGAGGAGGTTTGCTAGTGGTCCACCAGCCTCGCATGAAATCATGAAGCTTAGGATCACAAAGCCACATAAGTTAAAACTTAAAGGAGGGATTCTTTTTTAGCCCTAAATCCAAAGAAGAGAGTTTGATAGGCCAATGATCAGATCCCCTACCCTCCAGAATCACAGAACTAACACCTCTGTTATTTCCCATCCAATAACTAGATATCAAAAACCTATCCAGTCTCTCTGAGATGGAAGCTTCCCCACACATTCTATTGTGACAAGTAAAGATCTCATTATCTAGCTTGATGTCAACCATGTTTAGGGCCTGGATATGAGCACTGAATATAGAATAAAAAGGCTCGAGACGGTCCACCCCACCATGTTTCTCCTCTAGACAAGTGATAGAGTTGAAGTCTCCAACCAAAATCCATGGGTACATGGGAACCAAACTTCTCACAAAGAAAATGTTCTTCCACAAATTCACTTTACCATTGTAATCAATAGGAGCATACACATTTGTAAGTAGGATGATTTCACCAGATTCATTATCATGCCCGACCATTGAAATAGACCATTTGTTGGAAATCCAAGTAAGAGGGGATATCTTAATCGGATCCCATAAACAAGCGATGCCACCAGCATATCCACATGCACCAATACACTAGCATTACCCCCTTCTCCACAACTTGGGAGCAATATTGAACATACTATCAATAGCCAATTTAGTCTCCTGAATAAACACCACATTCGAAGAATGCACACGAACCAAATCATGAACAACTTTTTGTCTGGGGATGCTATTCAACCCCCTTACATTCCATGAGAGAATAATCATTTTTGGGGGTTATAAAAATGGGAGTCCAATGTTCTTACCAAGATTGACTCCACCAAAGTCTCCCCCATTAACTTAATTTTATCCTGGTCCTTCTTTCGACCCACCTTCATGTTTTTATCTGAAAATATTTTTTTAATTATTTTTTGCTGCAATCCCAATACCGTAGGAGTTTTGTAGTCCAAGGATGACTGCATCAGTTCCTGAGTAGGAGAGGGCATAACTAAATTTGTACCACTTTCCAAAATAGTTTCCCTTATAGGGCTAGACCCAACCATGTACCCTATACTTAGATCCAAAGCCCTTTGTTCTTCATTTAAACCCCCTAGATCTGATTCCTTAAGTTCCCCCTCAAGAAGAGACATCTGATTTGGCCTTGTTATATTTGCATCAGGTAGCAACATTTTAGGTATCTCCATGCACTAATCAAGATCATATAATATTTCAAAATGATTGAGTAGAGCATCTAGCTGGCTATCCTTAAGGTCTTTGTTTTCCCTTCGTCCTCTGTTTTGAGCTTTTACCAAAAAAAAACCTTCCTTATCCTGTTCCCCTTCCTTTATCGGGGCTTTTACTTTATCCAAACTTTGTCCAGACCGAGAGGGCCTAGGATTTGAAGCCACACGTGAGACAAACTTAGGGCATTTTCTTTGTAGGTGGCCATATTCATGGTAAATCTAGCAACAAAATGGAAGAGCTTCATAGTCAAGTTTTTGAACCCATGTAGTTGATCCAAATTGTATTTCAATAGAATCTGGAATAGGATTATTTAATTCAATTTCAACACAAATACGAGCAAAAAAGATTACCTTTTTATCCATTGTTATGATGGCCCAACCGACTTCTCAAGCAGAAGGGTAATCTTATGCAAGATATCAGTTCTCCAAAATTCCAACGAGAGCCATGGAAGCCTCACCGATACTGGAACTCGCGACGACCGCTCCTATGATGGGTTGAAACCCACATGCTAGGGTTTAAGAAAGAGTCCCACTTGGTTATAGAAATAAGGACCCCCTTCAAATGCTTTGTTACGATCTGCAATACAAGAGAAAACCACCATAAAATAGTTGTTCGCACTCAGCATCACCTCCACTTCACCTATAGGATTCCAAGTCTTCCTGACCCAAGCCTCCACAAAGGGGAGAGAAATTCGGATGACCAAAAATTTGCCAATAAGGGCATGTTTGGTTAGATACTCCACATATTTCACCATCGAGTCTGGTTGAACCACTAGAACTGGCCTGGCTTCACATCGTTCCAAAAATCCATTGTTCTTTAACAAGCGGTTCCCGACATGCACTAGAAAACCCTGTTCCTTCCAATCATTTGTAGATGAAAAAATATCACGAGCATGCACTCTCTGTGCCAAAACCGATGCCATCATGACATTCCTCAAAATTTTAGACCTCCTTCGAAAGTTGCTGCCATCCTCGCAGAGTAGTTTTTCTTCATCAAACCCTAGCAGAGTTGTTTTTCATCATCAAACCCTAGCAGAGCTCCAAAGTCTATTCTCTGCTAACATGTATTCTTTCTGTTAATGCTCGTACTCCTACTGAAACCTTGGTTCTTCATGAATGTGTCAAATATTTTGTACCACGTCCTTGGTGCCTGTTTCAACCCATATAGAGATTTCTTCAATTTGCAAATCAAATTTTCTTTACCTCTTTCTTCATAGTCCTTAGGCTGATCCATATAAATATCCTCCTCAAAATCACCATGCAATAAAGTAGTCTTTACATAAAGTTGCTCTAGTTCTAAATATTAAGCTGCTACAAGTGCAAGTAAAAATCTAACATTAGTCATCTTCACAACTGGAGAAAAAAAATTCTTTAAACTCTACACCTGATTTTTGCACATAGCCTTTTTCCAACAAGCAAGCTTTATAGCGTTCCAACAACTCATTGTTATTTTTATTTACTTTGTAAACCCACTTTTTTCCAACAACCTTTCTTCCAGGTGGAAGATCCACAAGTTCCCACATTTTATACTTGCGAAGTACCTCAATTTCCTTCTCCATGGATTTACTCCACTTTTTTGCATTCTTAGACTCTCTAGCTTCCTGAAATGAACTGGGCTCACCATCACCAGTTAACAAATTAAAAGAAGATTGATAAACATGAGAATACCATTTTAGACACTTTTGCGGATGTGTAGATCTTCTAACCCAATGATATGTTGATTGTGGCTCTTGGTATTATGACTATTGTGGTTGCTCTACTTGTTGTTTAGCATGCTGGTCAAAAATTTTAGCATGCTAATTTTCATTTTCATATTCATTCATGTCTACTTCAACTGGTACAATATTAGGTGTTTGTTGTACCTCCTTCCTTTGCATGGATTTTTCATCAAAAATAACATCTCAACTAATAATTACCTTGTGGGAAGTAGTATCCTATAGTCTATACCCCTTTACTACATCTCCATAATTGAGAAAAACACATTTGCTTGACTTTGGGTCAAGTTTAGACCATTTTTATTTAGGCACACGGGCAAATGCATCAAAGCTAAAGGTATGAAAATGAGAGTAATCAAATGGATTACCACACCAAACCTCCTCTGGAATCTATCCATCCAACGCAACTATAGGTGACTTGTTAATGAGGTAAATAGTTGTATTACTAGCCTCTACCCAGAACCTCTTATTCAACATGGATGCGTTGAGAATGCTTATTGCATGTTCCATGATTGTGTGATTCATCCACTCAGCCACACCATTTTTTTGTGGAGTATATGGTACAGTATTCTTGTGCTTAATTCCTTCCTACATACAAAATTTATAAAATTCCTTGGAGCAATATTCACCCCCATTATATGACCTAAGACATAAAATAGGCTTACCCAAACTTTTCTCTACTCGAGATTTGAACTCTTTAAATTTCTACATAGATTCTGATTTCTTCTTCAGAAAATAAACCCACACTCTTCTAGAATAATCATCTATAAATGTCAAAAAATAGATAGCACCATTTAGGGATTGAGTGGGGACTAGTCCAAATATATCTACATGTATGAGTTGCAGAAAATCAGAACTCTTACTAGGGCTTTTAGTAAACTAAACCCTCTTTTGTTTACCAAAAATACAGTGCTCACACAAATATAAATTACAAGACTTAAATCCCAGAAAGCATACCTCGGTCATGCAAAATTTTTATACCTTTTTCACTCATATGTCCTAGGTGTTGATGCCATAATTATTGCATTTTGACTTGAAGTTGTTGCTACTGCATGGTTTGTCATCATATCACTGCATAAATGATATAGGGTTCCTTAAGATTATCCTTTTGCTACAAGGTATTCTGTAGTAATTTTGCAATAGTTGTTATCGAAAGTGATAGAATACCCTAGCTTATCCATCATCTTGATTGAGAGTAAATTCTTTCACAAATCTAGCTTATATCATACATTACATAACATTCTTTATCTACCATCATCCAATCTAATCCTTATGTCCCTGTTGACTCCCAAAAGGATAGTCCCCCTTTTGTGAGCCTAACTCATTTTTCTCATGGAGCGCACAAGGTGGTGCGCCCCAATTTAACCTAGTGCACCTCATCCCTATGGAGTGCATTCAAATCCCCCCCGGGTGCACAAGGTCGTGCACCCCAAGTCTACCTTTTGTGCTCCAAATAGCCAAGCACACAAGGAATCTGCTAGGCACACAAGGTTGTGCACCCGACTCTAGCCCATGTTCCCTATTGGGTAATGGGGTGCACAATATCCCCTAGGGACGCACAAGGTTGTGCACCCCACCAAAGGTCTATGCACTCCACGAGGAGGTGGAATACACAAAAGTCTAGAGGGATGCACAAGGTCGTGTACCCCATCAAATTTTGCATGCTCTAAAGGGTGGAGCGCACATCAACCCAAGAAGGGTGCACCACCCGGTGCACCCCAAAGAAGTCATGAACTCCACCCTTTGGAGCACACAAAGTCACCATGGGTGCACTTCACTATACACCTATCTCTCCCTTGCGCACTCCATTACTATGGAGCATGCGCAAATCCCTTGGAGCGCACAAGCAATGCGCTCCTCTCCAGGCCAATGCACTCTAATCTCAAAGTGGAGCACACAATATCCATCGAGGTGCATAAGGTTGTGCACCCCATATGGAGTTCATGCATCCCCCTCATCGAGGTGCGCAAGTGTCCAAGTCGGATGCACAAGGTAGTGCACCCACCTCTAGGTTGTGCACTCCACTACGATGGAGCACACAAAGTTCTGAGGGGTGCACAACCGGTGCGCCCCATAGAGTCTAGTGTGCCCCACTCTCTTGGGGTGCACAAAGGTCAAGCGAGTGTACAAACCTATGTTACCACCTCAAGGATTACACGCTCCACTCCCTAATGGAGCATGTGCGATCATTAAAGCTAGTGCACTCTATGCACGTGCATGTCTACTTGTGTTCTATCCACCATAATCCTGAGCTACCATGTGTTCGGTCTGCTACCACTAGTCGTAATTATACACTGTTGCTACCTTGAGCTGATAAAGTGACATTCGACGTGGCATGCCCGACCAACCAGAGGCCTCCATAACACAAAAAAAGTGCATGCACCCCATCTACCTAAAATTAATGCACATATTTTAAAATAAGGTGGTGGACCTACTTTGCGCCATTCGCACATGCAGGATTATCTATCAATGAGGTCAAATGCAAAGTGAAGAGTAAAGAGCATAGGAAGAATTATAGTCTTACGCAAAGAAAGAATTACGGTCTTACTATTTGAATTAGACGACGTCTACCAATTCTTCTACTCCTAAAACATCCATTGTTCGATAGAGAATCGACAAGATTACTGGGGCGTGGTTCGTTGTAAAGAAGCTGAGGAGGGCACATAACCCTAAGGTGTTTGAGAATCTACCAGATACTAGCAGGGATATCACTAAGAGACAACAAAAGGAAGTAGAAGGGGTCATAATTTATGCATTCAACCCCACATAAGAGGATAACCAGCACCATTCGACGCTCCTAAGAATCCTCTATGCATGGGATTATTGAGACAGTATCAAGCCTACTCCCATGTGTAAAAAATGGGATACTAATCTTGGTCGGTTAACCTGCTTGAGGGTATACCTTTATTTTGACCTGTTAGCATGGCTCGTGTTCTACTACGACTCTAGAGCACTCACAATTCATGATTACAAAGGTCAGATAGTGGCCTGGGTGTCGGTCAAAATAATTCGGTAGGTATTTGGCCTAGCCACCATGTCCAGGGTGGTGGACTTCAAGACATTGGCTCTCTAGTCCAATTATATGCTAAATACCATATTTCCCCAGTCACTGTTGAAGAAAGGGAGAAATAGGTCGACTGATTTTCCCATCAAAAAATTCTTGCTTCATCTCTGGGTGTAGGATTATGCTGACATGATCAATCTAGAGTTGGGGGTGAAAGACCTAGAACCAATCATGAAGGAGGTGATGTTTTTGATCCTCCAGTGCAACAGAACTGATAAGACCCCTCTCTACTGGTGGGAGGATGTCATAAGTGATAAGTTAGATGAACTACAACTATTGTAGGTAACCATATTGGTTGAGAAGGAGGAGATGCCCCCTTCTCTTATTACTCATTTTTTATTCATTTTTTTATAGCGCAGTTAGACAAATATTTTGTGGCCCAGCTGGGAGGAGTGACTGCACCAACTGTGTAGGACTGGTTATTGTACATCCAGGAGGGATGCTCCAGTTATACAACCTTCTTCGAGAAGGTCCTCATCGTGGTGCACTTCAAGTTATGTGGGAAATTCCCAAATAGAATTGGGGTAGGGGTTAGGAAATTTCTACACCAGGCAAAGGCAGGAGACTGCTTATATGTGGAGGAGTTTTCCTACATTAGGATATATAAGTCGAAGCTACCCCTGAAGACACTCCCACTGCACTACCCAACTTCCATTGCCATCCTAGAGATCACTTGGTAGATGGCCAAGGAGGTTAATTTCAGATATTTAAGGAAGAAAGGACCAGTGAAATGGCTGCCCATTCCTTGCTTAATGGGCCATTACACTTATCTTGGCCACTTTGCCATGTTGTAGGCTATTTGGAATATGGACACCTACTATTTTATAGAAGTCGCTTGGAGGGCCTATGACCCAGATGGCCATCATAGAGGAGAAGTTACTGGCAAGCTAGCCCTTCTGGAAGTTGTGCATAGTGTTTAAGATTTTGAATATGAAATGTAGAAAGCTTTTAAGAACAACCAGACTCTAGACTTAGTGTGGAGAATGGATAAGAGACCTTACAACAAATTGGAAGCCGTTGGTGATTATAGTGCTCAGCTAAAGTTACACCAGAGCTTTCTAGTTGATAAGATGGTTCCACTGATCCTAGCAGCCCCTCCAAAAGAATTTAAGGATCCCACCTTTGAGATTGTACAACAGGATGTTGACCTCTTTGAGGTCATTATGCAAATCATTGAAGAGACCCAACAGGAGCAGGCCAAACTCCCTTCATCTTCCAATTCCTTCATTGCCACTTCAAAATGGAAGGAGTTGGCTATTGGCCCATCTCATCAAACTGCCACCTCCTAGTCACTGACTTTGATAAGCCCCCAAGAATAAGCATAGTTAGCAGAAGGCAAATGTTCCTTATATTATGCCACCTTAGTGATCAATCAAGAGGAATGCCAAGTACATCCCAAAGTTAGAAAGAAGATAACCAAATATGGGGGGTTATCCAATATCTTAAGAGGTTATGAGGTGCAAAACCCTACCCAGTACCCTATCTATAAAAGAGCTAGAATTGAGTCCTCAGGACAAGGAATTGAAATATTGACAATGGCAAGGGTTACTGGCACCTGCCAGTTTATAGCTGATGAGGAGGATCAGATTCAAGACATGGAAGAGCAAAGGTCTCCTAGCAAGGGGATAGTCAGGTCTAGGGAGATATCTAGACAAGGGTCCACTAACACATATGTTGCCACAATTGAGATACCCTTGCCACCTAGCATGAAGGAGGCCACCATCGATGTGAGTAAAGGTGTCATTAGAGCATCTACTGCACCCGTCCAAATGATGAAGTCCTAGGTGGCTACCAAAGCATAGGTGGCCGAGGCAGTAGAGAAAGATCTTGAAGGATGGAAAGCCAAGGCTGCAAAAGTGGAGACATTACAGCTCAAAGTCAAGCAACTTAAAAATGAATTTGATAAATTGAAAATACCCACTCCTTCCACTGTGCAAGCTAGTATCCATCTTGGGTCGGCAGATGAGTTCAAATAAGAAATGAAGGAGAAGATCCAAGGAAAGATAAGAGATTTAGAATCTATTCTTGTAGATATCTATGTTGTTCAGCATACAATGGGCCTCATCCAGAATAACCTGCAACAAGGAAGGCAAAGGATAAATGTGATCATGTCAATCTACCATATATTTTAGGAGGACTACGTACCCATTTTTAGGATAATGGCCACCCTATCTGATGACTCTTTTTGCTTCTTTGCAAAGGAATATATTAAGGTCTTCTTGTTTTTGCAAAATAAGTAGAGCTGGTTCAAGTGGAACCAAGAGGTAGCAGATGCTGAGTATGAGGCCAACAATGAGCTGGCAGACTGCAATCTCTCCATTGAAGACTTTGGGTGGGACCCGATGATTAAGGATTTTTTTTAGAAGATTCAAGAGTTTGACATGGAATTTGGTGACAGGTTGTATAAACATTTCATGGATCTAGAAAAAATGGTAGACCACCTATGCATCTTCTGTAAAAATAATTTACAGTGGGTGAGGGACCATATAAATAAGGCCACACAAGACTTGAACCTACTGCTATTCTCATTAATCTTTCACAATGAGGCTTGGGAGTTTATTGACTAGGCAATTCAAGATTTGAGGGCAAGAGTGGGGCTCACTTCTACTACGACAGATGCACCAGGAGGGCCACAACTACCAGCATAGGGTATATCAGTGGTGACACACAACCACCATCTGCATGAGTGGAAACATGGGCTACGTGCCCATTTTTGAATGCAGCCTAATTTTTGGTACAATAGGATTCCTTGAGCTGGAACAAAAGGTTACAACAACCAGGTCATATCGCATTATAAAGGAGAGGAATGTTGCACCTAAAGGATTTTTTATCGAACCTCTGAGAGAGAAAATCCAAGTATAGCTTTATCTGTTGCTTGAGTCATATTTTCCCTTGTATCTCCTGCGTATGTTTCTTACCGCCCTTCCTTCTACCATTTCTAGGGATTGCTAAGGAGTGTTGTTCACCGAGATTATTTCCTGTGGATGCACCAGAGTTGGAGGCCCTTACGTCACTACAATCAGGATGGAGGGAGATTGCCCCTTGTTATGAATATTCAAACTGGGGGCTATTGTAACTCAGTGACATCACAAGACTCAAGAATTCTACTAGGCCTGTTTCATGTAATATTTTAAATATAAATATAAGCTCCAACTCTTCCCTTGGCATTCTATGTGTTTATGGTTTGTGTGATGCTCATTCATGTGTTCTTGTAATCAAAACCTATGAATGACACTTTCTATTTTGCCAGTTAAATCATTTTATTTACATTACATTATTTGAATGAAGTGAAATGAACTGGTTCTCCTTGCTTTTATCTTTTCTAAAGTCATTTATCAATATGCTATGACTCTATAATGGATAAGGCACCGGTCTGGGTTTTGTAAGCTTTAATATCGATAGGTTCGATCACTAAAAATACCAAAAATAACTAAATAACATTTTGTCTGGAATCGTGGGCATGTGCATTGTGAAGCATTAGTCAAATAACCCACCGATTGGGGTTTCCTTACCCAACTTGGTCTGTTTAGAGTTGTCCAAGGTAGTCTATTACTAGGTTAAAGAGGTGGATCAACCATAATCCATAGTGATGGTTGTGATTTTTAGAGTTTCCCGTGACGTGATAGATATTTTAAGGGTAAGTGGAAAAACTCCACAACATTTCCCTCTTATCACAATTTCTAAAGGATGATCATCACCCAAGTAGACCATCCCACCACTATATGGTTGATATTTGTCAAACCAGTCTCTGTGAGGAGACATGTGGAAAGATGCACCCGAGTCTAAAAACCAGGTATATAAAATAGATATGTTTTTGATACAGAAAGCCTCACATGTTGCCATCTCTCCAAAATTTATTGTACTGGCCTCAACTGATGGTTGAAATTGCTTTTCACCAATTTTTTTTCTTTTTTAGCTATCAACAGTCCTTTGAGTGCCTTGTCTTCCCACAATGCCAACACTTCCCTTTTAGTTTGCATCCTTTAGACTTAGATCTGTATTGTGGTTTACCTTATCTCCTCTCGAAATATTGACCTCTCATAGTTAGGGCTTCATTGGTTGACGGTTCTAGATATATTTTTTGCCTCAACTATTTTGCCAACAAAGCGGCTACCACATATTCAAATTTTAGAATTCTTGATGATGAATTTTTAATGGTCATCACCAAATGATCCCAAGTCTCCAAGAGGGAACAAAGTAGGGTGATAGCTTTGTCCTCATCCTCCATATTCAAGTTAACTAAAACTAGTTTACTAATAAGGGTATTAAACTCATTCAAGTGATCTACCACAGATGAACCCTCCTTCATCCTTAGGCTATAAAGTTATTTTTTAGAAAAACCTTATTTGTTGTAGATTTTATCTCATACAACTTTTCAAGCTTATTCCAAAGGGCTTCCACATTCTTTTATTCAACAACATTGAATAAGATAGAGTCTGCTAGGCATAGATAGATTGTAGAAACTGCCTTCCTATCCAGTGTTGCCCACTCCTCATATTTCATGCTACTTGGTTTACTCATGATCCCTTTCAAGGCTAGGTCTTGGTCATTTTGAACCAACAAATCCTCCACCTTCATCTTCCATAGGGTAAAGTAACAAAGTTCCTACCATCAAACTTTTCAATATCAAACTTGGTTACACTTCTAGTCATTGTTGGAGCTTCCACTCACACAAAATCCTAGGCTCTGATACCAAATATTAGAAAAATATCAAAATTAGGTGCAAGCAAAAAATATAATAATTCAAAATAATAGTAACACAAATTTTACATGGAAAACCTACAATGTGTAAGAAAAAACCACGGGGTAATGGCAGCTTTATATTTTATTGATTTTGAAAAAATTACATTCAATCAAATTTTACATGCAAGGGGTCATTCCCTTTTATAGAAAAAAAAAAAATTATTTGTTTCCTTTCCGAAAAAAGAAAACTCCAAAAAATAGTTCACTTCCTCTTCCAAAAAAATTGTTCGCTTCCAAAAAAATGTTCATTGCCTCGCACAATGTATGGATACCCAAAAGCATTATGGTTGTACGAATGCCAAAAAAATTGGCTCAGGGGATCCACCCGCAAGCCCTCAAGAAGGTGGGAACCTAGCCAGTTCCCCCTAGCAACCCCCCTCGGTGAGCCCAACACATACGAAAAACATGTGGGAATGAGACTGTAACTGCATCATCATACACCTTGCTACTGAAGAACATTGAAGATCTTAATATTGACTTCACCTCCTAACAACTTGTTGGTTTTCATCAGTAAGCTAAAAGGAAAAAAATCTTTAGAAAAATTTCTTCAAGTTATTGTTGGTTACACCAAGAGGATCCTAAGTCATTTTGAGGAGGAGGTGTTATCCCATAATTACAAGAAAGGTGATAATTTTTTTATTATAAAGTGAACCAAAAAATAATTAGTAAAGAGGAATTGGATTGGGTCTAACAACAAATTACCCTAGATATTTCTAGATTGAATAACTAGCCCACATCCCAATGATGAGAAGATTTAGAAGAAAGTGAGAGGAGGGGGAAAGCCTCAATAAGGAGCTTTCATGCTTGGTGGATATTGATGCCAACATATCTAAGGGGTAATTTCATGGCAAATAAGTTGATGGAGGATATTATCCCTACCAACTTTAGATTTGACTATTATGGTGATGACCAGTTTAAACATTTATATATATTTTATAGTTTTTTATTTGTTGCTTATTGTATGAAGTGTTAGTTTAAATTTAATAGTGTAAATATGCATATATTTTGGTTATGATGGCTTATAGCCATTAATATTATGGAAAATTTTGTAAGTGTGATGTGAACCCACTCAACACCCTATTTTTATCAATAAAAAAAATGGTCCCTTCAAATCCTATATTCAATTTATTTATGATATTTTTATTTTAGGACATCGCTCAATCAATGAGGACATGGAGCTAAAATTAATATTATCATGTATTAAGAAAGCTACTATATAGTTAGTTAATAGTATAAAATCCAATAATTTTTATTAACATTGCCCTATATTTACAATAAATTATTATGGATATTTTGGAGTTTAAAATTGTAAATTTTCCATCAACCTACTTGGGTATTCCTTTGTCACATAAAGGAAATAAAAATGAGCTTTGGGTATCTTTCTTGGATAGAATTAAAAATTGTTTAGTAGGTTGGAAAAGAAATTTTTTAACCATGAAGAGTACATTGCAATCCCTTCCTATTTATAACATGTCACTTTTAATATTTTTAGTAGGTATAATATCAAAAACTTATAATATTCAAAGAGACATTGTTTGAAAATTATATGAGGGAAAATTAAGGTTTCATATTTATAAGTGGGATAGGGTTTGCAAAGGAAAAAACATTGGAGGGGCAAGCTTACAAAATTATAGACTTATGAATTTGGTCTTAGGTTAAAAACATGGATGGCGATTATTTAGAGATCAAGGAAAGAGTTGGGAAAAAATGTTACTTCACTAATATGTAGGTTCTCTTGGTGTATTGAAATTATGTAGGAAAAGAACCTTATAAAAAGAATTTTGAGCATGGAACTTTATATCAAAAAATTTATGATTGATAAAAAAACATATTAGATGATCAATAAATAAGGTGATGTTTGGTTGAAGACTTATCCTCTTATCTCTTATTCAAAATGGAAACCGTTGGCTCAGACATGTCTAGCTTATAAAGGTCCAAAAGTCAAAGTTATATTAATGTGAGCAATAATTCTATATCATGGATTTCTATTAGTAACATGGTTGAAGAAGAGGAACTCAAACAAATTGTAGATGAGCTTCAAAACATAATTCAAGTATTTTATTTGCCATTTTTTACATGAAAGGTTGTGTTGGTTTGAAATATATTAAATAATAGTGGATATTTTATCAATTTGGGATATGAGGATTTAGAGTAATCACAATTTCATACTCCCAAATATTTCCCTTGGAATAATTCTTGATCACTGAGGATCTCCCCAAGGCCTCAATATTCCTTTGATTAGTGTTTTAAACTACGATCTTGGAATAATTCATATGTACCTTGTGTGAGAAGGGTTTAGAAACATCAAACTATTTACTTCTTCATTGTCTCTTTGCTCACATCATTTGCGATTACTTTTCAAAAAATATATGAATATATTAGGTAGATCCATAAAAATTGAAAGAGTTGATAAAATGTTGGATTAATTATTTCAAAGCTAAAGCATTATTTATTACATGGAGAAATGATCCTATCATTCTTTGTTGGAATTAATAGATTGAAAGGAATAATATTATTTTAAAAAGTAAATCTCAAAATCATGCCCAAGTTTAGATACCTAATATTACCTCTATTGTAGAAGTTGTATAGATATGGTGCTCATCATGAAAAATATCAAATGCAAAAAAAAATAAGGTTCTAGCCACTTGGCTACAAGATTTGAACATATTTGAAAGAGTCATTTGTGACAATGACATTAAAACAAAGGATCTACTTCAATCTATGGTAAAATAAAAATGTGCAAAAATTGGGTTTATTAAAATTAATTTTTATGGTGCTCAAAAGGAAATCCAAGAAAAATTAATGGAGGTGTTTCTTCAAAATAATCAGGACAAAATTCTCTTCACTTATTCAAAATCATATGGAACTTCGACTAACAACTATGCAAAGGTTATGAAACTTCTTATAGATATGAAAATTGTAATTGAAAAAGGATGAAAATATATTTTAATTGAGAGGACTCATAAATTATCACTAATGTCATCAGCAAAAATATGGATATTGGATAAAAAGAATACTACTTTTTTTGTTTATTTTCTATCATTAAAGGCAAGCTAGAAATTTTAGCATATCTATAGAGAAGGAAATTAGGCAACATATAATTTAGAGAAGGAAATCATGAAGAGATTAAAATTGCAATTGAAAAAGGATGGAAATATGTTTTAATTAAGAAAATTCATAAATTATCATTAACATCAACAAAAATATGAATATTGGATAAAAATAATACTAATGTTGTTGTTAATTTTCAATCATTGAAGGCAAGCTCTTGGAAATGTGAGCATACCTATAGAGAAGGAAATAACCATTAGATAATTTAGCCAATTGTAGTTTTGATATTTGTCTTAGATAAATTCAACTTTTAGCAGGCAACTTGCCAAATGAGATTTATCTCTTACTAAAAATGATGTCAAGGTATCCCATGAGGGATACCATAGTGGTATGTCTTTGAATTTTTATCTAGGAGACCCAAGTTCAAAACCTGGTACAAGGGGACAGGGGACCCTTTTGAAAACATGTGATTTACCCTAAAATTTTTAATCAAATAGCATTAGCTCAATTGGTTAGATCCCTTAACATTCAAGAAGGAGACCCAAGTTGAATCTTGCTAAGCTATACATAGATAATATCCAATCTTTGTTGTAATACCACTATGTGGTGGTGATGTAAATGGGTGGGGCTCATTTCAAACCCATATAACCAATTGAAAAGAAAAAAGTGATGTTAAGTAACTCATTGAAACATAATACTTAGAGGAATATAAATATATTTAATAGAAAAAGAAATGAAAAATATAGTTAATAAAAAGACAAACTAGACATGGTTTAATTGACCTAATTACAAATATAATATTTTAGTATTTTGATGGGAGTGGCCCTAAACAAAAACCAAATGTAGTTGATTTTAAAAAATAATATGTAAAAACTAGAAAATTTAGTTTTAGTTTTTGCGTAATTATAAGAATTCAATATAAACTAAAAAAAATTTTAAATAAGCTTAATTATTTTGAAAATGTCTATTTATTTTTAAATATTTCTTAAAATAAATTGTTGTTTCCCTAATTAGGTTAGTATGATTTTATTTTAATTATTAAAAAACACATCCTTAAAGTTCTAAGAGAGATTTTAGATAAGTTTTTGTCTCTCACATTATTTTTTTCAATGATGACATTCTATAAACATTGTGATTAGAAGTGATTTCTACATACATAAAATATTTATTAAAAAAATGGTAATTAATAAAAAAATTTCACTTTCTTTAAAAAAAAGAATTAAAAATATTGATAAAATTTAATAGGTTTTAAAAGAATCTATTCAAAAATATCATAAGAGAATATAAATTTTGTATATTCTTTCTATTTTTTTAATATAAAAATTTAATTTTTTATCTCTAACTATGGCATAGTCATAACAATCCAAGATAAGTATTTATTGATTAAATTTAATAGGTTTGTGATGATTTTTTTTTTGATTTAATGGATGAAGGAGTTTTGAAAGGACCTCCAAACCTTTTTATAGAGCGGACATAGTCAACAAAAAAGTGACAGAACCAAAAAACAAGCTACCGGGCGGTACTTACAACAACAAATTTTTTAACATTAAGCACAAATTGTCGCTCGACCAAGATAGAATCCAACACAATAATTGAAATAAGAGCAAATGAGCATCTCACCCATCTAAACAAGATCCAGGCACCACAAACCACTAAAAAGATTAAACTAAAAATAACACACTGGTTTTGTGTCCAAATCGAAAAACTGCACAAAGGCCATTTTGCCCTTGCCATAAGAGATAATATGGATCTATGCTAGAAGAAAGGCCTTTCTTGAATCAACCCAAACACCCCAAAAACAAGGTGAAATAAAAAAATCCCAAAAATATAGCCATGTAACCCTGGGGTCAAACACAACCACCAGTGCTGGAACTGGAGATAAAAACTCTGCAAACCATCAAAGAGTAATAGAGCAACCAAAGCTGGTGCTAGCCGAGGGAATAGAAGCAAAACATTACCATAATAATAACAGCCCAATATCACCCCCAACGGGTTTGGGTTAGTGTTTGGCCCTATCTCCCTCAGGGACCTCAACCAGATTTTCAATGAAAAACTAAACCCATAAGAAAGTAGAGCAATCTAACCAAGGGCCCTCAACTGGAAACCAACCCTAGTAACATCGTCACCCAACAACCAACCAAAGTAACACAGAGCCAAATACAAATCCAAAACCAACCAAGGGGTCAGCAGCCAAAACTTTCCATAGTTATACAAATAGCCCAAGATCATCCCCCGTAGGTTTGGGTCACTTTAGATTACTTATTGAACTAAATGTAATATATCATCAGTTTGCCTCTAACTAAAGAGAACCTAATAAATCTTTGATACTATTCAACACTAGGTTCCATAAATTATACACCAAATCGATGGCACTTTAAGCCCTCACAGAGAAAGTAGTCCAAATACATCTTAGAGCTTTGGACCCATCAAATTTCTTGTTTGTGAATAAAACTCCTCAAATCATATCCTTTCCATTGGCATACAATGAGGCTCTAACATTTGAACACCAATTAATACCTCAAGCTTTTGGTTTAGTTCAATTACCTTCAATTGGACAACCAAGGGCTTATAATAATATACCATTGAGAAATCAGACCCTTACATAGCACCTTCTCATATTGAATGCATTACTAAGTACCATGCACACCAACCAAAGCCAACCTTTCAATCCAGTGTTACTAAATCAAATGATGTCTAATATGAGCAATCAATATACCATTTTTACATATTTGGATAATTAAATAATTATAAATGATGTTCTCAATCATACACCTCTAGTAAAAAATCAACATGCCTTACCCTTACTTCTAAACACCTCTACACCAATGAATAGTGCAACAAGTTAACCATGACCAAGTCAACCTTATGCCTCAAATCTTGAGTTAGATAACTAACAAAATATGGTTTAAAAATTAAGCAATGATACGCTTAAAATGCAAAAGAAAGTTCCTCAAAACCCACTTACAAATAATACTTAGAATAGAACTTTAACTTCTAGAGTAATCATCAATGGAATACTTACCCAAACAATGGAGGAGTACCAAATCCTAGTAGAAACTAGAACCTATCTAACAAAAACCCAAGCACTCTAGTAAATTTGGTTGATCTTGCTCTATCTAATAGATGTAGGGTCCATTCCATAACTTAACATGGTGAAACTGACTATTCAAAGTATAAAACTACTCTAGATATTGTCCAAAAAGGGATGGAAATTTGAAGTTAGTACCCGCCAATGAGGATTATGATAATCAAGCTAATTAGAACATAGAGTCAACCTTGGTTTTAGAGATGTATGAACTCTTAGGAGTGAATGAAGATGAATCTAAATAATGCTTAGAATAAGAGGTACAAGCTTACAAATAGTTTCAAATAGGTAATAATTATATTCTCTAGAGTAAAAGGAAATCACCATTGACCTCTTTCACACCTCCCAATAAAACCTTTATCACACCTGATAAGTAGGCTAGTACCACCTAAGAGTCCCACAGTGCCTACACAACCAATATCCAATATCCCATTACCATAGATAGAGAAAATCCTAGAACATAATAAGTTTAGATATAATAATATTGAAGGCCTAAGGAAAACCAAGGCAACTATTTATTATTTTAAGATAGCCCAGTTAATTGACCAAAAGGATTTATTACTTAGATTTTTTTTAACCAGAATAGAAAAGAGACCAAAAAGGCTACTGATGCTTAGGTGGCTATATACAAGGAAAAGGTAGAATCTTTACCTTTCCTTCTAACTATTAAATTGCTAGTAAAAATTTAAATAATTTTCTTATGGATTCAGGTGCTTTTGGCAATGCGATACTGTACGTTTTTAGCCAAAATTATGACTAACCCCTACTCCCTTAAATAATACAATTGTGCATCTAGATAACATAGAGGTAAATGTGGTTGGGATGATGAATTATATTCATATACAATTGGCTACTAAACCTAAGATACATCAATGCATCGATATTTAGGTTGTGGATATCCTATATGCAGACGAGATGTTGCTCAGTCCTAATGCATTGAATGGCTATATGGTAACTGAATTCTCATATATGTGTCTTACTTGGTGTGGAATAGAAAATAATATTTATATAGAAATAGATCCTAAGCTGAAGGAGCTCATCATTGAGTACAACAATATCAACAAGATTATATACACTAAGCTAAAATTGAGAATCTACACTATAGTAATGAAAACTTGATATAAAGATAATAATCCAGTAGTAGGGGCCCCACAAAGTAAAAAACAACAACTGAAGATCAGTTATATACCATCAATATTGATGGGTCAAAATATAAACATGGAAATGGTGCCAAAATTGAATTGGTCAATCCCAAAGGCAAATCCTATCTTGTTGCTTATTGATTGCAATTCCCTTGCACCTGCAATATTGTTAAGTGTGAAGCATTGATTAATGGATTGTAGTTTCCCATAAAGAAGAATTCAAATATTCATGTATCCTAGGAGACTTAGAGTTGGTGATCAAAAAAGTAGGAAATTGATGTGCCTGTCATGATAAGTGTCTCATATTATCGTAGTCATGTGTGGAACTTAGTCAAAGAGTTTTATGCTTTCAATATCCAAACTATTTTACATGAAAAAATATGTTGCACATTCATTAATAGTATTGACAAGTACCTTTGAACCAGTTGCTCATTCCAAATTAGTGATTTTTGGTAGAGTTAGTTCCCACCCCTTCTATACCAGACAACATAAAAAAATTAGGTATTTAAAGATGATAGACATATAGCTGATTTTATCACTAATTTGGATATAATTCAAACACATATCATAAACAAGGAAGATAGAAACTATATAGATATGGATGAATATGGTGAATTAAATTTGAAAATTAACACCATTTCCAAAGGTATGATTTCTTTGGAACACCTATTTGATATGAATTATCATACCCATAAGAAAAAAACTACTTCATTTGAAAAGGGGTCATATGAAGCATATAATTTGGGAAATGTTGATAATCTCCAAAATGTCTTCTTGAGAAATATCTACATTGATGAGGAGAAAAGGGAAATAATTCATTCCTTAAAGGATTACAAATATACTATAGCATGGAGCTATGAAGATATAAAGACCTATGATACATCCATCATTACCCACCCCATTTATTTGAAGCTAGGAATAAAGTCCTAACAAAAATAAAGACTAGTGAATCCATTACTAGAACCTCTTGTTCTCAAAGAGATACAAAAAATTTGTTAGCATGTATCATTTTTCCTATAAAACATTCTATCTAGGTTGTAAATTTGGTAACAATTTGCAAAAAGGATATGGAAATACACCAGTGTGTAGAATTTAGAAATATTAATAGAGTGTCTATGAAGGATAATCATCCTCCCCCTTCCATGGATGAAGTATTGCAAATGGTGAATAACTCTCGGATAATTTTCTTCCTAGATGGTTACTCGAGATACAATCAAGTAATGGTAGACCCCAAGGATGATTAAAATTGTGTTTACTACAAAATGAGGAATATTTACATATGATCAACATAGGAGCAACTTTCCAAAGAGCTATGGACCTTTCCTTTAAGGACATCATTGGAAAATTTATCATAATTTACATGGATGAGCTCGTTGTATTTTCTAAAAAATGTAGAGACCATGTGTAAGACTTTAAAAGGGTACTCTAGAGATGTTGAGAGCATGGAATTTTGTTAAATTTTAAAAAATACATTTTTGAAATTACAAAAGGAAAAGTCCTTGGGCATGTTAACTCAAAAGTTGGTATTTCAATTGATCTAGAAAGAGTTAAAGATATTTAAAAAATTCCACTACTAGGAAGCAAAAAGGAGTAGAAGTCCCTTTTCGGTAAAATTAATTTTATGAGAAAATTTCTTTCTAGGTTTGTAGAAATAGTTTGACCTCTTAACATGATGCTCAAGAAGAATTCTAATATTATATGGACTAGGGAAGCTCAAGCTACTTTTCAATAAATTATAAAGACAATCATGAATTCTCTTGTATTAATCAGTTTAGATTATACTTAGCCTTTCTACATTTATTCATTTGCATCTGAACATTTGATTATTGGTATTTTAACTCAGAGGAAGGAAGCTAGAGATGAAATACCAATAGCTTTTATAAGCTCACCATTGAAGGATGTTCAACTTAGATACTCAGTAATTGACAAACAAGACTTTGCTTACATTTTTAGAAACATAAAATAACAATCAAAGCATTCAGTTGGGGGCACATAGGGGCCACCCTCACCATGAATCAAACTTGGGTATTCATAAGGAGAGCCCAATGCCTTTATCGTTATAAAGAAATTTTGGAACTATATACTACACATCAAAGTGTTTGCAATAGTACCATATCCATTTGTGAAAATAATGTTGATGCAAAATGAGCTAGGAGAACATAGAGGCAAGTGGGTGTTGATCCTACAAGAGTTTGATTTAGAAATCCAACCTATAATAATTTTTAGAGTACAAGGATTGATCGTAACATTGGCCAAATTTGACTCTCAGATTTCATGCTGACATTATTCTATAAAAGAAATCACCAATGATGAGTAGTATCAAGATATTGTTTATTATTTACTTAACAGAATATATCTTGAGCACCTAAATTCTACCCAAATAAGAGCATAGAATATTAAAAGCATAGAATTCATGATAAAATCAAGCATTTTGTATTGGAGAAACCATGAGGAAATCTACCTAATATGTCTAAACAAACAATAAGTTTTTGAAGTCCTCAAATATTTTCATGGCATATGGAATAGGACATGGCTTAGGGAATGCCATAGCACACCAAATACTAAGAGCTAGTTACTACTGGCACCATGTATTTAAAGATGCACATTTGCATGCTCGATCATGCCATATTCACCAAATTATAGTTTGTCAAGAAAGAAATTCTCCAATGATATTGTAAGTAGTGATCAAAGCTCATCCATTTGCATAGTGGGGACTAGAATTCATGGGTATCATTAGTACTAATTCATTAGATTACCATAATTTCATCATAATTGCCACATATTATTGCACCCATTGGATAGAATCCCAAGCATCCATGAACTTCACAACAAAGGTCATGATCTAATTCCTTGAAAATAAAATCATAACCAGGTTTGTAATGCCATATGCTCTCATATGTAACAATGGCACTATATTTTCTTCCTTACAATTTACAAAATTGGCTTATGATAATAAGGTAGCTCTAAAATTTTCTTCTAGTTACTATCCTCAAGGTAATGAAGTAGCAAAATCAAATAAATAAAATATTTTGGAAATAGTTAAGAAATATTTAGATAAAAATCCTAGGGGGTGGCATAATAAACTAAAGTATGCATTGTAGTCAGACATGACAAGGATTAAGTCTTCATTAAGAACATTCCTTTATAATTTAGTTTATGGTTAGGATCCTATCCTTTCTACCAACATAAAAATACTTACACTGCAATTCATGAAAAACTACTTCGAAACACATAATAGGATTGAATTCAGTATATTTAATTTAATGTGTCTAGATGATAAATAAAAAGATGCATTACAACATTTTAGTAAACATCATGGAACAATAAAATAATGGTTTGATAAGAGGGCCAAAATAAGGGCCTTTAGGATTGTTGATCTAGTGCTACTTTGGGATAAGGCTCATGAAAAGAAGGGAGACCATGAAAATTTGAACCCCTTTAAGTAGGTCCCATTCAGATATTAGAGACTCTAGGATAAAATACCTTCAAGTTAAAAATACTAAGTGGATAAGATGTCCCTTTACCAATGAATGGGCAATTCCTCAAACACTACTTCAATGCTTGAAAGTATCCCAATATTGTCTGTAAATAAGCCTTGTACATAATTTTGTTGTTTAAATTTTTTAGTGTGTTAGTATTGTTTTGTTTTATTTCATTTTGCTCTATATTTTGGTTTTACTACCCTTTTATTTTATGCTTTCCCATTTTTGGCCTAGAATAGTCGAATGCAACCAAATTCTGGTGACACTAATGAGGAAGTGTTTCTACACAATTTAGAAATAAAATGTTCTATTATGAACTCAACAAATTTGAGATTGGCTTAATCAACCATTTGGTGTGCATCCATGTCCTGGGGTAAAATAAATAAATCTTGAAGTAATGCAAAAGAATGTTGCACATTCATAATAAACACACTTTAAAGAAATTTTGAATTGAGGAATGAAACCATTATGGTTTGGTTATCAGGAAAAAACCATTTAAATATTCACCCTCCTATATGCCATAGTGAATCCCAACCTAGAATTAACACTAGTGATTGTAAATTGATCAAAATAAACCTATGCTCCATAACAAAGAGAGAGAGAGAGACTTAATTGCTTGGGTAATTTAGATAACCTCTACTAGGGCTATGAACGCCTGGATAACAATAGAACAAGGTTTAGAGTGGGATTAGAGATAAATTTTTATTGGGGCCATAAATGCCTTACTGGAAGCAAAGCAATATCTAGAGGTTGTTGATATGTCTACTATAAGGTAAGCTTATCATTAGTAGACCAATGCACGCTCAAGGGTGAACTAGCTTTATTTTTGAATTGTGATAGTAAATTTAAACTGATTCTAGGATGAGAATAAATTCATATGCAAACACTTTTGTTGAGATACAATGGAGCATTGATTTGAGGTTAAGTTGCATAAAACCAGCCTTGGATGTGCCAAATTTTGTATTTTTTTGGTTTGGTAGTTTCATTGTTTCAAGTGGTTTGTTCTATTTCCAAAATGCTCAAGAGCATTTTATAATAAAGTTGTCATTTGTTGTTGTGCTTGCACAATATACTCCTACCTACATTGAATGGGGATCCACTTTTTCTTTTTGACCTCGGTGAATTTTTCCTTTTGACATGGAATGGGGATGCTCCAACTGTGAACTTATCAATCATTTGAAGAAAATTTAGCTTAGGCTAGCATCATTAAGGATATCAAAATCCAAGAAGGTGTACTAAAGCCTAAGAAGAAATAATGGAAAAACAAGGACCAATACAAAAGCAATTATTTAGATCAACAAAAATCAACACAAGCTACCCCAACCACCCAATCTAATCAAGTCAATAAATTGGTCATGAACCAGCTAGTAATGTCTCAACAACAACCTATGCAACAAACACCGTAACAAATTTCATATCATGTGGTCCTCTCAACAACACAAGATCCAATAGTTCAAAACACAGTGCCAACTATGGAAAACCATCCTGATGATAGTCTATCTAACAAAATCACCAATATACTCCATAAGCTGAATCATATGCTTCCATTTTTAAAAGGTTGTATGAGACAAATAAACTTGCTTTGCTTGAAATTAGACCGGATGATCCCTTCAAGCGTGGGAAACATTATTGGGAAAACTTATTTTTCCCTTATCATAGGTAAAATGGGCATGATATCAACAACTGCAATGTGTTTAAAAATGTAGTCCAAGACCTCATTGACTTGGGGGCGATCAAGATTGATAACCCCCTCACTCAAAAAAATGAAAACCTTGGTATATTTCAAACACCACTTCCTCATCATGAGGAGGTGCAACCAAATGGATAGGGAGTTAACACAAAAACTCCCCCTAATCAATTCAATCACATTCAACAATACCAAGGGCTTGTAGGGGCCATTCATGTGGTCACTAGAGGTCAAAGGAATAACCAAAAACAATAAAAACCTCAAGCAAGTGTGTCACAACCTTCTACATCACCACCCATCCAAGTGTTCCCTAATCCATCATCACCCATTCATATACCTAGCCAATAAAACCCATAAAATCCACCTATCAATCATCCACCTTAACCGGTTATCTCATTGAGTAGCCGACTAACTGCACGTCTAAAAATGGCTTTCGCCAAATTGTCGATCTATGACCTAATCCAACAATCTCCTCCACATTATGAAGCATTAATGGATATTTTAAAATCCATTAAATTGAAATCACAAGATCCTAATGCCTTCAACAACTTTGTGGGGATCATCCAAACATACATGGAGCCTTCCATAAAATTTTATGACTTTGAGTTTAAGCCAATCTCATCAAAATTAGTAGACCCTCCATTGTATATCATGGCTCTAATTGACAAGAAGTCGTTTAACCTATCAACATCATTAAGCTCTAATTGATATAAATTTCTCTATCAACATCATTACCACATTCACTCTCCCTAATTTGAACCTTCCTTCATCTCACATCACCAAGTCATCTTTCACCCTCAAAGCATTCAACAATGCTTTGTGTTCCACAGTTGGCACTGTTGTTTTACCCATCGAGGTAGGGGTTAAAACATTGCACACAATGTTCTATATCTTGGAAGAATTCATGGCATACAATGTACTCCTGGGAAGACCTTGGATTAGGGAAATGAGATGTGTCCCTTCAATACTACATCAATGTTTGCAATATGTTCATGAGGGAAAGGTACATTGCATACTAGCAAATGTCGAGTCATTTAAGTATTGTAATTTCATCTCAAATCCTTATGATTTCATGCTCCTTTCTAATCACCTTTTCATATAACCATAATCCAATCCATCCACCACTTCACCAATATATTCATAAAAGTATCCCATTCCTGAAGAGCTACAAGTCTCACCTTGTGCCTCTCAATGCTTCCATCAACATTGAATTTGGTCTTGTAGACCCATTTACATCCAACACATTGTTTCCCTTTAGGTAGCTTTACTAGCTCCCATGTATCATTATTTTTTATAGAGGTTATTTCCTCTTTCATGGGTTCTTGCCATATATTTTGAGTACAAGACTTCTCATAGCTAGCTGGTTCTAGCTATGCACTAGCCAATAAAGCATAATTGACTACATATCCCTTAGGATAATGGGAGTCATCATCCCCATACAATTGTAAATTTTCAAGTTCTTTGCAAAACTGTATTCACTTCACTAGCTTGCCTTCTAGTGTATCTTTTCTGGAAATTTTGATCCAACATTTGAAAGGATGGATGATGTTGTAATGTTATTTTACCTCTTGATGGAGAGTCACTGTTAATGTCCATTGGTGAAGAACTTACTGATCTATGTGGAGAAGGACTTGGAGTGGCGGTTGAAGTACTTGATGTAGTACTCCTGCTTGGGCTTGGAGGGGGTGGTGTGCCTTTGCTTTTCTTGGGAGACACCTGCTGTACCTGTGAAGAACTTACATCTTGGGACTCATCACTAACAAAAATTATTTGATGACTTCATTCTCCCTCTTCATCAAAAATTACATCCCTGAAAAGTACAATTTTATGAGTCTTGGTATTGTAGAGTCTATATGCTTTGGTAGACTCACAATACCTTACAAATATACAGGCTTGAATTTTGGAATCAAGCTTCTTCCTCTTCTCATCAGGAATGTGTGCATATGCTAAAGAACCAAAAACTTTGAAGTGTTTTACATTTGGTTTCTTTCCATACCACCCCTCATAAGGAGTGATACCATCTAAACTAGAAGTTGGACTTCTATTTAGAATGTATATATTGGTTCTTACAACATCAGCCCAGTACATATTAGTTAGATGCTTAGTCCGAAGCATCGTTCTTTTCATATCAACTATGGTGTGGTTATTTCTCTCTGCCACACGATTATGTTGTGGGGTATAGGCAGTGGTGAATTGTCTTTTGATCCCACTTGATTTACAATATTTTAAATTTTTTTTTGAGTACTCGCCTCATCGATCTGTCCTAAGACACTTTATATAACACACTTTATTTCTCTACATTATTTATGAAATATATGAAGCAATCAAAAGCTTCATATTTATGTTTCAAAAAATAAATCTAGCACATTCTAGAGAAATCATCTATGAAAGTGAGAAAATAGGAATTGTTTTCGATACTGTTTGTCTGCATTGGACCACAAATGTCTGAATGCACTAACTGAAGTGGATAGCTGGCTCTCCACTCTTGTGCTTTTGGAAAATTTGACCTTGAGTGCTTTCCCAAAGCACATCCTTCACAAAACTCCTTATGTTCATTGATTTTGGGAAGTCCTATCACCATAGCTTGAGAAGTTAGCAGTTTCAAGCTAGCAGAATTAAGGTGACCATATCGCAAGTGCCAAAGCACACTTGGATTTGCTATAGCTAAATTTACAAGTTGAGCTCCCCCTGGCTCACAAAATTTGAGAGGGAATAAATTATTCTTGGTCATTGGGACCTGTGTGATGACACGATTACAATTTTTTTATCAAGAATGATACATTTTCCTTCATCAAAAAAAAGTTTGTAATTATTCTCCATCATTTGCCCAACACATAGCAGATTGTGTTGGAGCTTTGGAGTGTAGTAGATGTCATTCACTTTCTTTAGTCCTTATTTCATTGGAACCTCCATGGCTCCAATGCCTTCCACTTGCAAAGCTTTATCATCCCCTAACTTGATGTGGGATTTATAAGTGGAATCTAGAGTAGCAAATATATTTTCTTTGCCACTCATATGGTTTGAGCAATCAATATCCAAAATCCATATTTCATTTAGATTTTGTTTTAATTGTCCATATGAAAGAAAAATATTAGAGGTATCATCTTCTTCACCATAATTTCCATATTGACTACTGCTGCCTTGAGAAGATTTTGACCAGTAGTCACGAGCAAAGTGACCTGGCTTGCCATAGTTTTTTTTTTGAAAAAATTGAAAAAAGCTTACATTAAAACAAATTACAGTTACAAGAGGGAGAAAGGGCATCCCAACCAAGAGCAAAGAGACCAGAAGAACAAAGGGCGCGAAAACGTGACATGTCACGAAATCACAACACTTAACCTAACAACCGCCGTGCCACAACAACCAGTCGCGATAACGCGACATGTCGCGAAATCGTGACATGTCGTGACATCGCGAAAAAAAGTGCCAAAGCCACACCACTCAAAAAAGGTCTCGAAATCGCGACAGCACAGCACCAAATCACCCAAACGCCAAAAACATCGCGAAATCGCGACGAGAAAGCCTAAAGGCACCTGCTCCCCAAAATTGTCGTGAAATTGCGACGAGTTCTCCTTTAATCAGCAACTTTGAGAAAGTGTCGCGATATCGCGACGGGTTTTCCTTGAAGCCCCAGTTGGCCGAAAGTGTAGCGAAATCGCGACAAGAATTCCAATGGGCGCCCCATCCGCAAAAATATCGTGAAATCACGACATGTTCTCCCCCATGGTGCTCTTTTCTTGAACTAGTCGTGAAATCGCGACGTTTTTCCTTCATGCAGTTTATTCTCCAGAACTGTCACGAAATCGCAATAGGTTTGCCCCTTTGCTTCCTTTCCTTAAAAATGTTGCGAAATCGCGACATGTTATCCTTTGGGAAGCTTTTCACAAAAAAGGTCGCGAAATCGCGACGGTTTTTCCACTTAGCGTAATTTTGCTCAAAACGTCGCGAAATCGCTACAGGTATGCCCCTTTGTGTCCTTTCCTCAAAAAAGGCACGAAATCGTGACAAATTTTCCTTAGAGTAGCTTTTCACAAAAATTGTCGCGATATCGCGATGGTTTTTCCCCTTCACGCAATTTTTCTCAAAGTGTCGCGATATCGCGACACTTTTCCTCCAGCAGCAAAACCAACCAAAAAGGTCGCGACATCGCGACACCTTCTCATCAAAGACCGCGACGACGCAACAAGTCGCGAAATCACTACAATTTTCCTCCCAAGGCCGCGGCAACAAAAAGGGTAGCGAAATCGCTACAGTTATCCAGGATAGGTCGCGACAGAGCAACATGTCACGAAATCGTGACAGATTTCCAAACAAGGTCGCGACGGCGCAATATGTCGCGATATCACGACAGAAACTAACCTTAGTCATTTTTGAGCTCATGGATGCAGGGATCGTTCCAGACCACTCCGAATCTCTTCATCTATCATAGGCATATCACTGTGCAGCTGAACACCTACCTCTTTCTCAGCACCCATCTTCGCAAGGAAGTCAGCTACCATGTTCAGATTTCTACTCACATACACAGGGATAACATCATCTAACTCCCTCCATAACTCCTTGATTTGGGATATCAACATCCGTAGTCTCCAGGCTTTTAATGAGAAATTCCACAAGCAATCTAGAGCACCGATTAGGACTTGAGAATCCGATTCAAGAATTATCCTCCGGTAACCCTGCTTAACAGCCTAGATAGACGCTGACTTAATGGAAAAGGCTTCGGCTTCATTGTTCATGGCTCTGCCCAATCCCTGCAATTCCTAGTAAAGGACCGCACTCGAGTGATCCCGACAAACAACACCAATTCCTGCGTTGCCCGGGTTGCCTTTTGCAGCCCCATCAGTATTGATCTTGATCCAGCCTACAGGGGGAGGTTTCCAGCATGCTCTGCCTTGCCTCTCATGTCCCTCAACCCCCTCTTCAGGATGCCCAAGAGTAGCCTGATTCTCTTCATTAACAAAAATAGCAACAGTTTCTGTGACTTTGCTCCAGATGACCTGCCAAACGCCGTCAATCGAGGAGAAAGTGTTTCTAAAGATCCGGCGTTTCTCTCCAACCAAACTTGCCACCAAATGAAGAGAAAGCCTAACTGCCAGCCAGTTCGGAGAGCTAAGGAATTGAACCTGCCCCTTTTCCATTTTTCCCAAATATTGGTACGGTTGAAAACACCATTAGCCTGGAGTTTAAATTGAGAGAACCAGCGTTCCCAAATCTGATGAGTAAAAGGGCACTCAAAAAACAAATGATCTGCAGTTTCCTCATGTTGGAGGCATAAAGCACATTGAGAGGGGCCATTGAAACCCCTACATCTGAGATTGTCAAAGGTGAGAAGACCATTATGCATAAGTTGCCAAGCGAAGAAATTCACTTTCGGCCAACCCTTTGAATGCCAAATCCTTCTCCAATGCTGAACCGGAAAAGAGTGTGGGGGAGGCTCAGGGAGGATCTCTTCATATCCAGCCTTAACTGAGTAGACCCCAAGGCTTCCATAGCCCCAGGCTAATTCATCTTCCTCATCCTTCCCCGTGAGGAACCTTTCTGATAAGATTTTTTGCAGGATGGGCGCCAACTCCGGAGAGACAGTAATTGGCCACTCCTCCCACCGCTTAAACTTTTTAAATTTATACCCCCCCAATTGACTGGTAAGAAGATAATTATCAATATGGATCTAGCCCTGGGCTTCTAAGGTGATCATGATTGGTTGTATCTCAGGGAACATGACAATAATGGGCGGATGTTGGTCCCAAGAGTCAGTCCAGAAACGAGCCTTGTCTCCTCTCCCCACTTTCCAAAATAATTGATCTTTGATAATCTGGGACCCAAGCTTGAGAGTCTGCCACACTAAGGATCCAGTACCTTCCAAGGGAAAGCGACCCACCTCATTGGGATGAACATGTCCCAAATATTTACTGGAAAGAATTCTGCTGAAGAGGGAGGATGGCTGAGAAATCCACCTCCAATACAGTTTTCCAGCCAAAGCTCTGTTATTAAGCATAGAACTTCTCAAGCCCAGCCCTCCTTTGTCCTTAGGCTGGGTAACTTTGTCCCACCCAACCAAGGCCCATTTTTTCTTCCCTTTTGTGCCTTCCCATAAAAATCTTCTAGCCATTTTGTCCAGCTCTTTCCAGATGGTATGAGGGGCAGCCAGTATTGAGAATTTATAGATCGACAAAGCCTGTATAACTGACTTCAGGAAGGTTAATCTACCCCCGTAGCTTAGCCATTTATGGGCCCAATGATTCATTCTGTCTTTGATGCCTGCTAACAGATTCTTCCAGATGTCAATTTTTAACTTTTTGAAATGAAGGGGAACGCCCAGGTAAACAATTGGAAGAGAAGTCCTTGTGAAGCCCAGGATCTCAACAACACGCTCCTGTAGCCGTTGGTCAAGATTGAAAAAGACCACTTTGGACTTCCTGACATTTAGAACCTGATTTGAAGCCCTTAGGTAGAAATTCAAAGTATCTCTGATTCCTCTAGCTTCCCGAAGAGTGGCCGCACCAACCAGGCCAGTATCGTCCACAAATTGCAAGTGAGTCAGAGTTTCCTCCCCAACCTTGATACCAGAAAGCAGACCTTGTTGCCTTCTCCTCAGAAACAGTCTGCCCAAACCTTCAGCCAAGAGAAGGAAGAGATAGGGAGAACAAGGGTCTCCCTGGCGGAGACCACGTGTGGCACCGAAAGGATGCGAGGGAAGGCCCTTGATGAGAACAGAAAAAGAGGGAGAAGAAACACAACTCAAAACCCAATCAATCCATTCCTGAGAAAAGCCAAAGGCAGCCATCATTTTTGACAAGAAGCACCACTCCACCCGGTCATAAGCCTTGGAAATATCCAGTTTAATGAACATTCCTTTGTTGCTCGAAGTTTGCATTGAATGGATGGCCTCCTGGGCCAAAACCACCCCATCCAAGATTTGTCTTCCCTCAACAAAGCCCCCCTGTTCAGGAGAAATGATGTTGTGAAGAAGGGGTTTAAGCCTCTCAGCCATTATCTTAGTGATGATTTTGTAGATCACATTGCATAAAGCAATAGGCCTGAAATCAGAGATATGAGTCCCCGCTTCCCCTTTTGGAATTAAAGCAATGAAGGTGTGATTGATCGCCCTGAGCATTCTTCGATTGGATCTGGATTCCTCAGTAACAGCCAGAACATCCTCCTCCAAGGTGTCCCAGAAAGCCTAAAAAAATTCAATAGGAAAGCCATCTGGACCAGGAGATTTTCCAGTACTCATACCAAAGACCACATTTCTCAGTTCATCCCTTTCAATGGGTCTAAGCAGGGCCTGATTGTCCTCTTCAGAGATAATAGGAGGAATAACATTAAGAACTTCGTTCTGAGCCTCAACATCTTGCTGCATACTTTCCTTAAAAAGTTTAGAAAAGTAATCGATAGCATGGGAATGCATGCCAGGAAGAGTATCGAAGACATTTCCATGTTCATCTTTGAGAACTTCCATATTGTTCATCTGTCTCCTAGCACAAGCTGACCAATGAAAAAATTTGCTATTTCTGTCCCCATTTAATAACCAAGTATTTCTAGCCCTCTGTTTCCAGTATATCTCCTCTTGGTTTCAATGTCCTCAACCGCTTTACGCGGTTCATCATCTTCAAATTTGAGTTGCTTAGTAATTGATCCTTCCCTAAAAAGTTTTTGAACCTCCTCCCATCTAGCCACAAAGGGGGCCCTTTGGGACTGGAAATCCGACTTGTTTCCTTTCCTCCACTGTTTCAATTGAATTTTGACAAATTGAAGCTGTTTATGAAATTTGAACATTGCTGTCCCAAAAGGTGGATGGCCTTCTGTCCACCATTGAGTAATTTTCTGTCGAAGGTCCTCCTTTTGTAACCAAAAATTCTCAAATTTAAAAGGCCTATGGTGCTGCCCACTCGAAGTCCCTCCCTCAAGCAAAATGGGAAAATGATCCGAAATAGGGCCCTCCAAAATCTGGAACTTAAAATTCCATTTTACAAAAGCCTCCTCCGAGACCAAAAAGCGATCTAACTTGACCTTCCTGCTATGTGGCTCCTTTCTCTTGTTTGTCCAAGTGAAAAAAACACTAGGGCCTTGAACGTCCACTAAATTAAAGGCCTGAACTTGGGCAATCAGAAGCCGGTCCCTTGGATCCAAAACAGGGGTGCCCCCTTCCTGGTACCGAACAGATAATTTTGCATTAAAATCCCCTGCAATAATCCAGTCATAACACTCCCTGTCTGCTCTCATGTTGTGAACAGCGTCCCATTGGAGCCTTTGGCCATCAAGATCTTGGGCCCCATAAAAGTTGGTGATTAGGACCTGCTCAGAATTGAAGTTATTTCTGAAGAGAGAAGTAAGTACACCCCTGCAAGCTATATGTTCTAAAGCAGTCCAGACCAGAGGGTTCCAAAGGGTAACAATTCCACCTGAAGCTCCTTGGGCAGCCACGTCCATATACCCAGCTCCCCGCCAGATTTTAGTAGCAATTTTACTCATAATATCTAAAGACATTTTGGTCTCCTGAAGAAAAAAGTCTGTTTTACGGTTTTCTAAGAGTCTTTGAACAGCAGATTGATGGGTTCTACTGTTTAAACCCCTAACATTCCAAGATTGAATAATAATTTAAAACCTTGAGAGCAGTAAGAATCAATGGTTCTCACCAATCCTCCATTGATTAGCTTATCTCCTTGCGCTGTTAGTAGTTCCTTATTGGATTTTCTTCCCGCTCCTTGAGAGTTATTGTTTCTAGATATCTTTTCCACCTGGGTAATCCCTAAAGTAGGCCTTTCTCTATTTTTATCTGCATTTCCCATGGTGACATCTTTGATAGCCGACTGTGCTAGGGAGTGTATAACCAATGCCCCTGGATTCTCTGACTGTAGGTTCTCAGCTGGCACAGTCACCTGTTCTACTACAGGAGTGAAGGAAGGAGAAACAAGAGGTGGAGTGTTGACATTATCACCATTCCCAACCACTCCCTCCATAGATTGGTCCTCTTGATCCACTAATGACTTAAAAATTTCATACCGATTGTTTGGATTGAGCTGTACCTGCTCCTTGCCATTTTTCTTTTTGTTTCTCTTTCGTTTCACCTGTTCAAAGCCATCCTGCTGAGCATCAGGACCTGGAGAATTGCTAGAGGGTTCATTGATCGGACTGGACTTACCCTCTCTAGGGCGGTTTGACATTCCGCTCGGAGCCTCCATTTTTGTGCTCACTACGTTTGGGCAGAACCTTGCCAAATGTCCATGCTTATGGCATACTCGGCACCTGAAAGGTAGGGCCTCATAGTCTAGCTGCTGGATCCAGGGTACTCCTGCAAGCTCAAGTTCCACCTCAGCTGGTAGAGGCTGACTAATGTCCATATCTACACATATTCTAGCAAAGACATCAGTATTACCCTCTATGGTATCTTTGGAGACTCCCAAAAATCTGCCTAGGGAATTACCTATTAGTTCCAACACCTGCTCACCCCAAAACTCCATCGGGAGAGCGTACAGCCGGATCCAGACCGGGACAGCCATGGGTTCGATGCGGGGGTCGAAACCCACTCTCCAGGGTTGGACAAATAACCCTGCTGGTCCGTGGTTTCTCTTTTCTGATTCAAATGCTCTATTTCTATCTGCTAAAGAAGAGAAACTTATGATGAAATACCCATTGCTTATAGGCCATAAAGAGTACTCACCGTGTGGCTCCCAGTTCTGGCGAACCCAGGTATGCAGAAAATTCAGTGTGGGCTGGATGCCCATGAATTTGCAGATCAAGTCGTGATTAGCTCGGTAGACGATTGTATCTTCGACCAGCATTGGTTCTATTACAATCTTAGGCCTGGAAGTGGATTGCGGGAGGCATCCATTAACGCGGTGAGCATTTGGGCCATTGGCAACATTCTTGAGTATCATTTGAAAAGCATTCCGCTGAGCTCCATCAGTGGAAGGCGAGGGATTATCCTTCAACTTCTCAGCATATGAAGTCTTTCTCCCAGCAGGAGAAACTGGAGGAGACCCCATCGGGCCCTCCCGGGACCACAAATGAACCTTCAGACGAAATCAAAATCAACCCCCCAATGCCCCAGGCAAGATCTTCGGGCCAGAATCCCTCGAGCAACACCAGACGCCGCCACAGAAATTTTCCCACCAAATCGCCAGATCCCCAAGGTCCAAAAATCACCTATTCGGCTTGCCATAGTTAAAACTAGTTATTTTGGAATTGTCACTTCCTCGTCCTTGATTTCAACTTCATCCTAGATTTCCTCCTTGATTTTGGTTTCCGCCTCTGTTCTTATTGCCTCCTTTATTGGAGTTGCCTCCTCTATAGTTTCCTCTACCTCTACCTCTTCTCTGGCCTCTACCTTGACCTCTTCCACGTCCTATTCCAGTATTTTTATTGGATGTGAAGGCTTTATCATCGCCTTCATAGCTAGTTGAAGGAGATTCTTGTAATATCTCTTCATGAGACATTAACGACCTGATTAATGCATCAAATGTTAAACTAGAAAGATATTTTGACTCTTCTATAATTATGGCTATGTGATTCCATCTTTGTGGAAGTGTTCGCAACACTTTCCTTACAATTGTTTTAGTCTTAATTTCCTCGCCAAGAGTAACTATTTTATCTACAACTGCCTTGACTCTGACAGAGTAGTCACCTATTTTTTCTTCTTTCATTTTGAGATTTTCAAAATATCATTTCATAGTTGAAGCCTCACTTGCTTCACTTGAACGCTTCCCTGGAATCCATATTTCAAAGATTTCCATGCAGCTTGTACAGTTGTACAAGTGATGCTACTAGGGAATATACTCTTCTCCAATGCTGCTTGGAGATGATAAATAGCAGAAGAGTTGCTATTTTGTCCTTATTTTCTTGTTTTCTTATCTACGACACTTAATGTTGCCCAGTCTGAGGGTTATGTGTAACCCTCTTCTACTATGTCCCACAAACCTTTCCCTATGAGTAAGGTCTTCATTTTGATAGACCAATACTCGTAGTAATATCCATTGAATTCTAGAATTGGTAGATTTTTATGTGAGGTCATAGTTGCTATAAACTAAAACACTCTCTTTATTTCTCGGTTACAATAAAGCACTTTGCTTTTAGAAGGAAGAAAGAAGAAGAAAGAAGAGCTTACAAATTTAAGTCAAATCTGACTTGATTCACTATTTCATTGATTACTTGTTCCTCTTGTTGTGGCGCTACTATTTATTGATTCACGAAATTGTCTGCTAAAGTTGGCGCTACTATTTATTGATTCACGAAATTGTTCTTCGTCGTCACTGATCAATATTATCTCAGGTAATTCTGGTTCCAGAATTTCCATTGAATTATTGTAATGAGTATATTCTGATTCTTGTGGTGCAACTTGTACGAATTTAAATTGCTCAAATCTACTCCCAAAAGAGTTATCTTTAGAGTCTGCCTCGTACCCTGAGTCTGGATGCCTCTGGTGTGCTATTACTATGTTATGCAAGTGACTAAACACATTATGTAGCCCATAAGCTCTCACTTTTTCATCAAAAATTTTGGCATTTTCTCTCACCAAAAGTGCACATAGGGCATGATAACAACCACTTGGTCTTATCATCAATGCCTCTTTACAAATTTCAGTTTGGTCTTTTGTCTCTCTTACAAGGAAAAAATACTAAGCCTCTCAGGCTTGTTATAGAAAAAAGGAAAAAAAATCCAGTTTTTATAGCCTTCTAGGCTATCACAACATATTTTTCCACTACAATTTTTGATTCCTCAAATCAGGTGTAAAGCTCATTCTTTTACAATCAATTGCCTCTTAGGCAATGTTTTTCCAAAAAAAATTATATACTTTTCTGTCTATTATAATTTTAAAAGTTATTATAATAATAAGTTAAATATTAATAAAAAATATTGGTTTTCTTTAAAAAACTTAAAAAAAACAATATAATTTAATATTATTAATAAACTTTATTATAAAACTTTAAAAATTATAAAAAATAAAAACCTTTTTTTTTTAATTTTAATGCCAATTTCTTATGCGACCTTCGAAGACCTTTACCATATGCCAATAATAAAAAAAACTTTGTCGTTGGGTTTCAAACCCATGACCTCCCCCATGCAACAATCGACCCTTTACCACTCGTGCTACAAGCCACTTTTTGCTGTAAACTCCTTCACATTTATTTAAACACGAGGGCGACATGATTTAATTAAAAAAAATTTAAAACCTATTATCCCACATGCATTGGGATTTCAATGCAGAGGGTGTTTAAAACAATGGGTGCATGGTAGATAGTTTGATTTCCTTCGAGCAATAGGACCTTACCATTTTGCTCTCTTTGGGCGAATCGCCTTTTGCCACATCACCTTCTCCTTGCTTTTTTGCTTGCCATGTCAATATTTCCTTGCTGTCTGCTCACCACGTCAACTCTCCTTGTTGTGTGTCTGCCACATCACCACCTAGTCAATGTTCCACCATGTCATCACCTAGTGAGCACTCCTTGATCTACATACCATCTGTGTTAGCTATGCCACATCACCATTCGATCAGCCTCAGTCCACTCTACCATGTCAACCCTGTTGATTGCCACATGTTCGATCTACTGCTACTGGTCTATGGGCCTCACTTCATCTTTAGTAGTCCACCTTGAGAGTTGTGCCTTCACATATCCTCGGGTTTCATTCTAGCTTGCTCACTTGGCTTCAGGATCCACACCCTATGGGACTCCTCAAAAATCATGCCTATCCTCGGTGCTCCTCCTACGCTCCTATGGGCCTCCTCAATAATAGTTCCTAGCCTTGAAAACCTAGACACTCCTATGCTCCAATACCATATATTGAAAGTCAAATCTTCAATATTCAAATTAGATAAATAATTCGAGTTACAAACATTATATAGTGTTTACAATGTAGTTGGAGAGATATTAGGAAGAGAAGAAATAGGGAGGAATAGAAAAAAGGAATTAGAAGTCTAATGCTCCTACCGTCCACCAATCTATCTACCGCCCAATCATGTTGACTAGGATGTCGTCCAATGGGGGCAAAAAGGTAAGGTCAAAATAAAAGTTGACAAATTTTTTACCATTTAACTTTCGACATCCACATTGTCAATTGGCAAGGCCATGGCTTAGGATTGCATGAACAGGGAGTGCATCAACCTATCGATGTTCCATATCAAGAGGTGCATGACCGTTTAGGATTAGGCTACCACCCATTACCTACCATCTCTTCTTTTGAACAAGCCTTCCAAAGGCTTACTCTCAATTCAAGAGAAGAAGCCATCCATCCCGATTCTGATATCTATGAATAATTCAAGCTTATGTCAATTATTTCGGATGAATCTGAAGAAGAACCAGAGCCCATAATTTCCCATTCCGAACAAGATGAGTTTTATCTCAACATATTCCCCATTCATGAGCCCATATTTCACTTGCTTCTTCCAAAAGAGTGAGTAGCCCCTACCGGTGAACCACCACCTCCATTCCATTAAGCCATTTTATAAGCCAACTTGTAACATATGTACATAACTCAAAATAGTAGTTTCCACCACTACAAAAAAAAAATCAAAAATCAAAAACATGTTTGCTTTCTTTGCATTACATATGTGAATATATCATTTATTAAAACATGTTTTGTGTTGCTTGTTGTTGTTCAGCTTAACCAAGACCCTAGCACCGATTCATAGGTTCCATCCATTCCATCCAACCTTAGCCACTTTTCCCATAAGTCAACATGAATCTTGTTGATTTATTCACACCACTCCGTAATCCATATGATTCAGTTAAGCCAATTCCAATTGACATAAGCCTTATTGATATGGACCAGATTTCCTTACCTCCAACATTTGCCAAATTTTTCTTGTTTGAGGAATTTTTAAGGGCTTCCTCCAACTACATTCTTCCATCCCCTTCGCCTTCACCTTCACCTTCACCCTCACCTTCAGATCCTGAGGTTTTCCAAGTAGAAATAGATGAGGATAAGCCATAAGAGTTTGATGACATCTTAGATGATATTCATCTGATCCCTGCACCCCATCATCTTGAGGAAGGTTCCCGCATGTCTATTGAAGATACTATTGATGCGGACCTTAGTTTAGATAAATACAATCCCCAAATTTTCAAGCTTGGCAAAAATTTATCACCCGACGAACAAGAGCAATTTATTGCTCTCCTCAAGAGGAAAAAGGGTATATTTGCATGGTCCTATAAGGACATGCCTGGTCTTGACCCTATTTTGGTTGTCTATAATCTCACCTTACAGCCTGATGCTAAGCCTATGAAACAAAAACTTAGGAGAATGCATCCTATCGTGGACCTCTTGGTAAAAATATAGCTTCAAAAACTCTTAGATGTGAACTTCATAGTTCCTATCAACTATCTAGAGTGGCTTTCAAACATGTTACCCATTCGTAAGCCTAACAGGATGATACATGTATGCACTGAATTTTGATATCTCAACAAAGCATGTCCTAAGGATGACTTCCATCTTCCAAACATTGATACTCTTGTCGATACCTGTGTTGGCCATGAAATGCTTTCACTCATGGATGGTTTTTCAAGATACAACCAGATTCAAATAAATAATGACCAACACAAAAAAAAATTGACTACACCTTGGGGAAATTTTTGTTACAAGGTAATGCCTTTTGGCCTCAAAAATGCAGGTGCAACTTATCAACTTGCCATGACATACATTTTCCATGACAAATGCATAAGATTATCGAAGACTATGTGGATGATATCTTGGCTAAATCCAAAACTTGATAAGAACATATTGGTGTATTGGAGAAAGTTTTTGACCAACTCCTAGAGCATAATGTAAGGTTTAATCCCAAGAAATGTGTCTTTGGTGTTACTTCAGGCAAACTTCTAGGATCCATTGTCTCCAAAAGAAGTATTGAGGTGGACCCTAACAAGGTCAAGGTCATATTAGAGATGCCTCCCCAAACTAATTTAAAGGAATTGCATATTTTACATGGAAATATTCAATCAATTCATCATTTATTGCACAAATTTCTAACAAATGTAGGACATTCAATCGCCTACTACAAAAGGGGGTGCCATTATCTTGGACGAATGAATATCAGAAATCCTTCGATGACATTAAGCAATACCTAGATTCTCCACCAGTATTAGCTCCTCCTCATCCGGGGGTCCCATTTTATATTTATATCTTAGTAACAGACTTTGTGTTAGGGACAATGCTTGCACAAAAGAATGGACAAAAGTGAGAGCAAATTGTTTACTACATTAGTCGAACATTGGTAAACTATGAGACTAAATACGCTTATGTAGAAAAATTATGCTTAGAGGTGGTTTTTTCCACTAAGAAACTTCGACATTACATGCTTAGCCATACAAATTATGTCATAGATATAGAAAACCCTCTATGTTATATGATGGTAATTGTATCGAGGCTAATGTGTATGACCCTAGGAAGTAATGCACCTAATCTACTTACAGCATAATATCAAGCGAAAGAATCATAAATGCGTAAAGAACACATAAGTAACAAAATAAATATATTTATTTTATTAATTCATTTGAAACTTTGGTTACATATTGGTCCCTCTTAGGGATACCTATTTCTTGATACAATGATTACAAATGGAAGTAACCCCAAAAAGGGGATGGTGCACTCCGCAGGCCTCTCGGGCTCACACACAAATTTTTTCAAGGGCTTACTGATGCCTTCTTCTCACTTGCTCAAAGGGATCTAATGTCATAGATACTTTGAAATAGTCCAAGAACCTATAATCTTCTTACAAGAAACAATAGAGAATAATCAGTGGCATATGTGGCCTCTCGTGATGAGGCTCCTTTTTAAGATCTGTAAGGAATGATGTAAAAGTATAATGATATAAAGATAAACAAAAGTGCATAAATAACTTAGAAAGTATTGTGCAAATATAATTAAAGGATATATCTATGCTAATATTAACTGATAAAGCAATAACAATGATAAATCTATGCTAAAACTTAGGAAATGGTGTCTTAAACCCTAGGTTGTTCCTACAAGCCGCTGTCAAGGACAACGACTATGAAATAAAACCTTCTTTCTTGCAAACCAGGGGTGGAAACACTCAATCCTTCATTAAAATTGATGTTCAAGGGTCACATTCTTGTACAGAGATGTATTGGCAATGAAACTTGTGTGTAACTGAATGCTTTATCGGTGCGTTGTCGTTGCTCAATCGAATAATACTTCATTACTCCTCAAGGGGATATGAAATTGCTCTCCAATTTGTTAGGGCTCCACTGCATAAAAACTCTAATTCTTCAAATATTTTCTTGTTCTTGGGAGGATGCATATGTAGCCTTCTCATATCTAGATCTAGATCCAAATATTGGCTTCCTGGAGAAGCCAAGATCCAAAACTGCATGTAACTCAACGTTAGAGGGGAAGGCTCAATCATAGATTTGCATGGAAGGGGCAGTCATGAGGAGCTCTGGGAGATCCAAGCCAAAAACCCCTCACAAATAATGCAAGTGCAATCACTATCTATGATTTGGGCCCTCATTCATGGCCAACCTATGTTTTAGTGCTAGTCGTTATCTAGAGCAGCGGCTAGCTGTGACCGCTCTCAGCTTTAGTGACCTATGTTGGTGATCGCTCTGGTCGATAGCGGTCTAGCCTGAATGGGCTAGAACTACCCATTTTTAGTGGTTAGGACCACTTCTAGATCTTGGGAAGGCCCAAGATCAATCATATGGTCTTTTATATGTGCCCATATGAGTAGTCTCCTAAACATGGCATGTTTTATGTATCTACAAATACCCCTTTTTGGAATGCATTATGGGAAAACACAGTGCTGAGCAAAAATAGATCAGCTAGGGCCACATTGTAGGGTGTGTGATGATAATTGATATGATCAACATTAGATGCCCTAGCCATGAGAAATGTGTGCATATTAGAATCATTGCTTCCAATGGGATGGAAGGCTTAAATTTGGTGCTTTGGCACTTTCAGGTATAATCGAGTAGGACTGATAGATGGAGTGACAAAGGCTTATCTCATCATATTTGCTTTTTTCCCCAAAAAAGGGTAAGCTTATGATAGTTGTTGGCAATGATTCATGGGACGAATGCAATTTGACATAATCGAGTGATCCTTTGTTGATTTTGATTTTTATTATTGATATTATGACTACCACCTCAAGCGATGAGTCGATGAGGGAAGGACAATGAATAAAGCGATAAATCACTTGACCAAGATTATTGATTTGGACTCCCTAAGAGGGTTGCTTTGTTGTTATATAGCAGGTCCCATTTTAGGCATGATTCCAACCATTTATGTTAATTGCATATCTCCATCCCTTGGAGTGATATGGCCTCAATGGCCTTCTTAGGGAATCAATATGGTAACAAATACCTTTAATCTTGTGTTGAATCACCATGTTCGATGATCTACTATAGATGTCATAGAAAAGTTGAAATGAATACCTCATTCTCACGGGGCAGTTCGGCTGCCATGGCCTTCTTTGGGATTGAAGTGAAGCATCTCAATTCAAAAATGACTAATTTACCCCAAATGGCCTTATGGTAATTTACTCATATTTCTAGATTGCATGGAGCACAAGTCACTGCAACCGCCAAGTACATAGAGTAAATAACTGGATATGAGGCGCATTTGAGATTTTGTTGTTGTCTGGTTTTTTTGTTAATTTAAATTTTATATTGTTTTTCAATTTTGCTTTATTTTTTTTGGATATTTTGCAATTTTTGATGATTTTGAACTGGTAGATATGTCTAATTGTCCATTTTGAGACCTCTCATGGTGAGAAATCTAATGCATTTTGTAGATTAAAAATACACGCCAAACAAAAATAAATAAAATCACAATGACAGAGTACAGAATAGTTGCACAAAACAAACGATTTCTATTAATCGATGGAGTTTAAAAACTCCTTTTTGAATACAACCGGGCCTGTAACCCTTTATTTGTGATACACAGTTACAAGTTATGCTAGGGTTCTCCGAAACCCTAGCTGGCACAAATGGTGGCGCTTCCGAAGAATGTATCTTCAATCCCAACAGAGTGAGTGGGCTTTGTTGTATCCCTTGCTTGGACCACTCCAGCTTAATCAGCTGCCATCAATAAACCGGATCTGCTGTCAAAAACCTGCACACATTAACACTATCAAGGAGTTAGAAATTAATAAGAGGGCTCCACTGTGTGAGCCCTCGAAAACAATCTAAAACCCTAGAAAAATGAAATGCAGGAATTCAATAACAGATCAATAAAAGAAAAGAAGTTACTTGCTTTAAACTAATTTATACCTGTTCTCTGTTAACGCAGCTAGACCAGGCGACACCTGGAAGTAATGTTGTTGTCAGAATAGGCTGCGGAAGGCGCCCTGGTGCACTCGCTGAACGCCCGCGTGCTTCTGGATTAAGGTTTCAGACGCCGGTCTGAGTCTGTGGCTGTAGGTAAACGCCCGCGGGCACTTGGTAAACGCCCGTGGGCACTTGGTAAACGCCCGTGGGCACTTGGTAAAGGGGTAAACGCCCGCGGGCACTTGCGACAAGAATGGGGGATTCTGCAGAATGCTGTAGAAGAGATGGCGGCGAAAGCGACGACGGAAGCGGCGATGGATGCGGCGAAAGGGTAGCAGAAGAGAGATAGAGGAGATAGCAGTAGAAGAATTAGAATCAGAGATAGCGAAGAGATAGAAGTAGCAAAAGACATAGGGTTTGAGCCATCAAGGTGACTCAATTTATAATCTACTCTTAGGGCACACTTTAGGGTTTTAACGACACTTTGAACGTGTGGCTAAGATTAAAGTGGATCCAAGGGTAGAGAATAAATCTAGGTTGTGAAATGGATTAAGATGGATGGACGGATGAGATTAAATGAAGGATGGACGGCTCGGATTAAATCACTTAAACTATTATTTAAATATATATATTAAAATATTAAAATATATATATAAATATTAATTTAAATAAATTTGGGGATGAAAAATGGCGGGAAAGGTGAAATTGGGCCAAATAATGGCGGGAAAGTGTGGATTTGGGCCAAATAATGGCGGGAAGGTGGATGACCGACACGTGGCTGACAGGAAGGTATAGATGACTTGCAAGTGGCTGGATTTTGGTGTCTACAGATGCCCTTTTTGAGCTGCTTTGTGTGAAGACACAATGCAGCACAAAAACTTAGGACACCCGAAAAGTCGGATCGGACGCAACTCTCTCTCAAGACTAAAGCACAACTTTGAAGACCAAAGAATAAAAGAATATTTAAAATTTATCAGCTTACCCCCTCAATTGGCGAGCGAGAATGGTTCTCACGAGCCAATTGGAAGAAATTCGGAAGAAAATGAACCGTTTTTGCCCCAACGGTGAAAAAGGGGTTGGTGTATGAACCATCTGTTTATGTCCCAATAGAAAAGGGGTTGGTGTACAAACCAGAAAATAATATGATTGAAGACGATATGAGTGATGTGAAAGATGAACCGTTTTCTGCCCCAACGGTTAGAAAGGGATTTTTGCCAAATTTTAAATTCCATGATCATGTAAGATGAATTCTACTATTAGGAAAGTTAAAAATTGATAACGGATGCCCCAACTCCTGTGGGTGAATCCATACTTTTGATGAAATTGCCTTGTTGGCGCCATTGATATGCAGAGATGCAATATGAAAGAGTCCGGAACTTCAGAGATGCTCCTAGTGACTTTATGGATAATTCCTCGGGTCGGAACCAATCAACCTAGGTAGCCTTAATCTCTAGCAAGACTCAAAATAATGATGATATTGAAGATTGTCCACGTTTAAGGCCCCATGAACTAGGCCATCAATGACAACTCGTTGAGCAAATTAATCTTGGTATGAGGTCACTTGAAAAGTAGGATACCCAAAATTGATTTCCAATTTTCAAACAGTGAAATAATTGATGATGATAAATGGTAAGTGTCCTTATGGTGGTTTAATCCTCTTACCGAATTGCATGGATGCAAATCGCTGCAATCGCCAAGGTGATAGAATATACCACTAGATACGAGGTTTACTTTAATTTAATTTGGCAAAAATATGCATGATGAAAGAAGAATGAATGAAATTGACGATAGATCAGAAGAATTGATGAATGTTGTTAATTTTGTGAAGGTTTTGAATGTTTTTAACCCAATTTGTAAATCAATGATGAATGATGCGCTTTTTGAGCAAAATGACAAAATTTGTTTCCAAAACTGTTGTAACCTTCACAAAATGTTTTATTATGATAAGAAGAATGGATGGATGCAATTTGATGAAATTTGGAGGAGGTAAGCTTCAATTTTGTAAGTTTTGTTCTTTTATTCAATACTGACACCAAACGCCGGTATGCATTTGGAGGTGGCAGAAACGCCCGTCGGTGTTTGAATGCATCATGAAATGCCCCACTGCGTCTGAATGCGCCATGAAATGCCCCACTACATTTCAGGGCGCCAAAACCAGCTATTTAAACAGTTTCAGCGAGAATTTCGCTCATTTGTGCGTTCGAGCTTGAGAGAAGTGCGTCTGAGGGAGTGGAATGAAGTGAAGTGAAGTGAAAGGTTGTGTGGGAGAGTGAAGCACGCGGGAGCTATGGCGGAGATGGGAGCGGACGCGCCAGTGCAGCCAGCTGAGGTATTTGTTTATTTAAGCAAGTACTTTTATTTGTTTTTTTTTTTTTTTTTTTGAAAAAAATTTGTAACCAATTTTTGTTTTGTTGTTTTGCAGCTTAGGGTGTTAGAGGCACGACACCGATTCTCCCCTATCATTCCGGGGATGAGGAGGTCATTGTCCCAAGACCGGGAGATATTGGAGGCAAGGGACTAGCGGAGGCAGCCCGTTGGAGGTAGTGATCTAGCAGGTCCTACTAGGTCTCGGAGGGGTCCTCTTTTGATGGTTAGCTTAGTGCTTAGATGCACTCTTTATGAGCCTTGGTGCTCTATTGTATATTGTAGCCTTTTGGCATTCACTGTACGTTTGACCTTTATACATATATATATATACATGGCTTTTATTTATTTAGTGTTTTACTCTCTTTTGTGTGAATGCCTATGTTTTTGTGATGCATGTTTTTATATGTTTTAATGTTTTTGATGCATATGTGATGGAATGGAATGCAAACTTATAGATGATTAATGCGAGACTAAGTAAATGAAATATGCACTAAGAAGCACTCATACTTTTAGATAGTTAGATTTAGCCAACTGTTATCATAATTGTTTAATCAGGGGCACCGAACTTGGTGGCTTGTGAATGGATGACGTATGGAATGACATGAATATGGAAGAAGATATGGAGGTTGATATGGAAGAAAATATGGAGGAAGACTGTTTTACAAAGACTCAAACATGCTAGTGGTATCAAACAAACTTACTAATACTGCCTAATTCAACTAGGACCAAATGTGTGTGCATGCGAGTTCATTAACCAAATCAGAAGCATGGTAGTGACTCTAGGCAATCAAAAACCTGTGTGTGTGCAAGTGTGTTCATTAACCTCATCTTGCATAAATTAGGTAACCCTGTTATGGAGAAGACCCCGAAGCTAGTTTGTCCGTATGAGCATTCAGAGGTCTCTTTTTGAGGAGAGACATGTCGCCACGCAATGAGTATACTCCACTTCCAGTCAAGCGTCTATAGCCCCGGTGAAGGTTAACTCCATAGTCCATGTTGTTTTTGACCTTTGTAAGCCTTGGGGATGACTACCTATCCGTCAGACTAGACAAGTAGTACGATCCTTACAACTTATTTGGGATCAGTGGTGTGTGAAAAATGTTCATTTCCTTAGAGCTTTGGGGAATCGGATTCTCAACCGAAGTATGATGAGAATTTTACCCTATCCTTACTACTCTGTTTATATTTATATTTTGTGATTGCTTGTGATAGTGGTAAGAACCACTGTTTTATGGACTATGTTTGCATGATAGGACAAACGAGGATTACCCTTTTCACTTCAAGGCACAACCCAAGGATGGTGTTATCTCTCTTTGACACAAGATGTTTTTAAGATGTGAAAATGTGATAGGTTCAAGACCGCTTTTGAAATCATTTCCCAATACTCAAGATTTTATTTAGTGTAATTTGTGATATGGCCCTAGAGAACTTTGACATGCATTTCGAAGTTTGCTTAAAACACTAGAAATGGTCGAGTGACTCGAAAACATTTTGGCAATGTAAATATGTGCAAATGGAAAATGGGTGTACGAATGACAATTCGGTTTGATGGATTTTATGAAGGTGCCCCTGATTAAGGCAACATGACTTTTGCTTGACCAAATTTTATATCCAAAAGATAGAATGGTCTCTAACATGATATGCAACTATGGCTGAAAATGAAATGTTATGGTTTTCAATGAGATGTATGCACATGAAATGCAATGTTTTTGAATGAGATGTATGCAACTAACAATGAAATGCAAATTCTTTTTATTTTATTTGTTTTTTTTTTTTTTTGTACAAGCCATGTATATATGTACATATAAAATTCAAACTATGCGTAGAATGCCCTCAAGTGTATAACATTAAGTGGTTCGGGTTCTTCCTCTCCCTCTAAACTCGGCAAGTCTATAAGTTCCATTACCCACTCTTTCAGGGACCATATATGGACCTAACCAATTAGCCGCGAATTTATCTCGAAGATGCGGCAATGCATTGGTGTTTTGTTGATTCTCTTTAAGGACAAGATCCCCTACTTGAAATTCTCTTAGATGAACTTTGGCATTGTAAGCACGTTTCAATCGGTCTTGATAAACTCGCAAATGCTCTAAAGCATTGATTCGTTTTTCATCTATGAGTGTGAGTTGATCAAGACGTGCTTGTCTAGAAGTATCATCATCGATAAATTCCTGCAAAGAAATTCGCAAGGAAGGGATCTCGAGCTCAAGAGGCATGATTGCTTCAGCTCCATAGACCAAAGAAAATGGCGTTGCCCCAATGGGAGTTCTGGATGCTTGTTCCGTAAGCCCATAATGCCAAGGGGATTTGTGTATGCCAATCTTTATGATTTTCTTTAACAAGTTTCTTAAGAATAGCAATTATGGTCTTATTGGAAGCTTCAGCTTGTCCATTGGCTTGTGGGTAGTAAGGAGTTGAGAAACTATGTTGGATATTATACTTTTCGCAAAGAGCTCGAACATCCTTATTCTTAAAAGACTTGCCGTTATCAGAAATGATTTTAGAGGGAATACCAAAACGACAAATGATATGGTGAAGTATAAACTCCACAATTCTAGGACCTGTCGTATTGGTTAGAGGAATAGCTTCAACCCACTTTGTGAAGTATTCAGTGGGTTGTAATGATGAAAGTATGTTGTCCTGAAGAGGCAGGTGAAATCTTGCCAATTAAATCGAGACCCCATTGTGAGAAGGGCCAAAGGCTTTGGATGGGCTGTAAAGCTTGTGATGGTATATGGATTAAATTAGCGTGTTCTTGACACTTTTTACATTGTTTAACATATTTGCAACAATCTTGTTCCATAGTGGGCCAATAATACCCCATACGTAAAATACGCTTCGCAATGGCCATTCCACTAAAATGACCACCACAAGTACCATCATGGGCTTCAAGCAATAGCTCTATGTGTTTCACCTCGCTTCTAGACAACGGAGGAGTACTCCATCATATCCACGTTTATACAACACATCCCCCAAAAGAACAAAACGAGCTGCCTTTTGCTTAAAGCAACGACGGGCAGTTCGAGACAAATCAGGTGGAAGTGTTCCAAACTTGAGGAAGGCTACTATCTCACTAGACCAAGGCTCATATGGATCCGAATGGATAAAGCAAACATCTTTTTCATCTTTAGACTCAAGCACGGACAATTGCAGACTTAGAGATTGTGGAAATGATTAGGGGCTGTACCTCTCCAAGGGAGTCCTTTGGAATCAATGATCCAAGAGAGGCCATGGCATCCGCAAATCTATTAGTCGAACGAGGCAAACTAGTGATCTCATACCAATCAAACTTAGAGAGCAACTTCATTGCTACATCATGATAAAGCTTAATGGTAGGTTCTTTGGCTTGGTATTCTCCCTGTAATTTGTTTAACCACGAGTTGAGAATCCCCAAATATCCGAATACGCTTAATGCTCATAGCTATGGCTGATTGAAGACCTAAAATTAAGGCTTCATACTCTGCTGTATTATTGGTGCATTGGAAGTCTAGTTTGAATGATAAAGGGATGGGAATCCCTTGAGGTGTATGAAACACAACTCCAAAACCTCGACCTTTCGCGCACTTAGAGCCATCAAAGAATAGCGTGATGTCAACATCTTCCTCCGGAATGATGTCCTCTTCTTGTTCGGTGATAGCAAATACCGAATCATCTGGGAGCTCAATAATCAAAGGATGATCACTAGGTAGCGGAGCTTCCGCAAGTTGATCGGCTATAACTTGACCTTTAACAGATTTTTGGCTAATGAATTCAAGATCGAATTCGGTAAGCAACATTATCCATTTAGCGGTACGAGTGTTATTATAAGTGCGAGACATCATATAACGCAGAGGGTTTTCTCTAGCTATGACATATGTTGTATGGCTAAGCATATAATGACGAAGTTTCTTAGTGGCAAAAACCACTCGCTAAGCACAACTTTTCCACATAAGCATATCGGGTTTCATAGCTTACCAATGTTCGACTAATATAATAGATAGCTTGCTCACGATTTTGTTCATTCTTTTGTGCAAGCATTGTCCCTAAGGCAAAGTCCGTTGCTTAGATATAAAGGTTGAAAGGGACCCCCGGACGAGGCGGAGCTAAGACTCGGCGGAGATGCTAAGTATTGCTTGATGCCATCAAAGGCTTTCTCGACATTCATCTCGTCCATGAAAATTGTACCCCCTTTTGTAGTAGGTGGCAAAATGGCCTACATTTATCAGAAAGTTGTGCAATAAAGCGACGGATTGAATTAATCTTTCCTTGCAAACTACGCAACTCCTTCAAATTAGTTGGGGGACACATTTCCATAATGGCTTTGACCTTGTTTGGGTCCACCTCAATACCTCGTTTAGAGATAATAAAACCTAGGAGTTTGCCTGAGGTAACACCAAAGACACATTTCTTAGGGTTCAACCTTACTTTATGCTCTAGAAGTCTATCAAAAACTTTTTCCAATACATCAAAATGCTCTTGTCGAGTTTTAGATTTTGCCAATAAATCATCCACATAATCTTCGATAATCTTATGCATATAATCGTGGAAAATATAAGTCATGGCTCGTTGATAGGTTGCACCTGCGTTCTTAAGGCCAAAGGGCATCACCCCGTAACAAAAAGTTCCCCAAGGTGTAGTAAATGCTGTTTTGTGTTGATCTTCAGGGTTTATTCGAATCTGGTTGTATCCTGAAAATCCATCCATGAACGAAAGCATTTCATGACCAGCGCAAGTGTCGACAAGAGTATCAATGTTTGGAAGAGGAAAGTCATCCTTAGGACACGCTTTATTTAGATCTCGAAAATCGGTGCAAACACGTATCCCCCCGTTAGGCTTGCGAACGGGTACCATGTTAGAAAGCCACTCGGGATAATCAATCGGGACGACAAATTTAACATCCAGAAGTTTCTGAATCTCCGATTTAACTATGAGGGCCACGGTAGGATGCATTTTCCTAAGTTTCTGTTTGACAGGTTTAGCATCTTTTTGTAAGGTGAGGTTATGGACAACCAAATTAGGGTCTAGGCCTGGCATGTCTTTGTAAGACCATGCAAATATCTCCTTCTTCCGCTTGAGTAGAGCAATCATTTGCTCTTGTTCCTCTGATGATAGACTTTTAGCCGCTTCACAATTTGGGTGCCATCTTGGTCCGTACTAAGGTCTACATCGATAGTTTCTTCAATAGACATGTGGGAACCTTCCTCAAGCCGATGGGGAGTAGGGATCGGATTTATGTCATCTAAAATGTCATCAAGCTCCTGTGCCTTGCTCTCATCTATGTCTCGCTCGGAAGACCTCTCGGCTTAGAAGATGAAGGTGAATGTGGAGGTGAAGGAGGAATGTAGTTGGCGGAAGCCCTTAACAATTCCTCGGAAAGGATGAACTCTCGAAATAGATGGAGGGGATGAAATCCGATCCATGTCAATCAGGCTTGGGTTGATCGGGATTGGCTTATCCGGATCATATGGATTATGGAGCGGGGTGAATAAGTCTTCAAAATTCATTGTCGACTTATGGAAGAAAGGATGGGCGGAATGGAAGGGAAAACCGGTGAAGACCTCGGAAGACCTGAAGTGCAAAACAACATAGTTTTTCAGTTTTTTTTTTTTTTTTTTGTATTTTGAGTTTTTTTTTTTGTAGTGGTGAAAACCACTATTACACACATACATAAAGCAATAAAGTATTTTTATATATTTTGATTTTTTTTTTTTTGGAATTTTCTAATTTTTTTTTTTTTTGGTAGTGGTGAAAACCACTATTTTAGTATATACATATAATACAAGTTTGGATTATGGCTTATGGATGTGGCGGAGGGGGTGGTTCACCTCGTTCTTGTGGAAGAAGCAAGCGAAAGATGGCCTCTTGGAGAGGGAACAATTGGAGATAAAACTCGTCTTGTTTAGTGAGGGGAACAATGGGCGCCGACTCTTCTTCAGATTCATCACCATTTGACATGACGTCAAATTCTTCATAGACTTCATCTTCGGATTCGTCGGGGTGGAGGATTTCTTCTTCTGAATTAAGATTAATGCTTTGAAAAGCTCGTTCAAAAGAAGAAAGGGATGGAAGTGGTTGGTAGCCCAGACCAAAACGCTCAGTGGGTCTCTGATATGGCATATCGATGCGTTCAGTTACCCCTTGCTCGTATCGACCTAGGCCAAATTGTTGCCAATTATGTCTGTGGAAATAGCGAGAGGGAAAACCCTCCATCCTTTCGATATTGGTAGGGACTGGATGCTTGGGTTCTAGTATGGTGGTAGGACTAGAAGATGACTCTATTCCCCCATATACAAAATTAATGGAATTTGGCATAGAACCCATGTTATAAACCGATCCAATGGATAAATGTTGGTCATGTGGACGACCAAAATCTTTAACTGTTTGCACATTGAACGGTGTGATGTGGACATCTTGGATGGCATACTCACCAATACCTGCATCAGTGAGATGGACCTTGACTTGGGAGGGAGATGGACTAGATGATGGAATAGAAGAATGTGGGATAGAAGAATTGGAAGGATTTGGTTGGGTTGATGCTTCACTAACTTGTGAAACATCAGCTGGTGATGGTTGGGAAGATGGAGGAATAATAGGTGATGTTGAAGAAGGTGTAGAAGAAGGGGGTAATGACGTGGAAAGAGATGATTGGTCATGGCCACATGTGCATGTGGTCACTGATGAAGAAGAAGGAAGATTAGTTGATGAAGAAAGTGGTGAATGAGATGGAATAGCGGAAGAGGAAGATGGTTGCGATATGATGGGTAGCTCCTCGGGAATGGGAGCTTTAGAAGAAGATGGTATAGAAGAAATAGATGGGGTCAAGAAAAGATGAGTGGATGGCAACACAATCTCATAAGGATTTGAGACATAGTTGCAATGTTTGAAGGGTTCACTGTCAGCAGGTACACAATGAACCTGTCCCTCATATACATACTTCGGACATTGATGCAGTATAGAAGGGACACATCTCATCTCCCTAAGCCAAGGCCGTCCAAGCAATACATTGTATGCCATGGTCCCTTCCAAGATGTGAAACAAGGTATGCAAAGTTCGGGCCCCTACCTCAATGGGCAAGATAATCGTGCCAACCGTGGAAGATAAAGCATCATTGAATGCTTTAAGAGTAAAAGTCGACTTTGTGATAAGGGATGGCGACAACTTTAGATGACTCAACGCCGATGTTGTAATGATATTGATTGAGGAACCGGTGTCAATTAAGACTCTCTTGAATGGCTTGTTATCGATCTTGGCCATGATATGTAGTGGAGGATCTATACTTTCTGTTGACATAGGTTTGATTTCAAAATCATAGAAAGTGATGGAGGGCTCCATGCATGTTTGAATACTCCCCACAAAGTTGTTGAAGGCATTAGTATCTTGAGTTTGAAGCTCGATTGACTTTAATATTTCCATTAATGCCTCTCTATGCGGGGGAGATTGTTGAATGAGGTCATAGATCGATAACTTGGCGGAAGCCATTTTTAAACCGGTAGTTAACCGGCTACTCAATGACATGATGGGTCGTTGGCGTTGAGTAGAATGATTTAGCGGTTGTTGAGAAGTACTAGCACGTCGTTGGGTCATCTGTTACCCGAGGTGGACTGGGGGTTTGTACGGTGTGGTCGTGGTTCAGCCTGATTTGGTTGGTTCGCCCTTTGACCCCGGGTTACTACGTTAATAGTACCCACAAAACCTTGGTATTGTTGTACATGGTTGACTTGATTAGGAGGAGTTACCTGAGTTACTCCCCCTGAAGTTGTTGGAGCTTCCTCCCGATGTGGAAGGGGTGTTTGAAATATACCAAGATTTTGATTTTGTTGGGCTAAGGGGCTATCCAATTTAATGGCTCCAATCTCAATAAGATCTTGGATCACATGTTTGAAAGCTGTACAATTATTGATATCGTGCCCATTTTGCCTATGATAAGGACAAAATAGGTACTCCTTGTAATACTTCCCCCTTCTAGATGGGTCTAAAGGTTTAAACTCAGGTAACGTTAATTGATTTGTGCTATATAACTTGTTGAATATGACCGCATATGGTTCATCTAAAGGTGTGAATTGTCGCTTGGGACGATTGTTTTGCCAAGGTCGAGTTTCCATGGTTGGCCCCGTATTGGGAGCTGGTTGAGTAGGGGCGGGTACCGCATGATAAGCAATTGGTTGCGGTTGACTTTGCATTACTTGTTGTTGTTGAGCCATTACGGGCTGACTCGCCACCACTTGATTAACTTGGTTAACATTTGAGGCTGTACTAGCCTGTGTTTGTTTGTTTTGGCCATAATTATTATTTCGTTGTTGGCCCTTTTGTTGCCATTCTTTTCTACGGGGTTTTAAAACACCCTCTTGGACTTTAATGTCTTCTATGATACTTGCTTGGGCCAAAGCCTCTTCAAAAGTCCTGTATTGTTGTAATTGGAGTAACCAAGAGATAGGTTTTAGACAACTCGGGTGAACATTTTGGTTAACTCCTCCATTGGTAGGGAGAATGGCAGTTTATTAATGATAGCCCTCCAACGGTTTCCAAAGTCATAAACAGTCTCATCGTCATGTTGCTTGAGCTTGTATAAGTCGGACAATGAAACTCTCTTTTGTACATTCAGGGAGAATCGTTCTAAAAATAGATTAATCAATTGCTCGTAAGCATAAATGCTATGGTGAGCTAAATGATTATACCATTGTACAACATCTCCTCCTAATGTCTGAGGAAAAGTTCTGAGCATAAGAGCATCATTATTTTGGATTCTAAAGCAAGCATGCATGAATGAGCTCACATGTTCATGAGGATCCTCAGTTCCTCAAAATTTGTCAAACTTCGGTAATGTGAAATCAGTCGGATATGGTGGTGAAGGTACCGAAGGATGAATTGGTTGATTGATCAATGACCTTAGCGTAGGTTTCTGACTAGATGAGCCAGGCATGTTGAGCATAAGGTTGTCAATCTGTTGTTGCATAGCATGGAGTCGAGAATCTTCATGAAAATTTTGACTCGTTTGATGATTATGATGATGTAATGGAAGAGTGGAAAATTGATGAGATGGGATGAAATTGCCTAGATTAGGCGGTGTGGAATGGACAGGTTGTTGGTATGGATGATACCGAAAAGAAGGTGATTGGGGTAGATGATGAACTGGACTAGGTTGGGAGAAAGGTGGGGTAGGAATGGACACCACCGAAGATTGGGGTACCCAGGTGGGGCCTGAGCTAATAAAAGCTGGCTGGGTAGAAATTGGTTGGGGTGTAGGATTTACTACGACAGGTGGTTGAGCATTTTGTTGCTGTTGTTGCAAAATCAATTTGTCGAGATACTCCTTAACCTTATTAATCTCTAACCCAAGGGAGGTGGGATGATTGGATGAAGGTGGAGGGCTAGGCTGCCATGGTAGTCACGGAAGACCGCATAGCGAGGGGATGAAGTTGGGAGGCAGGGTCACAGAGGAGCAATGAAGGTGGCTGAAGTAGGCGATACCGGGAAGGAACGATGAGACTCGTGTCCCAGGTAGGGTGAAACCATAAATGGTTTGGGAAGAAGAGGGTTGAAATTGGTTATGGCTAGAAGAGTTTCCACCAACTTCATAAAGAGAATTGGTGTACACCCGGGTACATGGAGGAGAAGGTGGTCGGGAAGACACTACATTTGTCTCCAAAGGAGGACAATTGAGCATCTGGGAAGATGTTGGAGATGAAGCCGGCTGAGCAGATACAACATTAGCCTCAAAAAAAGGGTTAGTGTAGACCTCGAGTGAAACCGACGGGTATGGTTGATGCAATATCCTGCTGAAAAATAGAATCTTGCATAGGGGAATCTTGGATTGGCTCAAGGACATAACCAGGTGCCATCTCTTAAGTGAGTTTGCACTTGGGCCATATCAATGTGGGTAATATGAGAGGAATTGTCTTCCTCCATGGGCATGGCCATGTGGTAGATGGTAGAAGGACGTGAAAGACCTGCGAGCGAACCTCGCTTGAAATTCACTAGGATAAGTGGCTATGTTGGTGGTGGGGATGTTCTGTGAATTTCCCATTTGATTATTTAGATTTAACATTTTAGATTGATTCCTTGTTAAGACCATGGAGCAATAAATCTAAACAAATTCAGAAAAGAAGAATGCAAAACTAGAATGATAAATTTACACTAAAAAAATTATCGAGAAAACAGTCACAACCTAGGTTTCAACCAATGTGTCTTACCTTGCGGTTAATTAATTATTTTCTGATCTTAATCTGTAGTAAATTTTAAGTGTCCGGTTTATGAGTTTTGCATGTGATCTAATCTTGAATTATTCACAAAAAAAGGTAAAAACTATGGCTAGGAAAGGACAACGAGATTCTTACTGGTGATGAAATCCAACAAGTTTGCTCGGGGGTGACCTATGGTGTCTAAGGCAGAAGTTTAATGGATGGAGATGAATTCCACCGTCACTAAACTTCAAGCAATACTGGTGATGAAATCCAGATATCACTGTTTTAAATGCAATATGAAAATGCAATGAATTTTTTTTTTTTTTAAATGTTTTAGTTATCTAATGTGTACATACAAGGCTATAAATCAAAAGTTCTAATGATCTAAGCAAGAGGCTACTGAAAACATGTCATTTCCTCTGAAGAAGTGGAGTACACCGTTTAAAACCCCCTGCCTACCAATGATATCGGATATCAAAGGAGCAACCGAAAGGTTCATCCACTTCTCTCGCTCGGAATCACCCAATGGCGGGAGTACTATTGACATCCAATCAATAGTCCTACTTAGATAATTAAAACAAATAATTCGTAGCTATTCTAATATGCGACTAGGTATGCAAATTTTTTATTTTTTTTAATGCAAGCAACAATCAATAATGCAATGCAAAGAAAAATGTAATTAAAAATAACTGTTCTTTTCCAGATTACTTAGTTTTTGTTCATTTTAAAGTAATGATCTGAAAAAGAAACAAAATATGGCAGAAAAACCAAAAACGTAAAAAGTACAACACTTACTTGGAAGCCTACGCTTTTCTGTAAAACTGACTTCAAACGCCCACGGGAGTCTGCACAGGCTGAAACGCACCTCTGCGTTTCGTATTGGACTTCCAGACGCCCCTCTGCGTCTGTTGCATTTTTGCAAACTCAGAAACCCTAGTTCGCTGGAACATCAAATTTCACGATTTCTGGAACCTGCAAAATAAAACAGAAAACAAGAACAGATTAGTAAAGCAAGTATTAAAAATATGAAACCCTAGGGGTCCCACCGTGATCGCCATTTGTAGATTAAAAATACACGCCAAACAAAAAATAAAATCACAATGACAGAGTACATAATAGTTGCACAAAACAAACGATTTCTATTAATCGATGGAGTTTAAAAACTCCTTTTTGAATACAACTGGGCCTGTAACCCTTTATTTGTGATACACAGTTACAAGTTATGCTAGGGTTCTCCGAAACCCTAGGCGGCACAAATGGTGGCGCTTCCGAAGAATGTATCTTCAATCCCAACAGAGTGAGTGGGCTTTGTTGTATCCCTTGCTTGGACCACTCCAACTTAATCAGCTGCCATCAATAAACCGGATCTGCTATCAAAAACCTGCACACATTAACACTATCAAGGAGTTAGAAATTAATAAGAGGGCTCCACTGTGTGAGCCCTCGAAACAATCTAAAACCCTAGAAAAATGAAATGCAGGAATTCAATAACAGATTCAATAGAAGAAAAGAAGTTACTTGCTTTAAACTAATTTATACCTGTTCTCTCTGTTAACGCAGCTAGACCAGGCGACACCTGGAAGTAATGTTGTTGTCAGAATAGGCTACGGAAGGCGCCCTGGTGCACTCGCTGAACGCCCGCGTGCTTCTGGATTAAGGTTTCAGACGTCGGTCTGAGTCTGTGGCTGTAGGTAAACGCCCGTGGGCACTTGGTAAACGCCCGTGGGCACTTGCGACAAGAATGGGGGATTCTGCAGAATGTTGCAGAAGGGATGGCGGCGAAAGCGGCGACGAAAGCGGCGATGGATGCGGCGAAAGGGTAGCAGAAGAGAGATAGAGGAGATAGCAGTAGAAGAATTAGAATCAGAGATAGCGCATAGGAGATAGAAGTAGCAAAAGACATAGGGTTTGAGCCATCAAAGTGACTCAATTTATAATCCACTCTTAGGGCACACTTTAGGGTTTTAACGACACTTTGAACGTGTGGCTAAGATTAAAGTGGATCCAAGGGTAGAGAATAAATCTAGGTTGTGAAATGGATTAAGATGGATGGACGGATGAGATTAAATGAAGGATGGACGGCTCAGATTAAATCACTTAAACTATTATTTAAATATATATATTAAAATATTAAAATATTAAAATATATATATAAATATTAATTTAAATAAATTTGGGGATGAAAAATGGCGGGAAAGGTGAAATTGGGCCAAATAATGGCGGGAAAGTGTGGATTTGGGCCAAATAATGGCGGGAAGGTGGATGACCGACACGTGGCTGACAGGAAGGTATAGATGACTTGCAAGTGGCTGGATTTTGGTGTCTACACATTTATTATTGATTTATAGTCGCTATCAGCAGCAACAACTCAATTTTGTAATTTTGTGACTGTTGTCATCATCAGCAGATAGAAAGTGCAGGCTGTTGATGCCAGTAGTGGCTGAAGCAAAACTAAAAAATTTAAAATAAAATTAGGGTTTTGACTTTCATTATTTGCCAACTGTAAATTTACAATTTGATCTTTGAGAGAGAAAGCAAGAAAGTGACCTCATACATTAACCAACTACTCGACATCATGGTTGGACAAGGCAAGGCGTCCACGAGTGGAGGAGCCAATGACTCACAGGTATTTCTCTTGAACCCTAATTTGTTTGTTTAATTGGGTAAAAATGAACCTTATTAAGAAATTGGAAAATGAACCAAATTAAACCCATTGGCAATGAACCAAATCCGTAGATAGGCTTAGTTTAGGGTTAATTTAGGTGGGTGTTATCTAGTTTTATGTTTTTGTAATTTTTTTTCATGTTTTTGGGTGAGGGCGGACACTATTGGCATGTAACCGTATGGTCATTGTCGCTCAAAGTGACCCCCAATTTGTAAGGAAGGGCCGATGTTGGCATGAGCAGCTACGCAAATTTATAAAAATTATTGAATTTTTTTTTGTTTTGATTTTTTAGTGGTTTTAATTGAATTTTTTAAAATTTTTAAGTGTAGAATTTGATTTTTTTGTATGTTTAGGTGCATTTAGTCATTGTGTTTGTATCCTTAGCTATTTTTAGGTTAATTTTGCACCATTTTGCATTTTATTGTTCTTTTTAGATTTTAAGTGCATTTAATTTAGGTATTTTAATTTGCACTTTTAGCTTCTATCTTCTTGGGCTCGAGATCCCACTTTGCTCGTGGTACTCCTACCCCTGATGGATGATGCAAATTGGGCTTGGTTTTATGCCCATGGACTCTTGTATGTGATGAGGCTATTGAATATCATGTCAAACCAGGCCTATCTCACTGCTTTGGCTCATGGATGGGACTGTCGGATGAACACTTTTTATCTTCCTACTGGTGAGATGACCATCATGCCAGAGGATGTATACAGGATATTATGGATCCCCTTTGATGGAGAGGCTATCGTGTCCTCTCCTACCAGTGCTAGAGATACTATGTTCAAGAGGGTCTTTGGAGATCAAGCAATTACAACATTATTCGACACTCAACATGGCTGAGTTTTTGAAGCTCGGTGGTATTAGGAGGATGTTTTCACATGGTGGTAGGCGGTCCTAATGCATGTTATATGTAACATGCTTTTACCAGATTTTTCATGAGTAAGGTTCCCATGGAACCTTTTGGATATGGTTTAGGATATTTTGGACATTGAGGAGTCTATAATTATGGCTTGGGAGAGCACATTGCTAGCCCAATGCTATTATGAGCTATACAAATTCAACGACATGGATGAGCTAGTGTTTCTTGCATCTTGATTCTTTAGATCTGGTGTTGGAAGCACATTAGGGTGGGCCACCCAGGAGGATTACCTATTAGGATTACTACCATTATAGAGGTGGCTCAGTGCTATGGATGCAGGTGGCCTCAAGAGTGAGAGGAGCACTAGAGTTGGCATAATGTAGGGAATCTATCTCATTATGCAGCCTCCCTGACTGTCCTGTAGGAAAGGGACATTATTTGAAGGCCTTATTTTGAGTGCTCTGCATGGCTAGAGGTAGACAGATTCATGGCTCAGACTAGGCATGATCGATGGATTATTGGTTGCAAGGGAGGTATCAAAGAGTTCTTTTATTACTCTTGGGTGCTCTGTCAGTTTGGTATCCAGTAGGATGTCCCTCTTGAGCCAGTTTTATACAGGTAGATCACTGCAAAGAGGAATATTCCATTGCCCTGAGTTATAGTAGTCTCAGAGGATGAGGACCCTCCTATAGTTAATGCAAGTATAGTTGATGTTGGGGTTATCAAGGCATATATCTAGTGGTGGGTTATGCGACTTTGGCATGGTGGTGGTCACCTAGGATGGAACGAGGATGAGACAACTATAGAGGACGATCCTGATGCACATCAAGTGTAACCTAAGATTGAGGAATGGGGCTAGGAAGGAGAGGAGTAGATAGCTCTAGAGGAGGAGGAGGAGGAGTTAGCTCTAGAGGAGCAAGTTTTTCCTCTTCGAGATTAGTTGTACAATGTAGATACTGAGCTTTAGGTAGATCATATTCAAATTTTGTAGTGGAACTCCACTATTGCTACACTCCAGACACATGTTAGGAGCTTTTATTGGGAGAGGACTACTTTCTAGGCACAAGAAAAATTAGCATAGCTTAGGATAGAGTAGCTCACTGCCAAGAGGGATGTTGCGTGAGGACAGAATGCTCCCCTTATGTTAGTGCCTTAGATATTGAGCGGGCTAGATGCAAATGCAGAGATCAAACATCTGCATGGACTCCTATCAAATGACTTGGCTCAGCGTACACAAGATACTACTTACATCCTTAGACTAGAGCATGAGGTTAGAATTTGAGGAGGTTGTCTACCAACTAGGTCTGCAATAGGGGGGTCACAAAGGAGTTGGAGTGAGTTCAGTTATTCCTCAGTTTGATCGAGCCATAGCATAGGGGCCCGCTCAAAGAGATCTATAGGGACCAACTCTAGACAAACTCATAGAGATGGAGTTGAGGGTGGAGGCGAGCCTAGGGGTATAGGCCCAATCTAATGATTATGATGGATTTGGTATTATTTTTTAGTGTAAGGTCGGTGGACCTACACTATTGTAGCCTATGGGTATTTTTGTACCTCCATGTACTCTACCACATTATACACTCACACATATATATGATGTTATCTATTTTAGACTCATTATGTGTATTATGTGATTGGTTTTATTATGATGTTTATGAGATGCACATGGATGCAATGCTATATGATGTGATTGACATGCATTAGCTAGATGATAGATGTATGCTTAGATGCTATGATCTAGATATGTGGACGCACTACTATGCATGCTTATATGGATGTATTGATGGATATTAAATGCATGTTTAATTATTTTTAATTGTTTATGTATTTAATTTATGTGCTATGATATTATAAATGATGTATATAATATGATGCATTATATATATGGGGATAATCTAATGCAAATGAACCTGTATGATTTAATCACTTAAAACATAAGGAATGCATGTGATATGGGTTTAAAAATATAATTGACGACACCACAGAATACATGAAAATCATGAATTAAATATTATAAATCTAATCATAAGAATTAATCATTTAAAAATTTAGATGTGAGATGAGATGATGTGAAATATATGTTCTTTTTTTATAAGCTTTTGTAAATTATAAGATGTGCGCAAAATAATCAGTGGTCATCTAAATATCATTGTTGATTTTTATCTGGTATCTATCCTATTTTTTGAATACCTTTTAATGAACAAACCTCATAAATAAAGTTGATGATTTGAATGATGAAATTATTTGTTGCTATTTAGGAATATTTGAGGTTTTCCATGAGATTCAAACACCCTAGTTACTTCATCAAAAGTTGTATACTGACCATACAGGACTCCTAAAAGATAAAGTTCTTGTTACAAAGACTTAGATATTCATTATCCTTGTGTGTGCAAATGAATGCATTAGATAAGATATAATCCTACCCCAATGCCAGGAGGGATTCATTCAGCCCATTGCTATATTGGGGATCACCAAATTCCCATCATCATTAGACCATTAGGTGATACAGGATACCTAAATCTAGCTCTTTTTACAATTTGCTTAGAACTACCCTAATTCCAGGTGGGATTCATGTAGCCCATTGCTGTATTAGGAATCACTCAATGGTTTATGGAGATTGACCATTCCATGGATTCAAGCTATTCAACCCCTTATTTTATTCACATTTATTTTGGATATTTTATCATGCTTTAGTGATGAAAATCACTATTTTTTTAAATTTTGTTTTCTTTTGAGGAAGAGATTTATGTAGTGATGATAATCATTATTTATTTTGCTTTTTAATTTTTCTTTGTTTTGGGATTTTTGCTTGTTTTTATGAAATCAAGGGATTTCTTTGGGTAGGGGTGAACTTGTCCTTTTGCCAATTATCAAAACCCTAGACCATACTCATCACAAAATGAGCAAGTGAATACCTTTCACTTAGGATGCCTAGTGCCACTTTGTAGTGCTCATCTTTCCCTTGTTCCAACTAGGATTTTAATGTTTTGATTAGTGATAGGATTTTGATATATGCTAAGTGCTATCAAAACTAGACCTCATATTATGCTAGTGAAGATAGCTTTCTACAAAATTTGATAAAATCACTAGGTATGGCTAAGTGACCAAAAACCCTAGTATGCTCCTTATAGCAATAGGAGGGGTTGTGTTGAGAAACACAATTACACACATGGGTTATGGATGATGATGGACTTGAAGATGCATGATTGAGGTACAAACATGGTGTCATTTGTAATATTGCAAACACAACCTATCCTAATGCAAGTGTAATGGGTGGTCATGCCTAAATGCAATGCAATTACATGAATGCAAAATCCAAATATTTTTGTATTTTTACAATGTTTTTGAGTTTTATTGCTTTGTGATTTTTGATCTTTTCCATTGTTTTTAGAATTTTGATTAGTTTCGATATTTTTTGAATTTTTGCTTTTAAGTTGTTTTTTTGCTTTTGTGTTTTAATTTTAACCAAAGGGTTTAAATACCTTTGGAGCCTTTTGTGATTTGACCAAAGGACTTTCAGATGCCTGTGGAGGTTTTTGTGGGTTGACCAAAGGGCTTTAATATGTCTTTGGAGCTTTTTGTGAGTGACCAAAGGGATTTAGGATACCTTTGGAGCTTTTTGTGAGGTGACCAAAGGGATTTAAGATGCCTTTGGGGTTTTTTGTGAAGTGACCAAAGGGCTTTAGAATGCCTTTGGGGCCTTTTGTGAGTTGACCAAAGGGCTTTAAGATGCCTTTGGGGCATTTGGTGGGTTGACCAAAGGTATTTAAGATGCCTTTGGGGCATTTTGTTTGTGACCAAATGGATTTAAGATGCCTTTGGGGCCTTTTGTGATTTGACCAAAGGGTTTTAAGATGTGTTTGGTGCCTTTTGTAATTTTACCAAAGGGCTCTAATATACCTTTGGAGATTTTATCCCTAATTTGTTTGGGTTTTTATTATTTTCAAATGTTTTTGAAATTTTGCTTATTTTGCATGTTTTTGAATTTTGTTTTATGTATTGTTTTTGGGATTTTGTTGGTTTTATGTGTAAAATACCTTTAGATGAAGAATGTTGAGAGGTTCAAGCTCTTAAAAATCTTCTAACAATGTTAGGTGATATATCCTACGTCCAATATTCTTAGAGATAATATAAGGACCTATCCAATTGGACAAAAATTTGTCTCGCAAGTGCGGCGGAAGGTTTGAGTTCTATTGGTTCTCTTTGAGCATGAGATCCCCAACATTAAATTCTCTTAGGTGGAATTTATTGTTATAATATCATGTTAGATGATCTTGGTAAATGTGAAGATGCTCAAGAGCATTGATGCGATGTTCATCCAGAAGGGTCAATTGATCAAGGTGAGCTTGTTGTGCGGTGTCATCATTAATGAACTCTTTCAATGCGACTCACAATGTTGGAATTTCTAACTCTAAGGGCATGATGGCCTCAGTGCCATACATAAGTGAAAAATAGTGTTTACCTAGTGGGTGTCCAAACGCTTGTCCTATAAGACCATAATGCAATAGGTAACTACAAATGTCAATCTCTATGATTTTATTTCACCGTATTCTTTAAGATGGTAACACTTATTTTATTTGAGGCTTCTGCTTGCCCATTTGCTTGTGGATAATATGGTGTCACAAAACTATGTTGAATGTTATATTTGGACGTTAAAGCCAACATATTTTTGTTCTTGAATGAATGACCAATATCCAAAATGATCTTGGATGGGACCCAAAAGCGATAGATGATATTGTGAAGTATAAAATACACAATTCGTGGCTCTATCATCAACGTTAAAAGGATTGTTTCCACCCATTTGGTGAAGTACTCAGTGGTTGTTAAGATAAATGTGTGTCAAACCAAAGACGAGAGAGATATTTTCAATTAGATTGAGACCCCACTGAGAAAATGGCCAAGCTACCTTAATGGGTTGTAAGGCCTGTGATGATAGGTGCGTTAGATCTGTATGATATTAAAATTTAATGGACTTCTTGACATACAATAATTCTTCTCCATGGTGGGCCAGTAATAACCCATTCGAAGGATGCGCTTGATGATAGTCATACCGCTAAAATAGCGACTGCATGTACTGTCATGAGCTTGTGAAATCACCCAAGTTGATTCTTGGGGTTCAAGGCAACGAAGGAGGACTCCATCGAAGATTCTATGATACAGTATATCTCCTAGCAAGACATATCTTGTCATTTTTTTTTGAATGCTCATTTTGCAACATGCGATAATTCCTGTGGGATGATTCCAAGCTTAAGGAAATCTTATAATTAGGATAGCCAATCCTGGTAAGCTACAACCTCAATAGATAATATGACTTATTCCTCCAATGATTTGATGTGCATGAATTCAGATTGAGAGACAACCTTGTGGTGAATGGTGGTGCCATTCCCTGTAGGACCTTGTGAGATCAAAGACCCCCAAGGTGTCTTCTTTAGAAATTCTCTATCTTTATAGAACCACTCATGATCTGGTTCTATATGAATCATGTTGAATGATTCTTTGTTGTCAAAAGACTCATGCTACATCGCTGATTGTGAGTGTCTTTACATGAATGGTAGTAAAATCAGCAGATGGATTCTTAGGGATAAAGGATCCCAAAGATTTCATAGTGTCTGCAAATTTTTTTGACGTGCGAGGAATTACCTCAATGTCGTACCATTTTAGTTGGGCTAGATACGTGTCAACAAGCTCTTTGTAAGCTTTTAGTATTAGATCCCTAAATTGAAATAGTCCCTTAACTTGGTTGACTATGAGAAGGGAGTCACCAAATATGTTTAGCCTTTTTATATTCATAGTGATGGTTGTATAGAGACCCAATATTAGGGCCTCGTATTCAACATTGTTATTCATGCAAGGGAAGTCTAGCTTAAATGACAAATGCATTGGAGCACCTTTTGGTGTGAAAAACACAATCCCTACACCACCCCATTTCTCACACTTCGAACCATCGATGAACAAAGTCATGTCAACCTTATATTTAGGTTCTTTAGGTTTGGGTGCTTCTGATAATGCAAATATTGCATCATCAGGAAGCTCTATGGTGATAGGCATACTATTCTAAAGAGGTGCCTCTACTAGTTGATCAGCCATGACTTATCCCTATATGGAATTTTAGCTTATGAACTCCAAGTAAAATTATATCAATAACATGATCCACTTTGTAGTACGTATATTATGATGTCTTACTCATCATATACTGCAAAGTATTTTTTTTTGATATCACATGCGTTGTATGGCTCAACATGTAGTGGCATAATTATTGGTCATAAAGAATACTACTAAGCATAGCTTCTCTAGGTATGCATACCCTATCTCATAACTCACCAAGGTGCGACTGAAATAGTATATTACTTATTATTTGTATTGCACATTCTTTTGAGCCAACATGGTGCCCAAAGCAAAATCTATAGCTAATATATAAAGAAAAAATGGCACGTTTGGCCTTGGTGGAGCTAGCACTGGCGACATTGCCAGGTATTTCTTGATCTTAGAAAAGGCTTGCTAACATTATTCGTCCTAGTGGAATGGGACCCCTTTGTGTAGCAATCAATTCATGGGTTGACATTTATTCGATAGTTGTATGATGAAATGGTTTATGGATGCTACTTTTCCCTGTAGGCTTCTCAGCTCTTTGATGTTAGTTGGCAGGGCCATTTCTAGGATAGCCTTTACCTTTGTTGGATCAACTTCGATACCTCGTTTAGAAATGATGAATCCTAAAAGTTTTTTAGAAGTTACACCAAAGACGCATTTCTTGTGATTCAACCTGACATTGTGCTCTATTAGGCGGTAGAAGACTTTTGTTAGGATCTCGGCATGCTCTTCATGCAACAATGACTTGGCCAGTACGTCATCGATATAATCTTCTAGGATCTTATGCATGTAGTCATGGAAAATATATGTCATGGCCCGCTGATATGTGGCACCAACATTTTTAAGGCTAAATGGCATTACTTTGTAACAAAATGTTCCCCATGGAGTAGTGAATGCAGTTTTGTGCTGGTCCTCGAGTTTAATTCGAATCATATTGTAACCTGAAAAACCATCCATGAGGGAAAGCATATCATGACCTACAGTTGCATCTACAAGAGCATCTATGTTGGGCAATGAGAATGATTCCTTTGGTTTTGCCTTGTTGAGATATCTAAAATCCATGCAAATTTAGATTCTTCCATTAGGTTTTCCTATGGGCACCATGTTTGATACCCATTTTGGATAGTCGATGGGTACAATGAAGACTACATCTAATAGCTTCTACAACTCATTATTTACCATAAAGGTGATAGTTGGATGCATCTTCCTAAGATTTTTCTTGACCGATTTCTTTGTGGGATCCAGCAAAAGGTTGTGGATAACCAATTTCAAATCTAGTCCCGACATATCCTTGTAGGTCCAAGCAAAGAGATTTGTCCTCTCTTTCAATAGATGTATGATGATGGTCTATTATTCTAGAGACAATATTTCTCTGAACTTGACTTTATTTGTATTAGATGGATCATCACTGATGTCCACTTAGAAAGTCTCCTCTATTGCCATGTGTGATACCTCCTCAAGTTGGTGACGAGTGGAGATCAAGTGGATGTCATTTGCTGGATTTAAAGTTTTAACTGAATCAGGGTTGAAACCAGCATGATAAACATTCGTGTGCACAACCTGGTTCAAAATGAAATAGTTGGAGCATTTATTCATTGGGAAAGAAATATTCAGGACTTGGGGGTGAATCAACATAATCACAATCAATAGCGTCTAAGTTAAGACACAATGGTTTAGAAGGATTGGTTGGATTATGAAGTGGAGTGGTCAAATCAATAGAGATCATGTTTATGGATGGGATGAAATCTCCAGGACTACGTGGGTGCAACTATGCATTATTGTTTTACCTTCCATACCCAATATGAGGCTCCGGGGGTATGGGGATCTCAATATCTAGTCTATGAACAGACGAGATGATGGAATCATTGGACTGAAGCATCTCTCTAAATGTAGGCATATTAGGGAAAACCATGTGATAGATTATATCTAAATTAAGTGGTCTTCCCATGAAGCGAGGACCAAGATATATTGTGTGGAGTATCTCATATATTTCAATAAGTCAATTGACTTGACGTAAGTGATGAGGCCCAAGATAAGCCATCTCATTATTGTCTTCATAGTCACTGTCATCTATGAAGAACCCCTCATTACTACCCATTGGAACTAGATGGTGACCTAAATGTTGAGGCCCAAGATAGGCCATTTCAGTCTCATATTCATAGTCGTTGTCATCTATGAAGAATATTTTATGTATTTCCACTGGCCCTACGATGTGGTGTGCATGTCTAGGTCTAAGGTAGGCCATCTCAGTTGAGTCCTCTAACTCATAGTGTATCGACCCAAATTTTTTGCACCCTTACCTTCAGGCTATAGGATCCATGCCCGGAAGGGGGATGCGAGAAGGATGGGACAATACCTCGGACTGAGAGGCCCTTTGAAGGTCGCGCCTCTCGGGGGAGGGGTATAAGGGTGAATTTTTGATGGATGGTGGGGTTCACCAGGAAACTTTGAGTGGCAGTTTCCATGCCTAGGTTGAGAATGGGTTTGATGTGTTCATTTTATACTCAATCATTCATATTCCTAGGTTGGCCAAAATGAATCTAAGCTATTCTATATGAAAATGCCGATTTATATGAATACAAAAAGCATGAATGAATCCTAAATACAAGGAATATGTTAAATGAGAAAGAATGCACCTGATTTCGGATGTCTGATGAAGATTCTGAAGCTTGTAGGAGTCCAGATCATCCCGAATATGATAGGATCATCTGCAATTGTACAGAATCATCCCAGATCATAGGCGATCATCTGAAATCAGACAAGATCATCGTCGATCTGATGAATTCGTCAGAAAATTCATCAGAAACCTGCAATCACAGAAATAGACACCAAAAACCAAAAATGCAACTGCAAGAATAATGCAAAATGATAGAAATGATAGTATAAATGCTTAACTGATAAATCTAGATAGCAGATTAAAGGAAATGCATTGTTTTAATAACTTATTTTAACTTTATCATGCATTTATGCTAAATGAGGTGAACTCTAGGATGCAGAATGAAAATAAATCAAGCTAATGCATAATAAAATAAGGAAGGAAGATGAGAAATGCAAACTCAGGGCTCTGATTGCCCCCAATCTGAACTACAGTCGAGATCGCCTCCAATCGTACGAGATCATCGTCGATCTACGACAGGATCATCCAAAATCATGTGGAATCGCCTGCGACGATCCGAGCTTCCTCCAGCTGAAGCACAGTGAAAACCTGCAATGAAAACTTAAAACTACGAGTGCAAACAATGGTAGATAGGACGTCTTAACACAGCAAAGCTAAATGGCAGGGAAAATCAACCAGGGAGAGAGTCAGGAGGAGAGCCAGGGGGATAAACTGAGAAAATCCTAGTTTATATAGGATTAGGGGGAGGTTAGGAGGTTGGGGATCATCCCAATCTGGGAGATCTCCAACGGAGGAATCTCCAACTACGTAGACACGCTTCTGCCCAAGTTGGAGAGGTTGTTGAAATAGAAGCTAATTATGAAAATTTGGTTTTGGGACGAAATCGTCTGGACGTTCTGTTCCAGACGAATTCGTCCGATCTGGGACGATTTCGTCTGATCGGCGATGATATCGTCCAACGGTCAAAACAACTCCTAAAAATGGCACAAAAAATGGGGGAGCGGTTAACGGGCGGTTTCGGGGTTAAAATTCAAATTTTTATCTTTTTACTAAGGGTTTAACTACGCCAATTTTAGGGTGCTACATTTTGCCCCCTCTTTAGCGAATTTTTCGAAGAAAATGCGTTAAAGACGAGTTCTTCCCGCTTTACGAGAAAGCAAAAATTTATTCCATTTTTTAGACGACGATTCTAGGTCGAATCGTACGACTGCTTACTATGGTGCCCCCTCCATGTTTTTACCCAAATCGAACGTTTGAGGTAAAAGCGCGGAAAAGCAAAATTTAAAAAAAGTTGTTGTTTTTAAATAAAATTAAAAAAAATAGGGTAAAACCCTAATTCATTGTTATTGTTCACTTTTTGTTGTTTAGAGCTCTGCAGGCAAAATGGTGGAAACGACACACAGATCGACAGAGGTCCGACGCGGGTTGCGGGTAAGGATCTAAACTTGATGCATTATGTTTTTAATTTGATTTGTGTGATTTTTAATTTGAATTTTGACTATTTTTGGGGCATCGCGGCCGTTTTTAGGCCGTCGACGACGTCGGGACGAAATCGTCCCAATTTCGTCGAAATCGTCCCTAGATCGCCGATTTCGTCTAGGGGCGAAATCGATGAAATAGGGGCGATCCCATCCAACAAGGGGTGATCCCCAAGTTGAGAAATCGGAGATGATTTCATCCTACCAAGGACGATTTGACTTAATTTAGTACGATATCATCCAATAATGGATGATATCATTTTTTTTATAAGATGAAATTGATTTAACTGATTTTAATGATTATCTATTAATGATTTTTGTTGTTTTATTGTTTATTTTGTAGAGGGGATTACTAAAAAGTTGAGAGTGGAAATACGGGGGGCTCAGAGATGATGTAGCCACACTCGACCAGGCGGAGCGAGACCGACTATCGGAGGTTGGGCTACAGCATGTGGCAGAGATGCCACAAATACCTACAGACATGGGGCTATTGACAGCCCTAGCAGAGAGGTGGTATCCGGGGTCATCCTACTTTCGGCTACCGATAGGGGAGATGGCTCCCACTCTAGAGGATGTATGGAGGATCTTGAGGATCCCCATACATGGGCGATTGATGACTCCTACGGCCAATCAGGGCCATGCCATGATGCGACTGTGTGGAGACCCTAGCTTCGCCCTGGAGAAGGGCGGAGTGAACATCGAGACATTGAGGCAGATGCCTAGGGCATCTCGATTGACTCAGGTTTTGGTAGGGGTAGTGGGTGGCCTACTGCTATGCCACCAGAGTGGATGCAGGTTACCATGGCTGCTCTCAGATGTGGTCTACGACATGAGAGACCATGACTATAGGTTTGCTTGGGGTAGCTTTGTACTATGCCGCTTGTATAGGATCCTATACGGGGTCGTATACAAGGGAGGTCGATGTCTAGTACTGACATCATTGCTACAGGTTTGGTGTTGGGAGCACATTGCGGTGTGGAGGCCGATAGGGCTTCCACTGATAGGGGTTGACCGGGAGAGACCCCGAGTTTTCTATTGGTGGCTCCAGAGAGGGTCACAATGGTGGATAGATCTATCGATGTCCCAGAGGTTGCTAGATGACCTCATCCCTGACTAGATCACCTGGAGGCCATGGAGAGAGCATCCAGGGTGGGGAGAGGATGGACAGGAGTTGGCTCACATCAGGCGAGTCTTCTGGCTGAGGATGGAGTGGGGAGAGGTAGAGCTCCACCGCTATGACCAAGTTTTGAGGTAGTTCGGTCTACAATAGGGGATCCCTTCTCTCAGAGACTACGAGTACTCTCGGACTATCCGGGATAATACTACACTGAGTGGGGCTCCAGATATGCAATGATTCTAGAGTCAGGATGCTGATGATGCCCCCATTCAGCCGATGGATGGGGATGACGTTGGGGTCACAGATGGATATGATGCCTGGTATGTAGGCATCCACCCTCCTCGGATGATGAGGGCATAGGGTCCGATGCATGCTATGGTGCGATGGATGGGGAGGCGGTGCCAGGCTACCATCGATGCAGCGAGGAGTCATGGAGGGAGGGAGCAGCGATGGTCTCCTCAGGAGAGATGTCAGAGAGTGCCACAGGCTTCGGAGAGACCACAGTAGCCAGAGAGGAGGGAGGAGGGACTCCCTTCTCAGTAGAGGGATAGGCCACCATCACTCGATAAGGGCAAGGGTGTCGAGGTGGGGGAGAGCAGTGAGATGGTGGCTCTTCGGGCTGAGAATGCCCACCTTCGGGCTCAGGTGCAGACATTGTAGGATGAGGCTACATGACTCAGGGCTCGGAGCGGAGGGGTGAGCACTCGGGATCTGGCATGGGCTATTGCTCAGACCATGTTCTACCAAGGATTGTACTATCATGTGGTTCCAGAGAGGCAGAGGATACCATTGCCAGCTAGCATTATGGAGCCGATCATGATGGGATCATCGAGGACATCCTCACGATCGATGTCGAGGACCCATGATACAACATGGACCTCGATGGGACCACCTCCTCCATGCCAGGGTGGGAGAGGAGATGAGGTTGAGAGCTCGAGGGCTTCTCGAGACTAGCTGCTATTGACTATAGACTATATATTTGAGAGGATTGAGTATGCCAGGGTATAGATTGTGGCATACCAATCCAGTTTTGATATGATGTACATAATTTTGATATATATATATATATATGATATTTTTGTGATATGACTTGTCCATATGTTTTATGATGCTTTAAATTTTGAATTGTTGATTGATTATTCATGTAATTATGTCATTGGAAATAGTATAATTTTATGTCATGCTGTAAAATTTAAATGAAATAATCTGATGTAAACAAATTGGTTGTTGTGGTATGATTTGATGAAAAATAAAGGGACTTCTAACAATAATTTCAAAGGACATTGTCGTTGTTATATGACCATTTCATGGAGTCATCGCTCGCTAGGTCGTCAAGCTAATCCCAGTATAGAAATATTGCTAAAAGTAAAAGAGTGCTTAAGAGATTGTCTTAAGACTTTGTGTTGTGATGATAAAAAATGATGATGGTGATGATTTGTTTTCAGATTTTCATGAAAATATTATGCATGAAATATTAAAAATATGATTTTTGCTAGGCATAAAATTCCTAAGTGTGATAAAATTTTGAACAATTCCTTAGGAATTATACCATCGTTGCAAAATTGAATGTTGACATAATGAAATGAAATAGAAAAAAGTGTTCGTTCTTTTTAAAGCACAATTGTGTAACATAATGATGTAAGCCATATGTTTTTATGAATTAAATGAATGGGAAATAAAATTAGAACAATGGTTTGCGCTAGGCATAGAATTATAGGTATAGACTTATACCATCATCGCGAAATCCAAAAATAATTTTATTGCATAATTGATTTTTGATTTTGAGATAAACAGAAAATATATAAGATGAGGACTTGCGCTAGGCATAAAATTCCAGTTTAGGTTTTAGGAACTATACCATCATTGCGGAAGTCGAAAGTATATATAAATGTGACTTTATTGCTAGATTTTTGAACATGTTTTGAAAGAAAATTTTGGATTTTGAAAAAAAATGTATTTAATTGTTTTTACGCTAAGCAGATGTTCTCAAATAAGAAGATGAAATTATTCCAAAATATTTGCATAAATATTTTAAATTATCTCAAAGACAAAATGTAGATTTATAAGGAACCCTCATGTGCATATGTGAGTTCATTGCCGATCTTGATTTATCATAATGATACAAAATCTCTCAAATACAAATGTGTGTGCAATTGTATTGTTCATTTACCAATTTTGAGCAAGATAATTTGATACAAGTAATTTGAATTAACCAAATAAGTGTTCGTTGACCATGATTTATATGCATGTAACCGTACCAGACTACTATGTAAGTCGGGTCATCAAGAGCTAGCTGATCCATAAGCAGACATAGGTCTGTACAAAAGAAGGTCGCTAATGTGACAGACATATCACCATGCTAGGAGTTACCCAAGGCCAAGCGGGTTGGGCACAAACCACCTGTTATGGGGCTTACCTCACGGTTTTTGAATAATTGAGAATTCCAGGGATTCAAGCTCATTCACCCTTCTTTTCTTTTCAAGGGGTAGGGAAAGGGATTTTATTGCTTTTTGCTTTTTCTTTTCTCTTTCTCTTCTTTTTTTTTTTTGTATTTTTGCTTGGAACTGAGATAATGCTGAAATATTGTTGCGATGGTACAAAATGATATTTTTCTTTTTCTCATATTTTTCTTGATTTTATTTTTCTTCCTATACTAGGGATACTTGCTCGGATTGGTCTGTAGAGCAAGGGATTTTTATTACGGGCAGGGGTGAGCTTGTCCTTTTGTCAATTCTCAAAGATTCTAGACCATGTGCATGATAGGATAGCGAGGGAAACTTTTCGCTCAAGAAACCACTTCTACTATGTAGCATCATATTGAATTTGCAATGAAATCATTTTAATGTGAAAAGATATACTTGGTTCAAGTAAATAACAAGATCAATTCTCTATGCTCAAAACTTTATTTAATTCAACTGTGGACTTTGATATAAGAGAGATTAATAATCATACCAAATAAAATCAAGATATTTATTCATGTGAGTGTGAAAGTGTGGGATTCCAAATAAATGCTAATTTATCCAAAATAATTGAAAATATAACTGCAATACTTCAAGAATTGATAGGTGCAAAAATAGAAAATGTTTTTGAAGATTTTGATGATTTTGATGTTTTTTATATTTTTATATTTTGATTTTGATTTATGAATTGAGAGGATACATAATATGATTGTTTTTGAAATTTTTATATGAATTTACTAAAATGAGACAAGATGTACAATATATACAATGATGAAATTACCAGAATTATGCATAATAGCGCTTAAGATGCATAATGTTCATAGGTTCTTTAAGATCTTTACCATCTAAGGTAGCTAATCTGTATGCTCCCGATCCAAATTTAGCAGTGATGATATATGGCCCAAGCCAGTTAGGTTCAAATTTACCTTTAAGGTCTTTAGTTGCATTAGTATTTTTTTTATTTTCTTTTAAGACAAGGTCGCCGATCTCAAAGGATCGATGATGAACTTTCTTGAGGTATGCTCGTTTAAGCTTGTTCTGGTAGGCTCGAAGATGTTCCAAAGCATTGATGCGCTTCTCATCTAGGAGTTCCAGCTGACTAAATCTGCCGACATGATATTCATCTCCTACTTCAGTATCTTGAAGTAGTAGAGCCAAAGAAGGAACTTCTAATTCAAAGGGAAAGATAGCTTCAGTGCCATAAACCAAAACAAAAGGTGAAGTGCCCGTGGGAGTACGAACGCTAGTTCGATAAGCCCACAAAGCAGGATATAATTGAATGTGCCAATCTCGGCCAGATTTATTGACCAGTATTTTGAGGATTTTAATTAATGTTTTATTAGATGCTTCTGCTTGGCCATTACCCCGAGGATAATAGGGAGTGGACCAACGATGTTGAATTTTATATTTTTGACATAATTTCTTGACATATTTATTTTTGAAACAAGTTCCATTATCCGAGATGAGATTTGCGGGAATTCCAAACCTACAAATAATTTGATTAAAAATAAATTTGGAAACTTGGGTTCCAGTGCAAGAAGCTAAGGGCATAGCTTCAACCCACTTCGTGAAATACTCGATGGCGGTTATGATGAATTTGTGTCCATCAGATGACACAGGATTGATTTTTCCAATGATGTCTAAGCCCCATTTTGAAAAGGGCCAAGGAGATGAAATAGCCTGCAGTTCTTGTGCGGGCGCATGGACAAGGTCAGCGTGTTTCGGACACTTGTCGCAATGGTGCACGTAATCATGTGCATCATTCTCCATGGTAGGCCAAAAATATCCTATCCTAAGGAGCTTCTTAGCAATGGCGCTACCACTAAAGTGTCCCCCACAAGATCCATCGTGGGCTTCACTCAAAGCTGATCTAGATTCTTCTAGATTCAAACATCTCAATAGGATACCTTCAAAAGATCTCCTATATAACGTATTGCCAATTATTACGAAGCGACTTGCTCGTCTACGTAATAATCGATGTTGGTTTCTATTAAAACCTTCAGGGAAGGTCCCATTTTGAAGAAAATTGAATATATCAGTGTACCAAAGTTCAGGAGTAGTTTCGTTGATTAGAAACACATCCAAAGGTTCTAAGCATGATTTATTTGAAGCGGGTTCCTAGAGTCGATGAATAATGATGGTAGCATATTCGTCATCTAACTCCAAGGGTAAAAGAGATGCAGCTGCAGCCATAGCGTCAACCGCACGATTATTAGTTCTAGGAATAGCTTCCAAGGTAACTTGATCAAATAAAGATATTAATTGTAATACATATGCTTTATATGGATGCAATTTATCATCTCTGGTCTGATAAACATCATTAATTTGATTTATAACAAGTTGAGAATCATCGAAAACTAATAGATTTTTAATTTTTAGTGCCAAGGCAGCTCGTAAGCCAAGGATTAGAGCTTCATATTCAGCAGTATTATTAGTACAAGCAAACATTAATTTAAAGGACAGAGGTATAAGATGTTTCTATGGAGATATTAGAATAATACCTGCACCAGCCCCACTCATGCATCGGGCTCCATCAAAGTATAGGGACCATTTCTCTGGATGGTCTGCCTCTAGTTTAAGGCATTCATCAGGAAACTCAATGATGAGGGGATGGGTAGACTCTAAGGGTGCAACAACTAATTGATCTGCTATGATTTGACCCTTAACAGACTTCTGTCCTATAAACATGAGTTCAAACTCGCTTAGAGCAAGAACCCACTTTGTTGTGTGACCAGATAAATAAGGTCGACTCATGAGATACCGCAAAGGATCGGATTTAGCAATAACATACTTTTTTGACTGAGCATATAGTGGCATAGTTTTTGTGTAGAAAATATGACTGCTAGACATAACTTTTCTAATGTTGTGTAGCGGGTTTCATAACTGATTAATGTTCTGCTAATGTAATAATTGGCACGCTCTCTTTTCTCATCATCAAGTTGAGCTAACATAGCTCCTAAGGCAAAATCTGAAGCAAAAATATACAAGATAAATGGGCGATCAGGTCTAGGTGGCGAAAGCATAGGTGGGTTAAGAAGATATTGTTTGAGGAGTTCAAATGCTTCCTGACATTCATTGTCCCAATGGAAAGAGACATCCTTCTTAAGAAGCTTAAGAAAGGGTCCAGTTTTATCCGCCAACTTATCGATGAAGCGACGGATAGCTTGAAGCTTACCTTGTAAACTTCGTAATTCAGATATATTTGTGGGTGCGGGCATATCAGTGATAGCCGCAATCTTGAGAGGGTCAATTTTGATGCCACGTAAAGAAACTATAACCCCCAATAATTTACCGGACTTAACTCCGAATATACATTTGGTTGGATTCAATCGGATAAGATATTCCCTTAACCGATCAAATACTTTTCTCAAGTCATCTAAATGGTCATCTTCTTTAATAGAACGAGCTATAATGTCATCTACATAATCATGTAGTATATCATGCATCATATCATGAAAGATATAAGTCATGGCTCGTTGATATGTTGCACCTGCATTCTTCAAACCAAATGGCATCACTTTCCAACAAAAGGTCCCCCAAGGGGTAATAAAGGTTGTTTTAGCCTGATCTTCAGGAGCTATCCTGATCTGATTATAACCAGAAAATCCATCCATTAAGGATATCATTCCACTCCCAGTAGTAAAATCAATGATCTGATCCATATTGGGAAGAGGAAAATCATCTTTAGGGCATGCAACATTAATATCTCTAAAGTCTGTGCAAACCCTAACTTTGGTAGCTTCTTTCTTAGTTACTGGAACTACATTCGAGATCCATTCAACATAATCAATGGCTTGTATAAAAATAACATTCAGGAGTTTTTCTAACTCCCCTTTGACTAGTAAGGCCACTTTAGGATGCATTTTTCTAAGTTTTTGTTTAACAGGTTTAGCATCCGGATGGACTACTAGGTGATGCATAACTACGAGAAGGGTCTAAACCTGGCATATCTTCATATGTCCAAGCAAAGACATCTTCATATTCTTTAAGAAATGCAATGTATTTATCCTATTTTTCTTGACTCAATTCTGATCCAATGTTGATTATGTGAGGATTATCCTCGGTTCCAATGTTAATTTTTATGACATTTTCTACTTCCATGTGTAGATATTTCTCAAAATTAGGTGGGGCGGGTGAAACGCCCAATTCTTGTAATTATTCCAAGGTTAGCTTGGATAATTCGTCTTGAGGAGTCGTGGCCTCAAGCTGGGCTATACTAGGTATAGAGCCATCAAAATAAAATTCATTATGTAATAATTCCTCAATGGAGACATCATGGAAGATATCTCCCTCCAACTCATCGTCGGATTCAACGATCATCTCAGGGTAAGCTATAGATAGTGTTGGTCCGGCTTTCATGCACACCCCGGGAAAGGATGAGGCAAGGAAGCTCCGGAGACACCCACGGGACGGATCCCACTCATCTTTAGGATCTGGCTGGTTATCCAAGGTGCGAGTTACAAAGTTGGGTCGAATGGCACTCTTTTCCACTTCTGGAATAGGTTTCAATATGGACTGCTCTGTTACCTTACAGTGGGGTTCTTGAACTTGTTCGATAGTTGCAAAAGTTGATCAGATTTAACTTGAATTCTTGATCTAGCTCTCATGGGTCAGCAGATTTAAATAAAAGACAAACAAAGAAAATAAAAATGGATCATTCACCGAAAACAAAGAGAGGGTAGGGTAAGGCAAAAAAGAGAAGCTTATCAAACATTAAACTGTAAAACCCAAAACTATCAATCTTATCTATGCTATCAGCTTCACAATAGAACAAATCAAAGAAGAAAGTGTCCAGTCAGTCTAAGATCACTTTCAACTAAGAGCACAAGGCAAAGTGGAACAGATCTAGCAGAAAATTATAAATCCAAGGGCAGTTGGTTAAACTGGTATCTTTCACCGTGACCCTAGCTCACACGATGAAGACAGAGCAATTAGAACAAACTTAACCTTCAAATCTGTAATTTCCCCTAGCAGAAAAGAGAACAACTGAAGCCTAACAACATATTTAAACTTGATAACGACAGATTTACAGCATATATCTAAAAAACTTTAAACAGAATGGAAAACAAAAGAAGATACACTTATCACACTCTGCAAAAGATTAGGCTCCTGGCCATGCTATCATAGAAAAGCTAAAGCACATCAACTCCAAGTCCAAAAACAAAGGATTTCACAAAATTTGCAAGAAATTTCTTATAAGCCTTTTATTTTTAAGTCTCCGCCTCCCGCGATTACATTTAGAATCTGTATTTATAGACTCGGGACGGACCCCGATCTTTTCAAAATATCTTGCTCAAACCCTAAATCTTATCGCACTTAAACCCTAGGACCCGGGTTTTACAATAAAAATCCATTTAAAATCAAAGTCCAGATAGAACTTAACCCTTCGGCAAATCTGTGCAGTCAGCTGCCATAAATGGAGAAGATAAAATCAAATGCAACTTGCATTCATCCGCAGCTGCAAATAAATGCCTCCATTAATTCTGCTGGTGAGCCGGATGAGTCACCACTTCTCCATCAATTTGATCCCGCAAATCCATCTTTGAGTTGAAATGGTCTTCATGCTATCAATTCTGCAATAAATTTGTCATTGAATGCTCTCACCGCCAGCTTCTCTCCTAGCATGGCGGTCCTTGACTAAATCTGCACTTTAAATTTGCCTTTATGGTCTTTCCCGGTTGTCCCGCAAGTGCCAGATGGAATCCTGCATGAAAGACAAAAAGATGCATTAGATTAGCATTTTAATTAAATCAGAAGCTTTAAAGGTTAAAATAGATTAAAAACCACAAAATAAGCTTGCATGTCAGCTTCTGTTTGTCTCATTCACGCTTTAACACGTGTCGCTACCTCAGGATGCCTTCTGTTTCCCGCTGGAATGCATTTCTGGTCAACTGAGGACTTTCTCTCTCCTATCGTGATTCCGCGACATGTCGCGATTTCGTGACATGTCGCGAAATCGCGACCCTGCCAGCGCATCGGCAACTTCTTCCCTTGTCGGCCGCAAAAATCCGACATGTCATGATTTCGCGACATGTCACGAAATCGTGCCTCCTGCTAGCGGCCGTACAACTTTGCTCCAGCATGTCGCGATTTCGTGACATGCTTGTCTTGCAAGACTTCTTCGAAACATGCAGCGCATCGCTGCCACTTTTTTACTTTGCCTTCGAAACATGCAGCGCATCGCTGCCACTTTTCACCCCTGACTTCGAAACATGCAGTGCATCACTGCAAGCTTTGGCCTACGATTTTGAAGCACGCAGCGCATCGCTGCACCCTTTACCTCCCGACTTGGAAACATGCAGCGCATCGCTGCACCCTTTAGCCCGCGATTTTAAGACGTCAGCGAATCGCTGCACATTCTGGACTTAGCCACTTTTTCTCCTTTCTAGCCACGAAAATGCGACATGTCGTGATTTCGCGACATGTCGCGAAATCGCGCTGGTCCGTACTGATTTCTTCTCTCTCCTCCGGCAGACAGCGATTTTGCGACACTTTCCAAAAATGGAAATGTCGCGATATCACGACACTTCCAAAAATGGAAAGTGTCACGATTTCGCTACACAAAAATGACTTGGCGGATTTTTTGACTCTTCAGCCCACTTTCTCTCTCCTATCGCGAAAATGCGACATGTCGCGAAATCGCGACATGTCGCGAAATCGCGCCCTTCCGTACAATTCATCTTCTCTCTCCAAAAGTTGTCGCGATTTCGCGACATGTCGCGAAATCGTGACCTTTCTGGTACTTAGCCGATTTTCATGCATTTTCTCTCTCCTGCCGTGAAAATGTGACATGTCGCGATTTCGCGACATTTTTCTCCTCGGCTTTCTCTCTCCTCATCCTGCAGCGATATCGCAAAACTTCCAAAAATGGAAATGTCACGATATCGCGAAACTTCCAAAAATGGAAAGTGTCGCGATTTCGCTACGTTTTTTCGACTTAGCTGCATTTTGATTTACCTGTCGCGATATCGCGACACTACCAAAAATGGAAAGTTTGATTTTTCAGTGAATTATGCAACTATTTTCTGGATTTTCTCGATACCGGTGCAAGATTTTCTTAAGCATGAATGATTTCTAGCATGTAAAAAGTGAATTCTTGGATAACATAGCTAGAATGCAAGAAAAAGCACAACTTTAAAAAGGAGGCAAGCAAAATCTGGATTTAAAACTGAAAATGATCAAGAGGGTCCCTGCTGCAAAAATGGAAGTTCAGGATTTTCTAAGGATGGAATCTCATTTTTCAGTGGGGGTGTGTTGCTTATCAACAGATAGCATATTACATGTAATTGGCTTATCCGTTAAACGCAAAGCATCACGTTGATCCAAATAATCTTGGTAACATATGAGATGGTCATCATCCTCAAATGGGAAGGGCTAACATTTACTAGGAAATAGGCCCACACCACATCGGGTGGGCCACGGTTCTACCTCAAAAGGTTCTTTCATACCATTTTGGAAATTTCCCAAACCTTTCCCTTTATATCCCAATTTAAGCATTATAGATTTGGCTTTAATATACTCATTAGTAAAATAACATCGAGCATATCCATCATAATGAGTCTTGATGTTTTTGGGTATTCTACCCCAGTCATATCCCTTATAAATAAAAGCATAGCTCTCGACTTGGTAAATACTTCCCATAGGCTGTGGGAGACCCAAGGTATGAGGAGATGGTGGAAAATTATTTAAAATAAGGGAATATTGCATAGAAGCATTTGTTTTCTCTGATATAAGAATTTTAGATAAATCGGGTAAGAGCTCGTTAGTAAGAGCATAAGAGGTAGAAGGAACATTTCCTACATATTCTGATGCGGAAACTATGCCTTTGGTGGATGTAGATGTTGTAGAGGTGTCAATAGATGGGTCTATTATAGGTATAGAATTTATAGGAGTAGAACAAGAGGCATTGGTTGTGGGATTAAGATCTTTCTGAGGTCCTAATGTGGTTTGTTTAGAGGATGGTTGAGTTGTATGTAGGGGTGGAACTGATGGAGAAGAAGTAGATGGTGTTGTGGGTGTGTGTTTCACATGTTTAGATGGGTAATGAGAATTAGGATGTGTGGATGATAGAGCAGGGAAAAATTGAACTCCAACAGGTTCTGCCAAAGCACACATATCAAAGGGTCTAGGATCACCATGAATGGTAACCAACTGATTCTTAAATTCAAATTTAACACATTGATGTAAAGTTGAGGGAACGGCTCGCATCACGTTGATCCAAGGGTGACCCAAGAGTATATTGTACGATGCAGGGCAATGTACAATAAACACGGTCATATCCAAGGTTCTCGGACCAACCTACAATGGGATGGTAATAACTCCACACGTTTCTTGTGTTTCATCATTGAAGGATTTTATGATCATATCAGTTCTTTTCATTTCATCACTTCTAAACCCAAATCTTTGGTAGAAGTCAAAAGTGCATATGTTTAAAGATGAACCATTATCAATCAAGACTCGTTTAACTGCTACATCTCCAATTAAGGCAGTAATATATAAGGGGTTATCCTTATGTAAACTATGTTGCGGTATGTCTCTATCCCGGAAGTCAATACAATCAACTTCACGAGTTATTATAGTATTGGCCATGGCTTCGGGTTGAATGTCTTGTGGTACCATCATCTGGCTTAATGTGAGCATTAATTCATCTCTATGTGTAGGAGAAGATCTTAAAAGGTCCAAAAGAGAAATTCTAGCTGTAATATTTGATAATTGTTCATTAATATTATAAGGAGGTTTAGGTTGAACATTAGGTGCCTGATTCCCTTTATTAGGAACTTTCAAAACAAATGGAGCTGATCCATCATTCTGCATTTGATCTTGTTGAGAGTTTTGAGCCTGTTGTCTAGTAACAGCTCCGATGGTACCCACAATATTATTCTGCGGATGATGAATGGGTCTTGGTCTAGCATTTATGGCTTGCTCATTAGAAAGTAATTGGTGAGAGGATGGTCTAGTAGTGACTCTTCTTGGAAATGGTTCTTCTGGAACCATATAACTTGTGATAGGGAGAATAGGATCTGATTCATCTTCAGAGCTATTCGATTGATTTGATGTGATTTCCATATCACTCTTAGTCTCATATTCTGTATCACTAAGATCAGGTGTCCAAATATTATGTAGAGGCCTGGTCGTAACCATGGATAAGGTTGTGTCAAATATTTCCAAATCATGAACGGGTAAATGCCCACTAATAGTCCCTACATATCGGGTAGGAGGGGGAACATTATGATGTTCAATTTGATTAGCCACTTCCTTACCATGTTTTGGTAAAGGATGTTGAAATATGTCCAATGACTGATTGGCATTCTGATTTTAGTTTTGGGGGATGTTATTTTGAGCATTATTAGGAGGATTTTGCTTAGGTTGAAAGGCTTGCACCTCCATCTCATTGTTATCAATTAAGTCCTGTATTTTATGTTTTAATATTTTACAAGAGTTGGTAGTGTGTCCAGGTCCTCTATGGAAGTCACAGTGTAAATCAGCTCTGTATCCGGGTATAGTTGGATCAGGTTCCTAGATATTTGGTAATTGAATCAAACCTCATTCTAATAATTGCGGTAGAATGGTTGATAAAGGTTGATTTAACCTAGTAAATTCTCGAGGAGGTTTATCGGGAGGTTTCAGTATAAACTTCTCTATTGTCTTCGCAGCATTAACAGTAGCAATATTTCTACTATCAGTGACTCCATCACCCACAACTTGTTTATTCTTATATTGATTTTTGGATGTTTTCTCATCATCTTTCTTTTTAAGCTGACCTCTCCTAATGAGAGCATCTTCCACTCGTCTGGCTAAGTCTATAGCCTGATCGAAGGTGGTCAAGGTAGCAGTTGATAATTCGTAAGATAGTTGGTCTTGTAAATTATTAATAAAGATGTCCAACATCTCCCTATAAGGTAACACAAAGTGCAATTTTCCTATCAATTGTCTCCACCTAGCTAGGAAATCAGCAAAACATTCATCTTTGTCTTGTTTTAAGTTGTACAAGTCTTTAATGGTCACATGCCTTTCGATGTAGGCACTAAATTGATGAACAAAAGACTCGGCTGTTTCTTCGAAATTCCTCAAAGAATTAGTGGGTAATTGATAATACCACTCTAATGCCATTCCTCCTAAGATTTTTGGGAACATTTTTAGCAATAATAAGTCATCATGTGATATATCATGACATGCTATCCTAAACATACGAAGATGCTCTATGGGATCTTTCGTTCCTTTATATATGGGCAGGACAGGCATAGGAAAATGTTTAGGATATGGTTGTGCTACAACTATAGGATCTAAAGGTTGACTACACATCTCTCGATAATTGTACGAGGGACGGTAGGGATCTATCTGATCCATGCGGGAAACTAACTGTTTCACCATGGCTTCAAGATTACTAGTTTGTCCACCATATTGGTTCGGTGGGACATAAGTATGGGATTTGTGAGTGTATGACGGTGTGACATAAGGATTAGACGCTATATTGCTATTATGCAAAGTGTTGGTAGGAAGAGTATTATGAAGGGGATTTGTAGTAGTATTATGTTGTATCCCAGATTGTTGGTAATTGGTGTTTGGTTTTGTTTTGGGCTTTTGTTGATTTGAAGTATGTTGCTCAATAGCTTGGCAAAATAGAGCAATAAATGATGGTTTCTTTTGTATGGGAATAACCCTAGGCTTGCTAACAGGCACTTTAGATGGTTGGGTAACCTGTTGTTGTTGCATGTTCTAGATTATAGCGGCCATATCCAAATTGGATGGTCTAGCTTGATCACTCTCTTGATCAATAAAGGACAAGGGATTAGTGCGTGTGTGAAATACGTCTTCTAGGGTTGCTTGAGTGTCACTAATTCGATCCTTGTCCATATGGACTGCTCTATTAAGAACACCAATATTAGTATTAATGAACTTCTAGAATTGTTCCATGTTTTCAAAAGTGACAGCTCCTCCCGGAGACATTTTAGGGGATGAGGATCCTTCCTCTCTAACATTTTCTTCCTGTTCATTTCCTACAGCAAGCTCTTCTTCTTGCTGGTCTAGGGTTCCTTCTTCCAGAATTTGATCTTCAGGAAGGACATCTGGGTTATTTAATGGTTTTCCTAACCAATCTTCTTCTTCTTCAGTCTGTTTTCCATTCCTAAGTCTAGGCATTGTGCTTAAACTTAGATTTCAGCAAATATATATACTTGTATATATATATGCGATAGGGTTGAGAGGTATATATTTTAACTATATACCTACTATAATACTTAAAAGGGAAATGTTTTGATTTTTTTTTTGTTTTTTTTTGTGTTTTATAATATTATTATAAAGATAACAAATAGCATTCTAGTTGCAAAAAGAATAACAATAGTAAAAAGAATGACTTAGTTTTCTATAAATAGTTTATGGATATCATTAATAGGATCAAGTTCATCAAGAGTCATGAAATGCTCCTCTTCAAATTGGAAATGGTTTTTCAAGAATTTGACAAAGTGTGCTATAGTAATATGATCTGTTTCGGACTCTGACCTGTAGAAATAAAGTTCATGGCAATACTCTCGATATAACACAACTCTAGGAACTCTATTCCATCTCTTTCTATCCGTAAGAACGACTTCTTGATCCTCTATACGAGATAGAAACTTATGTACTACAACTGCATTCTCAAGGTATTCCTCAAAGGTGTACAATTCTGAAGACACAAGTGCTCTTTTATCTGCTAACCACCTATGGCAAGCTCTCTGAAGTTCATGGTACAAAGTCACCTGATCGGGATCCAGGATTCTATCTAGGACAAACCTCTTAATTTGCCTAAGTTCGGTTGATCTAGATGAAATAATATCCAATCTCCTATCAAGTTCATCCCACAAAGGTTGGACTCTATTTTTTTGAGGTACTCTAAGCACAGACGTAATCTCTATGGTTGTTAATTGATTTTCAACATTTATGGTGACAACTCGTCTTTTATTATAATCTACCATCTAAATATGATATGCAACTTTAATTGTTTGTCTAATGATTCTAGATGTTACTTAATAAATTTAAATTTTTATTTATATTTTTATTTTTGTTTTCAAAAGGCTTTTAGTTTCACGTCGGGTTCACCAAAATGTACTGACCCAAATTTTTCGCACCCTTACCTTCAGGCTATAGGATCCATGCCCGGAAGGGGGATGCGAGAAGGATGGGACAATACCTCGAACTGAGAGGCCCTTTGAAGGTCATGCCTCTCGGGGGAGGGGTATAAGGGTGAATTTTTGACGGATGGTGGGGTTCACCAGGAAACTTTGAGTGGCAGTTTCCATGCCTAGGTTGAGAATGGGTTTGATGTGTTCATTTTATACTCAATCATTCATATTCCTAGGTTGGCCAAAATGAATCTAAGCTATTCTATATGAAAAATGCCGATTTATATGAATACAGAAAGCATGAATGAATCCTAAATACCAGGAATATGTTAAATGAGAAAGAATGCACCTGATTTCGGATGTCTGATGAAGATTCTGAAGCTTGTAGGAGTCTAGATCATCCCGAATATGATAGGATCATCTGCAATTGTACAGAATCATCCCAGATCACAGTCGATCATCTGAAATCAGACAAGATCATCGTCGATCTGATGAATTCGTCAGACGAATTCGTCAGAAACCTGCAATCACAGAAACAGACACCAAAAACTAAAAATGCTACTGCAAGAATAATGCAAAATGATAGAAATGATAGTATAAATGCTTAACTGATAAATCTAGATAGCAGATTAAAGGAAATGCATTGTTTTAATAACTTATTTTAACTTTATCATGCATTTATGCTAAATGGGGTGAACTCCAGGATGCAGAATGAAAATAAATCAAGCTAATGCATAATAAAATAAGGAAGGAAGATGAGAAATGCAAACTCAGGGCTCTGATTGCCCCCAATATGAACTGTAGTCGAGATCGCCTCCAATCGTACGAGATCGTCGTCGATCTACGATAGGATCATCCGAAATCATGTGGAATCGCCTGCGATGATCCGAGCTTCCTCCAGCTGAAGCACAGTGAAAACCTGCAATGAAAACTTAAAACTACGAGTGCAAACAATGGTAGATAGGACGTCTTAACACAGCAAAGCTAAATGGCAGGGAAAATCAACCAGGGAGAGAGTCAGGAGGAGAGCCAAGGGGATAAACTGAGAAAATCCCAATTTATATAGGATTAGGGGGAGGTTAGGAGGTTGGGGATCATCCCAATCTGGGAGATCTCCAACGGAGGAATCTCCAACTGCATAGACACGCTTCTGCCCAAGTTGGAGAGGTTGTTGAAACATAAGCTAATTATGAAAATTTGGTTTTGGGACGAAATCGTCTGGACGTTTTGTTCTAGATGAATTCGTCCGATCTGGGACGATTTCGTCTGATCGGCGATGATATCGTCCAACGGTCAAAACAACTCCTAAAAATGGTGCAAAAAATGGGGGGAGCGGTTAACGGGCGGTTTCGAGGTTAAAATTCAAATTTTTATCTTTTTACTAAGGGTTTAACTACGCCAATTTTAGGGTGCTACACATAGCCACTCTCATCCGTGATGTATCTGCGTTCTATGTTACTTGACCAAGTGAGGTGTTATAAATACTGAGGTCCGTGATAGGCCAATCCAGCTTCATCCTTGAACTCACTTATGACATACTCATTCTCTTCTCGCTCATAACCATGGCTTGGTTTTTCCTCCCATAGGATGATTCCTGATAGGCTTGCTTGGAGAGAGAAATATGGATGATACTGATCGGGTGGTCCTATATTGATCATAGCCACCCATCTATCACTCAAGTAGCTTCTATTCAGGGGTGTATAGGGATTCCATTCGATGTCTTCCCTAAACCCTAATCTTAGCCTATCTAGAGCTGCTACCAATGAATCATCATGGCTTTGTATATGATATCCTACACCAAACCTATCAGTAGGTAACTAGTACTATGGCTGAAATGGAAGCCGATGCCCTTGCTCATCCAGACCTAAACCATAGCTATGCCAATGGTATCATTCAAAGTACCTTAGAGAAAACTCAGGATTGGACAAGTAATGAAAATTCATGGTGAATGGCTCATCCTCATCCTCTTTAATATCAAAAGCATCATGGGCATACTCCAAACCAACATATATGAAGTTAGTTTGGTTAGGGGGAATCCCTAATGGAACCACTATCCCTATTGGCAAGTTTAGGACTCTTGGCCATCCCATGTCTTATGCAGACTCGATAATGGGTGTGAAAGTCACATTCTACAAAAGATATTCACCTAACCCTATGTTATCTAAGTGAACTATCACCTGCGGTGTAGATGACGCTGATGATGATGCAGGTGAGGCAGGTTGAGGCACCTCCTTGCCCATGTCTTGGAAATATTCCTCCATGGGATTTAGAATGTTTGCTATTGCTATAGTTAGGATTTCCTTAGGTCTTTCCTCCACTAAGGGTTCTTGTAAATTTTGAGAGTTTTTTGCTTTATACGTTGTTGGTTTCTCAGAAGTGACAGTAGTTTTAGAATATGGAGGTGGCACCGATGTGGATGGGTCACCTCGCACTGATTTGGACTTGCTTCCTATTTGTGTGGTGATGGATGATGGCCTAATGTACAGGTACATGTATGGAAGGACAAAATCCCTTGGTAAGTCAACCTAATGCACATTTTTGAATGGCTCTTCATCCGATGGTACCACATATACTTGTCCCTCGTACACATACTTGATGCATTAGTGCAAGATCGAAGGAACACACTGCATGTCCCTTATCCAGGGATGCCCTGGGGGTATATTGTACTGCATGGCCCCCTCCAATACATGACACATCATAGGGATGGTCTTATGCCCCACATTTACATGTAGGATTATTGTACCCACTATGGAGCATAGTGCATCATTGAAATCTCTAAATGTATGAGGTAGGGACGATGTTTGACCTAGGAATTTTCAAGTGCCCCATAGATTTTGTTGTGATTATATTAATCGATGAGTCTGTGTCGATTAAGACTCGCTTGAAAAGTATGTCATTGATATATGTGATGATTTGTAGAGGCGGGTCTGCTATAGTAGTAGGGACTACCTTTATTTTGTGATCATAAAAATGAATCACGGGATCTTGACACTATTGCACTTGCACCACAAAGTTTTTAAATGCATATGGGTTCTAGGGATGTAGCTCAACTAATATTAGGATTTCCATTAAAGTCTCCCTATGTCTGGGGGACTGTTGAATGAGCTCATATATTGATAATTTGGCCGATGTTGTTTGGAGATTATGTACAAGTATACTTTGGATAGTTACCACAGGTTGTGTTGGTGGACCTGGAGGATTATTTTTCAACTACATCTATCGAGGTTCAATCGAGATACGAATGGAAGCCACTGGGGGCTCTAGTTGGTTGTATTATCGGCTCCCTATCACCACATTGACTATTTCAACCATTCCAATTAATCCCCGAGTGGGAGGTTCAAATTGGACTTGATTTACTTAAGTGCCATGATATTTAGGGAACTCATGATTAGGCAACAAGTTTTTGAATATGCCCATGTCTCTATTGTTAGGTGCTAATGGATTATCAACTTTTATCTCATCCTTCTTGATCATGTTTTGTACAAAATTCTTGAAACTTATGCATGATTTGATATCATACCCCTATTGTCAATGGTAAGGGCAATAATGATCTTCCCTATATCCCTTGGTATTGGGAAAATTAGGGTCAAGAAGTTGTACTTTAGGCAATCTAAGCCTTTGTGCCTCGCTCAACTAGTTGAATATTGATTACATCGATTCAGATAGAGGCGTGTAGTAGCGAGGTGACTGAAATTGCTTGTTTCAACCTTGATTATTTTTATTTTGGTTGTAATTGGCCGATGGGAGTTGAGCCTGATAGTTCTATGTTTGTTGGACATTTCATCCCTTTGATACATTCAATACAACCTGATTGACTGGAGTAGGCTTGGCATGATTTTGTTGATTTTTGTTGTTGCAATTTTTGTTGGTCTAGTATTTTTTGTTTCAAAGTTTAATATCTCATTCTTCAACCTTGATGTCTTCTATTAGCTTGGCTTGAGCCAAGACTTCCTTGAATGTTCCATACTATTGTAGTTGCAAGAGCAACGAGATGTGCTTTGCACAACTCTTAGTAAACATCTATGTGAGCTTAGTAGTGGGAATAGAAAATGGTAGTTTTACCATCATTTTTCTCCATATGTTCCCATAGTCCATGAATTCCTCGTCATCGTATTAATTTGGGTTTACCATATCAGAAAAGTTTACTTTCTTCTTGACACAAAAAGAAAAGTATTCAAGAAATGCATTCACCAACTGCTTAAAACTGATGATGTTGTGCTTAGGTAGTTGGTTGAACCATTTAGTTGTTGCACCTGATAATGTCATGATGAATGTTCTTAGCATCATGGCATCATTACACTCAAATTGGAAGCACGCGTTCATGACATTGGTGACATATTATTGCATGTCTTCCTCTATTTTAAATTTTTCTATTCGAGACATCTCAAAATACCTAGGATATGCAGGACTCGATATCGAAGGGCACAGAGGTTGATTGTGTATCTTACTCAAGGTTGGATTTTGCCCAATCGCGTCTTGTTTCTTGAGAGATTTGACTCTCTCAATGAGTATCTTATATGCCTTCGAAGAAATGATCTCCTATTCTTAAAGGTTTACTCATGAAGGTCGAGGAGGTAGCCCTCTATTTTCCTGGTTTGGATGCCTATGTTCATCCCCCATGACTATGGATGAAGGTTCAGGATATGTCTACTCCTGAACCTCCATCTCTTCCTGTACTTTATCATGTTGTGCATGTTCTAGGTCTATGTGCTATTGATGCTCTGAAGCAGGATGTGATGTGCGGTGAGTGCGTTTATCTCCTTGCCTAGTGTGTCTCTTGTGCTGAGAAACAACATGTCTATCCATATGTAAGTTGGCTCGAGGTAACCTATTTTATTGTTCTTCATGCTCTATTTGTTCCTCCCTAAAGCACTACTCATTTAGATGCAAACACCTCTTTCTTTGTGTTTCTTCCTGCTCTAGGATTTCTAAGTGCTCTTGTTCTACGTGCAACATTTCCTCTAACCTATGTACATGGTCAGATTGATTTACCACTAAAGGTCCACAACTCTATAACTCTATACGAGGAGTCCTAATGGAGATCCCCCTTGGAGAGGCTTCTTTTATGCTTTTTCTCTTATCTATCAGGGTGACCTGATCTGTGTAAACTAACCTATGTTATGTATCCCCATGATCAGAGGTAATGTGCATGCTACAAGGGTGCTTTAAGGCTTCCCTTGACTCATTAGTGTTCCTAGTTTTCTAATGGCTATACAAAATTCCGAAGATAGAATGTGCAATAGTAATGATTCTATGAGTTGGTCTCACAAAAACCTGATCCATCTCATCAAGTTGTCTAGATTCCCATGGTCGATCACGTAGGGTGCCATTGACACCAATAATGAGAGTTTTTTGCTTTATACGTTGTTGGTTTCTTAGAAGTGACAGTAGTTTTAGAATATGGAGGTGGCACCGATGTGGATGGGTCACCTCGCACTGATTTGGACTTGCTTCCTAGTTGTGTGGTGATGGATGATGGCCTAATGTACAGGTACATGTATGGAAGGACAAAATCCCTTGGTAAGTCAACCTAATGCACATTTTTCAATGGCTCTTCATCCGATGGTACCACATATACTTGTCCCTCATACACATACTTGATGCATTAGTGCAAGATCGAAGGAACACACTGCATGTCCCTTATCCAGGGATGCCCTGGGGGTATATTGTACTGCATGGCCCCCTCCAATACATGACACATCATAGGGATGGTCTTATGCCCTACCTTTACATGTAGGATTATTGTACCCACTATGGAGCATAGTGCATCATTGAAATCTCTAAATGTATGAGGTAGGGACGATGTTTGACCTAGGAATTTTCAAGTGCCCCATAGATTTTGTTGTGATTATATTAATCGATGAGTCTGTGTCGATTAAGACTCACTTGAAAAGTATGTCATTGATATATGTGATGATTTGTAGAGGCGGGTCTGTTATAGTAGTAGGGACTACCTTTATTTTGTGATCATAAAAATGAATCACGGGAACTTGACACTATTGCACTTGCACCACAAATTTTTTAAATGCATATGGGTTCTAGGGATGTAGCTCAACTAATATTAGGATTTCCATTAAAGTCTCCCTATGTCTGGGGGAATGTTGAATGAGCTCATATATTGATAATTTGGCCGATGTTGTTTGGAGATTATGTACAAGTATACTTTGGATAGTTACCACAGGTTGTGTTGGTGGACCTGGAGGATTATTTTGCACCTACCTCTATCGAGGTTCAATCGAGATACGAATGGAAGCCACTGGGGGCTCTAGTTGGTTGTATTATTGGCTCCCTATCACCACATTGACTATTTCAACCATTCCAATTAATCCCTAAGTGGGAGGTTCAAATTGGACTTGGTTTACTTAAGTGCCATGATATTTAGGGAACTCATGATTAGGCAACGAGTTTTTGAATATGACCATGTCTCTATTGTTAGGTGCTAATGGATTATCAACTTTTATCTCATCCTTCTTAATCATGTTTTGTACAAAATTCTTGAAACTTATGCATGATTTGATATCATACCCCTATTGTCAATGGTAAGGGCAATAATGATATTCCCTATATCCCTTGGTCTTGGGACAATTAGGGTCAAGAAGTTGTACTTTAGGCAATCTAAGCCTTTGTGCCTCGCTCAACTAGTTGAATATTGATTACATCGATTCAGATAGAGGCGTGTAGTAGCGAGGTGACTGAAATTGCTTGTTTCAACCTTGATTATTTTTATTTTGGTTGTAATTGGCCAATGGGAGTTGAGCCTGATAGTTCTATGTTTGTTGGCCATTTCATCCCTTTGATACATTCAATACAACCTGATTGACTGGAGTAGGCTTGGCATGATTTTGTTGATTTTTGTTGTTGCAATTTTTGTTGGTCTAGTATTTTTTGTTTCAAAGTTTAATATCTCATTCTTCAACCTTGATGTCTTCTATTAGCTTGGCTTGAGCCAAGACTTCCTCCTTGAATTTTCCATACTATTGTAGTTGCAAGAGCAACGAGATGTGCTTTGTGCAACTCTTAGTAAACATCTATGTGAGCTTAGTAGTGGGAATAGAAAATGGTAGTTTTACCATCATTTTTCTCCATATGTTCCCATAGTCCATGAATTCCTCGTCATCGTATTAATTTGGGTTTACCATATCAGAAAAGTTTACTTTCTTCTTGACACAAAAAGAAAAGTATTCAAGAAATGCATTCACCAACTGCTCAAAACTGATGATGTTGTGCTTAGGTAGTTGGTTGAACCATTTAGTTGTTGCACCTGATAATGTCATGATGAATGTTCTTAGCATCATGGCATCATTACACTCAAATTGGAAGCACGCGTTCATGAAATTGGTGACATATTATTGCATGTCTTCCTCTATTTTAAATTTTTCTATTCGAGACATCTCAAAATACCTAGGATATGCAGGACTCAGTACTGAAGGGCACAGAGGTTGATTGTGTATCTTCCTCAAGGTTGGATTTTGCCCAATCGTGTCTTGTTTCTTGAGAGATTTGACTCTCTCAGTGAGTATCTTATATGCCTTCGAAGAAATGATCTCCTGTTCTTAAAGGTTTACTCATGAAGGTCGAGGAGGTAGCCCTCTGTTTTCCTGGTTTGGATGCCTATGTTCATCCCCCATGACTATGGATGAAGGTTCAGGATATGTCTACTCCTGAACCTCCATCTCTTCCTGTACTTTATCATATTGTGCATGTTCTAGGTCTAGGCGCTATTGATGCTCTGAAGCAGGATGTGATGTGCGGTGAGTGTGTTTATCTCCTTGCCTAGTGTGTCTCTTGTGCTGAGAAACAACATGTCTATCCATATGTAAGTTGGCTCGAGGTAACCTATTTTATTGTTCTTCATGCTCTATTTGTTCCTCCCTCAAGCACTACTCATTTAGGTGCAAACACCTCTTTCTTTGTGTTTCTTCCTGCTCTAGGATTTCTAAGTGCTCTTATTCTACGTGCAACATTTCCTCTAACCTATGTACATGGTCAGATTGATTTACCACTAAAGGTCCACAACTCTATAACTCTATACGAGGAGTCCTAATGGAGATCCCCCTTGGAGAGGCTTCTTTTATGCTTTTTCTCTTATCTATCAGGGTGACCTGATCTGTGTAAACTGACCTATGTTATGTATCCCCATGATCGAAGGTAATGTGCATGCTACAAGGGTGCTTTAAGGCTTCCCTTGACTCATTAGTGTTCCTAGTTTTCTAATGGCTATACAAAATTCCGAAGATAGAATGTGCAATAGTAATTATTCTATGAGTTGGTCTCACAAAAACCTGATCCATCTCATCAAGTTGTCTAGATTCCCATGGTCGATCACGTAGGGTGCCATTGACACCAATAATGAGAGTTTTTTGCTTTATACGTTGTTGGTTTCTTAGAAGTGATAGTAGTTTTAGAATATGGAGGTGGCACCGATGTGTATGGGTCACCTCGCACTTATTTGGACTTGCTTCCTAGTTCTGTGGTGATGGATGATGGCCTAATGTACAGGTACATGTATGGAAGGACAAAATCCCTTGGTAAGTCAACCTAATGCACATTTTTCAATGGCTCTTCATCCGATGGTACCACATATACTTGTCCCTCGTACACATACTTGATGCATTAGTGCAAGATCGAAGGAACACACTGCATGTCCCTTATCCAGGGATGCCCTGGGGGTATATTGTACTGCATGGCCCCCTCCAATACATGACACATCATAGGGATGGTCTTATGCCCTACCTTTACATGTAGGATTATTGTACCCACTATGGAGCATAGTGCATCATTGAAATCTCTAAATGTATGAGGTAGGGACGATGTTTGACCTAGGAATTTTCAAGTACCCCATAGATTTTGTTGTGATTATATTAATCGATGAGTCTGTGTCGATTAAGACTCACTTGAAAAGTATGTCATTGATATATGTGATGATTTGTAGAGGCGGGTCTGCTATAGTAGTAGGGACTACATTTATTTTGTGATCATAAAAATGAATCACGGGATCTTGACACTATTGCACTTGCACCACAAAGTTTTTAAATGCATATGGGTTCTAGGGATGTAGCTCAACTAATATTAGGATTTCCATTAAAGTCTCCCTATGTCTGGGGGACTGTTGAATGAGCTCATATATTGATAATTTGGTCGATGTTGTTTGGAGATTATGTAAAAGTATACTTTGGATAGTTACCACAGGTTGCATTGGTGGACCTGGAGGATTATTTTGCACCTACCTCTATCGAGGTTCAATCGAGATACGAATGGAAGCCACTGGGGGCTCTAGTTGGTTGTATTATCGGCTCCCTATCACCACATTGACTATTTCAACCATTCCAATTAATCCCTGAGTGGGAGGTTCAAATTGGACTTGGTTTACTTAAGTGCCATGATATTTAGGGAACTCATGATTAGGCAACGAGTTTTTGAATATGCCCATGTCTCTATTGTTAGGTGCTAATGGATTATCAACTTTTATCTCATCCTTCTTGATCATGTTTTGTACAAAATTCTTGAAACTTATGCATGATTTGATATCATACCCCTATTGTCAATGGTAAGGGCAATAATGATCTTCCCTATATCCCTTGGTCTTGGGACAATTAGGGTCAAGAAGTAGTACTTTAGGCAATCTAAGCCTTTGTGCCTCGCTCAACTAGTTGAATATTGATTACATCGATTCAGATAGAGGCGTGTAGTAGCGAGGTGACTGAATTGCTTGTTTCAACCTTGATTATTTTTATTTTGGTTGTAATTGGCCGATGGGAGTTGATCCTGATAGTTCTATGTTTGTTGGCCATTTCATCCCTTTGATACATTCAATACAACCTAATTGAATGGAGTAGGCTTGGCATGATTTTGTTGATTTTTGTTGTTGCAATTTTTGTTGGTCTAGTATTTTTTGTTTCAAAGTTTAATATCTCATTCTTCAACCTTGATTTCTTCTATTAGCTTGGCTTGAGCCAAGAATTCCTTGAATGTTCCATACTATTGTAGTTTCAAGAGCAACGAGATGTGCTTTGCGCAACTCTTAGTAAACATCTATGTGAGATTAGTAGTGGGAATAGAAAATGGTAGTTTTACCATCATTTTTCTCCATATGTTCCCATAGTCCATGAATTCCTCGTCATTGTATTAATTTGGGTTTACCATATCAAAAAAGTTTACTTTCTTCTTGACACAAAAATAAAAGTATTCAAGAAATGCATTCACCAACTGCTCAAAACTGATGATGTTGTGCTTAGGTAGTTGGTTGAACCATTTAGTTGTTGCACCTGATAGTTTCATGATGAATGTTCTTAGCATCATGGCATCATTACACTCAAATTGGAAACACGCGTTCATGAAATTGGTGACATATTATTGCATGTCTTCCTCTATTTTAAATTTTTCTATTCGAGACATCTCAAAATACCTAGGATATGCAGGACTCAGTACTGAAGGGCACAGAGGTTGATTGTGTATCTTCCTCAAGGTTGGATTTACCCAATCGCGTCTTGTTTCTTGAGAGATTTGACTCTCTCAGTGAGTATCTTATATGCCTTCGAAGAAATGATCTCCTATTCTTAAAGGTTTACTCATGAAGGTCGAGGAGGTAGCCCTCTATTTTCCTGGTTTGGATGCCTATGTTCATCCCCCATGACTATGGATGAAGGTTCAGGATATGTCTACTCCTGAACCTCCATCTCTTCCTGTACTTTATCATGTTGTGCATGTTCTAGGTCTAGGTGCTATTGATGCTCTGAAGCAGGATGTGATGTGCGGTGAGTGCGTTTATCTCCTTGCCTAGTGTGTCTCTTGTGCTGAGAAACAACATGTCTATCCATATGTAAGTTGGATCGAGGTAACCTATTTTATTGTTCTTCATGCTCTATTTGTTCCTCCCTCAAGCACTACTCATTTAGGTGCAAACACCTCTTTCTTTGTGTTTCTTCCTGCTCTAGGATTTCTAAGTGCTCTTATTCTACGTGCAACATTTCCTCTAACCTATGTACACGGTCAGATTGATTTACCACTAAAGGTCCACAATTCTATAACTCTGTACAAGGAGTCCTAATGGAGATCCCCCTTGGAGAGGCTCCTTTTATGCTTTTTCTCTTATCTATCAGGGTGACCTGATCTGTGTAAACTGACCTATGTTATGTATCCCCATGATCAGAGGTAATGTGCATGCTACAAGGGTGCTTTAAGGCTTCCCTTGACTCATTAGTGTTCCTAGTTTTCTAATGGCTATAAAAAATTCCAAAGATAGAATGTGCAATAGTAATGATTCTATGAGTTGGTCTCACAAAAACCTGATCCATCTCATCAAGTTGTCTAGATTCCCATGGTCGATCACGTAGGGTGCCATTGACACCAATAATATTATGATATATGACTATCCTCCCATATTTCGGGAGGCTAAGGGGAGTTGCGGGTCTATGACTGGACGTAGCCCTTGTGTCTTGCACCTTAGTGTACTAATTTGACCTAAGTCTATCATGTGAATATTAGGGCCTTGAAGCCCCCTCATGCCTAACGTGAGAGGAACCTGGATATGGTTCTCTAACTGGGGTTTCTCAAGGAGTACTCCCATAGGTTGAGTTATTACCTCTAAGTCTCGTTGAACTTCATTAAGGAACATTGTGTGTGGGTGGCTCAACGTCATTGTGATTGTAATTGTGGTTTTTCAGAGTGTCATCTTCCACCTCGATGGTGGACTGAGAGCGGTTGCTCCATGTGAAGACCATGACAATTGTGAATTATCTCTTATGTAGGTTTTAGGACACCCAAACAAAGTAAACAAGTGTTTATCTCTTTTAAGTTTTCGGTATTCCTAAACTGGTTTGGTGTGTTTTATATTTGTTGATATCTACAATCTAAATTTCATCATGTTTTGCATTTCATTTATGATATACTCAGATTGTTTAAGTGGATTTCAACTATATGCTCACAAATCAACAACCAGTAATGAAATGTACGATCACGTTATTCCACCAAAGTGTGGTGATGAAGTCCACACTTGGTCAGGGTGCATAGGTCCTACCATTCCTCACCCATTATTCACTTGGTCAGTGTCATATCCTTCGAAGAGGAGTATATGCAAATTTTCCAAGCTACGTTGGATCTTGGAGCCAACATCCAAAAAATAGGGTACATGGGATTTGAGCCAATGGGTGGAGATGAATGCCATTGTCATTGAAATATACTATTAGATCGTGATGAAGTCCACCTCACTAGAATTTATATGAATCATGGCGTGTGAGTGTTATTTTTAAATTGTTACATAAAGAAAAAGATGCATCATGAAGCACTCATGCTATTTCCTATATGCCTAAAAATAAACGTTTCATATTCAAAAAAATGTACATCTAAATGATCATATGAATTTTAGATAATGCACTACTACTTTATGAAACAATGGCCTCTAGCTAGGCCCCATGCAAGCAAGCTCTACAAACAAAACCTAGATCGCTGGAGACTAGGGCAGATTTGAAATTAGAAGTTTGTTGTTCCTAGTAGTGACGAGAAGAAAACTAAGAGAACTAAGAAGCTTTATGCATTTTTCTTTTAACATTTTACTATGTTCTCCTTATTAAAATGATATTTTTCCTACTGTATTCTTGAAATAAATTACATACAGAGAAATAAAAAATAGCTTAGAGTTACCCCAACCTGAAATCCACATTTGATGAATCATAGGTCGACATTTGTTGCACTTTTTTTGTTGGACGCTATTGACCAGAGCGGCTGCTTCTGGACATTGTCTTCAAAAGTGACCTCTATCTGCTAGCCGTCGCTGACTAGAGCGACTAGACTTGAATGTAGAAAAAACATGAAATTATCATCAAATCAGCTAAAAAATAGAAAATCAGGCCGAAGTCCCACTGTGATCGCCATCTGTACGACCCCAGGAAGCAATGCACCTAATATACTTCCAACATAATATCAAGTGAAAGAACCATAAATGTGTAAAGAACACGAAAGTAACAAAATAAAGATATTTCTTTTATTAATTCATTTGAAACTTTGGTTATAGATTGGTCCCTCTTAGGGATACCGATTGCTTGATACAATGATTACAAATGGAAGTAACCCTAAAAGGGGATGGTGCACTTCGCAGTCCTCTCGGGCTCGCACATGAATTTTTTCAAGGGCTTACTGATACCTTCTTCTCACTTTCTCAAAGGGATTTAATGTCATAGATAATTCGAATTAATCTAGGAACCTGTAATCTATGTACAAGAAACAATAGAGACTAATTAGTAGTGTATGTGGCTTCTCGTGATGAGGCTCCTTTTTAAGATCTACAAGGAATGATGTAAAAGCATAATGATATAAAGATAAACAAAAGTGCATAAATAACTTAGAAACTACTATGCAAATGCAATGAAAGGACAAATCTATGCTAATATTAACTGATAAAGCAATAACAATGAGAAATACATGCTAAAAATATGGGAAATGGTGTCTTAAACCCTAAGTTGTGCCTACAGGCCATTGTCAAGGATAGCAGCCACAAAATGAAACCTTCTTTCTCATAAACCAGGGGCAGTGACACTCAATAATTCATCCAAATTGATGTTCAAGGGTTGTCTTCTTGTATAGAGATGGATTGGCGATGAAGCTTGTGTGTAATTGAATGCTTGATCGATGTGTTATCATTGCTTAATCAAAAAACACTTTGTTACTCCTCAAGGGGATATGAAATTGCTCTCAAATTTTCTAGGGCTTTGCTGCATAAAAACTCTAATTATTTGGATATTTTTTCATTCTTGGAAGAATGCATATGTAGCCTTCTTAGATCTATATCTAGATCCAGATCTTGGCTTCCTGGAGAAGCCAAGATCTATATTGCATGTAACTGACCATTAGAGGGGAAAATGTAGTCATAGATTTGCATGGAAGGGGTAGTCAGAAGGAGCTCTGGGAGATCCATGCCAAAAATTGCTTGTAAATAATACAAGTCTAGTCACTATCCATGATTTGGACCCTCATTTATGACCAACCTGTGTTTCAGTGCTAGTCATTGTCTAGAGAAGTGACTAGCTATGATCACTCTCAACTTCAGTGGCCTATGTTGGTGGCCACTCTGGTCAATAATGACCAAGCCTAAATGGGCCAAAACTACCCCTTTTGAGTGGTTAGGACCACTTCTAGCTCTTAGGAATACCCAAGATCAATAATATGGTCTTTTGGATGTACCCATATGAGTAGTCTCCTAAACATGTTATGTTTTAGGTGTCTACATAGTGAAGCTCAATGAGCCATAGCTGAAGCCCATGGTGGTACGTGTGGTGGTAATTTTAGTGGAATGGTCATTACAAAGCCTATTCTATGCATGGGTTATTATTGGCCCACAATGGAACGTGATTGTTGCACCTATATTAAACATTGCAAAAAGTGCCAAGAACATGCTAATTTAACTCATGTACCATCACAAGCCTTACATCCTATTCAAATCCTTTGGCCCTTTTCACAATGGGGTCTAGATCTAATTGGTAAAATTTCACCTCCTTCCTCGGGACAACATACTTTCATCATCACAGCCACTGAATACTTCACAAAGTGGGTTGAGGCAATTCCTCTAACTAGTATGATAGGACCTAGAATTGTGGAGTTTATACTCCATCATATCATTTGTCATTTTGGTATCCCATAAAATACATTTTAGACAATGGCAAGTCTTTCAAGAACAAGGATGTTCAAGCACTTTGTGAGAAATATAACATCCAACATAGTTTCTCAACTCCTTATTACCCACAAGCAAATGGACAAGCTGAAGCTTCCAATAAGACCTTAATTGCTATTCTCAAGAAACTTGTCAAAGAAAATCATAGAGATTGGCATACACAAATTCCCTTGGCATTATGGGCTTATCGAACAAGCATCCACATGCCTACAGGGGCAACACCATTTTCATTGGTCTATGGAGCTAAAGCAATCATACCTCTTGAGCTCGAGATCCCCTCGCAAATTTCTTTGCAAGAATTCATAGATGACGATACTGCTAGACAAGCACATCTTAACCAGCTCACACTCCTTGATGAGAGGTAAGTCAATGCTTTAGATCATTGAAGAGTTTATCAGACCGCCTTAAACATTCTTAAAATGCCAAAGTTAATTTACACAAATTTCGAGTAGGATATCTTGTACTTAAAGAGAATCAACAAAACACCAACGCATTACCGCATCTTCATGATAAATTCATGGCTAATTGGTTAGGTCCATACATCGTTACACAAAGAGTGGGTAATGGTACTTATAGGCTTGCCATTCTAGAGGGAGAGGAAGAATCTGAACCACTTAATGTTATACACTTGAGAGCATTCTATGCATGATTTGATTACTATATATGTATATATACATGGCTAATACACAAAAACATTTGCATACACTTCATTCACAACATTGCATTTCACTTGCATTCACATTCCAAAAACAATGCATTAACCCATATTTCATATTGCATTTCACATTTTATAAATTACATTGCATTCACATTCACATTTTACATTTCATATAGGGATCATTTATTAAGTTCAAGGTCTTAATTGGTCCAACAAAAGTCATGTTGCCTTAATCAGGGGCACCTTCACAATGTCATCCACACAATTCCATAAAGCCAAATTGCCATTAGCACAAGCCACATTCACAAGTCCTAGGTGTTTTCGGTCACTCAACCACTCCTAGTGTTTTAAGCAACCTCCAAAATACATGTCGAGTTCTTTTTAGGACCATTACACATCTACACTAAGAAAATCTTGAGTTTTGGGAATTGACTCCAAAACATTCTTGAACCAAACACAATTTTCACATCTTAAAAATATCTTGTGTCAAAGAGGGATAACACCATACTTGGTATGAACCTCAAAGTGAAAAGGGTCATCCTTTCTAGTCCCATCATGCAACATAGTCCATAAAAATAGTGGTTTTCACCACTATCACAATTCCAAAAATAAAAGAAAGAGTAGGGAAAAATCCCTAACAAAAACTCTAAATATTTTACATCACACACCACTGATCAATTGGGTTGTAAGGATCATACTACATTTCTAGTCAGACGGTTAGGTAGTCATCCCCAAAACTTAAGAGATCAAAAAAAAAGTCATGGACTATGGAGTTAGCCTCCATCGGAGCTATAGACGCTTGAATGGCAGTGGAGTATGCTCATGCATGGTGACATGTCTCTTTTAAAAGAGACCTCTGACCACTCATACGGACAAGCTAGCTTCTTGGTTTCAACCATAACAGGTTTACCCAATTTACTCAAGATGAGTTAATGAACTCACTTGCACACACACTGGTTCTTGATTGTCTAAGGTCATTACCATGCTCTTGATTCGGTAAATGAATTCACTGCACACACATTTGGTCCTAGAGGGATTAGGTAGTTTTAGTGAGTTTGTTTGATGCCACTAGGATGTTTGAGTCTCTGCAAAATAGACAGTCTTCCATATCAACATCCATATCTTCTTCCATATCAACATCCATATCTTCTTCCATGTCAACATCCATGTCAGTTCATAAGTCATTCATCCCATTCGCCACCAAGTCTGGTGCCCCTGATTAAACAACAATGCTAACAAAATGGTCAAGAAAAGATCTAAACTATAAATGATCATTAGCACATGCCATATTGAATTAATCATCCATACATGCCATCTTGCATTAATCATCCATAACATATCATATGCATTAATCATAAACATAAACATGCATTCCACAAAAAGCATTCACACAAAAATATAACACAAAAGGTAAAAGCCATGTATATATATATGTATAAATATCATATATCAATGAATGCCCAAAGGCTACATACAATGGAGCACCAAGGCTCATATACAAAAGTGCATCTAAGCACTAGCTACATCCTCCAAGAGGACCCCTATGACCTAGTAGGAGCCTCAGACCTAGAAGGAGCCCTAGACCTAGAGCTATGCCTAGACTCGCTATGCCTCGTACCCCTAGACATAGATGAGGTTGGAGGATCAGGAAGTGGAATATGATGTTCCATCAACCTATCCTCCAATGCCTCGATATATCTATATCAAGACTGAAGGTATGCTATATCAACATTATGTCGATGCTCTCTCTCTACTAGCTCTTCCTGGAGCCTCACGATCCTCGCATCCTGCTCTACCACCTGCTGCTCCAACTGTGCCCACTCCTCCTTGCTCCGGCTTGGGGGTACATCTAGAACCTCCTTTGCATCCTCCCCATCTCCTCCATCTCCCCCAATATTAGGAGCCTATTGTGCTGCACCCTTAGTCATCTACCTTTGACCATAAGAACGAAGGTGTTTTAGCCTCTTGCAAGCATCCTAGGTCCCCTCATCCCTAACCTCTCCACCTCCATCTCCACCATATACCCCTTGAGGTGGTACCCATGGTGGTTGATCCATGAACCATACATCATACTCCATGGTCATCCCCACATCCTCCACATCTAGGATATCCATCTCCTCATCATCCTCCAAAACCACCCTCCATAGCTCCATGCAAGGTAGCTCGATCTCCTCCCGATGTCTCCTATACTGCACCGGCTCATCAGGGACATCCTACCTCAGCCCAAACTAATGAAGTACTCATGAGAATTAGAAGTACTCTACCTCACTCTGATGTCTCCCAACCACCCACCTACCCTACCACACCCACCATAGATGCTCTCCATCCTCGGTCCATCGAGCACCCAGCCATGGCCTCCACACCACTTGGGTGGATGTCAATCTAGCCCATAGATCCCTATACCACTAACTCATCCTCACTGGATGACTTGAATGCACCTCCTCTGCAAATGCCCATCACCTAGCATAGGGATACTCCCTACCAAACTCTCCCATAGGCAAGCCCTCTGGTCAAGCAACCCTAAAGTGCTCCCATCCCCAACATTGTAGCAATAGGCTGCACCCCAAACCCTTCCACCCCTGCCTAGTCACCTCATATAACTCCTGGTACACCTACACCAGTAAGGTGGGAGCCCATGCATACACCTACCTCATCATGAGCATATCGCTCACCACCCCTATCAAGTTCCAAGGGAACCTACACCCGATACTATTTGGGGCCACAATGTTGGCCAACACGAACATCACCAAAGCTCAAAGGGGGTCCAACTCCTTGTCCACATACATGGACAAATAAGGTATGCCCCCACTCTCCACCTTCACCCCCTTCCATGCATCCCCGAACATCCTCATCATCTCTATCTTTTGGTTGAGGCCAACCTCAACCCAGATACCCTCCATCGATACCTTGAGGATGTGATATACATCCTCCAAGGTCACAGTCACCTCACCCATGGGGAGCTAAAATATCCCCCTATCTGCATCCCACCTCTCTACCAAGGTGGAGAGGTACCCCTCATTAGCCCTCACCACATCTAGTCGGGCTACCTCTGCTAGCCCCACCTCCCCAAGAAACTCCCACTCATCCTCCGTAATCACCTTCCTCATCCTAGGGATGTAGGGCAAAAATTAGTGTCGAGCCTCCAAAACTCTAAGTTGCAACACAACACAAAACATTTGTTAATAATTTAACAAAAAAACTTTTCACAATACAAAATATGGGTTACCTCAGCAACTTGCACCCCAACCACAATCCTGACCTCCACACCAGCTCCCTCCACCGCCATAGCTTTCGTGCTCCAAATACCTCACCTCACTTCACTCCTCACTCACCCTTCACTCCTTAGATGTAGCTTCTCAAACTCCCAAATACACAAATGAGCTTCAATCTCACCCAACAAGCTATTTATAGTTGCTTCAGGCGCTTTGGGGTGCCCATGGGTATTTCCTAGTGCGTTGAAGTGCCTACGGGTGTTTCTACAGACCACAAGCGCCCACGGGCATTTCGTATCAACATTGACAAAAGCCAAACTAGCACAAAATAGTAGTTACCCCAACCAAATCACTTCAAATTTCATTCATCCATACATTTCATCATTTTATCAAGTTTTGTGAAGATTCCAATTGATTTGGATGCATAATTTTCATTTACGACCACATTTTGCAAATTCACCAAACATGCTACAAAAGCACCTCAAAAGGGTCCAAATATTCACAAAATAATGATCATCAACATTTTCATCATTCATACATCATCTCCACTTCATTTCACATCATCATTTACATATTTTCCAAGTTCACATAACATTCTAGTGAATCTCGTATATAGTGGGTTATTCTATATAATTGGTGATTGCAACGATTTGCCTCCATGCAATTTGGTAAGATGAATAACCTACAATAAGGACACTTGTCCATGATCATCATCACTTATCTCCTTGCTCAAGATCACAATCATATTTGGTACCTCATATTTAGAGTGAAACATTGCCAAGAACAATTTGCACAACCGTTGTCATTGATGGCCTAGTTCGTGGGGCTTAAAACATGGACAAAACTCAAATTTCATCATTCAAAAACTCCCTAACACCACAGAGATAGGCACTAGCTAGGATGATTGGTTCCAATCATGGGAATTATTCAAACAGTCACTAGTAGGCCCTCTAAAGGTTGACTCTTTTTTATTTCTTTGCATTATCATCTTTGCATATCAATGACGCCAGAAGGCATATTTTTCAACAACATCAAATCACCCCAAATTTGGGGTAACCACATTTGGTTTTGACCTTCCTGCAATGGGATACATCTTACATGATCATGGCATCTACACTTGGCAAAAATCCCTTCATATGTTGGGGCAAAAACAGACACATTTTCCATCACACATTTTCACAAAACCCTTCATCTGTTGGGGCAAAAATAGACACATTTTTCAACAACCCCCTTCCCACCGTTGGGGCAATAATGGTATCACATTTTACATCATTCATATCGTCCACATTCCATTTGCACAGATTTTTCAATTGGCTCATGAGATTCATCCATAACCTCATTCACCAATTGAGGGGGTAAGCTATGCAAAACTCAAAATTCTTTTATTCTTTTGTCTTCAAGCTCACGCTCCACATCCCAAGAGAAGTTGCTTCTACACCTGGCCAAAATAGGTGTCTCGTATTTTTGCACTACATTGTGTTCCATGCAATGCAGTACAAAAAGGGGCATCTGTAGACACCAAAATCTAGCCATTTGTCCTCCATCCATGCTTTCCCACCATTTCCACCACCAAAACATAGCCAATTTGTCCACCATTCCTATTTCCTACCATTTTCGAATAATATTCACATTTATTTATGTATATTTATTTTATATATATTTAAATATAATATTTTATATTATATTTTAATATATATTTAATAAATATGTATTTATTTAAGTGAATTAATCCTAGCCATCCAATTCCATTTAATCCCGACCACCCATTTACATCAATCCATGCCACACCCTAGATTTAATATCTACCCTTAGATGTGCTTTAATCTCAACCACACGATTAGTGTCGTTGAAACCCTAGCATGCCCTAGGTTAGATTATAAATAGGAGCCATTTTGATGGCTCAACCCCTGAGTTTCTTGAGTGTTCGAATTCCCTAAGTTTCCTAAGTTTTTGAGTTCCCTGAGTGCTTAAAATCCTTAAGTGCCCTAAGTCGCCTCGCATTACTTCTACCGCCATCCTCGCTCATCGTAACTCCCCCATCATCGTTGCCATCCTTTTTCCCTCGTTGGATCTACTTCTATAGAATCCTTCCCCTCAACCCTAAGCACCCATGAGCATTTCCTGTAGCATGCAGGCACCCATGAGCATTTTGCGTTATCACTCCTGAAGACCCCCTAGCCTCCGGGTGATGCTAGGGCATCACCGCACCAGCCACCTACATCAGACATCTCACATCAGAGCATAAGTAAGTAAAACAGATCCATCATTTATTATTTTATGCATGTGCTTCTATTTCTGTTCACTCTATTTGCAGCACTTAGTTAGGGTTTATTATTGCTTATAGAGGGCCTCACACTATGGAGCCCTCACAGGTATTACTAACTATTTTGTTGTGTCCTTGTGTGTAGATCTGAAAGCACTACATCAGCATCTGGAGTGGCCCAACCTTGGATATCAAAAAGCCCACTCAACCCTGTTGGGATCAAGACGCGCTTGAAGACATCACAACTTTGCTTGTTAGGGTTTTGGAGAACCCTAACCCCTTGTAATATTGTATCAAAAGGATTCAAGGATCCAAGCTTGTAAACAATGGAGTTTCTAGGCTCCCCCCATCAATGAAAATTATTCTATTGTGCAATCTTGTGTTTCCTTGTATTTCATTTGTTCAAGCATTGTTTGGGTGTTGCATTTTGCATCTTTCATGAAGAAGATGTTTCAATGAAGATAAGTTTGAGGTTTTCTTTTACAATGTTGATAATAGGGTACAAGCCTGTATTCTTTTTTAAATTTCAAGAAAGTATCGGTCCCCTTTAAATACCTTGGGCTTCTAGTTGTAGGAAGACATCTTATAAAGAAACCTTGGTGGACTCTTAAAAATAAAATTTGATGTAAGTTAAATAATTGGATCCATCAATGCTCTCATTGGGGGACATATTGACTCTGATAAAATTAGTGTTGTAGTCTATTTCTATCTTTCAATTTATGGCTATGATTGGTCCCAGGCATGTGATAAGGAGATCGATAGAATTTTGAGGGACTTTCTTTAGGGAGGCTTAGAATTAAAAAATAAATAGAGTTTGCTAAAGCGGGATTTAGTCTATCTCTTGCTAAATAAAGGGGGGTTAGGTATCAGTAGATTGGCTAATCAAAACTTGGTTTTATTGACTAAATTGTTATGGGATCGGATGTTGGACCAATCTAGCCTTAAGTCAATGATTTTATTTGTAAATTATGGGGATGATATGGAACCATTTTATAGCCTCCCCTTTAATGGGGTGTCCATTATTTAGAATGCAATTAAAAAGGCTAGTACTATTATTACTGTAGGCCTATTTGGAAAGTCAAAAATAGGAGAAAGAAAAAATTTTAGGATGATGTGTGGGATCAATACCAGCTAATTATTGTATAATTCTCAAACCTGAGTGATGTTGCAGATATTTTAAGAATGCAAATTGGGTCTATGTTAAGGACTTATGGGAGGAAGATGAAGGGGGAGTGGGTTTGAGGAGGTGGAAAGACCTCTCGGTTTAGAGATAGATAGCTAAAGAAGATAGGGATAGTTTGAGGGTTATTTTGGATCAAAGGTAGTGCTCATGGTCAGAAGAGGAGGACTCTTTAGGATGGGGAGAAAAAGGAAACAAATAGTATTATATCAAGAAGGGATATGACTAGCTCATAGAGGGATTGGGTAGGGAGGGGGCGATTTGGAAGAAGGTGTGGAATTCAAGTATCTGGTCGAAAGTCAACATTTTTATTTGGTTAGCCATTCAAAATAGGATTTTGACTCAGGATAATATTCGTAAGAGAGGCTTGGTGGGCCAAAAATGGTGTGTGCTCTATTATGGGGTGGGAGAATCTATGGACCACCTTCTAGTTTGATGTCTCTTTTTTTTTTGGATCTAGGAGCAAGGTGAAAGGATGTTTAATTTTCCCTAACTTGGTTATGTCTCATTGGAACAATTATTTGATCTATAGGGCTTTAGGGGGTAGGTGGATAGTATGCCTTTCTAGTCCATTGTTTCAAGGCCTTCACTTTATGGTAGGTATGGCTAGAGCATAACAGATGTATTTTCTATGATAAGTGCTCATCCAGGGACTCAATTCTTTTAAAATTTTTACTCGATGTTAGAGAGGTTATAAGAGGAATCAAAAGTTCCCAGCTTATGCCGAAAGACAAGAATTTATTGGATCTTATTGGGATTGTGATCCTTGGGTGGGTTTAGTTCCAATATTTATCGAATTGGAGCCCTCGAGAGTAAGGAAGGTTCCTCCTCCTAAAAATTTGGACAAGGAAGGGAAGTGGAAGCCACCATCGATGGATTTAGATAAGGTTAACACCAATGGTGCTGCTTGTAGAAATCTGAGGAAGGTGGGTATTGGAGGGGTGGATCATACACATGAAGGGATGATGGTTTTTTACTTCCATTAAGGCATTGAGAGGAAAAACAACATGGTGGTGGAGGCCATGGTCATCTATGAAGGCTTAGCCATGGTTCTTAAGCAAGGATACTCAAAAATTAAGGTGGAGTCTAACTCTTAGGTTATAATTAATAGGTTTAACAAGCAGTGGGGGAATGGAATGGAGGGTCCAGCGGGTCTTGGACAATATTATAGGTTTAAAAATAGAACACAAATAAAACATTTCCATGTGGTGAGGGAATAGAGAGATCATTATTGGTGATATTATAGCAGGGGGTAAAACTTGGGGGAAGATTATATGGATTTATAGGTTTTGCTTTGATAGGATTACCCCAATGATGGGAAGGAAGTAGTAGCAACATGACAAATCCTAGGAGGGGGGAGTAATTATGCACATGAAGACTGAGATTTCTATGTTTAATGATTAGGAATTGTTCGAATCACTGTGTATGTGGGAAGGTAGGGATAGGATAAACAAATAACAATGGATATTGGCAAGATGAGATGGTGGAGCTATAGGAATTTGTAATTGCCATTGGAAATGAAGACCTCTCAAATGTGATTTTGAGAGGATATGTTGTATACAAGGAAAATACACTGATGGTTTATCTTATTACAATTTTGATGAGTCTTTTAATGCGTTGTTCAATGTTTAGGTGTAGTAGTGCTAAATTATGCAATTTTTATTTATTCTCTAACTGGGCATTTAGCCTCCATGGTATTATAGGCATGTATATATAGAGGCACTTAAATTTTTGGCCCATGTATGGAAGGCCTTGTAGCTATGTAATCTAGTTTCTGTTTAATAAACTTTAGTCTTTTTTCATCAAAAAAATACCTCTAATAACATAGATGGCATCACTTTCAAGGCTTATATATTCTTCAAATATTAATAAAAAATTTATGAAACCATATCCACTAGAGTCAACTTGAAAATATGTTTGTAGAAAATATAAACTTGCCTATGTTTCAAGAAGAATTGACCTTTCGTATGGTCAGTTTTCAACATGTTGTTCAATTGTCCTGTTGACTGTGATGTCTGCCTGATAACGTAGTACTCACTTTTGGGATAATTATTGCTTATAAAATTTATAAAACCATCTCCATTAGATTCAACTCAAAAAGAACTCTCCAAAAAATATAATTTTACCTATGTTTTGAAGAGGTTTGTGGCTCAAAATTGATTGTTTTCTATAGGTTGAGTTCTCATGACCAAGGGAAATATAGATGTGGATGAAATTAAAACCCCACCTTCCTTCCTCTATTTCTCAAAAAATTGTGTGTCCTTGGTTTTCTCCCAAATTTAGTTGGTACCCTTTTGCATACATTCTTTTGTTTGCTCCACTATGCAATCCGAGTTAGTGTTGTTTTATGTGCAATGCCACCTTAAATTTTTTTTGGATTTCTAATTTTTATCCTTTTTCAAGTGGTTTTTTCTGGTCCACACTCTTTTGTACTTGAATTTGCCTTAGCTTTCCTTTGAGGTTCTAGTTAGTGCTATGAATGGACCACAAAGAAATGAATATTAAAGGGAAGCCAATCAATTACCAAAGAAAATCTAAATACATAAGTAGCCATGGGAAAAATTGAATGATAATTATGGTTAGCATTGTTAATGATCTATAGGGAAAGATTAAAAGTGTTATAAATAAAATTAAAACCTCTCTAGCCTAGAATCCCATAAATTAGAGATTTGTGAGGAAATATAGATGCTAACTAGATTAAAAAAATGTTAATTGAAGATATATAGGGAAATTAGAACCCCACTAGCCCAAAACCCTATAAATTGGATATTTGCAAGGAAATATAAATGTTGAATACATTAAAACCTCACTAATCAGAGATCCATAGTGAAATTAAAACCCCACTAGCCTAGAACCCCATAAGCTAGATATTTGTGTCTATGAAAGAGGCTCTTCGTCAGAACAAGATTTTCAGCATCCTACCAACTTCTAGAGTTGAACTTGTCACTCATAAGCAATTTGTGGATGACACTCTCATCTCGACTTGGGCGTCTATTGCCCAGGCCAAATCCCTCAAGCGGATCATTTCCCGTTACGAGCAAGCTGTCGAGAAAAAGGTCAATTTCATCAAGAGCAAAATCTACTTTATTAACACTCCCCTGCGTAGGCAACTCTGGATTGCCAAAATTTTAGAATGCACCATTGACTCCCTGACTATGTATTATCTGGGGTTGCCCCTGTCTTGCAATGGCCATGCCAATGGAGGTATGTGGAACATGATCCTGGAACGTCTTCACAAGAAACTTGGCACTCCGAAGGGCAAACTCCTGTCGCAAGCCGGGAAAGCCACCCTTACCAAAGCCTATCTTCAGGGGATCCCTACCTAATTTATGTCGGTGTTCATGCTTCTAGTTTTTTTTCACTCCAAAATTGAGAAGATTCAGAGGACATTTCTATGGTTTGGTAATGAAGAGAAATCTAGAATCCCTCTTGTTGCCTGGGACAAGGTTTGCTCATGAAAATACCAAGGCGGCTTAGGGATGAGGAGATCAAGACTTATGAACTCAGCTCTGATCGCGAAGCATGCTTGGAGGATTCTAACTAGTGACTCGGTGGAGTGGGTTAAGCTATTCAAAAGGAAGTATATTGGCTCCATTTCTTTTTTTGACACTGAAACTCTCCTCGAAGCATCGAATTTTTAGAATTTTGTGCTCCAAACCCGTCATTTGATCAGCTTGGGAGCCCACTGGATTCTGGGTGATGGCAACCTCATCATCTTTTGGAATAATAGGTGGGCGTCTAAAGAAGCCCTTGGATTGAGGTCAGACCTTACTGGGCTGAGAGGGCAAACCGACCCAAACTCCCAACTCAGGGTGGTGGATTTCATAGACCAGAGCACCCATTTCCCTCGGTGGAAACTTTTAGTCGTGGAAGGGTTTAATAATGAGGTTACCTTACTGGCAAACATCCTCCAATCATTTTTAATTCCATCTGTTAGGAGGACTGACAAAATCATCTGGAGTGGTACATAGGATGGTCTTTTCTCTGTTAGATCAGCCTATGAGTTTCTTACCAGCGAGACTACCCTAGAGTATAGGTGGAAAGTTGTCTAGAGGAAAGGGGTCATTCCTAAAGTGAACTTCTTTGCATGGATTTCTTTTCACAACAAAGCCTTAACCATTGACAACCTTCACAAGAGGGGTTTTGCCTTCCCCAATAGGTGTTACATGTGTTTAGCAGAGTGCAAGATGAGGGATCATTTATTCCTACACTGCCCCTTTTTCCATTTGGTCCTCAGCATTGTCCTATCCTCCTTCCAAATCCTCTAGTGCTCTCCCCGCTCCCTCAGAGATGCTTTCCATCAATGGCCTAATTCTTTCAAGAATCCTAAACTCCACTTCCTACTTGAGTCCTCCTTCCACCACTCCATTTGGTAAATTTGGTTAGAGAGGAATGCCAGAGTCTTTGGAAGAGCCCCAAAAGTGCCTCCTTGTGTCGCTCAAAGGGCCTTATCCTATGCCATTGAGAACTCTAATTTTGTTCCCAGTTCCCATCCCCACCTTCCGAGCGAAGAAGCAATTTTCAAAAGGATGAATCTCTGCCCATTTTTGGAAGTTGTTACAGGTCCCTGTCAAAGAAGTGTTATTTGGACCAAGCCCCCCGTGGGGTGGATTAAGTTAAATTTTGATGGAGTGGCAAAGGGTAATCCTGGGCCCGCTGGTTCAGGGGGTGTTGTTAGAGATCATGATGGGAATCTTGTGGTGGCCTACTATGAAGAGTTGGGCTCCTAGACGAACCACTATGTCGAAGCCCGAGGTGCTCTGAAAGGAATCCAGATCCTCTCCGAGGATCCTCAACCTCTAATGATTGAAGGAGATTCGCTCAACATTGTGAATTACCTCCTAGGCACCAAAGACCCATCTTGGAGGGTCTTCAACATCGTTCTTGAGGCAAGAACGCTTCTTTCCCAACGTGGTAGGTGGAAAGCAAGTCATATCCTTAGAGAAGGCAATCGCATGGCTGACCACATGTCCAAAAAAGGGCTCGTGACCATGTGTTCGGTCGTGTGGCAATCTCGCTTCCCCTCCGAGGTGGAAATATTGGCCAGAGCAGATATCCCTTCATGAGGTGTTCCCCGTGCATATTTCAGAAGGACCTTCCCAATGAGTATCGAGTTAGGGTGGCAGCTCTAGCCAATCCCCTATGCGATAGTGGGTGCACGCATCATGCGAAGCACAAAAATGTTTTCAAAGCTAGTTGTTTTCAAGTTTCCAAGGCACACCAGACTTGGTGCCCTGTAGGCTATCAGCACCCTCTTCTCCACCAAGGTGGTCTTGCTATTTTTTCTCATTCCTGGCATTGGTTCGATGTTGGATTTTCAAAGTACCCCTTTCCAATGGTGCTCATGCATGGTTGGGACATTGGTGGTGTGCGGGAATGTTTGGGCTTGGATCATGCCAAATCCTTGCCTTGGATTTGGCATGCTCTTTCCTGTCCTTCCCGTTCCTAGAAGGAGGATGAAGGTTTTATGGCAAAAGGTATGGAGAGACCACGTGGCACCTTCAGATAGAGTATGGGTGATCTGCGTGGCACCTTTACTTTTTGGCCTTGGTTTTCGGTGATGGCTTCGGGTCGATCATGGGTGGCGGCTCATGGTCAGATCTATCCTCCCCCTCCCCTTTTATATTTATCGATGTTTTGTTTCAATCTCTATTTTTTGGAGCATTCTGCAGGTGATTAATCATGGCTGGTCCTTTCATCAATCCCTCTTCCCTGTCCCTTTGCGATGAGGCGCACATTTTTATGAAAGCTAAAAAGCTCCTGCCATTCCTAGAAAAATTTGCTAGCCCTGAACAGGAAATTTCGTAGGGCTTCGTTGATACTTGGACCCAGGGTGATGTGGTCGTAAAAGGTATTAATATTCGTGTTTCGACTGAGTTCTTGGTGGCCGTCTCTGGTCTATCATCCCATGGGCAGATCATTAGAAGAGATAACCATAATTGGGTCGAGGAGCTGGAGCAATTCCCTGATAAAGGGAAAAACCTCGGATGGGACAAGTTGTGCCTCCTCCAGTCAACCCTCCTGAACCTTACAGGTCTGCCATGATTCCCATCATGCAATATATTACATGTGATGATCTCGACAAGCCTCTCCATAGCTTCCACATTAGCTTCTATAACCACCTCCGTGATGCCAAGCAAGTGAGTTTTCTCGATTACCTTACGCACTCCCTTGGCCTTGCCATTGAAAAGAGTAGGAAAGCGTCATCCCCTCCCACCCATCAAGGCCTCATGGCAGTCATTTATAGGCATGCCCTGGCCATGCGCCCTCCTCCTCAGGTTGTCAACCCCTTGAATTCCCAAGCCCCCCGCAATGTGTCCTCTCCTACATAGGGCCAAGCCTCCAGTCCTTTCAAAAATAACCCTCCCAGCGCTGACAGGCCTTCCCCTTATAGCAACACCTTTCGTTCTCGGCCAAAACGCAATATTGGTGGCAAATACTCCACCCCTAGTAGATCCTCCCAACGTCTGAAGAAAGTCATAGAGGAGGAGAAGGACGTCCTTCCCTAGCAGATTTCGTCGGACACTGATAGTGATAGGGAGATTGCTCCCGGTAAATCCCTTCTGGTCCTGGCTTCAACCATTCTCACTATAGTCAATTCCATGATTAAAATTTTGAAGCAAGATCAGAAGCATCAGAATTCAGAGGATCAGGAGGATCAGTATTAGCAGTTTGTGTTTGGTTGTTTTGCTTCCGCTCTCCATGGTCCAGTTTCTTTGGCTTTTACTTGTTTTCTTGTTTATTTCTTGTTTCGTTATATGGTTAATCAGGCTTAAATGCCCTTTTTGTAGCCTCAAGGCATTTAGTCTAGGGTCTATTTTTCTTGCTATTAGGCTTATATTTCCAGCGAGGAGGCATGATACATCATTAGAAATATGGCTAATTTTGTACATAAGGTTTTGGGATCCTCTATAAAAACCCACTGTTAATCTATTAAAATAATTACCAAAAAAAAAAAAAAACTAGATATTTGTGAGGAAATATAAATGCCAACTATATTAAAACTCCACTCATGGAAAACTTAAAACCTCGTTAGCTCGAAGCCTAGTAAACTGGAGATTTGTGGGGACATATATCTGCCACCTACCCAAGATAAAGGGAAATAAAATGCAAAGAGAAATATAAGTGATCAACTCATGAGGAAATAAAAATTACAAACCAATGCCCATGGTAAAATAAATATTGAAGTGAAGTCAATCAATTGCCAAAATTCCAATTAGCACTATTTTGTGTGCAATGCCACCTTGAAGTTTTTTTGGAGTTCTGATTTTTGTGCTTTTACAAGGAAAAATGTAGAAATTATTGAAAAAGGATAAAATTTACCAAAAATGCAAAAATTGTTGAAAGAAGGTGAAAATTACTAGAAAACAATAAAAATTGCAAGAAAGTGCATATTATTGCCGAAAAATACAAAGAAGCTGGGAAATATGGAAAATGGTTGAAAATGTAAAGAGGAGCTGAAAAATATCGAGAATAGATGAAAATGTTGGAAGATCTATAAAACATGGAAAATGGCCAAGAAATTAGAAAAAGAGACAAAATATATAGAAAATTGTTGAAAAGTGCAAAATGTTGTCGAAATGTACAGAGAATTGATGTAAAAAATTTAAATTTGTCAATTTGTTGGGGAAAACACAAAAATTTAATGGAAAGCATAGAATTTTGTTAGAGAAGCACAAAGGAGAAATAAATAAATAAATAAATGAACAATTAATTAATTATAAATTATTATAATAATAAAATAATTAATATATATAATAATTATAAATTATAGCATCTACAATTTTTGACTTTGCCTCACTAAAAGTTTTCTCTTGCAGGTTGTTTAACATAGTTGCTTGGGATCCAAATATGGTAGATGTGGGAGTATCAGTGACTAACCAGACAAACACAAATGTGCAAAGTGGTAATATAAAGTTAATGGTTAACCCACTTGTGGCTAAAAATGTAAGAGTCAAATCACTTGAAAATGATTAAGCTCAAGTGATCCCAAAATTTTGTAGAGAATTAAAATTTAATGAGGCACAATGGAGGCATGGTCAAGAGATGATCTTGAGGATCTCACATCATGAGGTAAAAACGGTGAGTGTGAGAGTTTTAATATGAACCAGGCAAACATAGATTTGCAAAACACAAAAGCAATGACAACTAATACTCAACTCACTTGTTGAGAAGAGTGAATGCAATGACGTCAACAATGCTCAATTGGTGTCAAAATATGAGATATATCAAATTCAATGAGGTTAATACCTATCCCACTTGCTAGGATTGGTAGATCAAAAGCGAGGCCATTTAGCCAATCAGACACTAGTGATCTCATACTTTGTGTGGATTGTAGTTTCATGAAGGATAGACAAGGATGATCCTAAGAAGATTACACTACAAACAAACTAAAGATAAAATCCAAGATTTGATACACCACAAAGAAAGAAATATAATAATAATTAAAATTGTAAAAGAGAATGGAGAAGAGTTTAATTTTTTGGGATTTGGGGTGTTTAATATATTAGTTGCATTGACTTGGGTATCTATTGGATGCTTTATTATCAAGTTTTGTAAATCAATTATGTTGTTCTGAGATGACTTTGGTTTTTTACCCTTAGCATAACTATTTTCCTACTCTTTAAAAGTCTCTTCAAGTAAATCACATTGACTAGTAGTGTTATTGCTTCTAACATACTTACTTTGGCAAGTGTCTTCTTCATATCTTCTACGATTTGGATCTTAAATTTTATAAAGCAACTCCCACTTCATGTAGTAAAATTTTAATTTTACCTTGTGGTTGTTCCATGACCCTGACTAGTGAGAGAGGGATACTTTCGTCATTGCTTAGCCTCTTCTTGAAGTCGATTCTTCTCTTTATCACCCCTCTTTTCAGTGGGTTTATGTTAGAGTATATTTTAAGTTTACTAGGATAGTACATATTCCAAGATATTCTTGTTGTCATTTTATTCTTATCTTGGTTTGTTTTTTTAAAGGGTTGTGATCCACTCGGTTATACCTACCTCATGATCTATGGCTCATATTGCACCTCTTGTTGTATAGTGGATATTTACCCCTTATCTTTTCCATTATGATCGAATGGTTAATATTGTACACCCTTGTCTATTTAAGCAAGGGTTCTACATTGAGTAATACAATTAGATTTAGAGCTTCTTCTTTCATATTTTATTGTGATGCTTTTCAATATTCTTTGATCTTGGGCTTGGAATGTTATTTTGTGTTAGCTAAAATTTATTTCATGGTATCAGAGCCTTGAGATATTTGAAATCCTCTATTGAAATATTTTGCATGTTTTTCCATTTTTGGATATGAAAGAGGAAGCTCGTTTTGAATCTACTTCAGGACACCATTCGTGTGTGAGATTTGGTGGATTTACTGTAGGAAACTGCTCATGCATGAAATCTGGTGGATTTATTTCTTGTGCATGAGATCTAATGGAATAGATCTATTTTGTTGATCTAATCTGGTGGATTTATGCATGATCTACTCTTGTTGATTTGATTTGGTGGATTTAGTGCTTGTATGTGAGATCTAGTGGAACAAATTTGTTTTGTTGATCTGATCTGGTGGATTTACACATGGTGGATTTACTGCTCGTGTGTGAGATCTGGAAGAATAGATCTAAGGTCATTTTCAATAGCTAAAACACGTTTTTGATAGCTAAAACGTGTTTTCAATGGCTAAAATGTATTTTCAATGGCTAAAACGTGTTTTTGATGACTAAAACATGTTTTGACAAATTTCAATTTTCTAACAGACAGATTTTAATTTTTGACAGACAGATTTCAATTTTTCGATGGATGGATTTCAATTTTTTAGTGGATAGATTTCAATTTTCTAGTGGATGGATTTCACTTTTCTGGCAGACATATTTTTATTTTCTAGTGGATAGGTTTTTCGAATCTTGAAGTCTTTTTTCCTCATATCTTGCTCATTCATCGTCCATTTTTGATGTTTTTTTTTGCATTGTGAGAAAAATTTTGAGGGCTTCAACTTGAACCCATCCTTTTTATTAAAATATTATTGTAAACCTAATTTATAAAGGTATTTTTTTATGGGTTTTTACCATTGTAAGAAGATTAATAATATATTTTTGGGTGGGGGGTTGGTATTTGTTGTTGGTGCAGATTTTTGCACCCTTTGTGTTGTTTGGATTATTTTTTTTTTGTGGTGTTTGCAAGATGAATTCATTAAATTTAATTGAGCCTCTCACACCACACAATTATCACACATGGAGACCATGCATGCTAAACCTCCTTGCACAAAAAGGTCTATTACATCTTCTTGAAGAGAAACAACCTATTTTCACAAAAGAATATGAGATCTTTGTTCAAAATGGAAAAATGGATGAAGCAAGGGGCTTAATTAACACACATGTCAATGAGAGTCTTTGGTTTCACTTAGATGGTTATATAACTTATTTTCAGTGTCGAGAAAAATTATAAAAGTTATTTGGCAAAGTTGATCAAATAAGGTCTATGCAACTTGATGCGAAACTTACAGCTTTATCTCCTAATTATTTTCCCACCATTGTTGACTATCTCACAAAATTCAAAGATCTCTTGACACAGTTGAAGGGAAGTGGTAAAACTAAAATTGCATAGGAATGTGTGTATCTCATTTTGGTAAGTTAAGGGGGGCATTTCAAATATTTACCTTCACATTTCTCTCTACCATGAATGCTCTTGGTGCAACCTTCAAATTTCCACTCTTGAGTCTCCCACCTCTTCCTCTAAGGCTTTAATAGCATCCAATTCTAAAGGGAAAGGCAATACCAAACCTAAGCCCAAAACCACTTCTTCTACTTCACAATCAAGTCCTAAACCCAAAGAATCCAAATCTAAACCTAAAAAGTCTTTTAAGAAAATAGATAATTCTAATATCACTTGTACCTATTATGGGAGAAATGGTCATTCAACAACTAAATATTGGAATAAGTTGCATGAATTATAGTATGCCATGAAGAAACACAAAATTAATGCTCCGAAAGAACATGGTAAAGCTTTGAATGTCCAAGGAAGATCTTCTAAGTCTTGTTTAGATAATTTGGTTTTGGATTTTGGTGCTTCACACCACATGAATTCTTCCAATGAGCCTTTTACATCTCTTTGTTCGAGTTCAACCTCTAGCATTGACTTTAGAGACTCATATTTCATTCCTTTCAAAGGGAAAGGTGCTATTTTATTAGATTGTGGTTGCATCAATGATGTTCTCTATGTTCCAAATATTACCACCAATCTTCTTTCTATCTATCAAATTTGCAACTCTAGGACGATAAATATTGTTTTGTTCACACCACAAGGAGCTGAAATTAGAAGTTTTTTGTAACCACATTCATTGATTGCACAAGAGTTTTTGATCATAGAGTGAGACTATATCATTTTTAGGGTTTTTATGATACTTATTTAGGTATATTCTTAGTTGCTCATGCAAAATTTGAGAGTAAACTTTGGCATGAGATATTTGGACATCTCAATTATAGGTATTTGATGGATTTGAGCAATCATGATATGGTTGTTGGTTTACCTAAGGTTTTATGTCTTTATGGTGTTTGTCCTGGTTGTGCACTTGGGAAACAACACCAAGACCCATTTCCCAAATGTAAGTCACATAGATCATCTTCACCCTTGGAGCTTGTACATAGTGATTTGATGGGATTCCCACATGCCTCTTTCAAAGGAGCTAAATATGCATTGACATTCATATATAATTTTATTGAGGTATATTTGGGTTAATTACAAAAGTGATGGTTACTCTCACTTCAAAGTATTTAAGGATTTTATTGAGAATTAGGCTTCTTGTTGCATTAAAAATCTTCACACAGATAATGGGGGGAGTATTTCAGCAAAGAATTTTTAGACTTCCTTGTAGCACATGGTATTTTTCATTAGCATTTTTTCCCTCACACACCATAGCAAAATGGTGTGGTAGAAAGAAAAAATTGAACCTTTAAATATATGGCTAATTCATGATGCACTCTAGGTATTTACCACCTATATTTTGGGCTGAAGTAGTTAACTATGCGAACTACATTCAAAATCATACACCCCATAGGGCACTTGAGCATATGACTCCAAAGAAGGCTTGGTCTAGAACTAAGCCTGATGTCTCATTTTTTAGAGTTTTAGGAGCCATGCTTGGTCCTATATTCCATAGAAGAAATTAAAGGCTTTGTATAGGAAGACCAAGCAACTCATTATTTTTGGATATTGTGAGGACATGAGGGCTTATCGATTTATTGATCCTAATACACATGATGTTTTTTTAACACATGTTCAGTTTGATGAGCATCTTCTTCCTCATGATTCTTCTCTTCCTACTTCACCTTCTTCTTCTTCTTCTTCTTCTTCACTAGATAATCCTCATGATCCTTCCATTGTTGATCATATTTAGGAACATCTTGATGAAGAACCTACTATTGAGGACCCTACATCGACTGTCACCATGATTAGATGGGCATGTACCACAGTTGAGAAGGTAGCACCTTTCATTAAGGATCTTCCACCTTCTAGACATTCTCATGCACATTCTACAAGTATTGTCCTTGTTTGTCAATAATTTTCAAGTCATCCAAAGTCTTTTTCATAGACTAATGGGATATAGGAGTGGGATGATGCTATGGTAGTTGAGTATTCTTCTTTGATGAAGAATCACACTTTGAATCATGTTCCTCTTCCTAAGGGAGGAAACTAGGTTCATTGTAAGTGGGTTTATCAAACCAAATATGTAGCAGATGGGTCCATTGATAGGTACAAACCACGTCTTGTGGCTAAGGTCTTTTCATAGGTTGAAGGTAATAATTGCTATAATATATTTGCTCTTATCACCAATATGGATTTAGTTTAGCTTGTACTTGCAATTGTTTCATCACAGGTATGGTCTATTTATCAGATGGATGTGAAGAGTGCATTCTTACATAGATATTTATAGGAAGATATTTATATGGAGCAGCCCACTAGTTTTTTTAAGGTCACTCTATGGTCTCAATCAGGCCCTTCAGACTTGGTATGAGAAGATGGATTTCTTCCTTCTCTCTATTAGATTTTTTTAGTCCCATTTTGATCCTACAATTTACATTTGGCAAGATGGAGAGGACATCACCATATTTTTTCTTTATGTTGATGATTTACTTCTCATCGATAACTCCACTACTCACATGCAGACTGTTCAATATTATCTCTCTGGGAGATTTGAGATGACATATCTAGGACTAGCTCACTACTTCCTTGGGTTACTGGTCACTCAAAAAGATTCAAAGATTTTATTATGTCAGTAAAAGTATACACTGGATCTATTATAGTAATTTAGGATGGATGATTGCAAGCCATCACCTACACCATTTCAGTTAGGGGTTACTTTGACTTCCTTTTGCATGTCACCTCTTTGTGATGCAACTTTGTATAGACAACTAGTGGGGAGTCTTATGTATCTTACCTATACTTGCCCTGACATTTCATATATTGTTAGGTTGGTCTCTCAGTTTTCACATACCCCTCATGATCATCATTGGTAGGCAGTCAAGAGGATTCTTTGATATCTACGAAGCACTATTAACTTTGGTTTATTCTATGCCAGAGGTTCTACAAAGCTGGTAGGATACATTGATTCAAACTTGGCAGGTTTAGTTGATAAATATTCCACATAATGCTCTATTTTCTATCTTGGTTCTTCTCTAGTTTCTTGATCATGAAAGAAGCAACATGCTATTGCATTATCATCTATAGAGGTAGAATATAGGGCAGCTATCACAACTAGTTAGGAGGCTCTTTGGCTTCGTTAGTTATTGGTAGAGTTTGGTTTCTCCCAAGATCAACCTACTATACTTTGGTGTGATAACCAAAGTGTAATTCATATTTCTTGCAATCCTATTGAGCATCAGTGCACCAATCACATTGAGGTTCACATGCACTTCATGTGGTAGCACATTCAAGATGGAGTATCTTTTGACTCAACAATATATTATGGATATATTTACAAAAGCTTTTGCATCACCTCGCTACCTTGAGTTGCGTGGCTTCCTTAGAGGTGTTGATGAGGACATATTTCTCCACATATTCCTTCTTCTTTCTTCTTTCTTTCATCTTTCTTCTTTCTCTTATGGAAGATGGTTTTTCCCACATGGTTTTCATTCTTTCCAGTAGATTTTTATGGATATATTGTACACGAGTACCCTATCAAGCCTTGTTTTTGGGACTCATATTTGTGGATATGCCACTTTTTTGGTTTTTTTATTGTCCACTACCTCCTAGTATCACTTAAGGGGGGGTGTTAGAGTATATTTTAAGTTTACAAGGATAGTACATGTATATTCTTATTGTCATTTTGTTCTTATCCTAGTTTGTTATTTTTAGAGGGTTGTGATCCATTTGATTATACATACCTCATGATCTATATATCATATCACACCTCTTGTTGTAGGGTGGATATTTACCCCTTCTATTTTATGTTATGATAAAATGGTTTATATTGTACACCTTACCTATTTAAGCAAGGCTTCTTCATTGAGTAATACAATTAGAATTAAAGCTTCTTATTTTGTATTTTATTATGATGTTTTTCAATATTCTCTGATCTTGGGCTTGGAATGTTAATTTGCATTAGCTAACATTCCTTTTAGTTTATTTATTCTTCCTTCAATCCTATTTTTAGTTTTCAAGTATTTGAATTATTTATCTTTTTACCCTTATTTCTGTGCACTTTTGACTAGGACTTATCCATGACATTCTTCTTAACAATCCATTTTATTTTTATTTTCTTATTGTACGACTACTAGCACTTTATCTTTTATATGTAAGGACAACCTCCCATTCTAAGTACTTTTGTACCTTTGTTTGCTTTAGATTACTTTTGAGTTGGTTTTTCTTAAACATATTTCCTCTTTCCCCTAGTCCCAACCTGTTATTGGTTAGCACATATAGGATCATCTTCAAATGTGGACCCTTTATCTATTTTTTTACACCAGTAAAATTAGAAATAATAACATTAATCAAATTAGATAGGATAAGAGTTTACTACTATGGTCAAATTTATTGCTATAAGGGTTGGCTTGTTGTATGCATCAATTGATCTAAGTTAATAACCTATTAATCTTGGCATTATTGGTCATACTAGATTAATTAAGAATGACTTATGGCTTCAACATATTCTATAGGATTATGCATTGTATTGCATCAAAATGCCACAATGTTTTGACCTCTAAATTAACATTCACCATATGGTTATGAGCTTGAATCATTTATTAGTTGGCACCTTATTAAGGTACTTGATCTTTAGTGAGGTATGGGGTTTTCTACGGTTAACAATTTTGATGTTGTTATCATTGTCTCCTTTTAGCATTGTTATGGTTTATTAAAGTTTTAATCACTTCCAACATCTTACTCATTGTAAGATTATTGGTTGACTTACTATTCATGTTGGATGAAGTAGGAAGGGCTAGAAGTTGGAGTGAAAAAATGAGGATTGATGATGAATTCTAGCCAAGATGAGTGATAATGAATGAATAGGGTGATACATTAGTGGTAGTGATTGATTGAGGTTTTGGAATAGGTGAAATGGGGGTGTAAAAGCAAGACTTGATGGATTTGGGGCAATATGGGTAGTGTAGGCCATTAATGGGGTAGGTGAAAATTTTCCTACTCTAATCAAAATGTCTTCTACCCTCGATACTTTCTCAAAAGCTACCACTAGTGTATGACTTTTAGGATTACAAACCATAAAATCTGAGATTAGATTGCAAACCCTTGATGTAGGAAGGTAATGCTTGTTTTTAATTAGGCTTAATATTTAATGTAATTAGATTTAAAGCCCTCACAACCAAATATCAAAATCATGTATGTTTTATGGGGGTGCCTTTTATGGTGTTTTATTGAAATAAAATTGAATAATCATTTTCTATATTACCAAATCTATGCATAAAAGGTTCTAAATTTATACCCATCTAGGAAAAAAATTATCTAGTAATCCTTTATACCGTAATGTAACTTTATCATGTAGAATTAGATGATTAAGCATACCATAATGTCCTCCTCATGAATGTGATGAATTAACTTGATTGTACATAAATCATTAAGGTTGTCCATTGTCATCTTATTTATGTTTCCATCAAAAGTAGGTAAGTCTTTCATAGTGATGGGGGAATAAGTGAATAAGCCAATAGGTTCAATGGTTCTTGATAGGTACAATTAATAAGTTGGTTTTGTGGCCTTGGTGGAGGTGTAAGTTTATTTGGAGGTGGAGGAGGAGGTTAACCATATTGTTATTGTTGTGGATAAGAACATACTGCATAACCTTGAGGTAGGTGTGAAGGATACTAGGGGTATTGGTATGAAATATAGTAAGGAAAAGAATAATGAGGGTTTGGTTTATAAAAAGGAGGCAATTGATTTTCAAAATTATTTTGTTACTTTGGAGGAGACTACATGTTTGGAAATGGAGAAAGGTATTGCAAGTCTTGCTAGTAAATCCGTTGGCTAGAAATTAGACCTTGCCCATTTGTTGTGCCTACATGGTTGGAGGTGGTGTTTGTCCTTAGTTTTTTCCCTGTATCACCTACATACCCACTTGACTAATAGATACATGCATTTTGAGTGAGTCCTTGTATTTGATTTAAAATGCTTTGAATTAAATTATCCTATGTTTTGACTTTGAGGAAAGTTAGAGGTGTTGGATAAACTAGATCCAAGTGGACTTTTTGTTGAAGTAGCACTTGTAGGAGGTACATTTTGGGTACAAGATTTAGGAAGTGAATTCATGTTATTGTCATAGTAATATTTTTAAAAAAGTGGATTTACATTGAAAGGTACACCATAAAGAAGGTTTATATCAGTTAATATAGATCTAGCATGTGACCAGTAGACACCAAAACAGCACCAATCCGATTATGTGGCTACAAGCACTAACCGAATTGGCATACATAGCCCTTAGGTCCCCAGAGGTTAAATAGTGGTCCTAACCACTCCAAAATCAGTTTTGGAAGGTCAAAGGTCAATTTGGCACCTTTTAAGCACTTTTCTCCCTACTCGTCCCACCCTGGGATGATTAGAATCCTATTCATCCCACCCTGGGACGATTAGCAACAATCATCCCAGGGTGGGATGAGTAACAGGTTTGACTAGCAAAAAGTCAAACCTCGACAGATCTGCCACTCAACTGCGCCTTTAGAGCATGCAATTACAAGGAACGGTTTTAAATCTGAGAGAGGTACTTTAGTAAAGCATGCCCTGATCATGGAGGCCTCATGCAAAGAGACTCTAAATCAGGGAGGAATCTTCTCTCCCCCAAAAAGGCATGACAAGCCAAGTGGCGCCCTCACATGTGCATTCAAAGAAGACCCCTGAGGTCTATAAAAGGGTGAGCATCCTCACCCCCAAAAAAATAATAGAGCTGCAACATTTGGAGCAACGAAGTTTTGCCAAATTGTACCCCCATTCCCCATTTGTGCTTCCTACATCCCTAATTTCTCTTTTGGGAGAGAGGTTATCGGGTGAACACTAGGAACACAATATCAACCAAAAACCTAAGAAATAAACCATAATACCACACCAAATTCATTGACACAACCCCCTAGGAGGTTTTGGCCCCATCCCAATTGGATTGGTGTCAAAACCAGACCCAAAATGGTGGGTGTCCTGCTCCCAGGCGCCCCCCAAATTGTTGCAGTCTTAATCGTCCCACCTCGAAGTGATTAGAAATTCATGAATAATTTATCTACTATTATTTTTACATTATGTTATATTTGGTTTACTTATGCTGTTGTTCAAGATTCATTGCATTCTGACCTATTTTGACTATGTTTTTATTGTTTTACAAGTTTACTAACATACAGGGAGCGCTTTCAGATACAGGACAATCTGGGTAGAATCTGCCAAATATGACCTTCTATATCATCCAAAAATGTCCCTTTTAGCCTAACCCCAAGTTTGCAAGATTTTTGGAGGCCTCTGGGCTAGACATTTGCAAGGTTTCTTTTGCATGTTTTATGACAGTCCTAATCGTCCCACCCCGGAGTGATTAGAAATCCATGCATGATTTCCTGACTGTTATTTTTGCAATGTGTCCCTAATGATTTTTCTATGCTTTTTTCAAAGTTTGAATTCATTATGACATGTTTTGACCATCGTTTTGCTATTTTATGTATTCACTAGCCGGAGGCCCTGGGGATTGCATGTTTTTCCCTCTATCCGCATATGCTATTAACTGTTTGCTATTTATTTGAGTGTAGGATCTCACCACCAGGAACACCAAATGTGTAGCAAGGAACACATGAACACATGGATGCAAGCGGTGGCAACGTTTGGCCCACCCATTTCAAATGTGGGCATGCGGAGGACATTGGAAGCGTACCATCCGTTGATGTAACAAACTGTATCAAACACTCCGAGCCCTAGAGGGGGGAGACATATTGTAACTAGATTGAAATAAAAATTAATAAAAATATGCCCCACTTTTCTTTTTTTGCTAACATCTCACGTCTTTCCTTCATGCATTGCTTTTCTCACATTCGTAGGACTTAGCATTTTTATATCAATTTTGTTTGCATCATAATCTGGCATGTCGTCACCCCGCATTCGGCTTTCAATGGTGGTCATGGTGGGACACTATCCCTTGCTATTTGGATCAATTTTTTGATCAAAATTTTATGTTTTAGGTGTGTTAATCCTTAGGGCACTAGACTGCTACTCGTGCCACCCTGTGACAAATACAGACTTGGAATTTGTGCCACCCTGAGACGAATACAAATTTTTCTCACTCGAGGATGAATACAGACCTGCTATTCATCTCACCCTAGAATGACTAGCTCTCTATACATTTTTTGAGGAGAAACTCAGAGGCATCTAGTTTGGGCAGAGAAGAGGTAGGTTTTTTGAACATCCTCTGTGTTTTTCTGTTTCTATCTCTGCAATTTTTTTGTTTTCTTTGCTTGCATAGGGAAGTTTTCTACATGTTTTCTTTCTTTGCACAAGTAAAAGGAACCACACACACACCACGTAATAATATTAACATAAAGGAGTTGGTATTAATACCCCAACACTTGATCAAGACCAACGGTGGATTTCATCACCACCTTGGCTTGGATTTTGCATACATAACCCTGATCGCGACTGTTGCTAGACGTAAATCCTGACAAAAGCTGACCAAGTGTAGTGGGGGTGATTCCCCATGCATGAGGATAAGTCTTCTATGGTAGGTGTCAAAAACAAAGTGATTCCCCTTCTATACCACCTATGTTCCACGTACTGTTCTGCTCTCGTGTACCAATAGTTTCCCTCATGTAAGGGCGGGTATATTGAGAGGTTCGATATAATGGCCTGGTAGTGGTATATTGAAGGGGAGACCATTTTGGATATATAAGAGCCCTCATCATGCATGAATAACAAAATTTTCTTTACACGGTTTGCAAAAAAAAAAATCAAAACACATTGAACCAGATTTAGGACACACATTTAATCTGTAAATGAGATAATCATTTATTTGTTTGTGTGGTCCCTTTTGTTTGGTGTAGCATAAAAAATCATAAAGGAGATAAAAACATACATATCTTGTAGAGAACCACCACCATGGTGTATACTCGTAGCCAAGCCCAATCATGAGCAGAAGCTATGAAAAGTGTACAAGGAGGCACCAGTCGCCTCCGTTATAGCCCCAAGGACTTGGTTATACCACCTTGGCAGCCTGACCCACAATGTGGTCCACACTATGCCACTAAAGAAAAGGACTATAGAGGCACCCATTTGGGGGGCACTCCCATTCAACATAGACCCTTTCAATAGGAGTACATACATGGGAAGGCTCCCTTAGATGCTCATTATGAGTGGCCATTGCATGATGAAGCACTAGAGTAGCATAGGGTTCACAAGGAGGGACCACATGATTATATCATCCCTCCTCTACCCCTCATTCCTATTATAACTAATAGACCAAATATAGAGTGCAAGGATCTTAAGATAGGGTGAGCCAACTTTGCCCGTCCCTTTTACATGTACAAAATGGAGTACAAGGAAAACCAGTATATTCCTCAAGAGAAATACATCACACGGGAGCAATGTGCCTCTACACCTGCTAATTATAAAGATCACCTATTGAGGCTAGAGCCTCAAGTGAATGCTGCTAACCTCGACAAAGGAAAGTGACCCATAGAGATCTTAGATCACCATGACCGAGATAGACATGTAGGAGAGGCATCTAGGCCTCCTAGACATAGGATAATAGAATAAATTGTCTTGGTGTTTGCCAAACATGTCGCTTGCCAAGTGCAAATCACGTAGCTTAGGCAAGATCAACAACATTTAGAGCAACTGTATCATCTTAACAAAGAGCGCATTCAGTTCCAGAAAGTTGAGTTTCTCTAGAACACTATGCATGAAAGGATTCCAACCCCTCACACACATAGGACAAAAAATTATGAGAGGCACAATCCCTTAGTGCAAGACAGGTCTCCATGACCTTATCAAGTGTTGCCTGCAAGACCTCCTAGACCTGAGCGGGAGGCCACCCCTAGAACCAATGACGGGCGTCTTCCTCGGGAACCCGTCCGTGTTTATAGGACACACCCAAAAACTCCCCAAGAAGCCTATGAGGAATTTGAGCAAGAAGAAGAGTGGGTCAAAATGCCCTACCAAGGTAGGGGGGCGCTACCCAGCTACCCCTCCATAGGCCTCAAGTTCCTCACAATGCACAATGGGAACAAACCAAAGAAGAGGAAATCAAATCCTCCGATGCATACAAAGCATTGTTAGAATGCTTAGAATCTATGGAGACCAAGAATTTAGGGCCCCAAAATCCCACCTTATGCCAGCTCCGCAGTCACCCTGTGCATCCTTTAGTTCCGGCACCCCCATACCTCGACCACTTCAAAATGCCTCAATTGGTAATTTTTAGAGGGGATGAGGATGCCCAAGAGCACGTAACAAGGTTCCTGAGTTAATGCTTTGGAATTCATGACAATGATGCATTGCTTCTGAGAACGTTTATAACCACGTTCGTAGGCCCTACCTCAGATTGGTTTACCCAATTGCCGAAGCATATCATCAACAATCTAGACCAGCTAGTGGATGCATTCCTTGAATTTTTTGCCTTCAACACCAAGAAGGCATCCTTAAGTGACCTAGCTGGCCTTAAGCAATATGATGATGAGACCATAGCCACTTATGGGAATCGATGGAGGACATTGCTTTCAAAGCTACCTTACCTCCCTCCCATGGCCGACATGACTCAGATGTTTTCAAAGAGTTGCATAAGGTCGATCTCCATGCTATTGTAGCTATAGCAATATGCCACCCTAGAAGAAGCCTTGGCACAAGCCAGGATAATTAAGGAGATCAAAATTCAAGATGATGATATTGCCAAGCCGCACAAGAAAGAGTAGACCAAAAATGCCAAAATTGGGCCCACGCAATCAAAACCCACCATGGTTAATCAGGTTGCCATAACTATACCACCGCCTATACAAATGACACAGCCCCCAAATGCTAATTATCAGGCAGTTTCTCTTGCTAACTATGAAAAGGAAAACCAAAAACAAGAGCAAAATCAGCATAGTCGCCCTAAGCGACAATTCACATAGTTCACGGAGTCTATAGACTACTTGTTTGACCGCTTGATCATAGCAAACCTGATAAACTTGTTGGAAAGTCGACCCATAGACCCCAACATGCCAAAAACCAAGGGCTACAGGGAAGATTTATATTGTAGATTCCACCGGCAGAAAGGACATGACATCTTCAATTGTTGGAAATTCAAAAACTTGGTGCAAGACTTGATAGACAACAAAACACTTGCGATGGATAATCCCGTAGCACTGAGCAACCAATAGATGGATGTCTTTAAATACCCCTTACCTGCCCATGATGCATAGGCAAATACTATACAGGTGAATGAGGTGACACAAAACTGCCCCATGCAAGGGTACGTAGGGATGATAAGCATTGTGACGCGGAACAAAAGATACCCAAACACGACCGCACCCGCTATAGCTACAGGAAATGTTCCATCAACGTCACAACATCCACAATACCCTATGCAACCTCCCCTGCCCAGACCAGTGGCCATGATTTGAACTAAGATTACTCAGAGTTTATGGATCACGTCGGCTAGCCTCTCCATCTATGAGCTCATCCAACAATCACCACCCCATCGGGAGGCTCTGATGGAGATACTAAAAGCCATTGAGCTACAGCCCCAAGAACCCAATTATTTCAACAACTTTGTGGGACATGTGAGACAATGCACAAAACCAATCATAACATTTAGGGAAGATGAACTGAAATTAGTGACTGGTGATATGGTGGATCCACCCCTACATGTCATCGTGTGGGTCAACTAGATTCCATTCAAGACGGTGTTGGTGGACACTGGCTCATTCAGCAACATAATCATGATAATGACATTAAAACACCTTAAGTTGCCAGCATCCCACATTATGGCATCCACCTACACTATTTGAGCATTCAACGACGTGTTATGCTCGACGATTGGCACAATTGTCCTACCCATCCAAGTAGGACAAAAAACCATTCCTATGTTGTGTCACATCCTTGAGGGTGAGATGGCCTACAATATCTTGCTAGGCCGACCTTGGATCAGGGACATGAAGTGTGTCCCTTCGATAGCCCATCAATGTCTCAAATACACATACGAAGTGCAAGTACATGTAGTCCCAGCAGACTTAAAGCCCTTTAATTTTTGCAATGTGATGTAGCTAATGCCACAATCGACCCTCCCATTGACACATTTGGACTTTCAATTGAATCCATCCACTCAGGGTACATCCCCGCTGTTGAGTCCCTTGAGTAACTAACCTGGCCCATATTTGTCATCTATCCCTTCACCAACAATGCCAACTATGGTGGCCACATTGAAGGACAACAGGAAGAAGCCCCTAGAGGAGGTGCCACCATTGGTTTCAACCATATCTATCGAGGAGGTGCCTAGCCGAATGGAAGTCAAGACACCTGGTTCACCCAAAATGGAGTGGACTTGGGAAGAACTCCCATTACCTCCTTAATTGCTAATGATTACCATTGAAATGGCCAATACGGGCCTGGGGGAGTACCTAGTGCAGAACATAGTGGCAACACCCGCACTTGAATCCATGCAAGACATGGGGAGACCTCGCCTCCCCATAGGCAGTATCGTCCCCTTAGGTTACCCACCAAATCAGACAAACTTTGTATATGGGGGCCTCAAGAACGACCTGGAACCCTACCTATAAGAGGAAGAGGATGAAGAGCCATTTGTTGAGAATGTTGATTATCTGTCCAATCCAGACTTTGCCTTGAAATACTTAGACCAATATAATTGGCATGGTTACGGATTGGGCAGATATGAACAAGGAATGCGCACTCTTTGTCAACCAAGGTACCAGATGCCATATGACAAATCAGGAGTAGGGTTCAACCACCCTTTATCCCTCGAAATCTTGGTAGAAATAATGCAAGGCTTAGGTCTAGGTAACAGGGATGGGTTGGCACAAGATCCATATGCCAATCCCAACACTACATACACATTGAGGAATTAATTCCCATTGTTAGCAACAAACCTTGTTGACCTCAACAACCCCTCCCCTTGGATCGAGGAAGGGGAAAGTTCAAGAAGTAACCTCCAAGAAGGATATGATAAAAATCAAATGAGCTCTTCGAAAGATGATTTAGACTGTGAGGTAGCACCTTGGGACCCATTTGAGTTCGATAGAAATCACTCGCAAGTGACACCCATCGATGATTATCAAGAGGACTTCGTGGCCATGTTCCCCTTTAATGTTCCAATTGGGTAATTGCCACCTATGGAGAATCCAACCCTCTCATAGAAAGCAAAACAACCCGGATGGGACCAAATCAACATGCTCGAACAAAATGAGCCTCCCATGTCGACCATAATGCCAAGTGATCAAGAAATGCCTAGTGGGAGGCTATACCAACAAGAAGAGCACATAGTTATCGGATCTAATGAAGGCCTATGGATATTCGATAGCGACTATGAGGATGAGACTAAGATGGCATATCTCAATCACATGAGGCAACAAGAATACCCCATAGACATCGATGGTATGTTCGAACAACTGAATATGGGACCAAGGCATAGGTGGCATTTAAATCAAGAACAGTTAAACCAAGTGCTTCATCCACCACTTCAGGCATACAGAGAGCACCTCCCACCTAGAGACCCTATAGGGCCACCAGTGCCAAGGGAAAACCCTATCCTTCTATCCATGCATAAGGTCGATCCTTTTGTGCTAGTACCCATAGAGCCAGATCCGGGGTGCAAGGATCACCAAGGATGTTCGAGTCAACGCCCCTACGATAATGGAGACCAAATTCATTTCATCAACATGATCTCCATTGACTTAACCGCCTCCATCCGTAATCCAGCCGATCTAGCATGACCATTATATCTAGACCTAGATGCCATAGACTAGGATTGCGCTAACTCGCCACCATCCCCATCAGAGTACTGGCCTTGCAATGAGATGCTTCATTTCACCCTAGGACCAACTCAGGATATCTTCCATGCTGAAGAGGAACCCGACGTTCCCAATGCAGATCTAAATTTAGTGAATGATATCCACCTGATCCCGACTCCACACCAATTGGAGGATGGATCCCACATGTCAGTCAAAGAGAAGGTTGACGTAGACATCGATTCTGATCCAATGCATCCGCAAGTCATCAAGCTGGGTGTAAGTCTATCCCCCATAGAGCAAGCTGATTACATTGCCCTTCTCAAAGAGAAGAAGGAGGTTTTTGCATGGTCCTACAAAGACATGTCGGGGCTAGACCCATAGCTAGTCACGCATAATTTAATGCTTGATCCGACAGTCAAGCCAATCAAGCAAAAGCTACGTAAGATGCACCCAATAGTGTCCTTAATGGTCAAATATGAGCTACAAAAGCTATTGGATGCATAGTTTGTCATCTATGTGGATTACCCACCATGGTTGTCCAACATGGTACCCATCAAAAATCCATATGGGAGGATTTGTATATGCATCAATTTTTGAGATCTAAACAAAGCGAGTCCCAAGGATGATTTCCCCTTGCCTAGCATTGACGCATTGGTAGATGCTACAACAGGCCATGAAATGCTTTCCCTCATGGATGGTTTCTCAAGATACAACCAGATTCGTATCAATCCTAATGATCAACTCAAAATGGTGTTCATGATGCCTTGGGGGACATTTTGTTAAAAGGTCATGCCCTTTGGCCTTAAAAATGCTGGCGCCACCTACCAACGCGCTATGACATACATCTTCCATGATCACATGCGTGAAACTTTCAAAGATTATATGGATGATTTGTTGTCCAAATCTCTTTTGTGCCAAAATCATCTCGATGACTTACGCAAGATCCTTGATCGCCTCATTGAACACAAAGTTAGGCTAAACCCCAAGAAGTGCATATTTGGCATCATATATGGAAAACTCTTGGGTTTCATAGTCTCAAAACGAGGCATCGAGGTAGATCCAAAAAAATTCAAGGCAATCCTTAAGATGCTTCCCCCAACCACCATAAAGCAGCTCAGAAGCTTGTAGGGTAAGGTCACATCAATCAAACGCTTCATAGCGTAGTTATCTGACAAGTTCTGATCCATGAATAAATTATTACACAAGGGAGTAGCATTTCACTGGGATGACGAGTTCCAGTCAGCCTTCGATGACATCAAGTAGTACTTGGCTTCACTGCTAGTATTGGCACCACCTAGACCAGGAGTGTTGTTCTACTTATACATATCAGCTACCGAGATGGCACTTTGCGCCATGCTAGCCCAAAATAATGAATCGCATAAAGAACAAGCTAATTACTATCTTATTTGCACCCTAGTCAGTTATGAACTTAACTATGCATACATTGAGAAGCTATGCTTGGCAGTGGTATTTGCTACCAAAAAGCTACACCACCACATGCTGAGCAATATGACCTATGTTGTGTCTAAGGAGAATCTATTACGATACATGATGAGTCGTACTTATCATAGTAGTCACACGGCAAAATGGATCATGTTGTTGATGGAGTTTGACATCAAATTCATTGGGTAAAAGTCCATCAAAGTTCAAGTCATCGTCGATCAACTAGCAGAGGCTCCTATCGAAGACGATCAGCCTCTGACCATAGAGCTACTCAATGATGGGGTCTTCCATCTCTTAGAATCACCAGATTCTGATGAGCCTGAGTCACAGGCCAACATAACCTTATTCTTCAATGGTTCTAAATGTGAGCAAGGGGGTGGCACGGGAATCGTATTTTTCACACCGCAAGGGGCTCCAATGCCTTTATCATTCAAAATTGATTTCCCGTGCACCAATAACAATGTTGAATATGAAGCCTTGCTCATAGGTATTCATATAGTCATCACCATGAACATCAAACGCTTGAATATCTTTGGTGATTCACTGTTAATTTTCAACCAAGTGAAAGGGGTATTCTAATGCAAATTCCCAGTTCTACAGGCCTACAAAGCCCTTGTGGATAAATTCCTAGTAAAGCTTGAATGGTATGACGTCAAGGCACTCCCTCGATCATTGAATAATTTTGTAGACACTATGGCCTCCTTGGGGTCACTAATCCCTCAAGACCCTTCTGGTGAGATGACAACCATTCAAGTCAAAACATTATCGTAATCCTTGATGGAGCATGCAAGCTCTGACATAACACCAGGAATCCACCTAATCCAGATTGAACCATCTCAGGATAGGTTCTATCGAATCCATGATAGTCTGAATCACACCAACTAGGGGTCTTTGTTCTCCCCAACTCCTCTTGATAACAACACAATGCTATTTCTACAAGTTCTTTGCCGCTTAGCTTTTTCTAGGGATGAACTTCAAGAGGGATCGGTCGTTCATACCATCAAGGTTTTTGATTAGCAGGATTGGTACACACCCATAAGAGACTATCTCAATTTAGGTAGCCTCCCACTTGGATTGTCACATGCCACAAAAATATCACTCAAATAGAAAGTGGCAAAGCATGTCTTACTAGGAGAAATTTTGTACCGTCGAAGCTATGAAGGGATCCTCCTCTGTTGCTTGGACCAGCAGGAGTCTACTTGGTCAATCACCCAAGAGCACGATGGTACGTGTGGTGGCCACTTTAGTGGTATGGCCATCGCCAAGCGCATTCTTTGCATGGGCTATTATTGGCCATATTTAGAGTGATATTGTTGTGTATATGTGCAAAAGTGCATGAAGTGTCAACACCATGCTAACTTGACACATGTACCTTCTCAAGCCTTGCAGCCGATCCAATTGGCTTGGCTATTTTTGTAGTGGTACCTAGATCTCATCGAAAATATCCCTCCTACATCGTCAGGTTGTCACACATTTATCATAACGGCCACAGAGTACTTCACCAAGTGGGTGGAAGAAATTCCGCTTACCTCTATGACTGGGCCTCGCATTGCGAAGTTTATTTTACATAACATCATATGTCATTTTGGTATTCCATCCAAGATCATCTCGGATAATGGGACATCATTTAAGAACAAATATGTGTGTGCTTTGACAACAAAGTACAAAATTTAGCATAGTTTTTTGACACCCTATTATCCGTAGGCAAATGGGCAAGTAGAGGCGTCAAAAAAAATGCTAGTTGCCATCCTTAAAAATATGGTTGCAGATAATCATAAGTATTGGCACATCCAAATACCACTTGCCCTATGGGCATATCACACTAGCATTCAGACGCCCGTTGGGGCAACTCCATTTTTGCTAGTGTATGGCTCCGAGGCCATCATGCCTCTTGAGTTGGAAATACCCTCCCTATGCATATCAATGCAAGAGTTCATCGATGATGACACTGCGTGATAGGCCCGATTAGACCAACTTGCATTGCTCGACGAACGATGCATCAATGCTCTCGAGCATTTTCGTATCTATCAAGAGCGACTTAAGAAAGCATATAACATGAAAGTTCACCTGAGGGACTTTCAAGTTGGTGACCTAGTCTTAAAAGAGAACCAACAAAATTCTAACTTGCCGCCCCATTTAAGGGATAAGTTTGCGGCAAATTGGTTAGGTCCTTATGTAATCGACAGTCAAATGGACCTGGAACATACCGGATTGCCTCTCTTGAAGGAATCAAGGAAATAGAACCCTTGAACATTAGTCATTTGAGGCCATTCCACATTTAGGGATCCATAGCCCACCCCAAAAGCTCCAAGGATTCCAACAATAGCTTGGTCAACCTAAAAAGCTCCAAGGATTCCAGTAATCACTTGGTCAACCCCAAAATTCCCTAAAGGTATCCCTAATCTCTTTGGTCAAACCAAAAGCTCCAAGGATTCCAACAATTGCTTGGTCAACCTAAAAAGCTCCAAGGATTCCAGCAATCGCTTGGTCAACCTAAAAAGCTCCAAGGATTCCCACTATTGCTTGGTCAACCCCAAAAATGCCCCAAAGGTACCCATAATACCTTTGTTCAAACCAAAAGCTCCAAGGATTCCTGCAATCACTTGGTCACCTAAAATGCTCCAAAGGTATCTATAATCCCTTTGGTCAAACCAAAAGCTCCAAGGGTTCTCACCATCGCTTGGTCACCCAAAAGATCCAAGGATTCCCATAATCGCTTGGTCAACCTAAAACACCCCAAAGGTATCTATAAATTCCTTTGGTCAAACCAAAAGCTCTAAGGGTTCTCGCCACCGCTTGGTCACCCAAAACGCCCCAAAGGTATCCATCATCCCTTTGGTCAAACCAAAAGCTCCAAGGATTCCCACAATCACTTGGTCAACCTAAAACACCCCAAAGGTATCCATAATCCCTTTGGTCAAGCCAAAAAATCCAAGGGTTCTCACAATCGCTTGGTCCAAAACAAATATTCAAAAACAAAACAAAAAAAAAACAAAAAAACAAAGATAATCAAAAATAACAAAAAAATAGCATCTCACTATCATGCATATTCTTAAAAATAAAAACACCAAAAAATAAACGAAAAACTGCATTAGGCATCGCATACAAACAGTGCATATTTGCTGGTCATACTTGTCAAAAGCATCATAGACTGTAATTACTCGGCAATTCCATCATTTTTTCAAATTCAGTCCATTTTGTAAAAAGATCCATCAAAAATAACATCCTTCGTATTTTTGCCATATCATAGTCATCTATCTGCTAATGTCTTTAGGGCTTTTCGTCATTCAGTTGTCTTTAGATTTCTGGTCAAATGCTATACGAATTCAGACCGATTTTTCCAAGGTAGAGTTTTACTTGGATCACGCCTTGTTACATCACATCCCAACACAAGCTTAAAACACTTAAAAATTCCCAAGTCGTGTAAATGCAAGAGAAACCTACAAAGCAGTATAGGGTACCATAGGTTAAAGGTTATCCTGCTCATCCTCCTGTGTGAATGGTTCAAGAATACTGAGAATTGACAAAAGGAAAAGTTCTTCCCCATCCAATTACCCACAATAAATAGTGGTTTTCACCACTATCAAAAATCCCAAAACACATTTGGTCCCCAAAGTCATAAGGATTCATACTACACGTCCTTGAGAAGGATGGGTAGTCATCCCCAAGGCCTAAAAGGATCAATGCCAATCACAAGAAAAATCCCAAAAGTCCACTATCCAAAATTCCACACACCTTTGGTCCCCAAAGTCATAAGAATTGGTACTACACACCCCAACGAAGGATGGGTAGTCATCCCCAAGGCCTAAAAGATCAATGCTAGTCCAAAGCAAAATTCCCAACCACCTTTGGTCCCCAAAGTCGTAAGGATTCATACTACACGTCCTTGGGAAGGATGGGTAGTCATCCCTAAGGCCTAAAAGGATCAATGCCATTCACAAGCCAAAAACCCACGAGATCAACTTGGAAACCAAAATGCCAAATCTAAATCCTCAAAAAGCAACAATAAAAATAATAACAGTGGTTATCACCACTACTCAAACCCCTTGCTCAAGAAAAAAAAACAAAAAGATAAAAATAAACAGTGATTTTCATCACTATGTATGAGAGCAAGTATCCCAACAAGTTGAGCAACCGAAAGACGCCTGAGCTTGAATCCCTAAAATTCTCAGCATTTGAAGAACCATTTAGGTGATCCTCATTATGGGTTTCGTGGATAGCCTACCTAACAATGGCAGTATCCTAAACCGCATGATGACATGTCTATCATATTAGTTTTATGTGTGTGTAGACCAATGTTTGCATGTGGATGAGCTAGTTTATGGTATTCTAGATTGTGCCGTAGATTAATCTTACTAAATACAACAAAGGAGTTAGTGGAGCTAATTAGGTGATCCTCAGTACAGGTTTGGTGGACAGCCTACTTGGCACTGGTGGTATTCTTACGAATACCACATAAACGAACTCAATCGCACACACAGGGATGTAAAATAACTTGGTCAAACTCAAGTCTAATCCATTCCTTGTTTGAAAGTCTTGTAAGATAATGTACAGTCTTGAATAGTTAGTTAAAGCAGTTGAGTCTCAAAAAAAACTTAACTACATTTTAAAACAATTGTCGTACATTTCATTATCACCATCAGAAATAACAAAACAAAAATTACAAATACAAAGTTATTTCATAAAGCAATCACATAGTATAGAGAGCCAGTTAATCATGTACAGTATATCATGCATCCACCTGCATACCAGCAAATATTTCCATCCATTCCATATGAATACATCCATATCATATAGCTAACATTAGCTGCAGTCATAACAACATATGCATACATAAACATAAATAAAGGTGCATAAAAAGAAACAATAAACCATGACAAGCATATCATCCAAAAAGAGAGTCATGTATATATTAAGTCAAAAATGCCCTCAGGCTACAATAAAAAGGTCCTTTGACCTCACAAAAATCCAAAAACTCAAAATCCCCAAAGCCTAGGGAGTCGGCCACCATAATCATGTAGGATCGATGTGACTGGAACTACCCCCAGTGGTATGGGTCCTATGGGACCTCTCAGGGTGGCTGTTGTCAGCCCTCGCATCATGCCCACTAATGCTACCCTCACCCACCTGCCTACGATGAGAGGATGTTGACTGCTCAGTCTCATTGCCTCTCGTACGACATGACGATCCACCTCCAGTGATCTCATGTAACTATCCCTCGAGGTAGATAATCTTGGCCTCCAACTCCACCCAACATTGACCCCACTCCACATCTCGTTGGTGGTACGTAGCCAATGCGTCATCCCACTATGCCAACTGAGCCCGTAGGAGATCCCTCTCGACTCTGTGCTCCTCATCCCATATCCGTAATAGATCCTCTAATCGTGCTATCTCAGCATGAAACCTAGCCTCCATATCCCCTAGGACTACCTAAGGCATGGGCATCTTTGGGATGACATGCTACTCCGGCACCCACTGCTCCGGGATGTCCTATGTATCCGATTGCTCCGAAACCCCTAAATCATCCCCAATCAAGTCATCTACCTCCACCATATTCGCATCATTGAGCGAAGCCCCCCAACCCTCCATCGGTGCCTCCACACCCCCATCGCCTGTTGCTACTGCATCTGGACCTCCTAGAGGCCCCTCACCCCGCCATAGCCACATCGTACACCAATGGTCATATTCTGCAGTCACATCAATATTTTCCATGTCAGGGACATCAATCATTGCATCAGACTCCTTACCTAGTGGCTCAATAATCGACCAGGCTAGAGTCAGCTCGTCGCCCCAACACCGATAGATCAAGGGCTCACCAAGAAATCCCTGGTGCACCCCAAACTGTCGAGTCACCTAGACATACGGGAAGTACTCTTGCTTTGTCCCATGTCTCTCGATCAACCATCTCCCCCTGCACACCCACCGGAGCCACTCTCTAGCCTCAGGCCAGGCTGGACAGTCTTGATATGGCCGCTAGAACACCTCCCTTGGAGCAAGACGAGAGAAGGCATCAGTATAGTTCCCTACGACACTTGCCCACCACCGACTCTGCCCTTGCTCCTTTGACCTCCACCATAGAGTAGCATACCCAATCTCCCTATCCACCATCTCACCCCGAGTGGTCCAAGGCAACCCTTGTGATCGCTCCACAGCTATGTGCTGCCACCCCCAACACTACAAAAGATAGCTGCACCCGATCCCCTTTCGCCTTTGATAGTAGACCTCGTACAACTCATCATAAAGTTGTGCCAATAGTGTCTAACCCCACCTCATAATAAGTGGTGCTACTGTTGAATACTCCACCAGTCTGAACACTACCTCAAGCAGGTTCCAAGGGAACCTCGCACCTGAGGAGTCAGGAAGCAGCATGTTGGAGATGAGTGTCATGAGCAACACATGCCTCACCCCCAAAAAACCCTTCTCTAGCCACCATCGCACCAGAATCTCGCAAATCAAGCAGTCTGCCTCTGCCCTCTCCACAGCCCTATCCACCCCCATCTCCACCACCTGCCCAAAGCACCATGTCAGCACAGCCGTACGCTGGTCATAGGGAGTCATCCGAATGGGCAGTCTGTTTATCGAAATCTATAGAATCTGATACGCATCCTCCAAAGTAACCATCATCTCCCCTATTGGGAGATGAAAGGTGTTGGTGCGAGGATCCCATAAATTGATCAAGGCAGTCAGATATGCCCGATCCCCCACCATAGGCTCCAAATGTGTCACCTGCTTGAGCCCAAGGGCATCAAGCCACTCCCAATCCACAACTGTCAGCGCCTCTCGAGCATCAAAGAACATAGTCGGCTGGCGGTGTCGACTCCTAACAACCTGCAAAACACAAACACAATAAAACAAAAAAATAAATTAGGGTTTCAACCTTAATTTAAACAAAAACATTCAAATAAACTGTATAGATGAAAAACAAAAGTACAAAACTATACATCCAAAGTACAGATAAATCAAATAAATACTATATGGGGATATGGAGAGGGAAGAAAGTAGAGAGGGGAGGGCTCTGGTACCTCCCCTGCTCCCCCTCCCATGGCTCCTGGTTCCTGCCCAGTCCCTGGTTCAACCAGGTCATCCCTCCCGGGGAGTGGTTGTTTGCAGATGATTTCCTGGGGGGAGATCCTTCTCCACTATCTGCACCCCTCCCGGTCGGCTAGGGTTTCCTTGGTTGTTTTTTTAGACTGGTGCTTCCCAGGGATCCCTGTTTGGTTGGGGATCCCTTCCCTTTTTCCCTTAGGCTTCCCCCTGGGGTTTTTTGTAGGTTATTCGCATGGATCTGGTCCCCTGCGTTTCTCGGTGCGATGGAGGTGACGGTTTAGGGTTTGGACAGCTTCCCCATTTTTCTTGTGAATCCTCGACGAGCTCTGTGCTTGGACGGGATTCTTGGTCCCTGTTGTTGGGATCCTCTTCTATTTTCCCGAGGCGGGTTCCTTGTGGTGCAACTCTCTGGTCACTTCCTGATGGGCTGGATCCTCTCTGTGCTGGCTGTCGGCTTCCTGCAGGATGGCTCTCGCTGAATGGAATGTTTTCCCGGTGGGCGGGATGGTTTCTCCACAGGGTGGGATTTGCCAAATCCGTCGATTTTCTCATGAGGCGGGATCATTTCTTTTCTGTTGGTTTCTCGGATGGCGGGATTTCCCTATTGCTTCCCGCTAGGCGGGACTGTTTGTGGTGGTTTTTACTGCTTCCCGCGAGGCGGGATTTTATTGTAACGGTTTTTATTTGCTTCCTACTGGGCGGGATCTTCTCGATGGTGGTTTTTGGCTACTCCCCGTTGGGCGGGATCTCAAAAACTACTTTATTTCTTATTTGTTTGTTTCTCGCTGAGAGGGATTGTTTCATGCTTACTGTTACCGCTAGGCGGGATTTCTTTTTTGGTGTTCAGTTTCAAGGGATTGATGCCCTAGGCCCATTTCTTATGTAATCAGGTTTTGGGATCCTTGTTAAAACCCGCTGTAAATACAAACACTACTTACCAAAAAAAAAAAAATCAAATAAACTGTACAATCAAGAATAAAAAATGCAATAAAACAAACTCATACTAGGGTTTTTAACCTTAAGTGTGAACAAAAAAAAAATCAAATATAACATAAAACTATACTAGGGTTTTTAACCTTAAGTGTGGACAAAAAAAAAACAAAACAAATCATACTAGGGTTTTTAACCTTAATGTGAACTACAAAAACAAATTAAAACAATAAAACAAATTCATCCTAGGGTTTTTAACCTTAAGTGTGAACAAAAAAACATCAATAAAAACAAACAAAATCAACCTAGGGTTTTTAACCTTAAGTGTGAACAAAAAAACAACAATAAAAACAAACAAAATCAACCTAGGGTTTTTAACCTTAAGTGTGAACAAAAAAATCAAACAAAACAAACAAAACATCACCCTAGGGTTTCGACCTTAAGGTGAATAAAAAAAACAAAAACATAATACAACATAAAAATTAATACTAGGGTTTCGATATTAATATTAACACAAAATAAAAATAAAATAACGCTAAATAAAAACAATTATGTGCAAGTTTTTTTAAACTTCATATAAAGCAAAAACAAAAAAACTAGAAGAGGGAAGGAACATCGTACCGGTATCGCTTCGTCTCCTCCTCTCGAAGATACGGTTCTTGCACTCATGGTGTCCACAAAATTTCTACAGCGCTCTGCTATGCAAACTCACACTCCTCCCCACAGCTCCAAAACACCAAGAAAAAAATGTTGCAAATGAGCCCAAAACCTAGTTTTGGCTCTTTTATAGGCTGTTAGGCCTGTAATCATCCCACCTTGGGATGAGCGCCCTATTTTGTGCTTTTTTAACCCTGGGACGATTACCAACTTGGTATTCGTCCCACCCAGAGACGATTACAGAGCAAAAAAATTTAAACAAAAACAAATTGCATCCAAAAAATGCACCAAAAATAGCAATACAACTGCCAAACAAAGGTGCCCTTGCACCTAATATTCTTGGCATATAAAACTGATTTAGGGGTCACAAATTATCACTATCCTACTCCCTAAGAAGGCTACCATAGCCGGACCACTCCACGGGAGGAAGGATTTTTGAAAATTTCAGCCCCAAGGCATCACAAAAAAGGGTCAAAACCCACTCAAAAACAACAATAACTCTGCCGAATAAAGGTGCCTTTGCACCTGACATTATTGGCATGAAAAACCAATGTCGAGACCACAAATTATCACTATCCTACTCCCTAAGAAGGCTACCATAGCCGGACCGCTCCACGGGAGGATGAATTTTTGACAATTTCAACCCCAAACGACGTCATAAAAAGGGGTCAAAACCCACCAAAAACAGGTTCGATTGTTGGAAAACTGCATAAGTGTTCAACAAAAAACAACTGAAGGCACCCTTACAAGAGTCATCTTGGGTCAAGCGACTCATCGATTTTTTCATTTTGGTCATTCCCTCATCGATTCGTCGCTTGAGGGGGTAGTCACACTTAGTCACCAAATCAACAAATACACACCCAATCAAGGAAACGGCATGCATTCAAAGAATCATTGACAAAGACAATCACGCCCCTGCTTGGGGTAGAAAACAAGCAATAATCACAAGTTGATCAAACATTTGGAATTCTAGAATCATCAACTCAAGGTTCCCACAGCCACAATGTCCAAGATCAAGTAACACCTCACCAAAAAAGGTTAACACTTGAAGTAAGATCCTTAGCTCGTTAGAAGCAAGGATTCAAGAATGCATACCCTTTCCATACTTGGGGCCTAAAATTTTTGTTAGGTTACTAATAAACCCTAATAATTTAGTGCTTTGGTTGTCTATTTTTGCTTAGCACTGCACCATGCACAACGCATCACAAAAAGGAGCATCTGTAGACACCAAAATAGCACCAATCTGATTATATGGCTACAAGCACTGACCGAATTAGCATACATAGCCCCTAGGGTAGCCCACAGAGGTTAAATAGTGGTCCTAACCACTCCCAAATCAGTTTTCGAAGGTCAGAGGTCAATTTTGCACCTTTTATGCACTTTGCTCCATACTCGTCCCACCCTGGGATGATTAGAATCCTATTCATCCCACCCTGGGACGATTAGCAGCAATCGTCCTAGGGTGGGACGAGTAGCGAGTTTGACTGGCAAAAATTCAAACCTCGATAGATCCGCCACTCAACTGCACCTTTAGAGCATGCAATTGTGAGGAATGGTTTCAAATCTGAGAGAGGGACTTCAGTCAAGCATGCCCTGATCATGGAGGCCTCATGCAAAGAGACTCTAAATTAGGGAGGAATCTTCTCTCCCCCAAAAAAGCATGACAAGCCAAGTGGCGCCCTCGCATGCACATTCAAAGAAGACCCCTGAGGTCTATAAAAGGGTGAGAATCCTCACCCCAAAAAAAATAACAGAGCTGGAGCATTTGGAGCAATGGAGTGCTGCCAAATTGTACCCCCATTCCCCCTTTGTGCTTCCTACATCCCTAATTTCTCTTTTGGGAGAGAGGTTATCGGGTGAAAACTAGGAATGCAATCCCGACCCAAAACCTAAGCAATCAGCTGCAATCCCACACTAAATTTTTTGACATAACCCCCTAGGAGGTTTTAGACCCATCCCAAGTGGATTGGTGTCAAAACCAGACCCCAAACAGTGGGTGTCCTACTCTCGGGCGCCCCCCAAATTATTGTAGTCCTAATCGTCCCACCCTAGAGTGATTAGAAATCCATGAATAATTTCTCTACTATTATTTTTGCATTATGTTCTATTTGGTTTACTTATGCTACTGTTCAATTTTCATTGCATTCTGACCTGTTTTGACCATGTTTTTATCGTTTTACGCGTTTACTAACATACAAGGAGCACTTTCGGATATGGGACAATATAGGCAGAATATGCCAAATCTGACCTTCTAGGTCATCCCAAAATTCCCCTTTTAGCCTATCCCCAAGTTTACAAGAGTTTTTAAGGCCTCTAGATTGGAAATTTGCCAGGTTGCTTTTGCATGTCTTGTGACAGTCCTAATCGTCCCACCCCGGAGCGATTAGAAATCCATGCATGATTTCCCGACTGTTCTTTTTGCAATGTGTCTCTGATGATGTTTCTATGCTTCTGTCAAAGTTTGAATTCATTATGACATGTTCTGACCATCATTTTTCTATTTTATGTATTCACTAGCCGGAGGCCCTAGGGATTGCATGTTTTTCCCTCTATCCGCATATGCTATTAACTATTTTCTATTTCTCTAAGCATAGGATATCACCACCAGGAACACTAGAGGTGCAGCAAGGAACACATGGACACAAGCGACGACAATGTTTGGCCCACCCATTTCAAATGTGGGCATGCGAGGACACTGGAAGCACCATCTGTTGATGTAACGAACTGTATCAAAAGCTTCGAGCCCTAGAGGGGGGGAGACGTATGGTAACCGGATTGAAAGCAACATTAATAAAAATAGGCCCTGCTTTTCTTTGTTTTCTAACATCTTGTGTCTTTCCTTCATGCATTGCTTTTCTTGCATTCGTAGGACTTAGCATTTTTATATCAATTTTGTTTGCATCATAATCTGGCATGCCGTCACCCCGCATTCGGCTTTCATTACCAATTTTGGTTGACTAAGGCAATATAATAAATCATTTTTTAGCTTGGGAAAATAATCTCTTGGGATGTGGAATTTAGGCTGACCGGGTTAGTCATTAGGCTTTTGCCTTCAAGGTAACGATATTAGACACTCAAATTTCATTAATTTCATCATCTTAACGAACCCATGTGGTTTGTTCCTTTATTTTTCATTTGGTATTCCTTTAATGATATTCAACTATCTCCATAGACTGATATTCTTTTCCTTATTTGTTTACCCTTGAGTGCATATTAATATGCCTACACATACGGATCTACATAAATAGAGTCTTGAGATCCAAATTTACAAAATTTTTAGAATTCGCCTATGGAGCGCTTCACTTATACTTTTATATGATTTCATAGCAAGAATTAAACTTCATAAAATTTTGTTTACAGAGTGATTCACTTACGAAATGGAACAATTCACTGGCAAGTTTTAAACTTTAATTTTTTTTGAGTTTTAGAGGGTCCAAGCAAATTTCTCTAAGAAAATAGATTCAAAACTAGAGTGGATCACTCTCCTAGTAAGGAGTTAGGAATAATTTTATTTTTCTTAGTGAATAACTTGGAAAATTCTAATCGAATCACTCGTCAAATTTATCTTGATGAGATTTCACAATTTTCATAGTGAAATGCTTGTTAAATTGAGCAAATCACTTATTGTTATGATCTTTAACAAAAATGACTCAAAAGCTACCTTAAATTTTGTATTCCTATGGTAGATATAAAAATAGAGTTATAATTGAGGTTTGACTTATTTTTATGTTGTTCATGTTACTTGATTCATGAATTTAAGATTTTAAAGTTCATGTTGAGTCACCATTTGTAAAGCACCTATAAAAAACAAGCACAAATAATGAAAATGATGTAAAATTTAAAGTCAATTTGAGATTGGATTGGATCAATAAAGTCCTTATATTTAGTGGATATTTTTGGATTCAATCTATGCAAATCCAAGAAATTGAACATATTTGTTTACAAAATGGGGCAAATCACTTGCAAAACTAAGTGGATCACTCATAAAATGGACTTTGATGATTTTCAGGTGATTGTCTCAAACGGAGCAGATCCCTCCAAAATCAGAGTGAATCACTCCCTATTTAAGAACATGGTAAAACTTCTCTCCAATTCTAAGCCAATTGCTTCATCCATGATGAATGCAAATTCAATGCTAAAATTGAGGAATTTGGCCAAAATTGAGTAAAAATGATGGATATTAAAGGTTTATATCCCACTAGATGTTTCAAAATCTATGTTGCATGGCTCATAGTGGGTATTTTAGTGAATTTATTATGCATGGAAGAATAATAGAGATCTGTCGCATTGGACATACCAAAAACTATGTTGAATCAGAAAATTATCATGACTTATATTTTAATGATGCAACCCAATTCTAGTTTCAACAAATAGGAAGGAAGGTCCAATGACTTCTTCCAATATTCAGATTGAACTTGACCCCCCACTCTCTCATATAAATACTCCTATACTACGATAAATCAATTGCATAAAATTTAAAAAAAATGCATGTATAAAAGACTAAGAGTGTGAGTGATTTAAATGTAATATGGTGTTTAGTTGTAGTGAGTGAGTCCAAGTGACCAATCAAAACATGAGAATTTGAATAACATAAATGTTCTACTTTTCATTATATATGAATTTGATAAGTGAATGATAATATGGGAAAAATATCAATGCCTTAATGACCATGCACTTAGCAAACCAATATGGCAATGTCACTGATGGAATGCATAAGGATTTGTCAATTTCTTAACAATCTCATGAGGTCGAAGCACAATGTGGATTTCACATAGTGTAAATTTGAATTCTCATGGACAAAAGATGTTTATAGTGGAGTCCATGACTCCTATTTGTAGTAATATTTTACCTTTGAGTTACCTAGGCTAAGAAAAATTTCTCCTAGTAAAAGTAAATATTTGGGGGTATCTCTAACAAAATGATGCACCTCCAAATGTTACATGCCTCTAAAATTACCTCTTTTAGGCCTAGAAGGCTTCCAAAATCATTTAGTGTTCCACTACATGCCAAAATATTAGTCTCAAAAGGTCCACCTTAGGATATGCATCCTAATTTTTATCGCTTCATTGGATGGTGAGCGGTTCACTTGCTTTTATAAGTGAAACACTAGCTGACCCTGAGTGATTCACTTCCTAGTTCCAATTGGGCCACTTTGTAAGAAAATCACTTCTATAACAATTAAGACATTTTACAAGCAAATCAATCCTAAATTGATTGAAACTTGAGTTGGGCTTAGTAAAAGGTATTGGCTACTTAATTTCGCTATTTTATATCCTTTCAAAATTGTATTTCCCAAGGTAGTATTAAGGAACTATAGGTACTTAGCTAGAAATTGAATCGTACGTCCTTTATGACTAACTAGACATACTGGCTAAGTTGAACTTTGTAAAACTATAATATCATGATTGGAAACATTTGAGTCTTACTTGTTACTTTTGTAATATATTCATACCAAAAACTGCAATTAGAAAATGTAATTTATGATGATAATAAGTCATACTCTTAAATTGTTTCAATATGTTATGTGAAATATTGATGATTGTACTAAGTTTGGTTGTGGTTGTCATTGCAAATATTCATTATAATGTTGATGTAGTGCTATGATACCTAAGGATAGGAATATGGGGATATGATATTACATTATGTATGGGTATTATGGATAGTTGGCATGGGTCACATATAACCTAAGGTTAATTACATTATAATATTTTATTAAAATAATGAATAAAATAAGGGTTTAGGAGTAAACTCCCCAAAATAGCATTAGAGAATGGGTATATAAAGAAAGGGTATTGTCATTGTAATATTCAATGAATTATATTGAGTATTCTTTTGTAATAGTCTTGGCTTGTGGATTGAATCTTATTTTGGGAGATATTATGGAGTGGTTCCTTAAGGAATAACATTGGTGTTGCCCTACCTAAAGGGTATTATCACATCTTGTCTTTGTATACATCAATTATTATAGTTTATTTATTTAATAATTATCATATTGTGGATATTTTTATATTTAGAAGAAGCAAAGGTTCATAAGAAGTGGTATCAAAGCAACAATTTTGGCATAGGAATTATTTTATGAATTACAAATTTTGGCAATTTTTTTCTAGAAAACAACTCATTTTTTGAGAGCCATGTCTTTGTGTAGAGTTTTCCAATTCAATCAAATTTTATACCATTTTGTTTAAAATTTTAAGAGCTTCAAATCAAGTGGTCATATGAAGGAATCTAAGTAGTATTGACAAAGATACGACCTTGTGAAGTTAATTTTCTAGAACAGGGTAGTGATGTTTTTTTTAAATGTGTTTTTTTCCAAAAAATAAAATTTGATATTTCTTGTAGTTGAGGTAAGCAAATCATCTATTGTTATGTTTTAAGGAGATTGTTTTTATCAAGTTTAGCTTCAAATCTGTAGGGAGATATTTATTTTTATGAAACCCTAGTTTACATAATGCTTTTACTGGGGCATGAACTTATGAAGCTACAAAAAATCTAGAGAAGAATATACCGATGTTAGAGAATGGTGGAAACAATCTACATTCTTGTATTCTACTAATTATTGTTAAAGCATGAGGATTACTTTTATTTTTAAGGAGAAGCTCTCTCTTGGTTTTAAATTTTTCTTATGTCCCATAATTATGAATTAACTTGGGAATAAATAGAGTAAACCTTCTTGAGTCAATGAAACTCCTATAAAAATATAGTCTCCAATATGAACAAAAATAATTAAAAAGGGAGTTGAAATTTTGTAAGAAATTGTAAAAAGAAAAAGTTAAGGATAATAGTGTGTAGGCTAAGGGAACCGTAAATTTGGTGTCCAATAGACCAAATAGTGATCAAAATGATTTTTTGAATCTAAAAAATCAATTTTGTAGGTTTATGGTTCAAAGGAGAAAGGTTATTCCATAAATCCTAATAGCAGGTATAATTTCATTAATATTTTTTTGGTTAAGAGATTTCAGATTCAAGCAATAAAAATTGAAGACATATAAATCAAGGGTGTGAATGTTCATATTTTTTAAGATTTCAAGATTATCATGGATAAATATGTTTTACATTAATATTTTCATGCTATTGATATGGATGATGTAGATGGTATACTAGGTTATCCTTGGTTGGATTCTTTGGGTGTTATTAACATTAATGTGTAAAAGAAGTTCATGAAGTTAGGGTACAGGAAAAAAGATAATATTGTAGGATATTTCTTAGCTTAAGAAGCAAGGATCCAAGGAGAAACAAGAAGTAGTTATGGTAAAAGAACAAAAAAATGAATCGATAGAGAAATCAAAATCTAAGTCTACAATAGATATGGTAGCAAATTTCCAATAAGAAGAAGCAACAAAATCCAAGGAAGTTATGTTAGAAGAGCACATAGATGCGCCAAAAGCAAAGCACACAGGAGAAGAGCTTGAGGAAGAATTTAAAATAGTAAAAAAAAATGCTAAAGAATCAAAGGAAAAAAAATGTCATATTAAGGTTACAACATATCACCACCCACACCACCATGAGTGGCAATAATATTAGAGATAGGGCTTAAGGCATAAATATTAATATGGATATACATGGAGTTACAAAACCATCAATCAATGTTTGATAGAAAAGTCTTAGTAATTCTAGATTTCAGAGTGGTGCAATGTCATGGAATAATAGGATCAATTATTCAAAATATCAAAGTAAAGTAGCAAAAGCATGTAGCCAACAAAGTAATTTTGTTAGAGATGGATTGGTTAAAGGCTCATGGAACCCTAATCAACTTCCAAGAAATATAGATGGACTATACTGATAAGGATAAGAAGAGAGTGATCTAGTTTGAACCCATGTAATGCTTTCGGCTCTGGCGATTTGGCTTTTGGCGGGAAATTTTCTGTGACGGCGTCTGGTGTTGCTCGAGGGACTCTGGCCCGAAGATCTTGCCTAGGGCTTTGGGGGGTTGTTTCTGCTTTCGCCTGAAGGTTCTGTAGTGGTCCCGGGAGGGCCCGATGGGGTCTCCTCCTGTTTCTCCTGCTGGGAGAAAGACCTCATATGCCGAGAAGTTGAAAGATTTTCCCTCGCCTTCCACGGACGGAGCTCAGCGGAATGCTTTTCAATCGATACTCAAGACTGTTGCCAATGGCCCAAATGCTCACCGCGTTAATGGATGCCTCCCACAATCTTCCTCCAGGCCTAAGATTGTAATAGAACCAATCCTGGTCGAAGATACAATCGTCTACCGAGCTAATCACGACTTGATCTGCAAATTCATGGGCATCTAGCCCACACTGAATTTTCTGCATACCTAGGTTCGTCAGAACTGGGAGCCACACGGTGAGTACTCTCTATGGCCTATAAGCAATGGGTATTTCATCATAAGTTTCTCTTCTTTAGCAGATAGAAAGCAGAGCATTTGAATCAAGAAAGAGAAACCATGGACCAGCAGGGTTATTTGTCCAACCCTGGAGAGTGGGTTTCGACCCCCGCATCGAACCCACGGCTGTCCCGGTCTGGATCCGGCTGTACGCTCTCCCGATGGAGTTTTGGGGTGAGCAGGTTTTGGAATTAATAGGTAATTCCCTAGGCAGATTTCTGGGAGTCTCCAAAGATACCATAGAGGGCAATTCTGCTTGTCTTTGCTAGAATATGTGTAGAGATGGACATTAGTCGGCCTCTACCAGCTGAGGTGGAACTTGAGCTTGCGGGAGTACCCTGGATCCAGCAGTTAGACTATGAGGCCCTACCTTTCAGGTGCCGAGTATGCCATAAGCATGGACATTTGGCAAGGTTATGCCCAAACGTAGTGAGCACAAAAACGGAGGCTCCGAGTGGAATGTCAAACCGCCCTAGAGAGGGTAAGTCCAGTCCGGTCAATGAACCCTCTAGCAATTCTCCAGGTCTCGATGCTCAGCGGGATGGCTTTGAGCAGGTGAAACGAAAGAGAAACAAAAAGAAAAATGGCAAGGAGCGAGTACGACTCAAGCCAAACAATCGGTATGAAATTTTTAAGTCATTAGTGGATCTGGAGGACCAATCTATGGAAGGAGTGGTTGGGAATGGTGAGAATGTCAACACTCCACCTCTTGTTTCTCCTTCCTTCACTCCCGTAGTAGAGCAGGTGACTGTGCCAGCTGAGTACCTGCAGTCAGAGAATCCAGGGGCCTTGGTTATACACTCCCCAACACGGTAGGCTATAAAAGATGTTACCATGGGAAATGCGAGATAAAAGCCAGAGAGAGGCCTGCTTTAGGGATTTCCCAGGTGGAAAAGAGATCAAGAAACAATAACTCTCAAGGAGCGGGAAGAAAATCCAATAAGGAATTACTAATAGCCCAAGGAGATAAGTTAATCAATGAAGGATTGGTGAGGTCCATTGATTCTTACTGCTCACAAGGTTTTCAATGATTATTCAATCTTGGAATATTAGGGGTTTAAACAGTAGAACCCATCAATCTGCTGTTCAAAGACTCTTAGAAAACCGAAAAACAGATTTTTTGCTTCTTCAGGAGACCAAAATGTCTTTAGATATTATGAGTAAAACCGCTACTAAAATCTGGCGGGGAGCTGGGTATATGGACGTGGCTGCCCAAGGAGCTTCAAGGGGAATTGTTACCCTTTGGAACCCTCGAGTGCAGGACTTGCTTTAGAACATGTAGCTTGTAGGGGTGTTCTTACTTCTCTCTTCAGAAATAACTTCAATTATGAGCTGGTCCTTATAACCAACTTTTATGGGGCCCAAGATCTTGATGGCCAGAGGCTCCAATGGGACGTTGTTCACAACATGAGAGCATACAGGGAGTGTTATGACTGGATTATTGCGGGGGATTTTAATGCAAAATTATACGTTCGGGACCGGGAAGGTGGCTCCCCTACTTTGGATCCGGGGGATCGGCTTACGATTGCCCAAGTTCGGGCCTTTAATCTAGTGGGCGTTCAAGGCCCTAGTGTTTTTTTCACTTGGACAAACAAGAGAAAGGAGCCACATAGCGGGGAAGGTCAAGTTAGATCGCTTTTTGGTCTCGGAGGAGGCTTTTGTTAAATGGACTTTTAAGTTCCAGATTTTGGAGGGCCCTATTTCGGATCATTTTCCCATCTTGCTTGAGGGAGGGACTTCGAGAGGACAGCACCATAGGCCTTTTAAATTTGAGAATTTTTGGTTACAAAAGGAGGACCTTCGACAAAAAATTTCTCATTGGTGGACAGAAGGCCGTCCACCTTTTGGGACAGCAATGTTCAAATTTCATAAACAGCTTCAATTTGTCAAATTTCAATTGAAGCGAGTGGAGGAAAGGAAACAAGTCGGATTTCCAGTCCCAAAGGGCCCCCTTGGTGGCTAGATGGGAGGAGGTTCAGAAACTTTTTAGGGAAGGATCAATTCTCGAGCAACTCAAATACGAAGATGACGAAGCTGCGTAAAGCGGTTGAGGACATTGACAACCAAGAGGAGTTATCTTGGAAACGAGAGGGCTAGAAATACTTGGTTATTAGAGGGGGACAGAAATACCAAATTTTTTCATCGGTCAGCTTGTGCTAGGAGACGGATGAACAATATGGAAGTTCTCAAAGATGAACAGGGAAATGTCTTCGATACTATTCCTGGTATGCACTCCCATGCTATCGATTACTTTTCTAAACTTTTTAAGGAAAGTATGCAGCAAGATATTGAGGCTCAGAACGAAGTTCTTAATGTTATTCCTCCTATTATCTCTGAAGAGGACAATCAGACCCTACTTAGACCCATTGAAAGGGATGAACGAGAAATGTGGTCTTTGGTATGAGTCCTTGGAAAATCTCCTGGTCCGAGATGGCTTTCCTATTGAATTTTTCGAGGCTTTACGGGATACCTTGGAGGAGGATGTTACGGACATTCTTGAGGAATCCAGATCCAATCGAAGAATGCTCAGGGCGATCAATCACACCTTCATTGCTTTAATTCCGAAAGGGGAAGCGGGGACTCATATCTCTGATTTCAGGCCTATTGCTTTATGCAATGTGATTTACAAAATCATCACTAAGATAATGGCTGAGAGGCTTAAACCCCTTCTTCATAGCATCATTTCTCCTGAACAGGGGGGCTTTGTTGAGGGAAGACAAATATTGGATGGGGTGATTTTGGCCCAGGAGGCCATCCATTCAATGCAAACTTCGGGCAACAAAGGCATGTTCATTAAACTGGATATGTCCAAGGCTTATGACCGGGTGGAGTGGTGCTTCTTGTCGAAAATGCTTGGCTGCCTTTGGCTTCTCTCAGGAATGGATTGATTGGGTTATGAGTTGTGTTTCTTCTCCCTCTTTTTCTGTTCTCATTAAGGGCCTTCCCTCGCTTCCTTTCGGCGCCTCCCGTGGGCTCCGCCAGGGAGACCCTTGTTCTCCCTATCTCTTCCTTCTCTTGGCTGAAGGTTTGGGCGGACTGTTTTTGAGGAGAAGGCAACAAGGTCACGCTTTACGGTATCAAGGTTGGGGAGGAAACTCTGACTCACTTGCAATTTGTGGATGATACGGGTCTGGTTGGTGCGGCCACTCTTCGGGAAGCTAGAGGAATCAGAGATACTTTGAATGTCTACCTAAGGGCTTCAAATCAGGTTCTAAATGACAGGAAGTCCAAAGTGGTCTTTTTCAATCTCGACCAACGGCTTCAGGAGCGCGTTATTGAGATCCTGGGCTTCACAAGGACCTCTCTTCCAATTGTTTACACAGGGGTTCCCCTTCATTTCAAAAAGTTAAATATTGATATTTGGAAGAACACGTTAGCGAGGCATCAAAGACGAGAATGAATCATTGGGCCCATAAATGGCTAAGCTACGGGGGTAGATTAACCTTCTTGAAATCGGTTATTCAGGCTTTGCCGATCTATAAATTCTCAATACTGGCTGCCCCTCATACCATCTGGAAAGAGCTGGACAAAATGGCTAGAAGATTTTTATGGGAAGGCGCAAAAGGGAAGAAAAAATGGGCCTTGGTTGGGTGGGACAAAGTTACCCAGCCTAAGGATAAAGGAGGGCTGGGCTTGAGATGCTCTATGCTTAATAACAGGGCTTTGGCTGGAAAACTGTATTGGAGGTGGGTTTCTCAGCCATCCTCTCTCTTCGACGAGAATTCTTTCCGAGTAAATATTTGGGGCATGTCCATCCCAATGAGGTGGGTCGCTTTCCCTTGGAAGGTCCTGGTTCCTTAGTGTGGCGAGACTCTCAAGCTTGGGTCCCAGTTATCAAAGATCAATTATTACGGAAAGTGGGGAAAGGAGACAAGGCTCGCTTCTGGACAGACTCTTGGGACCAGCATCCGCCCATTATTGTTATGTTCCCCGAGCTACAACCTATCATGACCGCCTTAGAAGCCCAGGGTTGGATCCTTATTGATAAGTATCTTCTTACCAGTCATTTGGGGGGTATACTTTTAAAAAGTTTAAGCGATGGGAGGAGTGGCCAATTACTGTCTCTCCGGAGTTGGCGCCTATCCTGCAAAAAATATTGTCAGAAAGGTTCCTCACGGGGAAGGATGAGGAAGATGAATTAGCCTGGGGCTATGGAAGCCTTGGGGTCTACTCAGTTAAGGCTGGATATGAAGAGATCCTCCCTGAGCCTCCCCCACACTCTTTTTCGGTTCAGCATTGGAGAAGGATTTGGCATTCAAAGGGTTGGCCGAAAGTGAACTTCTTCGCTTGGCAACTTATGCATAATGGTCTTCTCACCTTTGACAATCTCAGACGTAGGGGTTTCAATGGCCCCTCTCAATGTGCTTTATGCCTCCAACATGAGGAAACTGTAGACCATTTGTTTTTTGAGTGTCCTTTTACTCATCAGATTTGGGAACGCTGGTTCTCTCAATTTAAACTCCAGGCTAATGGTGTTCTCAATCGTACCAATATTTGGGAAAAATGGAAATGGGGCAGGTTCAATTCCATAGCTCTCCGAACTGGCTGGCAGTTAGGCTTTCTCTTCATTTGGTGGCAAGTTTGGTTGGAGAGAAACGCCCGGATCTTTAGAAACACTTTCTCCTCGATTGACGGCGTTTGGCAGGTCATCTGGAGCAAAGTCACAGAAACTGTTGCTACTTTTGTCAATGAAAAGAATCAGGCTACTCTTGGGCATCCTGAAGAGGGGGTTGAGGGTCTTGAGAGGCAAGATAGATCATGCTGGAAACCTCCCCCTGAAGGCTGGATCAAGATCAATACTGATGGGGCTGCAAAAGGCAACCCGGACAACGCAGGAATTGGTGTTGTTTGTCGGGATCACTTGAGTGCGGTTCTTTCTTGGGAATTGCAGGGATTGGGCAGAGCCACGAACAATGAAGCCGAAGCCTTGGCCATTAAGTCCGCGTCTATCTGGGCTGTTAAGCAGGGTCACCGGAGGATAATTCTTGAATCTGATTCTCAAGTCCTGATCGGCGCTCTAGATTGCTTGCGGAATTTCTCTTTAAAAGCCTGGAGACTGCGGATGTTGATATCTCAAATCAAGGAGTTATGGAGGGAGTTAGATGATGTCATCCCTGTGTATGTGAGTAGAAATTTGAACACGGTAGCTGACTTCCTTGCGAAGATGGGTGCTGAGAAAGAGGTAGGTGTTCAGCTGCACAGTGATATGCCTATGATAGATGAAGAGATTCGGAGTGGTCTGGAACGATCCCTACATCCATGAGCTCAAAAATGACTAAGGTTAGTTTCTGTCGCGATATCGCGACATATTGCGTCGTCGCGACCCTGTTTGGTTTTCTGTCGCGATTTCGCGACATGTTGCTCTGTCGCGACATGTCGCTCTGTCGCGACATGTTGCTCTGTCGCGACCTATCCTGGAAAACTGTAGCGATTTCGCTACCCTTCTGGTTGTTGCGGCTTTGGGAGGAATATTGTAGCGATTTCGCGACATGTTGCGTCGTCGCGGTCGTTGATGAGAAGGTGTCGCGATGTCGCGACCTTTTTGGTTGGTTTTGCTGCTGGAGGAAAAGTGTCGCGATATCGCGACGCTTTGAGAAAAATTGCATGAAAGGGAAAAACCGTCGCGATATCGCGACAATTTGTGTGAAAAGCTACTCTAAGGAAAATTCGTCGCGATTTCGTGCCTTTTTTGAGGAAAGGACTCAAAGGGGCATTCTTGTTGCGATTTTGAGATGTTTTGAGCAAAATTTAGTTAAGGGGGAAAAACCAACGCGATATCGCGACCTTTTTGAGAAAAGCCTCCCAATGGATAACCTGTCGCGATTTCGCGACATGTTTATGGAAAGGAAGCACAGGGGCAAACCTGTAGCGATTTCGCTACAGTTCTGGAGAAAAACTGCTTGCAGGAAAAACGTCGCGATATCGCGACTTGTTTTGGTAATGGGCACCTCGGGGGTGAACATGTCGCGATTTCGCGACACTTTTACGGATGGGGCGCCCATTGGTTTTCTTGTCGCGATTTCGCTACACTTCCGGCCAAGTGGGGCTCCAAGGAAAAGTCGTCGCGATGTCGCGACACTTTCTCAAAGTTGCTGATCAAAGGGGTCCTCGTCGCGATTTCGCGACAGTTTCGGGGAGCAGGTGCCTTCGAGGCTTTCTCATCGCGATTTCGTGACGCTTTTGGCGTTTGGGTGATTTGGTCTGTGCTGTCGCGATTTCGCGACTTTTTTCGTGTGTTGTGGTTCCGGCGCTTTTTGTCGCGATATCGCGACATGTCGCGATTTCGCGACTTGTCGCGTTATCGCGACTGGTTGTTGTGGCGCGGCGGTTGTTTGGTTTGGTGTCGCGATTTTGCGACATGTCGCGTTTTCATGCCCTTTGTTCTTCTGGTCTCTTTGCGCTTGGTTGGGATGCCCTTTCTCCCTCTTGTAACTGTCTTTTGTTTTAATACAAGTTTTTTCATTTTTTTCAAAAAAAAAACAAAGTAATTTTGGATATTCAAGTGGCACAATGGTAGCTGTTGGTGCAAACTATTATCACTGGACGAGCGAGAGTCCACCCAGTGATTCTCAACCAGTAGTGAATGATCACCTGGCCCATAAGAGGTAGGGGCAATCGATCTCCAGAGAAGGTTGGCTCCTTTAGTTCCATCTACCTACATTGCAGAGGGGGAAAGGGAAAATGGGAGTGAGAAAGAAATAAAAGGGAGGCCATAGTTGGAACTAACAAGGATGGGGTATGACCGCATCAAGACACACACATTTGACATCATCGGTGCAAACAGTATTAGACCACCTAACATATCAACATGTTTGTTCTCACTTCTCATTTGGTGTAGTGGGCAAGGATGAATTCCAAAACCAATGGGAGGGTGCATGAAATCTATAGATAGCAAAATTAGAGCACTCCCACCCAACCAATTTTAATAGAAATAAAACCTTGATGCTTAGGGATGGATGCGAATTCTAAAATTTCCCAGCTAGACCCATGAAATCTAGATAGTAGAATTAAGTGAACAAGGCTTAATGGCCATCGTAGAAATAAATGCCCATAGTTATGTAAAAATAGAAGCGAAGATAGATTGAGAGACCAAACAATGATATACTATTATTTACAAGGTGAATAAGAATTACATATGAATTGTAAAGGCCACAAATCCATCCTTTGTAATGGCAAGCATTCCACTACTTATAACAGTTTTTACAATAAATTCAAATTACAACATTAATGGCATTAGGTGGAATAATATTCCATAATGGTTGGAAAATCTATTGTGGATCTATTCCAAGAGGGATGGAAGTTTTTCAAAGGAAGTTAGGTGCTTCTACAGAGATATGGTGCCTTGATCGATCTGATAGCTTATTAAACTCTAATCTACTTTACCCCTTTGTCCTACAAAAATATCAGAGGTTGATTGCCTCTAAAGCTATGCAATTCTAATTTCTTTCTTGCATCCATTGGTTATTTGTATCAAGTAGCTAAGGTCATTAATGCTTGCTTATGGGGATCATTGAATCTTTCATCATGATGTGCGGTGACCTTAATATTGGATCGAAGTTTGGGCACACTCCTTTATTTGTCATTATCCCAATATTTTTTTTGATGGATGGGCAATCAGGATCCCACCTTTCCCATCCTAGAGTTCTTTTCAATTTGTAGATGAAAGTTTGGGACAAAAATTCTTTGTGCTTATTCCCATTCTTTCGTACCTTTTAGGTGGATGCCTGGGATTTCAGTTCTTCCATCTAAAGTGGGGGCATATTTTTGGGACCGCTCCTTACTTCATGGCAACCTATTTTCCCATCCATCTACATCGATCTTGAAATCTACCTTAGCCATCAATGCCTTGGTTTAGCTTGAAAATTTGGCCATTTCATAAGATCATCATCATGCAAAAAGGAGAGTGGGTGAAAAGATGTAAAATGGTCACCCACACTCTTGGTCACTCAGAAGGGCTTTCCACTCTATGGGAGAGAGAAACCTAGAAAGAGATCTTGATTTTAAATATCCTCTTAACATGGGAAAGGAGAGGAAAATAGATATGGAAGAATTATTAACAAAGGTAACCAAAGAAGGCTACAGAACCAAGGGAAGAAGGGGAGAGGAAATATGAAGTGCCCAGGCATCGACTGGATAGAGCATATCAAAAAGGGAAGAAATAGGGAGGACAAGGGGGATAAGAAAGATAAATGTAAGAGGTGAGGAAGGGAAATGAGACAAAGTAAAGGGATGAATTGGAAGGTAGTCCATAGGATATCCCTATGAACTGCACTTTCATCAACATACCCCACCAAAGACCAAGGCTAATTCAAGAGTAGACAGAATGCTAGAAGCATTTGTCATAATATTTCCTTTTGACACAATCATGCAAAAACTTTATCAGTCTATCATTGTTCCTCCAAAGAATCTCTTGTCGTAGCATCATTTTTATATTACTATTGGATATTTTGAGTCCCTAATTCAAAGTTGTCATTGATGTCACCATTGATGCCACTAGATGGAGTCATCATTAATACCAATATTTTAGCAGAGATAAAGGCAACAAATATGATCATTTTATATTCAACAAGAAGGCAAAAGTTCGAGTGAAACAGTGCAAAAGATAGAAATTAAGGAGTGATAACATTTATTTTATAAATTATTTAAATTCATAAAGAATTTTTTTATTATTATTTAATTAACATGGTGGAATCGGTAGCCTCCACGAATATGGGCAGGCTGTCCATATTTTATGGCCACCACAGTATTCTGTGTTGTTCACCCCAGAAGCCGCCACACAGATCTCCGTGCAGTCCGCCCCTATAACCACCATGCCACAATCATTTTAAACCTTTTACGCATCTGAAAGCACCAGGAAAGGGACAAGCTTTCAGTTCGGCGAGGCCCGAGATTTGAACCTTGGACCTCCGCCCCTTATGGGGTTTGGATGAACCAATTGGTCTACACCTCGGACCTAATTCATGATGAATTTAAATTTATAAATAAATATTATAATGGTTAGAAATGCCATAGTGAAAACCCAAATAAAATAATTGTAATTTTTATTACAATATTTTATATTGCCAAAGTGGGTTTATAAAGTTTGAAAATATCTAAACCCAAAGGTTGGGTTTAAAGGTTTAAGACAAACTATTATTTTAATAAATCCAAAGGTTGGATTTAAATTTTTAAAACAAGGTAAAGTTTATTTCCAAAGGGAAGCATCGAAGTCATAAAAGCCAAATGGAAGCACCGACGTCATAAGCCAAAGGGAAGCATCGACGTCGTTTGATTTAATTGAAATGCATATTAATACCTTGCCAAAGTTATTTATGAAATTATCCTTGCTCGACTTCATAAATGCATGATATATGAATTAATGCAGAGCTCGTGAGATAAATTTATGGAAATTGTGTTTGATTTGATGGTGAAATGGAAACAAACAAAAGGCATTAAAGTGATTAGTTGGAAGCCACCAAGGTGCTTTGGCCTAGTGGCAAGAGGGCTTACGTTTTTGGTGTGCATGGTGGTTAGTGTTCAAACCTCGGTGGAAGCATTTCGTGGACGTGATGAAAGCGCCAAAATTTTAGGTGCATCCATTTTGCAAGGCAAGAAAGGAAAAGGGTGTTGAAGCACGTGGTGCTTCTCCATTTCCAATGAGTGCATAGATTGTGTGTGTTGTTGTTTGCGCCGTGGGCAAAGACATTTGTGTGGGCTACATTGAGAGTTTGAAACTCTCCAAAGGCAAAGGTAACATTTTGTGTTTTATTTTATTAAATCCTAAGTTGAAGGTATAAGGTATTTGTTGATTAAATTCTTTGCATTGTGATAAATGTTGGTAGTTGAGAAATAATGTTAGGAGGTATAAGGAGAATTTTGTTTTTATTTTCAAGTCTTAAATTTTGCTATTGTGGAATATTGGAAGGTTAAGACTTTGTGGGTGTATTTGAATAAAGGGTTTTTGATTATTGTGAGGATATTGCTTATTGTTTAAGTTGGAGTGATAAGGTGTAATTGTGATATTATTTTTGTGATATAAAAATTATCCTCTAACCCTTATTGAGTTTGTCAAAGAAGTAATTGTGAGTGTGGCATATTTTTAAGGACAACTACTCTTCAAGAAAAGGTATGGGTAAAATTCTTCTTTGTTGAGTTAGATGGTTGGATTGATTGAAAATTAAGTTTGGAGTGAAAAGGATTTGATTAGGGTTTCCTTTTAGAAAATGGTTAAGTTAATGCTTCAAGGTTTTCTAGATTGTGAGTTGTTATAAACCTTGTTTGATAAGCATTGTTGTTTAGACCATTGGTTGAGTGAAGTACTTTGAGATTATGCTTCAAGGTTTTTTGAATTGAGAGTTGTGATTAAAACCTTGTCTTATTAGCATTGTTGTTTAAGCCAATGCGTGATGCAAAGAACTTGAACTTGAGTTAGAAAATAACATAAGTATCATTGTTATGTAAGATTTATTATTGAGGATTTTTGGAAACATTTTGAGTTGGTTGATACATGCTTGGACTAGGGTTTGTGAGAAAGATTTGTTGCTTGAGGTTATTAGTTGAGTAGATTTGATTAACCCTAGTCAAGAATATGCATGAAGTGGTTGTTCAAGTTCCATGAAACAAACTATTCTATATTCTGATTGAGTTGATATTGAGCTTTGAGAATAGAACATATTGAGTCTCTAACAATTCTCTTTATGCTTCTATGAGATTGATTTGAGTTGAGATTGAGCTTTTATAATAGAACATATTGAGTCTCTAACAATTCTCTTTATGCTTCTATGAGATTGATTTGAGTTGATATTGAGCTTTGAGAATAGAATATATTGAGTCTCTAACAATTCTCTTTATGCTTCTATGAGATTGATTTGAGTTGAGATTGAGCTTTGAGAATATAACATATTGAGTCTCTAACAATTCTCTTTATGCTTCTATGAGATTTAGTTGAGAAAGTGTTTAAGCATTGAGTATAGGACATATTGATTCTCTAACATTTCTCTTTATGATTCTATAATATTAGACAAGTTCTGTGTGGACTTGTTAAGCTGATTTGAGACAAGTCCTTGATAAGGCTTATGGACTAATTTTGTGTGATATTTTGTGGAAGCTTGCAATACAAATTTGAGAAAGTCCTAGAAAGTACTTATTGAGCAGATTTGGACAAGTTCTGAGTGAGCTTGTTGAGTAGATTTGGACAAGTTCTGAGTTAGCTTGTTGAGAATATTTGGACAAGTTCTGAGTGAGTTTGTTGAGTAGATTTGGACAAGTTATGTGTGAACTTTTTAAGAAGATTTGAGTAGGTTCTGAGTGGACCTGTTGAGCATATTTGAGCAGGTTCTGAGTGGACCTATTGAGAATATTTGAGCAGGTTCTTAGTGGACCTATTGAGCAAATTTGGATAGGTTCTGAGTGGACCTATTGAGCAGATTTGAGAAGGTTTTGAGTGAACCTATTGAGCAAAGCTTTGGAGGTGACATAGCATAGAGGAGATTCTCCAATGGATAGAGATCCATTGGCCAAGACATTGAGGATAGGTCTTCTGAGTGAGGATAAGAGTCTTCAAGTGGAGAGATATCCATAGTCAGTGCAGTGGAGGCAGTCTTCTAGAGGATCACCAACCAGAGCATAGGAGAAGGAGTTATCCTATGGATAGAGATCCATAAACCATATTTAGGGGATCGACATATATTTTTGATAGAAGTCCATAAATATTATAATTTGGAAGGATTCCCAAAATATTATTTGAAAAATATTTAGAAGAAATATTTTCTCTATGGAGGTAGCCCACATTGGGTGAACCACATTAAATCTGTCTCTCTATTGTGTATGGTATTTTGTGCATTGCTTTGATTACTACTATTGATACTACTATCTATACATTGCATAATATTGAATTGAAATTAAAAGTTAAAAGTGGTCTTATACTATTCACCCCCCCTCTCTCAATATAAGCTTATGTTCTTCAACTAGTATCAGAGCAGGTTTCTTCATAAGAGTTTGACAACTTGAAGTAAAAGTGGTCTAAGAACACAATGGATAAAAAGGATCAAAAGGATGGGTCCTTAAATAATGTAGTACCATTATTTGATGGAAGTGACTTCTTGTATTGGTGTGTGCTGATGAGATTTCACCTGATGGCACTTAGCAATGAAATTTGGAATGCAGTGGAATTTGGATAAGATTCAATAGCCAATCCTCCTATAGATAAATAAGGTAAGCTTCTAATAGATACAAATTTAAGAGCTATGAATGTGATTATAAAAGGGTTGCATAGATCAGAATCTATGAAGGTTATAGATTGTAAAACATTAAAATATATGTGGGAACTATTGCATACCATATATAAAGGAGAAAAAGGTGTCAAAAAAGCTAAAATAAGAAATCTCAAAGGAGAGTTTGAAAATTTAAGAATGAAGGATGATGAAAATATTTGTGACTATCTTAGTAAGATTTATGAACTTGTACATGAGATGAGAGTTCTTGGAATGAAGGTTGATGATTTTGATGCTTGTGATAAGATCTTGAGAACTCTTCCAAAAAGGTATAGTGAAAAGGTTTCTGCTATAGAAACATCAATTGATAGTGATTTTTTGACAAAGAATTCTTTTCTTGGTATGCTTACTACTTTTGATATAATAACATAAGATCCTATTCTTCCAAAATAAGCTGCATTCAAACTGGACAAAAATAAAAAGAGTAAAAAAACATAATCAAATAGTGAGTCTTCCAGTGATAAAGAAGCAAATTATGGTAGAAGAGATAAAGGTTCTAAAAGACCCATAGATCTAAGATCTGTTAAGTTTTTTAACTATGGAAAGTATGGATATTATGCAACCAAATGTAAAGAGCCAAAGAGCAACAATGATGAAGAAAAATATGACCATTGGTACAAGGAATAAAAAAATATAGGTACCAAAAGAAAAGCAAGGATGGACAAAACAGACAAGGGAAGAAGTTCTTCCAAATGCAAAAGAGAAGGTACTATGCGGGTAATGCAAGTAAGTACTCAAATGATAGTGATGCTAGTTTTTCAGACAATGATAGAGATGAAGTCATATTTATGGTTGAAGAGAAAGAACCAGTTAATAGAAAGACTCCAGTTATTCTCAAGTGTTTTAGATGTGGTAGATTTGGACATCTTGAATATGATTGCACAAGGTATGGTTATAGTTTCAGTTATGATGATTTTGAAGATGCACTTGATAGACCAAATGAAAATCTTCTAATGGCATTAGAAGATGAAGTGAGTGATCCTATAGAAGATAAGCCAAAAGAAATAAATTATATGGACAAAGGCAAATAAATAGAGGATTATTTATCATATAATGGCTATGATCTCAAGGGAGAACTTATCTATGCCCTTAACATAGTAAAGAAAGTAAGAAAGCAACACTCTAAGCTTGAAATTCAATTTTAAGAATGTGATGAAGAGATATTATTGCTCATAGAGGATTTAGAAAAGTCAAAGGCTAAGGCAAGCAAGTTTAAAGATAAGTTAGAAGCAAAGATCTTGGAATATGAGAAGTTAACACAAGAAGTGGCTCTACTAAAGGAAGATTTAGAGGATTCCAATAATAAGCTATAAAAGTATGTAAACAGTGCAAAAAGTGTGGATAAAATAGTCAAGATACAAAGAAGAGCAACAAACAAGACAGGTCTTGGTTCTAAACAGGTTCAAAAAAAAAGGAAGAAGAGTCTACTTCAAGTCCTAAAGAAGAAGAAACTTTAGAAGAAGATACATCAGAAGAAGATAGTGTAAGTGGGAGTGAGACATCAGAGGATGAGTTGGACAACAAAAAGTTCAACAAAGATAGGAATAATGCATAGATAAGATACATATGGAACAACAATCAAAATAGGAGACCAATGAGGTTGAGACAAGGAAGCTTCATTGGAAGATGATTTTCATGTCACAGGTTTGGGCACATGGCTTCACAATGTAGGACACATGAAAGACAAAAATATGGAAAAGGATAGCTTTTACAAGGGTATTGCTATTCATGTAATGAGTTTGGTCACAAGGTAATGAATTGCAAAATTCTTGATAGAAGAGGATATGGCTTCACTAGGATAAGTCCTAAGACAGTTGCTTCTCCAAAGAATAATAACATTAAGTGTTATAAGTGCAATAATTATGGTCACATAGCAAGATGGTGTAGAGCAAATATTCTAGAATAAGGCATGAAAAGGAACAATAATATGAACAAGAACAGAAATATGAACAAGAATAGGAACATGGGTATGAACAAGAACAAGAACTAAAATAGGAACATGGATGAGAACAAGAATAGGAACAGGAACATGAACATGGATGAGAACAAGAATAGGAACAGGAACAAAAGTGATGACAAGAACAGGGATTATGACTTGGGAAAGAGGATTCAGAAAACTCAGAAAAAAAGAGAGAAAGATAAAGGTAAAGAATAGTGCTTTCTGGAAGTAGAAATACTCCCACCCTAGAATTAACCACCTCATGTGGAGGTGGGGGAGGGGCTAAGCTAAGAGGCTCATTCTTAGCCCCGAGCCCCAAAGGTGATCCTTTGCCATTGATGTCAAATGGGGAGAGATTTGATATTTGAGAGAGCATTGAGCCAGGGGGAGCATTTTCCCAGGGGGAGCAGAAGAAAAATAAATATAAGGTTTTAGTAAAAGGATATGGGTTGTCATTAATGACAAAGGGGGAGATTGTTGGATATTTTGAGTCCCTAATTCAAATTTGTCATTGATGTCACCATTTATGCCTCCATATGGAGTCATCATTAATACCAAGATTTCAGCAGAGACAAAGGTAACAAATATGATCATTTGATATTCAACAAGAAGGCAGAAGTTTGAGGGAAACAGTACAAAAGATAAAATTTAAAAAGGAGTGATAATATTTATTTTATAAATTATTTAAATTCATGATGAATTTAAATTTTATAAATAAATATTATAATGGTTAGAAGTGTCATAGTGAAAACCCAAATAAAATAATTGTAATTTTTATTACAATATTTTATATTGCCAAAGTGGGTTTATAAAGTTTGAAAATATCTAAACCCAAAGGTTGGGTTTAAAGGTTTAAGACCAAATATTATTTTAATAAATCCAAAGTTTGCATTTAGAGTTTTAAAACAAGGCAAAATTTATTTCCAAAGGGAAGCGTCGACGTCATAAAATCCAAAGGGAAGCACCGACGTCATAAGCCAAAGGGAAGCGTCGACATCGTTTGATTTAATTGAAATGCATATTAATACCTTGCCAAAGTTGTTTCCAAAATTATCCTTGCTCGATTTGATAAATGCATGATATACGAATTAATGCAGAGCTCATGAGATAAAGTTGCAAAAATTATGTTTGATTTGACGATGAAAGGGAAACAAACAAAATGCATTAAAGTGATTAGTTGGAAGCCACCTAGGTGCTTTGGCCTAGTGGTGAGAGGACTTACGTTTTTGGTGTGCATGGTGGTTAGTGTTCGAACCTTCATGGAAGCATTTCGTGGACGTGTTGAAAGCACCAAAAATTTAGGTGCATCAATTTTGCAAGGCAATAAAGGACAAGGGTGTTGAAGCACGTGGTGCTTCTTCATTTCCAATGAGCATGTAGCTTGTGTGGTGGTTTGCATCATGGACAAAGACATTTGTGTGGGCTGCATTGAGAGTTCGAAACTCTCCAAAGGCAAAGGTAACATTTTGTGTTTTATTTTATTAAAGCCTAAGTTGGAGGTATAAGGTATTTGGTGATTAAAGTCTTTGCATTGTGATAAAGGTTGGTAGTTGAGAAATATTGTTAGGAGGTATAAGGAGAATTTTATTTTTATTTTCAAGTCTTAAATTTTGCTATTGTGGAATATTGGAAGGTTAAGACTTTGTGGGTGTATTTGAATAAAGGGTTTTTTATTATTGTGAGGATATTGCTTATTGTTTTTTTTTTTGGTAATTATTATAGTAGATTAAAAAAGGGTTTTTATAGAGGATCCCAAAACCTTATGTACAAAATCAGCCTTGCATCATGCCTCTTGGCTTTATGTATAAGCCTATTACAGAAATCGTAACCCCTAAAAAAACCTGATTACATAAGCAATGGGCCTAGGGCATCAATCCCTTGAAACTGAACATCAAAATAGAAATCCCGCCCAACGGTAACAGTAAGCATGAAACAATCCCTCTCAGCAGGAAACAAACAAATAAGAAAGAAAGTAGTTTTGGAGATCTCGCCCAGCGGGGAGTAGCCAAAAACCACCATCGAGAAGATCCCGCCCGACGAGAAGCAAAGAAAAATCGTTACAATAAAATCTCGCCTCGCGGGAAGCAGTCAAAACCACCACAAACAGTCCCGTCTAGCGGGAAGCAACAAGGAAATCCCGCCATCCGGGAAACCAGCAGAAAAGAAATTATCCCACCTCGCGAGAAAACTGGCGAATTTGGCGGATCTCGCCTTGTGGAGAAACCATCCTGCCCATCGGGAAAATATTCCGTTCAGCGAGAGCCATCCTGCAGGAAGCCGACAGCCAGCACAGAGAGGATCCAGCCCATCAGGAAGTGACCAGAGAGTTACACCACAAGGAACCCGCCCCGAGAAAACAGAAGAGGATCCCAAAGAAGAGAGACCAAGAATCTCGTCCAAGCACAGAGCCCGCCGAGGATTCACAAGAAAAAGGGGGAAGCTGTCCAAACCCTAAACCGTCACCTCCATCGCACCAAGAAACGCAGGGGACCAGATCCACGTGAATAACCTGCAAAAAACCCCAAGGGGAAGCCTGAGGGAAAAATGGAAGGGATCCCCAACCAAACAGGGATCCCTGGGAAGCACCAGTCTGAAAAAACAACCAAGGAAACCCTAGCCGACCGGGAGGGGCACAGATAGTGGAGAATGATCTCCCCCTAGGAGATCATCTGCAAACAACCACTCCCCAGGATGGATGACCTGGGTTGAGCTAGGGACTGGGCAGGAACTAGGAGCCATGGGAGGGGGAGCAAGGGAGGGACCAGAGCCCTCCCCTCTCTACTTTCTTCCCTCACCCCATATTGCTTATTGTTTAAGTTGGAGTGATAAGGTGTAATTGTGATATTATTTTTGTGATATAAAAATTATCCTCTAACCCTTATTGAGTTTGTCAAAGAAGTAATTGTGAGTGTGGTAGATTTGTAAGGACAACTACTCTTCAAGAAAAGGTATGGGTAAAATTCTTCTTTGTTGAGTTAGATGGTTGGCTTGATTGAAAATTAAGTTTGGAGTGAAAAGGATTTGATTAGGGTTTCCTTTTCGAAAGTGGTTGAGTTAATGCTTCAAGGTTTTCTGGATTGTGAGTTGTGATTAAACCTTGTTTGATAAGCATTGTTGTTTAGACCATTGGTTGAGTGAAGTACTTTGAGTTTATGCTTCAAGGTTTTCTAAATTGAGAGTTGTGATTAAAACCTTGTCTTATTAGCATTGTTGTTGAAGCCAATGGGTGATGCAAAGAACTTGAACTTGAGTTAGAAAAGAACATGAGTATCATTGTTATGTGAGATTTGTTGTTGAGCATTGTTGGAAATATTTTGAGTTGGTTGATACATGCTTGGACTAGGGTTTGTGAGAAAGGGTTGTTCCTTGAGGTGATTGGTTGAGTAGAGTTGATTAAGCCTAGTCAAGTGGATGCATGAAGTGGTTGTTCAAGTTCCATGAAACAAACTATTCTATATTATGATTGAGTTGAGATTGAGCTTTGAGAATAGAACATATTGAGTCTCTAACAATTCTCTTTATGCTTCTATGAGATTGATTTGAGTTGAGATTGAGATTTGAGAATAGAACATATTGAGTCTCTAACAATTCTCTTTATGCTTCTATGAGATTGATTTGAGTTGAGATTGAGATTTGAGAATAGAACATATTGAGTCTCTAACAATTCTCTTTATGCTTCTATGAGATTGAGTTGAGAAAGTGATTGAGCATTGAGTATAGGACATATTGAGTCTCTAACAATTCTCTTTATGATTCTATGAGATTAGACAAGTTTTGTGTGGACTTGTTAAGCTGATTTGAGACAAGTCCTTGAGAAGGCTTGTGGACTGATTTTGTGTGAGCTTTTGTGGAAGCTTGAAAAAGTTCTGAGTGAGCTTGTTGAGCAGATTTGGACAAGTTTTGAGTGAGCTTGTTGAGAAGATTTGGACAAGTTCTATGTGAGCTTGTTAAGAATATTTGAGAAGGTTCTGAGTGGACCTATTGAGAAGATTTGAGTAGGTTCTGAGTGGACCTATTGAGAAGATTTGAGAAGGTTATAAGTGGACCTATTGAGCAGATTAGAATAGGTTCTAAGTGGACCTATTGAGTAGATTTGAGAAGGTTTTGAGTGAACCTATTGAGAAGAGCTTTGGAGGTGATAGAGTAGAGAGGAGAGTCTCCAGTGGATAGAGATCCATCAACTAGGACATTGAGGATAGGTCTTCTAAGTGAGGACAAGAGTCTTCAAGTGGAGAGAGATCCATAGTCAGTGCAATGGAGGTAGTCTTCTAGAGGATCACCAGCTAGAGCATAGGAGAAGGAGTTCTCCTATGGATAGAGATCCACAAACTAGATTTAGGGGATCAACATCTCCTTTGGATAGAGGTCCATAAACATTGTAATTGGGAAGGATTCCCAAAATATTATTTGAGAAATATTTAGAAGAAATATTTTCTCTGTGGAGGTAGCCCACATTGGGTGAACCACGTTAAAATTTATGTCTCTATTGTGTATGGTGTTTTGTGCATTACTTTGATTACTACTATTGATACTTCTATCTATACACTGCATAATATTGAATTGAAAAGAAAAGTAAAAAGTGGTCTTATACTATTCACCCCCCTCTCAGTATAAGATTGTGTTCTTCAATTGGTATCAGAGTGGGTTCCTTCAGAAGAGTTTGACAGCTTGAAGGAAAAGTAGTCTAAGAACACAATGGATCAAAAGGATCAAAAGGATGGGTCCTTCAATAATGTAGTACCAGTATTTTATGGAAGTGACTTCTTGTATTGGTGTGTGCTGATGAGATTTCACCTGATGGCACTTGGCAATGAAGTTTGGGATGCAATGGAATTTGGATATGATTCAACAACCAATCCTCCTACAGATAAATAAGGTAAGCTTCTAATGCATGCAAATTCAAGAGCTATGAATGCGATTATAAAAGGATTGCATAGATCATAATCTATGAAGGTTATGGATTGTAAAACAGCAAAAGATATGTGGGAACTATTGCATACCATATATGAAGGAGATAAAGGTGTCAGAAAAGCTAAAATCAAAAATCTCAAAGGAGAGTTTGAAAATTTAAGAATGAGGGATGATGAAAACATTCGTGACTATCTCAGTAAGATTGATGAACTTGTACATGAGATGAGAGGTCTTGGAATGAAGGTTGATGAGTCTGATGCTTGTGATAAGATCTTGAGAACTCTTCCAAAAAGGTATAGTGAAAAGGTTTCTGCTATAGAAACATCAATTGATAGTGATTCTTTGACAAGGAATTCTTTTCTTGGCATGCTTACTACTTTTGAGATAAGAACAAAAGATCCTATTCCTCCGAAAGAAGCTGCATTCAAAGTGGACAAAAATAAAAGAGTAAGAAGACATAATCAAGTAGTGAGTCTTCCAGTGATGAAGAAGCAAATTATGGTAGAAGAGATAAAGGTTCCAAAATACCCATAGATCTAAGATATGTTAAGTGTTTTAACTATGGAAAGTATGGACATTATGAAACAGAGTGCAAAGAGCCAAAGAGCAACAATGATGAAGAAAAATAGGATCACAGGTACAGGGAATCAAAAAAACATAGGTACCAGAAGAAAAGCAAGGATGGACAAAATAGACAAGGGAAGAAGTTCTTCCAAAGGCAAAAGAGAAGCTACTATGCGGATAATGCAAGTAAGTACTCAAATGATAGTGATGCTAGTTTTTCAGACAATGATAGAGATGAAGTCCTATTTATGGTTGAAGAGAAAGAACCAGTTAAGAGAAAGACTCCAGTTATTCTCAAGTGTTTTAGATGTGGTAGATTTGGACATCTTGAAGATGATTGCACAAGGGATGGTTATAGTTTTAGTGATGATGATTTTGAAGATGCACTTGATAGACCAGATGAAAATATTCTAATGGCATTAGAAGATGAAGTGAGTGATCCTATAGAAGACAAGCCAAAAGAAAGAAATGATATGGACAAAGGTAAACAAATAGAGGATTATTCAGCAGAGAATGGCTATGATCTCAAGGGAGAACTTATCTATGCCCTTGACATAGTAAAGAAAGTAAGAAAGCAACACTCTAAGCTTGAAAGTCAGTTTCAAGAATGTGATGAAGAAATATTATTGCTCATAGAGGATTTAGAAAAGTCAAAGGCTAAGGCAAGCAAGTTCAAAGATAAGTTAGAAGCAAAGATCTTGGAATGTGAGAAGTTAACACAAGAAGTGGCCCTACTAAAGGAATATTTAGAGGATTCCAAGAATAAGCTATACAAGTATGTAAACAGTGCAAAGAGTGTGGATAAAATAGTCAAGATACAAAGAAGAGCAACAAACAAGATAGGTCTTGGTTCTAAACAAGTTCAAAAGAAAAAGGAAGAAGAGTCTACTTCAAGTCCTGAAGAAGAAGAAACTTTAGAAGAAGATACATCAGAAGAAGACAATGTAAGTGGGAGTGAGACATCAGAGGATGAGTTGGACAACAAAGAGTTCAAAAAATATAGGAACAATGCACAGAGAAGATACAAATGGAACAACAATCAGAACAGGAGACCAATGAGGTCGAGACAAGGAAGCTTCAATGGAAGATGTTTTTCATGTCACAGGTTTGGGCACATGGCTTCACAGTGCAGGACACATGAAAGATAGGAATATGGAAAAGGATAGCTTTTCCAAGGGTATTGCTACTCATGTAATGAGTTTGGTCACAAGGCAATGAATTGCAAAATTCATGACAGAAGAGGATATGGCTTCACTAGGAGAAGTCCTAAGACAGTTGCACCTCCAAGGAATAATAACATTAAGTGTTATAAGTGCAATAATGATGGTCACACAACAAGATGGTGTAGAGAAAATATTCCAGAATCAAGCATGAACAAGAACAAGAATATGAACAAGAACAAAAATATGAATAGGAACAGGAACATGGGCATGAACAGGAACAAGAACAAGAACATGGATGAGAATAGGAACAGGAATAGGAACAAGAACATGGATGAGAACAAGAATAGGAACAGGAACATAAGTGATGATAGGAATAGGGATGATGACTTGGGAAAGAGGATTCAGAAAACTCAGAAAATAAGAGAGAAAGATAAAGGTAAAGAACAATGCTTTCGGGGAGTAGAAATACTCCCACCCTAGAATTAACCACCTCATGTGGAGGTGGGGAAGGGGCTAAGCTAAGAGGCTCATTCTTAGCCTCGAGCCCCAAAGGTGACCCTTTGCCATTGATGTCAAAGGGGGAGATATTTGTGTATTGGGGAGAGATTTGATATTTGAGAGAGCATTGAGCCAGGGGGAGCAATGTCCCAGGGGAGCAGAAGAAAAAGAAAGGTCAGGTTTTAGTAAAAGGATATGGGTTGCCATCAATGACAAAGGGAGATATTGTTGGACATTTTGAGTCCCTAAGTCAAAGTTGTCATTGATGTCACCATTGATGCCACCAGATGGAGTCATCATTAATACCAAGATTTCAGCAGAGATAAAGGCAACAAAGATGGTCATTTGATATTCAGCAAGAAGGCAGAAGTTCAAGTGAAACAGTGCAAAAGACAGAAGTTAGAAAGGAGTGGTAATATTTATTTTATAAATTATTTAAATTCAGGATGAATTTAAATTTTATAAATAAATATTATAATGGTTAGAAGTGCCATAGTGAAAACCCAAATAAAATAATTGTAATTTTTATTACAATATTTTATATTGCCAAAGTGGGTTTATAAAGTTTGAAAATATCTAAACCCAAAGGTTGGGTTTAAAGGTTTAAGACCAAAGATTAATTTAATAAATCCAAAGGTTGGATTTAGAGTTTTAAAACAAGGCAAAGTTTATTTCCAAAGGGAAGCATCGACGTCATAAAATCCAAAGGGAAGCACCGACGTCATAAGCCAAAGGGAAGCACCAACATCATTTGATTTAATTGAAATGCATATTAATACCTTGCCAAAGTTGTTTCTGAAATTATCCTTGCTCGATTTGATAAATGCATGATATACGAATTAATGCAGAGCTCGTGAGATAAAGTTGCAGAAATCGTGTTTGATTTGATGGTGAAAGGGAAACAAACAAAAGGTATTAAAGTGATTAGTTGGAAGCCACCAAGGTGCTTTGGCCTAGTGGCAAGAGGGCTTACATTTTTGGTGTGCATGGTGGTTGGTGTTCGAACTTCGATGGAAGCATTTCGTGGACGTGTTGAAGGTGCCAAAACTTTAGGCGCATCCATTTTGCAAGGCAAGAAAGGACAAGGGTGTTGAAGCACGTGGTGCTTCTTCATTTCCAATGAGCGTGTAGCTCGTGTGGTGGTTTGCACCATGGGCAAAGACATTTGTGTGGGCTGCGTTGAGAGTTCAAAACTCTCCAAAGGCAAAGGTACATTTTGTGTTTTATTTTATTAATGCCTAAGTTGGAGGTATAAGGTATTTGGTGATTAAAGTCTTTGCATTGTGATAAAGGTTGGTAGTTGAGAAATATTGTTAGGAGGTATAAGGAGAATTCTATTTTTATTTTCAAGTCTTAAATTTTGCTATTGTGGAATATTGGAAGGTTAAGACTTTGTGGGTGTATTTGAATAAAGGGTTTTTTATTATTGTGAGGATATTGCTTATTGTTTAAGTTGGAGTGATAAGGTGTAATTGTGATATTATTTTTGTGATATAAAAATTATCCTCTAACCCTTATTGAGTTTGTCAAAGAAGTAATTGTGAGTGTGGCAGATTTGTAAGGACAACTACTCTTCAAGAAAAGGTATGGGTAAAATTCTTCTTTGTTGAGTTAGATGGTTGGCTTGATTGAAAATTAAGTTTGGAGTGAAAAGGATTTGATTAGGGTTTCCTTTTCAAAAGTGGTTGAGTTAATGCTTCAAGGTTTTCTGGATTGTGAGTTGTGATTAAACCTTGTTTGATAAGCATTGTTGTTTAGACCATTGGTTGAGTGAAGTACTTTGAGTTTATGCTTCAAGGTTTTCTGAATTGAGAGTTGTGATTAAAACCTTGTCTTATTAGCATTGTTGTTGAAGCCAATGGGTGATGCAAAGAACTTGAACTTGAGTTAGAAAAGAACATGAGTATCATTGTTATGTGAGATTTGTTGTTGAGCATTGTTGGAAATATTTTGAGTTGGTTGATACATGCTTGGACTAGGGTTTGTGAGAAAGGGTTGTTCCTTGAGGTGATTGGTTGAGTAGAGTTGATTAAGCCTAGTCAAGTGGATGCATGAAGTGGTTGTTCAAGTTCCATGAAACAAACTATTCTATATTCTGATTTGAGTTGAGATTGAGCTTTGAGAATAGAACATATTGAGTCTCTAACAATTCTCTTTATGCTTCTATGAGATTGATTTGAGTTGAGATTGAGCTTTGAGAATAGAACATATTGAGTCTCTAACAATTCTCTTTATGCTTCTATGAGATTGATTTGAGTTGAGATTGATTAAATAGAACATATTGAGTCTCTAACAATTCTCTTTATGCTTCTATGAGATTGATAAGATTGAGCATTGAGTATTAGAACATATTGAGTCTCTAACAATTCTCTTTATGATTCTATGAGATTAGACAAGTTCTATGTGGACTTGTTAAGCTGATTTGAGACAAGTCTTTGAGAAGGCTTGTGGACTGATTTTGTGTGAGATTTTGTGGAAGCTTGCAATGCATATTTGAGCAAGTCCTAGAGAGGACTTATTGAGAAGATTTGGACAAGTTCTGAGTGAGCTTGTTGAGCATATTTGGACAAGTTTTGAGTGAGCTTGTTGAGCAGATTTGGACAAGTTCTAAGTGAGCTTGTTAAGATATTTGAAAGTTTAGGAGCTTTTAAGAGATTTGAGAGGTTCTAGTGGATCTTTGAGAGATTTGAGCAGGTTCTGAGTGGACCTATTGAGAATATTTGAGCAGGTTCTAAGTGGACCTATTGAGCATATTTGAATAGGTTTTGAGTGGACCTATTGAGCAGATTTGAGAAGGTTTTGAGTGAACCTATTGAGCAGATCTTTGGAGGTGACAGAGCAGAGAGGAGAGTCTCTAGTGGATAGAGATCCATCAACTAAGACATTGAGGATAGGTCTTATGAGTGAGGACAAGAGTCTTCAAGTGGAGAGAGATCCATAGTCAGTGCAGTGGAGGTAGTCTTCTAGAGGATCACCAACCAGAGCATAGGAGAAGGAGTTCTCCTATGGATAGAGATCCACAAACCATATTTAGGGGATCAACATCTCCTTTGGATAGAGGTCCATAAACATTGTAATTGGGAAGGATTCCCAAAATATTATTTGAGAAATATTTAGAAGAAATATTTTCTCTATGGAGGTAGCCCACATTGGGTGAACCACATTAAAATATATGTCTCTATTGTGTATGGTGTTTTGTGCATTGCTTTGATTACTGCTATTGATACTGCTATCTATACACTGCATAATATTGAATTGAAAAGAAAAGTAAAAAGTGGTCTTATACTATTCACCCCCCTCTCAGTATAAGCTTGTGTTCTTCAATTGGTATCAGAGCGGGTTCCTTCAGAAGAGTTTGACAGCTTGAAGGAAAAGTGGTCTAAGAACACAATGGATCAAAAGGATCAAAAGGATGGGTCCTTCAATAATGTAGTACCAGTATTTGATGGAAGTGACTTCTTGTATTGGTGTGTGTTGATGAGATTTCACCTGATGGCACTTGGCAATGAAGTTTGGGATGCAGTGGAATTTGGATATGATTCAGCAGCCAATCCTCCTATAGATAAAGAAGGTAAGCTTCTAATGCATGCAAATTCAAGAGCTATGAATGTGATTATAAAAGGATTGCGTAGATCAGAATCTATGAAGGTTATGGATTGTAAAACAACAAAAGATATGTGGGAACTATTGCATACCATATATGAAGGAGATAAAGGTGTCAGAAAAGCTAAAATCAAAAATCTCAAAGGAGAGTTTGAAAATTTAAGAATGAGGGATGATGAAAACATTCGTGACTATCTCAGTAAGATTGATGAACTTGTACATGAGATGAGAGGTCTTGGAATGAAGGTTGATGAGTCTGATGCTTGTGATAAGATCTTGAGAACTCTTCCAAAAAGGTATAGTGAAAAGGTTTTTGCTATAGAAACATCAATTGATAGTGATTCTTTGACAAGGAATTCTTTGCTTGGCATGCTTACTACTTTTGAGATAAGAACAAAAGATCCTATTCCTCCGAAAGAAGTTGCATTCAAAGTGGACAAAAAGAAAAAGGGTAAGAAGACAGAATCAAGCAGTGAGTCTTCCAGTGATGAAGAAGCAAATTATGGTAGAAGAGATAAAGGTTCCAAAAGACCCATAGATCTAAGATCTGTTAAGTGTTTTAACTGTGGAAAGTATGGACATTATGCAACAGAGTGCAAAGAGCCAAAGAGCAACAATGATGAAGAAAAATAGGATCACAGGTACAGGGAATCAGAAAAACATAGGTACCAGAAGAAAAGCAAGGATGGACAAAATAGACAAGGGAAGAAGTTCTTCCAAAGGCAAAAGAGAAGCTACTATGCGGATAATGCAAGTAAGTACTCAAATGATAGTGATGCTAGTTTTTCAGACAATGATAGAGATGAAGTCCTATTTATGGTTGAAGAGAAAGAACCAGTTAAGAGAAAGACTCCAGTTATTCTCAAGTGTTTTAGATGTGGTAGATTTGGACATCTTGAAGATGATTGCACAAGGGATGGTTATAGTTTCAGTGATGATGATTTTGAAGATGCACTTGATAGACCAGATGAAAATCTTCTAATGGCATTAGAAGATGAAGTGAGTGATCCTATAGAAGACAAGCCAAAAGAAAGAAATGATATGGAAAAAGGCAAACAAATAGAGGATTATTCAATAGAGAATGGCTATGATCTCAAGGGAGAACTTATCTATGCCCTTGACACAGTAAAGAAAGTAAGAAAGCAACACTCTAAGCTTGAAAGTCAGTTTCAAGAATGTGATGAAGAAATATTATTGCTCATAGAGGATTTAGAAAAGTCAAAGGCTAAGGCAAGCAAGTTCAAAGATAAGTTAGAAGCAAAGATCTTGGAATGTGAGAAGTTAACACAAGAAGTGGCCCTACTAAAGGAATATTTAGAGGATTCCAAGAATAAGCTATACAAGTATGTAAACAGTGCAAAGAGTGTGGATAAAATAGTCAAGATACAAAGAAGAGCAACAAACAAGACAGGTCTTGGTTCTAAATAGGTTCAAAAGAAAAAGGAAGAAGAGTCTACTTCAAGTCTTGAAGAAGAAGAAACTTCAGAAGAAGATACATCAGAAGAAGACAGTGTAAGTGGGAGTGAGACATCAGAGGATGAGTTGGACAACAAAGAGTTCAACAAATATAGGAACAATGCATAGAGAAGATATAGATGGAACAACAATCAGAATAGGAGACCAATGAGGTCGAGACAAGGAAGCTTCAATGGAAGATGTTTTTCATGTCATAGGTTTGGGCACATGGCTTCACAGTGTAGGACACATGAAAGACAGGAATATGGAAAAGGATAGCTTTTCCAAGGGTATTGCTACTCATGTAATGAGTTTGGTCACAAGGCAATGAATTGCAAAATTCATGACAGAAGAGGATATGGCTTCACTAGGAGAAGTCCTAAGATAGTTGCACCTCCAAGGAATAATAAAATTAAGTGTTATAAGTGCAATAATGATGGTCACACAACAAGATGGTGTAGAGAAAATATTCCAGAATCAGGCATGAATAGGAACAGAAATATGAACAGGAACAAGAACATGGGCATGAACAGGAACAGGAATAGGAACATGGATGAGAATAGGAATAGGAATAGGAATAGGAACATGGATGAGAACAAGAATAGGAATAGGAACATAAGTGATGACAGGAACAGGGATGATGACTTGGGAAAGAGGATTCAGAAAACTCAGAAAAGAAGAGAGAAAGATAAAGGTAAAGAACAGTGCTTTCAGGGAGTAGAAATACTCCCACCCTAGAATTAACCACCTCATGTGGAGGTGGGGGAGGGGCTAAGCTAAGAGGCTCATTCTTAGCCCCGAGCCCCAAAGGTGACCCTTTGCCATTGATGTCAAAGGGGGAGAGATTTGTGTATTGGGGAGAGATTTGATATTTGAGAGAGCATTGAGCCAGGGGGAGCAATGTCCCAGGGGGAGTAGAAGAAAAAGAAAGGTCAGGTTTCAGTAAAAGGATATGGGTTGCCATCAATGACAAAGGGGGAGATTGTTGGACATTTTGAGTCCCTAAGTCAAAGTTGTCATTGATGTCACCATTGATGCCACCAGATGGAGTCATCATTAATACCAAGATTTTAGTAGAGATAAAGGCAACAAAGATGGTCATTTGATATTCAGCAAGAAGGCAGAAGTTCAAGTGAAATAGTGCAAAAGACAGAAGTTAGAAAGGAGTGGTAATATTTATTTTATAAATTATTTAAATTCAGGATGAATTTAAATTTTATAAATAAATATTATAATGGTTAGAAGTGCCATAGTGAAAACCCAAATAAAATAATTGTAATTTTTATTACAATATTTTATATTGCCAAAGTGGGTTTATAAAGTTTGAAAATATCTAAACCCAAAGGTTGGGTTTAAAGGTTTAAGACCAAAGATTAATTTAATAAATCCAAAGGTTGGATTTAGAGTTTTAAAACAAGGCAAAGTTTATTTCCAAAGGGAAGCATCGATGTCATAAAATCCAAAGGGAAGCACCGATGTCATAAGCCAAAGGGAAGCACCGACGTCATTTGATTTAATTGAAATGCATATTAATACCTTGCCAAAGTTATTTTCAAAATTATCCTTGCTCGATTTGATAAATGCATGATATACGAATTAATGCAGAGCTCATGAGATAAAGTTGTGGAAATCATGTTTGATTTGATGGTGAAAGGGAAACAAACAAAAGGTATTAAAGTGATTAGTTGGAAGCCACCAAGGTGCTTTGGCCTAGTGGCAAGAGGGCTTACATTTTTGGTGTGCATGGTGGTTGGTGTTCGAACTTCGGTGGAAGCATTTCGTGGACGTGTTGAAGGTGCCAAAACTTTAGGCGCATCCATTTTGCAAGGCAAGAAAGGACAAGGGTGTTGAAGCACATGGTGCTTCTTCGTTTCCAATGAGCGTGTAGCTCATGTGGTGGTTTGCACCATGGGCAAAGACATTTGTGTGGGCTGCGTTGAGAGTTCAAAACTCTCCAAAGGCAAAGGTAACATTTTGTGTTTTATTTTATTAAAGCCTAAGTTGGAGGTATAAGGTATTTGGTGATTAAAGTCTTTGCATTGTGATAAAGGTTGGTAGTTGAGAAATATTGTTAGGAGGTATAAGGAGAATTCTGTTTTTATTTTCAAGTCTTAAATTTTGCTATTGTGGAATATTGGAAGGTTAAGACTTTGTGGGTGTATTTGAATAAAGGGTTTTTTATTATTGTGAGGATATTGCTTATTGTTTAAGTTGGAGTGATAAGGTGTAATTGTGATATTATTTTTGTGATATAAAAATTATCCTCTAACCCTTATTGAGTTTGTCAAAGAAGTAATTGTGAGTGTGGCAGATTTGTAAGGACAACTACTCTTCAAGAAAAGGTATGGGTAAAATTCTTCTTTGTTGAGTTAGATGGTTGGCTTGATTGAAAATTAAGTTTGGAGTGAAAAGGATTTGATTAGGGTTTCCTTTTCAAAAGTGGTTGAGTTAATGCTTCAAGGTTTTCTGGATTGTGAGTTGTGATTAAACCTTGTTTGATAAGCATTGTTGTTTAGACCATTGGTTGAGTGAAGTACTTTGAGTTTATGCTTCAAGGTTTTATGAATTGAGAGTTGTGATTAAAACCTTGTCTTATTAGCATTGTTGTTGAAGCCAATGGGTGATGCAAAGAACTTGAACTTGAGTTAGAAAAGAACATGAGTATCATTGTTATGTGAGATTTGTTGTTGAGCATTGTTGGAAATATTTTGAGTTGGTTGATACATGCTTGGACTAGGGTTTGTGAGAAAGGGTTGTTCCTTGAGGTGATTGGTTGAGTAGAGTTGATTAAGCCTAGTCAAGTGGATGCATGAAGTGGTTGTTCAAGTTCCATGAAACAAACTATTCTATATTCTGATTGAGTTGAGATTGAGCTTTGAGAATAGAACATATTGAGTCTCTAACAATTCTCTTTATGCTTCTATGAGATTGATTTGAGTTGAGATTGAGCTTTGAGAATAGAACATATTGAGTCTCTAACAATTCTCTTTATGCTTCTATGAGATTGATTTGAGTTGAGATTGAGCTTTGAGAATAGAACATATTGAGTCTCTAACAATTCTCTTTATGCTTCTATGAGATTGAGTTGAGAAAGTGATTGAGCATTGAGTATAGGACATATTGAGTCTCTAACAATTCTCTTTATGATTCTATGAGATTAGACAAGTTCTGTGTGGACTTGTTAAGCTGATTTGAGACAAGTCTTTGAGAAGGCTTGTGGACTGATTTTGTGTGAGCTTTTATGGAAGCTTGCAATGTAGATTTGAGCAAGTCCTAGAGAGGACTTATTGAGCAGATTTGGACAAGTTCTGAGTGAGCTTGTTGAGCAGATTTGGACAAGTTCTAAGTGAGCTTGTTGAGCAGATTTGGACAAGTTCTGAGTGAGCTTGTTGAGCAGATTTGGACAAGTTCTGAGTGAACTTGTTGAGCAGATTTGAGCAGGTTTTGAGTGGACCTATTGAGCAGATTTGAGCAGGTTCTAAGTGGACCTTTTGAGCAGGTTCTGAGTGGACCTATTGAGCATATTTGAGAAGGTTTTGAGTGAACCTATTGAGCAGAGATTTGGAGGTGATAGAGGAGAGAGGAGAGTCTCTAGTGGATAGAGATCCATCAGCCAGGACATTGAGGATAGGTCTTCTGAGTGAGGACAAGAGTCTTCAAGTGGAGAGAGATCCATAGTTAGTGTAGTGGAGGCAGTCTTCTAGAGGATCACCAACCAGAGCATAGGAGAAGGAGTTCTCCTATGGATAGAGATCCACAAACCAGATTTAGGGGATCAACATCTCCTTTGGATAGAGGTCCATAAACATTGTAATTGGGAAGGATTCCCAAAATATTATTTGAGAAATATTTAGAAGAAATATTTTCTCTGTGGAGGTAGCCCACATTGGGTGAACCACGTTAAATCTGTGTCTCTATTGTGTATGGTGTTTTGTGCATTGCTTTGATTACTGCTATTGATATTGCTATCTATACACTGCATAATATTGAATTGAAAAGAAAAGTAAAAAGTGGTCTTATACTGTTCACCCCCTCTCAGTATAAGCTTGTGTTCTTCAATTACTCTTGCTTCAACTTGCTCTTTACCCTATTGAGGCTCTATTTATAGCTCATTTTCCATTGGGTGGAGGGGTGGGCACTACTTGCAAGATTGCAGTGTATATATTTTTGGATATTGCACAAAGTTATGCATGAATTTCTAGCCTTGGTCCATTAGGCCCGAGGTCACAATAGAATATAGAGAAGAAAACTAGGAACAAAGGGAGGATCTTAAAAACTAATCTACTAAAGAACACAAGCTTATACTGAGAGGGGGGTGAACAGTATAAGACCACTTTTTACTTTTCTTTCCCAAACAATATTATGCAATATATCAATGGCAATATCAACAACAGTAATCAAAGCAATGCACAAATCACCACACACAATAGAGACACCAATTTAACGTGGTTCACCCAATGTGGGCTACTCCACGGAGAAAATATTTCACTAAAATTTTCTCAAAAAATATCTTGGGAATCCTTTCCCTATTACAATGTTTATGGACCTCTATCCAAAGGAGACACCAATCCCCTAATCAAGTTCATGGATCTCTATCCACAGGAGACACCAATCCCAACAACTAGTTCATGGATCTCTATCCATAGGAGAACTCCTCCTCTACTCTAGTTGGTGATCCTCTAGAAGACTACTACCTCCACTACACTGGCTTGTGGATATCTCTCCACTGAAGACTCTATCCTCACTTAGAATATCTATCCTCACTACCCTAGCTAATGGATCTCTATCCACTAGAGACTACTATCCTCTACTCTATCACCTCCAAAGCTTGCTCTCAGCTCTATCTCAAATCTACACTAAACATAATCCTTCGATCTAGCACAAATCTCTCAATCTCTATCCTCAAATCTACACTAAACATAGTCCTTCGATCTAGCACAAATATGCTCAATATCTATCCTCAAATCTGCACTAAACATAGTCCTTCGATCTAGCACAAATATACTCAATATCTATCCTTGGTCTAGCACAAACCTATCCTCAAATATACACCAAACTCTATCCTCAAGCCTTAACACAAAGCTTGATCCAATCACAAATCAACTCTGCTAGATCTACCCCAAACCTTAACTCAAGGTTTGAACAAATCAATCAATCAAATCTGCTCTCAAGTCTTCTCAAAGACTTACCTCAAATCTATCCACAAGTCCTCACTAGAACTTTTCATCCTCTCAATCTTCCCAAACTTACCTCATTCACAAGTCCTCACTAGAACTTGTCCAATCTGCTCAACAAGTCTTCACCAAGACTTACCTCAAATCTGCTCAACAAGTCCTCACTAGAACTTGTCCATATCTCTCAAGCTTTCCAAGTCTTCACCAAGACTTACCTCAAATATCTCATAAGTTCCTCACTACTCAACATTCACTCATGACTTACTCAAATCCTCAAGCTTCCACAAAAGCTTATTCAACTCAACTCAATCTATCATAGAAAACCTCTTCAATCACACAAACAAGCTTCACACAAAATCTTGTTTAATATCACAGAAACATATAGAGAATGGTTAGAGACTCAATATGCTTCACACTCACAACAATGCTCAATCACTTTCAAACTCTCTTACTTAACCACAGAAACATATAGAGAATGGTTAGAGACTCAATATGTTTCACACTCAATCACTTTCAATATCTTTCTCAAATTAGTAAAGAACAATTTGTTTCACAGAACTTGAACTATCACTCCAACACTTCCAATCAACTAAGCCCAATCAACTCCACTCAACCAATCACTCAATGAAAGCTTAGTCAACAATGCTTATCAAACAAACCTCACATAACAATGATACTCATGATATTTCACAAACCCTAGTTCAAGATAGTTCTCAACTTCACATAACAATGATACTCATGATATTTCACAAACCCTAGTTCAAGCATATGAAAGCTTACTTCAATATTTCCAACAATGCTTATCAAACAAGGTTTCTAGTATCAACTTTCATTCCAAAAAACCCACATCAATCAACATTGGATATCTCAAAACCAAACTCAACAATGCTTATCAAACAATCCTTTTCACTCCAACTTAGCATTCACAACATCCAACAATATTTCACTCACAAGGAAGATATGCCCATACCTTTTGTTTGATGAAGTTTTGACCTCAAAACCTGTCTCAATCACAATCACTCTCTTTGCCAATCTCAAAGGTTAGATAGCAAAAATATGTCCTTAATATTTTCTTTCAAAAATATTTCACCAAGTCAAAATATCAAAAATCAACTATGCCTTATTTCTCCTTTCAAAACAATTTTTATAATATAACTTTATTTCAACAAAAATATCTAACACCCTTGGCACACCTTATTACTCCTTTTATAAACTTTAACCACTCAAAAATCAAACACAAAAATAAAACTTTGCATACCCTTTTATCTCCCTTGTATAACTCATAAACCCTTTTTAAATATGCAATTTCCAATTAATAAAACTTTAGGAAATTAAAAATTAATTTCCACCTTTGCAATTTTTGGATGCAACATTTAAACCTTAGCAATGTGAGTGCATACCTTAGTCAATCCACCAAAAAGGCCTCGATGGGTTTCAAACATGCAAACCCCTCCTTCCAAGCGCCTTTGCACAATGCGTGCCCACCAAGTGGGCTACGTGCCTCCATGCAAAGGGAAAGGCATGCACCTTCCCTTTGTTCCTCTTCGACGGTGCAGACCAAAACCTTCTCCTCTTGCAAAATGAAGACCACGAGAATCGAACCCCTAACCTTATGCCTTGTGAACGTCTTAGCGTAGCCCCTGGCTACCAACCATGCTACCCAATACCTTGCAATGTGAAGTGGGCTCCCCACTTACTTGTTCCTTGATCTGCCTCTTTAATGCTTTTAAAACACATGTGATTCTGCCTCTTTACCTTGTGCACAATTTTCTATAGCATTCGATGGATCGCATGGATAAAGTTTTGAAATAAAACTTGCCCCTTTTATATGCAATGTGCCATGTGCTCAAAATGTCGATGATATTTTTAAATTTGATTTAATTTGAATTAATTAAAACTTTGTGCCCTTATAACCCTAACCTTTAGGGTTATTTAAATTAAATCATAAACTAATTTATAATTAAATTATTTATAATTAATTTAATAACTCTTAGAGTTAATCAAATTAAGTTATAAATTAATTTATAATGAAATTATTATAATTAATTTAAATCTTTAGGTCTTAACCTTAGACCTTTAATATTATAATAAAATATTATAATATTATTTTTCTTGGGCCTTCCTATTGCTCTTTAGACCTCATATGACCACCTTGAATATTATAATAAGAGATATTATAATATTATTTCCCTTAGGCCTAGAAGCAATCTTTCTCTTGCACTACTTACTAAAACTGATTCTTGACATCCTTCCTTTTGTCCTGCTCACTGAAACTGACTCTTGACATCAATGACAACAAAACCTGCTCATATTTCCAACAATATCCCCCTTTGTCATTGATGGCAACCCATTTTCCTTTTATCATTTCCTTTACCTCTTTATTCGCTTCCTAGAAACTCCCCCTGACTGAATGCTCTCCCCCTAACTCAAATCTCTCCCCCTTTGTCATCAATGGCAAAGGGCCACCTTTGGGGCTTGGGGCTAAGAATGAAACTCTTAGCTTAGCCCCTCCCCCACCTCCTCTTGAGGTGGTTAATTCTGGGGTGGGAGTATCTCTACTCCCAGCATGCACTGATCTTTACCTTTGTCCACTTTCTTCCTCAACTGATCCTTTTGATTCCTCTGAATATTCATGTTCCTGCTTGTCTCTGGAATTTTTGCTCTACACCACTTTGTTGTATGTCCATCATTATTGCACTTATAACACTTAATGTTGTTATTCCTTAAAGGTGCAAATATCTTGGGGTTTCTCCTGGTGAAGCCATATCCATTCCTATCATGAACCCTGCAATTTACTACCTTGTGCCCAAACTGATTACAAGAGTAGCAATACCCTTGAAAAAGCTGCTTGTTTCTGAAATTCCCATATTCCTATCTTTCATGTGTCCTACACTGTGTAGCCTTGTGCCCAAACCTATGACATGAGAAGCATCATCCATTGAAACTACCTTGCCTTGACCCCATTGGTCTCTTAGTCTCTTTTACCCTGTGTTGCTTCATGTTCCATATGTTCCTCATTTGTGCATTGTTCCTTTCCTTGTTGAACTTTCTATTGTCCAACTCATTCTCAGAAGTCTCACTCTCTCTTACACTCTCTTCTTCTGAAGCTTCTTCTTCTTCAGAGCTTGAGATTGACTCCTCTCCTTGTTTTCTTTGTACCTATTCAAAACCAAGTCCTGTCTTGTTTGATGAAGATCTTTGTACCTTGATAATCTTATCCAAGTTCTTTGAGCTTCTCCCAAACTTGTGTAACTTGTCCTTAGACTCTTTTACTTCCTTCCTTAGTGAAGCTACCTCATGCTCTAACCTTTCACATTCTAAAACCTTTGCTTCTAACTTCTCTTTGAATCTCCTTGTCTTAGCTATTGAGTTGGTTAGATCCTCTATAAGCTTTCCTTTCTCTTCATCACATTCTTGAAATTTAAGCTTGAGTTTTGAGTTTTGCTTTCTTACCTCCCTTAATGCATCAAGGGCATGAATAAGCTCACCCTCAAGATCAACTTCTCCTTTCTCTGATTCTTCCTCTATTTGTTTACCTTTGGGATCATCTTCATTCCTTTCTGATTTATCTTCAATAGGATCACCTCCTTCTTCTTCTATTGCCAAAAGTAGACTTTCTTCTGGTCCTTCAAGTGTATCTTCATATTCATCATCACTGAAACTGAATCCATTCCTTGTACAACTATCTTCAAGATGACCAAAGTTACCACATCTAAAACACTTGAGAATCATTGGTGCCCTTTTTCTAACAACTTATTTTTCTTTTGCTAGAAATAGAATTTCATCTTCATCATTATTTGAGGAACTTTCATCACTATCACTTGAACTCTTACCTGCCTTGTCTGCATAGAAACTCTTCTTATGCCTTTGGAAAAACTTCTTTCCTTGCTTGCCTTGTCCATCCCTACTTTTCTTTTGGTACCTATGTTTTCCTGTTTCCCTGTTCTTATGATCCTATTTTTCTTCATCATTGCTATTTCTAGCCTCTGGACAATCAGATGCATAGTGACCATATTTTCCATAATTGAAACATCTAACTGATTTCGTACCTTTATACTTTCTTGAGTCCTTGTTCCTTCTGCCATAATTTGCTTCTTCATCACTGGATGACTCATTGCTTGAATCTGACTTCTTACCCTTTGTCTTCTTAGTAACTTTGAAGGTTGCTTCCTTCTAGGGAATAGGTTCCTCTTTTATTCTCATCTCAAAAGTTGTGAGAATGCCATGTAATTCATCCCTTGTCAAAAGTTCAATATCTTTTGCCTCTTCTATAGCTGAAATATTTTCACTAAACCTTTTTGGAAGTGACCTTAAAATCTTATCACAAACATCTATTTCCTCAACCTTAAGCCCAAGTCCTTGCATGGAGTTAACAACCTCATCCACATGAAGTAGATATGCAATAATGTTTTCCTCATCCTTCATATTTAGGTCTTCAAATGTTCTCTTGAAATTTTGCAACTTTACCCTTTTGACCTTTTTATCTCCTTCATATATGCCTTTCAACTTATCCCAAATTTCCTTTGCTGATGTGCAATGCATAACCTTTATAAACTTTGTTTCATGCAAACCTCTCAAAATTCCATTCATTGCCTTTGAATTGTAATGATGTAGAAGCTTACCATATTTATCTGTAGGTGGAGTTGTTGGTGGTATGTATCCATTCTCAACTGCTTCCCATATTTCATTTCCAAGTGCCATTAGATGAAACTTCATCCTTGTGCTCCATAGTGCATAATTGTTCCCATCGAACAATGGTGTTGAATTCCCTAATGATCCATTCTAAGAATCCATCTGTGTTCTTGAGAGATTTTCCTTCAAGTTGTTAAACTCTTCCGAAGGAACCCGCTCTGATACCAATTGAAGAACACAAGCTTATACTGAGGGGGGTGAACAGTATAAGACCACTTTTTACTTTTCTTTCCCAAACAATATTATGCAATATATCAATGGCAATATCAATAATAGTAATCAAAGTCAATGCACAAATCACCACACACAATAGAGACACCAATTTAACGTGGTTCACCCAATGTGGGCTACTCCATGAAGAAAATATTTCACTAAAATTTTCTCAACAAATCTCTTGGGAATCCTTTCCCTATTACAATATTTATGGACCTCTATCCAAAGGAGACACCAATCCCCTAATCAATTTCATGGATCTCTATCCATAGGAGACACCAATCCCCTCAACTAGTTCATGGATCTCTATCCATAGGAGAACTCCTCCTCTACTCTGGTTGGTGATCCTCTAGAAGACTACTACCTCCACTACACTGGCTTGTGGATCTCTCTCCACTAAAGACTCTATCCTCACTCAAAATATCTATATCCTCACTACCCTAGCTAATGGATCTCTATCCACTAGAGACTACTATCCTCTACTCTATCACCTCCAAAGCTTACTCTCAACTCTATCTCAAATCTACACTAAACATAGTCCTTCAGTCTAGCACAAATCTACTCAATATCTATCCTCAAATATACACTAAACATAGTCCTTTAATCTAGCACAAATCTACTCAATCTCTATCCTCAAATCTACACTAAACATAGTCCTTCGATCTAGCACAAATATACTCAATATCTATCTCTAGTATGGCACAAACCTATCCTCAAATATACACCAAACTCTATCCTCAAATATATCCTCAAGCCTTAACACAAAGCTTGATTCAATCACAAATCAACTCTACTAGATCTACCCCAAACCTTAACTCAAGGTTTGAACAAATCAATCAATCAAATCTGCTCTCAAGTCTTCTCAAAGACTTACCTCAAATCTATCAACAAGTCCTCACTAGAACTTATCACCAATCCAAAAAAAACAACAATTTCAAATCTTCACCAAGACTTACCTCAAATCTCTCAACAAGTCCTCACTAGAACTTATCCAATCTACTCAACAAGTCTTCACCAAGACTTACCTCAAATCTTTCAATCACAAACCTCAACTCAACATCTCACTCTAAGACTTACCTCAAATCTGATTATAAGCTTCACAAAAGCTTATTCAACTCAACTCAATCTATCACAGAAAACCTCTTCAATCACACAAACAAGCTTCACACAGAATCTTGTTTAATATTACAGAAACATATAGAGAATGGTTAGAGACTCAATATGCTTCACACTCACAACAATGCTCAATCACTTTCAAACTCTCTTACTTCACCATAGAAACATATAGAGAATGGTTAGAGACTCAATATGTTTCACACTCAATCACTTTCAATATTTCTCAAATTAGTAAGGAATAATTTGTTTCACAGAACTTGAACTATCACTCCAACACTTCCAATCAACTAAGCCCAATCAACTCCACTCAACCAATCACTCAATGAAATCTTAGTCAACAATGCTTATCAAACAAACCTCACATAACAATGATACTCATGATCTTTCACAAACCCTAGTTCAATATAGTTCTCAACTTCACATAACAATGATACTCATGATATTTCACAAACCCTAGTTCAAGCATATGAAATCTTACTTCAATATTTCCAACAATGCTTATCAAACAAGGTTTCTAGTATCAACTTTCATTCCAAAAAACCCACATCAATCAACATTGGATATCTCAAAACCAAACTCAACAATGCTTATCAAACAATCCTTTTCACTCCAACTTAGCATTCACAACATCCAACAATATTTCACTCACAAGGAAGATATGCCCATACCTTTTGTTTGATGAAGTTTTGACCTCAAAACCTGTCTCAATCACAATCACTCTCTTTGCCAATCTCAAAGGTTAGATAGCAAAAATTTATCCTTAATATTTTCTTTCAAAAATATTTCACCAAGTCAAAATATCAAAAATCAACTATGCCTTATTTCTCCTTTCAAATCAATTTTTATAATATAACTTTATTTCAACAAAAATATCTAACACCCTTGGCACACCTTATTACTCCTTTTATAAACTTTAACCACTCAAAAATCAAACACAAAAAATAAAACTTTGCATACCCTTTTATCTCCCTTGTATAACTCATAAACCCTTTTAAATATGCAATTTCCAATTAAAAAACTAATTAAAAAATTAATTTCCACCTTTGCAATTTTTGGATGCAATGTTTAAACCTTAGCAATGTGAGTGCATACCTTAGTCAATCCACCAAAAAGGCCTCGATGGGTTTCGAACATGCAAACCCCTCCTTCCAAGCGCCTTTGCACAGCATGCGCCCACCAAGTGGGCTACGTGCCTCCACGCAAAGGGAAAGGCATGCACCTTCCCTTTGTTCCTCTCCGACGATGCAGACCAAAACCTTCTCCTCTTGCAAAATGAAGACCACGAGAATCGAACCCCTAACCTTGCACCTGCGAACGTCTTAGCGCAGCCCCTGGCTGCCAACCGTGCTACCCAACGCCTTGCAATGTGAAGTGGGCTCCCCACTTACTTGTTCCTTGATCTACCTCTTTAATGCTTTTAAAACACATGTGATTCTACCTCTTTACCTTGCACATGATTTTCTATAGCATTCGATGGATCGCATGGATAAAGATTTGAAATAAAACTTGCCCCTTCTTATATGCAATGTGCCATGTGCTCAAAATATCGATGATATTTTTAAATTTGATTTAATTCGAATTAATTAAAACTTTGTGCCCTTATAACCCTAACCTTTAGGGTTATTTAAATTAAATCATAAACTAATTTATAATTAAATTATTTATAATTAATTTAATAACTCTTAGAGTTAATCAAATTAAGTTATAAATTAATTTATAATGAAATTATTATAATTAATTTAAATCTTTAGGTCTTGACCTTAGACCTTTAATATTATAATAAAATATTATAATATTATTTTTCTTGGGCCTTCCTATTGCTCTTTAGACCTCATCTGACCACCTTGAATATTATAATAAGAGATATTATAATATTATTTCCCTTAGGCCTAGAAGCAATCTTTCTCTTGCACTGCTTACTGAAACTGACTCTTGACATCCTTCCTTTTGTCCTGCTCACTGAAACTGACTCTTGACATCAATGACAACAAAACCTGCTCATATTTCCAACATCTACTTTTTGTAAATCCATCATGGATTACCAATGTACATGATGATATCACTAGATATGCGCTTACTACATTTTTATTTAACTTTTGGCTTATGTACACAAAATTGTGATGCGGGTAGCATGCCACAACCATTGATCCATCCTAGAGATTATCCAATGAATTTGCAATGTCTAGACCAAACTATGCTAAACTTAATTCACCTTTTATAGTCCGATCAGACTGGCCCAAAATTTTTCCAAGATGCAAAGGGGTTACAACTTGGAAGATCATCTTGCATACCATTATTTATGCAATTTATGTTCAATGTGGAAATAAACTTTACCATGCAGGAACCTTCCTTAGATACTGGTTCATGTACCAATAGGCTCTAGTATCATCACTTCTTGGGGTCCACCTTTCATGAACTCCTCGTTATGTGTGCCTCCATCGATAGTATGCACATTTGACAACAGGGTTTATTGATTGACCTTGATGTGATCAAGATCTCCTCGGGACTTGTCCTTTGATTGATTGAGCCTTATTGAAGATAATTTATCCCCTACTCAGCATGCTCCTAGGTGCAAAAAGAGAGCACAACTATATTTCTTTTGTTATAAGGACACTCCACTAGGTCCATCTTCTTTGTTTTCTAGGAGGAGTTGCAAGCAATAAAATTGATCATTATAGAAATTGTGCTCGGATCTCCTCTGCATGAGCCTGAGAGAGTGCCCACCCTTGGTGTTTCACATAATTGTATCCCTAGCTCTTGCATAATTTTAGATGATATCCATGATGAATATGATGCAGTCGAAAGGGTAACAGTAGTAGATGAAAAAGGGTATGGGATGGTAGGCTCTATTGAAGATATATTTCCTACCTGCAATAGGAGTCGATCAGGTTGTTGGGCCTCTTGAAAGACTTAATGAAATTTCCTTTCCCCTGATTAATACAATAGCAGGCCTATATCTGAATTGAAAGCTCAATCATAGTATAGGTGAGCTTGGGCAAGGGACGACTGGTATTCAAATAGGATCCTTTCCCAACTCCTTCTAAATCATATATTGAAATATATGATGGATTCAAAAGGGGCCCTCTTGATGAATGAGAGGTGCATCAAGAGTTGGAAGGGATCCATGGAGTCATTAAATGTTTCAATAAGAGCTCCCACCAAGTTTGTCCATAAGTGAATGGTTCTCCATCCAAGGTTACAGTTGTTAGGGTAAAATAGGTAGTATATTGCATTATACTACATAGGTTGATTATTACATTTACTTTTCTACTTTCTACCATGTAGATATTTACTGTTTCAAATATCTAATGGTAAACTATGGTTAATTCCTAAATATCCTAGGTTAACAAACCTAAACCAAACTCTCTACCTCCTATGTCGCGTTGGTTAGCGTGGATAGCGGGATTATAGTTTGGATTACTATTTTGTAACCTATTTAAATACTAGGCTTTGCTCCTAAGTTTGGTTAATGCAAATTATCATTTTATTTAATCGAACTCATTCTCCTGGTCACATTGGTACCAGAGCTGGAGCACGGGAGTTGAGCTGGAGCGTTGGAAATACGGCACCATTGGTGACCCTTAATTATTTTCAATAATTACTCCTTATGCTTTTCAATTCTCCTAAGGTTTGATTATTTATTTGCATGCATCCTAATTTCATGGATAGTGAGTTGAGAGCCCCAACAGGAAGGCCCGCAACATAGGGCATGGATCCCGACGCAGGGACCATTTGACCCCGACCGTGATCGCCACCCACGGGGAATTTTTTCCCATCATGGATCATGACCACCGGGATCTCCCCATCGATGATCCAACCTATGGGCCCGCAGTCAGCCCATAGGAGCGTCCGAGGGCAGGCGGCCCTCACACTCCCCATGGCAAGGGGAGAGCTTTCTTAGCTTCCCCCTGGGCCCGCATCCTGAGACCGAGGTGGGAACGCATCGAGGGTAGGAGCGCCCTCATGTTTCCCATAGCATAGATCCCGAGGTGGGAACGCATCGAGGGTAGGAGCACCCTCACATTTCCTATAGACCTACATGCACCTCGAGGTGGTGCTAACATGGACCTGACATAGACCTGCATGCACCCCAAGGTGATGCTGACATGGACCTGACTCGACCTACTACCTAGGTGACACGTGGCACTCTGGCCACGTGCCACCTAGCACCTGACTGGACCTGATCGAACATGGACCTGACGTGGACCTGACAAGACCTGACGTGGACCTGACTGGATAAGACTTGCCACATGGATGCTGATAAAAGGAGGGCCCAAACTCGATTTCCCGAGGGCAATCATGAGCTTAGTCACTCGTTCAAGCCTTTAAAGGCCTTTGCATCCAAAATAGGATGCATGTGGGATAATTCCCACAACATCCCAAAGAAGCCCGTAGGCTTCTTTAAGACTCAGGTGGTCCAGCCTGAGAACCAAGCTAGCCGCTTGGTTAGTTGGCCAAGGTGGATGCCTTAGGCCAGCGAGAGTCACAAGTTCGACTCTCACGCCCGCCAGATTGCAAAGGGATTAAATTTTGATGAAAATTTTATTACTTTTGGCATAACAAAGGTTAATTTTTTTTTATGCTTAAATTAAGTTAATTCTTAAATTTTTTTTAGAACTTTTCATAGTTTTTTGCTAAATAAATTGCATCAATTTTTTTACTCTTAAATTGATGTTTTTTATTCCAAAAATTATGTTATATTCTATTTAAAAAAAAAAAACTTAAAATTTTTTTTAGCATTTAAATTGAAAATAGAAGTGCCAAATTTTTTATGCAACTAAGCAATTGTCTTTCTTTAGTTTTCTCCAAATGTGGGGATAAAGAGACAAGGTATAAGAGACATTTTGTTGCTTAATTTTCATCAACATTTCCTATATTTTTCATCACTCTTCAAAGTTTTCATGAAGATCAAATCTTGGGTAAGGAAAGCTCTTCGTAGACAAAGAATCATAAGAAAGAGAAACGAATTACGAAGGCAAACAACACGATCACATTTTCGTCGTATGCTTCATGAATATCGTAGATCCATTCCTCACTCACTTATCTATACTGATCCATGGAAGGGGTTGGACAGAAGCTATGGTCCCATGAGGATTCGTGAGCCTTTTGATCCTAATGCACCACCTATTTTTGAGTGTTGAAAACAAAAACCAAGTCGTGTGTCGACTGGTCTGGAAGCCTTTCAAACGCGGGTCGTGTGTCGACTTGTCTTGAAAGGAGTGCTCTAATTTTTCAATTTTGTAAAAATTAAGGGGGGATAGAAGTCATATCTTGTGATTCTATTTTTTTTGCAAAATTGTAAAGAGAAAGTGGGGATATTTCAAAGCAAGAAAGGTGCATTCTCGATTGTACTCGACACCTTCTCTTAAAAATTGACTATACTAGGTGCATTTTCGGTTGCATCCGACACCTAGAGTGATAATAATTTGGGTTGCTCTCTTGTTTTTTATTATTGCACTAACAATCATGTTTTTTGTGTGCAATTAAACAATCAGATAGAACATTGAAGAAGCATTTCACAAAACCCAAACTTCACTCCAAATCGTGCTACACCTTGCACAAGTTAAAACAAAGTCAATTTTATTCCCCATCAAAGGTCAAAATTCAAAACACCTTGATTAACTCTCTTTGTTTGGCTTAATTTCCTCAAAATTTCCATCCTTCTTGAAGGGTGTTAAGGCAGGTGCCATTAAATATCCTAGAGAGCACAATCAGAAGTCTTTCAAAACCTACCCCTTTAATTTGCTCTATTTGTTTGGCTTAAAATCCTCAAACTTTTCATCGCTTGTTAAGGGTGTTAAGGCAGGTGCCATTAAATATCTTATAGAAGCAAATTAAACATCTTCCATATACTCTTTTGAGGGTATAGTGCAAGATACAACCATCTTAGTCCTATCAATTTGAAACCTTCACCATGGCCATGATGCACAAGTATCTCACTGAGAGCCAACTGCTCAAAGGTTCAAATTATTCTGCATGGAAGACTAAGATGAAAGCTATCTTAACTAGTAGAGGATCTATGGTCTATAGTGGATGGAAGTGAAACTAGACCTCAATCAGCAGGAGCAGATCAAACAACTTTTGATAAAAAGGATAGAAAACTATCCTTAATGATCTTGCTAGCTATTACCGATGATATCCAACCTCATATCAGTGAAGCTAAGAATGGTAAGGAGGCATGGGATGCCTTAACAACCATATTTGTGGGGAAGAATCAATCAACAATTCTTCACCTCCAAACACAGCTTCATACTCTTCATATGAAATCAGGAGAAACAGTAGAGCTATTCCTCTACAGAGTGGCAGAATTGAAAACAAAACTGCAATCCTTAGGAGAAAAAGTGGAAGACCAAGTCTTGACCTCTATCATTTTGAGGGCTCTTCCCGACTCCTACAGAATGTTGATCACTTCATTACAAGTCTCTGGAAGGACAGTGACTTTTGTCGAGTTGGTAAATATGCTTCAAACAGAAGAAGCTAATCAACTCCAAAGAGATGAGGCATCCAACAATGCACTTTTCTCAAACAGACAAGGTGGTAAGAAAAAGTGGAATCAACAGAAAGGTTCTTCTTCTAATAAAGACAAGGGTAAAGGCAAAGAGACTCAGAAGAAGAAGCAGTATTGTAAGATTTGTGACAAGGACACTCATGAAACCAAAATATGTTGGTTTAAGAACAAACCGCCCAATGAACAAGGAAACAAGAAGGGCAAAGGTAAACCAAAGAACAAGAATAAACAACAACAGGGACACATTGCAGCTGAAGATTCTAGTTCGGACTCTGAACGAGCACACAAGGTGCTCATGACACATACAGATTCCCCTCACAAGGACACTATGTGGTACATAGATTCAGGTGCTAGTAAGCATATGACTGGCGATAAGTCCTGGTTTGAGACATTTGAGGCTCGAGAAGGTAGACCGGTCACCATTGCTGATGATCAAATCTATCGAGTTCAGGGAGAAGGAAGTGTTTTTGTCTCCCTTCCAGATGGAGAATGTAAAATTCAAAAAGTTCTTTATGTACCAGGATTGAAAAATAATCTCTTGTCAGTTCCACAAATCCTGGACAATCACATGAATGTCAATTTCAAGGTGGACAAAGAAAAGAAACGTTGCTTTATCACTAAGAAAGGAAAACAGATAGCAACAAGTTCATACAAACATGGTTTGTTTGTCTTAGATGCACTTACCTCAACACATACTGCAATGGCAGTAACCACAAAAGAGGCCACATCTCTATGGCATAAGAGATTTGGGCATTTAAGTTCAGGATATTTACTAGAACTCAGTAAATATCAAATGGTGAAAGGACTGCCTACTCTTTCATCTACTTTGCCAGTGTGCTCAGATTGCTTGTCAGGCAAGCAACACAGAGTACCCTTTGAACCTAGCTCCTTTCGAGCTAAGGTACCTTTGGAGTTGGTTCACACAGATTTGTGTGGTCCCATGTCTACTAGTTGTGGAGGAAAAAGGTATTTTCAATTGTTTGTAGATGATCACTCATGCAAGATGTGGGTCTTCTTCTTGCAGTTGAAGTCTGAAGCATTTACCTATTTTCAATAGTTCAAAAAGCTTGTTGAGAAAGAATCAGGATGCTTCATCAAGACCCTCCATTCAGATCGAGGGGGAATACACATCAAAGGAATTTTCCTCATTTTTATAGACACATGGGATAAAAATACAGTTGACCATAACCTATTCTCCTCGATCAAATGGAGTTGTTGAGAGAAGAAATCGGTCCATTATGGAAATGGTTCGATGTATGCTTAAGGGAGCCAATCTTGAGCAAATTTATTGGGTTGAAGTTATTCAAACTACAGTATATCTTCTAAATAGAGCACCCACAAGGGCTCTTGAAGGTATGACTCCTCAAGAAGCATGGAGTGGAAGGAAACCCTCCATATCTCATCTACGGGTATTTGGGTGTAAGGATTTTATGCATATACCCAAGGAGAAAAGAAAGAAATTAGATGAGAAGTCCCTACCATGTGTTTTTCTTGGATATGATGAATTCTCAAAAGGCTATCGATTGATAGACCCATTTACCAAGAAAATACATGTCAGCAGAGATGTAGTGTTTGATGAAGCTTTCACACCCAACACTACATCAAGTATACCTAGATGATGAGGAGCAACAACCACTTCCTTCTCCACAATAGAAAAAGCCTCCCAAATGGTATACGAGCACAATGAAAGATTCCAAACTCACTTCCCCACCTGATCTTACTCTCAATCATCCAAAGACACGAAGCATGACTCAACAAGAAAATACTGAAGCATCCACTTCAGTTGATGATCTTTGTGCAGATTTTCAAGACCTTTCTATTGATAGAGAGTTAGCAAGGGAAGATGATATGGAAATAGATGAGGAGAGGGTTTACTTGTCATCATTTGATGAAAATGAACCTTCTACAGTTGATGAAGCACTTAGACTGCCTCAGTGGAAGGCAGCTATGGATGCAGAACATAACTCCCTCATCAAGAATAAAACATGGAAGCTGGTAGATTTGCCTAAAGGAAAGAAACCCATAGGCTGCAAATGGGTTTACAAAGTCAAATATAAGGCAGATGGTACCATAGACAAGCATAAAGCCCATCTTGTGGCAAAGGGCTATGCTCAAAAGGAAGGCCTTGATTATGAGGAAACCTTTGCACCCACTGCAAGGATGACCACCATTCGAGTTCTTTGTGCTATGGCAGCACAATTCGGATGGAAATTACATCAAATGGATGTAAAAAGTGCCTTTCTGAATGGTGACTTAAAAGAAGAGGTATACATGACTCAACCCCCAGGATTTGCTGAGGAAGGCCATGAGCAACAGGTTTGCAAGTTGGTCAAATCATTATATGGGCTCAAACAAGCCCCAAGAGCATGGTACATTAAAATGGATAGTCACCTACTACAGCACGGATTCAAGAGAAGTCCATCTGATGCAAATCTCTATATCAAGAACACAGGTTCTAAAATAGTGATTCTTGTATTATATGTAGATGATCTGATCATCACCGAAAATTCAGAGAAAATGATTAGCATCATGAAAGATGACTTGAAAGAGTCATTTGATATGACAGATCTGGGACTTCTCCACTACTATCTTGGCCTTGAGATAGAACAGAAGAAGAATCATCTTAGGGTGACTCAACAAAAGTATGCCAAGACTTTAGTAGAAAAATATCGTATGACTGATTGCAAGCCCAAGGCAACACCGATGGAATCAGGGCTTCAGTTATCATGGTATGATGATTCACCATAGGTAGATGGCACACTATATAGACAGATGATTGGAAGCCTTATCTATCTGACCAATACTAGACCAGACATTACTTATGTTGTAAACTATCTTTCTCGGTTCATGCAGGAACCAAAAGCCTCTCATTGGAAAGCAGCTAAGCGTGTTCTTCACTACATTCAAGGTAGTGTAGAATATGGTCTAGAGTACAAGAAGAATAACTCATTCTTCTTATAGAGTTATACTGACTTTGACTACGTTGGATCCCTAGATGATAGAAAATCAACATCAGGATATGTATTTCATCTTGGATCTGGTCCTGTCTCATGGCATAGTAAAAAGCAACAGGTGGTTGCTTTATCTTCAACTAGAGGTAGAGTATCACGTTGCACGAGGAGCTATGTGTGAAGCGATATGGTTAAGTCGCATCTTGGCTACCATGGGCCTACCAAAGAAACTTCCTATTCACATGTTTTGCGACAACTCAGGTGTTTTGAACTTGGTCAAGAATCCAGTCCATCATGAACGCACAAAGCATATTGACACAGATTGTCATTTCATTCGTGATGAAGTTCCTAAACACAGAATCAAGCTCCAATACATTCCCACCGACGAACAGAGTTGTCGACATCTTCACCAAGGCACTTGGACGTGTCAAATTTGAGTTGTTCCGAAGTAAACTTTGTATATCAAAGTAATGTAATAAAGGGGGGATGTTAGGGTAAAATAGGTAGTATATTGCATTATACTACATAGGTTGATTATTACATTTACTTTTCTACTTTCTACCATGTAGATATTTACTATTTCAAATATCTAATGGTAAACTATGGTTAATTCCTAAATATCCTAGGTTAACAAACCTAAACCAAACTCTCTACCTCCTATGTCGCGTTGGTTAGCGTGGATAGCGGGATTATAGTTTGGATTACTATTTTGTAACCTATTTAAATACTAGGCTTTGCTCCTAAGTTTGGTTAATGCAAATTATCATTTTATTTAATCGAACTCATTCTCCTGGTCACAATAATACCATAATAGAACCCTTCATTCTAGGGATAATTTTAGGAGCTTGATCATGATGTCTTCATGTATTATGCTATGAAGGGATGCTAGTGCAGTGATATCTTCAAGGTGCTCTCGAGCGATTCGTAAAGTGCCATCATATTTTGTTAGGTTCTTTAGGGAACTATTAGAAATCTCATACCAGCATTGGAGGTGTAACAAATCAAGATCATTCCACTATGGGCAGTATAGCTAAGCCATTAAGGCACTGGCCTTCAGAAGTCCTGATTTATGCATTGAAGTCATAGTTACCATATGAACATACTTTATCCACTGATGAGGTCAAGGTTGTCCATAAAACCTTGGATCCTCTGATAAATGAAAATCTTTCAGCGTAAAGAGGCAACTGATATCATGATCTAGAAATACCACAGATGATTCATCAGGTTATTTGTAAAAATATGGGTAAACTAGAGTATCATCAAACTCTGATTTTTTCAAACACAAAAACTCAATGAGTTCTCTAGTAGAGTCACCAAAAACTATTGGTGCAAAAACTATCACTGGATGAGCGGGAGCGCACCAGTGGTCCTCAACTAGCATTAAATGAATGCCTAGACTGTAAGAGGCAACGGTTATTGATATCTAAAGAATTATGGCTCCGTTGGTTCCATCTACCTACATCGCAAAGGGAAAAAGAGAAATGGGGAGCGAGAAAGAAAGCAAAGGGAGGTTATAATCGAAACTAACAAGGATGGGGTGTGGCCGCATTAAGACACACGCATTCGATGTCATCGATGTAAACAAAAATAGACCACCTAACATATTAGCTCATCCTATCCTCACTTCTTATTTGGTGCAGTGATCAATGACAAACTCCAGAACCAGTAGGATGGTGCATGAAATCTAGAGATAGCAAAATTAGAGCACTTCCACCTGATTAGTTTTAACAAAAATAAAACCCCAGTGCCTAGGGATGGATGTGAATTCTAGAACCACCTAGCTAGACCCATGAAATCTAAATAATAGAATAAAAACAAAACTCATATGGTCATTGCAAAAACAAACATCCATAGTTATGTAAAAATAGAAGCGAAGATAGATTGGGAGACCAAATGGTTATATATATTATTTAAAAGGTGCAAAAGAATTACATATAAATTGTAAAGGCCATAGACCTACCCTTTGGAATGGCAAGCATTCCACTATTTATAAAAAAAATTACAATAAATTCAAATTACAACATTAATGGCATTAGGCGGGAGAATCTACTGAAATAGTTGGAAAATTTGTTATGGCTCCGTTCTAGGAGGGATGGTGGTTGTTCGGAGGAAGTTAGGTGCTTCTGTAGATATTTGGTCCCTTGATCATTTTGATAGCTTCTTAAACTCCAATATACTTTGCACCTTCGTGTTTTAGAAATATCATAGGTTAGTTTCCTATGAAGCTGTGCAATTCAAATTGCTTCCTTACACCCATCGACTATTTGGATTAGGTAGCTAAGGTCATTAATGCTTGCTTCTAGGGATCCTCAAAGCTTTCATCATGATGTGTGGTGACCTCAGCCTTGGATGAAATTTTGGGCACACTCCTTTGTTTGTTTTTATCCCAATATTTCGTTCGATGGATGGGTAATCAGGATCCCACCTTTGCCATCGCAGAGTTCTTTTCAATTTGCGAATGAAAGTTTGGGATAAAAATTCTCCATGCTTCCTTATCATTATTCCATCCCTTTTAGGTAAATACTAGGGATTTTAGTTCTTTTGTCTAAATTGGGGGAATGTTTTTGGGATCACTCCTTACTTCATGGTAGCCTATTTTCTCGTTCGTCTACATCGATCTTGAAATCTGCCTTAGCCATCAATGCCTTGGTTCAACCTCAAAATTTGGCCAGTTCATAAGAGCATCATCATGCAAATAGGAGAGTGAGTGAAAAGATGCAAAAATTTTACCCACAGTAGCTTGGCATAATTGCAAACCACCACTAATCAATATTTCACTTAGATGAAGGGATGTTCAAGATTAGTACCAGTTGTCAATATTTCTTAGCAATTTTTTTTATCTAGTTTCTTCTTATATTTTTAGGATAAAACATTTGTAAGGAGAGTGGAATTTTATGGTACTAGGGATAGTAATATAGGGATATGATATCATATTGTGTATGGGTATCATGGATAGTTGGCATGGGCCACACATAACCCAAGGTTGATTATGTTATAATATTATATTATAATAATGAATGGGATAAGGGTTTAGGAGTCGACTCCCCAAAGTAGAATTAGAGAATGGGTATACAAAGAAGGTATGTTGTCATTGTAATAATCAATTAATTATATCAAGTATTCTTTTGTAATAATCTTGGCTCATAGAGTGGATCTCACTATAGGAGATATTGTAGAGCATTTTCTTCCTTAATGAATAACATTGGTGTTGCCCTACTTGAAGTATATTATCACACCTTGTCTTTGTGTGGATTAATTATTTAATTTATTTAATATTAAGTATATTGTGGATTCTTTTATATTTATGATAAGAAAAGGTTCATAACATGTAGAGTACATCATAAGGATATCATGCATGAATTGGTAGTTGATATTTAGAAATGGAATGGTTACTTATTTTATGTGGATTGTATCAAGATAGATAGATAAATTAGTTGCATGATGGTTGCAATGCATACAATATATTTTCATATTTAATTGTTAAATCAAAATATGAAATCCTAGTTGGATAGCGAGAAGTGGTTTGTTGCATAAACCAATGCACCATAATTGAGGGAATGATATGCATATTAGTTGCATCCCTATCATGTAAGTTGATCATTACACTAAGATATAGTACTAATATGAGTATATAGTCGTTAATATCCATGGCATTATATGTGGATGTGCTATACATATTGATATCTCTAGTTGTATTGGTTCTATGTATTTGTCCCTATTAGAGTATATTACATTATTTGGTACATGCTAATGTACCACCTTGGGTACATAACTAGAGTAGGAGTTTACCTTAGATTAAGGTTTGAGTAGTTACTTCATGCAATATAATAAATGCACAAGTGTTAGAATGTATAATTATGTAAATGTGCATGTAATCCACATGTACATGAGTCATAGGTTAGGTATATGAAGAGTCATGGGTAGATGAAAGGCCAAGGGACTTATCTCCCTACGTATATTCCTTTGAGAGAGTTCAGAGAATTGAATGAAATTGCATTAGTAGTTAGTTAGTATAGTGAGTACAATGTAGATCCTTCATGTATTTTTGGAATGTTCATGTTCGTTATATATTACATTGTACTATTTTCATGAGATTTCATTAATGGCATAATTCTAAGTTATTATAGAAGTTTCTTATATATTTTTCTTGTATATTATAGTACCATTATCATATAGTTATCATTGCTTGATTATTTTACATCTTGTGGTTGTATTTATTATAATATATATCATCAAAATATAATAGTGGTATCAGAGCACAAGGTAGTTTGATAGAAAAATAGAGAGAGCCACAAGAGAGATTGAGAGGAGATAGGATATCTCATTTTCAGAATTTTTAAAATTGCATTTGTCTAGAGTCTTTCCATAGAGTTATAGAAAAACTTTTGAATACTAGGACTAAGCATTGATTCCACTAGATTGACAAATCAACTAGTGAAGATTTATCATCTCTAGATTAAAAAATTTTCCATTATAGTTTCTCTAATACTTTGCTAAAAAAAAAAGAGATTCAAAGAAATTTGGGAGCTTCCTACAAAGAGCTAGGAAGCACATCTTCTTTAAAATCAATCCAGGACTTGAAGAAACAAGTTGAAGACTAAATATTTTGGAGGAGGTCCAATAAATAAGACCCATTTTTTAGGAGAACCAAGAAGGAGGTCCTCATAAAAATCTGAAGATTGAAGACTTTAGGGTGAATGAAGAAGAGACTCAAGGAAAAGAGTATCATATGATATTCTCACAATGACACTGAGAGGGGGGGGTGAATCAGTGTAGCTATTAAATTTAGATCTACAACTCTTAAAAGTGATACAAAGAGAACTTAAAATCAAATAAAGCAATTTCAACAATAGAGCATTCCACAACACGCGATATAACGAGGTTCACCAATTTGGCTACTCCTCAAAAATGACTGCTTGGACTCCCGTCCAAATCCAGCCTTTGCAAAACACCAATTTTACAAACACTTTACCAGCACCCACTAGAAGGAGCACCAACCCCTTATTTTTCTGCTGCAACAGATAGGAGCACCAACCCCTAATGCCAAGCACCAACTTGGACTACAAATCTAAATTATTTCAATGACATAAAAATGCCTTCGCTTTCTACACGACCCTAACTGGTCTGTAATTAATCAAACTCCACACACACTTACGACTCTGCTTATCTCTCTTTCGGCCCTCTTCTAACCTTCTTTGCGCAGCACTTTTTCACTCATAGTAGCATCTTAATTCTCTGCGTGACTGCCCTTTTAAAGTTAACTCTACTTATTTTCGCTGCATGATTTTCCTCTACAACTGCCCCTATAACTGTCATTCTACTTCAATTAACTTTACTTCGACTTTTAGTCATGAACAAACAGCATGTCGCGATATCGCGACATTTCTGCCCCTTTGACTATTTTTGGGAGTTTGACCATGAAAACATGACATGTCATGATATCATGACATTTTCCACCTCCTTGTCCTCTTCTTGGCTTGAACCCATGAAAACATGACATGTCACGAAATCGTGACATTTTTTGCTTCCGTACACTCTTCTCGGCTTGCACCAGTGAAAACATGACATGTCACGAAATCGTGACACTTTTCGCTTCCGTACACTCTTCTTGGCTTGCACCAGTGAAAACATGACATGTCACGAAATCGTGACACTTTTTGCTTCCTTGCACTCTTCTTGGTTTGCACCCACGAAAACATGACATGTCGCGAAATCGTGACACTTTCGCTGCCTTGTGCCTTTCTCTGCTTTTAGCCCACAAAAACATAACATGTCACGAAATCGTGACACTTTTGCTGCCTTGTGCTTTTCTCTACCTTTCGCCCGTGAAAACACATGTCACAAAATTGCGACACATTCGCCTCCGTACACTCTCTCTCCTCTTCGGGTCGTGAAAACCCGACATGTCGCGAAATCACGACACTTTTTCTCCTTGGCGCTTTTCTTCCCTTCGGGTTGCGAAAACCTGACATGTCGCGATATCGTGACACTTTTTCTCCTTGGCGCTTTCTCTTTGAACCTATCGCAAAATCGTGACACTTTTTATTCCGTACAGTCCTTCTTGCAAATTGTCGTGATATCGCGACACTTTTCCTTGTGAGCTCTTTCTCTTGAACCTGTCACGAAATCGCAACACTTTTTCGTCCGTACAATCCTTCTTGCAAATTGTTGCGAAGTCGCGACACTTTTCTTTGTGAGATATTTCTCTCCAAACATGTCGCGAAATCATGACAGTTTTTCCTTCTTGCTCAACATGTCGCGATATCGCGACAGTTTTTCTTTTTGGCCCAACATGTCGCGATATCGCGATAGTTTTCTTACTTGTCTTTTTCTTTGATCTTTTGAGTGTTGGCCTCTTCTGTCTTCTTGGAAATTCATTGTACATGCTTTGGTCGACCTCTCGAACTCCTGTCCACTGCATCAACTGATCTATCTGTCTGTGTTGACAACAATGACAATATTGTTTCTGCACCTTGCTCAACAATCTCCCCCTTTGGAATTGTTGGCAACACATGTGCAATTTCCTGTAATTCTTCTCCCCCTTTGACAATAATACCAAAGGGCTGCTGCAGACTCCCCTTGAGTCTATGCACAACATTCTCAGACAAACATTGTTATAGTTAGCAAAAATCATGAATATGAGCAAAACTATAAACATAGGCATAAATGCTCCCCCTGAGAATGTGGTCCCGATATCTAGTCAATTTTTGGGAAACGTGACCACGCCCAACTTACTCCGAAGGTACTCAAAAACTTCTTTGGGCAACGGTTTTGTGAAGATATCCGCTACTTGCTTTGTAGTTGGAACAAAATCCAATTTAACCTCACCTTTCGCAACTTTATCCTTCAAGAAGTGATACCGGATTGCAATATGTTTGGTTCGAGAATGCATAACCGGATTCTTTGAGATGTTAATAGCACTAGTGTTATCACATTTAACTGAAATTGGCTCTTTGAAGTGAATACCAAGATCTTTCAGGGTTTGTCTCATCCATAATATCTACGTACAACACGTTGTTGCTGCAATGTATTCTGCCTCTGCTGTGGATAGAGAGACTGATTCTTGTTTCTTGTTGTGCCATGCTACCAGCCTGTCTCCAAGATAAAATGCTCCTCCATTGGTACTCTTTCTGTCATCTATACATCCTGCCCAATCTGCATCTGAATATGCAATAAGAGTGAAGTCCTTACCTTTTGGATACCATAACCCATACTCCATAGTACCCTTCAGATACCGAAGAATCCTCTTTACTGTTGTTACGTGAGTCTCCTTGGGACTAGCTTGAAATCTTGCTACCATGCAAACTGCCTGCAAGATATCTGGTCTGGTGGCTGTTAAATACAGTAGGCTCCCAATCATAGATCTGTACATGGTTTGATCAACATCTGGAGATTTGTCATCCTTGCTCAACTTGCAACCTGTCGTCATGGGAGTGCTAACGAGGTTTACTATCCTCCATTGTGAACTTTTTCAGCATTTCTTTCACATATTTAACTTGAGAGATAAAAATGCCCTTTTCATTTTGATTGACTTGCGGTCGAGGAAATATGAAAGTTCACCAATCATCGACATTTCAAATTCTTTCTTCATTTTATTTGCTATGTCTCTACATGACTTATCATTGCTGCTACCAAAAATGATATCATCTACATAAACAACAAGGACAATAAGATGGCCATTCTCTATTTTGACATACAGATTGTTGTCCACCATACCTTTCTTGAACCCTTGTTGAATAAGATAGTTATCCAGCCTTGCATACCATGCTCTGGGTGCCTGTTTCAAGCCATACAAAGCTTTCTTCAACTTGCAAACAAAGTTGGGATTATCACCGAGTTGGAAACCATCTGGTTGCTCAATGTAAACCTCTTCTTCCAGTTTTCCATTCAAAAATGCTGATTTCACGTCCATTTGATATACTTTGAAATTTTTATGAACTGCTAAAGCCAGAAACATTCTGATTGCCTCTAGTCTAGCTACTGGTGCAAAGGTTTCCTCAAAATCAATACCTTCAACCTGTGCATAGCCTTTACAGACCAATCTTGCTTTATTCCTTACAACCTGTCCATCTTCGTTCAATTTGTTTTGAAAAATCCATTTAGTACCGATTATATTTTTATTTTCTGGTCTTGGTACTAACTCCCAGGTTTTGTTTTTCTCAATCTGATCTAGTTCTTCATTAATTGCCTTCATCCAACTATCATATGTGCTTGCTTCAACAACATTTTTGGGCTCAATGCTGGATAATAGAGAGTAGTTCCGTACTACTGCTCTTCTTGTCTGAATACCAACTGTGGGGTCCCCAATAATTTGTTCTCTGGGATGATTTTTCTGCCAGCTGCCTGTTTTGAATTTTTTGTTTTCTTCTCCTTCTGAGTCAATACTTAAATCATCTGGGTCAATTTTTTGATTCTCTTCCGTTTCCTTTTCTTCATCTCCTTCAATAACTTCTTCATAAATAGGGTAGTTTTCTTGATAAGTAATTTCTCGTTCTCTACCTTCATCAACTTTAACATCGGCACTCTCCACAATTTTCTTTAGCCTCTTGTTGTAGCATGTGTAGGCTTTGCTTTTTGTTGAGTAACCAAGAAAAATACCTTCGTCGACTCTATCTTCAAACTTACCAAGATTATCTTCAATTCGTTTGATATAACACTTGCTGTCGAACACTTTGAAGTATCTTGTTGTTGCCTTCCTGCCGAACCACAGCTCATAAGGTGTTTTGCTTTCATGCGTCCTTAACATGCACCTGTTTTGGATGTAAACTGTAGTATGGACTGCCTCTTTCCAAAATCTATCAGCTATTTTGTTCTCAGCCAACATTGTCCGTGCCATTTCTTGCACAGTCCTGTTCTTCCTTTCTACAACACCATTCTGTTGAGGTGTCCTTGCTGCTAAAAATTGTCTTCTAATCCCATATTTTTGACAGTACTCTACAAACTCCTCTGAGATAAACTCTCCTCCTCTGTCTGATCTTAAGCATTTAATTCTTTTTCTTGTTTGATTCTCAACCTATTTTTTGAAAATCTTGAACATCTCAAAGGCATCTGATTTATGCTTTAAAAATAGTACCCATGTCATCCTGGAGTAGTCATCTATGCACAACATAAAGTATTTGTCACCATTTATGCTTTGTGTTCTCATGGGTCCACACAAATCAGTATGTATTAGTTCTAAAGGTTTGCTGGTGAAGTATTCCTTTGATTTAAATGTGGCTCTAGTTTGCTTCCCCTTTTGGCATGAAGCACAAATGCTATTTAATGGTTTGCCAATGGTGGGTATATCTCTTACTGCCCTGTTTGAGCTTATTTTTACCAGATTGTCAAAGCTGATATGACCGAGCCTCTTGTGCCATAGCCAATTTTCATCTTCTTGTCCAATCAAGCATGCTCCTTCTGAAGTCTCTGAGAGAGTATATAGATTTCCAGAAGTCCTCGATCTAGTAGCTATCAGCTTCCCACTGTGTGCTTTTTTGACTTCATAGCCCTGCTTCTTAAAGATGACTTCATGACCTCTATCACAGATTTGACTTACGCTCAGTAAGTTGTGCTTCAAACCAATCACAAACAGAACTTCTTTGGAATTGATCTTTCCATCACTTATCTTGAGTGATCCTTTGCCAACTATCTTGGCTCCATCATTATTTCCAAACTTTACAGAGCCCCCTTCATATTTCTGTAACTTTTCAAATTTTTGTTTATCTCCTGTCATGTGACTGGAGCATCCACTATCCAATATCCATGGTGCAGATTTGTTCTATGCTTTGAATGTTGTCTGTACAATCAAGGATTCATTTTCTTCCTTGGGTCGCTCCTTTTCTTTCCACTCTGGTTTGACTACAGTTTTGGTCACTTGTTTAGACTTTTCTTTGTCAGTAGCCTGTGCATGTTTTTCTGAGAATTTTCTGTTTTGCCTTAAACTGTTTGGTTGAGATCTTCTTCCCTGATATTTATTTGTTGCATATGTGCTTCTATAGTTTCTTGCAATGTGTCCAAAGTTATGACAGTTATAGCATTCTACTGCATAATCCATCAAGGGTGAAAAGACATTTCTACTGGTGAAATTTCTTTGTCCTATATTATAAATGCAATCTGAAATCTTATGACCGTAAGCATTGCATTTAAAACAATAACCAAAAAAGGAATTATTGAACCTGGGAGTTGGTCTTTGCCATTTTGTAGTAGGAGCCACAAATTTTCTTCTCCTTTGATGTGTGACATTTGTGAATCCCTCATTGTCAGCACTCTTCTCGTGCCTGGCATTGTTGCTTTCTTTTGCATGATTCATTTTTCCTTGATCAACCTTGATCTTATCTTCTTTCTTTATTGGTTCTACAGTTATGGCCTTTGATCCACTTGACGATTCTCCTTCGACAAAGCCCAAGCCAAATTTGATGCCTGTAGTCCTCTGACTATTTATAATCTTTTCAAGCTTCGCAGAACTTCCTTCAAGTTTGTGATAGCAACTCAATTTTTGATTCTTTTCTTCTAGCCGCATTCTTAAAACAACAATCTCTTCTTCTAGTTTGTTGCACTCATCTATTTTCATGGTTAATTGTACTTTGAGTTCTTCAGACATTTTCTTAAATTCTTCTGTCTGTACTTTCAAACTGTTTATTATGTCATTCGCATCCTCAAGCTTTCTTGAGACCTTTTTATTCTTTTTCCTTTCTGTACTCAACTCTTTAAGTGCAGCAACCAACTCTCCTTCCAGATATACTTCAGCCTCATCCTTAATGTTTTTATCACCTTCCTATTTTTCTTCTTTTTTTCTTCTTCAAATGCCATGAACAGAGCTTCACCTGTTTCTTCTTTAGAATCCTCACCTGAGCTATCTTCAGAAGAGCTGACATTCTTGGATATGAAACTTTTCTTTTTGAAGTTGCTTTTTCTAAAATTTGGTTTCTTCTTCCAGTCACTTCTTTCTTGGTGTGACCCTTCATCACTTTTGGTTTTCTCATTCATTGGACATTTAGCTGCAAAGTGACCGACGCCTCCACAATTGAAGCACTTAAATGGTAACTTTCCTCTATATTTTCCTTTTCCCTTTATAAGTTTTCGAACAAAGTTAGCTTCCGTTTCATCCAATGTCTCTTCATCCTCAGATTCTTGTTCAGCTTTTATATTTTTGTGTGCTTTAAAAGCAGCTTCTCTGTCTATGGGCTTAGTTTGTCCTATTCTCATTTCGTATGCAGTCAAAGAACCATGCATCTCGTCCATGCTAAAATTATTTAGATCTTTAGCTTCTTCTATAGCAGAAACTTTAGAATTAAATCTTTTGTGAAGAGTTCTTAGTACCTTTTTCACGATGACCGCATCTTCCATTTCTTCATCGAGTCCTCTGATCGCATTAATGATTCCATTGACTCTCAGCATATAGGCCTCTATGTTCTCATCGTCATTCATTTTTAATGCTTTGAACTGAGCTCGATGCATTTGTAGCTTGGCTTCCTTGATCTTGTCGTCTCCTTCATGAATGCTCTTCAGTTTGTCCCACATGTCTTTTGTCGTTTTATAGCTCATGATCCTTATCAGTTCACTGTCTACTAGCCCACACATTATGGCATTCTTTGCTTTGGAGTTATTCTCAAACTTTTTCTTCTCGACAGTATCTGTTGGAGGAGTAGCGGGTATTGTGTATCCACTTTCTACTGACTCCCAAATGTCGTATCCCAACGCACACAGATATGTCTGCATCTTGAGTCTCCAGAATGAGTAATTAGTTTCGTCGAACAAAGGAGCTTTGTTTGATGAGAATCCTTCACCACCTGCCATTGTGTTTCTTCCAAGATCACCTTAGCTGATTAAGCTTGTTCAGGAACCTTGCTATGATACCAATTGATATTCTCACAATGACACTGAGAGGGGGGTGAATCAGTGTAGCTATTAAATTTAGATCTACAACTCTTAAAACTGAGACAAAGAGAACTTAAAATCAGATAAAGCAATTTCAACAATAGAGCATTCCACAACACGCGATATAACGAGGTTCACCAATTTGGCTACTCCTCAAAAATGACTGCTTGGACTCCCGTCCAAATCCAGCCTTTGCAAAACACCAATTTTACAAACACTTTACCAGCACCCACTGGAAGGAGCACCAACCCCTTATTTTTCTGCTGCAACAGATAGGAGCACCAACCCCTAATGCCAAGCACCAACTTGGACTACAAATCTAAATTATTTCAATGACATAAAAATGCCTTCGCTTTCTACATGACCCTGACTGGTCTGCAATTAATCAAACTCCACACACACTTACGACTCTGCTTATCTCTCTTTCGGCCCTCTTCTAACCTTCTTTGCGCAGCACTTTTTCACTCATAGCAGCATCTTAATTCTCTGCATGACTGCCCTTTTATAACCCTATTTCTCATTGAGACTCCTCATCTTCTGTAACTTCTGTAATCCCACATGCAGCCTATTAATAGCCACTGCTGATGGTAACTCCTTTATAGCATAGTATTTATTACATGCAACCTATTAATAGATCTATCTTTGTTTTGGACTGTCAGTATAACTGTCGCTCAATGGTTTCACTGTGACACGGGCCCTGTAACTACCGTTCTTTACTATTCTTATTTAACTTGCATGATTTCTATCTGTAACTGCACCTGTAACTGTCGCACTAACTTCAGTTAACTCTACTTATTTTGGTTGCATGATTTTCCTCTACAACTGCCCCTATAACTATCGTTCTACTTCAGTTAACTTTACTTCGACTTTTAGTCATGAACAAACAGCATGTCGCGATATCGCGACATTTTTTCCCCTTTGACTTTTTTTGGGAGTTTGACCATGAAAACATGACATGTCGCGATATCGTGACATTTTTCGCCTCCTTGTCCTCTTCTTGGCTTGCACCCACGAAAACATGACATGTCACGAAATCGTGACACTTTTTGCTTCCTTACACTCTTCTCGGCTTGCACCGTGAAAACATGACATGTCACGAAATCGTGACACTTTTCGCTTCCTTACACTCTTCTTGGCTTGCACCAGCGAAAACATGACATGTCGCAAAATCATGACACTTTTTGCTTCCTTGCACTCTTCTTGGCTTGCACCCGCGAAAACATGACATGTCGCGAAATCGCGACACTTTCACTGCCTTGTGCCTTTCTCTGCTTTTAGCCCGTGAAAACGGAACATGTCACGAAATCGTGACACTTTTGCTGCCTTGTGCTTTTCTCTGCCTTTCGCCCGTGAAAACACAACATGTCACAAAATCATGACACATTCACCTCCGTACACTCTCTCTCCTCTTCGGGTCGCGAAAACCCGACATGTCACGAAATCGTGACACTTTTTCTCCTTGGCGCTTTTCTTCCCTTCGGGTCATGAAAACCCGACATGTCGTGATATCGCGACACTTTTTCTCCTTGGTGCTTTCTCTTCGAACCTATCACGAAATCGTGACACTTTTTCGTCCGTACAGTCCTTCTTGCAAATTGTCGCGATATCGCGACACTTTTCCTTGCGAGCTCTTTCTCTCGAACCTGTCGCGAAATCGTGACACTTTTTCGTCCGTACAATCCTTCTTGCAAATTGTCACGAAATCGTGACACTTTTCTTTGCGAGCTCTTTCTCTCCAAACATGTCATGAAATCATGACAATTTTTCCTTCTTGCTCAACATGTCACGATATCATGATAGTTTTTCTTTCTGGCCCAACATATCACGATATCGCGACAGTTTTCTTACTTGTCTTTTTCTTTGTTCTTCTGAGTGTTGGCCTCTTCTGTCTTCTTGGAAATTCACTGTACATGCTTTGACTGACCTCTGAACTCCTGTCCATTGCATCAACTGATCTATCTGTCTGTGTTGACAACAATGACAATATTGTTTCTGCACCTTGCTCAACATCATAGAAGATTAAAGATTGTAGATTGCAGAGTGAAAGGAGAGAGTGTATCAACAAGTATCAAGAAGTTGAAGAGATCCACAAGAGGTCCCATTGAAGAACTTCTAGATTCAAAATATTGAATATAAAGGACTAGAAAAATTCCTATTCTAGATTTTAGAAGTAGTAAAATCATGAGATCTTGAAAAACTTACATAGTTAAATATTGAAGAGGTCAAGGTCTCACTAAAGTTTTGAGAAGAATAAAAGTTGTAAATATTAAAGATCCAAGAGAAGAGATATCAAGGAAGGCTTGAATGGAGAAATAAGGAGAAGTCTAGGAATGCCTCATTTGATGAGACTTGAAGAAGTCTATTGAATAATACTTGAGGAGAACTCAAGGAAGAAGACTGCTAGCAAAGAGAAGCACCTAAGAAAAAAGGATTTGGAACAATTGTTACCATATGAAAAATAAGCCCAAAAGAAGAAGGATTTGGCAAGAAGTTTACCAAATTTTGGAGGAGATTTAGGAAGACCTCAAGACATTTATATTCTTGAGAAGAAGGCTAGCAAATAGGCCAAAATTGAAGTCAAAATTTGACAAGGAGGTTGAAGGAGAAAGGAGCTAGAAGAAACCACCAAACTTGAGAAGTTTGAAGATTACCTTTGGAGGATTTGAAGGCTGATCCATGGAAGGAGAGTTTGCTGATTTTATAGCAAAAAATTAAAGGTTTATAGGAGGCAAGATTAAGGTAGAATTTGGAGGAGTTTCCTACCAAATCTGAGATATTCGAGGATAGCATTTTGGAGGAGAAATTGATTGTATTATAATCTCAAAATTTAAAATTTAAAGGTAATAATTTGGGCAGCACTATTAGCTGCTAAATTTAGAGTTCAAGGGAGCATCATGAAGGAGATTTGAAGCTACCAAACCATATTTTTGGGTAGCAAGTTAGAGGAGCATTAAAGTTGTAAATTGATGAGTTAAAGAGCTATTTTGGACAAGGAAGAGCTGCAAATTCATCAAGTTTTAGGGCAGTAATTAGGTGATCCAAATCATCAAGAAATCCATCATCTACAAAGATCAAAAATGTATGCAACTTAGGTGCAAAAGTTTCATTATTTGAAAACTTATATTAAGTTCATTATTAAGTTTCATTAAGCACCAAGTTAGAGGTTAAAGTTGCAAAGGAGAAGGTTTCATATTAAAGTCTTCAAGAAAGTGTAGAAGATAGTTTCTACAAGGGTTAAATCCTGCACATAAGAAATATTGAAATAAATTTTGAAAGAAATAAAAACATCAATATCCTACCTTCTATTAAAAGCAAAAAATACTCTATTATAAATAATAGAGTGCATATACTATAGTTTTTAGCATAGGCAACATATTACTACATTGACATTATTATTACATTATTTGTTTGATTGAGCACATTTCATTATGAGTGCTTCAGTTGGTTGGGAAGTTGGTTATAATTTGGTTGAGCACCTACCTAAACTACTTTGTAATATATTTAATCATTTTCAATTCAATGCAATGGCTAATGCTTCTGAATCACAATATGGTATCAGAGTAGGGTGATTGATTGGGAAATGTGCTTGTTTTTTATTTAGTTTGGGCAATGTGGTTTCTTCTCCACTTCATGCTAAATTGATAGTACTCGAAGATTACAGGCACTGACAGCCACGACAATTCCTATTGGAAACATCCCTTTGATGCACCCATTGGAGATAGTGGAGTCCTTGTAGATGAGTATAGACGTGTTTTAATCCTTGTCATACACATATCCATAGGAGGAATTACTATGTGCACAAGCTTCTATCCATAAATTTATAGGAGTGGAGTTGCTATGGTTTGACATCACCAAGGAAAGTTGTACCAGGATGGACGAATTTGGAGCAGTCATCACCATCACCAGGGAACGATGTTTTGGGGCAGATGTGATTGAGTGCATTCTGTAATATGATATCCTAAGGTTTAAAAAAAAATTAAAATTGTGTGATTGGATATCATGCAGAACAAGTGTGCATAGTTTGGGGGAGAGAGCTCATGATTGGAGGAGCCATCCATGAAGCCCTAATCATGGCATAGATTTTTTTAAATATTTTTTGGTGTTGTCATGTAATAAAAGGCACCTCATGCCTTAGTACTTTCATTCACCAGTGTGGAGCAGTTGGTCAGGTGACCTTGTGCTAGTATGCTTGCCAAGAAAGCATGAGTTCAAATCGTGCAGAGTATTTTTTTTATTTCAAAAGGCTATTAAAATAATATAAGTCACACCATGCCTTATTGCTCTCATCCACCCGAATAGTAGAGTTAGTCAAGCAGGTTTGCTAAAGCGCTTGGTGGTGCACGATCAGGGTTCAAACACCACAAATTTCAAATCAAACTCTTTTGCAAGAAAATTCTTATAAGGTATTTCTATATCATACCTTATTTTTTTATTGCAATTTTTTTTTGCAATTTAAAAACAAAAGCACGATAGTGGAAAAAAAATTTTCAAACAAAACAAGACAAGTTTTTTTTTTTGAGGGATAAGGCAAATTTTTTGTTTTCCTTCAAAGCAAATATTTTGTTTTGTTGCCACTAAAACCTAAAGAAAAGGAACTCATTTTTTTTCCATGGAGGGATAAGAAAATATAGTTTTTTTTTTCAATTTGAAAGGGTATATCACAAATTTTCATCCTTGTTTAATTTGCAATAAAATGAGGGGATCACAAGTATTTTTCTCTTGCAAATTTCTAAGACAAGGGGGGAAGAAAATTGTGGATTTGAAAAGAACATTTGGATTTGAATATCATTTTTGCAAACCAAAATATTTTGTAAAAATCATTGTAACAAAACTGGCATTGTAATAGGTGCATTTTTGGTGGAAATTGACACCTAAGTGTTTAAATTTGTGGGCACTTGTGGTTGTTTTTGCATTTAAATTTCCTATTTTCTTTCATTCCAATCATAAGGTACAAAGAAAATATCCCAAATTTTACACCTATTTGTGTAATTTATTGCATCGCAGTGTTCAGTATATACAGTACCTCTGACCCACACTTATAGGTAATGTTGTTATGCTTTGGGCTACTGTATACAATGCTTAACATAGCTGCAACAACGATGTATGAGCTATTGTTCTCTATAAATCATCGAGGAGAAGTAAGGAAAACCAGTTTTGATATTCACTTCATTTTATACCCTAATTCTATCTGGTTGTTTGGATTAAACTCCTCCAACTCATCATCCTTTTTTGAAAGGGTTTTGAGGTAGGTTCCATCAATTTAATTGAATTCCCTTTCATGTACTCTTTGTAAGTATAAATAAAGGGGGACCATTTGGTGTTATAAGGAACCTTCACCATGGCCACTGTTCACAAATATCTATCAGATTCATAGTTTCTCAAAGGTTCTAATTTTGCACCATGGAAGACAAAGATGAGAGCTATCCTTTAGGTTGAATATTTGTGGGATGTAGTGATTGACACTACAAAACATCCTACAACAGTAGGACCAAATCAAGAGGTATTTGATAAGAAGTATAGAAGGTGTCTCATGTTTATTTTTCTTGCTACTACTAAATGAGGTAGAGCCTCATATTTGTGATGCAAAAATTGGTAAGGAAGCTTGGGATTATTTGATTACCATTTATGAAGGAAAGAATTAGTCCACTATTCTTAACCTTCAATCTCAGCTACATACACTTAGTATGAAATATGGTGAGACAGTTGAACTGTTCCTATGTAGAGTGGTAGAATTGAATGTTAGGGGAGAGACAGTGGCAAATACTCTCTTGACCTCAGTCATCTTAAGATCTTTTCCAGATTCCTTCAAGGTGTTGATCACATCTCTACAAATATCTAGTAGGTAAGTTACTTTTGTGGAGTTGGTAAATTTGCTTCAAACTGAGGTAAATCAGCTTCAAAGAGATGAAGTGCCAGATAATGCACTTTACTCAAAATAAGGGGGAAAGAATCAAGGTAACTTTTAGAATGGAGGATCTTAATTAAAATAAAAAGGGAAACAACCTCAATAGAAAGAGAAGAAATATTGCAAAATCTATGATATGGATAACCATGACACCAACAGGTGTTGGTTCAATAATAAATAGCCAAATGACCAAGATCACAAGAAAAAGGGAAAAGGCAAATACAAACCACAGAAGAAGAACAAGCAATCCAAGGGAAATGTTTCTTATGAGGAATCAGAATATGACTTTGAGAGAGCACACAAGGTGCTCATGACCCACACATCTTCTCATCAAAAGGATTCTATGTGGTATATTGATTCTGGTGCCATTAAACACATGAATGGTTATAGATCATGGTTTGAGATATTTGAGGCAAAGGAAGGCAAGCCAGGGACAATCACTGATGATAAGACCTACCAAGTCCAGGGTGAAGGAGATATTTTTGTCACTCTTCCAGATGCCAAATTTTAGATAGAGAAGGTTCTTTATGTTCCTGGATTGGCCAACAATTTTTTGTTTATCCCTTAGATCTTGGATAGAAATTGTACGATCCCAAAAATAAATACACCTAATCTACTTGCAGCATAATATCAAGCGAAAGAACCATAAATGCATAAAGAACATGGAAGTAACAAAATCAAGAGATCTCTTTTATTAATTCATTTGAAACTTTGGTTACAGATTGGTCCCTCTTAGGGATACCCCATTTGATACAATGATTACAAATAGAAGTAACCCCAGAAAGGGGATGGTGCACTCCGCAGGCCTCTCGAGATCGTACACGAACTTGTTCAAGGGCTTACTGATGCCTTCTTCTCCTTCACTTGCATGGAGGGATCTGATGTCTTTGAATGCTTTGACTTGGTCTTTGAACCTATAACCTACATACAAGAAACAACAAAAAATAATCAGTAGCATATGAAACCTCTCAGGATGAGGCTTTATTAGTAGATCTACAAAGAATGATATAAAAGCATAATAAAGCATAATGAAGCAAAGATAAGCAAAAGTGCATAAATAACTTAGAAACTACTATGCAAATGCAATGAAAGGATAGATCTATGCTAATATTAATTGATAAAGCAAAAAACAATGAGAAATCTATGCTAAAAACTCAAGAAATAGTGTCTCAAACCCTAGGCTATGCCTGTAGGCCATTGTCAAGGACAACGGCCATGAAATGAAACCTTCTTCCTCATGAACCAGGGGTGGTGACACTCAATCCTTCATCCAAATTGATGTTCAAGGGTCACCTTCGTGTCTAGAGATGGATTGGTGATGAAGCTTATGTGGAACTAAATGCTTGAATGGTGCATTGTCATTGCTCAATCGGACAACACTTTGTTACTCCTCAAAGGGATATGAAATTGCTCTCCAATTTGCTAGGGCTCTGTTGCATAAAAACTTTGATCTTCCAAGGGGTTTTTTTGTTCTTGGGAGGATGCATATGTAGACCTCCTAGATTTAGATCTAGATCCAGATCTTGGCTTCCTAGAGAAGCCAAGATCCAGATCTGCATGTAACTGACCATTAGAGGGGAAGGCTCAGTCACAGATTTGCATGGAAGGGGAATCAAGAGGAGCTCTAGGAGATCCATGCCAAAAACTGCTCACAAATAATGCAAGTGTAGTCACTATCCATGATTTGGGCCCTCATTCATGGCTAGTCTATGTTTTAGTGCTAGTCATTGTCTAGAGCAGCTAGCTGTGGTCGCTCTAAGCTTCAATAGCCTATGTTGGTGGTCACTTTGGTTGATAGCGGTCGAGCCTGAATGGGCCAGAACTACCCCTTGTGAGTGGTTAGGACCACTGCTAGCTCTTGGAAAGGTCCAAGATCAATCATATGGTCTTTGGATGTGCCCATATGAGTAGTCTCCTAAACATGACGTATTTTAGGTGTCTACAGATACCCTTTTTGGGATGCATTATGGGAAAACACAACGTTGAGCAAAAATAGACCACCTAGGGCCATATTGTAGGGTGTGTGATGATCATTGATCTGATCAACATTAGATGCCCCAATCATGAGAAAGGATGCATCCTAGAATCATTGCTTCCAATAGGATGGAAGGCTTAAATTTGCAAAAGCTTTCACATGTCCAGAGGCGATCGGGTAGCCTTGGTGCTATGATTGGTCCGAAAGGAGGAGAGCTACAAGCTTAACTATCATATTTGCTTTTTCCCCAGCAAAGGGTAAGCTTATGATAGTTGTTGGCAATGATTCATAAGATGAATGCAATTTGACATGATCGAGTGATCCTTTGTTGATTTTGATTATGATTGTTGATATTATGACTACCCCCTCAAGTGATGAGTCGATGAGGGAAGGACAATGAATAAAGCGATGAGTCGCTTGACCAAGATGAATGATTTGGATCCTTTAAGAGGGTTGCTTTGTTATATGGAAGGTCCCATTTTAGGTGTGATTTCAACCATTTATAGTAATTGTACATCTCTATCCCATGGAGTAGTCTGGCCGCAATGGCCTTCTTAGGGAATCAAGATGATAGCAATTCCATTTAAGCTTATGTTGAATCACTATGTTCGATGATTTATTAAAAATGTTATAGAAGAAATGAAATGAATCCTCATTCCCATGGGGTAGTCCGATCACCATGGCCTTCTTCAAGATTGAAGTGAAGCATCTCAATTCAACAATGACTAATTTACCCCAAATGGCCTTATGGTAATTTACTCATCTTGTCGGATTGCATGGAGTGCAAGTCACTACAACCGCCAAGTGTATAGAGTAAATAACTGAATACGAGGCGCATTTGAGATTTTATTGTTATTTGATTTTTTTGTTACTTTTGAATTTTATTTTTTAATTTGTATTTATGCAATTTTTGATGATTATGGACCGATAGATATGCTTAATTGTCCATTTTGAGATTCCTCATGATGAGAAATTTAGTGCATTTATTCTTGCTAGCCGTATCAATAGCACCCAATTTTACAATTTTATGGCCATATCATCACGCTAGAAAGTGTGGGCATTGATGCCAAAAGAGGCAAATAAAAAATATAAAATAAAATTAGGGTTTTGACTTTCATTATTTTCAACTATCAATTTGCATTTGAGCTCTAAGAGAGAAAGGGAGAAAGTGACCCAAGATGCTACATGAGTACCAGAAACCATGGTAGACCAATGCGAGGCATCCACTAGTGAAGGAGCCAGAGCTTCATGGGTATTTCTCCAAACCCTAGCTTGTTATTTATTTTATTAACAGTAAAATGAACCACACTAATTAATTGGAAAATGAACCAAATTAAAACCATTGGCAATGAACCGAATCCATAGATAGGCTTAGTTTAGGGTTAATTTAGGTGGGTTTTTCTATTTTTATTTTTTTTTGGGTGAGGGGACATCGTTGTGCTGTCGCCTCATGCTTGTACTAAAGCAGCCCCAAATTTGAAAGAGGGGTCCATCTAATGGCTAGTTTGAATTCCAACAATAAAAATTTACCATTGTGGCTAGCCTTATCCTAACCACACAACTTTAGAAAATTATTTTTTTTTTTTTTTTTTAATGATATTAATTGATTTTTTTGAATTTTTAAGTGTAGAATTTGATTTTTTTATGTTTAGGTGCATTTAGTCATTATTTTTGTAGCCTTAGCCATTTTTAGTTTAATTTGCACCATTTTGCATTTTATTATTCTTTTTAGCTTTTAAGTGCATTTAATTTAGGTATTTTATTTTGCACTTTTAGCTTTTGTCTTCATGGGCTCGAGATCCCACTTTGCTTATGGCACTCCTCCCTCTGATGGATGATGTAGATTGGGCTTGGTTTGATGCCTAGGAACTCATGTATGTCATGAGGCTATCGACGATCATGTTAGACCAGGCCTATCTCACTACTCTAGCACATAGGTGGGATTCCCGGATGAACACCTTTCATATCCCTACTAGTGAGATGACTATCACTCAGAAGATGTATACAGGATCTTTCAGGATCCCTTTTGATGGAGTGGCTATCATGTCTTCTCCCACCAATGCTAGAGATGCTATATTCGAGAGGGTCTTTGGAGATCAGGCAACTACAATATTATCTGACACTTAGCATGGTAGAGTCTCCATGGCTCGATGGTATCGAGAGGATGTTTTCACATGATGGTAGGCGATCCTGATGCATGTTATATGTAACATGCTTTTACTAGATTCTTTAGGAGTGAGGTTCCCATGGAACCTCTTAGCTATGGTTCAGGACCTGTTGGATAGTGAGGAGCCTATTATTATGGCTTGGGGGAGCGCATTGCTAGCTCAATGCTATGATGAGCTCTATAGGATTCAATGACATGGATGAGCTAGTGTTGCTTACAACCTACTTCTTCAGATCTAGGGCTAGGAGCACATCAAGGTGGACCACCCGAGAGGATTACCTATTAGGATTACTACCATAGTAGAGGTGGCCCAGTGCTATAGATGCAGGTGGCCTCAAGAGTGAGAGGAGCATCGAGTCGACATCATGTAGGGATATGACACATTATGCAGCCACCTTGACTAGCCTATAGGTGAGGGACATCATATGGAGGCCTTATTTTGAGTGCCCTACATGGCCAGAGGTAGATAGATTCATGGCTTAGACTAGGCATGATCGATGGGTGATCGATCACAAGGGAGGTATCAGAGAGTTCTTTCATTACTCTTGGGTGCTCAATTTAGTGTCTAGTAGGATGTACCCTTCGAGCCAATTTTATATAGGTGGATCATCATAGAGAGGGATCTTCCACCACCTCAAGTTATAGCAGTTTTAGAGGAGGAGGACCCTCCTATAGTTGATGTAGGTATAGCTGATGCTAAGGTTATAGAGGCGTATACCCAGTGGTGGGTTACATGGCTATGGCATGGTGGTGGTCTAGGATAGACTAAGGATGAGGTAGTTGCAAAGGAGGATCCTGATGCATATCGAGTGTGACCTAGGATTGAGGAGTGGGGATAGGTAGTAGAGCAGTAGGTAGTAGAGGAGTAGGTAGCTCTAGAGGAGGAGGAGGAGTTAGCTCCAGAGGAGTAGGAGTCTCCTCTCTAAGCTTAATTACATAATGTAGAGGTCGAGCTTTAGATAGCTCATATTTAAATTTTACAATGGGACTCTACTATTGCTACACTTTAGTCTAGGTAACTTAAAGGCACAATTGACTTATATAGCTCCAGATAGAGTAGCTTACTATAGAGAGAGATGCTACATTATAGGTTGTACCAGTGCTCCAGTATCTAGGGGCATAGGTTTAGATTTAGGTGAAGAGTAGGCACCTATAGGGACTCTTGGAAGATGATGCCCAGATGTCAGATATTTGTACATTGATCTCTATAGCTGAGATTTAGATGCTAGTGACATCTCCTCATGAGAGAGCTACAGTAGGGGGCTCGTAGGGAGCTGGAGTGAGTCAAGGTAGTCATCGATTCGACCTAGCCAGAGGACCAGGACCTAGATAGAGCAGACCATAGGGACTAGCTCTAGATATACTCATAAGGATGGAGCCGAGGGTGGAGGTGAGCCTAGGGGCATAGGCCCAATATGATGATTATGATGGCTTGTATTATTTTTGAGTGTAAGGTCGATGGACCTACACTATTGTAGCCTATAAGTATTTTTGTACCTCCATGTACTTCATTATACACTCATATATATGATGTTATCTATTTTAGACTCATTATGTGTATTATGTGATTGGTTTTTATTATGATGTTTATGAGATGCACATGGATGCAATGTTTATGCTATATGATGTGATGTTAATGACATGCATTAGCTAGATGATAGATGTATGCTTAGATGCTATGATCTAGATATGTGGATGCACTATTATGCATGCTTATATGGATGTACTGATGGATGTTAAATGCATGTTTAATTTATTTTAATTGTTTATGCATTTAATCTATGTGCTATGATATGATAGATGATGTATGTAATGTGATGCATTAATTATATGAGGATAATCTAATGTAAATGAACCTGTATGCTTTAATCACTTAAAACATAAGGAATGAATGTGATATGAGTTTAACAATCTAATGGATGACACCATAGAATGTATAAAAATCATGAATGAAAATGATAAATCTTATCATAAGAATTAATCATTTAAGCATCCAGATGTGAGATGAGATGATGTGATATATATGTGCTTTCTTTATAAGCTTTTGTAAATTAAAAGATATGTACAAAATAGTCAGTGGTCATCTAAATATCATTGTTGATATTTATCCGGTATCTATCCTATTTCATGAACACCCTTTAATGAACAAAACCTCATAAAGAAAGTTGATGATTTGATTGATGGAATGATTTGTTGCTATTTAGGAATATTTGAGGTTTTCCATGAGACTCAAACACCCTAGTTACTTCATCAAAAGTTGTATACTGACCATACAAGACTCCTGAAAGATAAAGTTTTTGTTATGAAGACCTAGATATTCATTATCCCTATGTGTGCAAATGAATACATTAGATAAGACATAAGCCTACCCCAATGCCAGGTGGGATTCATTCAGCCCATTGTTGTATTGGGGATCATCAAATGCCCATCATGATCCTAAGTTGGACTCGGTTGGATTAGACCATTAGGTGATACAGGACACCTAAAGCTAGCTCTTTTTGCAAATTGCTTAGAACTACCCTAATGCCAGGTGGGATTCATTCAGCCCATTGTTGTATTAGGGATCACTCAATGGTTTGTGGAGATTGACCATTCTAGGGATTCAAGCTCTTCACCCCCTTCTTTTCTTCACATTTATTTGGGATACTTGCTCATGCTTTAGTGATGAAAATCACTATTTATTTTGAATTTTATTTTCTTTTGAGCAAGGGATTTATGTAGTGATGATAATCACTATTTATTTTGCTTTTGAATTTTGCTTTGTTTCAAGATTTTTGCTTGTTTTGATGAAAGCAAGGGATTTATTTGGGTAGGGGGAACTTGTCCTTTTGCCAATGATCAAAATCCTAGACCATGTGCATCACAAAATGAGCAAGTGAAGACCTTTCACTTAGGATGCCTAGTACCACTTTGTAGTGTTCATATTTCCCTTGTTCCAACTAGGATTTTAGTGTTTTGATTAGTGATAGGATTATGATATATGCTAGGTACTATCAAAACTAGACCTCATCTTCTGCTAGTGAAGATAACTTTCTACAAAATCTGATAAAATCACTAGGTATGGTTGAGTGACCAAAAAACCCTAGTATATCCCTTATAGCAACAGGAAGGGGTTGTGTTGAAAAACATAGTTACACACATGGGTTATGGATGATGATGGATTTGAAGATGCATGATTGAGATACAAACATGGTGTCATTTGTAAGATTGCAAACACAATCTATCCTAATGCAAGTGTAATGGATGGTCATGCCTAAATGCAATGCAATTACATGAATGCAAATGCAAATGTTTTTGTATTTTTTTGCAATGTTTTTGAATTTTATTGCTTTTATTTTTGATATTTTCCATTATTTTTGGAATTTTGATTATTTTGAATGTTTTTGAACTTTTTGATTTTAATTTTTTTTTGTGCTTTTGTTTTTTTTTTGACCAAAGGGCTTAATATACCTTTGGGGCTTTTTGTGAAGTGACCAAAGGGCTTTAAGATGCCTTTGGGGCTTTTTGTGAATGACCAAAGGGCTTTAAGATGCCTTTGGGGCATTTTTGAATTGACCAAAGGCTTTAAAAGCCTTTGGGTTTTTTGAGTGACCAAAGGGCTTTAAGATGCCTTTGGAGCTTTTTTGAATTGACCAAAGGGCTTTAAGATGCCTTTGGGGCTTTTTGTGAATTGACCAAAGGGCTTTAAGATGCCTTTGGGGCTTTTTGTGAAGTGACCAAAGGGCTTTAAGATGCCTTTGGAGCTTTTTGTGAAGTGACCAAAGGGCTTTAAGATGCCTTTGGAGCTTTTCTAATTTGTTTGGGTTTTTATGATTTTCAAATGTTTTTGAAATTTTGATTATTTTGAATTTTTTGAATTTTTTTGATATTTTTTATTTTTATGTGTAAAATGCCTTTAGATGAAGAATGTTGAGAGGCTCAGGCTCTTCAACACCTTCTAACGATGTTAGGTGATATGTCCTAGGTCCAATATTCTCAGAGATGATATAAGGACCTATCCAATTGGTCATAAATTTGTCTCATAGGTGCAGTGATAGGTTTGAATTCTATTGGTTCTCTTTAAGCACAAGATCCCCAACCTTAAAGTCTCTCAGGTGGAATTTATTGTTATAAGCTCATGTTAGATGATCTTGGTAAACATGAAGATGCTCAAGAGCATTGATGTGACGTTCATCAAGAAGGGTCAATTGATCAAGGTGAGCTTGTCATGTAGTGTCATCATCGATGAACTCTTTCAATGTGACGTGCAATGTTGGAATTTCCAACTCCAAGGGCATGATGGCCTCAATGCCATATACAAGCAAAAATGGTGTTGCCCTAGTGGGCATCCACATGCTAGTCCTATAAGCCCATAATGCAAGAGGTAATTGTAGATGCCAATCCTTATGATTTTATTTCACCATCTTCTTTAATATGGCTACAATTATTTTGTTTGAGGCTTCTGCTTGCCCATTTTCTTATGGATAATATGGTGTCACAAAACTATGTTGAATGTTATATTTGGATATTAAAGCCCACATATTTTTATTCTTGAATGAAGGACCATTATCCAAAATTATCTTGAAGGGGACCCCAAAGTGACAGATGATATTGTGAAGTATGAACTCCATAATTCATGGTCCTATCATCGATGTTAAGGGGACCACTTCCACCCATTTGGTGAAGTACTCAATGGCCATTAAGATAAATATGTGTCAACCCAAATATAAGGGAGAGATATTTCCAATTAGATCGAAACCCCACTGAGAAAATGGCCAAGCCACTTGAATGGGTTATAAGGCCTATGATGGCAAGTGCATCAGATTTGCATGATGTTGACATTTAATGCACTTCCTAACATACTCACAACAATCCTTCTCCATGGTGGGCCAGTAATAACCCATTCGAAGGATGCACTTGATGATGGCCATGCCATTAAAATGGCCACCACATGTACCATCATGAGCTTGTGAAATCACCCAAGCTAATTCTTGGGGCTCAAGACAATGAAGGAGGACTCCATCATAGCTTCTATGATACAATATACCTCCTAGCAAGACATATCTTATCACTTTTTGTTTGAATGCTCATTTTTTAGCATGCGAAAATCCCTATGGGATGATTCCAAGCTTAAGGAAATATTGTAATTGGGATAGCCAATCCTGATAAGCTACAACCTCAATAGATAAGATGACTTGTTCCTCCTATGATTCGATGTGCACAAATGCAGATTGAGAAACAACCTTGTGGTGAATGATGGTACCATTCCCCGTAGGACCCTACGAGATCAAAGACCCCCAAGGTACCTTCTTTAGAAAGTCTTTAGCTTTATAGAACCACTCATGATATGGTTCTATATGAATCATGTTGACTGATTCTTTATTATCAAAAGCCTCACACTGCATCACTGATTGTGAGAGCATATTCACATGAATGGTAGTGAAATCAGTAGATGGATTCTGAGGGATCAAGGATCCCAAATATGCCATAGTGTCTACAAATATATTTGATGTGTGAGGGATTGCCTCGATGTCATACCATTTTAGTTGGGCTAGATAAGTGTCAACAAGCTCTTTGTAAGCTTTTAGGATTGGATCCCTACATTGAAATAGTCCCTTAACTTGGTTGACTATGAGAAGGGAGTCATCGAAGATATTTAGCCTTTTGATCTTCATAGCGATGGTTGTTTGGAGACCCAATATTAGGGCCTCATATTTAATATTGTTATTCATGCAAGGGAAGTCTAGCTTAAATGACAAGGGCATTGGAGCACCTTACGGCATGAAAAACACAATCCCTGCACCACCCCCTTGCTCACACTTCGAACCATCAAAGAACAAAGTCATGTCAACTTTATTTTTAGGTTCTTCAGGTTTGAGTGCTTTCAATAATGCAAAGACTACATCATCAAGAAGTTCTATGGTGAGAGGCCTACTATTCTGAAGAGGTACCTCTACCAATTGATCAGCTATGACTTATCCCTTGATGGAATTTTGGCTTATGAATTCCAAGTCAAATTCTATCAATAGCATGATCCACTTTGTAGTATGTGTATTATGATATGTCTTGCTCATCATATACTACAAAGGATTTTGTTTTGATATCACATACGTTGTATGGCTCAACATGTAGTGGTACAATTTCTTAGTCGCAAAGACCACTGCTAAGCATAACTTTTCTACGTATGCGTACCCTATCTCATAACTCACCAAGGTGTGACTGATATAATATATCACTTGTTCTTTATCTTGCACATTCTTTTGAGCCAACATGGTGCCCAAAGAAAAATTGGTAGTGGATATATAAAGCAAAAATGGCACATCTAGCCTTGGTGGAGCTAGTACTAGTAGCATTGCTAGGTATTTCTTGATCTCAGCAAAGGCTTACTGATATTCTTCATCCCAATGGAATGGGACCCCCTTGTGTAGTAGTCGATTCATGGGTCGACATTTATCTGATAGTTGTGTGATGAATCACTTTATGGATGCTACTTTGCCCTATAGGCTTCTCAACTCTTTGATGTTAGTGGGTGGGGCCATTTCTAGGATAGCCTTTACCTTTGCTAGGTCGACTTTGATACCTCATTTAGAAATGATGAATCCCAAGAGTTTTCTAGAAGTTACACCAAAGATGCATTTCTTGGGATTCAACCTGACATTGTGCTCTATCAGGTGATCGAAGACCTTTCTTAGGATCTCGACATGCTCTTCACGTAGTAATGACTTGGCCAGTAAGTCATCGATATAATATTCTAAGATCTTATGCATGTAGTCATGGAAAATGTATGTCATGGCCCACTGATATGTGGCACCAACATTTTTAAGACCAAATGGCATTACTTTGTAACAAAATGTCCCCCATGGAGTAGTGAACATGGTTTTATGTTGGTCTTCAGGTTTAATCCAAATCTGATTGTAACCAAAAAAACTATCCATGAGGGAGAGCATCTCATGACCTACAATTGCATCTACAAGAGCATCTATGTTAGGCAACGAGAATGAATCCTTTGGTGTTGCCTTATTGAGATCCCTAAAATCCATGCAAATACAGATTCTTCCATTAAGTTTTCCTATAAGCACCATGTTTGATACCCATTCTAGATAGTCGATGGGAACAATGAAGACTACATCCAATAGCTTCTACAGCTCATTCTTTACCATCAAGGTGATGGTTGGATGCATCTTCCTAAGATTTTGCTTGACCGATTTCTTTGTGGGATCTAGTGAAAGGTTGTGGACAACCAATTTTAGATCTAGTCCTAACATATCCTTGTAGGTCCAAGAAAAGAGATTAGGTCTCTCTTTCAATAGAGGTATGATGATGGCCTATTCTTCTAGAGATAAGCTTTCTCTAAACTTGAATTTCTTTGGATTAGAAGGATCATCACTGATGTCCACTTTAAAAGTCTCCTCTATTACCATATGTGACCCCTCCTCAAGCTGGTGAGGAGTGGGGATCAAGTGGATGTCATCTACTAGGTTTAAAGGTTCAACTAAATCAGGGTCGAAACTAGCATGATAAACATCATGTGCACAGCCTGGTGCAAAATGAAATGGTTGTAGCATTTCTTCATTGGGGAAGAAATATTTAGGCTCCAAGGGTGAATCAACATGATCCCAATCAATAGCATCTAAGTTAAGACACAATGGTTTAGAAGGATCGGTTGGGTTGTGAAGTGGAGTGGTCAAATCAATGGAGATCATGTTGATGGATGGGATGAAATCTCTAGGACCATATGGGTGCAACTTTGCATTATTGTTTTACCTTCCATACCCAAGATGAGGCTCTAGGGGTATGGGGATCTCAGGATCTGGTCTATGGATAGATGAGATGATGGGATCATTAGGTTGAAGTAGCTCTCTAAATGTAGGTGGATCAGGGAAGACCATGTGATAGATTATATCTAAATTGGGTGGTCTTCCCATGAAGTGAGGGCCAAGATATATTATGTGGAGTATCTCATCTATTTCAACAAGCTGATTGAGATGATGTAAGTGATGAGGCCCAAGATAAGCCATCTTAATCTCATCTTCATAATCACTATCATCTATGAAGAACCCCTCATTCCTACCCACTAGAATTGGATGGTGACCTGAATGTTGAGGCCCAAGATAGGCCATTTCAGTCTCATCTTCATAGTCATTGTCATCTATGAAGAATATATTGTCTATTTCCACTAGCCCTATGATGTGGCATGCATGTCTAGGCCCAAGGTAGGCCATCTCAATTGAGTCCTCTAACTCATAGCCACTCTCATCCATGATGTATCCACCTTCTATGTTACCTGACCAAGCGAGGTGTTGTAAATATCGAGGCCCATGATAGGCCAATCTAGCTTCATCCTCAAACTCACTTGTGACATACTCATTCTCTTCTCACTCATAACCATAGCTTGGTTCATCCTCCCATAGGATGATTCCTGATGGGCTTGCTTCGAGAGAGAAATCTAGATGATACTCATCGGGTGGTCCTATATTGACCATAGCCACCCATATATCACTCAAGTAGCTTCTGTTTGGGTTGATAGGGATTCCATTCAATGTCTTCCCTGAACCCTAAGCTTAGCCTATCTAGAGATACTACCAATGAATCATCATGGCTTTGGATATGATATCCTAGACCAAACCTATCAGTAGGTAACTGATACTATGATTCTAGAATGGAGTCGATACCCTTGCTCATATAGACCCAAACCATAGCCATGCCAATGGTTTCATTCAAAGTATCTTAGAGCAAACTCAAGATTGGACAAGTAATGAACATTCATGGTGAATGGCTCATCCTCATCCTCTTCAATATCAGAAGCATCATGGGCATAATCCAAACTAGCATATATGAAGTTGGTTTGGTTAGGGGGATCCCCAATGGAACCATTATCCCTATTGGTAAGTTTGGGACTCTTGGTCATCCCATGTCTTGTGCAGACTCGATAATGGGTGTGAAAGTCACATTCTACACAAGATATTCACCTAACCCTATGTTAGCTAGGTGAACTATCACCTATGGTGTAGATGATGTTGATGATGATGCAAGTGAGGTAGGTTGAGGTACCTCCTTGACTATGTCTTGGGAATCTTCCTCCTCCATGGGATTTGGAATTTCTATTGCTGCTATAGTTGGAAGTTCCTTAGGTCTTTCCTCCACCAAGGGTGCTTTTAGCTTCTGAGAGTCTTTTGCTTTAGATGTTGTTGGTTTCTCAGAAGTGCCAGTAGCTTTAGAAGTTGGAGGTGGTGCCGATGTGGATGGGTCACCTCACACTAATTTGGACTTGCTTCTAGGCTGTATGGTAGGGGATGAAGGCCTAATGTATAGATGTATTGATGGAAGGACAAAATCCCTTGACAAGTCAACTTGATGCACATATTTGAATGGCTCTTCATCCGATGGTACCACATGTACTTGTCCCTCATGCACATACTTGATGCATTGGTGCAAGATCGAGGGAACGCACTGCATGTCCCTTATCCAAGGATGCCCTAGGAGGATATTGTACTACATGGCCCCCTCCAATACATGACACATCATAGGGATGGTCTTATGCCCTACCTTTATAGGCAGGATGATTGTACCCACTATGGAGCACAGTGCATCATTGAAAGCTCTCAATGTATAGGAGGTAGGGATGATGTTTGACCTAGGGATTTTTAAGTGCCCCATAGCTTTTGTTGTGATTATATTAATCAATGAGCCTATGTCGATTAGAACCCACTTGAAAGGTATGTCATTGATAGACATGATGATATGTAGAGGTGGGTCTACTATGGTAGTAGGGACTACCTTTATTTCATGATCATAAAAATGAATCATAAGCTCTTGACACTACTGGACCTACCCCACAAAGTTTGTGAATGCATCAAGGTTCTAGGGCTATAGCTCAATTGATCTCAAGATTTCCATTAAAGTCTCCTTATCTAGGAGACTATTGAATGAGCTCATATATTGATAACTTGGTCGGTGTCATTTGGAGATTTTGCACAAGTCTACTCCAAATAGTTACCATAGGTCATGCTAGTGGACCTAGAGGATTATTTTACACCTACCTCTATCGAGGTGTAGCCGAGATACGAATAGGAGCCATTGGAGGCTCTGGTTGGTTGTATCATTGACTTCTTATTGCCACATTGACTATTTCAACCATTCCAATGAATCCTTGAGTGGGAGGTTCAACTTGGACTTGGTTTACTTGAGCACCCTGATCTCTAGGGGCCTCATGATTAGGCAATGGGTTTCTGAATATGCCCATGTCTCTATTATTGAGTGCTAATGGATTATCAACTTTTAGCTCACCCTTCTCGATCATGTTTTGTACAACATTCTTGAAACTGATGCATGCTTCGATATCATGCCCTTATTGTCTATGATATGGGCAATAATGATCTTCCCTATATCCCTTAGGCTTGGGATGGTTAGGGTCAAGAAGTTGTACCTTAGGTAATCTGAGTCTTTGTGCCTCACTTAACTGGTTGAATATCGATTGCATCGATTCAGATAAAGGTGTGAAATAGCGAGGTGATCGACATTCCTTATTTTGACCTTGATTATTATTTGGGTTGTAATTGGTTGATGGGGGTTGAGCTTGATAGTTCTATGATTGTTGGCTATTCCCTCCCTTTGGCACGTTTAACACAACCTGATTGACTTGAGCAGGCTTGGCCTACTTTTGTTGATTCTTGTTATTATGGTTGTTATTGTTCCAGTCCTTTTTGTTTTGGAGCTTAAGGTCTCCTTCTTCAACCTTGATGTCTTCTATTAGCTTGGCTTGAGCCAAGGCTTCCTCGAATGTTTCATACTATTGTAGTTGCAAGAGCAATGAGATGTGCTTTGCACAACTCTTAGTAAACATCTAGGTGAGCTCAGTAGTGGGAACATAAAATGGTAGTTTTACCATCACCTTTCTCCATATGTTCCCATAGTCCATGACTATCTCATCATCATATTGCTTTAGGTTTTCCAGATCGGACAAGTTTACTTTCTTCTTGATGCCAAAAGAAAAGCATTCAAGAAATGCATTCACCAGTTGCTCAAAATTGATGATGTTGTGCTTAGGTAGTTGGTTGAACCATTCAGTTGTTGCACTCGATAATGTCATGATGAAAGTTCTTAGCATTAGGGCATCATTATGTTCAAGTTGGAAGCATGCATTCATAAAATTGGTGACATGTTCTTGCGCATCTTCCTCTCCTTTAAATTTGTCTAACCTAGGCATCTCAAAGTGCCTAGGATATGTAAGACTCGATACTAAAGGGCACAGAGGTTGATTGTGTATCTTACTCAAGGTTGGATTTTGCCCAACTGCATCCTATTTCTCAAGAGATTTGACTCTCTCAATGAGTATCTTATATGCCTTCAAAGAAATGATCTCCTATTCTTGAAGGTTTACTCATGGTGGTCAGGGAGGTAATCCTATGTCTTCCCAATTTGGGCATCTATATTCATCCCCCATGACTAAGGATGAAGGTTCAAGATATATCTACTCCTGATCCTCCATCTCTACCTATACTTTATCATGTTGTGTCTATTCTAGATCTAGGTATTGTTGATGCTTTAGAGTATGGTGAGTGCGCTCATCTCCTTATCTAGTGTATCTCTCATGCTGAGAAATAACATGTCTATCCATATGTAAGTTGGCTCGAGCCAACCTATTGGCTTGCTCTTCATGCTCTATTTGTTCCTCTCTCAAGCGCTGCTCATTTAGGTGCAAACACCTTTTTCTTCATGTTTCCTCTTGCTCGAGGATTTCTAAATGCTCTTGTTCTACATGTAGTATTTCCTCTAACCTATGTACATGGTCAGATTGATCTACCACTAAAGGTCCATGAATTTGTAACTTCATGCAAGGAGTCCTAATGGAGAGGCCTCTTGGAGAGGCTCCTACTATGCTTTTGCCCTTATCTATCAGGGTGACCTAGTCTATGTAGAGTGACCTATATTCTATACCCCCATGATCGGAGGTAGTGTGCATGCTACAGGGACACTTTGAAGCTTCCCTTAGCTCAATAGTGTACCTAGTTGTTTGATGGCTACATGAACTTCTCAAAATAGAATGTGTAGTAGCAATGCTTCTTTGAGTTGGTCTCAAGAGAACTTGATCCAACTCATCAAGTTGTCTAGATTCCCATGATTGATCTCATGGGGTTCCATTAACACCAATGAGATTATGATCTATGACTATCCTCCCATATTCAAGGAGGCTAGGAGGTGTTATAGGTCTATGACTAGATGCAACCCTTATGTCTTGCACCTCAGTGAGCTGATCTGACCTAAGTCTATCATGTGAATATTGGGGCCTTGAAGCCCCCTCATGTCTATGTGAAGATTGGGGCCTTGAAGCCCCCTCATGTCTATGTGAATATTGGGGCCTTGAAGCCCCCTCATGCCTACCATGAGAGGAACCTAGATATGGTTCTCTAGCTAGGATTTCTCGAGGAGTACCCCCATGGGTTGAGTTATCACCCCTAAGGCTCACTAAACTTTATTCAATGACATTGTGTGTGGGTGGCTCAACGTCATTGTGATTGTGATTGTGTGGAGCATCAGCTTCCACCTCGATGTTGGACCGAGGGTGGTTGCTCCATGTGAAGACCATGACAATTATGAATTATCTCTTATGTAGATTTTAGAACACACAAACAAAGTAAACAAGTGTTTATCTCTTTTAAATTTTCTTGGTGTTCCTAAACTGGTTTTGTGTGTTTAGATTTTTTGATAGCTACAATCTAACTCTCATCATGTTTTGCATTTTATTGATGATATACTCAATATTTTTAAGTGGATTTCACCTGTATGCTCATAGCTCGACAACCGATAATGAAATTCATGATCATGTTATCCCACCAAAGTGTGGTGATGAAGTCCACACCCGATCAAGGAGCATAGGTCCTACCAGTCCTCACCCAATACTCACTTGGTCAATGTCATACCCTCCAAAGAGAAGTACATGCAAATTTTCTAAGCTACATCAGATCTTGGAGCCAATAGGCCAATAAATAGGGTACATGGGATTTGAGCCAACGGGTGGAGATGAAAGCCACCATCATTGAACTCTACTAGTGGATGGTGATGAAGTCCACCTCACTAGCATTTAGATGAATCATGGTGTGTGAGTGTTATTTTTAAATTTTTGCATAAAGAAAAATATGCATCATGAAGCACTCATGCTCTTTCCTATATGCCTAAAAAGAAATGTTTCATTTTTAAAAAAATGCATATCTAAATGATTCCATGAATTTCAGAGAATGCATTACTACTTTATGAAACAATGGCCTCTAGTTGGGCCCCATGCAAGCAATCTCTACAAACAAAACCTAGACCACTGGAGACTAGGGCGGATCTGAAACTAGAGGTCCATTGTTCCTAGCAGTGACTAGAAGAAAACTAAGAAAACTAAGAAGCTTTATGCATTTTTCTTTTAATATTTTTCTATGTTTTCCTAATTAAAATGATATTTTCCCTACTATATTCTAGAAATAAATTATAGACAGAGAAAGGAAAAATAGTAGAGAGTTACCCCAACCTAAAATCCACATCTGATGAAGCATAGGCTGCCCTCTATTGCACTTTTTCTATGGTCGACTATCACCGTAGTGGCTACTATTGCCATTGTCTTCAAAAGTGGCCTCTGTCTGCTAGTCATTGTCAGTTAGAGTGGCTAGACCTGCACACAGAAAACACATAAAATATCAGAAAATCAGCTAAAAATAGAAAACCAGGTGGGGGTCCCATCATGATCACCATCTGTACGACCCCAGGAAGCAAACACCTAATCTACTTGCAACATAATATCAAGAGAAAGAACCATAAATGCATAAAGAACATGGAAGTAACAAAATCAAGAGATCTCTTTTATTAATTCATTTGAAACTTTGATTATAGATTGGTCCCTCTTAGGGATACCACATTTGATACAATGATTACAAATGGAAATAGCCCCGAAAAGGGGATGGTGCACTCCATAGGCCTCTCGAATTCGTACATGAATTTGTTCAAGGGCTTACTGATGCCTTCTTCTCACTTTCTTGGAGGGATCTGATATCATAGATGCTTTGAATTGGTCTAGGAACCTATAATCTACGTACAAGAAACAACAAAGAATAATCAGTAGCATATGTGGCCTCTCATGATGAGGCTCCTTTTTAAGATCTACAAGGAATGATGTAAAAGCATAGTAAAAGCATAATGATGCAAAGACAAGTAGAAGTGCATAAATAACTTAGAAACTACTATGCAAATGCAATGAAAGGATAGATCTATGCTAATATTAACTGATAAAGCAAAAACAATGAGAAATCTATGCTAAAAACTTGGGAAATAGTGTCTCAAACCCTAGGTTGTGCTTGTAGGCCATTGTCAAGGACAGTGGCCATGAAATGAAACCTTCTTCCTCATGAACCAAGGGTTGATGACACTCAATCCTTCATCTGAATTGATGTTCAAGGGTCACCTTCTTGTCTAGATATGGATTGGTGATGAAGCTCATGTGGAACTGAATGCTTGAATGGTGCATTGTCATTGCTCAATCGGACAACACTTCGAAAGCATGAGATTTCGGAAATAAAACACCGAGATGCAATAAAAATAGAACTAGTTTAATGCATGTAATAACACGGATGTAATCATATCAAAAGGTAAGAGCACCGCCTTTTTATATTAATTCCAACTCGGTTACAATAGTCTGATTTTTTTATTACAACAGATGAACAGTAATTTCTTTCCGCATGCCCACATGTAAAATGGGCGGGCTACAGTGTTGCCGCCGCTTTGCGGTGATGAGTCTTTGCTTGCTGCTGTATTTCCTATGGTCAGAGAAACAATAAAACGTTTAATAGCACCTGTTAAATGATTAAAACAGCAGATTCTAAGTTAACGAGAACATAATGAAATCTACTGTTAAAAAGCCGGTGAATACATGCTTGAAATCAGAATTCAAAACCATAATGTAAAAGAACTAAAAATACACTAAGATTTGTCGACGAATGGGTGGATCCATGGATCCAGATTCATGTTCTTCGTATCAAGGATGTAAAAGAAGATGAATCGAAAAGGATGCAGTCGGGCGTATTAGTTTGGCAGCACTTCGTTGCTTTTCTAATAATGCTTCTGTGTCCGTTACTTTGTATCGAGTTGGTTTTTATAGAGGATTCGGCCTCTGAGATATTAACGTCCAACCCTAAATCCGCAAGGGCCGCTCAGATTTGATCTTTATCCGGCCATTATGAGACATGGCTCGCACTGACATGGAAGTTATGAGGCGTGGCCTCAACTCGGATATTTTGCTAACACCGCTTGTCTCATTAAAGCTCACCGTTTTGCTGATCCACGGGGTCTCTTTAAAAAGGGGCACGTAAGGGTGCCACGTGGCAGTCATCCCTTGGTTGTGGCGGCCACGTCAAACTCCACCTTTACCTGTCGCAAGTCGGCCTTCGTTGCAGGGCGTATGGTGAGCGCTGTCGCGATATCGCGACCGATATGCGATATCGCGACGGTCGCGATATCGCGACCGTCGCGATATCGCGGCCGTCGCGATATCGCGACAGGCCATTTTTGCTCTTGCCTAGACGCTTGCTTTTGCTTACTTCTTGCCCAAGGCTTAAATTTTTGTGAAGTTTTGAGGGCTTCTTTGTGCTTAAAGCTTGAAGTTTTAAAGGTTTTGACAAAACGACCAACTCTGCTCTGCTCATTTTTTGACCTTCCGAACTGCTGTGCAAGTGGCCAAGACCACTGTTTGACCTCTAAAGGCTGCCCTGAAAGCTGTGTATGTGCATGCGATCAGTGTTTGTAGTCACTTAATCGAATGGTGCTATTTTGGTGTCTACAGATGCCCCTTTTTGGGATGCGCTGTGCATAGCGTAGCATCGAGCAAAAATATACGACCAAAGCACTAATGATTAGGGTTTCTTGGTAACCTAACCAACTTTTGATGCCCCAAGTATGGAAAGGGCATGCATTCTTGAATCCTTGCTTCTGACGAGCTAAGGAATTTGATTTCAAGTGTTAACCTATTTTGGTGAGGTGTGACTTGAGCTTGGACATTGATCAGTCATGATTAGGCAAAGGGCGTAACCTTTTATCCACAGGGGAACCTTGTGTTCATGCTTCGGGAATGCCAAGTATTTGATCAACTTAATGATTGCTTGTTTACTGCCCCAAGCAGGAGCGTGATTGTCTTTGTCAATGATTCTTTGAATGCATGTCATTGCCTTGATTGGGTGTGTGCTTGTTGATTGGTGACTAAGTGTGACTACCCCCTCAAGCGACGAATCGATGAGGGAATGACCTTCGTGAGAAAAGCGACGAGTCGCTTGACCCAAGATGACTTAGGTTAGGGTGCCTTTAGATGTTTTTCCATTTGAGCACGTGCAATTTCCCGACATTTGGACCTATTTTTGGTGGGTGTTAACCCTTTTGGTGATGCCATAATGGGGTGAAATCATCAAAAACCCATCTTCCCGTGGAGCGGTCCAGCTATGATAGCCTTCTTAGGGAAGTAGGAGAATGAGAATTTGAGCCCCGACATCGATTTTCTATGCCAAGAGGTTGAGTGCAAGAGCACTCGTGTCCGACAATGCTTATTGCTTCTTTTTGTGTTGCATTTTTGTGATGTTTTTGTTGTTTGGATTTTCTTTCTTTACGTAGATGTCATGATTTTATGCACAATGATTGATGTTGGTGGATGCATGCTACTTGATATGGATGGATGCATATGGTATGATAATTACCAATGTTGTATGTTGATTTATTTTGATGGATGCATGATGAATGCAAATGCATGTGATATGCAGAAATGAAATGGATGTATGGACTTGGTGATATTTGGTTATGGCACCATAGATCTGTTTAGAACTCCATTATTTTGCTATGTACAAATGTGGTGTTTCTTCTTTTTGTATTTTCTGATGGTATTGCAAGGATGAAAAGTAGTGTAATTGGTTTAAAAATGTAGCTAAGGTTTTCTGAGACTCGAGCAGCTTTTAACTCACTAGCCATGATTGTACTTTGTCTTACAAGACTTTTGAACAAGGTATGAATCAGACTTGTTTTTGACCCAGCTATTTCACATCCCCGTGTGTGCAATTGAGTTCATTTATGTGGTATTTGTCAGGATACCGCCAGTGCCGGATGGGCTTTCAACCGAACCTGTACTGAGGATCACCTAATTAGCTCCACTAACTCCTTTGTTGTATGTAGTTAGATTAATCTACGATGTTCTCCAGGATACCATAAGCTAGCTCATCCACATGCAAACATTGATCTATACACAAGTTAATGTGATAGATATATCGTCATGCGAGAAGTTTACCGCCAGTGACCGATAGGCTATCAACCAAACCGGTACTGAGGCTTGCCTCATGACCTGTCAGAATGCTGAGAGTTCCAGGGATTCAAGGTCAACTCCCTTCTTTTCTTCAATTGTATTGGGATACTTGCTCGTTATAGTGATAATAATCACTGTTTATTTTGATTTATTTTTCTTTTCTCTTGAGCAAGGGATTTGGATATGGAGTGACGATAATCACTATTCTTTGTGCTTTTTGAGATGTGCACTGTAGGGTGTCAAATTTTGAAGTTTTGACATTTTGCAAATTTTTGACGTTTTGCAACTTTGGGATTCTTAGGGAATTGGGTAGGGAGGATGCTTGTCCTTTTGCCAACTCTCAAGCATTCTTGGGGTCATTCGCACAGGGGGATGAGCAAGATAACCGTTTCGCTTATGGTAACCTCGGATTACCGTGCGGGTTTCATCCTTCGTTCACACAACTCGGGAATTTTTATGTGTTTTAATTTGTGTTGGGATGTTACGTAACAAGGTGTATTGCAAGTGTAACTCTACCTTCGTAAAATCTGTTTGACTTGATACATTTCATTGCTAAAGAGCAAAATGATGACCGAATCACGAAAAACTCTTGATACATTAAGAGACCACCGACTCTGGTGTGGTAAAGTGCATGGTGTTTTTGTTGTTTTTGTAAAATGGAACAGTGTGGAACAAGATGGACTAGTAGAACCATGATAGCCTATGGTGCCTTTGACCTATACGACCATGAATATGCAATGTATGGATGCAATGCTTAATGCAGCTACATATTTTTGTATTTTTGATGGATTGATTTTGGTGAATATGAAGATGAATTGCGAGAAGAACTCTCTATTTGATGAATTTGAATATGCCTAGAAATGAGATGCAAATTTTTGTTGTTTTTGGTGATTTTTGTTGTTTTTGAATTTTCATGATTTTTGACCAAGTGATTGTGGAAATCCTTGGAGCATTTTGGGATTGACCAAGCGATTGCAAGAATCCTTGGAGCCTTTGGGATTGACCAAGCGATTGCAAGAATCCTTGGAGCATTTGGTTGACCAAGCGATTGTGATAATCCTTGGAGCATTTTGGGGGATTGACCAAGCGATTGCAAGAATCCTTGGAGCATTTGGGTTTGACCAAGCGATTGCAAGAATCCTTGGAGCCTTTTGGGATTGACCAAGCGATTGTGATAATCCTTGGAGCTTTTGGGATTGACCAAGCGATTGCGATAATCCTTGGAGCATTTTGGGATTGACCAAGCGATTTCAAGAATCCTTGGAGCATTTTGGGTGACCAAGCGATTGCAAGAATCCTTGGAGCCTTTGGGATTGACCAAGCGATTGTGATAATCCTTGGAGCATTTTGGGTTGACCAAGCGATTGCAATAATCCTTGGAGCTTTTGGGGTGACCAAGCGATTGCGATAATCCTTGGAGCTTTTTGAGATTGACCAAGCGATTGTGATAATCCTTGGAGCATTTTGGTGTGACCAAAGGGTTGATGGACACCTTTGGAGCATTTGGTGTAATCCACTTGCTCTTCAGGGAATAGAGGTACCCCCAGCTTGACAATCTTTGTGCACCGGATCTGGCTCTGTAGGAATTGGCACGAATGGATCGGCCTTATGCACGGATAGGAGGACAGGGTCTGCCTTCGACACTGATGGTGCTATGATATCCCTGGGTGGAAGTTGTTCGCGACCTTCCCAAAGGAGTGGGATCGACATGTGATGCTGGTAGGCTGGGTCTATGCGCCACTCATGCCCTAGTATTATGTTTATCATTTGACATGCTTCATCGATATTTATAGGGTGTCGATGCTGCCGTATGTGATTGTTGTGGGCTATCTCTGTTTCATCCTCACCTTCGGACAATGTGTATAGCTCTTTAGAATCTGGGGATTCTGAGACATGAAGGACTGCATCATCAGGTAGTCCTACAACCAAGGGTTGATCCTCTTCGAAAAGAGCCTCATGTACGTTGGGCCTTGGGAGCTCTAAAATCTTGGTCTCTACCGACTCTGAGTGTTCTAGCACTTTGTATGTATCGGGAGATTTGAGCTCCTCCTCTTTGATTTGTTCTTGTTGAGGAACTTGGGGTTCATGGAGGGGTAGCTGAATAGCACCCCCCATGTCTTGGTGGGGCTGTTCATCCCGCTCTTCTTCTTGTTCTGATTCCTCAGAAGCTTCGAACAATGTGTATAGCTCATCAGGATCTGTAGATTCTGAGATATGGAGGACTGCATCATCGGTGAGTACAGCTTAGAGGTTGATCCTCTTCGAAAAGAGCCTCATGTAAGTTGGGCCTTGGGAGCTCCAAAATCTTGGTCTCCACCAACTCTAAGTGCTCTAGCTCTTTGCATAGATCGGGAGATTTGAGCTCCTCCGCTTTGATTGGTTCGTGTTGAGAAACTGGGGACCTATGGAGGGGTAGCTGAATAGCACCCCCATGTCTTGGTAGGGCAGTTCATCCAGCTCTTCTCTTTGCTTCGATTCCTCGGAGGCTTCTTGGTGACTTTCTAAGGGTGGCCCATAAACCCGAGTGGGTTCCCGAGGAAGGCACTCGTCATTGTTTATAGGAGTAGCCTCCTGCTCATGTCTAGGAGGCATTGGGGGTGATGCTTGATAAGGTCGCAGAGACTCGTCTCGCACCGGGGGGTTGTGCTCCTCATACTCGTTGTGCTCTTTGGATGCAAGGGGTTGGCGCCTTCTCAGGTAGTTTATAGCGCAACTTATCCGCTTTGCGCTGCATGTATAAGTTTTCTAACTCCTGGCGACCTTGTTCAACCTGCGTTATTTGAGCTTGGCGGATGACTTTTCTGGCGACTGCCGGGTCGATGTGGTCTACCCTATTTTGCTCAAGAGGTTCGGATTTGTGCCTCTCATAATGTTTTGTTTTATGTGTGTGAGGGGTTGGAGTCCTCTCCTGCACAGTGTGTTGGAACAACTCCTCCTCCTGGTGTTGAAGGTGTTCTTTATTTAGAAGATACCATTGCTCTAACCGTTGTTGTTCTTGCTCAAGTTGCGTGAGTTGCATCCGGTGTGTGAAATGTTTGATAGATTCTAAGATAGTTGGTCTCACCACTTCATGTCTCGAAGGCCTAGACGTCTCTCCTAGATGTCTATCTCGGTCATAGTGATCCAAGATTTCTACAGGCCGCCTCCCTCTGTTAGAGGTATTGGCATTTATCTGAGGTTCTGGCCTCAGAGTGTGACCATGATATTTAGCAGGTGCAGAGGCGTATTGCGCCCGCGATGTGTATTGTTTATGAGGAAGGTAGGAATCTTCCTCATGCTCTCTTTCATAAGTGAGCACGATTTGGCGGACGGAGTTGGCTTGGCCTCGCTCGAGGAGCCTTGTGCTCTGAATTTGTCCTTGCAGTCCTGACAACTGGAGGGGTTGAAAGAGGGATAGTGTAACCATGTGGTTCCTCTCGTCGAACCCTAGGTTGACTCAGCGCTTCATCGCACGGTGACCGCTCATAACGAGCATCTAAGGGAGCTCTCCCATGATTGTACCCTTCATGGAAGGGTGTGTGTCGAGTGTTATGCTGAATAGGAGTGCTCCTCGAAGGGGTACCTTGGAGGGGACTACCTTGTGTGTCAGGCCGCCAAGGTGGTATGACCAAATCCTTGGGGTTAAAGCGAAGGCGACTGGCGCCCTCCCTTTGTGCACCTTTCGTAGCTTTCGCCCTTGATTGGGCTTGGCTACGGGTGTGCATCATCGTGGTGCTGCTCTACTGTCTAAGCAGATTTTATCTTGTTTTATGATGATTTGTCTTTTTGTGTACACTAAGCAAAAATGAACACACGCATACACAAAACCGTGATTATCTCTTTTAAGGATTAAATAGTGTGTCCTAAACTGGTTTAGTGCATTTTGATGTTTTGTTTTGTTTTTGCAATTTTGGAAGAACGTTTAAATGCATAATGTTGGCTCATATGACTCCCATAAATGGTCGCCCCTTCAATATACCATTGTCGGACCGATATACCAACCTCTCTATATACCCGCCCTTACGTGAGGGAGACTATAGGTACGTGAGAGCAGATGGTACGTGGAACATAGGCGGTACGGAAGGGGAATCGCTCTGTTTATGACACCTACCATAGAAGACTTATCCTCGCGTGCATGGGAATCACCCCAACAACACTTGGTCGGCTTTCGTCGGGATTTACGTCTAGCAACAATCGCGATCGAGGTAATGGATGCAATATCTCAAGCCAAAGTGATAATGGAATCCACCTTTGGTCTTGCTCAAGGGTTGGGGTTTTACGACCAACGCCTTGGTTTAAAGTACCACGTGGTGTGTGGGATTCATTTTACTTTGCAAATTTGAAACAAGCAACCGAAAAAGAAATCTTTCCCTATGCCAGACATATACTACAAACTGGAAAACAGCAAGTAGAAAATTAAAAGTTTACGACTAAAGCAAGAAAAATTAAAAAATCCTCTACCCTTCTTTAAATAAAGCAAGAAAATTTAAAAAAAAAATCCTCTTATCTTTCTTTAAATAAAGCAAGAAAAATTAAAATTCTTCTTATCTTTCTTTAAATAAAGCAAGAAAAATTAAAATCCTTCTACCCTTATTTAAATAAAGCAAGAAAAATTAAAATTCTTCTACCCTTATTTAAATAAAGTATAAAACAATTTTTAAGCCGTCCAAACTAAAAAAAAACAGAAGACCGAAAAACAAAAATTTTGACAGAAGCTATAAAAACCCCTACCTCTTTCTCGCCTAACTGGATGTCTCTGATTTTCTCTAAAAAATGCGCAGATTCGTAATCGTCCCTGGGTGAGACGAATAGCGTACCTGTAAAAAGCAATTTTTAGATCAGTAACTTAATCCAAAAATAAAAACTGTGGACCTGGGTCCCACCGTGATCGCCACTGAAAGCATGAGATTTCGGAAATAAAACACCGAGATGCAATAAAAATAGAACTAGTTTAATGCATGTAATAACACGGATGTAATCATATCAAAAGGTAAGAGCACCGCCTTTTTATATTAATTCCAACTCGGTTACAATAGTCTGATTTTTTTATTACAACAGATGAACAATAATTTCTTTCCGCATGCCCACATGTAAAACGGGCGGGCTACAGTGTTGTCGCCGCTTGCGGTGATGAGTCTTTGCTTGCTCCTGTATTTCCTACGGTCAGAGAAACAATAAAACGTTTAATAGCACCTGTTAAATGATTAAAACAGCAGATTCTAAGTTAACGAGAACATAATGAAATCTACTGTTAAAAAGCCGGTGAATACATGCTTGAAATCAGAATTCAAAACCATAATGTAAAAGAACTAAAAATACACTAAGATTTGTCGACGAATGGGTGGATCCATGGATCCAGATTCATGTTCTTCGTATCAAGGATGTAAAAGAAGATGAATCGAAAAGGATGCAGTCGGGCGTATTAGTTTGGCAGCACTTCGTTGCTTTTCTAATAATGCTTCTATCCTCCGTTACTTCGTATCGAGTTGGTTTTTATAGAGGATTCGGCCTCTGAGATATTAATGTCCAACCCTAAATCCGCAAGGGCCGCTCAGATTTGATCTTTATCCGGCCATTATGAGACATGGCTCGCACTGACATGGAAGTTATGAGGCGTGGCCTCAACTCGGATATTTTGCTAACACCGCTTGTCTCATTAATGTAGTCGGTAAAATCTGCCGTTTTACAGACCCACGGGGTCTCTTTAAAAGGGGGCACGTAGGGGTGCCACGTGGCGGTTATCCCTTGGTTGTGGCGGCCACGTCAAACTCCACCTTTACCTATCGTAAGTATGCCTTCGTTGCAGGGCGTATGGTGAGCGCTGTCACGATATCGCGACGGTCGCGATATCGCGACCGCGCGATATCGTGACGGTCACGATATCGCAACCACGCGATATCACGACCGCCGCGATATCGCGACACGATATCATGACCACCGTGATATCGCGATCGCACGATATCGCGACGGTCGCGATATCGCGCCGTCGCGATATCGCGACAGGCAATTTTTGCTCTTGCCTAGATGCTTGCTTTTGCTTACTTCTTGCCCAAGGCTTAAAGTTTGGTGAAGTTTTTGAGGGCTTGCTTAAGTTTTGCTCTTGATGACTTAAAGTTTGGAGTTTGTTAACGGTTTTGACAAAACGACCAAATCTGCTCTGCTCATTTTTCGACCTTCCAAACTGCTGTGCAAGTGACCAAGACCACTGTTTGACCTCTAAAGGCTGCCCTAAAAGCTGTGTATGTGCATGCGATCAGTGTTTGTAGTCACTTAATCGAATGGTGTTGTTTTGGTGTCTACAACTTCATTACTCCTTAAGGGGATAAGCAATTGCTCTCTAATTCGCTAGGGCTCCACTACATAAAAACTTTGATCTTCCAGGGGGCTTTCTTGTTCTTGGGAGGATGCATATGTAGACCTCCTAGATCTAGATCTAGATCTTGGCTTCCTGGAGAAACCAATATCCATATTTGTATGTAACTGACCATTATAGGGGAAGGCTCAGTCATAGATTTGCATGGAAGGGGCAGTCAAGAGGAGCTCTAGGATATCCATGTCAAAAACTACTCGTAAACAATTCAAGTTCAATCACTGTCCATGATTTGGGCCCTCATTCATGGCCAGTCTATGTTTTAGTGCTATCCATTATCCAAAGTAGTAGCTAGAAGTGACCACTCTGATATTTAGTGGCCTATGTTGGTGGCCACTCTGGTCGATAGCGTCTGAGATTTAATGGGCCAAAACTACCCCTTTTAAGTGGTTAGGACCACTGCTAGCTCTTGTAAAGGCCCAAGATCAGTCATATGGTCTTTTGGATGTGCCCATATGAGTAGTCTCCTAAACATGATGCATTTTAGGTGTCTACAAAAATATGGATGTTGTTTTTAGTATTGAGGATGGCAGAAAGAGATGCTTCATCACCAAAAAGGGAAAGCATGTAGAAATAGGTTTATACAAGCATGTATTGTTTATCTTAGATGTTATTTCTATGCCTCATGTTTCCATGGTGGCAAACACAAAGAAAGCCACTTCTCTTTGGCACAAGAGATATGGGGATTTGAGAAAATATGAGATGGTGAAACGCCTTCCCAACCTTTCATCCACATTACCATTTTGTTTAGATTGCTTAGCAGGGAAGCAACATCGGGTTTCATTTGACGTCGGCTCTTCACAAGCTAAGACACCTTTGGATTTGGTACACACCAATTTGTGCAGTCCTATGCCAAACAATTATGGTGGAAAGAGGTATTTTCAATTGTTTGTTGATGATTACTCATGAAATATGTGGGTTTTCTTTTTACAATTGAAATCTAAGGTACTTTTATACTTTCAATAGTTCAAGAAGAGTGTTGAAAAAGAGTCTGAATGTTCCATCAAGACCCTCTACTCATATTGAGGGGAGAATATACCTCCAAAGAATTTTCATCATTTTTGAATGCACATGGGATTAAGAGACAACTGACAATAGCCTATACTCCATAGTAAAATGGAGTTGCTGAGAGAAGGAATTGTTGCATAATTGAAATGATTCGATGTATGCTTAATGGGGGCACATCTTGAGTAGTAGTATTGGGTAAAAGTAGTGAATACAACAACATACCTCCTGAATAGAGCACCCACAAGAGCTCTACAAGCCATTACTCCCCAAGAATCGTGGAGTGGTAGGAAACCCTCCATTTCTCATCTAAGGGTTTTTGGGTGTAAGGCTTTCATGCACATTCCAAAATAAAAGAGAAAGAAGTTAGATGAGAAAATCTTATAGTGTATTTTTCTTGGTTACGATGAGCATTCAATGGGATATCGGTTGATAGATCCTATGACCAATAAAATACACACCAGTAGATATATGGTATTTGATGAAGCTTTCACATTAGATAACACATCTAAAGTTGTAAACCTATATGAAGAGGAGCCTAAGAAAGAGACTCCACCCCCACAGAACAAGATTCCAAAATGGTATACTAGTACATTGAGAGATTCAAAGTTGACTTCACTTCCAGATCTAACTCTAGATCAACCTTGTACTCGTAGTATGACTCAACATATGAGAGCAAAGGCATCAACTTTAGAAGTTGATGAGCTTTACCAATAGTTTGATGAACTTTCTGTAGATGCATAGGAATACAAAGAAGCATATATGGATGATGAAAGGGTTTATATATCTACATTGGATGAGAATGAACCCACAACAATTCAATATACCCTTAGTGAGCCTTAGTGGAAGGTTGCTATGGATGCTAAATATACATCTCTCATGAAAAATAACACATGGAAGCTAGTTAATCTGCCTTCAGGAAAGAATCCCATTGGCTGCAAATGGGTATTCAAAATAAAATATAAGGTATATGAAACTATTGATAATAATAAGGCCCATCTTGTTGCAAAGGGCTATGGTCAAAAAGAAGGCATAGATTATGAAGAGACTTTTGCACCCATGGCAAAAATGACTACCATTCCTGTACTTTGTGTTATGGCATCTCAGTTCGGGTGGAAGTTACATCAGATGGATGTCAAAAGTACCTTCTTGAATAGTGACCTGCAAGAAGAAGTGTGCATGACCCAACCAAAAGGATTTGTGGTTGAATGCCAAGAACCAAAAGTTTGCAAGTTGGTCAAATCCTTGTATGGGTTAAAACAAGCTCCACGAGCTTGGTACATCAAAATAGATAATCACCTATTACAACATGGATTCAAAAGAAGTCCTTCAGATGCTAATATCTATATCAAGAACAATGGTTCTAACATAGTGATTTTGGTACTCTATGTGGATGATCTAATCATCATTGGAAGTTCAAATAACATGACTGATGAAGTGAAAAATGATTTGAAACAATCTTTTGAAATGATATATCTAGGACTTCTTCACTATTGTATTGGTCTAGAAGTGACTCAGCAAAATAATCATATCACAGTAACACAAAAGAAGTATTCCAAGACATTGGTTGAAAAATATTGCATGACTGATTGCAAGCCTAAAGTGACTCCAATGGAGCTAAGGTTTAATTTATCATGATATGATAAATCTCCATAGGTAGATGGTACTCTCTATCACCAACTAATTGGGAGTCTCATATATGTGACAAATACCAGGCCAAATCTTAGTTTTGTTGTGGGTTATATTTCAACGTTCATGTACGAACCTAAGGTGAGTCATTAGAAAGCAACAAAAAGAGTTCTTCATTATGTCTATGGTATTAAAGAATATGGCATGGAGTACAATAAGAATGATAATTTTTTCTTATAGCGATACACAGACTCAGACTATGTCAGATCCATTGATGATCGAAAATCAACTTTTGGATACATTTTCCATATTGGATCTAGACCTATCTCTTGGCATAGTAAGAAGTAGCAGGTGGTTGCTTTATCTTCTATAGAGGTAGAATATTGCACAGCACGTGGATCAGTCTGCAAGATGATATGGTTAAGTTAAGTTCTTACAAACATGGGTCTTCCTAAGAATCTTCCACTTCATTTGTTTTACGATAATCAAAGTGTTTTGAACCTTGTCAAGAATCCAATTTTCATGAGCGTACCAAACATATTGATACTCAATGTCATTTCATTCAAGATGAAGTTCCAAAGCACCACATACAACTCCAATACATTCCCACTGATGAAAAGGTTGTAAACATTTTCACTAAGGCACTTACACGTGTCAAATTTGATTTGTTTCGCACCAGTCTTTGTATTTTAAAATAATGTAATAGGGGGGGATGTTAGCATAGGTAAAAATATTACTACATTGAAATTATTATTACATTATTTGTTTGATTGAACACATTTCATTATGAGTGCTTCATTTGGTTGGGAAGTTGGTTATAAGGTGGTTGAGCACCTACCTAAACTACTTTGTAATCTATTTAATCATCCTCAATTCAATGCAATGGCTAATGCTTCTGAATCGCAATAATAGTGTAAAGTAAAGTCATCCAAAAGGGCATACTATTTGCATGATTGAAAATCTTGGAATTATCATTGTAAAGTTAACCAAGCAAAGGAGTTAGAGGAGAGAGTTGCCTAGTACAATAAGGCAACATTAAATCACTATTTACCATCAAGGGATAGAGAAGAAGCCGCCATACTAAAGGAAGGAATATAGATTCAAAAAGGAGACCAAGATAGCTTCAAAAAGGAGACCAAAAAGTCTCAAAAATTCTAGTGCAAATTAAGGTATTTTATCTTAATTATTGCATATTTATTTACATTACATAATTGCACCATACTTGTCTTGTCCAACGTAGCAAAAGGAGGACAAAAGTTAGAGGGTCTTAAGGCATTAAAATAACAAGTAAATTATAGTCATCAAGTGGTCGTATCATCAAGGTTGAAGAGCAAACTTTGAAGCAAAGGGAAGAGAGCCAACTAAAGGGCTCAAAAGCATAGTATTCAAGGTGTCTAAAGACACCAAATTCAGCACCATCGGTCTCATGAAAGCAGCGCTCATAATGCAAGAAGAACCTACAACTAAAAAGAGATCAAGTAAGGGCAGCATAACGATATTAGCAAGGACAGTATAACGCAATAGTAGTGCAAGTTGCAAGGAGAACAGTGTAAAGAAATAACATAAGTAGAAAAAATCAAGGTGCAAGTAGCAAGGTGCATTACCCAAGTGGATAAGGATAAAATCTTGGATGAACAACCACCAAGAAGACAATGTTGAAGCACCTTAGAGCCACCTTCATTGGAGTAGAGCCACCTTTGTTGAAGAGGAGCCACCATTTGTTGGAGAGGAGCCACCATACATTGGAGAAAGCTTGTTGAGTGAAACAACTAGCAAAATTTGGCAAGAACTAGTGATAAGGAACGTTGAAGAGGTTGGTTGCATGCAAGGGAAGGAGCCTCCACTTGCCACACCAACCAAAGGAATCTTGTGCCACTTGGCACAAAGGAAGAAGAGCACCCCATTTACATAACGCTTGCACAAAGGTAAGGAGTGCCTAGGTTTGGAGTAACACTCCATTCAAAGCCAAGAAGGGATATTAATCATTAATTCAATGCTCAAAGGCCTGCACCACCTAAAATAATGCTTGCAAAAGGTTGTAACCTCCAAACGCCACCTAGCAAGTGATCCTACATTCTAGTGCAACGTAAAGCACCATGTGTCATGCATTTCAAGGAAGAATGGTGTATTAATAGCCTAGTCTAAAGAAGAGTGCACCCATATAGCTTACACGATGGTCAAAGTGCATTGAAGGAGGAGAAGATTGTCATAAGGTACCCATTGAACGTAAGAGCATTCAATGCTCATTGTCATATGTTGAAGACAAGCAAATACAACACCTAAAGCTTGGATAGAGGAGTCAAAATAGGAGCCAATCATCTAGTAGCCTACAACATTACAAGGAAGGTATATTTTTACATGAATTTAATATTTACCTTCTATTAAATGCAAGGAGATATAAGGTGCATTATATAAGGTTGAGTTTATTTATTATTGCATTGGAGATATAAGAAAATAACAACCTTAGTGAATTAGAAAGCAAATCAAAACAAGGAGTTTATATCCTTAAGTGATATTTCAAAAGTGCATTAGTTGAAATACAAATATCATAATATTTACAAATAATTAAAATAGGAGATATAAGGTTTTCTACCTTGGAAAAATTAAAACATTATTCTTTTGCAAATATTATCATTTTCTAAAATTCCAAATTAGGGAGATATAAGGAGTGCTACATCAAACTTTAGATTATTGGAATTTAGAAAATTAAACCATTGAAAATTAAGGATAAAGGAAGCAAAATCATTGATTGCTTTAAAGTTGGAATTAATTGCTTATACTTGTCTCATATACAAATTAAAGGGACAAAAGGAATCCAACCATAGAGTTTTTGAAAATAGAGAACTTCATCAAATTGAAAAGTGCATATTTCAATAGGGAGAAATAAGGTGAAATAGGAGTTGATCATTATATTACCATTGTCTTCAAAACATTAGGGAATCAACTCAAAAGGAAATCTAATAGATGCTAAGCACTTTATCAAGACCATAGCATACTCTAAACACTTGGGAGATATAAGGGATTCTACAAAACCTAAGATTTGATAAGGTTTTATCAAGCTTGATCACATACTCTAAACTAGGGAGTCATAAGGTAGTCAACCTCAAAGGTTTAGAAATTTAAAATCCTATCAAAATTGTTCCTTCTTAACAAGAAAGACAACTTCAAAAGAACCATGGAAAAGCTTATTAAGTATACAGGTTTCAAGGAATCAAAATGGTTTAGAGACATGCTTGATTCTAGAAATGAAAATAAGGAAAATGCAATTAGAAGAGAAGAACCAATATGGTTTAGAAATATTTTTGAGAATTCACAAACTAATAGTTTGGCAAAAGTAAATTCTTTAGAAATATCTTCCAATGAAATAATGAAAGGAATCGATGACAACTATACTAATGAAGATATTGAAAACCATATTCAAAAGGAAGAAAATATTGATCAGAAAGATATTCTACAAATTTATGAAAGAAGTAAATATGGGATAGCTTCAATTGTACATAGATGGTTTAACTATTTCATCAAGGAAATAGATGGACTTGACTTTCCTAGAACAAGTAACAAAGAAGTTAGGATATCTTCACTATGCACTTATTGCAACAAATTTGGTCATGAGAAAGCAAACTGCTAGAGTTTCCATCCATGTAAATATTGTGGAGGAAAATCTCATTCATCTTTCTTTTGTTACTATAAATACAAGTACTATAAAATATTTGAAGAAATATTGATATTCAGATTAGATTGTTTCTTTCAAGTTCTTATTTCAAAAGCATCCACTAACAATGAATTCAAGGTTGAAACTTTTGAAGAACAAGGAGACAGGTCATTCAAAAATCCAAAGGAGAGAAAATGGAGCAACTCTGATCCACTTATGACTTGCAAGATTATGAGATCTCTAGTTCATCAAAGATACTTGGAAGACTTCAAGAACAAATATTCTACCAAACACTTTGAAATACAAAAAAGCAGTGAAATGAAGAAGACAAGGAAAGACAACATGAATATTGAAGTAGAAGAAGAAGGACCAGTTCAAACTAAAGAGTACTTGAAAGATGAAGACCCATATTGAAGACTAAAGTCTTCAATACCCAAATAATGTAATACAGGGGGTGTTGGAGTATATTACATTATTTGGTACATGCTAATGTACCACCTTGGGTACATAACTAGAGTAGGAGTTTACCTTAGAGTAAGGTTTGAGTAGTTACTTCATGCAATGTAATAAATGCACAAGTGTTAGAATGTGCAATGATGTAAATGTGCATGTAGTCCACATGTACATGAGTCATAGGTTAGGTAGATGAAGAGTCATGGGTAGATGAAAGGCCAAGGGACTTATCTCCCTATATATGCCTTTGAGAGAGTTGAGAGAGTTGAATGAAGTAGCATTAGTAGCTAGTTAGTATAGTGAGTACAATGTAGATCCTTCATGTATTTTTGGAGTGTTCATGTCCTCCATTATATTACATTGTACTATTTTCGTGAGCTTTCATTAATGGTATATTTTTGAGTTATTGTAAAAGTTTCTTATATATTTTTCTTGCATATTATAGTGCCATTATCATATAGTTATCATTGCTTGCTCATTTTACATCTTGTGGTTGCATTTCCTTTAATATATATCATCAAAATATAACAGTCCCTTCATGAAGGGTTGAATGCTTATAGTGTGAAGCTAAGATGAGGATATCTAAGGAATATTAATTTTTTTTGTTTACATAGGGGAGTTGGTTACAACTACTATTTTTAGTAACTGGAAAGGGCAAGGTTCAAACCATAGGGACTTCTCCCAACAGCCTATTCATCTCGTTGTTGTTGACCCAGTGTGACATGGAGACCATTGATCACTTGGGGTTTGTACCCTTATCATCGGTCTGGCACGCACTCAGAGGATTTAGCATGGACTACTACCTTTGCTAAAGTTGGCAGCGTGCCCCCGAGGTTTGAACCTAGGTCTCTTCTTGGCAAGTACTTGGCTAGTCAAGTCTTTACCAATCCACCTAGCCCTTGGGGGCCTAAGGAATATTACTTAGTTGGGTAGTAAAGTTCTATATGATGCCTTCTCTTCTCCAAGCATTAGGTCATGTCTTGAAGAATAATTGTTATGAAAACAACTATACTATGTTTACCAAAAATGAACAAATGTATCTATGAGATGAAAGAATGAATAACTTTGTATTATTTGTGAATCAAATCTTGTAATAACAACTAATGACTATAGTTTAAAATATGTAATATGATTCATTGATGTAATCACATTGTGTAGATTTGTATATACATCAATTGATTTTTTAGAATGAGAAATTGTTACTAGTTCACTTGGTGAGGTTGAAATTGCTTTGGTTCATGTGAAGAGTTGTATGGTTTGTAAATTGACAATACTTGTAACATAATAAAATTGCTTAGTAGATAGTAAAAAATAATATGATTGTGCTTTACTTCTTGTTAAAATATTATCTTCACTTGGTATAAAATTCTTGAAACAAATGTTACAATACTATGAAATGGATTGTGACTATTCTAAAATATAGTCTTGACTATTTGACTAAAAGCTAAACTTGGTACTGTTCATAAATAGACTTTTGACATTAACTTGTATAGTTTCACATCATAAAAAAATGTTGCAATATATACTTTGAGATATTTAGGATGATCTCTTTGATCATAATTGGATCAGAGACCAAAACAAAACTAGGATTTTGGGATGAAGTATTAACTTAAAAGTCAAATGTTTCTTGTCCATATTTTAAATGTAGAAGCCATAGTTTTGATGTAAAATTGAGTTGATATTTACCATCAAGAAGGTTAAATACCTATATGTTATACATGCTTCAAGATAACTTAAATTAATCTTTAAGGGTCAGGTATGGTCATAGAGAACGAAGAAGACCTCATTAGATCTAGATATGAGAGTGGATCTCTAGGATTGAAGGAGGTTGTGATTCCTAAATTCTTATTAAACATGATAATTTAAGGTCTTATCGATATATTTCGACATCAAATATTAATATATGAAATTAATTGAAGTGATAGAGTTTATAATTTGAAACTTAAAAAATAGTTTTTTTGGTCTAAAATTGGAATAGGGTTTCATTAAATTGGAAGGGTTTTTTGTTACAAATTGTTACTTCAAAAATGTATAGGTTCTCTTAATGTAATGGTATTATTCATGAAATTAACCCTACCTAAAGGATCACCAACATAGAACTTCATATTAGATAGTTTGCAATTGATCAAGAAACATGTTAGATTGTCATCGATGGGGGGATTCTACAAATTTATGGTTAGGTTGAAGCCTTATCCTCTTATTTCTATTTTAAAATGGCAATTGTTGGCTTGGAAATTTCTACCTTGTAAAGGTCTTGTTGAGTGGTAATTTTACCCAATTGCAAAACCACACTCACACTTAGTATTTTAATCACAAAACCCTCTCTTTACAAAGAAGTTAAAAACAAAACAACTTCTCCAATGTTCTGCTACATAAGCATTGCACATGTGTATTTGTAATATTGTGAAGATGTGTCAAATAAGTGCTAGGAATACCTTAGTGATTTGCAAGTAACTGTTAACAAGGGGTCTATGTTGGTTTATTTTATTATGCTATACTAGTGATTGTTCATGAAACTTAAAAGAAAAGGAAAATGTGATTGGCCCTCATATGACCACGATGTAAAGCCTTAGTTCCTTTTATCTTGAAGAATTTTAGATAGATTTTATCTTTTTTTATTAAATGGTTGTAGATAAGCTTTAGCTTCATTAAACCTTGCTTTGAACATGAAAATAAAGATTAAAATCTATCTATGAATGTGAATCTGAAATGATGAATAGATTCATTTATTATTGCTTTGATGAAGAAAATAAAAGGAAATAAATATGCATCACTAACTATAAAAAATAATGGCCTTAAATTGTCATTATAAATTATCCCTCTTTAATGAAATCATAGTTTTCATAAAGAAGAAATAATTTATTGCTTTGAAAACAATAGACCTTTGATATAATATATAAATTACCTCTCTTTAATGAAATCAAAATTTTCATAAAGAGAAGCAAGTTTATTGCTCTAAAAACAATGGTCTATGGAATGCCATATAAATTACCCCCCTTTTATGAAATTATGATTTTCATAAAGGAAAGTTAATTTATTGCTTGCAAATAAAAATGCAAAGCTTAAAAATTGATTTACCTTCAAAATATGAAATAATGTAAAATTCTGAAATTATAAAATGCCTGTAAAAATAGCAACTTTAAATAATTTTTATAATTTCGAAATGGATTCATAATGGGATCAAAAAAAAATTGGATAAAATATTGAAGCTCATTCTTCACACTCGTACATTTATTTTTGGAATTTTTTTTTTTTTTTTTTTAATCGCCAAAGTTTTTAAAAAAATCTACAAAACGAAGAGTTAGAAAAATAAATATAAAATCTTAAAAAATAAACAGAAAACTAAAAACGTAAACATTCAAATATTCTCAATCTAATGCCACCCTACACAGCAAAACTAGAGATAGAAATTTTAAATGGGTAACCTGACCTAATCAAATTTACAAAAATACAATTTGAGTTAGACCAAGTGCTAGCCTCTAAGGAAAATAAATGAAATCTACACCCATAGATCTTCACATAGTGCAACATTTTTACAATATTAAACACCAAATAGAAATCCAGGAAAGCGTAGAGAAATATTGACAGTAAAACAAAACTACCCACTGAAATTTTCTCCTCCAATATTGCTCACAAAGTGCAAGTTTCTAGATTCTTTGCATTAAAAATAATATTCAGTTTTACAAAAAGTATTTCCAGCTTTTTCCAAAAAAATCTCTAACATCTGGCCTCCAAAAAGGTCCAGCCCCTTTTTCGGTTTCAATTTGCATATTAAAAAATCTTCAACCGACTTTTTATTTCCCTTCCAACTCTTGGTTTTCACAACTCCTCTTTTGTCCTATTTCACCCACTTCGTATGGCATCCTTAACCTTCCATTTTATTCTTTCTTCATTTTGTCTTCAAACGGTTTACTCATGCAATCTTCAGTGTTTCATTTTTCTTATTTTACCTCCTTTGGCTTCCTCATGTAACTATCGTTATTTAATGAATGTTATAATATGATAAATGCTCGACTTCTTATTGTAATGAGTGTATGGCTTGCGGTCACTTTACCCACTGGCAAAAAGTATCCAGGCCACCTCATTTATTTATAGACATTGCATCAAAAGATAACCAAACTAGCCCATACTCTGTTTTGACATGCTTTGAAACGTTCCCCTTGTTGCATTATTATCTCTGCTCGCTTATATCACTTTGATAATATTTTGGGCTAATTATATACTTAAGTAATTCATCTGTGTAAATGGTTGTGCCACGCTACTAAATTGTCATATAATTTTATTTTAACTGTGTCGACTGTTGTTTCTCGGTCCTCTGTGTTGGGCTATAATGGTCCATATTATCTGTATTGGCCACATACGTCGAATTCCTACCATCTGGCTATCACTCATCATGTCATCCAGTGTTGCATCACTCTCTGTCTGCTACAACCCACTTTATCATTATTATGGTTTATGGTGGCCATCATCGAGTATTGATCCATTTGAAATTGCCTTTCTCCTTTGAAATAACCTGTAGCTGATTGTCACTATAAATTGTTTAGATTTTGGTGTATGTTGAATTGATCCTAAATGAGAAATATTGCACCATACCAAAGAATTCTCTAAAATATAGGTGTGTTTAGATAACTCCAAATTATAGGGATAATAAAGCTTTACTTTCCCTCCATAGAACTAATAGGGAATCTTCACCATAGGTGTTAGGAGTGCTCTGTCATGTTCTATCGTACACACATCTTGGTCATGATACCCCTACATAAATGCCTCTGTAATATGAGCAATCACTAAGGTGCATTATTGCTAAGAATCATCACTCTCCTTTGTGATCACTGCATCAAAGAGAGGGGCTACATCCATATCCTTCATAATTTTACAATAACATCACTACCATTCATTTCACCTATCTATGTTATCTCGAACCACGTAGCATTTGCACTACCCAATCAAAGTCGGGTCTTCATTCACACTGCATTGTCTGCATCACCCAGGTACCCAACATATGGTAGCTACCTCAAAATATAGGAAACACCCCATAGGGATGCCATGAGAATGCTTTCACTGCCCAGTAAGATCCATCATTGCTCGATCTAGGTTTCCCACCAGTCGTCATGTTGCTTGTGTGGCCTACAATTTCTCTAATACATGCGATGCTACTTACATGGGATCCCAATTGGTCCTTGTTCATAGTAGGTCTAGGTCATTCTGCTTCATGCCAACCTTATCCATCATATAGCATCTTGGACTATTTTTTTTTTTTGTTCATCTGTATCACCACGAAAATCTTCATCGGATTTTTATCAGCATCTAGGTTCGCATCCTTCGCAAATGTATTCCTCCTTAGCAATACCAACTTAACTCATGTGCCATGTTGCCCTATCCAATTGGGCGAATATGTTATCCAATACCATATCTTGGAATCCACGCTAGTTCATTCAGGTCCAAATCATCAATGAGTCTAATTTGGGCCCACATGCAATATCCACATCATCACCCATGCTTTGGGTTGCTCTATACCTGATCATCATGTCACCATCCAATTCAATCTCCTGCACCTGAATCATCTCTATTGACGTCACGATGTTATTCAGGTATCTCCATAATATCGCTATTATGTACGTCGTTCGAACATGATGCCCTTCACCATCCACGTTTGCAGCACAGCATCGATCCATATCCTCATCTTCAATGGCATCTGACGAGGCATCATCTTTTTGAACATTCCTTCACACGTCTACATAGGAGGTCATCGGATCCAAGTTATAGTTGATGTTGAGTAACCTACAAAGCATACATATAGAATATTAAAACATTATACTTTAAAACCTCCACTTCACATAAATAGCATGATGCTACTTAAGATTTATGAGAAACCGCATAGACATAATAAGCATCTTCAAGAGCATTATTTGCTTTATTCAAAACTCTTATTTTTATTTTATTTTATTTTTTTAGATAATATATATATATATTACCTTTCTTTTATAATTTGTTTTCATTATATAATATATGTATATATTTATATATATTATATAATTCTTATTTTTTATTTTTTATTTTTTGAATTTATTTATTTTTATTTAAAAGGTGATTTGTTAATTTTAAATGTTCAAAAAACTTAAGATTAATAATCAAGATCATAACTTGACGTTGGGTTTTTGAGCTCTGGCGATTTGGCGGGAAACTTTCTGAACTGTCGTCGGCCGAGGCTCTAGGGTTTCTGGTGGGAAGATTCTACCAGGGACTCAGGTGGTTTGTTGTTGTTTTTCGCTGACGGCTCTTTCGTTGCCCCGGGAGGGCCCAATGGGGTCTCCTCCAGGATTTCTCGATGGGAAAAAGACCTCTTATGCCGAGATATTAAGAGAAAACCCTGCGTCTTCCTCCGATGAAGCTCAACGGAGTGCTTACCATTCGCTATCCAAGAATGCGGGCAAGGGTTCTCCTGTGCACAGAGTCAATGGATGTCTCCCGCAATCCGCTTCCAGACCGAAGATTGTCATAGAACCAAAGCTGGTCGAGGATACGATCAACTACCGTGCTACTCATGACCTGATTTGCAAATTCATGGGTATCCGACCCACCCTGCACTTTCTGCACACCTGGGTGAGACAAAACTGGGAGCCTATCGGTGAGTACTCCTTATGGCCCATAAGCAATGGGTATTTTATTATTAGTTTTTCCTCCTTAGCGGATAGAAACAGAGCATTTGAATCAGAAAAGAGGAGCCATGGCCCGGTAGGGTTATTTGTCCAACCGTGGAGAGCGGGCTTCGATCCTCGCATTGAGCCCACGGCTGTCCCGGTTTGGATCCGACTGTATGCTCTCCCGATGGAGTTTTGGGGTGAGCAGATTCTTGAATTGATAGGTAACTCTCTAGGTAGATATTTGGGAGTTTCCAAAGATACCATAGAAGGAAACACTGCTGTTTTTGCTAGAATTTGTGTAGAACTGGATATTAGCCAGCCGCTACCAACCGAGATGGAACTGGAGTTAGCAGGACAATCCTGGATACAGCAGCTAGACTATGAAGCCCTACCTTTCCGATGTAGAGTTTGCCATAAGCATGGCCATTTGGCTAGGTTCTGCCCGAATATCTTGAGCACCAAAGCGGATGTTCCACAGGGAATGCCAAATCGCCCCCGAGAGGGTAAGCCCACTCCGGTCAAGGAACCACCCATCATTCCCCTTGGTTCTGATGCCCAAAAAGATGGCTTTGAACAGCAGAAGAGAAGAAGAAACAAAAAGAGAAATGGCAAGGAGCAAGCTCAACCCAAGCCAACCAACCGGTATGAAATCTTCAAATCTCTTGTGGATCAAGAAGACCAAATTATGGAAGGAGCAGATGGGAACCTTGAGGATAATATCATCCATTCTCATGCTCCTCCCTCACCAACCCCTGTCCTAGAACAGGTGATTGACTCCTCTGAGATTTTGCAACTAGAAAACCTAGGGGCATTGGTAATCCACTCCCCAGCACAGCCAGTTATTAAGGATGTCACCATGGGAAATGCAAAAAAGATCAGAGAAAGACCAGCTCTAGGGATTACCTAGGTGGAGAAGAGGTCGAAAAATAGTAATTCCCAAGGGGCGGGCAGGAAATCCAATAAGGATCTAATTGCAATGCAAGGAGATAAGCTAATCAATGGAGGATTGGCGAGAACAATTGATTCTTATTGCTCCCAAGGTTTCCAATGATTATTCAATCTTGGAATGTGAGGGGTTTAAACAGTAGAACCCATCAATCTGCTGTTCAAAGACTTTTAGAGAGAAGTAAAACAGACTTTCTTCTCATTCAGGAGACAAAAATGTCTTTAGACCTTATGAGTAAAACCGTCACCGAACTGGAGGGGTGCCGGCCATATGGCCGTGGCCGCTCTAGGTGCCTCTGGAGGGATTGCTACTCTTTGGAACCCTTTGGCATGGATAGCAATAGAACATACAGCTTGGAGGGGTGTCCTCACATCTCTTTTTAGGAACATTGTTACAACTGAACAAGTCTTAATTACAAACTTCTATGGGGCTCATAACATCGATGGTCGGCAGCTTCAATGGAAAGTTGTTCAAAACATGAGGTCCTCTCGGGAATACTATGATTGGATTATTGTTGGGGACTTCAATGCCAAATTATCTGCCAGGGATCAGGAAGGTGGCATCCCAGTTTTGGATACAGGGGACCGGCTTTTAATTGCCCAAGTCCAGGCCTTTAACCTTGTTGATATCAAAGGCCCTGGTACGAACTTTACCTGGACTAATAAGAGAAGAGAGCCATACAACAGGAGGGTTAAGCTTGACCGGTTTCTGGTCTCGGAGGAAGCTTTTGTTAGATGGAATATCAAATTTCAGATTTTGGATGGCCCAGTCTCAGATCACTCTCCCATTTTGCTGGAGGGAGGGACTATGTCGTAAGAGATTACAAACCATTTAAATTTGAAAATTTTTGGTTGCAAAAAGAGGACCTCCGAAGGAAAATTCCACAGTGGTGGGAAGAAGGTCGTCTCCCTTTTGGGACAGCTATGTTCAAATTTCATAAACAACTTCTTTTTGTTAAGAGTAAACTAAAACAATGGAGGCAAACTAACAAATCTGATTTCCAACTCCAACGGGCTCCCTTGTTGACCAGATGGAATGAGGTGCAAAAACAATTCAGGGAAGGAATCATTTCTGAGCATCTTAAATCCGAGGATGATGCTTTACGCAAAGCGGTTGAGGACATTGATAATCAAGAAGAGATCTACCGGAAACAGAGAGCAAGAAACACATGGTTATTAGAAGGAGACAGAAATACAAAATTTTTCCATCGCTCCGCTCGTGCTAGAAGACAATTGAATAACATGGAACTCCTTCAAGACGAGAATGGAAACTCTTTTGACACTCTCCCTGGTATGCACTCCCACTCAATGGAGTATTTCTCAAACCTCTTTAAGGAAAGTATGGAGCATGATGTGGAAGCCCAAAATGAAGTCATTGATGGCATTCCCTCTATTATCTCTCATGAAGAGAATCAGGCCCTTCTTAAGCCCATAGATCGTGATGAACTCAAGAAGGTGGTCTTTGGGATGTGCACTGGAAAATCGCCTGGTCCTGATGGCTTCCCTATTGAGTTTTTTCAGGCCTTCTGGGATACCCTGGAGGAGGATGTGTTGGCTGTCATTGAGGAGTCCCGAACTAATAAAAGAATGCTCAAGGCTCTAAATCACACCTTTATTACCTTAATTCCAAAAGGAGAGGGGGGGGTTCACATTTTTGATTTCAGACCTATTGCCTTATGCAATGTGATTTACAAAATAATCACTAAAATTATGGCTGAAAGACTAAAACCTCTTCTTCATAATATAATCTCCTCAGAGCAAGGGGGTTTTGTTGAAGGGAGACAGATCTTGGATGGAGTGATCTTGGCTCAGGAGGCTATCCATACTATGCACAATTCAGGTAACAAAGGAATGTTCATCAAACTGGATATGTCTAAGGCTTATGACAGGGTAGAGTGGGGCTTTTTGGTCAAGATGTTGGCAGCCTTTGGTTTTTCTCAGGACTGGATTGCCTGGGTCATGAGCTGTATCTCTACGCCTTCATACTCTATTTTAATTAAGGGGCTTCCCTCGCCACCTTTTGGAGCCTCTCGGGGTCTTCGCCAAGGAGACCCTTGCTCTCCTTATCTCTTTCTCATCTTGGCTGAAGGATTAGGCAGACTCCTCCTGAGAAGAAGACTTCAAGGACAGATAACAGGAATTAAAATCGGGGCTGAAGTTTTGACTCATTTACAGTTTGTGGATGATACTGGATTGGTGGGAGTGGCCAGCCTCAGGGAAGCAAGAGGAATCAGAGATTCTCTAAACGTCTACCTCCGGGCCTCTAATCAAGTCATCAATGAAACAAAATCCAAAGTGGTCTTCTTTAATCTTGATCAAAGGTCACAAGACAGAGTTATTGAGATCTTGGGATTCACTAGGACCTCTCTTCCTGTAGTTTACCTGGGGGTTCCTCTCGCATTTCAAAAACTCGAAAGCTGATTTCTGGAAGGACCTTTTGGATGGCATCAAAGAGAGAATGAATCACCGGTCTCATAGATGGTTAAGCTATGGGGGCCGACCGACTTTCCTACGTACTCGTTATTCAGTGCCATGCCAATTTATAAATTCTCTATCCTCGGCTGCCCCTCCTTCAATTTGGAAAGAGCCGGACAAAGCGGCTAGAAGTTTTCTTTGGGAAGGTGCCAAAGGAGAGAGGAAATGGGCCTTGGTTGGATGGGATAAGGTCACCCACCCCAAGGAAAAAGGTGGGTTGGGATTAAGAAGCTCCAAGTTTAACAATCAAGCTCTGGCTGGTAAACTGTATTGGAGGTGGATTTCCCAGCCAACGTCCCTCTTCACAGTAATCCTCTCTAGTAAATACTTGGGTCTTGTTCACCCCAATGACTTGGGCCGCTTTCCTTTGGAGGGTAATGGATCATTAGTGTGGCAGGCTCTCAAGCTTGGATCTCGCATTATCAAAGATCAATTGTTCTGGAAAGTTGGGAGAGGGGAGAAGGCCCGGTTCTGGATCGATTCTTGGGATCGTAATCCTCCCATTCTTGCTGTGTTTCCTGAATTGCATCCGTTAAAATCAGCTCTAGAAGATAAGGGATGGATCCATATTGAGAGCTACTTCAATACCAACCAATTGGGGGAGTATAAGATTCAAAAGTTCAAGCGGCTGGGTGAATGGCCAATTCCAATCCCCCGGAGCAGGCTCCAACTCTGGAAAAATCTTGTCAGAACGGTTTCTTACTGGGAGAGATGAGGAGGATGAGCTTGCCTGGGGCTTTGGGAACCTTGGGGTTTATACTGTGAAGGAGGGCTATGATTCGATCCTTCCGGAGCCCCCCCCACACTCTTTTCCAGTTCAAGAATGGAGGAAGATTTGGCATCCCAAGGGCTGGCCGAAAGTGAACTTCTTTGCCTGGCAGCTTATGCACAATGGAATCCTGACCTTTGACAATCTCAGAATCAGAGGCATCATTGGTCCTTCCCAATGTGTTTTATGCTATAGGAATGAGGAAACTGCTGATCATCTTCTGTTTGATTGTCCTTTCACACAACAGATTTGGCATCGTTGGTTCTCCCATTTTAAACTTCAGGCTATTGGAGACTTGTCTCGGACCAATTTATGGGAAAGCTGGAAGAGAGGTAGATTTACATCTAAAGCTCTTCGAATTGGCTGGGAGCTTGGTTTCCTTTTTATTTGGTGGCAGGTGTGGTTGGAAAGAAATGCTCGTATTTTCCGTGAAACCTTCTCTTCGATGGATGGGATATGGCAGGTCATCTGGAGCAAAGTAGTGGAAACCGTTGCCATCTATGCTGAGGAGGAAAATCAGCCTGCTTCTAAGCCTCTGGAAGAGAGAGCTGCTGATCTTGAGAGACAGGTAAGAAGTTGTTGGAAACCTCCCCGTAAGGCTGGATCAAAATCAACACTGATGGAGCTACAAAAGGCAATCCGGGCAATGCTGGAAGTGGAGTAATCTGCCGTGATCATGTTGGGGCTGTGCTCTATTGGGAATTGCAAGGTCTGGGATATGCCACAAACAATGAAGCCGAGGCCTTTGCTATTAAATCCGCTTCCATCTGGGCCATCAAGCAGGGTCATAGAAAGATAATCATTGAGTCTGATTCCCAAATCCTGGTTGGCGCTCTTGATTGCATGAGGAACTTTGCCTCAAAAGCTTGGAGGCTACGGATTCTGGTCTCCCAAATTAAAGAGCTTTGGAAGGAATTAGAGGATGTGATACCTGTTTATGCTAGCAGAACTCTTAATAAGGCGGCTGATTTCCTTGCTAAGATGGGTGCTGAGAGGGAGGTTGGGATGCATCTGCATAGTGATATGCCTGTGGAGGATGCAGAGATTAGACAAGGCCTTGAACAAATTTTGAAATAATGTGCAGTGTTTTTTATGCTAAGGAAATTTTTTGTCGCGATATCGCGACCTGTAGTGCTGTCGCGGCCTCAAGCCGAAAGCTGTCGCGATATCGCGACAGGTTGAGCCTCCGCGGCCTTTGGTGGGTTTCTGTCGCGCTATCGCGACATGTCGCGCTATCGCGGCCCTTGTTGAGATCCTGTCGCGATTTCGCACCTCTTTTGAAGATGAAGAGCAAAGTTGAAATTTCGTCGCGATATCGCGACAGTTTGGAGAGTGGGAAGCTGCAAGGTAATCTTGTCGCGATATCGCGACACGTTTGGCACTTAAGCGGTTGGGAGGAAAATTGTCGCGATATCGCGACCTGTAGCGCCGTCGCGGCCTCAAGCTGGAAGTTGTCGCGATATCGCGACAGGTTGAGCCTTCGCGGCCTTTGGCGGGTTTCTGTCGCGATATCGCGACATGTCGCGCTATCGCGGCCCTTGTTGAGATTATGTCACGATTTCGCGCCTCTTTTGAAGATGAAGAGCAAAGTTGATAATTCGTCGCGATATCGCGACAGTTTGGAGAACTGGAAGTTGCAAGGTAATTTTGTCGCGATATCGCGACACGTTTGGCACTTAAGCGGTTGGGAGGAAAATTGTCGCGATATCGCGACCCTTTTGTGGCATGAGAGTCGTTTAGAAACTTCGTCGCGATTTCGCGACGCCTTTGCTGGTTGGATGATGCGGAGACAGTCCGTCGCGATTCCGCGACCTTTTTGGCGCTTTGGTGCTCTTTGGAGTTGTAGTCGCGATTTCGCGACGCCTTTGCTGTTAGGCTGCTGGAAGGTGCTGTCGTTGCGATTTCGTGACTCTTTTTGCGTGCGGCTGCCGAGGGCCCTTCCTGTCGCGATATCGCGACATGTCACGATTCGCGCAGTCATTCGTGACATGTCACGTTTCGCTCCGTATCGCTGGCGTCGACGCGGTCGAGACGGGGGTGATCGCCGCGATTTCGCGACATGTCACGATTTCGCGACATGTCGCCTTTTCGCGCCCTGTTGTCTTCTTTGCCCTGTGGTTGTTAGTGCTGCCTTTGTGCTTTGCACTTGTTGTGTTGCTCTTTGCTCTGGGTCGGGATGTGTTCTCTCCCGTTTGTATTTGTTCTTTGTATTAATACAAGTTTTTCATTTTTTTTTTTTAAATAATCAAGATCATAACCCTAACTAAAATATCCAAATAAGGAAACACATTAACAAAAAATCTAAACACACTACAAGACATCCAAAGGAGATACTACCCTCAACAAACAAACTTAGCAAAATAATCACTCAAATAACACCTGAAATTCCCAAAACTAGAAAATCAAAGGTGGGTCCCCAATTTTGGGGTAAGTTGTGAGATAGCCACAACAGGTCCAAAGGTCAAATATTATATTAATATGAGCAACAACTCTATATTATATTTGATTAATTAAATATATATTCAATCATATGGTATTAGATGCTTCTAATATGTAACAACCCACCAAGTCGACCCAAGGGAGAGAGAATATTTTTTTATTTTCACAAGGAATAACTCACAAAGAAGTCCCAATATTTTTCAACATTGTAAGGCATAGCCATATTTTGAGCTCAAAATTATTATATATGACACTCAAGTGGAAAATAGTGGCCAACATCCCATACTTTTGGGGTTCACATTTCTAAACCTCACCATTTAGAAAGGATGTCATCAATGGTCCCCCCACTTTTTCTATACCCTCACCAGTATAGGACTATTTGACCACAACATAGGGATTATCCTTTAAGACCCATAACACTTAAAGGGGGATACATATTCCCTAATCCTACATAAGTATCTAAAGGATTATCCTAACATAATGCCTTAGTGGTTAGTTATCACACCTCCACGGGTTAACTAAGGTCATTACCACTCTCCTAGTAATGAGCATGGTTGCTTGAGCCTCATTGTTCAAGGTGTCACCACTATAATATCTTATGAGTATTTCAGTGGATAAATCCACCATTTAGATTCCTATACCTTAATGCTAGGAATACATCCAAGTCTCACCGCTATGGACTACCCAAAAGCCTCACTACTTTGGGACACTCAAGCCTCATTGTTCAAGTTGTAACATTCACAATTATCTGGTTATTACATCACCACAACTCCTCCCAAATTTAAAAATACATAGTTATTGCATCACCACAACTCCTCCCAGGATTGGGTACATATTGACTCAAATGTTTCTAATATGACTCTAGATTCATGCCCTAAAACCCCCAAAACAAACCCAAGAGTTTATACTTTTTAATAATAAATGAACATCTCTCTCAAGGAAATAAATTACTAAAATAAAACATAATTCAAAAGCATCATAACACTTTGCTAAAGACTAGTACTTCAAATCATAATACTAGCATTTAGCATTTTCTTATTTACAAAAATATAACACATCATCAAGGTATTATAATCATAATCCATGAATTAAACATATTCTTCCATTTTGCACATAACCAATATTCCAAGAACTTTACATTAAATAATAATAACACTTAATATTCCATTCTCTAAATATAACAAGAATGCTATATACAAAATAATTATTCCTTCTTCATAATCATGAAACTCATAAAAATCCTCATCCCAAGAATATTACATTACAATCTTCTATAAATATAAATAATCTTTCATCCTTTTTTCAAGGTCCTCTGTTGGTTGGGTCTTCTCCAATGAGCAATTGAAAGAAAGATTTAGGGATTAGGACAACTCATGCACACATATGTCAACGTAACATGCACTATAAAAAATACATATAACAATGCAACACAAGCATCATATCAACCAAACTTAAGCAAAAACATGGAGATAATCACATACTTCTCTCCTTTGATGGATTCCTTGACTACTCAAGCCTCATCCATCTATGAAAACAACCTTTATTAAAACAACACTCTCTTACTTTAAATATTAATCAAATCTTTTATCCATTCTTTAACCATTCTAAAACCCTTATATTCAAGAAAACATTGCATCAATTTCTTCTTTCATAAAATAATATAATATTCCCTTTAAATAAAATTCAATCCCTCTAATTGCTCAATAACTTTCAATAACCTCAAGAACTTATTTATTCATATGCTTAATATTATCATCTAAACCAAAATTTTCTTATTCAATTAATAAAACTAACTGCTCTCTCTTAATATTCAAATAAATAAAATATAACATTGAGCACTCAGAATAAGCATTGCATCCACCATGGAAAATATATATAAGTAATCCAAAACCAAGGTGCCACAACAAAACCTCACAGTGCAACAGAAACACATCTGATGACCAAAAAAGACTCAAAAGACGAATGAAAAACATAGCTTAAAAAAAATAAAAGCATATCGTAGAGTAATAAAAGAACGACACCACCATATGTAACTAATAAGCAATAGGGAAAATATTACTAGGCAGCAATCAAGAATAATAGCCTTTAACACTAACTTCATGAAAGGAACATGCATACGCAACAACCCGATTAATACAAGTAAAACAAGCAAGGGTGACAAACTAAGGAGAAACCAATAAAAATGTAGCACCTTAGCCTAACATAGAAGAACATAAAACCCGATGCTAGTAATTGTCCTTGCTTTGTAGAAACATATCAAAAACACTTAATAGCAGTTATAAATCCAAGAGGAAAAAATTACGTTCAAAAGAATCGAAACATCAAAGCAAAAAATGCTTCTTCAGATCAACGAAAAAGGCTTAAAGACTCTTCTCTACTCTCAAGCCTATTATGAAGCACGCCTCAATCAAGAACAACACACAAACAACTATCCACTTAGGTATTAAAATAAAATGCATTCATAACCAACAACCAACAAAGGTAAAAACAATGACAGCGAGCACACGGCAGCCACAGAGCTAGGGTTTCGACCAGTAGAGTAGCAGAAGGGTGAAACCAGCAACCGCCAACAACCGAAGAGTGGAGAAGCAGTCTCCAAGTATGAGGAGGGAGGAGATGTCGATGGGTGGGAAGTCGTCTGCAGGGGAGTCCGAGAGCGGCTACGATGCGTGTCTTGGGCGCAGTGGAGCAATCGAAGGGCACCAGGGATCCGAAGGTGCAGAAGCATCTGGACCCATTGAAGAAGATCGGGCTGTTGACGGTGTCAGTCAAGGTAAGGACCCACCAGACAAAGGGGGTGGTGGGGCTCAAAATTCTTATGCCCAGGCAACGGCCTCAAAAACCCTAAATGGTTTTTTTACCAAAGAGTTGTTTCCAGTTGGGGATGAGCTGGACATCCCGATGAAAGTTCTTTCAAGCTTCATGGAGTTTGAGAAATTTACCCTCATAGGCAAATTCATTGGCAGTCGTCCCAACATGGAAACTATCCGAAAGTGGGCAGCAAGCAAATGAAGGACTTCTGGTCATATGGAGCTAGTGGCACTATCCCAGGGTTTTTTTGCCATTAGACTGAACAATAAGGAGGATTACTATAAAATTCTGGCTGGCGAGCCATGGTTTCTGGGCCACAGAAGTTTATTCCTTAGGAAGTGGGACATGGATTTCAGTCCTGATACCCATAACATCAACATTGCCCCAATATGGGTTAGGCTCTCGAATCTTCCCCTCTTTAGCTAGCATGAAAATGTCATAATGGGTATTGCATGCTCCATTGGGGAGTTGGTCAGCATTGACCCACCCACCCGAGCTTGAACAAGGTTTTTCCAAGCCCGTTTTTATGTTCTGGCAGATTTGGAGGCGAAACTCCCAACTTTCATCACTCTTCGGTCAGGAGGTACCTTTCTTCATAAACAAGCTATTGTCTATGAAAATAGACTAGCTTTCTGCCCTCGGTGTCGGTCCAAAGGGCACCTCCAATCCCAGTATCCTCTTCAAAAACTGGGTAAGCAGACGCGTGAAAATGACAACCCCCTAGAGCATGGGGAAGGTCAGGCGAAGCAGTCAAATCTTCCAGATGCGAAGGGTCATGAATCTCTAGGCCCCTCTAGAGTCTACGTCGGACTCTCTCAGCCTGAAGAGAATCCCACTCTCCAATCGGACCCCGAGCAACTTGAGGTTGACAATCAGCAAGGAGCAGACTCCCACTTGGAAAGTGAATCGTAGGAAGAGAAGGAATGGACCCCATCCCAAATTATGACTCAGACTGTTTCTCTGCCCCAAGATATGGGTCATCCTGATTTCAGCTAGTCACAGACGATGCTAGAAGATTACCTCTTAGGAAGGAGGGGTGAACAATCCAGTCACATTAGCCCTCGAAACACGAGGAGCCAAAAGCAAAGTGTGGATTTTGGTAGTGAGAGGAAGCAGGGCTGTCCTCCTAACAAAGACAGGTGGGACAAAGAGATAGCAAATGACGTTGCAAATGGAACCCAGCGTTTGCTGGTTCTGGATGACTGTGGCGCTCAGACGAACAAAGTGCATGCATCAAAACTCCCCCTCAACAAGGAAGGGGAGGCAAGAAAACCTCAAACTGTCCAGATGAAAGTCCTCTCATGGAATGTGAGAGGACTGAATGGTGCAACCAAACGAAGGTTAGTGGCTGATCTCCGTAGGAGGACTAATCCTTCCATCCTTATTTTGCAAGAGACCAAGGTCGATGCTATCTCCTCTGATAAAGTTGCGAAGGCCATTTGGGCCAAGGCAAATTGTCTAGTCTGCACCTGCACAGTGGGAACAACGGGAGGACTCATGGTTCTGTGGGACCCTTCAAGGTTTGAGGGTAGCCTGCTATCAACTTCCAACAGAATCATCAATGTACTGTTCCAGTCCAAAACCACCAATTTTTCTTGGATTCTATCCAATGTTTATGCTTCAAATTCTACCACAGAGAGCAAAAATGTGGAAAGCTATCTCTCAGATGAGGGATAATTTTAGTAATTTTCCTTGGGTTTTAGCGGGTGACTTCAATTGTCCCCTTCATCCTTCGAAAAAAAAATGAGGATCCGACCACTTCAGCCATAGCTTGGAGGACTTTAGGGATTTTTTCTCTACTAATGGCTTGCTCGACATTGAACTCAAAGGGGCTTCCTTCACTTGGAGTAACAGAATGATTGTGAGCGGTTTTATTCAAGTCAATCTCGACAAATTGTTATGTCCCAAGAAGCCATTCCTATCCTTGGCGGGTCTATCCTTTCGGCTCTTCCAAGGATTGGGTCTGACCATAACCCTATTTTCTTAGAGGTGGATGATGGGCCTATTTTTCAAACCCCCTTCAGATTTGAATCCATGTGGATCTCTCACAAGGACTTCAAAGGTTTGGTTTCAACGTGGTGGCAATTGAAGGTGGAAGGAAATGCTCCTAAGAGGGTGGCTTTAAAGCTCAAAATGGTCAAAGAAAAGCTGAAAGTTTGGAATAAAGAGGTTTTCGGCAACATTTTTGAGTCCAAAAAATCCATCTCTGAGAACCTGAAGGTTTTGGAGGAAAGGATGGAACTCGAAGGTTACACTGAGGGTCTCAGGGAGGAAGAGCGGAGTCTTTTGGTGGACTTTCATTCTATTCTCGCTAGGGAGGAAACGTTCTGGCACCAAAAATCTCGTGACCTTTGGTTGAAGAATGGAGACACCAACATGAGGTTTTTCCACACGTCTACTATGAGGCACAGAGGGGCCAACAAGATCAGAGGAGTGGCTTGTAAGGATGGGCACATTACTAGGGAGATAGAGGAAATCAGGAGCGAAGCGGTTGACTTTTTTTAGGATTTGCTTGGCACTCCTTCGGATAGCAACCTTCAGGTCCATAAATCTTTGTTTGCCAATTTTCTGACTAAAGTCCCCCATGAGGTAAGTATTAAGCTTCTGGAACCTTTTTCCTCGTCCGAGATTAAGGAAGCATTGTTCTCCATGCAACCAGATAAGGCCCCTAGCCCCGATGGTTTCCCCCCCGATTCTTCCAAGTCATGTGGGAGGTCGTGGGTCCGGATGTGTGCGATGCTATTCGGGTTATTCAAGCTTCCAGATCCATCCACCCGAAACTCAATTCCACCTTTCTTGCCCTCATTCCTAAGTCTCCTACCCGCAAAATTTTCTCTGACTATCGGCCCATCAGCCGTGCAATGTTTTTTACAAGATTCTTACCAAGTCTATAGCCAATAGACTCAAAATAGTCCTCCCCATCCTGATTGATCCTTGTCAGGGAAGCACTGTTAAAGGCAGAAACATTCTTTATGGTGTCATCACTGTCCATGAGACCCTTCATTCCGCTTACCCCTCCAATAATGTTGCTCTTTTTCTTAAGCTCAACATGAACAAAGCCTTTGACCGGGTTGATCAAAATTTTTTGTGTGCAGTCCTCCTCAAGTTCGGCTTTCATCCCCACTAGATTGACCTTGTCTACAGTTGTATATCCACTCCCTTTTTTTCTATCCTGGTCAATGGGTCCCCAGCTGGGTATTTCCAAAGCACCAAAGGCCTTAGACAGGGTGATCCTTTATCCCCCATCCTTTTCATTCTTTTGGCAGAGGTTCTGAGTTGGTCCATGAAAGAGGCTCTTCGTCAGAACAAGATTTTTGGAATTTTGTAGACTTCCAGAGTTGATCCTATCACTCATCAGCAATTTATGGATGACACCCTCATCTCCACTAGGGTGTCCGTTGCCCAATCCAAATCGCTCAAGCAGATCTTGTCCTGTTATGAGCAAGCTGCAGGGCAAAAGGTCAATTACATCAAGAGAAAAATCTATTTTATTAACACTCCCTTGCGCAAGCAACTTCGGATTGCTAGAATTCTTGAATGCACTATCGATTCCCTACCTACGTCCTATCTGGGGTTGCCTCTATCTTATAGTGGGCGGGTGAGTGGGGATATGTGGAACATGATTCTTGAGTGCCTCCACAAGAAACTTGGAACTTGGAAGGGAAAACTCCTGTCGCAAGCCAAAAAAGCCACCCTTACCAAAGCTTGTCTTCAGGGGATCCCGACCTACTTCATGTCGGTGTTCATGCTTTCGGTTGCAGTTCACTCCAAAATTGAGAAGATTTAGAGGACCTTTCTATGGTCTGGTAGCGAAGAGAAATCTAGACTCCCCCTTGTTGCCTAGGACAAGGTGTGTTCGAGGATAGACCAAGGCGGTCTGGGGTTGAGAAGATCAAGACTTATGAATTTGGCTCTAATAGCGAAGCACGCTTGGAGGATTCTATCTAGCGACCCGGTGGAGTGGGTTAAGCTGGTTAAAAAGAAGTATCTTAGCCCCATTTCCTTCTTGGATGCTGAGACCTCCTCCGTGGTGTCGACCTTTTGGAAATTTGTGCTCCAAACTCGGCATTTGATCAACCTGGGAGCCCGCTGGATTTTGGGTGATGGCAACCTCATTTTCTTTTGGAAGGATAGGTGGGCGACTGAAGAAGCCCTTGGGTCGAGGGTGGATCTCGTTGGGCTGAGAGGTTTGACTGACCCTAACTCCCAACTCAGGGTGGCAGAGTTCATAGACCAGAGCACCCATTTTCCTCGGTGGAAGATTCCAGTTGTGGAGGGGTTTAATAATGAGGTTACCTTTCTTGCAAATATCCTCCAGTCGGTTTTAATTCCTTCTGCTAGGAGGAATGATAGAATCATCTAGAGTGGTACGGAGGATGGGCTTTTTTTTGTTAAATTAGCTTATGAGTTTCTTACCACCAAGACTGCTCTAGACTACAGGTGGAATACTGTGTGGAGGAAAGGAGTCATCCCTAAAATCAACTTCTTTGTGTGGATTGCTTTCCACAACAAAGCCTTAATAATTAACAACCTTCACAAGAGAGGTTTTGCTTTCCGCAACAGGTGTTACTTGTGTCTTGCATATTGCAAGATGAGGGATCATTTATTCTTGCATTGCTCGTTTTCCCACTCTATTCTTAGTATTGTCCTATCCTCCTTCCAAATCCTATGGTGCTCTCCTCGTTCCCTCAGAGATGCTTTCCACCAATGGCCTAATCCTTTCAAGAATCCCAAACTCTGCTTCCTCCTCGAGGCCTCCTTCCATCATTCAATTTGGCAAATTTGGTTAGAGAGGAATGCCAGAATCTTTGGTAGAGCTCCTAAAGGTCCCTCTTTTGTTGCTCAAAGGGTGTTGTCCTACACAATCGAGAATTCTATTGTTGTTCCCAGTCCCCGTCCCTACCTTCCGAGCAAAGAAGCGATTCTCAAAATGATGAATCTCTGGCCATTTTTGGAGGTTGTTAAAGGGCCCTATTGAAGGAATATTTTTTAGACCAAACCCCCCATGGGGTGGATTAAATTAAACTTTGATGGAGCGGCTAAGGGGAATCCTAGACCTGCTGGTGCTGGGGGTGTTGTCAGAGATCATGATGGGAATCTTGTCATGGCCTATTGTGAAGATTTGGGCTCCCAAAAAAATCACTATGTCGAAGCCCGAGGTGCTCTGAAAGGTATTTGGATACTCTATGAGGATTCTTGGCCTCTTATTATTGAGGGTGACTCGCTCAACATCGTGAATTACCTTCTTGGCACCAAAAATCCATCTTGGAAAGTCTACAACATCATCCTCAAGGCAAGAACGCTTCTCTCCTATCATGGTAGGTGGAAATCAAATCATACTTTGAGAGAAGGTAATCGTGTGGCTAACCACATGGCCAACAAAGGGCTCATGACCATGTGTTCGGTCATGTGGCGGTCTCGCTTCCCATCCAAGGTGGAAAGGTTGGCTAGAGCATACATCCATTCATGATGCTTACCTTGCACAGTTTTTGGAAAGCCCCCTTCCGACGAGTTTTGGTGTGGCGTGGCAATTTTGTCTACTTAGTTTTCCATGGTGTCTTGTCTGTTTTGCTTTCCTCATTTCATTTCTTTGGGCTCTACTTGGTGTTCCTTCGATTTTGTCCTGTTTCTTTTTTTTTGGTTTTCCAGGCCTAAAAGCCCTTTTTATAGTTTCCAATTCTTTAGCATTAGGATGGCTTTACTTGCAATTAGGCTTATTGTTACAGCCAAGAGGTATGATGCATCATTAGAAATATGGCTAATTTTGTACATAAGGTTTTGGGATCCTCTATAAAAACCCACTGTTAATATATTAAAATAATTACCAAAAAAAACAAAGATAAAAACAAGCAACTTAAAGAAAATTCTCAACACTAAATCATGCAAACAACAAGGCAACATGAATATGCATATTGAAAATAATTCATAAATCCTCACTATGTTCAATAGGATTCAAATAGAATGAGCTTACCTCACTTCAATGATCCAAAGGATAATCCTCTCTTATTTCCTTCTAGCTCCTTCTACACATGATATGCTTACCCACTTTCCGTAGTCATTATCATGCAATCCCCTCATAATGAATCCTCCAACGTTATGAAGATATCATTGCCTTTAATGGCATCGACGTATCACATGTTTTCCTAGGTGGATACTCTCACCATATTTCCATCCATCAATATAAACTCTTGATCTTGAGTGTTTTCTCTAACCTAATTCCAACTTATAACAAAAAATGCTTAATAATTATTAACCTTATAATTATAAGGTAAACTTAATATAATATCATTTTATTAGTACTTTAGAAGCAAGTATAATCAAGCAAATCATTCATCCATAGCCTTAATATTGTTATCACTTCCTAATGTTAGTGTTAGTTACTAACACTAGTGAAATATAATAATTAAATTAGTTACTCACCTAATTAATTTAATTAAATAACGAATGTTAATATTAACCATTAACATCGATATCACATATTTTTGAGTATTGACAATACTAACCTTATTATTAACACTTTATTTGATTAACAAATAACCAAACAATTCCACGCTTTAAAATACAAGCAACATAATATGCAACGAATATTTTATTTAAATAGAAGGCTTTACAATAATTATAATGCTATAATTTGCCTACTAAGAATGACTATTTTACTTAATAGCAACCTCCAATAGTGCATTCAATTAAACATACATATATGCAATGCACCTATATGAAGGGTTTCCTTTTACCCTTAAGTTTTTGATGATAATGTCATCCATCATTCCCCTTTTCTCTCAACTCTAGTGGTTGTCCCATACTAATTCACCCATGAGAGTACCTGGTCCTACAACCAAAAATTCATTACTAGTACCATATTCTAAAGTAGCATAATTAAACTTTAGAAAGCATAAAGTGCAACTATCATCATATCTTGATAACATAAAATGAGATTATGCATTTGATATCCACACACCAATACATAAATAAGTATCAAGAAAAGTCCTACCAAGGAGGGTCATTACATAATAGGGAAAACCATGCTCAAAACTTGAGAAAATATATAATGCTACTATCTTATATGTTAAAATAACATAATGTAATATGAATAGGATATATTTTAATATCATATAACCAATTAAAAAAATAAATAAGGTCTACCATGTAAAAGAGATCAATGCCTAAAAACCATGATGTAATGTGGGTAGGATCTATTTAATATATTACACCCAATCTCAAAAATTAAAAAAGGTCTCTTGTATAAAATAAATTAATAGCCAAGAAATTGAGGAAACAAAAATAAATATTTTGGTGAGTTATATTTATTATTAGGTCCCATAATAATGAGATAAGGTGAACAAAATTATCTTGTTCATTTGTAATAACATGATCTAGAATTGCAAAGGATTAAAGTTTTTTCTGAAAAACATCTCATCTTTTAGGATCCATATCTTTGCAAAGTGTTATTTGATTTAGTTGATTCTTAGACCAACTTGTGTGGAATTTGAATATCTTTAAAATGAGTGGTCATATGAAATAATTTGAGCAATATTAAGGGAGATGTGATCTTGTGAAGTCAACCATCCAAATAAGGGCACTGATGATTTTTCAAGTTGCGAAAAATGAAATTGCAAATACTTGTCAGCTAGGGTTCGGATGATGGGAAGAGCAATGAAGGACTAGGACTTAAATGGGGCAAGACATTCTATCTAGACATAGAATTTTTTTGCTAATTTTTTATTCCCTTCTTTATCTTAAAAATTTTGCATGCAAATTATTATAAAGTGTTTATCAAATATTATATTTGTTATAGGATATTTTGATAAATTTCAATAAATTTTGAGTTTTAGTTTCCTTTCCATGGAATTATTTAAATTTAAATCCTTATAATCATCTCTAGTGGTTGTGGTTACTGAGCACACCTCATAGATATCCTTGTTGCTCCAAGATAGGGCAGTTTTGGTAAATTTAATGGGTATTGACCAGGGGCTTTAGCCATGAGAAAATGGACTAATAGGAGTTGGAAGTCTCCAAGAGTGATTCTACCATTTCTTCCCAAAGGTTTCTTCCTGGCCATTTTTTGTTCTAGGAAAGAAAGAGAAAAAATACTAAAAGGGGGTTCTTGGTTTATGGGAAGAGTAGGATCCTACTCTTCCTTACCCAATGGTATGAAGGCTTTTCACCTAAAATTGTAAATCTATCCCTAGTACTAGTTTGGGTTATCCATTAAATTTTAGAAAATACATACCTTCAAGGAAATAGGCAACACTCTAAGATAATTCCTTGAGATTTCAGATACTATGAAATATGGATTTTTAGCTATTTGTGCTCGAATATTGGTCATGATTGATATAAGTAATGCTTTATCATAATTAATCATTCTCAAGTATGGGGATACGATGTGGATCCAAACCATATATTATGATAACATATCTTTCAGATGTATAATATGTCATGATGTGAGGCATATTGAGATATCATGCCCTAAGAAGATCCCAACATAATCATATGCAGAAAACTGCAAGAGAAACTTATAAATGATTATGGATGAAGATGGTTTTCAACTTCCAAAAAATAGATCTAGAAAAATGAAAGAAAATAAACAAAGGAGACCAGTAAATAAGGATATTGGAATAAATGCCAACTCTTTTGAGGCTTTATCCTATGAAGAAAAATAGATCAAAACTTATAGGACATAGTACAACAATTTCAACATATTAACAAGGAACCATCTATTCAGTATGATCCTCGTTTAAGAAAGAACATTATTGATGAACCTAAGGAATTTGTCTCATCAAATTTTGAAGACTCTCTTGAAGTACCATGTACCATTTAGGAGAAAAAAATGGTAAATAAAATGTAACTTTAAAAGTTAATACCTTTGCCATTAATAAGGAATACTAGAAATGAGCAGGACGAGTCAAAATATTATGTAGTAGATCCAGGAGAGGATAAATATGATGAAAAACAAAATTGTGAAAGAATATTGAGTAATAGAATAATAAGACCTAATCCTGATATAAGCAAGGCAAAAAGAGAGAAACCCTCAAATTATCAAGCAAGATCAAGGGAAGCAAGAGCAAACATAGGGAAAGGAACACAAACTAAGTTGGTTGAACTTCTCTTTACCAAAAAATAAAATGATATTGGTAAAAAGCAGGTGGGACCAAACTCCCCTAATGAGACATGATTATCATCTCATGGAATACGAGTGCTAATGCCCCCTCAAATTAGAGGTGTATCAAGGACCTATATTTAAGTAATAAACATGATATTCTTTGTATCTAGGAAACTAAAAATGATAAAAGAAGTTTCAAAAACTATGAAAGTAGTATGGGTAATGAATTGGATATTATGGATTTTGGAGTGGAAGGAGGAATTCTAACTTGTTGAAATCCTTCTATAACCCCTTGTGTAACCATTCATAAAACAAGGCATTGGATAGCATCCGTAGTCACTTGCTACTTTGCATATATTTGTTTCATCCTTATCGATGTCTATGGACCTACTACCCAGTTAGGTATATTAGAATTTTGGAGTGGGATTGAAGCCTTTATGAGAAGTAAAGACCAAGAAACTTGATTCATGATCATAGGAGATTTTAATGCCATAACCAAGTTGGATGAAAAATTTAGGGGAATTAGGAAATTAACCCAAAGTATGAGAGATTTCTTATATTTTATTCAAAACAATAATCTATGGGAGGTTGAGTTTGAAGAAGACAACTATACTTTGACCAACAACAAGAGAGGCCAAAACCTAATACCAAAAAATTAGACAGATGCATTATCTCATATCATTGGCTAGATGAAGAAACTTATGTTATAATTAATACCTTAACAAGGATTGGTTCAAATCATTGTCCAATAAGAGTTAAAATGGTGGTAAGTGAATTCAAAAAAGAGCATATTTTAAATATGAGTAGATGTGGGAAGACCATACTCAATTTTTTGATATGATAGCTCAAACATGGAATTCTTCAAGTAATGGTGGGTTGTATGCTCTTCCAAATCAAATTAAATCTATGACATCTCAATTAAAAGAATGGAACAAGAACACTTTTGGAAATATTTTTGAGAAGAATGAAGAACTAAAAGATGAACTTTCAAAATTCCAAAAAGGTGATCATAATTATCCAAGCTCAGAGGAAAGGGAGTTGCTTAGTGAATATCATAATATTTTGAGTAACGAAGAGATATTCTAGAGATTAAAATCAAGACAGACTTGGTTAAAAGGAGATAAAATTTTTTCATAGGATGACTATAATACAGAGATCAACATCCAAAATTAGGAGAATTAAACCAATAGAAGGGGTTTGGATTAAATATCAGAGTGAAATTAGAAAAGAGGTAAAGTCTTTTATCATAATATTCTAATATCAGAGGAGACTGAAGTTCTTAATGATAAAATTCTTCAAGATGTTACTTCAGTTATAACAAATGAAGACATAGGAAATCAATCAAGCCTATTGCTCTAGAAGAAATTCATCTAGTTTTTTTCTCTTTTAATAAGAATAAATCCCTAGGTCTATATGGGCTCTCTACATCTTTTTACCAACATAATTGGGATATAGTGAAGGATTCTTTATTGGTGATAGTGGAACAGTCCAAGGTAAAACAATACAACCTTATAAAATAAATGCAATATATCTTACCCTAATTCCAAAAAATAAGGATTTTAAATTATTTGATTCTTTTATACCCATAAGCCTATGTAATATGGCATATAAGATTATCTCCAAAGTGATGGTGAATCAATTAAGTACATTGTTAGACAAAATTATTTCAGAAGAGCTATGAGGATTTGTGAAAGAGAGACAAATTCTAGATGGGATCATAGTAGCTGATGAAGTTATTCATTCAGGAGCTTTTTTTTTTTTTTTTTTTGGTAATTAAGGATCAATTTCATTGCAAACGGGTTTCCTAGGTTGACCCAAAACCTTTTACAATAATCAGCACAGAGCTGTTATGGATAAGAAAACAAAAGGGCGCACCATAGCCACCTGTCACCAATAACCCCCACCTCCGCGATTTCGCGACAAGTCGCGAAAACGAGACAAGTCGCGAAATTGCGACAGCAACCGGCCAAGCGCTACGCTTTTCAGCAACACCGCGATTTCGTGACAAGTCGCGAAAATGCGACATGTCGCGATTTCGCGACAAAAACATCCAGCAGTATCCAAAGCCAAAAAATCCACGATTTCGCGATAGGTCGCGAAAAGGTGACAAGTCGCGAAATCGCGACAACAACGAGCCTTCTGCTTCACCTTCATGCAGCACCGCGATTTCGCGACAAGCCGCGAAAAAATGACACGTCGCGATTTCGCGACAATTTTTTCCCTTTTGCTTTGCCTGCAAACCCGCCCGCGATTTTGCGACAGGTCGCGAAAATGCGACAAGTCGCGATTTCGCGACAATTTTCTGCCTTCAGCAACAATTTCCAACCACTTCGCGATTTCGCTCCTTGTCACAAAAATGGAAAGTCTTATCAAAATTAACTTCAACTTTAACTTTTTCTCTCGACATCTATCTGCCTTTAGTTTCACTATCTGCATCTCCGCGAAATCGTGACAAGTCGCGAAAATGCGACATGTCGCGATTTCGCGACATCTAACAGCCTTCTGCACCATAGTCACATCCGCGTCGCGAAAACGCGACATACTTGCCGGGAGCTTCCTTCTGCCGCTGTTGGTCGCGAAATCGCGACAACTTTCCATACTTAGCAAAATCCAAGCTTGGGCGCCGCGAAACTGCATCAAGCCGCGAAAATGAGACACTCCGCGAAAACGCGACAAAAATACTCTAAGCTCTTGAATGTTTCTTTTGGGCGCGACAACGCGACATGTCACGAATTCGCGACATGTCACGATTTCGTGACACTTTTCGGTCAACGCCACTCCTGCTTTGCTTTGACCGCGAAAGGGCGACACGTCGCGAAATCACGACGGTTTAGTAGGGCGCTCTCTTCTGACTCTGTCGGTCGCGAAATCGCGCCAAACTTCCACACTTAGCTTTTTCCAGCCTCGAGCACCACGAAAACTCAGCAGGTCGCAAAAATGCATCAAGCCGCGAAATCGCGACAAAAAATCATGAAGCTCAACACTGCTTCTCATAGGCGCGAAAGCGCGACAAGTCACGATTTCACGACAATTTTGGGTCAACACATCGCCGCCTCTACTTTGACCGCGATACGACGACACGTCGCGATATCGCGACAAAAACCTTATGAGCTTTTCACTGCAACTTTGGAGCGCGACACCGCGACAAGTCGCGATATCGCGACAACTGATGGTCAAAACCTTTGCTGCTCTGCGTTGACCGCGATACGGCGACATGTCGCGATATCGCGACAGTTTTGGAACATGGTCACACTTGTGTTTTTTGGTCGCGAAAACGCAATAGAAAATCTTCGGGAGACAGAACACTTCTCTTCCTTTTTCCAACTTCCACAGATGCAACATCATTGGCGGTCGTTTTGGATAATCTTGTCCACTTCACTTGGAACCCCGAGTTCCCAAGTGACCAAACCATCAGCTTCCACTCCTAAATTGGCTAAGATATCAGCAGATTTATTAGCTTCCCTAAACACATGCTCGGCTCTTCGCTCATTCCTGGCTTGGTAGAGGTACCTCGCCTCTTCTATGACAGTCTTAAACCGCCACGGAGGAGTTTTCCCATTGTTGATAAGGTTAATGATATGCATGGAATCTCCTTCAACAATAAGATTATCTTCTATGTCCTGAGCCAACTGAAGACCCCTCCAGAGCGCTCTAGCTTCCGCCTCATTGTTAGTTCTGGTTCCTAACTGCTCAGAAAAGGCCATCACCAAACATCCTTGATGATTTCTCACTACACCTCCAGCCCCTGCTTTGCCAGGATTACCTTTGGAAGCCCCATCAAAGTTGAGCTTGAGCCATCCAACAGGGGGCGGATTCCACTTGACATTAACTCTGGGATTAACCTTGGGGGTCATGGGATTTTCAGCCAGGGTAAAATTTAAAGAGTGAGCGATCAGTCTCTCCCAGAGGGGAGGGTTGCGAGCTTCAAGGGGGATAAGGCTAACGTTTTCACGGGCAAAGGAAATGATCTTATTGGTGATGGAAGAGGCATCATGGCAGGACTCATGGAAAGCTCTATGATTTCGTTCAAGCCAAATCTGCCACAGAAAATGATGAAGACAGACCTTCCAAAAAAACTTCAATCTAAGGCTGACAAAGGGATTTGGCCATTGGTGGAAGAGGTCAAGGATGGTAGCAGGTCTGACCCAACAAATGTTAAAGGCTTGCAATAACCTATTGAGGATGCTCGAAGAGACCGGGCATTCAAGGAAAATATGGAGGGTGGACTCCCAATTGGCCCCCGCACAAACAACAACGGTTAGCAACAATCAAACCTTTCCTAATCAAGTTGTCAATAGTAAGAATCCTCCCTTGGATCACCAACCACGAGAACATAGCAACTTTGGGAATAAGCTTTTTGACCCACACCAACTGAGGCTAGAGGATGGGGTCCTGAGAATCAACCATTAGCATATAAGCAGATTTGACTGTGAACTGCCCATTTTCGGAAGGTGCCCAAATCACCTGATCCTGCCCAGGACTCATGGAAATGAATTGAAGACGCAATATGCTTTGGATTTCTTCTGAGACTGCTTCAAGCCCAGGGATCCTAATCTGTTTCCAGCTAAGCCTTCCTCTATCCTGCCTCATAAAGTCAGCAACTTTCCTTCCATATAAAACCTCCGTGATTCTTTTGACCCTAGCAAGGTGAGAAACCTGAGACAAAGCTACTTCCTTGGCCCACCTGTCATCCCGTAACCCGATCTTCTCGACCATTGCCAAGGACCCATCTTAGGCCTTTCTTTAGGACTTCTCTCGCTAGATAGGATAGCTCTCCGTAACGCAGAACCTCTTCTATGCACCGTATCATCTAGGAAATCAAGATCTTGAAGATATTTCCTTCTAATTATGGCAGTCCACTCATTTTCCTCATTGTTAATAAGGCGCCAAGCTTGTTTAGCTACTAAAGCTGTGTTTAGATGTGCAATTCTTCTCAGTCCAAGCCCTCCGAATTCTTTCGGTCTACAAACCTTGCCCCAGCCCACAAGGTGGATCCTCTGTTTTTCTTCAGATCCAGACCAGAGAAAGTTCTTTTGAATCTGTTCTATTTTTTGAAAAATTCTGGTTGGAGCTCTAAAGACAGAAAGAAAATAAACTGGAATGCTCTGGAGGGAGGCCTTGGTGAGGGTGAGTTTCCCGGCCTGAGACAGAAAATGACCTTTCCAACCAGCCAGTTTCTTTTGGATTCTTTCTACCACTCTATCCCACATAGAACTACACGGAGAGCCGTAGAAGAGGGGGAGGCCTAGGTACGTGGTCGGGAGAGACGCTATCGAACAACCCAAGATGTGAGCAATTCTGGCTTGTCTCTGATTTGGGGTGTTAAGGAAATAAAGCTTGCTTTTGTTAAAATTCACCTTCTGGCCCGCCGCATCTTCATAGAGTTGGAGGATGAGCTTGATCCTTCTAGCTTCAACCACAGACGACTGGGTCAACAACAAAGTGTCATCCACAAATTGTTGGTGACTAATAGGGTTGATGAGAGAGGTGGCTTTGATCCCTGAAATTAACCCAGTATTGCATGCTGCTTTAATAGTTCTTCCCAGAGCCTCTGCCACAATGACGAACAACATTGGGCTAATTGGATCTCCTTGTCTGAGCCCTCTGTGACTCTGGAAGTACCCAGCTATCGTACCATTGACCAGAACTGAGAACCAGGGTTCAGAAATGCACTCTTTTATCAGCCTGACCCACTGAGGATGAAAACCGAACTTCAGGAGAACAGCCGTCAGAAAATCCCAGTTGATACGGTCAAAAGCTTTGTTCATATCGAGCTTTAGGGCTAAGACCGCCTTGTTGGTTTGACTTGCAGAGTGCAAAGCTTCATGGACAGTAATCACACCATCCAAAATCGATCTCCCTTTGACAGAGCTGCCTTGGCTTGAATCGATAATGAGGGGAAGAATTTCTTTCATCCTATTAGCAATGGCTTTTGAAAATATCTTGTAGGACACATTGCAAAGACTAATCGGTCTGAAATCTGCCATGGTCTCAGGAGATGGGCCCTTAGGAATCAGGGCGATAAAGGTGGACTTGAACCCTCGCGGTATATGTTTTGAAGCCTGAAATTCTTTGATAGCAGAGATGACATCCGGTCCTACCGTATCCCAAAAAGCTTGGTAGAACCGAGGAGGGAACCCATCAGGGCCAGGGGCCTTCTCAGGATCCATGCTAAACAGGGCTTTTCTAATTTCCTCGTCAGTGAAGGGAGCAAGAAGCTTACCATTTATGGCCTCACCAACCAAACTCGAAATGGACTGAAGGAGGGTTTCCTTGGCTTCTTCTTTAACCTGGGATTCATCCCCGAGAAGGGAGCTGAAGTAAGCTACTGCTTCCTCCCTGATCTCCATTAAATCTTGGGTTTTGGATCCATCAGCTTTGGTTAACTCTCTGATCTTATTATTACTTCTGTTCCTCAAGGTGGTAACATGAAAAAACTTTGAGTTCGAATCTCCATCCTTTAGCCATAGAGCCCTGGATTTCTGTCTCCAGTAGGTCTCCTCACATGCTAAGATATTATGATATTCTGATAGATTGGCTAGTTCCTCCTTCCTAGTAGCTTCATCATTGGTACCACTCTGGATCGAGTTGTCAATGACCTGCAACCTTTCCCTCACTTTTTCCTTGTTCTCAAACAGGTTCCCAAAAACCTCCTTATTCCAAGTTCTAAGGTTATTCTTAACTAATTTCAGCTTTTGAGCAAGAATAAAACCTGAACTTCCATGGAAAGGTTGCTGCCACCAAATGGACATGCTTTCTTTTAGATCCGGGTGTCTGATCCACATCGACTGAAAACGAAAGGGTTTTTTGAAAGAGTTAGACTTTGGGACCTCCAAGAGGATGGGGTTGTGATCAGAAGAGATTTTGGGGAAGGTATGCAAGGTGGAGTCTCCAAACCCAACCATCGCCTCCTTGGATAAGAAGAACCTGTCAAGTCTTTCTTGGATCAGTTGGCTACCAGACCTCCTGTTGCTCCAAGTATACTTGGCTCCTCTTAGCTTCACATCCATCAGTTGATTCGAGTTAACAAACTCGTTGAAGTCTTCCATGCTTCTGGAGGGGAGCCCAGATCCACCCTTTTTGTCTGATGGGTATAGCGGCGTGTTGAAGTCACCTGCCACAACCCAGGGGATGTCATGGAAAGCATCACCCAGATTGCCCAAAAACTCCCACAAAGAGGCTCTCCCCTGAACAGAGTTAGGAGCATACACATTGGAACAGATCCACGATCTATTATTTTCAAAATCATGGAAAAACACACTTAACACCCTGTCGTCCTCTTGGATGACACTGCCTTCCACTACCCGAGGGTCCCACAAAACCATGAGGCCCCCAGACGTTCCCCTTGCTGGAATAAACACCATTTCCCCTTGATTCCACATCTTTTTAGCTATCGATTTTGACTGGACTTCATCTAATTTTGTTTCTTGCAACATCAAAATTGTTGGATTGTACTGCCTTCTTAGCGAACTAACCACTCTCTGAGTGGGCCGGCCATTGAGGCCTCTCACATTCCATGAGAGAACCTTCATTTAGATTGTTTAGAGTTCTTCCCTTTCCCCCTTCCCTGAGGAGGTTTTCCTGATTTGTTATCTTCGAACCCTGGGATAACTTGTTGGATCAGAGTTTTCTGTTTACCGCTGGCAATTTCATTGTCAGTCCTCATTCTGTTATGCTCTGCGTTTGAAATCCTCCCCTTCTTTCTCTCACAACCAAAGTCAATGGGTGACTTAGTCGTGCTCCTGGTCTTTTTGGGGCTAAATTGAGGGGGATCTAACTGTTGAAGAACCGGACTCCCACATTCCTCGAAATCATCCAGCTTCTATCATCTCGCTCCTCGAGTCTAACTCCTCCATCTTCTTCCCCGTATTCTCCTGGTTTGAAAGAAGAATCTTCTATCCGGTTGGGCGGACTTCGGCTATGATATTGGGGAGGTCTGGTTTAGAAGACGAAATCTCCTCCACTCTTTTTCTATAATCTCTGGGGCTAAGCCTAGCCCCTTCCTGAGGGATTGGAGGGATATTTGATATGGGATTAGACGGGCCCGCCTTTGATGGGGATTCTAGGGTTTCAGGGAGAGCACATTGCCTGTTATCCTCTTCTACTTCCTCGATCTCCCCTTTTGCTGGTAGATCGGCTAAAATATTGAACTGATTTGAGCTTGGAGATTTAGGGCTTACCTGGTTTTTTGGATCTTTGGTGAGATGATGCTTGTCTTTGCTCTAAGAATGCCTTGCACTCTGATAGTCTTTCTCCTGAGACATGTAGTTATTTTTGAACGGCCTAAACCCTCCTTTGCCACCAGGGCCTCTTTTTAGAGGGAGGTTCCTAGGAAGCCCTTTCTCATTTGCGTGATTGCTTTCCGATCTGGGGATGTCTCTCTTTGCTGCTAGTGTAGGGCACTGATTTTGTAGGTGGCCTTGTGATTTACACTCAGGGCAATAAGCTGGCTTATTTTCGTATTCCACCGTCTGATATCTAAGATAGTTGCCATACTCAAGTTCCACAACATTTGGCAGTTCAGATTCAAGATTGGCATTGACGCAGAGTCTTGCATGAGTCATCCTTGTCCTAGCCAAGGTTGCATGATCTATGGACACCAGTTCACCGATCGTTCTGGCGATGCCATGTAGCCAATACTCGTTGACAAACTGAGCTGGAAGATTGGGAAGCCGCACCCAAATGGGAGCAGTATTAATGTTCTATTTTTTAGGGTCAAAATCTTCACCCCATTTCCTAAGGAAAAGGCTACGTTTCCCTAAAAACCAGGGTCCTCCAGTGAGAACGTGGCTCGCATCCTCCTTATTGTTAAATCTTAAGATGAAAAACCCCCTGGAAAGGGCAACAACCTCCAAACTACCCGCCGTCCTCCATTTGGATAGGGCCCAAGAACGAATAGTTTCTATATCTGGCCTTCCACCCAAAAACTTGCCCACTAAAGAAAACTCTTCCATGGCTAAACATGGCCCCATCGAATCGATAGGTGCCTTTACCCTGTTATTTACCGGAATGAGGGGCGGGAGAGAAAGAAAGACACTCTTTCTCCCTAAGACTGTATCCGCAAAGGATCGGGCTCCTCTGGGGCCCGCCCCGCTCAGCTGGGTCCCTTTGTCCGGGTCTTTATGGGGGGGGTCGCACTCTCTCTGGATAACCTCTGCTGTCGCCGCTGGCCTCCCATCCTCTGGATCCGTGCCTGGATCAAGCTCAAGGGTCCTGCCCAAACCCTCTGAACCACCGCTGCTTTTCCCGCCTAAAAATTTTGAAAACTCAGGAGCTTCAATAAAATAGAAAGTAATGATCTTAAAACTTGATATGAGTAAAGCCTATGATAGGGTTAAATGGATTTTCTTTTTGTAGTTTTAGAAAATTTTGGATTCAGGAAGAAATGGGTTAGATGGATTAAATCTTGTGTCTCTATAGTTTCTTATTTAGTGTTGGTCAATGGGTTAGTAACAAAATATTTTAAATCCAAGAGAGGCCTTATACAAGGAGATCCTTTATCTCCTTATTTTTTCATTATTATGGTAGAGGTTTTTAGTAGGAACTTAAATAAGGCTTACAAATATGGGCTTTTAAATGGACTTTAGGTTAGTAATAACATCGAGAACATCACCCATCAACAATTTGTAGATGATACAACCCTTTTGGGAAGGGCAAGGATAAATGAGAATACAAAATAGCATCAGGGCAAAAAATTAATAGGACAAAATCCAAAATTTACTTCCTCAACACTCCAACTAATATTAAAGCAAGAATTAATAAGTTACTTCAAATGGAGGAGGAACATTTATTAGAAACTTATCTAAGGATGCCTTCATTTGAAGGGAGAATGAGGATAGAATTATGAAATCTAGTTATTAGTAAAGTTCAAAATAAACTTCCAGCTTGGAAAGGTAGATGGTTATCATTAGAGAGAAGAGTGTAGTTAATTAAGTCGGTATTATAGGCCATTCCAACATATTATGTCATTGTATTCTATGCCAAAATCCATTGAAAAAAAAATTATCTACATTATGCAATCCTTTTTATAGTCAGGTTTACATGATAAAAGAATATTTCCTTTGGTGAAATGGAGTAATATGTGTGATGATAAAACTAGGGGAGGTATTGGTTTAAGAGTTATTACAGATGCAAATTTAGCTCTTAGGGGAAAATTAATATGGATATTGTACAAAGAGATTCAAATATAATGGGCCAAAATTCTTCTAAGTAAGTATGTTGATCATAATGACCCAAGTTTAATATTCACTACATTCTCTCTACCAAATAGTTTTTCTCTTTGAAATGGTTTAAAAAATATATTGATCTAATTATTAAAGGTTTAAGATGGGTGGTGGGAACTGGAGAATAAAATTCCATTTGGATGGATACTTGGTGTGATAAAAAACCACTCAATTTAGATCCAATTTTGAAACCTTAGATGATATTATTTCAAGATAAATATGGTGATAGGGTTTCAAAAATTTTGTACAAGGATTAGGAAGGAAGATACAAATGGAAATAATATTATTTTACAAGTATACAAGACATTGATGCTAGGAGGCAATTGAATAGAAAGATAACAACTGTGATTATTCTTAGGGGAGCCAAGAATAAATTAATTTGGGAGTTGAATCACTCAGGAGATTACACAACAAGAAGTGGATATAATGTACAACACCAAGAAAATAGTAATATCATTAGAATATGGAGAGATATTTGGGATAGCCCAAGCATTCCTAAAGTCAAAATGTGTGTTTGGTTAGTAGGTCATAGAATAATTTTATCCTAGGATAACCTTATGAAAGTGGGTTTTCATGGCCCCTCTCAATGTGTTCTTTGTAAAAAAGAGGAGGAGAGTGTAGACCATCTCTTGGAACATTGCTTAGTAGTTTGGAAATTATGGCAATGGATTCTTAATATGTTTGGTAAATGTGTGGTGATGAATAGCATAATCAAATATTGATTAAAGCAATTGAAGAGCACTCATAAAATTAAGGCTTTAAAAACAATATGGGATATATCAAAATATTCAATACTTTGGATTGTATGGCTAGAAAGGAATAGGAGAATATTTAAAGGAAAAGAAAACAATTTAGAGGTAATGAAAAGGAAGATATGTTTAGCCATAGAGGAGTCTAAACCAACCCTATCAACTCATATAGTCCCTAATCTGGAAGAAAATATCCTTGATAGATGGAGTCAAGTCATTAAATAGAATTATGATGTTTGGTACAAGAGAAGCAAAAATAAGGCAAATAATATAAAGTGGAAACAACCAGATGTGGAGTGGGTTAAATTGAATTTTTATGGAGCATCTAAAGGAAATATAGGACCAATAAGAGGAGGAGGAATAATTAGAAATAATAGAGGAGATATTTTGTCTCATTACACTTTCAATAGTGGATTTAAGACAATAATGAAGTTGAAGCTTGGGTAGCTTTAGAAGGGTTAAAATTATGCAAACAAATAAAATGAAAAATAGTATGGATGGAAGGTGATTCGCTCATAGTAATAAATATAATTTTGAGGAAAGCAAAGGCTCCATGGAACATACAAGATATAATTATGGAAATTTGATATCTTGCTAAAGAGTTTGAAGAAATTAGGTTTATACATACTTTAAGGGAAGGAAACAAATGTGCAGATAGGCTAGCCAATAGAGGGGTTTTTATTAAGGATAATGAAGTTAAATAATCCTTTTCATAATTAAATGAAGTAGTAAGTTTAGCTAAAGTTGACAAGCAAATGTTGATTGCCTAAATAAAATAATGATTAAGATTTACTTTACTTTTTTCCATTGGTAATATGCCCTTTATTTTATAACATTAATGTGTTTTCATATAAACTATTTATTATAATTTTTGTGGTTGCACTTGTGTTTCAGGAAGGAAACTAGCAATCCAAATTTTGTAAAGCATACTATAATAGTGCATTATTTTGGAAATATTATTCTACTAAGATGCAATGCATAAGTAGTAGAGGTGAAGTTTTGGTATTGTGAAGGCTGATATAGAAAATGTCAAGAAGGATGTTGAATTTTGGAATATTTGTATTCATACAAAAAATTGAAAATATCTAGAAAATGAAAATAAAGAATCCAGATATTTTATGTAAAATTATGTAGGTTTTTAGCTATAACATCTCAATTGAGATGAGAAGTGTATCTATTTGTAAACTCTCAAGCTCTAAAGAAGAGAGTTGTAATTTTTCAAGGGTGGGGGACCCGAGCACAACCCCTTATTATTCAATCAAAAAACTTATTAGGTCCCATAATCAAATGGCATTAGCTCAGCTAGTTATATTCCTCAACTTCCAAGGAGACCCAAGTTCAAATATTGCCAAATAATACATGTATAATTGTCAAATTATTGTAATACCACTATGTGGTAATGATGTAATACGAGTGGGGCCTATTTCAATCCCATATAACCAATTAAAATATATATCAAGTCCCATATAATTTGAGTGATCTATAGGTTAATTGGTTGTGTACAAATTTTTATCGATGGATTGGTTTGATTCCCTTAGGGGTTGATCATTTGCCTTACATTATACTATTTATCGAGGATGGAAAGGGTTTGGATTATTTTTCATAGCAAGAAATATCCATAATATTTGTTGAGAGTGGAAAAGGGTTTATAATGGGATCATTTGAATTTTAAACTGGTACTAAATGATGATGGATTGTTATCAATTCTCTCTATTATTAAAAATTTGGATTTAACAGAGAATCGATGTATCAAGCCCAATTTTAAGTTATGATTTTGGTTTATATCATTATACTAATGGAAATTCTTTAATTTTTAATGAAAACCCAAATTCAAGAACTCACAAATATTGTTTGTCCCCTCTATAATGAAAACAAAAGTTGCATAGCAATGAGTGTCTATGAGAATATTGTTACGTGCAATTGCTTGCATCAGCCTACATAGAAAAAACAAGAAGGTGACACCTTAAGGGAATTATAGAGGTAGCCAAAAGAACTGAACACAAAAATATACGAAGTAGAAAAGGAGAGATTGCAATGTGAAAAATGATTCTTTTTATATTAATACAGGGGAGCCTGAATCTCCCAATTTTACAATGCTTTTGCTTGCCCCAATGTCTTGGGGTTAATATTACAATGCTCTCTCTTTTTCTAAATACAATGCTTTGATAGGGGGTCTTCCAACTCTTTAGCAAACTACGGTGTGTTCTTTGCTCTTCTACTATAGCTCCAAAGGTGAGTGGGCTTTTAGTATCCAACAATGGGGCCACTCTTAGCTTCAATAGCTCTCCAAGTACCTGTCTCTTGCACACATGAGAATAAAACAAGGATTAGTAGCACATGTATAATGCAGATAAAAACCCTCAAACTAACATTTACAAAAAAACATAGAAAATCAAACCTATATGCCTTGCTAGAAAAACTAAAAATATTACTAATTTGTGTGTGTGTTTATGGACTTTCTTGTATTTCAGGTAATGGTGGGCATGCGGTTGGGGTTGGTTAACCAGAAGAGCATGGTTGGACAACTACGGGAGGGTGGTTGTGACTGTGTAACCATGGACAGGAAGTTGAGGCTGAACGATAGATTGCTCCAAAAAAAGTACTCTAGGGCTTCGAACCTCTAATGTGTGCAAACTACTGGTGTGATTTTGGTAGCCTGATGATGTTTACTCTCAACCTTCTTTGGTTGATGGGGTATGGTTGCTTTTGTAGGCCATTTTGGGGTTTTGGAGGGAAATGGAGGTGGCAAGCCAAGATTACCAAGTGGTAATCCAAGGCTGCCAAATGGAAGGGACAATTATAGTGAGTCACCTAGGGTGTCTCACTTAACTAGGGTGACATGGCTAATGAGTGAGTGCAAGTGGAGTGAGGTGTAAGGGATGTCCCATGTGAAGGGACAAAGGGAGATATGAGTGTGTGATATATGGAAAAGGATGAAGTAGTGGTGGCTAGGACACATGTCTAGTGATTAGGCAGGGTATAGTAAGTGTTGGTCATCAAATCTGCCCAGGAAAGGATTTGGGTAAATGAATGCGCCCTATACCTGGACCAACATTGAAAGGCCAAAAGGAAGAGATGCCCCTCGTGCCAATATCCAAAGAAAGGTCGACTCCTATGCTAAACTACTTGGATGTTTAAGATAAGGTTGCAGGAAAGAGATAAACAGAGCAAGGTGCAGGAAAGAAATAAAAGGGTCAGGGAAGAAATTCCAGTAGTTTAATGGTGGGAAAGAACCATAAGCATGATTACTAGCCAATAGCTTGAAACAGCAGTAAAGAATACCAAGAATAAAATGAAATGATCGCAATATTGGCTCTCCTATGTATCCTTTGGATGATTTCCAGGATTCCCCTTCCCCTTTTGCTGAAATTCAAAGTTCAAAGTAAGTTCGAAACCTGAGAAGTCGGCTCCTCACGGCTCTCAAGACTGAGCTCTCAAATCTATTACCAAAACTGGCAACTGTGACCAGGTCAACCATGGAAACATGCATTAATGAGCCGTCTGAGCGTCCTTGGATTCTGGGCGCAATACTCGAGTGGTCGCCATGCTCGTCGGGCTCTTCATCATGGACTGATACTTCATTTCCAATTTCTAAAAATGAACAGCGGGCTTATCGGGCATGAAAAAATGCATTTATGAGGCACTTGATCGCCTCGAGAAAATACCCGGCTTGGAGCGCATGCCTTTTGAAGTGCTTCACTAAATTTTCATTTGCACTTTGCTTCACAATGGATTCGATCTGAAGCAGATCCTCCTTGATTTGCACTTCGCATGGACGAGCTTCACAAAACAGCTTCGGGTGTGGTGAGCGCCGAAGTAGATTTCCTTTGCAAGATGGGCTCTTCACTTCTCGCTGCTTCACTGGAGAGATGTGTCAAAACTGCTTTGGCGAGGCCCTTCTCCCGAAGTAGATACTTCGCTGGTGAGCTTAAAAATGCTTCGCCGTGAACCTTCTTCAAAACTACGATTCAGGGGTATTTCGGCCGAAGCGCATTCCTGCCTTCGAAAGATGTTGCATTCTTTATGGCCACTACTACTTCGGGTGAAAGTACTTCGCATGAAAGATGGCCAAAGCAGATGCTTCGCAATGACTTTTGGTGAAGTAGAAATGGTTCGCTGGCGTGAGGGCCCGAAGTGGGTGCTTCGGCGACTTTACAGTGAAGTATTTTCAATGTTGGGCTCCTTCAAATCCCACTTCGCAAGTTTCTTTCCCGAAGTAGTCTTTTGAAGTGCTTTGAGCCTGAAGTATTTTTCATTCTTCTTCCTTTGAATTTTGCTTCGCCAACACCGCTTCGCAAAATTTTTGCTCGAAGTAACTGTTTGAGGGACTTCGGGCCCGAAGTAGTTCTTTCTTGCCTTAGCAAATTCAGACCGCGATTTTCCTTCGACGAAGCTGTTCTTGTGAAATATGGCTTGAATTCCACTTCACAAAACTTTTGCTCGAAGTAGCTGCTAGAAATACTTCGGGTGCGAAGCTCTTTTTATGCCTTGCTAGAATTTCTTCTTCGGCAACGCTACTTCGCAGGGTTTTCACCCGAAGTAGTTGTTTGAGGGACTTCGAGCCCGAAGTAGTTTTTATCCTTAACGATTTCCTTCGGTGAAGCTGTCTTCCTCAGCTTGTTCAGCAGCGAAGCTCTTTCTTCTTCATTTTATGTACAAGGAGGTGGCATGGAAAGCCAAAATTGCTGCAATGCTTGAAAATGTTGTTTCTAAAAAAAATCAAGGGAAAAAATTCACGAAATTAAAAGAAATACTTTACAAAAATTCAATTTTTCTACCCCATTGTGCAATGTGACAAAATTGTCAACATTCTTGGTGGCTCGCGGGGCAACGAGCTCATCTCGGTGGGAGAACTCTCGACCTTTATCCGTTGGGCCAGAGTTACCTCCAGATCCTTATCCTTTTTCTATCTCCTGGGGGGCTTCTACAACTTGTTCTTCTTCTTCTTCTCCTTCTTCTATTGCTTCCTTTGGCGTGGCTTCCTGCTGCGGTGATGGGGCAAGACGATCACGGATCTTTTTCATAGTTCAACGAACATGGGCCCAGGCACCCTTCGAGAAAGGCTCTTGATCTTGCAATGCCTTAACCAAAATACAGAACCAATCAATCTGCCTGATATCAGCATGTTTGGATCTGGTGAACAAATCGTTTAGGTTGGCTGCAATCTTGCAGTATCTCAGAATAAAATTTGTGACCTGCCCTTCTATTATTGGTTTCGCCCATTCGTCTATCTTCGAGACGTCGCATTCAAAATGAAACCACGCTGGCTTAAGCTCTTCCTTGGTCAGAAGGTTCCCATCATCATCTGTGAAGCTCGTGAAACCTAAGGAAGAGAGATCCTGGAAATAGCCTAGCGATGCGCGTTGCTCATTTTCAAACAGGTCCAGGAGGTCTTTCGCATTTTGTGCCTTCCTCACCTTGGAAAAGAAGGCGTGAACTGTGGCTTGGGCCGTGGACCAATCTCTAGCCATCTGACTCATTGTAGCAACCTGCAAGTCCTGATATTTCATACTTTGGACATCAAAGGCTAATTTGAGTCGGCCTCTAGCTTTCTGAGTGACTTCATCTATAATTGGCCCTCCTTCAGTAGCGGCACACTGTGCTTCGGTGATATAGGTCAAAATTTATAGGGCACTGGAGGCCTAGGATCTAAATTTTTTTAGCAAGTGTGAGTGGATTTCTTTGATCCTGCCTTTGTCAAACAGCTCCAAGATTTCTTTTTGGTGCAACTGCTACTGCAACTGCAAGATATTGCTTTCAACTTCCTTGGCCTTCAGATCATTCTCGGCCTGTCTCTATGCTTGGTTCTCAGCTGTGCACTGTAGTTGTAGTATTTGTTGTTTCAGGGCATGTGCTTCCTTTTTCATCAGCTTACACTGCTTCTCTGAATCCTCCAGCTTGGAGTGGATTCTAGCTAGCTCTTCTTCCAACTTAATGTTGGCATTTTCCGCTTCAAATCTATGCTGATCAGCGATGTTTGCATGCGCATGAAAAGTTTCAATCCTGACGTGCATAGATGCAGATTCATTATCCACATTCAAATGCTCCAGGTCCTTGGATTTGTCTTGATAATCATAGTCCACTGGAGTCATTTCATCCAGGGGCTTTTGGACCTTCGAAATATTTTTTACTTTGTGCAACTTTCTGGCCTTCAAATCGAAGACAACACACTTTTCCACCTGGGCTACGGAGCGCCCTCTCTTCTTCCTCGCCTCCTTCAATATTTTCTCTGTGTTTTTTCGGGCTAGGAGTAGCTTCTCGGCTAGGGGGTATTCCTTAATTAATGACATCTCAGATTCAAATGAGGCTAGATCTCTAGCCAAAGGGGTGAACAGATACAAAGAATGAATGGGGGATGCCTCACCAGAAGGTTCGGTGATAGGTGTACTAGGAGTCCTAGCGAGTGCAACAATGCCATGTGAGACAGGGGAATGAAGAATAGGGTTTGGCATTGGGGCACTTCCTTCGCCCTGCCTAGAAACTGAGGGAATGGTGGCAGAGGTGGGTGAAGTAGTGTCAACAGACTTGTCCCGGCATGGTGACTCGTGTGGAGTGGGGCTGATGGGATCGATGGCAAGAGACAATGCATGAGGAGGTGACTGACTTTATGAGGAAGGGAGAGACTCATGAGAATATTTGGTCGAGACCACAGTAGATATGTGAGAGACCAAGGCAAAGGGTGGAGAGTGCGTACCTACATGCCCTTCAGGCAGAGCGGCCATGGTGACTTCTTGTGTGATAGGCTCTTGCTCCTTTTGGGCTTTGACACTCCTGACCTCCATGACTTCTACTTTGGGGTCTCCTTGTTGTAGGAGTTCCTCCACATCAATGATGTCTATGTCTGGGACTGTCTCAAAACTTGGTGGCCCTTCAACATCAACATTTGTTTTGGTTGGACCTGATGCAGGTTGTCCAACATGAGCACTTGGGAGCTTCGTGCAAGGTCGCTTTGGGTGGCTCAGAGGCACTTGAATTTGCTCTTGCCTCTTTCTTTTCTTCCTCTCCAATGGTTGCTCCGACTCTTCGACACTTGTGTCATGGCTTTGTGGTAGTGCCTCTGGTGTAGCTTCGGCTTCTTCCTCTTCTTCTTGCTCCGAAGCATCGTCAACTCCTCTTGGGCTTTTGCCCGATCCTGGGATAGCTGGAGGAACAAATTCAGCGAAGGATATGGACTCAAGTTTCAACATTGGCTTCATAAAGAATTACGAAGTCTTTATCTATCATCAAGAGTCCATAGAAATTCATCTTTTGGCGATGGACTCTCATTATCCACCACTCCCGAAGTTTTTCCTCACCCCAATTCTTCAATTCTTCTTTCAAATCATCCTTTGCCTTTCTCCAAAACGTGGAGTCTAGAGTTGGGAAGGGATGCTGGTCCGGGTCAAACTCAATCTCCATGGGGTAAAAATCATACCAGGGAGGCAATGTCCTCATCCTTTCTATATGCCACTCTAGATCCTTCCCATTGGGATTATTTCTTTGCTCCACAATTTCATGGTGGGGGCAAACATGAAAGTTCTTGAATTTTAAATGATCCCTCATCACTCCCAAGGGATCATATAGCCATTGCTGAGGAATCTGGAGTAGGCCAAAATTGGCAAGCTTTTCCTCCAAGAAAATGCTCTATTTTAGGGAAAACACTTCAATTACCCTCATTCTAAAGGGGAAGTCATAGGTATGTGCCCATTTTCGATCGTGGTTGTACACAGAGTTTGTAGCGTCGCTCTGTCAAGCGACCTCCAACGTAAACTGGTACTCGAAGGTGTAGACTGGTAGCAGGAAGGGCTTCCCAATGAAGTCGAACATACGAATTACGAGCCCCTACGTCAGTTGAAACACGTCTCCCTTTTTCTCCTGCACCACTCTGTCTCTCAAACTAAGGGGCACCTGAGGGAAAGAACCCTTCAACAAATGCATGGCGGGTCCCAAAAACTATTGATTAAAAGAATAATAGGACTCTGTCCTCAATAGGAGGGGAGTCCACTGGTATATAGGTAGAGGATTTCCATCCTTACTGCTTGGAGAAATGGTGATGTGTGGGAATTGCTTATGAACCTGGTAGAAAAACAACCAAACAAGGAAAGAACAGGGTGCGAAGTACTGGCGCGTCGTCGAATTCTTCATGTTGGTGAGTCGCGTATGCAAGGTTCGGGCCACCCATTCTGCCCAGTCAAAGAAAACTAGGTTGGTGTTTGGTCTTGAAGCATCAGGGGCATAGAATTCCCCTCTTGAAATACATTCTGCTAAAGACACCTGCCAGGGTTGCACCAAAGCATCTATAGATAGGCCTGCCACCCATGCAATGATAGAAAAAATATCGGTATTTTTGAAGGCAGCCAAGGGTAAAGGCATTTGGGGCAACTTGCCTGAAGGGAGCCCACTTTTGAGGTTCTCGCGTAGGAATTTCAACATGTAATTGTTGGATGTAAACCTCTCCATCTGTTCGCTCAGAATGATGTTGTGAACAGAATAGCCCTTGGGTGGACCTTGTTGTGGTGCGAACGTTGCTTGCACATATTCCTTCAAAATTGAAAACAACTTATGGCCTGCAACATCCAACACTTGCCTAGAGGTAGGCTAGTAATTTTACACGATAGCATAGATCAATTCGGTACAGTGGTGAGCAGGCGAGGTCAAATACCAATAAATTTGAGAGTAATATGCAGTAGCTCTCTTATTCTCTGGGGTGAGTCTGCTCGTCATAAACTCTATGGTGCGTCGGAGGTCGGACACACCCTTAGAGAGCTCCGTGTCTCTAATTTTTTTCCACCCATCAATTGGTGGTTCTACAGCTGCTCCTCCTCAGAGTCATCTCCTTCTTCTATTGGCTTCTTTTCTGGGCGAGGGGTGAGATTGATCTTCTTAGGTGTATGCTTTTTCTCTTCCTTGCCCTTCTTTGTTTTTTTGGGGCCTGCTACTTCGGGCTCCTTCCCATTTTCCTTAGAGCTTTTCTTTCCCATTGTGAAAATGAGCGACGGCTGATTCCTTGATACGGAGGGCTTTGACGTAAAGGGCTTCGATGCACAGGGTGGGAGGATTGTAGAATAATCGAAGGCTCTTAATCTTGCATGAATTGATGGGTGAATAACCTTCTTCTTGCTATGGCTTTGCATTTTATATCCCTAAAAGGCAACTACCTGAATTTATGGCACCTACCATAATTAAACTTACACCTCGAACGGGGAAGTTGTCATGCCCTTTGATTGGCTCTGCAGTGGCATGGTACGCGGGGCCATGCGCTTCGATGATTATGCCTTGCATTGGAAATGCAACCTGCTGCCACCTCATACCTAGGTATGAGCTTTTATCCTAACTGAATATTTTTGGGATGCACTTCGCCACCTTTGCATTAAATTCATCTGCTTTGAACTCCTTTCATGGTTGTTGTTTGCATGTTCTTCGAGACATGTTTTAAATGCTTCTACTTCGACGAAGTTGAAATCGTCATTGAAAATTCTTTGCGGCGAACCTTTGGTGCAGGCTGTTTTTCGATGCTTCAGGCCTGAAGTAATTCTTCCTCGCTGTGCTGCTTTTTTGCTTCATGGAATACTAGACCCCTGAAGCTCGTCTTCTTGGAAAATACTTCCCAAAACTTTTGCCCAAAGTAGCTGCTTGAAACTCTTTGGGTGCGAAGCTCTCTTCGTCCCTACTTCTTTTGAGGATGCCCTTGGTCTTTCGAAGACCTTTTGGAAGCCAAAGTACTTCATTGTGAAGCATCTTGCATCCATTGCTTCGCACTAAAATTTTCCAAAGTTTGTTCCTTTTGGAAAACGGTTCACTGGATTTTCTTTGAAAACTACTTCGCTCACACATCTTTTGCGAAGCATTTTTCATGCCTTAGCTTCAAATTTTGGTTCGGCCCTTTGAGGGTAAAGTGTTTCGCTGCGAACATTTTTGCAATTGCTACTTCACCTCAAGAGTTCCAGAAGGAGATTCTAGAGTGTAACACTTAGCTTTTGCAATCTCGAAACAGGATGTATATACACAAATGAAAAATTATATACAAAAATACATACACACATTTTTTTTTTTTTTTTACAAGTCCAACCTCAGCGATGAAAAGTCTTCAGATGAAGACCATTAACAGAAATTGGTAATACCTGGCCATCTACATCTTTGAGGATGAAAGAGTTTGCCGAGTTCACCTTCACGATTTCTAACGGTCCATCCCAGAACGCGTCCAATTTGTCATGATTCCTAGGCTTAGCCTTCCAAGAATCCCACTTCCATACCAGATCTCCCACTTTGAATGTGCGATCGGATGATTTCTTCTTGAACTAATCTCGGGTGACCTGAGCATGATTAGCAAAGCTCTGGTAGGCCTTCTCGCGATCTTCCTCCAACTATAGCAGCTGATCCAGTCTGTTTTCCATAGGATTGACACCTTCTTCTTCTAGCAGCTACAATGCATGGATCTCTATATGGGTAGGTAGAATGGCCTCCTTGCCATACACCAAGGCGTAAGGCGATGTCTTGATTGAATTCTTGAAAAAATTTTGTTCGGCCCACAAGGCACGATCTAGAAGGAGATGCCAAGTTCTTTTTTTGTCTCTATGAGCTTTCTTAACACCTTCAACAAGGTCTTTTTGATTGATTCCGCCAAGTCGTTGCCCTGTGGATAGTAATTGGAGGATACTTTATGATATATCCCATATCTGTAGAGGAATTCATTGATTTTGGTGCCTGAAAAGCCAGGACAATTGTCCATGATGATTGCTTCAGAGATACCAAACTGGGTGATCAACCCTTCAAGGAAGACTATGATAGTCTCCTGATCAGCATGCTTCGTGGGAACTGCTTTGGCCCATCTGGTGAAGTAGTCGATTGCGGTCAGGATGAACCTATGCCCAACGGAGGAGTTCGGCGATATGACCCCTATGAAATCCAACCTCCATTATTGAAAGGGATTTTCTACTTGTATCGATCGAAGAGGCATCGAAGCATTTTTGCTTTAGTCGATGAACTTCTGACACTGCTCACATTTACGACAGACTGTGAAGGCATCAACGAAGAGTGTGGGCCAGTAATAACCCACCTTGATGATCTTTAATGCCATTGTTCTCCCTATGAAGTGACCTCCAGATAATCCTGAATGGAATTCTCCCAGGACTCTCCTTTTATCATCATCTTTTACGCACATGAGAAGGACGCCATCAATGTTTCTAAAAAATAGGACTTCGAGACGCAAAGTATATCAGTTAGACAGCATCCTAAAATGCCTTTGCTTTGAAGCATTTAGATGTGAAGGACATATTCTAGTATTGAAGTATTCAACTATTTCACTAACCCAATCTTTCTTGTCCTCTTCCTGGTTCACGAAGCATTCTTCTACTGGTGAGTCATCCCTAGCTTTGGTCATTACGCTCTTCGCCAGTTCTTGACATAATGCGCGACCATGAACCAGTTTTGTGGGTTTGATCTCGATGTCAAACTCTTGTATCTTACTGACCCAACCGGCTCTTTTACTACCCAATTCTCCTTGGATGATGAAATTGCGCACATTGGGGTGGATGACGAAGACTGTAACCCGAATTTGGGAGATGAATTGCTTGAACTTCCTAAGAGACTTCATTATTGCATGCACCTGCCTTTCTATGAAATTATATTTTTATTCATGAGGATTTATCACTTGGCTTAGAAACATGATGGGGCGCTCTTCGCCATCTTCCCCCTTTTGTGTCAGGACCGTAGCATAGCTCTCAGGTTCTCCTATAGCATATAGGATGAAGTCTCGATTGTAGTCAGGGTTGGTCAAGACCGATGCTTGAGCAATTCGGGCTTATATTTCTTCAAATGCTTCCTTTCTTTCCTTCGTCCAGATGAATTCTGCAACCTTCTTCAAAAGTTCAGACATCGGCTTGATGACCTGGGCAAAATCTGGGACAAACTTCCTCATGAAGTTAATCTGGTCAAAGAAGGATTGAAGTCCTTTCATTAGAGCCTCAGCTCTGTCAGGATCTACAATGAGACCCTTCTCTAATATCGCATGTCCCAGCAACTTCCCTTCGCTAACTACGAATATAGACTTCTCAGATTAATTGAAATGCCAAATTCTTGATATTTTTTGAAAATCTATTATAAGTGTAAGGGATGATCCTACCTTCTTCAAGAAAATATGGTCATGTCATCTAGATAGATAACGATGACCTTATTCAATAGCTTGCCAAAATCTAGATCCATTACCCTCTAAAAAGTGGCCCCCGCATTTGAAAGGCCAAATGGCATTCATTGGTAAGCAAATGTGCCCCACTTGGTAGTGAATGCGGTTTTATGCTAGTCTTTGTCCCTGACCCAGATTTGATTGTATCCAGAGAAACCATCGAGTAAGGAGAAGCGTTTAGCCTCAGCCATCGAATGCAAGATCTGATCGATCTGCAAGAGAAGGTAATGGTCTCTAATAGAAGCTTGGTTCAGGTTGCGAAAGTCCACGCACAATCGTATATCTCCATTCTTCTTTCTGACTGGGACTAGATTCGCTACCCAAGAAGAATGTTTGATGGGATAAATTATCTTCGCCTCGAGCATTTTTAGGAGTTCGGCCTTCATCAAGACTTTGATCTTCAGATTGATGGGTCTTTGCTTCTACCATAAGGGTTTGATCCCTTCCTACAACTCAATTGTATGCTGGATCAGTTACCGATCATATCACTTTAGATCTTGATAATACCAAGCCACTGTGTCAGGATACTTTCTACACAGAGATCGGATCTGCTCTAGCTCTTTCGAAGTGTGTTGAGCAAGGTGCAACAACAATATTGTCATTGTTGTCAACACAGTCAGAATAGATCTGTTGATGCAGTGGACAGGAAGTTCAAAAGCTAGTCAGATGCAGAAGACAGGAGTTCAAAGGTTACTCAGAGTATGTACAGTGATTTTCCAAGAAGACCGAAGTGGACCACTTGCAAAAGATCAAAGAAAAAGACAAGTAAGAAAAGTGTCGCGATATCGCGACATATTCAGCAGGCAAGAAAAACTGTCGCGATTTCGCGACATGTTGGAAGAGAGAGAAGAAGAAAGAAAAACTGTCGCGATTTCGCGACATGTTGGAAGAGAGAAGAAGGAAAGAAAGAAAACGTCATGATTTCGTGACATGTTGGAAGAGAGAGAAGAAGAAAGAAAACTGTCACGATATCGCGACATGTTGAGAAGAAAGAAAAATGTTGAAAAAAAATTTGACATGTTGGAAGAGAAAGAAGAAGAAAACTATCGCGATTTCGTGACATGTTGGAAGAGAAAGAAGAAGTAGAAAAAGTGTCACGATTTCGTGACATGTTGGAAGAGAAAAAGGCAAGTAGAAAAAGTGTCACGATTTTGTGACATGTTGAAAGAGAAAAGAAGTAGAAAAGTGTCGCGATTTCGTGACATGTTGGAAAAGAAAAGGAAGTAGAAAATGTTCGATTTCGTGACATATTGAGAGAGAGAGAAAAAAAGTGTCAATTTTGACATTTAGAAAAAAAGTGTCTATTTCGTGACATATTGCAAGAAAGAGAGTCGAAAGAAAAAGTGTCACGATTTCATGACATATTGCAAGAGAGATTGTACGGACAAAAAAGTGTCGCGATTTCGTGACATATTGAAGAGAGAGAGTCGAAAGAAAAGTGTCACGATATCGCGACATGTCGAGTTTTCACAACCCGAAGGCAAGAGAAAGTGCTAAGGAGAAAAAGTGTCGTGATATCGCGACATGTCACGTTTTCGCGACTCGAAGGCAAGAGAAAGCGCTAAGGAGAAAAAGTGTCACGATATCGCGACATGTCACATTTTCGTGACTCGAAAGCAAGAAGGAAGAGAAGAAAAAGTGTCGTGATATCGCGACATGTCACATTTTCATGACTCGAAAGGCAAAGAAGAGAAGAAAAGGCTAAAGAAAAAAAGTGTCTGATATCGCATGTCGCATTTTGACTAAAGAAGAAAAAAGTGTCACGATATCGCGACATGTATTTTCGCGATACAAGTAAAGAAGAAGAGACGAAGGAAAAGTGTCGCGATATCGTGACATGTTATTTTCAGGGGCCAAAGCAAAGAGAAAGTAGAAGAAGAAAAGTGTCACGATATCGCGACATGTTGTATTCTCGTGGGCCAAAGCTAAGAGAAAGCGTACGAAAGAAAAAGTGTCGCGATATCGCTACATGTTGTATTCTCGCGGGCCAAAGCTAAGAGAAAGCGTACGAAAGAAAAAGTGTCGCGATATCGCTACATGTTGTATTCTCGTGGGCCAAAGCTAAGAGTAAGCGTACGGAGGCGAAAGTGTCGTGATATCGTGACATGTGTTTTCGTGGCAACAACAATAGAAGAGTTACAGGGGCAGTTGAAGCCGACGAAGACCGATGTAAGCCGACGAAGATTAGGGTTTGCAGCCGATGAAGACTAGGGTTTGCAGTCGACTAAGAGTAGGGTTTACAGTCGACTGAGATTAGAGTTTTCATCATGAAAATATTGTTATAAAAGGAGGACTATTTGGAGAAGTTGATGGTGTAGTACAGACGGTTGAATGTGGTCGATGTGCATGAAGTTCGGTCACAGAGCGTAGAGTGCAAGTCGTATCGAATCATGCTAAGTGCAAAATTCGCAAAGGAAGCAGAGTGCGCAAAAGGGAGAAGACGATCGTTCGACTGTGACACAGCAGATTGTGCAAAGTAATTTCGTAGAGAGAGCAGAGTGCATAGAGATCGCTAAGGTGAAGCAGTCTTGCCGAGATCTTGTAAAAGTGAGGTATCATTCTGTTAATCTTCTAGATTCATAATTCAAGTCCAGGTTGCAGCTTGGCATCAGGGGGTTGTTCCCCCCCTAGGGGGGGGCTGTAAATAAGGGGGGGGTGTGCTCCTTTCTGGGGGGGAGATAAAAAGGGGTTGGTGCTCCTTCTGGTGGGTGATTGGTAAAGTGATTGTAAAGTTGTTGCTTTGCAAAGGCAGGCTAGTTTGGATGGTAGTCCAAGCGGTCATTCTTGAGGAGAAGTCACGTTACATTGGTGAACCTCATTAAATCTTGTGTTGTGTGATGCTCTTCTGTTATTCTTGTTGTATCTTGTTATAAGTTTTAATTGCTTCTATTTTAAGAGCTATAAATTCAAGCTTAAAAGAGCTACACTGATTCACCCCCCCTCTCAGTGTCATTGTAAGACTAACAATTGGTATCAGAGCCAAGTTCCTATACAAGCTTAATCGGCTAGGGTGATCTTGGAAGTAACACAATGGCAGGTGGTGAAGGTTTCTCATCAAACAAAGCACCATTGTTTGATGGATCTAATTACGCGTTCTGGAGAATCGGGATGCAGACATATCTCTGTGCTTTGGGTTACGACATCTGGGATTCAGTAGTTAGTGGATACACAATTCCCATCACTCCTCCAAAAGAGGCTGACGAAAAGAAACTATTTGAAAACAACTCAAAAGCAAAAAATGCTCTCATGTGCGGATTAGTAGACAGTGAACTAGTGAAGATCATGAACTGTAATACGACAAAAGAGATATGGGACAAACTGAGGAGTATTCATGAAGGAGACGATAAGATCAAGGAGGCCAAGTTACAGACACATCGAGCTCAGTTCGAAGCATTGAAAATGAATGATGATGAAAACATTGAGGCATATATGCTGAGAGTCAATGGAATCATTAATGCGATCAGAGGACTCGACGAGGATATTGGAGACTCTGCCATCATGAAAAAGGTACTAAGATCTCTTCCTCAAAGGTTTGATTCCAAAGTCTCAAGCAATAGAAGAAGCTAAAAATCTAAATTATTTTAGTATAGATGAGATGTATGGTTCTTTAACTGCATATGAGATGAGGATAGGAAGATCTAAACCCATAGACAGAGAAGCGGCTTTTAAAGCCCTTAAAAATAAAAACACTAAACAAGAGTCCGAGGAAGAAGGGACATCAGATGAAATGGAAGCAAACTTTGTTAGAAAGCTAAAAAAGGGAAAAGGAAAATACAGAGGGAAGCTACCATTTAAATGTTTCAACTATGGAGGCATCGGGCATTTTGCAACTAAATGTCCACTTAAAGAGCAGAACAAAAATGATGAAGGATCGCACCATGAAAGAAGTGACTGGAAGAAAGCGAACTTCAGAAAAGGCAACTTCAAGAAGAGAAGTTTCATCTCCAAGAATGTCAGTTCATCAGAAGACAACTCTGGAGAAGAGTCCGAAGAGGAAAAAGGTGAAGCTCTCTTCATGGCATTTGAAGAAGAAATAAAAAGGAAGAAGGAGTGAACTCTGAAGTATGTGGTGAAAAACCTGAAGCTGAAGTAGATCTAGAAGGTGAGTTGATATCTGCACTTGAAGAGTGGAAAATAGAAAAGAAAAAGAATAAGAAACTTTCAAGAAAGCTTGAGGATGCAAATGAAATCATATCCAGTTTGAAAGTACAGATAGAAGAATCCAATAAAATCTTCGAAGATCTGGAAGTGCAAATAACCATGAAAATAGATCATTGCAGCAAGCTAGAAGAAGAGATTGTTGGGTTAAGAATGCAGCTAGAAGAGAGGAATAAGAAAATCAGTTGCTATCACAAACGTGAAGAAAGTTCTATGAAGTTGGATAAGATCATAAATGACCAAAGGCCTGCAGGCATCAAATTTGGTCTGGGTTTCATCGAAGGAGAATCATCTAATGGATCAAAGGCCAAAAATGTAGAATCCATAAAGAATGAAGATAAGAAACAGGTTGATCAAGGAAAAACATCTCATGCAACAGAAAGCAATAATGCCAGGCACGAAAGGAAAATTGACAATGATGGATTCACCAATGTCACTCATCAAAGAAGAAGAAGACCTAGGGCTCCTACGGCAACATGGCAAAGACCATCACCCAGGTTCAATTATCCCTTTTCTGGTTTCTGTTTTAAATGCAATGGCTATGGACATAAAATCTCAGACTACAAATATATTGTAAGACCAAGGAATTTCACCAGTAGAAATGCTTTCTCTCCTTTGATGAATTATACAGTAGAATGTTATAACTGTCACAATTTTGGGCACATTGCAAGAAACTGTAGAAGTACATTTGCTTCAAATCAATTTCAGGGAAGAAAAATTCAACCAAACAGGATGAGACAAAATAGAAAACTTCCAAAAAAACAAGCACAAGCTATTGATAAGGGAAAGGCTAAACAAGAGCTCAATTCTACTATCAAAACGGAGTGGAAAGAAAAGGAGTGACTTAAGGAAGAAAAGGAATCCTTAATAGTACAAACAACATTTAGAGCACAGAATAAATATGTACCATGGATACTTGATAGTGGATGCTCCGAGTCATATGACGAGTGACAAACAGAAGTTTGAGAAGTTGCAAAAATATGAAGGTGGTTCAGTAAAGTTTGGAAACAATGATGGAGCTAAGATAGTTGGCAAAGGCTCTATCAAAATTAGTGACAGAAAAATTAAGTCAGAAGAAGTCCTGTTTGTAGATGGGTTGAAACATAACTTATTAAGCGTAAGTCAGATTTGTGATAAAGGTCATGAAGTAGTTTTTATGAAGCAGGGTTGTGAAGTCAGAAAAACAAACAGTGGAAAATTGATAGCAACTGGATTAAGGACATCGGGCAACCTGTACACGCTCTCAGAGACTTCAAAAGGAGCTTGTTTTATTGGACAGGAAGAAGAAAATTGGCTGTGGCACAAGAGACTTGGTCATATCAGTTTTGATAATCTAGTAAAAATCACCTCAAAAAGGGTTGTAAGAGATATTCCCACCATCAACAAACCTGCAAACAACATTTGTGCTTCATGCCAAAAGGGGAAGCAAACTAGAGTCACATTCAAAACTAAAGAATACTACACAAGCAAACCTCTGGAACTAATACACACTGATTTATGTGGACCTATGAGAACACAAAGCATAAATGGTGACAAATATTTTATGTTATGCATTGATGACTATTCCAGAATGACATGGATATTCTTCTTGAAGCATAAATCAGAAGCTTTTGATATGTTCAAGATTTTCAAAAACCAAGTTGAGAATGAAACAGGAAAGAGGATCAAATGTTTAAGATCATACAGAGGAGGAGAATTCATTTCAGAGGAGTTTGTAGAATACTATGAAAAATACGGTATTAGGAGACAGTTCTCAGCAGCCAGGACACCTCAACAAAATGGAGTGGTAGAAAGAAAGAACAGGACAGTGCAAGAAATGGCACGAACTATGTTGGTGAAAGTAGTCTAGCAGACAGGTTTTGGAAAGAAGCAATCCATACTGCGGTGTATATCCAAAATAGGTACATGCTGAGAACACATGAAAGCAAAACTCCTTATGAGTTATGGTTCGAAAAAAGGGCAACAACAAAATACCTCAAAGTGTTTGGCAGCAAGTGCTACATCAAAAGAACTGAAGATAATCTTGGTAAGTTTGAAGATAGAGCGGATGAAGGTATTTTTGTTGGTTATTCATCAAAAAGCAAAGCTTACAAATGCTACAATAAGAAGCTAAAGAAAATTGTGGACAGTGCCGATGTTAAATTTGATGAAGGTAGAGAACGAGTAATTAGCTATGAAATGAACTACCCAATTTATGAAGAGGTTATTGAAAGAGATGAGGAAAACGAAATTGAAAAGATACAAAAAATTGACTCAGATGATGATTCGAAGTGGAAGAAAATAAGAAATTCAAAACAGTAAATTGGCAGAAAAATCATCCTAGAGAGCAAATAATTGGAGATCCTAAAGTTGGTGTTCGGACAAGAAGAAGAGTAGTAAGTAACTACTCTCTGCTATCCAACATTGAGCCCAAAAATGTTGCTTGATGCAAGCAAAGATGAGAGTTGGATGAAGGCAATAAATGAAGAATTAGATCATATTGAGAAAAACAAAACTTGGGAGTTAGTACCTAGACACTGCAAACAAAAATATAATCAGGACCAAATGGATTTTTTGAAACAAATTGAATGAAGATGGACAGGTAGTCAGAAACAAAGCAATATTGGTATGCAAGGGTTATGCTCAAGTTGAAGGCATTGAATTTGAGGAAACGTTTGCACCGAGTAGCTAGACTAGAGGCAATTAGAATGTTTCTGGCTTTAGCAATCTACAAGAATTTCAAGGTTTATCAAATGGATGTAAAATCAGCGTTTTTGAATGGGAAACTTGAAGAAGAGGTTTATATTGAACAACCAGATGGTTTCCAACTTGGTGATGATCCCAACTTGGTGTGCAAATTGAAGAAAGCATTATATGGTTTAAAACAGGCACCCCGAGCATGGTATGCAAGGCTAGACAACTATCTCACTCAACAAAGGTTTAAGAAAGGTATGGTGGATAGTAATTTGTATGTCAAAATAGAAAATGGGCATCTTATTGTTCTTGTTGTATACGTAGATGATATCATATTTGGCAGCAACAAAGATGAGTCATGTAAAGATTTGGCAAATAAGATGCAGAAAGAATTTGAAATGTCAATGATTGGTGAACTTTCGTATTTCCTCGGGTTGCAAGTTAATCAAAATAAGAAGGGCATATTTATTTCTCAAGTTAAATATGTGAAAGAGATGTTAAAGAAGTTCACAATGGAGGATTGTAAGCCAGTTAGCACTCCCATGACAACAGGTTGCAAGTTGAGCAAAGATGACAAATCTCCAACTGTTGATCAAACCATGTACAAATCTATGATTTGAAGCTTATCGTATCCGACGACCACCGGACCAGATATTTTGCAGGCCGTATGCATGGTAGCATGATTTTAGGCTAATCCCAAGGAGACTCATGTGACAACAGTGAAGAGGATTCTTCGGTACCTCAAAGGTACTATGGAGTATGGGTTATGGTATCCGAAAGGTAAAGACTTCACCCTTATTTCGTATTCAGATGCAGATTGGGCAGGATGTGTAGATGACAGAAAGAGTACCAGTGGAGGTGCATTCTATCTTGGAGACAGATTGGTCGCATGGCACAATAAGAAACAAGAGTCAGTTTCTCTATCGACAGTGGAGGCAGAATATATTGCAGCAACAACATGTTGTACGCAGGTATTGTGGATGAAACAAACCCTGAAAGATCTTGGTATTAGCTTCAGTGAGCCAATATCAGTTAAGTGTGATAACACCAGTGCCATTAACATCTCCAAGAATCCGGTGATGCATTCACGCACAAAACACATTGCTATCAGGTATCATTTTTTGAAGGACAAAGTTGCGGAAGGTGAGGTTAAGTTGGATTTTGTTCCAACTACAGAGCAAGTAGCAGACATCTTCACAAAACCATTGCCCAAGGAAATTTTTGAGTACCTTCGCAATAAATTGGGAGTGGTCACACTTCCCAAGAATTGACTAGCTACAGAGATCACATTCTCAGGGGGAGCATTTAAGTATTTGATTATCTTTTTGCTCATGTTCATGATTTTTGCTAAGTGTAATCAATTGTGCCTGAGAATGTTGTGCATGGACTCGGGGGAGTCTGCAGTAGCCCTTTGGTATTATTGTCAAAGGGGGAGAAGAGTTACGAGAAATTGCACATGTGTTGCCAACAATTCCAAAGGGGGAGATTGTTGAGCAAGGTGCAACAACGAGTATTGTCATTGTTGTCAACACGATCAAATAGATCTGTTGATGCAGTGGACAGGAAGTTCAAAAGCTAGTCAGATGCAGAAGACAAGAGTTCAAAGGTTACTCGGAGTATGTACAGTGATTTTCCAAGAAGACCGAAGTGGACCACTTGCAAAAGATCAAAGAAAAAGACAAGTAAGAAAAGTGTCACGATATCGCGACATATTCAGCAGGCAAGAAAAACTGTCACGATTTCGTGACATGTTGGAAGAGAGAGAAAAAGAAAGAAAAACTGTCACGATTTCGTGACATGTTGGAGAGAGAAGAAGAAAGAAAAATTGTCGCAATATCGTGACATGTTGAGAAGAAAGAAAACTATCACGATTTCGCGACATGTTGGAAGAGAGAGAAGAAGAAAGAAAAACGTCGCGATATCACGACATGTTGAGAAGAAAGAAAAACTATCGCGATTTCATGACATGTTGGAAGAGAAAGAGCAAGTAAGAAAAACTATCGCGATTTCGTGACATGTTGAAAGAGAAAAAAGCAAGTAGAAAAAGTGTCACGATTTCGTGACATGTTGGAAGAGAAAAAGGCAAGTAGAAAAAGTGTCACGATTTTGTGACATGTTGAAAGAGAAAAGGAAGTAGAAAAAGTGTCATGATTTCGTGACATGTTGGAAGAGAAAAAGGCAAGTAGAAAAAGTGTCGTGATTTCGCGACATATTGCAGGAGAGAGATTCCGAAAGAAAAGTGTCACGATTTCACGACATATTGCAAGAGAGATGTACGGAAGAAAAAGTGTCATGATTTCGTGACATATTGCAGAAAGAGAGTCCGAAAGAAAAAGTGTCACGATTTCTGACATATTGCAAGAGAGATTGTACGGAAGAAAAAGTGTCACGATTTCATGACATATTGCAGGAGAGAGAGTCCGAAAGAAAAAGTGTCGCGATATCACGACATGTCGGGTTTTCATGACCCGAAGGCAAGAAAAAGTGCTAAGGAGAAAAAGTGTCATGATATCATGACATGTCGCATTTTCGCGACCCGAAGGCAAGAGAAAGCGCTAAGGAGAAAAAGTGTCATGATATCGTGACATGTCGCATTTTCGTGACTCGAAAGCACAGGAAGGAAGAGAAAGAAAAAGTGTCACGATTTCACGACATGTCGCATTTTTTTCGCGACTCTGAAAAGCGAGGAAGGAAGAGAAGAAAAAGTGTCACGATTTCACGACATGTCGCATTTTCGTGACTTGAAATGTAGGAAGGCAAAGAAGGAAAAGTGTCGCGATATCGCGACATGTCCTTTTCTAAAAAGGAAGGAAGAAGGAAAAGTGTCGCGATATCGCGACATGTAGCATTTTCGACAAAAGAAAGAGGAGAGAGAAAAAAGTGTCACGATATCGCGACATGTATTTTCATGGGTGCAAGCAAAGAGAAAGAGAGAAATGAGAGAAAGTGTCGCGATATCGCGACATGTTGTATTCTCGCGGGCCAAAGCAAAGAGAAAGCATACGAGAGAAAAAAGTGTCGCGATATCGCTACATGTTGTATTCTCGTGGGCCAAAGCTAAGAGAAAGCGTACGGACGAAAAAGTGTCGCGATATCGCTACATGTTGTATTCTCGTGGGCCAAAGCTAAGAGTAAGCGTACGGAGGTGAAAGTGTCGTGATATCGCGACATGTGTTTTCGTGGCAACAACAACAGAAGAGTTACAGGGGCAGTTGAAGCCGACGAAGACCGATGTAAGCCGACGAAGATTAGGGTTTGCAGTCGACGAAGACTAGGGTTTGCAGCCGACTAAGAGTAGGGTTTACAACCGACTGAGATTAGAGTTTTCATCATGAAAATATTGTTATAAAAGGAGGGCTGTTTGGAGAAGTTGAGTGTTGTACAGACGGTTGAATGTGGTCGATGTGCGTGAAGTTCGATCGTAGAGTGCAGAGTGCAAGTCGTATCGAATCGTGCTAAGTGCAAAATTTGCAAAGGAAGCAGAGTGCGCAAAAGGGAGAAGATGATCGTTTGACTGTGATGTGACAGATTATGTGAAGTAATTTCGCAGAGAGAGCAGAGTGCACAGAGATCGCTAAGGTGAAGCAGTCTTGCCGGGATCTTGTAAAAGTGAGGTATCATTCTGTTAATCTTCTAGATTCATAATTCAAGTCTAGGTTGCAGCTTGGCATCAGGGGTTGGTGCTCCTTCCAGTAGGTGTTGGTAAATCAGGGGTTGGTGCTCCTTTTTGTTGGTGCAGATAAATAAGGGGTTGGTGCTCCTTCCAGTGGGTGCTGGTAAAGTGATTGTAAAGTTGTTGCTTTGCAAAGGCTGGATTTGGATGGTAGTCCAAGCAGTCATTCTTGAGGAGTAGCCACATTGGTGAACCTCGTTAAATCTTGTGTTGTGTGATGCTCTTCTGTTATTCTTGTTGTATCTTGTTATAAGTTTTAATTGCTTCTATTTTAAGAGCTGTAAATTCAAGCTTAAAAGAGCTACACTGATTCACCCCCCTCTCAGTGTCATTGTAAGACTAACAAAGTGCAATCTGTTCCAACTTTTATTGCTTTTCCAGGTTCAAGTTCTAAACCTTGATACTGCTTTGCATTAACTTTGATCCCGTGGGAAACTACTCGATCATTCTGATCAAAGAGGCTTTCAAGGTTAAATAATCCCTTACATACGTGGTTATTCTTCAATTGAACTAGCCCTTCATATTCTTCTTCATCAGGGCTTCTACTCTCAACTGTGGTTGCTTCTTGAATCATGAAATTTACAATCTGCTCATCACTATCAAAAACCTGCCAATGCAAATCTCTGTCTAGGACAGAGGGTCTGTAAATCATCCTCACAGCCTTAGGCTTATGCACCATGTCTTTTGCTGGAGAATACTTGGCTGCGATGGATGCTAGAACATCGGCGTGTCAATTCTTTTCTCTTGGAATAGACTGCATATTGAGAGATTTGAACTGGTCAAGAAAATCCCATACCCTATTTTGGTATGACTTGAGATAGTGCTTCTTTGAAGTGCACTTGTTGGTGACTTGATTGCAAACTAGTTCTGAGTCTCCAAATATTTGGATATGCTTTATGCCCAACTTTTCTACTTTTTTGAGTCCTAGGCATAATGCTTCATATTCTACTGCATTGTTGGTGCAACTCCACACCAACCGGTAACAATATTCCTTCTGCTCTCTAGAAGGTGATACTAAAAGAATCCCCACCCCGACGCACCATTTTTACATTGGGCACCATCGAAGAATAATTTCCATAATCTTTGGGTGAAGACCTCATCTTCTGACTTGTTGTGTTTCTTAGGCTTGGCGATGGCATAACATCCCATCTCTATTTCTATCATGGCATTAAATTCTGCCAATGAAAACTCATCTTCACAACTTAACCGTACGAGGGATTCCTTGACCAGGTCCTCCTGCTCTATCTCTTCCACTATCGCATGCACAGGATCGTTGCTCCCTCCTTCAGACATATTTTCTATGAGGAAGGTGGAAGGCTTCTCATTGTATATTTTTATCTTTTTCCCTTTGAATGGAATCTCCAAGTGCGAGTAATCCATAGATAGATATCCGCCCAGCTTTGTCGTAAATTCTCTCGACAATCACATACTGAAGTACGGCTCGAGATTGATGACCACCACCTCTTGTATGATTATGATTTGAGGCATCTTGTGTAGCCGAATAGGAATATCTTTGATCACTCCTATAGTCTTCATGGGGGTACCATCCAACTGAAGTACGCCATGACTGCTTCACGTGTATTCCATCCCTATCTCTTCGCACACTGCTTTGGGCATGACTGTTGTCGCGGCATCGAAATCAATCATACAGTTGTGTACAATGTACCCTTCCATCTGCAGAGACAAGTAGAATGGTGATAGCTGATTCTTCCCTGTAATGGATGTGGACAGGGTCTACACTAGGGCAAGTGGTGCTGCCTTTCTTGTTTTGGTTGTCTTCAATGATTCCTGCAGCAAGTCGACTTGGACAGGTAGTTGCAATGCATCATACAGACTGATATTGGCCAGAATCCTCTTCAGCTCATCCACTATATTGTATGCCAAGGAATTGGGCACCTCAGGTTCCTTTCTTGGCTCATATCTGGTGTGATACTGTTTCATAGCTTTGACCCTTTGTCGCTTGGTCAGCGATGGAAGCTTGAGCTTCTCTCTAGCATGTTCCTTAGTTTCTGTCTATGGTGGATTCACAGGGACTTGTTGGGCCTTCTCTTTGATTGGTGCAGGTTGTCGAGCTTCGTTCAGGGCCGGAGGAGGTTGCTATCCTTTCTCATGATGAGCATGCACCTTTAAGGGAGCCATTTGAGTAGCATCCACATCTATCGACCTCTTTCCTCCTCTGGTAAGGACTACAACTGGCTCTTCTTCACCAATTACCAGGTTCTAATTTAGTTGCCTGATGACATTGACTTGACTGCCATGACTACTACTCGCCAGTGTTTGTACATAGTGTTGGTGCAACATACAGGTATTCTCTTCGTGAGGGTCATTACATGTGGAGCACCAATGTATATAATCGAAAGTGCTCGGGGCTTCATCTATTACAACATTTCTTGTCAAAGCTCTTCCTTGCTGGGCCACTTGATCTTTAGTAAGCGCAGGTGTAGAATAAGATCTCCTCGATAGAAACTCTTGTTGCGCTTGCTTCTTCTTCATAATGGTCATGTCATTGGATAGGGTCTGTACTGTGGAGTTCAGGGTCTGAACTTCTTGTAGTATTTTGGCTTGCATATCATCGATTTTTGGAATCGATGGCAATGGAGCCATTGTTGGTATTGGAGGTAGGGCGGGATGTTGAAGTGGTGCTGGGAGTACAGGGAATGCCAAAGTGACCATGGGCTGTGGAGTCGAAAAAGTGGGAAAATGAATTTGTGGAGCAGTGATTTGAGATACAATGGGATTTGAGTTCTAAGATGAGATCAGGAGTGCAGGGGTTGCAGAGATCTGTGAAGCAGCTATGCTTGCATACTGGGATTGATAGAAATCAAGAAGTATAGACATTGGCATCCTTTGAGGAAGCTTACCCATAGCTATTAGGTCCATTTCCACTTTTTGGGCCAACTCATATAACTCTAGAAAGGAATTGATGTTTGAATATCTTACCATCACACTGATATCAGGGTTGAAAGCCCAAAGGAAATAATATGTTGCAGCTTTATCGGATGGTTGAAGTCCAACCGATATCCTTTTCTAGGTTTGAGCTAACCTAACATTGAAGTCGGCGATCTCTTCTTATGGATGTCTCTGGATCATTGTGAACTGATGCAGGAGAGAGGTCGGATCGGCGGACTCATTGAAGCTTCGCATCAACTGTCTGGCTAACTGGTCCCATCTCGTAATGGTATTGGGTGGTAAATATCTGTACCAGTAGAGGAGTTTTCCTCTAAGGGACAAAACCAAAAGATTCACCATAATGCGCTCTTCTGTGATGTCATGGATCACTGCCAGAGAAACTATGTCCTGGATGTGCTCCAGAGTAGTCTTCCCAGTTCCATCGAACGTTGGGATCTTTTTTATGGCAACAGGCGGCACTTGCCCTTGTCTCGCTAGATTTAGCGATCCCGAGGAATTCCATTCTGGGAATAATCTGGGCGGCTGTTGCTGCTGCACTTGTTGTTGTTGTTGTTGTTGTGCCATATTTACTCTTGGATTTTGAGAAATAGGAATTTTCGAAGCTCCTCCTTGATTACTAACAGGACGACCAATAGTAATGGAGGCACCAGGATGCTTCAATGAGTTGGGAGGATTAGGAGGAAAGCTAGCCACTGTGCTATCAAAAGTTAGACCTTGTTCGTCCACAGCTGCCTCTTGTGAGGATGTTCCATGTAACAAATACTCGGGGGTGACTAACCTAGATCGTTCCCCAAAGGCATCAATATCTAGCTCAAAGAACTCAGTTTCCTCTCCTCTATTTCTAACTCTCCATCTTGTTTGCATGAAGGCACAAACTTCGATACCAGTATTTATGACTTAAATATTCTTGGTTAGACAGAGTCGCCAGATGCTAAGAGTCTATCGATAATAAGAGTATTGGTTCTCACTACCACTCAAAAGGTGAGACTGACCGGGTCCCACCGGGTGTGCCAGAAACTGTTGGTCATCAAATCTACCCAGGAAAGTATTTGGGTAAATGAATGCACCCTAGACCTGGACCAACATTGAAAGGCCGAAAGGAAGAGATGCCCCTCGTGCAAATCTCTAGAGAAAGGTCAGCTCCTATGCTAAACTACTTGGACGTTTAAGATAAGGGTGCAGGAAAGAGATAAACAGAGCAAGGTGCAAGAAAGGAATAAAAGGGTAAGGGAAGAAATTTCAGTATTTTAATGGTGGGAAAGAACCAGAAGCACGATTACTAACCAATAGCTTGAAACAATAGCAAATAATACCAAGAATAAAACAAAATGATCGCAATATTGGCTCTCCTATGTATCCTCTGGACGAGTTCCAGGATTCCCCTTCCCCTTTTGCCAAAATTCAGATTTTAAAGTAACGACGATTAGGAAAAGTGAATATAACAGAAACACTACCCACAGGCGGCATAAAAGAAAACTAATACAGTGTTTTCCTCCCCTATGTATCCTTCGGGAAAATTTTAGAATTCTACTCCAATCACACACCTAAATCTAGAGTTCAAAATTACAGTATGCAAATGAAGAAAAGATGAAAGAAATAATCACAGAATGTAGCATAAAAGAGAGAAATAGAGTCCAAAGATCTTTAGTATTAATCGTAGAAATACAAGTTACAGCAGCTTTCTAGCAGAAAGTTCTTCCACATTTTTACATTACAATGCCTGGTTTTTTATAGAGGACCCGACCCTCTGAGCCATTATTGCAGAAAATGGAGGGGTACACCCTCGAAACCTGAGAATTCAGCTCCTCGCAGCTCTCGAGACTGAGCTCTCAAATCTGTTACCAAAACTGGAAACTATGACCAGGTCAACCATGGAAACATGCATTAATGAGCCGTTTGAGCATCCTTGGCTTTTGGGCGCAATACTCGAGTGGCCGTCATGCTCACCGAGCTCTTCATCATGGACTGATACTTCATTTCCAATTGCTAAAAATGAACAGTGAGCTTACCGAGCACGAAAAAAATGCATTTATGAGGCACTTGATCGCCTCGGGAAACTACCCGGCTTGGAGCACGTGCCTTTTGAAGCACTTCGCTAAATTTTCATTTGCACTTAGCTTTGCAATGGATTCAAGCCGAAGTAGATCCTCCTTGATTTACACTTTGCATGGAGGAGCTTTGCAAAACAGCTTCGGGTGTGGTGAGCGTCGAAGTAGATTTCCTTTGCAAGATGGGCTCTTCACTTCTCGCTGCTTCACTGGAGAGATGTGTCAAAACTGCTTTGGCGAAGCCCTTCGCCCAAAGTAGATACTTCACTGGTGAGCTTAATAATGCTTCATCGTGAACCTTCTTCAAAACTGCGGTTCAGGGGTATTTCAGCCGAAGCACATTCCTACCTTCGAAATATGTTGCATTCTTTATGGTCGCTATTGCTTCGGGTGAAAGTACTTCGCATGAAATATGGCTGAAGCAGATGCTTCACAATGACTTTTGACGAAGTAGAAATGGTTCGCTGGTGCGGGGGCCCGAAGTGGGTACTTCGACAACTTTTCAACGAAGTATTTTCAATGTTGCGCTCCTTCAAATCCCGCTTCGCAAGTTTCTTGCCCGAAGTAGTCTTTTGAAGTGCTTCGAGCCCGAAGTATTTTTCATTCTTCTTCCTTTGCATTTTGCTTCGGCAACACCGCTTTGCAAAATTTTCACCCGAAGTAACTGTTTGAGAGACTTCGGGCCCGAAGCAGTTCTTTCTTGCCTTGGCTAACTTGGACCGCGATTTTCCTTCGGTGAAGCTGTTCTTGTGAAATGCCGCTTGAATTTCGCTTCGCAAAACTTTTGCCCAAAGTAGCTACTAGAAATACTTCGAGTGCGAAGCTCTTTTTTACGCCTTGCTAGAATTTCTTCTTCGGAAATGCTGCTTCACAAGGTTTTCATCTGAAGTAGTTGTTTGAGGGACTTCGGGCCCGAAGTAGTTTTTATCCTTAACGATTTCCTTCGACGAAGTTGTCTTCCTCAGCTTGTTCGAAAGCGAAGCTCTTTCTTCTTCATTTTATGTACAAGGGGGTGGCAGAGAAAGCCAAAATTGCTGCAATGCTTGAAAATGTTGTTTCTAAAAAAAATCAAGGGAACAAATTCATGAAATTAAAAGAAATACTTTACAAAAATTCAATTTTTCTACCCCATTGTGCAATGTGACAAAATTGTCAACAAGTAAGCAGATTTTTCAGATCTATAAAATCTAGAAAATACTTTTATTGTGCAGGATTTATATGCCTAAGTTTAGACTTAGGTATATAATTTTATTATGCAAGGTTGTGATGTGGGATGCAAAATGAGGTTTTGTGAATGCCTAGGTTTTGGTGTCTATAAATGCCCTTTTTTGTACCATGTTGTGTAAAACACAATGCAGTGCAAAAACAAGAGACACCTATCTTTATTGGATGGACATATGGAATCAAATATTCTTGATGCTCAAAGAATGACTAATTTTTTTAATTTTTTATTTGTTTGCTTACCCCCTAAATTGGAGGATGGATAAATAATGAAACCCATAAGCCAATTGACCAAATATGAATGATGAATGGAAGTGGATATGATTTTTTTTTTGTGACATTGAAGATCAAATTGGATGCCCCAATTTTGGGATGGTTGTTGTTACAAATTTACCTTTGGTATCGATGATGCTCAAAATATTGTGGTAAAATCACCAACCACATTGGGATTTCGGGTGCCCATGCGATTTGTAAGAGTTCGACACTCGTAGTGATTTGGCAATTATTACCAAATTGTGATTGAATATTTTCCACTTTTGTAACCCAACAAAAAGGGATAGATAACCTTGTGCAAATTAGATTGAACAAATCCACATTCAAAGATTAAGAGACCTAGCTGATTTAATGCCATATGTGATGATGTTGGATGATTGCAAATAAGTGTCCTTATGGTGGGCTACCCATCCTATTGGTTTGCATGGATTGCCAATCGCTGCAATTTCTAGGTGTACAGGATAATGCACTAAATATGAGGTTCACTTAATGATGATGATGATGTTTGTGATAATGCATGTGGTGATGATGATGATGTTTGTGATAATGCATGTGGTGATGATGATGATTATAATGCATTTGGTTGTTTTTGAGATGTTGATTATGTTTTTTTTATAACCGCATGAGCATGGATGGATCTCCTAACAATCGTGCATTCACAATTAGCATCGCCAAATATAGGTACGCGGTTACGCATGCTCATGAAACGTAGGCGCGCAATTACACCCATAAAAAGTGGCTATAAATAGGTGAATGGGCAGTTTGGATTTTCATTTTGCTGTTGAGTTTCTCTAAGAAGTTAAGAAGTGAGAGTGAGCTTTGGAGTTTGGCGGAGAGACGAGTGGAGCAGGTGGGGCTACGAAGGCTAGAGGCTTAATTGGAGTGGAAGCTAGAGTCCGCTATGCTGAGGTAGGTTTCAAAAACCCTTATTTTAGTTTTATTATGTTTTTGTTTGTTTTGTTTTCGTGTTTTTGTGTTTTTGTATTTTTTTTTAACACACTAAGAGGGGATGGTAAATTCTTTTTTTTTTTTAGTGAAAGAGAAATGCACAAACTATTTTTGTGTTTTTGTTCAAATGGAAATGCCTAAATTGTTTTTTTTTTTATGATAAAAATGTATGAGAAGTGTTTTTTTATAAATATGCATGAAAAGTTTTTGTGTTTTTTTTGTTTTCTCTTTTTTTTGCACTTATATGATTTTTTTTTTTGCCTTTACAAGTTAAGTTTATTGAGGCGCAATATCGATGGCCTCACATTATATCATGGGTGTGGAATGACCTTTCAAATGATGACTGGAAGTTGTTGGATACTATGGATATGGTTGGGTGTGGGTGGATTGAGACCGTGTGGGCAAACGAGGAATTCCTATCAGCCTTAGTGGAGATATGGGACCCTGATAGGGGTTATTTTCAAATTTTGATAGGGAAGTTGACAATAACCTTAGAAGATGTTTATCGCATCTTCCATGTTCCTATCGAGGGCTCAACAGTATGGATGGGCCATGAGAAGGAGGAGGTATTAAGACCCTCTATGGCAAAGATTGGGATGTAGATTGTAGCAAGGGTAGGATCCCATACATTTAACTATTTAAGGATGAGAAGTTGGGTGTGTTTCAGACTTTTGTGATGTACACTGTAGGCAACATGTTATTGCCTAACAACATGGGCTCTAGGTTCCCATGGAACCAGGTGGGGCTTGTCTTGCATTTGATTGTTGAGCCTCAGGTTTATGCATGGGCTCCCGCTCTACTATGTCATATGTATGTGGAGCTATATGAGGTGAAGATGCGGGAGCGGAAGGGACTTAGATGCAGTCTATTACGTCAATTGTGGGCCTTGGAGTACATTAGTATAGTTCATCCTAAGGGTTTGTCATGCGAGTGGGATCACTCTTTACCTTGTGCTATTTGTTGGCAAACCAACAAGGAGACTTCATAAAGTTGCCCTATTCATAGTGGATAGAAGTATCAGGACATGCTTGGTGATCTTACTAGTAGTGATATCACTTGGTAGCCTTAGCAAGGTCTAGCTTGGGATAGTGATGCAGCACAACTTTGGTAGGTTAGACGAGTTAGGTGGGTGGTTGGCTGACATGGGTGAGAGATAGAGTTCATCCAATTCTCATGGGTGATTCGATAGTTTGGGTTGATACAGGGTGTTACAGATGCTCCAATGATGTACAAGTGACGAGGCAATGAGCTGAGTCTTCTAGTCACTTCTAACTTTTAGACTGTGGATGATGCCATAGATGATGAGGTGGTAGGTATCCCAGATGCAGATGATGTTGAGACCTTAGTATATTATGATACTTGGTTTGTTGCACAACCTCCATAAGCACCTAGCCAAGATGTTGATGATGTTGCAAGTGGAGATGAGCATGATGTTGGTGAGTAGGCTTCTCAGTAGTTGAAATGCCATTAGGATAGTGGGAGTAGGGGGCGATTTGGATCGGATGCATAGCCTACATATACTAGGGTCAAGGCTAGAGGAGATGGTGGTGATGGAGGGCCAGAGGTACCTCCTCACTACACTAAGGAGGAGTGGGGTATTCTCTAGGTTGAGCAGGATAATTTTGGAAAGACTGTGGAGACTCGTGATGCAGAGATCATGAGGCTATAGGGTGATATTACTCAACTATAGATTGAGGTAGATGGACTGTGGAGTGGACCTAGTAGAGGTGGAGATGATGCTATGATTGTGACCCTTCACACTAAGGTATCCCAGTGAGAGTCGTGCTAGGCTATATATTTGGCTACTATCTAGAGGTAGACTACTTACATTGGTATGCTTGAGGACACCTTAGCTCTTCATCATATTCCTCTACCTCTACTGCATTCATCATTAGTTTCAAGATCTAGCAGGTGGAGCGAGCCTAGACCTAGTGGTTCACGGTCCTAGATTCCTAGCTTTCATGCTCCATCTGGTTCATAGGGATCAGCTCATGGTCCTCATAGGAGTCATGGTGGTGCTAACTAATAGCACTTTATTACCTCTTTTTGTAGTTTTCAATTTTGTTTATGAGCCCCAGTGCTCTGATGTATACAGCCCTCGAGCATTGTTTACTATGCAATATATATATACATGGATTCTATTATGATCATTTGTATTGCGCTTTTATCTTATTTTTTGTATGGATTCATATGAAATATCATAGTGATAGATGGAATGAATTATGGATGCTTATGTTCTTTGATTATTTGGTATGTTATAGACTTTCACTTGATCAATTGTGTTCTCGTCACTTAATCAGGGACACTTTCGATATTTATGTATGACATGGATTATGGGATGGAGTAGTGGGAATGATACATAATTTTTGGATAAAGGATCTAGGGTAATTTTGCAAAGACTCAAAAATCCTAGTGATGTTAAACAAACTCATTTATGAATCTCATAGATCTTCATGATGCTAAAGTTGTCCTAGTGTTTTCAAATTTCTCAAGGACCAACTATGTGTGCAATGATTGTTCATTTATCATTATGAGTTAGGTCAAACTAATCAATTGTGACTTATACCAATGTCATTCGAGAGTGTTCATAGATTTGTATAAAATAAGGTTTCTAATGTGATAGATGTGGCACCACATGTAAGGATACCCCATTGCCAGACGGTTTTTATTCAACCCATTGCTATAATGAGGATCACCCCATGGTTTTCAAGGCACTAAGAGTTCTAAGGATTCAAGATCCTTTCATTTATTTTACTGCATTGGATTTTTGGGGATTTTTTTTTGAGTTTGCTCATTTTTGTAATGGAGCAACATGCATTTTTTTTCTTTTTGGATACTTGCTCGTTTTGAGGAAGAGTAAGGGAATTTTATTGCTTTTGGGATACTTGCTCATTTTGAGGAAGAGCAAGGGATATTTTATTTATTATTTTTTAAATGATTTTGGGATACTTGCTCATTTTGAGGAAGAGCAAGATATATTTTTTTTAAATACCTTTTTTTTGGGGGGGGGTGACGGTGAAGCTTGTCCTTGTCAACTCTTAGGTTTCTAGACCATGTGCATAATTGGATGAACATGGAAAACCTTTCAATTTATGGCAATAACAACTTTATGACTTCATCATTCCTAATATTCATAATGTTTTAATGTATTTTGATGTGTGTAGTCCAAGAGGAAAACTTGATTGATCAAGAACAACTTATTGCATCTAAAGATTATTTGATTTTTAATTGAGGTTGCTCAAAACACTAGGAGTAGTTGAGTGATTGAAAATATTTGGATTATGCTTATGGACTAATGTGTGATGTAAGTTTTTGTGATACCTTCGCTACAAGCTTTTGAAAGTTAAAAAGTGCACATAAAATAGTCAATGGTCGCATAATCATTATTGATAATTATTATATGGTATTTATCCTACCTTATGTGAACCCCTTAATCGTTAAAATATCATAAGGAAAGCTACAAATTATTGCAATTGATATATTGATGAGTAATGTTTGATGTAAGGTGCCCGTAATTAAGGCAACAAGACATAGCAGGCTAGCAATCATCCAAATTGATCAAATAATCCTAATATGATGAATGGTATGAAAAAAATTCTGAAATGCACCTATGTAATGTAGGTGAATGCATGGATGGATGTATGAAAAGCAATGAAATTTTTTTTTAGCCATGTATATGTACATATGTATAAACTGCACTATGCATAAAATGCCTTTATGTGTATAATATTTAATGGCTCGGGTTTTAATATCCCCTCTAAATTTGCAAGTCTATACATTCTTCGACCCAACTTTTGCTTGACAATGTATGGACCTAACCAATTAGCCGTGAATTTATCTCGCAAGTGCGGCAATGCATTGGTGTTCAGTTGATTCTCTTTAAGAATGATATCTCCTACTTGGAATTTGCAAGGATGGACTTTTGTGTTATAGGTATGCTTGATGTGATCTTGATATACTCATAGATGTTCTAAGGTATTGATTCACCTTTCATCAAGGAGTGTAAGTTGGTTAAGACGTGCTTGTCTAGTTGTATCATCATCTATGAATTCTTGTAATACAACTCGTAAAGAAGGGATCTCGAGCTCAAGAGGTATGATTGCTTAAGCTCCATAGACCAATGAAAATGGAGTTGCCCTTGTTGGCATTCAAATGCTTATTCGATAAGCCCATAATGCCAAGGAGATTTGAGTATGCCAATCTCTATAATTTTCTTTGATAAGTTTCTTGAGAATGGCTATCAAGGTCTTGTTGGTTGCTTCAGCTTTTCCATTTGCTTGTGGGTAATAAGGAGTCGAGAAACTATGTTGGATATTGTACTTGTTACATAATGCTCGAACATCCTTGTTTTTGAAAGACTTACCATTATCAAAAATGATTTTTGAGGGAATACCAAAATGATAGATAATGTGCTAGAGTATAAACTTTGCAATTCAAATTCCAATCGTAGTGGTCATTAGGATTGTTTCGACCCATTTGGTGAAGTATTATATGGCAGTTATGATGAATTTATGTTGTCTCGAAGAGGCGGGTGAAATTTTACCAATAAAATCTAGGGCCCATGGTGAATCTCTAAGGCTTTGAATGGGATGTAGTGCTTGTGATGGTACATGAGTCAAATTGGCATGATGTTGACATTTTTTTTATTTCTTCACATATTAACAACAATCATTTTCCATGGTGGTCCAATAATAACCCATGCGCAAAATGCACTTTGCAATGGCCATTCCACTAAAGTGGCCACCACAAGTACCATCATGGACTTTAGTTATGGCTCTTTGTGCCTCTACGATATCTAAGCATCAAAGTAAGACTCCATCATAGTCATGTATGTACAACACATCCCTCAAGAGAGTATAATGAGCTGCTTTTTGTTTAAATGTTCTCTTTGTAGTTCACATCAAATCTGATGGGAGGGTCCCAAACTTGAGAAAGTCTCTTATTTGATCAAGGCAAGATTCATATGGTTTCACATGGATGAAACAAACACTCTTCTCACCTTCAGATTTTGCTCATGTGATTGTGGATTTGGACATTGTTGTGATGATAAGTGGTTGAACTTATCCATTTTTATTATTAGGAATCGATGATCCTAAATAAGCCATTGCATCCATAAACCTATTAGTTGAATGAGGCAAGTTGTCAATCTCATACCAGTTAAACTTTACTAGCAATTTCATTGCTACTTCATGATATTGTTTCAATACTGGTTCTTTATATTGGTAAGTTCCTTTCACTTGGAAAACGACAAGCTGAGAATCATAAAAAATACTTATACTTTTAATGTCCATAGCTAATTGAAGTCCCAAAATTAGGGCTTCGTACTCTATGTTGATATTTGTGCTGGAAAGTCAATTTTGAATGATAAAGGAATTGGAATAACTTTGGGTGTATAAAATACGACTCTAGAACATTGTTCTTTTTTGCACTTTGATCCATCAAAGAAGAGAGTGATGTCAACATCATCCTCAAGAGGGACTAGTTCTTCTTGTTCAGTGACGAAAAATACTGAATCATCTGGAAGCTTGATAAAAAAGGGTTGATCATTTGGAAGTGGAGCTTCTACAAGTTTATCGGCTATCACCTGACCTTTGATGGATTTTTTGCTAATGAATTCAAGATCAAATTCCATTAAGAGAATTATCCATTTTGCGGTTTGGGTGTTGTTGTATGCGCGAGTTATCATGTAACACAAAGGATTTTCTATAGCTATGACATAGGTAGTGTTACTTAGCATATAATATCTGAGTTTCTTAGTGAAAAAAACCATTGCTAAGCACAACTTTTAGACATAAGCATATCTTGTCTCATAACTCACCAATAGTCGACTAATGTAATAAATTTCTTGCTCTTTCTGATTTTTATTCTTTTGTGCAACATTATCCCTAATGAAAAAATTGTTGCAAAAATATAAAGGTGAAAAGGGACTCCTGGACGAGGCGACGTTAGTACTGGTGGTGAAGCCAAATATTTCTTGATGTCATCAAAAGCCTCTTGACATTCTTTTGTCCCTGCATTTTTTTGAAAGTTGTGCAATGAATCGATGAATGGATTGAATATTTCCTTGTAAATTGTGCAACTCCTTAAGATTTGTTGGAGGTAGTATTTCAATGATGACCTTGACCTTATCGAGGTCCACTTAAATGCCTCACTTGGAAATAATGAATCCTAGAATCTTAAATTATGTGACTTCGAATATGTACTTTTTAGGATTTAATCTCACCTTGTGTTCAAGCAATCGATCAAAAACTTTTTCTAGTATTTCAATGTGCTCAAGAAGTGTTTTGGATTTTGCAATTAGATCATCCACATAGTCTTCAATGATTTTGTGCATATAGTCATGGAAGATATACGTCATGGCACATTGATAAGTAGCTCCTAAATTTTTAAGACCAAATGGCATCACCTTGTAATGAAAATTCCCCCAAGGTGTAGTGAATGTTGTTTTGTGTTGGTCCTCAGGATTGATTCGAATCTGGCTGTATCCTGAAAATCATCCATTAAAGAAAGCATTTCATGGCTTGCATAGGATTCTACAAGTTGATTGATGTTCAATAATGGAAAATCATCATTGGGGTATGCTTTGTTTAAGTCTTTAAAATCTATGCATACGTGTACCCCCCATTCTGATTGCAAACAAGTACCATGTCTGAGAGCCACTTTGGATAATCAATGGGTACTATGAAACCCACATCTAATAATTTTTGTAGCTCTTCTTTGACAATGAGTGCTACGATAGGATGAAGTTTCCTTAATTTTTGCTTGAATGACTTAGCTTCAGGAGTTAAGGTAAGGTTGTAGACCACCAAGTTGGGGTCAAGGCTAGGCATGTCCTTGTATGACCATGCAAAAATATCTTTCTTCCTTGTTAAAACATCTAACATTGGCTCTTTCTCTTATGTGGATAAATATTTTGCTATTTTCATGATTTAAGGATTATCTACATCTTGATTCAGGTTCACATCTATGGATTATTCAATAAGCATATGGGAACCTTCTTCCAACTGATTTGAAGTAGGAATGAGATGAATATCATCCTCCACATGCTCAAAGGACTTGCGTAATGCCTCCTCTACTTTGTTTTGAAAAAAAAAATCAGGTTAAGGTGAAGATTGCTCAGGGATATAAGTGTTTTAATCTCTTAGAAATTATTTGGATAGCGTAGACATGGAAAATTGACCCACTAAGGTGAGAAATTTTCCCTAGATCCCTTGTTTTCTCCTTGGAAAATTAGGGTCATATTTGAGCCTATTTTTCCCCTACAAAATTGTATCCATTCTTTCTAAATCCTATACCATTCGGTTGGGCTCGAAAATAGCTTTCCAACAATATATTATATGACTCATTTTGACTCTATTTGACCCTCCAAAAGGCATTTAAATTGCATGGGGGTCTAGCTGGTGCGATGTCGCGCCCTGTCTTTATGGAGCGTGACTTTGCATTTTAGGGTTTTCTCTTAAGGAAACCCTAATTTTCAAAGTTGATCTTTTTAGGGTCAGTTGTGCTTAGGTTTTTCCCACCCATTTATATTTCAAATCCACTATATAAGGAGGGTTTGAAATTCATTTCTTCCCATCAAGTTTTAATCAAGTCCTTATCAAGTTTTTATCAAGCAAGTTCATTTCTCACCAAGCATTGTTGATTGAAGTCTTCTTCTTCTTCTTCCACAAGCAAGCTAACGCACAAGTGTGAAGTGTGATTTATTTGAAGCTTTGTTTTCTATTACATTGGATTGTTGATTGTTGTTGCTAGCTTTGGTGGATTTGTGTTGAAGCCCTAAGGAGAGATTGACTACTTGGGAGATCTCAAACCTTTATGTTTGCTTCCTCACTCTCTACCAGGTGATTTCTCTCTTCTGCATGCATGTTTTTATTTTCTATATCATGTATTAGTCGTTTTGCTTCAATTTAAGACATTTTGCCTCACTTTTACAAAATCGCACCTAGTCTTTTTGGGGTGCGATTTCGCTTCTGCAAAATCGCACCTGGTCTTTGTGGGGTGCGATTTTTCTAGAGCCCAATCTGGGGGTAATCTTTTGTTCCAATTTTTATCATTGTATTCTATATTGCATGTAGAGCATGGTGGTGCACTTTGTTTCTATAATTTCATCATTCTTCTTTGTCGTATTGTATTATGTTTGTTTCTCTCCAAAGGTCAATTTCCACTTTTAATTATCAAAGGTCAGCTAAAATGACCTAGGGGGCTTGATTATTGTGCCTCCAAGCATTATTGTACAGCGACCTAAGCAGGCCCCTAACACTAATCATATTTTCAAGTGTTTCTTAAGTTATCTTGTAGGAATAGGAATTATTGATAGCATTGGATCAAAGGATAAAAGCAAGGATCAACCACCGGATAAGCTAAGTGTTCTAATTAATATTTAGGCTATTTGCTGAGTGCTTTATATTTCTGTTGTAAATCCTAGATCTGATTTAAAAGAAAATATATTTAATTAATTTTTAGGCATTGAAAGATAAACAACATATAGTGTGCACTTAGGGTTTATTTTGTTTGTGCATTCTCTCTTGAGCCCTTACTTAAAAGGTTTTCTATTTAAAACCCTATTTTAGAAAGCATTCAAAGAAAGAATCATTCTAGGCTTAGCTCTTGTATTTTTGCATTCTGATTTCTGCATTGTTCTTTATCTTTTATAGCATAGATCTATAAAGGCCAAACTTAGGTGATTGCTTACAAATTGAATACATCAAACTATCCCAAAATCTTGAGGACTTGGAGCGAGTCCTTAAACCATTCCTAGTGAACCCTTCCCCTAGCATCGAGTGTAGAGTACAACACACCCCCACGATTCACCCCATAAGGCTTTCTACCTCTAGATCTAGCCTTGTTGGGAATTGTACGTGGTAGGATAGTTTTTCCCCTCTACATATAGGATGAATTCAACTATGGAGAATGGGGATGAAATCTTGTATATGGCAATAAGGCTAGCATCAATTGGAATCAGCTTCACCAAATCATACATATTGTGGAGTGGAGAAAACAAGTCAATAGAAATCATATTAACTTGGTGGAAATGAGGTGGCTGTGATTTGGAGAGTAAACTATCTCTCTCACTCTCTCTAGGGAGAAACTAACCTATGATGGGTGAATAATGATTTTGCAAATGCAACCAAGGTGGTTGTGGTGGATCTGGTTCAGGTCGCTCACACTCTTTATTGAAGTGAAAGATGGAGTGAATATGGGAAACATTGTAGTGTAGCTCTCATATCTCTCAATGGGATCTATAAGGACCACATCTTCTTGAGGACCGTCAAAAATATGATTGATCATATCCAAGTTTGGTCCAATTTTTTGAGGACAATTTCTTGAAATTCCTCAAAATATTCATCAAATATGTAATCTTCAAAAATGTAATCGATCATAGTTGTATGCAATGTTATATCTGGAAAATCCTCTTGTACATAAGGTGTAAAATTAGGATCCAAATACTCATCATCGCTATCATCACTAGGTTCACCCTCCTCATCCTCCTCTTCAGACTCTAAGGTGAGTCGCTAAAATGTATGCTTGAAAAAGGAATTTAAGGTTGATGGCTTGTATCCTAAGCCAAAGCGATCATGCTAATGAGAACATCCAAGAATAGGCATATATTATTATTATGTGATATTCAAAATCATGTTCGACTAAGTTTTTAGTTGTTTGGAATATATCTACAGTTAGCATCTTCAATTAGCACTTAGTTATTTTGTTATGTACTAATTATGTATTTTTATGTGCTATTTAAGCACTCCTAAATAATACGAACACAGTTCGATGTGATTCCACATAAGTTGGTATCAGAGCCTCGTGGCTCCTGACCTGTGAGGGGGAATTTCCCTTGTGGAAATTCCCTCTCCCACTTTCGCAAATTCCTCTTTGTTTTTATAAAATTTTATCGCTCCCCTTCCACATTTTCATTCTTGATTTTTCATCATGTTTCGAATTCAGTTGTCATAGCTATATCATTCTGTCACATTTTCTTGTTCTGTTGTAATAATTATCGTAGTGCCATAGCAACTTAGTAAAATGAAGATGGATATTAGAATGTTGAGCTTCGAAGATCCTATGAATTTTTGTGAGGAATGATGTAAACCAATTGCTTATTTTACACAAACATCGACATCGCATAGTAACTCACACAACAGTTTCTTCTCATCTGCCATTGGGGTCTCCTACTACATCACAACATAGAATGCAAAGCTTCTATGTTTTCTTGACAAAATCGATCCTTTCATGGCATCGATTGACTTTGATCTTGGATTTAATCTCCAATTGTCATCAAAGGTGTGGACGAATGGGATCTTCTGTAGGTTCACCATAGTACTACATTTTGCCAAATCTTCATGATAGCATGCGAGCATGAGAAATGCTCTCCCTAGATCCCCTTTGTGAACCTGATAGATAAAGGCTATGATTCCTACAGTAATAGAAACACTTGACTATGCTTACCGATAGATCGATAAATGGAGTGTATCGTGTTCAGGTGATCCATCCACTTCTTAGATGCATTTGGATTCCCTTGATGTAGTATTTCTTTGACATGCAACTTCGGTAGAGAGGGAGTCATGTGCAGATGATTCAAGAGCCATAGATCTATGGATATCATGGCAAATACTTACCCATGGCTTCCCAATCGACTAGCATACCCTTCAATAGCTGGCCAAATACATCTACAGTAACACATTTTCTTGATGTCGCCCCCCAACACATCTGTAGTTGCTCGTGTTTTTTTCTCCAACGGACCAACTGAGCACAAAAGACCATATTAAAGATAGATCGATGAAATCCATCATTGTTGCAATTTTTCCTTTGGATCTACGAGCTATTTCTCCTTTCGGACCTACATGTGCATCACACCTCTTTTTGCCATCGATTTTTTCAACCATTTGAGTGGCCTTTTGGCCCCACCAATCATGCTCCACCTCGCATGCAGTCTATGATATATTAATGATGGAAGCAATAGCTTTTTGAGTGACAACTCTATCACTTACAATGAACATCACCCTCCCCATCTCCACATGCCTGGATAATGCAATCTCACCCTCTGCCAGAGCCATAACCTATGATGCAGCTCAAATTATGGTCGTGTGTTGACCCATTTCCTCTCTAGGGAATTCGAGTCACCTTATTTGAGCGGGTCCTCCAACCTTGACCTCCAGATCCATTTTGTTGATGTCCAATGTAATAAAAAAATTTGATAAAGCCCACTAGCATTGATGGTACACTTAATGCATCTCCAGAAGACCTCTACCATCCACATGGTAGTGATCTGCCACTCAGTTTAGGTCAACATCAGTGAAATACTGCGTGGCATAATCGCACAAAAGCATTGCATTGAATAGTTATCCCACATCAATGAGATAAAGGACATTTTGGTGTTTTAAAAATTGTTGCCCCTCCAAAAAGGAAGTAACCACCTGTGGAGGTGGATAGAATGTCACATGCACATGATTTTATTAGTTGATTCACGGATGCTTTACGTGCGATGAGAAGTAATTTTGCTCATTGGATTATTGGTGATTTGACTAGTTTACCCAACAGTTTATTAGGTGCTATGTAGTGACTACCTGGGATGCTTTACGCATGACAAGAAGTAATTTTTTTCATTGGATTATTGTTGATTTGACCGGTTGACCCAATAGTTGATTGGGTACTATGTAGTGACCACCTAGCATGATTTGTTGCCCTTGGCTACCTACGCATCGGGCTGCTTCCCGATTGATGTCATCTCATAGGTACACAACTAAATTGGCACCTAATTTTTGGTGCTAAGGTTTATTTTAATTTGATTAATTTAATTAATTAATCAAATAAATTAAATAAACATTGTTTTTTAATCAATTACCTTATGCACCTATTTAATTGATTAATTTAAATTTGTATTAAGGTGCATCTTTTGGACTTTATTTGGCTAAAATCCTATTGTATGCTTTTGAAAGCATTTGTATCCACTTGCAATTGTGGATGTTGTAATAAGATCCATGAGATCTTTGAGGAGATAAATTTTACTCCTCTCATTTGGGGTTTTGAAACCTTTGTATTAGTCCTATTGTGGACTTTATTTTTGGCTCAAATCCATTTGTAAGCTTTGTAAGATTTTTTCCTCAAGGATTTTAATATGGAGTGCATGATCGGTGGTACCCAACACTCCTCAATACAAGTAAACCTCATAAGTAGTAATCTCCTCTATAACACTTGGCGGTTGTAGTGACTGGTTATCCATACAATCTGGTAATATGGGAATATTACCATAAGGACACTTGGAGGATTTGTGCCTTTGTTATTTTATTCTCTTGTTGCATTGAGCATCATTGTGAAGCTCCTGAGGTGACAGGTCCTACATTGAATATCCTTGAGCATCATTGTGAAGCTCCTAAGGTGATAGAGGGTGTGAAGATTACCCCTGCATCAAATATCTTTGAGCATCATTTTTAATCTCCTCAGGTGATAGGCACGTACACTGAATATTTTTGAGCTTCACTTTGGGATTTCCATATCACCATGTTTTTAGAAGCATGATTGATGTGAGGAGCAGGTAACATTTTGAGAAAGAAGAAAATAGCCCATGGAGCATAGTTTCCTTGGGTACTCCCTTTGTAGGAGTGGTATTGATTCCTTGGTGGTGATGGTTGCTCTTTGTGATAGAGCAAAGCCTTCCAAAGGGTATTCATTTTCTTCAGTAGTTCAAGGACTATATTTTGGGCACTTGTACACACCCATGTTCACTCCCACTTTTCTTGTAAAAGCATTGGAGTCCAATGCTTCTATGGTTGGGAGGAATGATGAGGACATCCAAGAATAGGCATATATTATTGTTATGTGAGATTCAAAATCATGTTCAACTGAGTTGTTAGTTGTTTGGAAGCTAGCTATAGTTAGCATCTTCAGTTAGCACTTAGTTATTTTGTTATGTACTAATTATGTATTTTTATGTGCTATTTAAGCACTCCTAAATAATACAAACATAGTTTGATGTGATTTCGCATCACATGCACTTCTCGATATTGGGGCTCAATGATGTGATGCTGACCCTGTTCATGTCATCCAAGACTGAATCCCTACCAGTTAACCCTATGAAAATATCTCAAGGAAAATATGGGTTGGACAGATATTCTAGGCTTGCACAAAAATCTTGTATGGGTTCCTCATTAGGAATAGGTGGATTGAATGAATAATCCACTCCCCCATATACAAATTTGATTCTATTTGGCTCGAAATCCATCGTATACACTACACCTATAGCTAAAGGTGGGTCGTGTGGGTGATCGTAATCTTTGATAAACTAGATAGGTGGTGTTTTTGTGACACTCTCAACTATGTACTCACCAATGCTTGGGTTGGTGAGATTGACTGCAACTTGGGTCGGATGGGATGTAGATGATTTCGATGTTTAGGTGGATGCTTCAATGGTGGTTTACGACTCAGATGGAGGTAATGATTCACTCGACATTGGTTCTTCTTAGATAGGTGACCCTATCTGCAAGACAATGGGTGGCAAGGTTTGAGGTGGATTAGGTTTGATGGGATTGTTAATGGTTGGTATATTTGGTTGGGATGAAAATATGAATGGTGTTTGTGAAGTGGAAAGTGCAGCTAATGAATATGACAACTGGTTAGCGGGATGATCAGGTGTGATGGAAAATGATATGAATTGGATGGGGGTCGACTTGTATTGATGTTTTGGAATGCAAAAGTAGGATCAACTATTGGCAAATCCTTGAGGATGGGTGCTTTGGATGAATTGTTGTTAGTTGGGGCGATTCAAACAATGAGGGGCTGAATGGAGATATGGGTGGATGGAAGTAATGGCCCATATGGATTGGATATCAATTTTTAGTACTTGAATGGCTTAGTGTTTGCTTGAATGCAATGGACCTTTTCCTCATACACATATTTCAAACATTGGTGTAATGTCAAGGGAACACACTTCATTTTCCTAATCCAAGGATGTCCAAGAAGTATGTTATACTACATGGTCCCTTCTAAGATATGGAAGAGTACATGGATTGTCTTCACCCCCACTATTACAGGTAGAACTACATTCCCCAAAGTGGAACACAAAGCATCATTGAAGGCTCGTAGGGTGAAGGTGGATGTGGTGATGTGGGATGATGGTAGGTTGAGATGTTTGATGGTTGAGGTGGTGATGAGATTGATGGAGGAACCAGTATCAATGAGCACTCTTTTAAATGGTTTTCATTCAATATGAGCTACTATATGCAACGGAGGATCAGGTAGCTCTAGTGATATGCTCTTCTCTTCAAATTCATAGAATGTTATCAAAGGTTCCATACAATTTTGGACACTCCCCATAAAAGCGTTGAAGGCGTTAGGATATTTTATTTGTTGTTTGATGTATTTTAAGATTTCCATCGCCTCACAATGTGGGGAAGACTATTGTATGAGCTCATATATCGATAATTTTGTTGATGTTATCCTTAGGATCTATGTCAACTAGATTCTTAGGGTGATGATTGGTCAAGATGGATGGTTTGTAATATGAATGAGTGGATGTGGAATGGTTGGGCCAAGTTGTATGGGCATATTTGGTTGTGCTACAGGAGCTGGCACTGCTTGGGTTGGATCATTTGCTTGTGCGTGATTCATTTTTCTTTGTCCTTGGGTGACTACATGGATAGCCCCCATAAAACCTTGGTATAGTTACGACACATGATTAACTTGATTTGGAGGAATTGTAGAAATTGATGCTCCTACTTGTTGTTGATTTACCTCATGATGAGGTAATGGTGTTTGATATATTCTAAGGTTTTGATTTGGTTGGGCTAAGGGGCTATCAATCTTGATTTTTCCTTTTCAAGTAGATCTTGCACAATATTCTTAAACCCATAGCAAGTCTAGATGTCATGCCTTTTTTGTTGATAAAATGTGTAGTATAGATGCTTTCTATAGTTTCTAGGTTTTAGCTTAATAGGATATTCAAGCTTCATTTCTAGCAATTTGAAAGCATGTGCCTCATACAACTTCTAGAAGATGGATGAATATGGTTCAAGTAATGGGGTGTATATGTGTTTAGGCCTAAATTAACATTGTTGATTTTCTATAGGTTGAGATTGGTTTTACAGCTATTATGGGGGTGGAACTGCCTAATAAGTTTATTTTTGATATTGATGTTGTTGTTGTTGTTGTTGGGATTGTTGTAATTGGACTTGGGCTTATTGGATTTTTTGTGAAGATTGGCACAAGACTGCTTGATTAACCTGGTCGGCCTTGGATTGGCCATAGTTATTCCCCTTTTGATTCTTGTTCTACCATTCTTTCTTTCTTCTATTACTCGGGCTTGGGCAAGTGCTTCTTAGAATGTTCTGTATTGTTGTAGCTGTAATAACAAGGAGATGGATTTGGCACAACTCCTCATGAGTATTCATGTTAATTCTACCATAATGAGGAAGAATGGTAGTTTTGTCATGACCTCCCTCCAACATTTTCCAAAATCATAGACCGATTTATCATCATATTATCATAAATTCAGAAAATAGTTCAATGTTGTCTTGTTTCTAACGTTCAGGGAGAACCGCTCCAAAAATTGGTCTGCTAGTTGCTCAAAAGTATAGATACTTTGATGCGGTAAATTATTGTACCAATCCAGAGCATCTCCCCCAAATATTTGAGGAAAAGCATGGAGCATGAGTGCATCATTGTTTTTTATTTTGAAGCACGCATTAATGAATCCAGTTACATGCTCTTAAGGGTCCTCATCCCCTTTGAATTTGTCAAACTTTGGTATTTGAAAGTTGGCTAAGTAGGGTGGTGATGGTACTGAAGCATGAATTGGATGATTGAGTAGCTACCTTAGAGTAGGTTTCTGGTATTGCATACATAGTGTTTGCATGGCTAGGCTATCAATCTAACTTTGCAAATATTGGAACTTTCGATCTTCTAGAGGGTTAAAACCCTGATTTGTTTGTTGTTGTTGGAAATAATGTGCATAATTGGCAAGATTTTTCTAATGTGTGATGTTAGAATTAAATGGATTATGGCATGGTTGCTGATGATTTTGATGGTGATGAGGGGATGGAGGTATATTGGCATGCTGACTTGAAGAGTTAGCATACATTTGATGAAGTGGATTAGTGGCTACGATTATGGTTGGGGGTCGCAACACCCAAGATGGATCTTGAGTGAAGAAGGTGTGTGGTTGAGATGTGGATGGTTGGTTTTGATTCACTCCTTGTGACTGTCGTTGTAGGTCAAGATTAATGCTTCGATTAGAATTATCCATGATCAATTGCTACAACTGTAGGAATGCTTACTGTATGGTAATCACAGATGAAGATGGTATGGCCATGTAGGTGGTATATTATGAGGTCGATTCGGTGGCAACCATGTTAGCGTATGTAGGTGGAGGGTAGGTGGCAAAAGGTATTGTCATTGAATGAGATATGTTATGATGCATGGGATCCATAGGTGCAATGGATGGGATGGATGTAGGGATCTACGAAGCAGCCTTAACTGGCATTTTATAGAGGTAGTTGGTACAAATAATTTTTTTATTTGGAAAGGTGAAGGGTTGTAGATTATATGATGATGGATTATTATGGGCCATGGTGGCAGTAGTCGGTTCAAAGAGTGGATTCGTGAAGATTTGGTTGGACTGTTGTGAGTGTGTAAATGTGATTTTCTAATGGAATGAGGGCATGGTGCGGGGTGGAATGGTAAGTGGAGGCAAACAATGTTTATATCCACATATGTGACAAGACCATCTGATGTTCATGTGCAAGTGTGTGAAGGATTTTTTTATTATTGTGTGATACAGGCTAACATGCAATTTCATTTATTGCCTAAATGCAGAAAGCAAAAACAAATAATGTGTAGATAAAAATAGATCAGGGACCAAATGGATAATTTCAGGCAAGATCTACCAAAATTCTGGAATACAGATCCAACCTTGATGGGCATTTGGGTCTGTCAACCGTCGATGCACGATTAACCAACCATGCACACGCATTTGGAAATTTCTAACCATGGACCCACAGTTCCAACTGTGTGCCATAAGAAAAAGTCAAACAAGCCTAAAACCCTAAATGTGCTTGGATTATCTCTAAACAGGCTATGCAAATGCTTTGCTAACTAATCTAAAATGCAGATTTCTTTGATTTCCTTTTTTAATTTTAGATATGCCTAGCCTAAGACCTAGATGCAAACAAGGGAAAACAAGTACAAAAACTCCTATTTAACCTAATTAAATCTTAAAGCAATAGAAAATAAAGGAGGGTTTGATCATACGAACCTATGATCCTTTCGCTTCTCCTTCCTATTTGTTTAACCACCAGTATGTAGTTCCATAGTGCTCCAACCATTGATGCACAATTTCATAGAATTCCAACCATCGATCTGCGGTTCATCTGGTCTGTAGTTGTGCACGCATGATTGCTCAAGCACAAGTTTGAATTGAAACGGGCTCTAGATCCATCAATTTTTAATTTCCAATTTTTGAGTGATCAAGCTCCAAAAACCTGCAATCACAGATAAACACAGATCAGTAACAAATTTTAGCAAGGCAATGACAAATAGAACCCTTAGGGGGTCCCACTGTGATCACCATTTTTGTAGCCAAAATAACTGAACACAAAAATATACAAAGTAGAAAAGGAGAGATTGCAATGTGAAAAATGATTCTTTTTATATTAATATAGGGGAGCCTGAATCTCCCAAATTTACAATGCTTTTGCTTGTCCCAATGTCTTGGGGGCAATATTATAATGCTCTCTCTCTTTTTAAATGCAATGCTTTGATAGGGGTTCCTCCAAATCTTCAGCAAACCACAATGTGTTCTTTGCTCTTCTGCTACAGCTCCAAAAGTGAGTGGGCTTTTAATATCCAATAATGGGGCCACTCTTAGCTTCAACATATCTCCAATTACCTATCTCCTACACACATGAGATTCAAACAAGTGTTAGTAGCACCTCTATAAGTGTAGATAAAAACCCTCGAACTAACATTTGCAGAAAATACAAAAAATCAAACCTAGATGCCTTGCTAGCAAAACTAAAAACCTTAGTGATCTATGCATGTGTATGGCCTTTTCTATATTTTGGGTAACCATGGGCATGCGGTTAGGGCTGGTTAACCATGGGGGCATGGTTGGACAACTTTAGGAGGACGGTTGTGACTGTGTAACCATATATGGGCAGTTGAGGCTAAACAATAGAAAGCTCCATAAAATAAACTTTGGGGCTTCGAACCTCTAATGTGTGTGAACTCTTAGTGTGATTTCGATAGCCTTACGGTGTGTACTCTTAGCCTTCTTTGGTTAATGGGGTAGGGTTGCTTTTGTAGTCCATTTTAGCATTTTTGAGGGAAATGGGGGTGGCAAGCCAGGATTTCCAAGTGGCAATCCAAGGATGCCAAATGGAAGGGACAATTATAGTGAGTCACCTTGGGTGTCTCACTTAACTCGGGTGACATGGCTAATGAGTGAGTGCAAGTGGAGTGAGGTGTAAGGGATGTCCCATGTGAAGGGACAAGGGGGACATGAATGTGTGATATGTGGTAAGGTATGGGGTAGTGGTGGCTAGGACACATGTCTAGTGATTAGGCAGGGTATCCTAAGCATATTTTCTAGATTTATAAAATCTGGAAAATACTTTTATTGTGCAGGATTTATATGCCTAAGTTTAGACTTAGGTATATAATTTTATTATGCAGGGTTGTGATGTGGGATGCAAAATGAGGTTTTGTGAATGCCTAGATTTTGGTGTCTATAATAGAAAGTGAAAAGTTTTAGCATACTAGTCACATTTAAACAATAGCTAAACAATTAGAAATGTCAACTACATTATAGATATAATAGAGTGCATGTTGTATCATATGTGTATTAAAGTATTGTAAGAACATAGTGTCACCTTTAGACATGTCATAATTTCTCAAACAAATCTATATGTTATTTCTTGTAACATTAATGAAAAGGTAAGGAGCAATAGAGATTAATGATGTCTCACTAGTTTTAATTTATGCATAATATTGGTTTGGATTCTTGATTTGAAATGAAAGGAAATGTATGTATCGACACAACATTTGACATAGGTTTGAACAAAAAAATATTGGAAATCAATGTGAAGTGTACAAAAATATTTATAATTTGCTTTGTCATCATAGTGATGGTGGTGGTTGCAACGAGATGAAGGGAAGAGGGCTTGGTACTAGATAATCAATTACCATACAATGCATTCAAACTTTGTAAGGGAAGCATGTGTGAGTGATAAAAAATGTAGGCTTCTCCAATAGCCCCCTATTTATTCTACTCCAAGGAATCCACGTATCCATATTTTAAGTTTTAAACTTTTAAATATAATCATAAGAATACCAAATAATTTTAATAGTTATGATCCAATGCCTCCTACCTCTAGGTTCTAGTAGTAGTAAAATCAATGTTTCAATGCTCTTGAGTCATGTTGAACATTGTTGTTGACTTTTCCACTTTTCTCTACCTCTGATATTAACTTTACCATGTTCACTCAGCCTCCACATGCTACCTTTACTCTAGCTCTACATTCCACCTTCGCTCTACCTTTGCACACCACCTCTGTTGTTGACTTTTCCACCTTTGCTCTACCTCTTCCTAAAAAGGAGCTCTTCACTAAGATTATGGTAGGAACCATGTTGCTATGCAAATAGCATGGAGATTTAGGGCCTTGAGATACACCAGGATCTTCATGAACACGTGGATCTAATAGGCCATCATAGTTCTTCACTCTAACAGGGATACACATTGTAAGAAGAGAAAATTGTTGAAGTATGTTTAATCTGATCTAATTAGGCCAAGGTCAAAAGTGTTAGAGAGTGCTTATGAGAACTATTTATGTAGCCTATGAGCAAGTGTCTATATAATCCTACGATTATTCTTTGTGTAAGCCTATGGCCATCACCTATGTAATCCTATATGCATAATTTATGTAAGCCTAAGGGAACCCTTCATGTATTCACCCTTAGTAATATTGGTTAAACCCACCTCTATGGATAACCTTTGATTAAAGGGTGTGTAGGGAATTCTCGCTACTCAATTTTTTTGCTTAGATTTTTTTTTTAAAGATGGTCTAATTGGAGGAAAAGTAGGTGGAAAGCAAAGAATGAAGTGTCAAACAAGCATGGGTAAAATTTCAATCAGAGGTTGGCACCATTTTCCAAAAATTTTGACCAAAATAGAAAAGCAAAACTTTCAATGACTTGCAAGCCATCTAAAATTTCTAAAAGTTAGAAGATAGGTGAAAGTTTTGAAATGCACAAAGGAGGAAGTTTGAGAGTTTATGAAAGTTCCAACCAAAGTAGAAAGACAAAAGTTTCAACAACCCAAAATTTTGAAAGTCTAGAGTTTCAAAAATTTAGATGACTCGCAAGCCATATAAAATTTCCAAAAGTTAGAAGATAGTTGAAAGTTTTGAAATGCACAAAGGAGGAAGATAGAGAGTTTATGAAAATTCCAACCAAAGTAGAAAGACAAAAGTTTCAAAAACCATTATTTTTGAAAGTCTAAAGTTTCAAAAGTTTTGACCAAGAACAAAGCTTTGATGAACTATGAAGCATTTGAAAATTTTAAAGGTTAGAGATTAATAAAAGTTCTAAAATTTAGAGTATGATAAAATTTTTGAGGTAGATGAATTAAATATAAAAGTGAAAGTAACTGCAATAGGAGTAGCCTCAAGCCTGGTGGCCTTAATTATATATATTTCCCATGCTCAAACTTCAAGAATCCCTAAAAAAGGTAAATGGTAATAACAACGATTGCACATCCAAAGGCCCAAAACCCTTCAAAATTAATGGTTATAGATCCAAATACCTTGAAGAAACCAACAACTTGAATGAAGATATGATCCTACATGTAGAAGAGTAGTCATTTTAATATTCCTACATATTTTTCAAGGGAAAATCCCTCTATTTAGCCTATAAATAGTGGTTGTTTAGGTATTGTAAAGGATCGACAAATTGTATAACTTTCCTTTCGTTTTCTCTGTATAGCAATACCTAAACCCTAAGTGGTGTTGCGGGTAAGTTCTCAAGCCCCCACTTCTAGCATAAATTGTAATCTTCACATTAATATATATACTTGAAGTCATGACTACTAGGCTTTTTTTGTCTTATTTCTTAGTTTATTTATGATAATGTACATTTATAAGAGGTCATGACTACCATATTTTGTCTCCTTTATTATATGTGAAACCCATGCTTAATTTCACATGCTGAGAAGAGGAAGTGTTCATATTTGAGTTATTTGTGCATTAGAGTCCAATGTTTATGTGTCTTATTATTATGCAGATGAATCTTATGATCTTGGAACATCACCCCTCATTAGCTTAGGTTAGCTTAGGATCTTTTTCCTTTCTATTATATTTGTTTTCTCTTTTCCTTTTCCCCTTGAAGTTGGTTATATTAGGATAGAATAGGAAGAGCACTAAAGATCACATCTTTAAAGGAGTCAATCTTGTAAAAAACGTAGAGGTAGTTCGATTGAGTTGATCCCCATGCTCTTGGAGCTACCCTGTTGTGTCACTCCAAGTGAGGCGAGATAGTCTAGTCATCGAATCCCCACATATAGTGACCATGATAATCAAAGAGGACATCATGGTGTAATATATTTATTATATTATAATTTAACCTTCATGTCGACTTGAGGTTATCATCTAATTGGAGATTTGTTATGATTGTAAATACCCCCAATAATTGATCCATTATATTAGTGTAATATATATGAAATATTATGGGGTGCCTATGATCACCCATCCCTTTTCCTTTTGTGCTCTCTCTCTTTCTCTCAATTATTTATCAATGGTATATTTAATTACTCTTGCATTTTTTTTGGATATGATCATGGTGAATGTATGTTTTGGAATATTTTTGGAAAGTATTGTGAATTCCAATATGGTATGCTATGTCACTCAACTACAAAAATAAAATTTCCTCTTGGTGATTAGAGATGTGATTACCAATTTGAAGCATTTTAGAGGGAATTTTTTTAGTTTAAATATTCTTGTTCTAAATTGGCTTTGGCACCATTTTTTTCCCACCAAATCCATGCCCTATTTCCATTCCAAAAAATTGCACACTTCGCGTTGTTTACACCCGTGTTCATCACTCTAATAGCAGGAAACAATATGTGAAGATCATTTGCACTAACGATGCAATGGTAAATATTATCATTATTCTTCACTAAGTCATGATTTTGGTTCCCCTCTATATCATGTATTATTTAACTCAACTCATATATTTTTATCTTTTGATTTTTTCCACGTCTCCATGTACATCAAAAAGACTGGTGTGATGGTAGGAGTGTTGGCTTTATAAAAAGGTCACAGGATCAAAATCTGAGTCTTGTAGGACTATGAGGTTTTTTTTTCAAGGGAACTAATTAAAGTGTCCCACTTAGTCTTCCAATAGATGAAGAATATCTTTGTTGGAGGTATTACATCATTTGGTACCTTGGAACATTATATGGACCATGTAAATATTTTAGAGTGTGAGTTTAATATTTAAGTATATGATAGGTATCCTATTATTAAGAGTGAGTTATTTATCATTTAAATAAGTGTGGAGTTATGTATGTGATGTGTCATGTTATTAAGTTTGAGTTATGTGAATTAAGTGTCATGTTTATAAGTGAGGAGTTATGAGTTATGTGCAATCATGAGAGTCTATATTTATGTAAATATGTGAGGTTTATTATTATGTAAGAGAGAGAAATCTTGTGAGTTTAATGGGATGAAGAGTTTATGTAAGTGCAAAGGTCAAGATTCATATGAATATGAAGAGTCTCATATATGTATATATCGAATACAAAGCCTTGTAATAGATAAATCAAATAAGCTTTGCACCTTTATGCATTGCTTAAGGTTGATATACCAATAAAATACTCAACGAGTTATTGTTCATTGTTTGATTGACTTATGGGAATATATTGTATGAATTTATGAATTGAGATATTGTGAGATCCTAGAAGTATACTAAATTGCTAAAAATATTATAACCTCTAGTTTGACTCATCATTGTAGTCCAATGATTAATTCACCTCCTTGCTAGCTAGAGGCCTTGGTTTGAATATTGAATTTTTTCTATGCACAAGGTCTTCAATCGAAAGGTATGTTAAAAGGGTCATTTAGTCCCTAATATTAGCATGATCCAATGGCATAGTGGTCGCATAATTTTTTGGTGAATGTGAGGTTAGTGGTTCAAATCCTACAAGCATTTTTGGAGGCTTCTACTTGATGGAAGGAATACATGCAATCAAGTAGCGTTGTATCCCCTTCCAACTCCAAATTTGGTGTAGTTGTTGGTATCTTAGCTTGTGGTTCTCAGGTCCTAATATAAAACCTTAACACTAACCCTCTCTTTAAAGGTATGCTACAATCAAAATTATTTTTTACTTTTTTCTCTCCTTATAGCTTCCAAAAAGCATGCATGGTGCATTAGTCTATTTATCTGTTTTCTTGTACAAGGTCAATTATTTGAGCTCCACTGGTTGCAAACCCTTCAAATTATAATTTTTTAATATATATGAAGATGAGGATCCCAAACAATGACATACTTCCAATTTTCAAACTATAATTCATTGATCAAAAGCAAGTAGTGACAGAAAACAACTAATCTTTTTTTTATGAGTGGCAGCTATTGAATCTACCAAGTGGTAATAAATGATTCAAAAAAATATATTCCTAAGGTTTGACATTGATAATATTTTTATTTCTATGTTAATCTATCTAGCCTTCAAGAAGTCATATCTTTTACATACAAAAGCGTTTGAAGCCCATTTTTTTAAATTGCATTATTTTTTGAGCTTTATGTAGTGATGCCATCCATTTTATGGACTTGTTATAGTTCTACATGGAATTTTGTATTAAAAGGATCCTTTGGCATGTATTACTCATCTTAATGGATGAAATCATATCACTTGGTTAATTAAAATGGCAAGGTTACTCAAAAGTAATAATCTATGGTTTATTTTTAATGATGAAACAAATGAAGGTCTTCATAATCATGAACTTGTTAAGAAGGAGGAAGCACTTGGTCTATTTTTCATATTAGTTGAACTAGATGTATTTTTCCACATAAGATAGAAGATTAGTCCTATTCAAGTATGGACAATATTCAAGAATCTCTATGGAAAAGTAAAGTGTTAGTGAAGTTAACAGAATAGAGACAAAGCTTTGCAACCTCAAAATTTTAAAATATGGTAAGGTTGAAGACTATATATCTTGCTTCAAATCCCTAAAGGCTAGCCTATCTATGATAGGAGGCAAGTTAAAAGGTGATGAAGAGTATGTAATATTATATATATATATATATATAGTGATGAAGAGTATGTAATATTATATATATATATATATATATATTGCTGGAGAAAAAGGGGTTGTACTTGGGTCCCCAATCCTTGATAAATGATAACTCTCTTCTTTAGAGCTTAAGAGTTTACAAACATATTCAATTCTCATATCAAAATGGTTTGTTATTTCTAGATACATCTTTTTCTATAAAAAGTTTAAGTTCTTATTTGCATTTTCTAGATCTTCTTAAAATTTATTTGTAAATACAAATATTCTAGAATTTAGCCTTCATCTTCTTCACATTTTCTTGCAAAAACCTTCACAATACCAAAAATCCACCTCTATTGTCTATGCATTGCATCTTAGTAGAGTAATATTTCCAAAACTTCATGTTATCATAGTCCACTTTACTAGATCTAGACTATTAGTTTCCTTCCTGAAGCATAAATGCAATCATAAGAACTGTAATAAATAGTTTAGCAGTATCAAAAAGTTGAAATTTCCAATCCATACTTTGTCCCATAATCCAACCAACAACTCAATTAATCCATTCAACCATGAAATCCATCTGATGTCATCTTCTTCTACTTTAGCATACAAAACTTGTGCTCACTTCTCAAAATCATAATCCACTTTATCAAATTTGGATTGTTAGTTTCCTCCAATGCATTGATATATAAATGGTTCCCTTGAAACATTTTGTAGTCCTCTAGAAAATTATTTTAAATTTTCCTTTTTTAGATTTTTCTTGTCAGCTTCAATTATACTTACGACTTCCTCCAGCCAAGGAGAAGAAAATTTAACTTCACAATTCTTTATTAAAACCCCTTTATTGGCTACCCTATCTCCACATTTGTTTCCTTCCCTTAGCACAAATGTAAATCTAATTTCTTCAAACTCTAGAACAAGGTTTTGTATTTTCATAATGATGTGTTGTATGTTCCATGGAGCATTTGCTTTTCTTAAAATTGTATTTACTACTCTTAATGAACTTGTTGGATTTTAAGCCTTACTACCCCTTAATAAATAATCCACAATATTATAGGTTGAAATATTAATAATGAAGAGTAGAATAATATATATGAGCAATCAAATATATATCTAGGCTGATAATAGGGATTAATGTAATGATATTTATTTTCATCATATTTTGTAATAGGTCGACAAATAATGTTGCATTTTATTTGTAGGCCATATACCTTATTAATATTTGTCAATATGTAGTTCGTCGGATGGGATTTCTAGCAGGAGGAATTTATATGATCTTATCCAATGGATTCTTCTCTATGCATTATAAATCCCTATTTGTTTTTTTTACAAGAAAAAAATCGTATTTTTATTTCAAGAGTGAAATAAAATTACACTTCTTAGGAGCCTTAGAACAAACAAAAACCCATATAAAAGCAGATTACTGGGATTCAAGAAATATTACAGTCAGGAAAATTAGAGAGGGAAAAAGCCCATTTTTGAAATAGCATGGGGATAATAAGGATAAATATCTTTATATATCAATACTTAATCATCCAAACAACCTCCATGACCAAAACCTGGATAAAAATCAATGAAAAAGAAACCAACATAATAGAAAAGAAAATAGTTAGAAACTGCCATAAAGATCTAATAAAATGAAACAAGCCCACAGTAAAAAGCCCAGAGCTAGCATAGAAACTAGGGATATGATATGTGGGTGAAAGAAAAAACTCCATCCTTGTTCTCTTCCATTTGCAAGAAATATTCTGGAACTTGTTGACCTTCTTTTGATAACCTATTTGCTTCTTGATTTAATTCCCTATAAACATGTGTAAAAGAGATATTTTCAAAAAGGGAAATTACCTCCAGTAGTTCATCTCCAACTGGTCTAAGTAGATTATTTTTTAATTGATTAGATCTATTCATCCTATTGATGACTAGAGTGGAATCTCCAAAAAAATTATAATTTTTTCATATTTCTCTCCACAGCACACTTCATTAGCAATCTCAACACTTGAAACTCAGTAAAATTGTTGGAACTTGTCTAAGACCTGCTTTAAATTTGATATAGTGGGTATTTGAGAAGTACAAAATGCCTCCCACACTACTAAAATATGACTATCTCTGACTAGCCCCATCAAAAAAACCCTATGGTTGAGACTTTTCAATGAACAAATTGTCTACTTGTCAAGGTTTCTTATGTTTGTCAAGTCCTTTGTTGATTAATACCAAAGTCCTCACCTAAAATATGACTTGAAATGGGGCAATTAACTTCCCTTAAAAAATAGTTGCATTTTGTTCCAACCATATACCCCAACATATAAGACATGGTAAAGAAAGAAATTGTTTCAATTTTTTTTTCAAAAACCATTGTCTTAAGCATACCTCCACTATTTCTCCTTCCCAAATATTTTGTACTCTAGTTATCTATTCAGATTTTAACCAAACCTGTTGAGAAAAATGGTATTTTATTAACAAATGTGTGATGTTTTCCTCCTCTAATTGACACAACATACAAATACTTGGACCTTATATGCTTCTCCTCTATAAAACTTCCCAAGTCAAAGCCTTATTTCTCAAAGCTAACCACATGACTGGTATTGAGTTATTTATTGTATTGTGGAAAAAATATTTCTACTTCGTTACCCTAGCATTGTTGTGGCACTATTAAAATATTTTTACTTCATTTTCCTAGCACTACTGCACTCACCTTCCTTGCCCTAGAACTACTATGGCACTATTAAAATATTTTTACTTCACTGCCCTAGCGCTGGATCTCTATTTATACATGCTCTAACAATACATTTTGATCAGTTCTTCATTACCAAATATTTCTTGTGTTTGTTTGTGGGTGAATCCTCATCATTGGTATCAAAGTAGTGAAATTAGCTGGTAGAGAGTATCCTCTTCCCAAGTCATTCTAGTTCAAAAAGGGAATGAAAAATCCCCATCAGTAGATCCTGCCTTAATTTTTATCTGGTAGGGATAGTGTGGGCCTAGTCTTGTTGAGTATACCTATGTCTAAAGTGTTGCCTCCTCAAAATTTTGAGAGCATTTTTTCTACGTAAATATTTGCATCCAAAAAATTTGGATCATTTGTGATTGTGTCACCATAGCCTATTTAATCTACCAAGATTTGGACTACCCGAGATGTTTATATCATTGTCCAAATTGTAGCCACTATAAAACTCCCTAATTTAGTATTTTGAGGTCATATAGTAGGCTGAGAGGAGAAGCCTCTTCAGATATTACATGCAAATGGAATGATATTATTTGAAGAAAGCCATGTAAATGTCTGATTTCCACATAGTTTGGGATGTAGAAAATTCCCACTATTGATCTCTAATAGGTTGGGCTAAAGAAATTGAAATTCATTTCATTGGTCTAAGGAGCTTAAATTAGCCTTGTTGTAGCATAAAGAGTGTGGAGAACCATAAATATGGCCATCGTGCCCTTTCCTCTACCATAGATTTCATTACATTCCTTTGACAAACCATATTTTTGACTACACTAGTATCATTTTTTTCTCTTGGCTACCTAAAAACCATGTTTGTAAGGTATTTATGTTGGCAAGGCCTTCATTGCCATGTATATGTGTGTTGTAAGGCCATATAGGCTTGTTTGTGCTTCTACGTGATGACATATCTAGCCAAAATACTTTGATTCATAAGCTATAACATGGCTTCTCTCTCATCTTCAACTGAAAATGTCATCGGCCTATTCTCAGCCATGTAGATGCACCTCCCCTTTATATTCCCAATATACATTACCTTCAATGAGAAATAATTATACCCTTAGATGATGTGACTTAGCTTCAAACTAACTTGGAAGTGGGTACAAGGAGAGCTAATATATTTGGTGATAGCAACCAATCATCTAGCATCCACAGGGAGCAATAGTTGGTGCATATAACTTGTTGGTTAGAAAACTGGTTGTCTATAACCATATGTTGGGTCACTCAAACATCGTAGGCACCATTAACAAAACATCAAATTCTATCGTTGAGCTAGTAGACCACTCGATGCACCAATCTGAGGCTACACATCACCTGTTGAAATTTATTTAGGTCACATAGACCTTGCAAAACCACCATGTTATGCATACCACATCATAGTTTAGCATTTGGGAGAAATCCATCTATCATAGGATGTGGTCATGAAGAACCATACCAACCAATCAATCACATAGATATTTCATCTTCCAATATATTGGTGATAATATTCCATGAATATTTTGCCTTCAAAATAAGTTGTTCTATAAGGCATGAAGAAGACAATAAAACATCCATGTGGAGGGCCTATTCAAAGGACCATATTTTGATTGCATAACCTTGGAAGAGAGCTAGAAATATGAGGTGAACAAATGAAACAACCACCTACCTATAGTATTTCTATAAAGTCAAAAAGTGAAGCCTCCTATTCATTCTTGTGAATCAAATAAATCAAGGGTGTCGCAACAAAAAAACCTATTAGCCTACATTAATTCCAACGACATCGCACACCTGAATATGGCCACACAAAATTCAAATCCATTTAGAACATGGGGGTGCCATTCAAACACGTGCCCAAAGTTGTATGTTTTCATCCAAGCGAAGGATGCCATCCTTGAAAAGTCAAGGTATAAAAAATAATGTTCTTGTCATTTAGTACAATCTTCGGGAATAGTATTTTTCATTTGGTAGGGAACTTGTTGACTTTAAAAGGTCATATAATTTCTTTGGGTTACTTTACGTAAAGAAGGCAACTTTATAAAAGTATTAAAGGGGAACACATTTTATGTACAAAGGGGGAAGAACTAAAAACACTTCAATAATTCCTTGAACACTCTATTATTATAAGTAGGCTCTAGTGGTGATATTTTTTAGCTTTGTAACTATTTGATATGATCATTTGTTCCTCCAATACTCTTGTAAAACATAGTGCATTTTTGGTAGTGCCTGATATTCCTTGCAAATTTGGTCTCAAATAGACTTCCTTCTTGGCTCAACATAGTAGAAACATGGCAACCAACTTTGTTTTAGCAGATAAATTAGCCAAGGTCACCTCCTTAGTCACTTCATTAGTTGATACCATTAAGGACCTCAAAATGCAGTCTTCCTCCTCATCTAATCATTCTCATGCCAAGTGTGAAGTTAAAATTTATGAAGGCTCTAGGAATTTTGACATCCTCTATAGTTGGATCCTATATATTAAGACATGGTTTGCATATAGTCAAACATTAAAATGATAACAAAGTTTCTTCCACCACACTCTAACTCTCTGGCATGGCTAAGGTTCTCATCATTGAATGCCAAGGAACTCAAAATCCTATCACCGTCCAATTATGATGATAACTTTATTAACTAGTGGCTTTGCCTTAGATAGGGTAAACATCAATCTATACAAGATTATGTCCATCCATTTGACCAACTATGTGTTTTGCTTTGTGTGTCTAATCATGTAGCCTCCCTCATTGCTAAGTTCAATAGTGGACTTCTAGCACACTTATATCGAGATTTGAAATACACTCTTTGCACTAATATTAATGTTGTTTTGAATTAGGCACAACTCATGGAGGAGAAGTTCATAGCCCAACACAAGAGGACTCAATACTCTTTAGGAGCTTCCAATCCACTGCCTCATCCACATTAACAGGCACTGAAGAGATATTCTACTTTCTCCCCTTCTCATTCTTCTTCGACTCCCACTCCTACTCAATCCTATGTTTCTAAGCATACATTTCATGCTTCTTATCCTCACTCTAAGTTTCAAAAATATTATAATTATTGTAAGAGAAAGGGACATGATAGATCTGAATGTAGACAATTACAAAAGTATAAGAAGACTTTACTTGTATAATCTAATGAGGGAACAAGTGATAACCCCATAAAGACTATTGGAGAGGATCAAGTTTATGAGGAGTTAAGGGGAAAAATTAATCATGTAACTTTGATGAATCATCATTCCACCATAGGAGATCGTGATAATTTGTTCGTCATGCATGCTCACTTTCTTCATGATTTTGTGGTTGATTGTATCATTAATAATGGCTCACAAAATAACTTGATGGTAAAGTCCATTGTTGATAGGCTCAAGTTTCCTAATGCACCACATCCACATCCACATCCTTACTCTCTTGGATGGAAGGATAGTGAAACCACTTCATAGATTACACACACATGCACCATTGCTTTTGCTTTTAGTACTAATTTTAGGGATAAGGTCACTTGTGATGTGCTCTCGATGGATTTTTGTGGTTTATTTCTTGGTAAGCCTTATCAATATGATAGGCATGTTTAGTACGATGCTTATAAGAACACCTACACACTCAAACAAGACAATGAGCACTATCTCATTGAATCCACCAACCACACCACTAATTTATTACTTAGTTGCAAATAAGCCATAAAAGTAGTAAATCAAGCACAAGCACAAGCACTCATTTTCGTTTTCCCACAACATAAATAATATTCACCACAAGTCCCTAAGTCCACTAAACCCACAACACTTAATAAAATATTGTATAAATATTAGTGTGTTTTTCAGGAGTCCACTTCTTTACCTCTAGAGAGGGCCATTAATCACAACATTGATATCATTCTAGTAGCACCTCTTCCTAATGCACCCATCTATATACAATCACTTATATAATATGATAAAATTAAAAAGCAACTTCAAGACCTATTAGCTAAGGGATTCATCAAAACCAATATTTATCCTTGTGCCTCTTCTATTATTATTCTAAAAAATAATGATACTTGTCGTCTTTGCATTGATTTTTAGGCAGTCAACAAAATCACTATCAAAAATAGATATCCACTCCTCCACATTGATGATCTCTTAGACCAAATTTATGGTGTTAAGTTTTTCGCTAAGATTGATCTTAAGAGTGGATACCATCTAGTATGAATTTAGGTTAAAGATACATGGAAGACAACTTTCAAAACTAATATGGGTTTGTTTGAGTGGCTTGCTATACCTTTTGGTATCACTAATGCTCCTCCTACTTTCATGAGGCTGATGAATAAAGTTTTCAGAGAGTGCTTGGATAGATTTGCCATTATCTATCTTAATGATATTCTTATATTTTCTTCTACATGGTAGACACACTTGGAGGACATTGAGCATGTCCTTTCCACTCTCCAGTAGCATTAGTTGTATGCTAAGCTACCTAAGTATTATTTTGGGTAAATTTCCATTTCCTACCTTGGCTTTATGATCAATGAGGAATGTATTTAGGTGGACCTTATCAAAGTATAAGTCCTCCTTAATTGGCCTACTCCCACCAATGTCATCGAGTTATGGAGTTTCCTTGGCCTAGCTAACTTCTACTATAAGTTTATCCCAAAATATTCCTCCATTGCTAGTCATTTGCATCAATTGACTAAGGCAAAATCTATATTCCATTAGACTCCTAATCATGCCTATGCCTTTTCAACTCTAAAAGATAAGCTTTATTCTGCTCCTGTTTTAGTCATCATTGATCTTAGACAATCTTTTGATATTGAAACCGATGCTTCCCAATTTTCCCTTGGTGATGTCTTAAAATAAAAAGGTCACCTTATTGCTTATCATTCAAAGTCCTTTTCTATATCCAAGAAAAACTATTCCACTTATGATAAGGAGATATATGCCTTAGTCAAAGCCATAAAATATTGGTTGCACTACCTACTGGGCAAAGAAACTATTGTTCATACTAACCATATGCCTTTACAATTCCTTCAATCCCAAAATACGATCCAAGAAGCTCATCACGTGAGATGGGCTTCTTACCTTTAGAAATTCCACCTTGTTATAAAGTACAAAAAAGATAGTAAAAATTTTGTTGTTGATTATTTAAGTCGTCTTCCTTCATCCCATACCTTTACCATTATCACTACCTCACACTTGGGTTTTTAGTCTTGGCCTTTTGAGTATCCTCATGACCGTGACTTTGCATAAGTTTACTAGCATCTCTAGCATCCTTCATCCTCCAACTTGACCCATTTTCAAGACTATCATCTTAAGGAGGGTTTGCTTTTCTACTTAGATAAACTTTGTATACCCCATGAGCATAGACCATCCCTTCTTAAGGAGGCACATTCTACACTATATGGTGTAAATTTTGGCAAATAAAAGACTCTCCATCACTTGCAAAGATTCTTCTACTAGCCCCACATGCAACATGATGTTTTGTAGTCCTTGAGGTAGTGTGCCCTTTGTTGCCAATCTAAGCCACCTAACAAGAATTTGGGTCTCAGTATGCCTTTGTCTATTGCATATCAACCTTGAGAGATCATTTCTATGAACCTAGTTAGTGGTTTCCCTATGATAGTCTATCAAAATTATAATGTTTTCGTTGTAGCTGATCATTTTAATAAAATAGCTAAGTTTATCCCTTGTTAAACTAGTTCCATTGCTGACTTAGCCCAACTTTTATTTAATGTTGTCTAGCGTTCCTTTGGTTGTTCCACTAGTATCATGTATGATCATGATTCCTTTTTTGTTGGTCATTTCTAGCATTCTTTATGAAAACTCTTAGGTGTCTCTCTTAACTTTTCCATAACTTTGGTCAAACCGAAGTCATCAATTATACTCTTATCTAGAGTCTTCATATCTTCCATCATCCATCTCCATCTAAGTGGGATTTGAGTCTTACACACATTGAGCATGCATATAATAGGATTATACATTCATTCATAGGTCATTCGTCCTTCAAACTGTATCTATATTTTCAACCATTAGCTCCATATGAGTTACCATTATCACTTCCATCCATTATCACTATCCACATGAAAAAATAATAAAATAAAGCCCAGTACTTCATTCAACATTTGTAGCAGCTCCAGTCGAAGGTTGTTCAAATTTTATAGAAGACTTAGTAGCAGTTTAATTAGGCCATTGACCAACATTGTGTTCCACATAACTTCTAGGTTGGAGATAGAGTTTGGTTGTACCTTGATCGTTTTCAATTTCTAGAGAAGACACATAACAAGATCAAACCTCTTTGCTATGGGCCTTAAACTATATTGCAGTAGGTGTTCGAGAATGCTTTTTACCTTGGTATTTCAGCACACTTGGGCATCCACGATGTCATCAACATTGATATGCTCAAACCATACCATGAGTCCACACTAGAGACAACACCAACCATCAATCATCCTGTAGACCTTGTACCTAATTTTTAGCTTTTGTTGGAGGATGATCGCGTGTTTAACACTAGGATGCACCACACTCACCAGGGATCTTCCATGTCCTACCTTGTTTCCAAACGAGGGAAGCTTCCACACCAAGCTTAATGGATATCTCATAGCTAGATGGTTCAATATATTCCTTCCCTTTTAGACGCATTGGAGTCCAATGCTTCTATGGTGGGGAGGAATAATAGTAATTAGTGTATTAATATTTAATTTCATCATATTTTGTAATAGGCTGAAAAATAATATTGCATTTTATTTGTAGGCCATCTATCGTATTAATGTTTGTTAGTATGTAGTTCATTGGATGGGATTTCTGACAGAAGGAATTAATATGATCTTATCCAATGGATACTTCTCGATGCATTGTAAATCCTTATTTATACCTGATTTGGCAATACATTTTGATTATTCATTGCTAAATCTTTCGTGTGTCTACTTGTGGGTGAATCCTCATCAGCTAATATAATAATGAAATAACATTAACTTATACTATCAAATATGAATGCAAAATGGCCAAAATCATTCATGAACATGCATGAAGAATACTTACAATATGAATTGCTCAAAATCTATACACAAGCTTTATTATCAATGCTTGATCCTTTTCTCTCATGTTTTTCCTTGTTACATTGTATGGAGCTTTATCTTCATAATATAGACATAGTAATATGACTCTTCACATACTTGACTATTGCTCTCCATATGACAACTCCCATGACCTTTGGCTTATCATCTTGCCACTTGTATACTAGACTCTTCACTCTCTTCTTACATGAACTCCTAATATAAGACACTTGTGCACATCCTCACTTTACATATTTGCACACTTACATACAAGACACTTGTGAATATTTTATCAATACACACTTACACTCTAACTTACATGACACTTGTGCATTTCCTACACATTGACACATACATACAGGGGAAATATAAATCACTCATCTAAATTAAAGACTCAACCCTATTCTATTACATATTTACCTTTATACCATGAAGTTTCCATGGGGGTACATTACCGTGTATAAAATAATGTAATATTCCTCAACAAAATTGCCTTCCATCCATGCTCTATTCCATTTCATTTGTCTACATATTTTTAATCCTTTCAATGTCGCCCAAGCTTCAACTTTATTATTTATCTTCCTTTATATGTGACAAAATCTCACCCCTTTTATTTTTTAATATTCCTCCTCCTCTTGTTGGTCCTAGACTTCTTTAGATGTTCCATCAAAATTCAATTTGACTAGCTCTACTTCCAATGGTTTTCACTTTATATTATTTTTCATCTTTTTATCTCTCTAGTATCCAACATCAAAATTACATTTGGTTACTTGACTCCATTTATCAAGGCTCTTTGCTTTGAGATTAAGTATTGGGTGAGCTTATAGGGTTGGCTTAGACTCCTCTATGGCTAAAAAAATCTTCCTTTTCATTACCTCTAAATTAATTTCCTTTCCTTTAAATATTCTTTTGTTCCTTTTCAACCATACAATCCAAAGTATTGTATCTTTTGATGTATCCTAGATTATCTATAATACCTCACTTTTAAAAGTGCTCTACCATTGATTTAACCATTCTTTAATTCTACCATTCATCACCATGCATTTTACAAACACATTAAGAATCCATTGCCATAGTTCCTAGACTATTGAGTAGTGTCCCAAGATATGCTCTATACTCTCCTCCTCCTTTTTACATAGAAAATGCTGTGAGGAGGCATGAAAACCCCTTTTCACTAGTTATCCTAGAACAAAAATGTCCTATGATCTATTAGCCATCCTTTAGAATGCTTGGGCTATCCCAAATATATCTCCATATTCTCGTAGTATTCCTATTTTTTTGGTGTTTTACATTATATCCACTTCTTGTTGTGTATTCTCCCAAGCTATTCAATTCCCAATTCAACTTATCCTTGATTCCCATCAAAATAATTATTGTTGTTATCTTTCTATTCAACTGCCTCTTAGTAACAATGTCTAGTATACTTGTAAAATAATCTTCTTTCCATTTGTATCTTACTTCTTGATCCTTGAACATAATGTTTGAAACCCTATCACCATATTTGTCTTGAAGTAATCTCATCCATGGTTTCAAAATTAGATCTAAATTGAGTGATTTTTTTACCACACCAAGTATCAATCCAAATAGAAAAATTTTCTCTAGTTCCCACCACCCATCTTAGAGCTTTAATCACTAGATCAATTAATTTTTTTTAATTTTTCCATAGTGTAGAACCATCTGGTATTGAGAATGTAGTAAATATTAAGATTGGGTCATTAGGTTCAACACACTTAGAATAATTCTTGCTTATTATCTTTGAATCTCTTTGTACAATATCCAAATTACTTTTCCCTTAGAGCTAAGTTTGAATCCATAGGAATATTTAAACCAAGACCTAACCTAGTTTTATCATACCTTGCTTTATTTCACCAACAAAAAAAATATTTTATCATGTAATCCTAACCACAAAAATGACTGCATAATATAGATGAAGCTTTTTCTACTGATTTTGACATAATATACAAGGACATGTAATATGTTGGAATGGCTTCTAAGACTGACTTTATTAGTTACACTCTCCTTACTAACAATAACCATCTATCTTTCCATGTCGATATTTTATTTTGAACTTCAATTATAATCGAATTCTATAATTTTGTCCTCATTCTCTCTTCAAATAAGGGCATCCCTGGTAATGTTGCTAGGAATTTTGCCTCCTCCACTTGAATTAACCTGCATATTCCTTCTCTAATTCTAACTAGAGTGTTTAGGAAGTAAATTTTGGATTTTGTCCTAATAATTTTTTGCCATGACACTCTTTCATATTCGTTAAATAAGTTATTCAAAGCTTTGGCCTCCTTTTTCCTTGCCCTTCCAAAAAAGGTTGTATCATCTACAAACCATTGAAGGGTGATGTTGTCGATGTTATTACTAACCTTATGTTTTTTTATTACCCCATATTTATATGCCTTCTTCAGGTTGCTTCCAAATACCTCTACCATAATAATGATTAGATATGGTGATAGAGGATATCCTTGTCTAAGACCACTTTTAGCTTTAAATGATTATGTTACTAAAACATTGACCAACAGTGAATATGATATTGTAGAGATACAAGCTTTAATCCATCTAACTCATTTATTTCCAGATCTAAACTTTTATAACACTACAAAAAGAGTATTCCATTTAACCCTATCATAGGCTTTATTCATATCAATTTTTAATATCATTGCTCTCTCTTTTCTATAAGCAACTAAAAGCATTACTTCAGGAACTACTATGATTCCATCCATAATCTATTTATCTTTCACAAATCCTCCTTGCTCTTCTAAAATAATTTTGTCTAATAGTGGTCTTAATTGATTTGACATCACTTTGTAGACTATCTTATATGTCATATTGCATAGGCTTATGGACCTAAATGAACCAAACAATTTTGGATCCTTCTTTTTTTTGAAGCAGGGTAAGATATGTCGCATTTATTTTAAAAGGTGTATATTATTTTATCCTAGATTCTTACAGTACCAGCAGTAAAGAAACATTCACTATTTCCCAGTTATGTTGATAGAATATTATAGAGAGTACATCCAAGCCTAGGGATTTATCCTCATCAAAAGAGAAAAGAGCTTAATGAACTACTTCCAAAGTAATAGGCACCATAAGTGTGCTATTGTTTTCATCTGTTATTTTTTTTTGCTTGATAAAAAGGGGTTGTACTCGGGTCCCCCACCCTTAACAAATTACATCTCTCTTATTTAGAGCTTGAGAGTTTACAAATATATATACACTTCTCATCTCAATTGAGATGCTATAGTAAGAAACCTACATCATTTTACATAAAATGTCTGAATTCTTGATTTTTATTTTTTAGATCTTTCAAATCTCTATATGAATACAATTACTCCATAATTTAGCATCTTTCTTGATATTTTCCTATAGCAACCTTCACAATGCCAAAACTTCACCTCTACTATCTATGCCTTACATCTTAGTAGAGTAATATTTCCAAAACATCACACTAACATAGTTCGCTTTACCAAATCTAGATTGCTAGTTTCCTTCCTAAAACACAAGTGCAACCACAAAAATTATAATAAATAGTCTAAATGAACACACATTATTGCTAAAAAATAAAACAGATATTACCAATGGAAAACATTAAAGTTAATCTTCATCATTAATTGATTTAGGTAATCAACAATTTTTGTCAACTTCAACTAAACTTTCTACTTCCTCTAACCATGGAAAGGAGATGTTAACTTCATGATCCTCAATCAAAACCCCTCTATTGGCTAGCTTATCTACACATTTGTTTCCTTCCCTTAATATATGTGTAAAATTGATTTCTTCAAACTCTTTAGCAAGATCTTGAATTTCCATAATTATCTCTTATATGTTCCATGGAGCCTTTGCTTTCCTCAAAATTGCATTTATTACTATGAGAGAATCACCTTCCATCCAAACCCTATTCCATTTTATTTGTTTACATATTTTTAACCCTTCTAAAGCTGCCAAGCTTCAGCTTCATTATTTGTCTTAAATCCACAATTGAAAGCATAATGAGACAAAATCTCTCCTCTATTATTTCTAATAATTCCTCCTCCTCCTGATGGTCCTGGGTTTCCTATAGATGCTCCATAAAAATTCAATTAACCCACTCCACATCTGGTGGTTTCCACTTCATATTCTTTACCTTATTTTTTCTTCTCTTATACCCAACATAATAATTTCATTTAATGACTTGACTCCATCTATCAAGACTCTCTGCTTCCAAATTAGGGATTGGGTGAGTTGATAGGGTTGGTTTAGACTCCTCTATGGATAAACATATCTTCTTTTTCATTACCTCTAAACTGCTTTCCTTTCCTTTAAATATTCTTCTATTTCTTTCTAGCCATATAGTCCAAATTATTGTATCTTTTGATATATCCCATATTGTCTGTAAAGCCTCACTTTTATAAGTGCTCTGCCATTGCTTTAACCAATATTCAATTTTGTTATTCATCACCATGCATTTACCAAACATATTAAGAATCCATTGCCATAGATTCCAGACTATTGAGTAATGTCCCAAGAGATGGTCAATACTCTCCTCCTTATTACAGAAAACATATTTAGAGGGGCCATGAAAACCCCTTTTCATAAGGTTATCCCAGGATAAAATTCTTCTATGACCTACTAGCCAAACAAACATTTTGACTTTAGGAATGCTTGGGCTATCCAAAATATCTCTCAAAATTCTAGTGATATTATTATTATGTTGGTGTTGAACATTATATCCACTTCTTGTTGTGTATTCTCTTGAGCTATTCAACTCCCAAATCAATTTATCCTTGGCACCCCTTGAAATAATTATTGTTTTTATCTTTCTACTAAATTGCCTCCTAGCATCAATGTCTTGTATACTTGTAAAAAAATATTCTTTCTATTTGTATCTTCCTTCTCGATCCTTGTACAAAATGTTTGAAACCCTATCATCGTATTTGTCTTGAAGCAATCTCATCCAAGGTTTCAAAACTGGATCTAAATTGAGTGGTTTTTTATCACACCAAGTATCCATCCAAATAGAAATGTTTTCTCTAGTTCCCACCACCCATATTAAACCTTTAATCAGAAGATCAATAGATTTTTTTAAATCATTCCAAAGAGCAGAACCATTTGAAAGAGAGAATTCAGTAAATATTAAACTTGGGTCATTAGGATCAACATACTTACTTAGAAGAATTCTTGCCCATTGTATTTGAATCTCTTTGTACAATCTCTAGATAACTTTTTCCCTAAGAGCTAAGTTTGCATTTGTAAGATCTCTTAAACCAAAACCTCCCCTAGTTTTGTCATCACACAACTTGCTCCATTTTACCAAAGAAATTTTCTTTTTATCATGTAAACCTGACCATAAAAAGGATCGCATAATAAAGATTAAATTTTTTCAAGTGATTTTGGCATAGAATACAAAGACATATAATATGTTGGAATGGCTTGTAAGACTGACTTAATTAACCGCACTCTTCCTCGCTAATGATAACCATCTACCTTTCCAAGCTGGAAGTTTACTTTGAACTTTACTAATAACTGGATTCCATAAATCCATCCTCATTCTCCCCTCAAATAAAGGCATCCCTAGATAAGTTGTTGGCAAATTTGCCTCCTCCATTTGAAGCAACCTACAAATTCTTACCTTGATATTAGTAGGAGCATTAAGAAAGTAAATTTTGGATTTAGTCTTATTAATTTTTTTCCCTAAAACTCTTTCCTACTCTTTTAAAAATCTATTCAAAGCTTTGGCCTCATTTATCATTGCCCTTCCAAAAAGGGTTGTATCATCTACAAATTGTTTATGGGTGATGTTATTGATGTTATTACTAACCTTAAGTCCACTTATAAACCCATCTTTGTAAGCCTTATTTAAGTTCCTACTCAAAACTTCTGCCATAATAATGAACAAATAAGGAGATAGAGGATCTCCTTGTCTAAGGCCTCTCTTGGATTTAAAATATTTTATCACTAACCCATTAACCAACACTGAATAAGAAACTGTAGAGACACAAGCTTTAATCCATCTAACCCATTTCTTCCCAAAACTAAACTTATCTAAAACTGCAAAAAGAAAATTCTATTTAACCCTATCATAGGCTTTACTCATATCAAGTTTTAATATCATAGCTTTCTATTTTCTTGAAGTTGTTGAATATATAACTTCATGAGATACCATGATCCCATCCAAAATTTGTCTCCCTTTCACAAAACCTCCTTGCTCTTATGAAATAATTTTGTCTAACAATGGCCTTAATCTATTTGCCATCACTTTGGAATAATCTTATAAGCCATATTACATAGGCTTATGGGTCTAAAAGAATCAAAAAATTTAGCATCCTTATTTTTTGGAATTAGGGTAAGATAAGTTGCATTTATTTTATATGGAATGTATTGTTTTACCCTATACCGTTCCACTGCCACCAATAAATAATCCTTCACTATATCCCAATTATGTTGGTAAAAAGCTATAGAGAGCCCATATGGACCAGGGTATTTATCCTTATTAAAAGAGAAAAGAGCTAAATGAACTTCTACTAGAGTATTAGGCTCCATCAGTGTCATATTGTCTTCATTTGTTATAACTGAAGGAACATCTTGAATAAGTTTATCATTAAGAACTTCGGTCTCCTCTGAACCAATAATATTTTGATAAAACGACTTAGTATTTTTTCTAATTTGACTCTAATCTTCAATCCAAACCCCTTCTATTGATTTAATTCTACCAATTCTAGAAGAAGATCTTTGTACTATAGCCTTCCTATGAAAAAAATTACCTTTTTATCTCCTTATTTTAACCAAGTTTGTCTTGATTTTTATCTCCAGAATTTCTCTTCCTTACTCAAAATATTATGATATTCACTAAGCAACTCCCTTTCCTATGAGCTTGTATTATTTTCATCACCCTTTTAGAATTTTGAAAGTTTATCTTTTAGTTCTTCTTTCTTCTCAAAAATATTTCCAGATATGCTCTTGTTCCATTCTTTTAATCTAGATGTCATAGATTTAATTTGGTTTGGAAGAGCATACAACCCACCATTACCTAAATAATTCCATGTTTGAGCTATCATATCAACAAATTGAGGATGGTCTTCCCACATCTGCTCATATTTAAAATATGATATTTTTTGAATTTACTAATCACCATTTTAACTCTTATTGGCCAATGATCTGAACCAATCCTTGTTAAGGTATTAATTTTAGCACAAGTTCCTTCATCTAGCCAATGATATGAGAGAATGCATCTATCTAATTTTTCTGCTTTTAGGTTTTGGCCTCTCCTGTTGTTGGTCCAAGTATAGTTGTCTTCTTCAAACTCAACTTCCCATGGATTTTTGTTTTGAATAAAAGTTGAGAAATCTTTCATACTTTGGGTCCAATTTTCTAATTCCCCCAAATTTTTCATTCATCTTGGTAATGGAATTAAAATCTCCAATGATCATGAAACGAGTTTCTTGGTATTTACTTCTCATAAAGGCCTCAATCCCACTCCAAAATTATAATCTACCTGACTGAGTTGTAGGACCATACACATTGATAAGGATGAATCGAATATCAACAAAGTAGCAAGTGACTAAAGAGGCTATCCAATGCCTAGTTTTATGAATGTTTACACAAGAGGTTCTATAAGGATTCCAATAAGTTAGAATTCCCCCTGCTATTTCTTTAGAATCCATAGCATCCCATTCACATCTTGCCCAAACTTCTTTCATAGTTTTTAAAACTTCTTTATTTGTCATTTTAGTTTCCTTGATACAAAGAATATTGAGTTTATTACTTAAACATAGGTCCCTAACGCACCTATGCATTGAGGGGGCATTAGCATCCCTTATATTCCATGAGATGATAATCATATCTCATTAGGGCTTTTGTCCCCTCTTGCAGATTACCAATATCATTTTGTTGTTTGGTAAAGAGAAGTTCAACCAACTTTGTTTGTGTTCCTTTCTCTATGTTAGCTCTTGCTTCCCTGGATCTTGCTTGATAATTTGAGGGTTTTTCTCTTTTTGCCTTGCCTATATCAGGAATAGGTCTTATTATTCTATTTCTCAATATTCTTTCACCATTTTGTTTTTCAACATATTTATCCTCTCCTGGCTCTATTATAGAATTTTTGACTTGTCTTGCTCATTTTATAGTATTTCCTTATTAATGGCATAGGTATTAACTTCTAAAACTGCATTTTCTTTACCAATTATTTTCTCCTGAATGGTGCATGGTACTTCAAGAGAGTCTTCAAAATCTTATGAAACACATTCCTTGGGTTCATCTAGAATGTTCTTCCTTAAATTAGCATCATATTGAATAGATAATTCCTTGCTAGTATGTTGAAATTATTGTACCGTGTGCTCTAAGTTTTGATCTACTTTTTCTTCATAGGCTAAAGCCTCAAGAGAATTGGAATTTCTTCCAATATCCTTTCTTATTGGTCTCCATTGTTCATTTCCTTTTATTTTTCTAGATATATTTTTTGAAAGTTGAAAACCATCTTTATCCATAACCATTTGTAATTTTCTCTTACGATTTTCTACAAATGATTTTGTTGGGATATTCTTAGGGCATGATCTCTCAATATGCCCCACCTCATGACATCTTCTACATCTAAAATATATGTTTTCATAATCTATAGTTTGGGTCCACATATTATCCCCATACTTAATAATAATTGTTTCTGGTAAAGCTTTGCATATAATAATCATGACCAATATTCGAGCATAAATAGCCAAAATCCATCTTTTGTTGTATCTGAAATCTTAAGGAATTCTCCTAGAGTGTTGTCTATTGCCTTGAAGGTATCTATTTCCTAATAATTCAATGGGTAATTCAAACATCCTAACCCAGATGGGTACTAGGGATAGTTTTATATTTTTAGGTGAAAAGCCTTCATACCAGTGGATAAGGAAGAGCCCTACTCTTCCCATAAACCAAGGACCCCATTTTAGGATTCTTTCTCTTTCTTCCCTAGAACAAAAAATGTCTAGGAAGAAAACTTTGGGAAGAAATGATAGAATCACTCCTGAAGACTTCCAACTCCTATCAATATATTTTCTCAAGGTCGAAGCCCCTAGCCAATACCCATTAAATTTACCAAAAACTGCCCCATATTGGAGCAATGAGGATCTCTTTGAGGTACGCTCACTAACCTCTACCACTAGGGATGATTCTAAGTATTTAACTATAAATTGATCCATGGAAAAGAAACTAAAACTCAAAATCTAATGAAATTTATCTGAAAGTTCTATAACAAATATAATATTTGATAAAAACTTTATAAAATTTTCATGCACAATTTCTAAGATAAAGAAAGGGAAAAAAGAACTTAGCTTAAAAATTCTTTGTATAGATAGAATATCTTGCCTTGCTTAAGTTCTAGCCCTTCATTGCTCTTCCCATCATTCGAACCCTAGTTGGAAAATATTTGCAATTTCATTTTTTGTGACTTAAAAAATTGTCATTGCCCTTGTTCCGAATGGTTGAATTCACAAGGTTGTATCTCCCTCAATATTGCTTAGATTTTTGCATATGACCACTCATTTTAAAGCTATTCAAATTTTGCACAAGTTGGTCCAAGAATCATCTGAATCAGATAACTCTTCACGAAGATATGGCTCCTAAAATATGAGACATTTTTTAGGAAAAAACCCTAATCCTTCGCACTTTGCAATTTTGTTTTTTGCGATTTAAAAAATCATCACTGCCCTTGTTTCGAATGGTTGAATTCACATGATCGTATCTCCCTCAATATTTCTTGGAGTTTTGAATATGACCACTCATTTTAAAGCTATTCAAATTCTGCATAAGTTGGTCCAAGAATCAATTGAATTGGATAACTCTTCGCGAAGATATGACTCCTAAAATATGAGACGTTTTTTAGGGTCTTCATTTGTTATAACTAAACGTACTTCTTACAATAGTTTATAATTAAAATCTTCAATCTCCTCCAATCCTAGAATATTCTAATAAAAATTCTTACCTCCTTTCTAATTTCACTCTAGTATTCAATCTAAACCCCTTTTATTGTCTTAATTCTACTTATTTTGGTTGTTGTTATCTATACTATGGTCATCCCATGAGAACACTATGCTTTATCTCCTTTTAACCAAGTATATATCAATTTTAATCTCCAAATTTTCTCTTCCTTACTCAAAATATTATGATATTCACTAAGTAACTCTCTTTCCTTCAAGTTTGGATTATTATGCTCAACTTTATTGAAATTTTGAAAGTTTTTCTCTTAGTTCTTCTTTGTTCTCAATTGTTTCTAAAAGTGTTCTTGTTCCATTCTTGTAATCTAGATGTCATTAATATTATTTATTTTGGAAGTGTATACAACCCACAATTTCTTGAAGTATTCTATCCACGCTATCATATCAACAAATTGACAATGGTATTCTCACGTCTACTCATATTAAAATATGATATTTTTTGGAGTTCACTTACCATAATTTTAACTATTATTGGCTAGTGATCTAAACCAATCTTTGTCAAGCTATTAATTTTAGCACAATTTCCTTCATCTATCTAATGATATGAGAGTATGTATCTATCTAATTTTTATGCTATTAGGTTTTGGCCTATCCTATTTTTTGTCCATGTATACCTATCCTCTTCAAACTCAACCTCCCATAGATTATTGTTTTGAATAAAAGTTAAGAAACCTCTCATACTTTGGGTTATTTTCCTAATTCCTCCAATTTTTTCATCCAACTTGGTCATGACATTAAAATATTCTATGATCATGAATAAGGTTTCTTGGTATTTACTTCTCATAAAGGCTTTAATCCCACTCCATACTTTTGATATGTCTGACTAAGTTGTGGGTCCATGGACATTGATAAGGATGTAATGAATATCTATAAATTATCATGTGACTAATGAGGTTATCCAATGTCCAATTTTATGAATGATTTCATAGGAGGATCTAATTGTATTTCAACATATTAGAATTCCCCTTACCGCTCCTTTTGAAACCACTACATCATATTCACATCTTGCCTATACTACTTTCATAGTTTTGGATACTTCTTCCTTTGTCGTTTTACTTTCTTGAATATAAATACTATCAAGCTTATTACTTAAACATAGGTCCTTGATACACCTCTGCTTTGAAGGAGCATTAACACCCCTCATATTTTTTGAGATAATAATCATGTCTCATTAGGGGTTGTTGGCCCCTCTTGCAAATTAACAATATAATTTTGTTGCCTGGTAAAGAGAAGCTCAACCAACTTAGATTGTGTTCCTTTCTCTATGTTTGCTATTGCCTCCCTAGTTCTCACTTGATATTTAGGAATTTTTTATCTTTTTGTCATGCTAGTATTAGGGCTATGTATTATTATTTTATTTCTCAATATTCTTTCACAACTTTCCTTTTCATTGGATTTATCCTCTCTTGGATTTGTTTAGGAAACTTCTAGCTAATATTGCTCATTTTATGGTATTCCCTTATTAATGGTAAAGGTATTAGTAGCTAACACCTTGTGTTCTCTAACACTCTCCTTCTATTGAATGGTGCATGGTACTTTAAGAGAGTCTTCAAAATGTATAGAGACACATACCTTAGATTCACCAGGAATGTTCATCTCTAAAACATGTTCAAATTGAGTAGATTGTGTCTTGTTAATATTTTGATTATGTTGTACTCTATCCTCTAAACTCTAATATATTTTTTCTTCATAGGTTAAATCCTTAAAAGAATTGGTGTTTCTTCTAGTATCCTTACTTATTGATCTCCACGATTTATTTACATTCATTTGTCTAGATCTAGTTTTTGGAAATTGAAAACCATCCTCATTTGTATCCATTTGTAAGTTTCTCTTACATGTTTCTACTATACTCTTCTTAGGGCATGATCTCTTAATAAGTCCCACCTCACAACATCTTATACATTTGAAGGATATGTTTTCATAATCCATGGTTTGGGTCCATAACTTACGCCTATACTTAATATTGATTGATTTGGTAAAGGTTTACTGATATCAATCATGACCAATATCCAGGGAATATATTTTGTAAATGTAATTGATATCTTTTTTATTTTTGAAATCTCAAGGAATTCTCCCAGAGTGTTGCCTATTGCTTTGAAGGCATCTATTTCCTAGAATTCAATGGGCAATCCATACATCCTAACCCAAATTAGTACTAGGGATAAATTTATATTTTAGGTGCAAAGCCTTCATACTAGTAGGTAAGGAAGATTTCTGCTCTTCCCATAAACCAAGGACCCCCTTTCAAGATTTTATCCATTTACTCCATGGAACATGAAATGGCTAGGAAGAAACCTTTGGAAGAAAGGATAGACTTACTCTTGAAGACTTCCATCTCCTATCAATCAATTTTCTCAAAGTTGAAGCCCTTGGCCAAGACCCATAAAATTTACCAATAATTACATTATCTTTGAGTAACAAGGATTGTTGCTCTATAAGGCTAGGTGATTCTAAGGATTTAGCTATAAACTAGCCCATGGGAAGGACATTATAATTCAATATCTATCGATATTTACTAGTCTATTCTATAGAAATTATATTATTTGAACTAGAGCTTACATCTCCCAAAACTCAATACATTTGATAATATTACCTCTATAATAAACCTACAATAATATGCATGTAGAACTTCAAAGATAATGAAGGGATAAATGAGTACTTATGCTTAAATTTTTATGCCCAAATAGAATAACTTGCCTTGTAGATGCCCTAGCCTTTTTTTTTAATGTACATGGTGGAATCGGTAGCCACCACGAATCCAGATAGGTTGTCCATATTTTTGATGGTCACCACATTATTCTGTGTTGTCTGCCTCGGAAGCCACCACACAGTTATTTATGCAATCCGCCCCTATAACCACCATGCCACAATCATTTTAAACCTTTTATGTCGTTGAAAGCACCAATAAAGGGACAAGCGTTCAGTTTAACGAGGCTCAAAATTTAAACCTTGGACCTCTGCCCACCTTACAAGGTTTGGTTGAGCCAATTGGTCTACATCTCAAACCTAGTAGGTAAAATATATTACTTTCAATCTTACTCCATTTTTTTCATATAGTTAGCTCAGTTCTTTATGTGAATGCTATGACTATCAAGGATCCACAACCTATATCTCTTGAAAGGCTTTTCAAACTTTTTGTTCATCTATGAAGAATTCTAATGCTCTTTCTTATATATTGGCTCATCCACAGGACTTCAAATCGATGGAATCTAAAGCTCCATCATCCAAGGGTAAGTCAAATATTTAAGAGAAGTGAACAACATGCAAGAATTATAAAAGGGAAGGTCACTCCATCAAAATTTGCATAACAAGATTGAAACAAAATTCTTGAGATTCAAACACAAGCTTTATGATGATAAATATGAAGACAAACATCACAAAGCGAAGGCCCTCTAAAACATCCATTATGAGGGGATATTACTTCTAATGTCTTCTCTCCTTGGTCCTTTAGCTTATATTGGGGAGGGTGTTGAAGTATGTGTAATCTAATCTTATTAAGCCTAGGCCAAAAGTATTAGAGAGTGCTTATGGGCACTACTGATGTACCCTACAAGCAAGCGTTTATGTAAGCTTATGGAAATTCTTCACGTAATCCTATGAGTGTCACTTTTTTTATTTTTATAAAAGAAGGGGTTTTTAAAGGGTCCTTTAACCTTTTACAAGAAGGGTTTTGAAAATATCCCCCAAACCTAAGATATAGCAATAAAACAACTAAAATGAAACCAAAGCAGAGCACTAGATCTGGATCCGAGAATCCAGAAACTAAGTTGGATCCTACGAATCTAGCACAAACAACAAATCTGCCTAAACAAAGAGGAGTTAACAATTGCTAAAAAATAAATTAACCAACGAGCATCAAGGGCTAACCTAAGATAAAGCTTCCCCAACTTAAAACAACCAATGAACATAGAGGACCAACAAGATAGACCAACCTAAAATGAGTGCCCAAAATAAATTCAAATTTAAAAAAAGATCCTGCCTAAAGCTGGAACTCTGAAGCATTGAGATCCAACACAACACGGGGATCTGATGCTGCAAACCTTGAGAGGTCCCCTAAAGACAAACTAGAGAAAAGTTGCCCAACTTAAAACATCCCATGAGCATCGGGGGCCATCAAGATAGTCTAACCTAAAATGAGCACCAAAAATAAATTCAAAATTCAAAATTAAGAAGATCCCACCTAAAGATGGAACTTTGAAGCATTGGGATTCAACACATCTTGGGGATCTAATGCTACAAACCTGGAGAGGTCCCTTAAAACCAAATTGAAGAAAAGCTACCCCAACTTAAAACATCTAATGAGCATCGAGGGCCATCAAGACAGTCCAACCTAGGAGTGCCTAGATTAAAATCAAATTTCAAAAATAAGAAGATCCCGCATAAATATGGAACTCTGAAGCACTGGGATCCGCCATAACAAAACTAAAATTGGAACTCTTGCAGCAAATTTCCTACAATTGGAGTCCTACTGGAGAGAAAAGTTGCCCCAACTTAAAACATCCAATGAGTATCGGGGGTCACCCAAAGAGAAAATGAAGATCCCTACCTAAAATGGAATTACGAGATTCTAGGATCCGACATTGTAAACCTATAACAGGAACTCCTACAGTAGACAACTTGCAACAAGAATCCTACATAGGGAAAAATTTACCCCAACTTAAAACATCCAACTAACATCGAGGGGCCTTCCAAAGAAAAAGATCCCGTCTAAATCTATAAATCTAAAGTTGTAGGATCCAACACAACAAACTTGTACTTAACAACTTCTCGCCCATAGAGGAGATGAGAGATTTGGAGCCCAAGGCACTCAAATATGATTCTAAAACTTGTAGGAGGAACAAAGAGAGATTGGCACAAGGTGAAGAGAAACTCACTCCCACAAAGTAAAAAAAGGGGGGACAACCCACCTCGATCCCTGTGGGTTCGAAACCTACAGACACATCAAAAAATAAATAGAGGGGAAGACCCAACCTTCCACCCAACAAAGCAGCTGGTTGTTGTGGTTCCTTTAGCTAGCCAAAACCTTCCACTCAAGAATCTAGTTCGTTACTATGGTTCCTTCAGCTGGCCAAAACCTTCCACCTAATAATCTAGCTGGTTTTTGTAGTTCCTTTAGCTGGCCAAAGCCTTCCACCTAGCAAACCAACTGGTTGTTGTGGTTCCTTCAGGTAGCTAAAACCTTCCACCCAACAATCCAACTGGTTGTTGTGGTTGCGGTTCCTTTAGCTGGCTAAAACCTTCCATCCAACTGGTTGTATTCACACATAGTGATATTGGTTAATCTACCTTCATGGATAACCTTGATTAAAGGGCACAATATATTTTTCATATTGTAATTTAGCCTTCAAGTTAAGTTATGTTGGCTTGAGGTTAACATCTAATTGGAGATTTGGTATCATTATAAATACTCCCAAATAACCAATTCATTGTATAAGTGTAATATATGTGGAATATTGTAGGGTGCCTATAAGCACAAACTCCTTATTCCTTTTGTATTTCTCTCTCTCTCCCCCCCTCTCTCTCTCTCACACACATACACACTCATTTATCAATGGTACCTTTAATCGCTCTAGCATCTTTTCTATATATGATTGTGATGCATGTATGTTTTCTAAATGTTTATAGAAAGTGTTGAAATATATTATATTATTTGGTACATGCCAATGTACCACCTTTGGTACAACTTTAGATTAGGAGTTTGTCTTAGATTAGGGTTTGAGTATTTACTTTATGCAACGTAATAAATGCACAAGTAATATTAGAATGTGCAAAGTATTCAATAATGTAAATATGCATCATAGTCCATGTGCACATGAGTCCATAGAATAGGAAGGTGAAGAGTCATAGGAAGATGGAAGACCAAGAGTCACATCCCATTATATATTGACCTTTGTGTGAGCAAGTAGGAATCCAAGTCATATCATATCTTATCATATCATCTTAGTAGAGTAGAGTAGAGTACAAGTTTGATACAATGTAGAACTTGTATGAAGCATGGAGTATTTGAGATCTCCACATTTTGTATGAAGATCCTATTTTCGTGAGCTTTCATTAATGGCAGTTTTATGAGTTATTGCAATTTTTCTTATGAGTTTTGCTTGCTTAATATATTGCCATTATCATATATTTAATATTGCATGTTCGTTTTAGTCCTTGTGATTGCAATTTCATTAAATATATATTATCAAAAGCTAATATAAAGTAATGTGAATTCCAACAAAAACATGGTAGCAAAGACAATGCAAATAACAAAACAAGAAGGATAGGACAATATCCCATGCCCCATGTGACTAAGAAGTTAACAATGATGAGGAATAACATGAAGCCCACAAATTCTAGAATTATACTAAAAGATATCAAAATAGGCATCATCACAACGATACACTCATGGCAACCATAAAACTTATAGATTAGCTCGTGTAGATGCAACATCACTTTCAGTCTTCTATGACAACATTGTAATGAAGATGTGTTGGTAAGCAAATTTATTGATGGATTTATTAAAGGTTAAGTAGAAAAAATTCCAATAGAAATGACATTCGACGATTGCTATTTCACTTTGCATTTAGAGAATAATTACGAGTTCTAAATGGAGTTTTAAGAAAACAAGTAAAGGGGTCACCATAATAGTACATAAAAGCGACCAAAAGAAGGTTGTTATTTCCATGCCTTACGAAAACTAGTGGAGGGTAGATTCTCAAAGATTGGTATACTAAATGAACTTGGATTCGTCTCAAAGACAAGGATGGAGCAATTGAATTCACAAGATTCATTGCAAGGATTAATAAAATCCAAATGTTGTAAATGTCACATCATTTGAAATACACCCAGCTAGAATCCTTAGCCATAGACAATGAACACAAAGACCAGTAATGTCTATATTAGTATAATTATTATTCAAAAATAGGTTTCTCCATTAAAAATTTTGTTTTCTTCCATCCATAAAAATTTGTCCTAGAGATGGGGTTTTATGTCACTTCCAAAATATTTTTACCACTTGTTGCTCAAATAAATCAAAATTTCAAATTAAAAAGATATACACATATATGAAACAACATACAAAAACTTTAACTCATTGTTGTGTTTTGAAAAATTGCATTTGATTGGCCATTGTGCAAGGACTAATAGGTGTGCATGAACTCTATGGTTCCCTACACGGACTTAAATATTAGATTCAATATGACAAGGCCAATTTTAGGTTATAATTTTGATTTAAATCGTCATCCTAATAGAAACTCTTTAATTTCATTCACAAAACCAAAATTCACAAAATGACATATTCTACCAACATAGGGAAATAATAGAAGGAATAGAATAGAAAGTCTTAAAAAACAAACCATGAAATAGGAAATTTACAAAAGATTGTGGCAACACCTTCTAAAAATTGACTTAATTATTTTTCTTTTCTAATGTTGATATTTTTTTACTAAATGACAAATTATAATGCTTTCTCTTCTTCAAACATTTCTTATGAAGTATTTTTAAATTAGATTATCAAGATAGCTAGCTTCAATCATCCTTATATAGCCCTTAAGCATGCATTTAGAAGTATATGAAATTCTAAAACCTAGATCAACTGCTATGTCTTTAAGCTCTTATTAAGAAGATCAAAGTTAAAACTAGGGGAAAAGTGTCCGGTTGTGTCTAGGGTTATAGTTTATATATATATAGGAATCGATAACACCATTGGGTGCTGCTAATATAGACTCTAGCCTGTCGGGTATAGTTATAGTTTGCACATATATAAATATATATTTTTAATACATAGAAGAGGTATTAAGATCGTTGGGTGTTGCTATTATAGATTCTAACCCATCGAGTATAGTTATAGTTTGCATATATATATTTTCAATACATAAAGGAATCGATAACACTGCTAAGTATTGCTACTATAAACTTTAGTTTGTCGTGTTAGACGAAGTAATTGATCCTCGACCTTTAAGGGTATTCAACAAAACACTTGGTTGTTACCATTGCCTATCCCCTTCTGGTGTGCCATGGTTTGAACCTTAAACCTCTAAAAAAACCAAAACCTTAATTGTTGTGGAACAATTTGTATTCTTAAAAAAAAAACATGGTGCACCTGTTTTTTCGGTTGCATAAGAGGCCACAACCACACGTTACAGACAAGCACATGGTTCAAACCATAAGGACTGCTCCCACCAAATCCATTTTGCCTAGTTATTGTTGACCTGACGTGAAGGGATCATTGGTCACTCGTGGTTTGTACCATCATCCTCGATCTGACGCGCATTCAAAGGATTCAAATCGTGATTTGAACCATCATCCTCGATCTGACGCGCATTCAAAGGATTCAAATAAACTAATACCTTTGCAAACAAACTGCCCCAAAATTTAATATCTTCTTAATAAATACCTAACTAAACAAACACTTACCAATCCACATGGTTCACATGTAGAGTACAAAGTAAATATCCACGGGGTAGGACTTTGGTATTCAACGCAAACTTGGATGCAAACCAGGGGATCGTAAATACTGTGCATTAAACAACGGCTCTTTCGTAGGTACATGTGCCGTCACTTGCTAAATTAGGTTTTCTGCTTGAAGCCTGGAATCGTTATGCGAATAAAGCACGTGACCCTTGTCTCTTGCACGAGATCGTAAATTCCAAATCTGAAAGCAAAGAGAGATTCTACGATTGACATGCCAACTAAATGATTTAGACTTGTTCCAGCATTCACTTTTTGACCTGCAAAAACCACCACGCGGAATCCCTAGGAATATCTCTTTTTGTCCGCAAGTCACAGGACCTACCCTAATATGTGTGGATGGACTTTTCTCGTACCGACATTGTTCTACAATACTGATTGAAGGAAAGTTGGAATCCGGGCTAAGAAAGAACGAGATAAAGGAGTACCGGGTAAGGTTTGAACGCCTGGCAGGGAATCCCAAATGTTATTTTAATTCCACTGGAATTCCTTGGGCTCATTGATCTTATTAGGGGGAACACTTGGACCTTTCTTCCATCAGTCTTATTATTATTATTGTTTTTTTTGGTTTGATTCGATCCCATTTACTCGTCGATATTTGCACGCATTTGGAGCGTTTTTCTCTAAACCTTTGCGACCGGAAGATTTCTTGTGGCCGCAGGGGTTTTGGGAGATTTCAGGGTGAAGAGCAAAAATGTGTGGAATCCTTGCAGTGTTGGGTTGTATTGACATATCCCGGGCCAAACGGTCTCGGATTCTCGAACTTTCCCGAAGGTATGCTGGTTATCTTGTTGTTCGTAAATTTTACATTTATCTAGCATTTTGTTCGTCCTCTTCGAAGATTTAACGTGGAAATGCCTGCGAAAGTTTTTGAATGCTGTCAAGATCTGCATATTAGCTCTATACGACGGTCCTATGGCCGTTGCCCAGTGATTTTGTTTGATTAAGCGCTTTTGAGCATTTTATGTTGAAAATCCATCAGTGCCTCATCGGATAACTACCTTGTAAGCATTACCCTGTCGTTATAGGCAAAGAATGTGTTACCCGATCGTTATAGGCAGAGTATGTCCCCGATATAGATGTGAAGTTGATTTCACCAACCAAATTTGAAAGGGACTATTTGCAACAAAATGCGTTAGTCTGTTGCAAATTGTATTTCTTGACGTTTGAGTTTTTGGAGGCGGGGTTGCATGATTGTAGTCAAGGGGTTGATTAAGGAGAGCACTTTTCCTATCAATGAATTCCTCTCTTTTGGAAACACGTATTGAAAAATTATGGTGTGAGATGAGATCTGGTTTGATAGACATATAAATTGATTTCTATTATTATCGTTAAACAGGAATAGGTCTATTGGGGTTTTGTTGACGGAGTCAAATAAGACAAAGCTGCAAATGCATAGCAACTAAAAATATAATCTGTGGGGATTATCGATTAATTCCCCTGTACAGCAATGGAAACTTGAATCTCTGATGGAATTGAGGTTCATAGATTCTCAATGAAAAAAATTTGGCTTATGCTTAGTCAAACTTAAAGAAAAAGGAAAGCAGGAATAAACACTAAGCTACATATTGTAACAATATGCGATAATTTTGATGAGAAGAGGAAAATGACAGATTTCTAGAACTGTGACGAGGAGAGGAAATTGATATCGTTCTGTTATTTTTCGTGGAACAGGCTTTCTACAGTAGCTTTAAGAAACAGTATTTGGCCCTTACCAAAGAGCACAATGTATTACAGTTTACAACCGTGCTTTTTAGATGTTTTCATTCAAGTGCATTTTTTCACTCTTAGATTTTTTTTTTTTCTTTTTTAATTAAAAGAAGTCCTAAAGCCATTGAAAGTTTAGTGATTGAAAGATTTCAAAAATTGCAAAACAATGAGGTCTATCCCCTAATATTCTCCAACCAATTAATTAGTACATTGTCTCATTCATTTGTTAGGATGCCTTGCCTTTAATATTCATCTTTTTGCTCAAAAGCCTTCACTTCTGGTTGAGTGTATCACTTTCTTGATTACTGCTCCAGAATGTTGGAGAATACATAGAATAAAATGTTAGTGATGTCATCCTTGAATCTTGACCAATTCTATGCAGTCAATTGTATAATAGAGCATTGGCAGAGTAACTGATCTTGTAACCCACGAGTTTTTTAACTGATTTCTGAAAGCAAAAGAGGGAAAAGAAGTACGTGCTAAGAAGCTATGATTTAGTTGACTTTGTCAGTCAATTATGTTTTGATTGCATAACTAGAGCTAATGTAAAGTGGTTCTAGTTTTCAGAATATATCCAGTAATAAGTGCACCATCAACAATGAACATAGGTAAAATTTTAAGCAATCATACAGTATTTTAAAATACTGTTGAATTGCTAATGTCGTAAGTTTGACCAAGTACTAAGTACCACAAAATGTGGATAAGAAAATGTGCCATTTCATTAAACTTTATTGATATTACAACTTTGATTTTACAAATGCCTCTTGGGCTACAACATGATTTTCCAATGTGGAATTCTTTTGCAATGCAATCTTTGGCACTCCTTATTTCCTTGACCACCTCAAGAGGGGTGGGCTTGCGTACCACCATTGGTTAAGTAGAATCTCCAAGCCTACAAAACCAATCAATCGTTAGTAGCACCCATTGGATCCACCCAAGTTGGACCCAAACTTATCAAAGGGGGCAAACAATGTAACTTAAGTTAATGCAGTAGACAGAGCTCAAAATGAACTAAAAACACAATATACCTTATTGCTCACCTTTATGAATGATCTGCTGTGTTATACCTGACTTGGATTTGGTTCGGACATGAATCGTTCCGATCGTCCCGGTTGGGACGGTTCTAACTGTAAATCGTCCTTGTCTAGACGGTCTTTGCTGTGTCAACTTTGGTGAAATTTCCTTCGGTGGAGGTCTTCGATATGTTGTAAGGTAGTTGCTCTCCGAATTTGGTGATTGTTGAAGTCCGGACCTGCAACCAGTTCACAAAACAAAAACACACAACAAGAAGCACACAATGCTATCCATGGTGTTAGCACTTTAAGCAAAATAACTTCTCACAAATACACATAAGTGGATTTTGGAGGAATTTTGGCAGAGTTTCCCTAAGCACAATTTCACTCCCTCCCAATGAAAGAAAATGGAAGGCTATTTATAGATTTTCATCAAGAGTGAGGGGATGGTGATGTGGAGGTGACATGGCATGCAAGTGGGTTGAGTGAGGGGAGGGGAAATTTGGGTTTTCCCTTTGGATGGTCAAAGGGGGCATGAGTGCACCATGCCTCATTAATGTATATGGATGGAGGGAGTCCTCACCCCACCCATATGCATTAAATGAGCATGGGGGTGTGTGTGGGTGCATGGGGATGTGAAGAGTAGGGGGTATGATGGGATGGGTAGGCTAGGATGGTAGGATAGACTAGGGTGATGTGCACATAGGCTAGGTGAGTGGGATGGTCACATGGTGACCATGGGCTAGGTGTAGGATGGGGCTTAATGGGGCAAAGGTGCTAAGGTGGGTAAATTAATGTTTAAGGTAACAATGCCAAATAATTGGATATTTTGGAATAATTGTAAAATAATTAAACACTAACATTAAACAAGGGATAATGTGACATTTTTAGGTGTCTACACAAATATATTTTATTTTTTTAAAGATTTTTTACATTTGAACATCTGACAAATTTTCAAAATAAAACAATTCATTTTACAGGAATTTGGAACCTTCATTTCACTTGGTGAATATGGTCATAGTTGAGAAAATTGGAATCAGATCGAAATTGGCATGGAAAAAGAATTGGAAAAAATTGGGAATCGGCTAAAAATGGGGAAAAAATTAGCAAAAGAAAAAACCCAAAGAAAATGCAAATTTTCGTTGAAAAAAGCTTTTTTCATGCATATCACAATGAATTAACATTATGCAAATCAAATATTAATACTGTAAGTGATACAAATACTGTAAGTGATACAAGCTTAAACTACACATGAAAGTGGCAAGTGATACAAGTTTATAGCCTTAAACTACACATGAAAATAACAAAACACATCTTAAATAAAGAAATTCTAATGCGTTAAAAATTCAAATATTCTTGTATTGCTTATAATATAAAAAGGTACAAATTACAACATGTGTCATGAGTCATGAGTCATGACAAAGACAATGCTTCAAGATCTTTGAAGGCCTTTGCCCTTTGCCTTGCCCTAGAAGAAGCTCTAGTCTCTCTTTGTCGCTGTGACCGTGCCTCTTCTTGTGCCTTGGCTGCTATCTCCTCCGCTAGGTTTTCAAAGTTTTCAAAATCATCCATGGAGAAGAGGCTCTTGTTGCTGCTCTTGTTGTGGCTCTGTGATCCATTCAGATGATGGATCAATCTCATCTAGGTCAATGGCCTCGGTACTTGTTCTTGTAAATTTTTTATGGTGGATGCACAGGTTGTAATGAACAAACATAAGACCATTCAACTTTTCTTGTGTAAGCCTATTGTTCTTCTTAGAGTGTATGTGCTCAAACATACTCCGGTTGCGCTCACAACCTGAAGCGGTGCATGGTTGAGATAAAAACTTTGATGGCGAAGCGTTGTAGATTGGGCACATATGCACCAAAGTCCTCCCACCATAAATATAGAAACAACCAAGAAAAAGGAAATTTAATAATTCACATGTAAAATCGTAAATTGAGACTATATTTTTAAACAAAATCAAAAGATAATTCAATGAGGATTACATGGCCTCATAGTTGACCTTGATCAAATGCACAAGGATGGGAAAAGGATGTCCTCACATTTCTTATAAGCTTGCATCTCATCCTGTATCTTAATGCACATTTTGTCGTCAGGGTACATGTGGTCAACGCATAGTCGAAGCCTATGAACATGTCCACACCAAATACATTCCCATTTGGGATATCATTGACAAGTGATGGACATCTTAGCTTCATAGCCATCTTCATGCAGCGGGGTATTTTCTCAACCCCAAATTTTTTATGTTGATACATTCGTGACCGAGTATGAGGTGATAGGGGGCCTTCAACCATAATTGAGAAAATCGGAATCGGCAAGGCAAACGAATCGGGAAAAATTGGGGAAAACAATCAGGCAAAAAAAAAAAAAAGAAAATGCAATTTTTCATTGAAAAAAAGTTTTTTCCATGCTTACCATAATGAACTAACATTATGCAAATCAAATGTTAATGATATAAGACTGTAAGCTTAAAACTACACATGAAAGTGGCAAGTGATACAAAACTTAAAGCCTTAAACTACACATGAAAGTGACAAAACACATCTTGAGTAAAGAAATCTTAATGCGTCCAAAATTCAAATATTCTTGTATTGCTTTTCTTATAAAAAAGGTACAAATTACAAAACATGTCTCGAGTCATGACAAATACAATGTTTTAAGATCTTTGAATGCCTTTTCCCTTTGCCCTAGCAGAAGGTCTAATCTCTCTTTGTCATTGTGCCCGTGCTTCTTCTTGTGCTTTGGTTGTTAATGCCCATCGCCACTTGTGTTGGGGGTCAAGGGGCAGCACCCCTTGCAAGGTCGAGGGGCAGTGCCCTTTGCGCGTACCCTGAATACCTTCACTATTTGAACTGAAATTTTCTCCTTGTTTGCATTTTGGTGTAGAAAGGATGCTGCAAATACTAATATGGGACTTCAACAACTCATAGGCTGAATAAAACACCAACAAATTAACATAAATGATGATTGCGATTGGTTTTAACTTTTTACTTGGGCGGCTGTTGGTGGCTGCCAAATTCCTTCAAACTCCAAAAAATCCATTTTTAGGATGCGTTTTAGAGTTTTGTTTGGTGTGGTAGTAGGTAGGCAGACACCTCTCTCAAGTTTGGAAGAAGCAAAATGAGGCAAAATTGAAAAAAAAAAAAAACATTTTATGCCGTTTTCTCTACCTGTGCGGCGATTTAAAAAAAAACTGATTCTAATGCCGATTTAATCGTTTTGGCTTCATATCGCGAAAAATTGGCTTGAATTGCAATTTTTTGTTGATTTTTGTAACTATGGTTTAAACATTGCCAGCTGAAAAGATGGAGGCAGCAATACTTATGAAGCATTACTTAAAAGGTGGAGAAAAACAGGACAGCTAGAGTAAAACAAAAAAAAAGGCTGAAGCTTGAAACTTCGACCTAGTTCTTCAAATTTCCAGCTCAAATGCAACAGTTGGGAGGTTGTTGCATTTGGTTTTAATCTTAAAAGAAAAAAAAACCATGCTTGGAATAGAAAATGAGAAAAAAAACAGTTTGCGAGAGTTTTTCTTACCTCAGATGAATCCTTTGAGAGGCTGTTGGTGGCTGCTGGATTCTTTCAAACCGCAAAAAATCCGTTGTTAGGATGCGCTTTAGTGTTTTGTTTGGTGTGGTAGCAGGTAGGCAGACCTCTCTCTCCAATTTGGAACAAGCAAAATTGGGCAAAATGAAAAAAACAAGGTATTTATGCCCTTTCCCCAACCCATGCTGCCGCATCCGGTTTGTTTGTTGATTTTTAAAACAAATTGGCAATTTTTTGAAAATCTTGATTTCTGATGCAGATTTCCTTGACAAGGCCGAATTGGAATCAAAATCAGCAAAAATCACGATTTTTTACAGATTTTCTCAACTATGGTTAAGACCTTTTTGAAAAGTAGCTAATTGATAAACACTTGTTTTAATTGCAAATCTATTTCCTCCTGTCTTTTGGTTAGATGTTCAGTTTGTGATAGATATTCCCCTTTCAATTGTGAAACAAAAGCCACAATAAATCTTGGTTTAAATTTCCAAAGATTCAAGTATTTGGAATCTAGCCAAAAATAAATAAATAACTGAATCAACGTAGCGGCTATGACAAACTGTCAAAGATAAGGGTTTTACTATAAAATTGTAAATCTTAGTTTAAATTTCCAAAGGTTCAAGTTTTTGGAATCTAGCGAAAAATAAGTAAATAACTGAATCAATATAGCTCCTATGATAAACTGTCAAAGACAAGCATTTGACTTGAAAGTTGTAATCTAGGCAAGATGTTATATTCACATAAACATACAAATTCAGGGGCATAACTGACACAATCTATACAAAAAATGGTGGGCCATTTATTAGGAATGTTTTTCAAATGTATAACTGTATTGTATTTTAATTTCATATGAAAACAAGGTCACCTCTGATTGACAAGAACAGATGCCAAGGAAAAGGCTTCTCAATGGATTGAAGCCCTTGGATGCTTATGTGATTGTTGAAGTGAAAGGATGATAATGCGAATTGACACTCAATCCTTAGTTTTTCTTATTCATTCAATTTATTGCTATCTGTTATGTGCTTCAATGCTTCAGTTGTTAAAGGCAGAGTTTCCAATCTCTAGATTAATGACAAAGGCAAATTGACTTTGTGCAATCACCACTAAAGAAAACTTGATAGCCAAGCAGGGAAAGAGCCAATCCTCTTTTTAAAGCTTTTTATCATAGTAGTTAGAAATGCTATTTCAGAACTGTGTAAGTAGCTTAATGCAAACCATTATGCTAGTTTAAGTAAAATCAAAGAAGATGCATGTGAATGTTATTGATGCAGTCAGTTTCAGTGACATCAGCCATGCAAATCTGTCGAATAATGTACCACTAAATAAAGGAAATATATGTTCATATCTTTCATAAGAAATTATTAACAACTATATCCCAAGACTGGTTATGAATATTAAAGGAAAGGTTACCAAGATTGATATTGAGAACTAAAATGCTTGAGTTATTGTTTTCTTGAATTGTGTCTCCATTGACATTATTCCTGAGAAGTGAAAACCTAATGCAAATTCAGACAGTTGGGAAATCAGAAACAATACATTTAAAATGAAGATCTTTGTCACTGGTGGCCTCTTTACTCATTGTATGTTGACTTTGAAGGCTTTTTATGTTTTTTGTTGTTCAGCAACACATATTGTGACAATATTGTTACTTTGTAGAACCTATTTCATCTGTCTTTTAACCTTTATATTTTGGCAGGTTGAGGCACAGAGGTCCAGACTGGAGTGGGATCTGTCAACATGGCAATTGTTTTCTTGCGCACCAGAGACTGGCCATAGTGGATCCCACATCCGGGGATCAACCATTGTATAATGAAGATAAAACAGTAGCTGTTACTGTAAGTTTCTATCCTTCCTGACCTGAATTCAATTGCCAATTTTATATTCCAGTTAATATGATAATAGTAATTTTTTTCTCTTTTAGATTTCAATTTACAAATGGGACCCATACACCATTCAAATCACAATTGACATCCAAACACATGACACTATTTGCATTATTTACCCTATATAGCACCAAGAGAGACGGCTTCATTCCTTATATTGAAACTCGTATAAAACAGACATGTTCAATCCTTATATTTAGTGGATTGTAATCCTGGGAAACCTTTCTAACAACATCATCTTAGTTTTCCACACCTTGGGATTGATTACTTACCACGTGAGTTTGATCATTGGCATCCTTAATCCCAGCAATCAAACAATTTGGTGAACCTGGCTAGAATCACATGGATGTTTTAGATTTTTTCAATGATATCTCCCACGTTTTCATGATTTAATGAAGCACAGGAGTTGAGCAACATGGCCTGTCTCGTTGAAAACTGATTGTCATTCTTCTTAATGAAAGCCCTCATGTATTTTGGTTGGTGTTTTGATGGTGCCAGTAAATTTGCAGTTATAAACTCTGTAGGATTGTATCCGAGTCGACAATAAACAAAGCTAATTAGAAACTGAAAAGCTTTTCTATGAGGGGCAACTATGCAGCCATCATGTTACTGCTGACACATTTTCGTGGATTTTAGTGCATCCATACACCCTGCAGCATGTGCATGTATGGCATACACCACTTATGAACTTCTGCATTTCTTCCTCTACTAAACAATGTGGCTAGTGCAAGGTTTAAAACATGATCTGAGAAATCATTTCGAAATTGGCAGTGCCAGTAATGTGCCCTTACCCTTGGTCTGTTGTAATTACAGTCTTTTCATCTTTTGACAATAGAACTTTGATATTGGCTGTCTACATTATTCTGTGCCCTAAACAATCTAACAAAATCTTTTGGCCTGACAATCACAGTCATCACATTGTATGGACCTTCTCACATCATTTGAAAATTAAATCTATGACCTTTTTATCCATTTCCCTAAGTTCTTTGGTAGTCACGACTCACGTGTGTATGATTTATATATTAAATGAAATACATGTTCATAATAGACTCTTATATTTTTCAAAAAACCATGAACAACGACCATGCTCATGGATAATGCTTCTAGGATATTTCCATATGGTGTCCATATATTTACTTCTTGGCGGAAAGACTTGTGAACAACACAAGCTTTTTACCTGTGAAACCTCATTTCATGATGTGACTATTCTTTTCCAGAATGCATCAGTGGTAAGCTTTTCTGTAGAATGGTCTACTATGCTTTATGATAGAAGTGTGTAAAATCATATTTAAAATGAAAATTAAGTTGTAAAAATAGACATAGACATACTATGCTGTTGGAGATTCGTCCCAGTTAATAACTGCCTATGCTCTGTGGATCAGAGTACATCACCCAAAGCCCAGTCACAGAAACACATGGAATTTATCAAATTTGGGGGAAATCGCTAAAATATTTGGATTCAGAAAACTAGAGGCCAGTGGAAACCTAATAACATAACCTTCTAAGCTACTTTGCCTAGAATTTGCTAACTTTAATAAATTCAGATAACATTTACTACTAAAAATACCAGATCTCAGCTGGTCATTACTTCTTGTAGGCTAAAGGTTGATTCCCTTTTACACATGATAACCATGTGATTGACCGACTGATTGATGACTTTATTTGGCTAGATGACACCTATGCACGAGTAATGATGTACAAATTTCTGCAAGCGTTTAGGAAACAGGATGTCCATGAACTCTAGCTCAGATGATGTGTAATTGATGAAGATCTTCAGGAGAAATGTGAATTATACATGTCACCAGATGAGACTGTTCCCAAGAATGAGACACGTGTCATTTTTTCAAGGCTGCAAATGATTTCAGATATTCCAGACCACCCGGGACTTGGTTCCTCCTAAAGCGGTCAATGGTGACATTGGACTTCTTAGAGCAGTTGACAGCTTGGAAAAAAATGGCTTCCACGGGTTTGTGGATCATCATATCAATCGTAATCTGTCTACCCTTTGTCTTAAATGGATCTGGGACATCAGATGTAACCGCTTGGAAAGCAGAGATGGAAATGGGAATTGAGGATCTGATTCAAGACACGGACTTCAGAATATTTTTGATTTCATGTATCTTGGAGATTGTGTCCAGCCAAACCTGGACCGGGATCGGCTTAGGCCAGACTTTTTTGCCCAGGCCAAACCAGTTTGGTTTGTTCCACCCCTAATCTTTGCTAATAATATTAAAGAAATTGTTTTCACAGGCGCTGTGATTGCAAGGGGAGAAAAGTATCCATAGGTGTGAATGGCAGCTTCTCTTTTTTTTTTGCATTGGTGTGAATGTTTACTTCATTCTTTCTGCATAGAGGCAGATAGCTGCTTTCAGTGTAATGGAGTTTGGTCAAACTCATGAGACAGAAATTCGATTAAATAGTAAGTCCCTGTGTAATGACAATTCGGTCGTGTTTTCTTCTCTGTGTTTCTCATGGTGAGCTGCAACTCTTGCAGTTTCTTCAATGGTGGTTTTCTTGCCTTGCGTTTATCTCTTCTCCAGTAGGGCTAGGAGCATAAAGATACGTGGAATTGATTAAAATTTATTAATTTTTTTGGTAATGGTTTATATCATGTTTATGTTTAAGTTTATATCTAAAACATGCTTTAAGTTGAATTAATATTATATGTTTTTTTATATGGTTATATGAGATTGAAAAGGGCTCCACCTGTATTACATTATGGCTGCATTACCACTATATTTCAACAAAACGACAGCTATGCATATTTTTCTTGGCAAGATTTGGACCCTAGTCTCTGCCTTGATTCGAACCTTGATCTATGGTGTGAAACTCCTCAGTCCTGATCAATTGCCCTAAACCACATGGGCTAAATTAATTTTTTATATATATATGTTATATGGGATTGAAATGGACACCATCTGTACTACATCTACAACAGTTTGGCAATTGTGCATTTATCACTTGGTAAGATTCGAACCTAGGTTTCCTCCTTGAAAGTCAAGGAATATACCCGGTTGACCCAATGCCATTTGATGCCTAAATTAATCTTATATCAACAAAAAGTAACTTTATTTATTTTATTAAGATTTTATTGAACTGTGTTAAAAAAACAATTTAATAAAATAATATTACAAAGGTTTTGGTTTAGAAAGATATTATTGTGCTCTACTTTTAAATTGTAGTATTGTTAAATAATTTTCTATAACACTATAAGGTTATACATAAAGTATGCATATATTGTACAATAACACGAAAATTTAATTGATTTCATATAGATTTAATTTAATAATAATAATAATTATACTAGACAGCATTAGAAAATATTAAATATAATAATCAATATCTACATTTTTATAAAGCAAACTTAACCTTTTCAAAATCTCTGAACCTTCAGACTATATTGTTCACCTGTCGGAACTGAAGTTTCTGAACCTGGTAAGTGGTAACCATGGTCTCGAATGTCAGATGGGACAACGTGGGGAGTTGAGATGGAAATAGGATTCAAGGATTTATTCCAAGACAGAGAGACTTGGAATATATTTGATCTCACAGATTTGGAATGAACAGCTTGTATATTATATCTCACTGATTTGGAATGAACAACTTGAGGCCCCAAAATGGAAATGGGATTTGAAGATGCAAGGATTCAATACAAGATTAAGACAGGCTTGATTGAGTTTAAAGGTATCTTGCATCTATGATGGTAAATGGAAAAACTTGGACGACCCAATATAGAGATGGGGTTCAAGGATCCAATACTTGAGTGAAAGGGTTTTTCAGGAGATCTGTCACTTGCAACTGTACTAACACCTGATTTCTGTTGGAATTATTACATCATCTGATGTGATAAGGTCAAAATCAGTTGAGTGGTTAGAACCACTCACATAGGAGTCTTGTGTTGTTAGTTAGTTATGATTTCTACTAATCATGGAAATCACATTGTTAGTAATTTATTATATGTAGTTGCTTTTTATTGGGCAGCATTATTTGTATATAAACAACTTTGATCAATGCAAATATTATCGAAGCATTTCACCAACAGTGTTATCAAAGTAGAAGAGCAATGTGAAGACCAATTCTTGACCTTTTTGGGAGCATGTGAATGTAAGCCGAGATGCCAAGCCATACTAGGACATTGTTGGGTGTTGTAGAGGTGTGTGTATTTGCATGAGACGTGTGTGCTACCAAAGGGAGGAATTTTTTTTTTAGGCCTGTTTGGGAGAATCAACCGGGTTTACACCTGTTTGAAATGAAGAAGTGATGCGATGTGCTGTGGATGCATTGTTGTTTATGTTTGGAGACGCAATTGTTTTCACCAAGTCAGAGAACTCCATGGCGAAGGGCATTGCATCGGAATGGATACATAAAGGGCATTGTTATTAATGTGTTGCATGACATGGGGCATGGCGCACCATTGTACAAGGTGATGTTTAGGCACTCGTTCCATTACAAGCACAATCTTCTTTAAAAGTGGAAGCTGATTCCTCCATGTGGAAGATGGCGGGTAATGGGCAGAGTCATCTACTTTCTCCTTTCCGGCCATAGGAGTAAAATTGGGTATGTCGCTAACGGGTTGTGATCTCTCTTTAAACAGGGAGGCTTTAGAAATATTGAAGCAGAAATGTGTGGAACTTGTATCTAAGAACTTTTAGATTGTCTTCGTGGAGGTGCATAAGGAAGAAGAGGGATCCATAAAGGAAAAATAAGAACGCATCCGGCAAACCCTCGTCCAATTACCATGTTGCACCCATGCTTTGATCACTCCTCCCAATAGAACCAGGTTGTTATTTGGTGTTTCTATCTATTATTGACTGGGTGTCGAACTTTTGTATGTGAACATTGACAATAAAATTTTCAAATATCATATCACCTAGGAAAGCTTAATGTAGATAGCCAGAAAAAATAAAAAGGAAAAGAAGAAAAGAAAAAAAATCAAGTAAATTTGTTACGTGTCGAAGTCCACGGTATATAAAAGATAAATTATATTAGTATTAGGTTGTTTTTTAAGGTCATATTAAGGAACTTATTATTTAATAAAAATAAATATGAGTTAGTCTAGCTATAGTTAGAAGTGTCAATGTGTTAAAGATATTTGCTTTATAGTCTTGTTTTTATTGAGTCAATTCATTCTATTAGTGTCAAAATTGAGTTAAAGGTGCATTTTTGGTGGTACCCAACACCTTTATAGATTGTTTTGATTAAGGGGGGATAATCCTATATTCTCTCAATACTCATGGACAAGACAATGGTGATTGAGAAGTTCGAAGGACAAGATTTCCATACATGGAAAGTCAAGCTTCAATTGCTTCTAATTGAAAAATATCTTTGGGATGTCATAAATGGACCACACCAGAGCCACAAACCCTTGATGAGGCAACCAAGTGGACTGCAAAAGATCGAAGAGCAATAGCTATGATTGGTCTTGGGCTCTTAGATGCATACTTACATCACATAGATCTCTCAAAGACTATGAAAGAAGTTTGGGATTCTCTCAATACATTGTTCGGTTCACAAGCATCAAGTGCAAATATGGCACTTAAGCAAAAACTTTTTGGACTAAAGATGATGGAAGGTGATGATATCGTCCAACACATAAGTAAGTTTTGCTCTTTGATGAATCAACTAGCTGGAATTAATGCCAAGGTAGAAAGTGATGATGCCAAAGCTATTTTGTTAAATAGCATGCCTTCTAGTTATGCTAATATTGTGTTCACATTGAACAAAATTAATCCCACTTTGGAAGATGTAATTTCATCTTTGATTGATGAAGTAAATCGAGTTAAGAAAATGACTCGATGAATGAAGAAAAGGTATTGTTTGTAAAGAAGAAGCAAAATAGTAAGGGTTCTTAATTCGAGGACCAATTTGTGTGCTTCTATTGCAAACAATGGGGCCATATAGTGATGAACCACATCCAATGAGCCAAGGACTTGATAGATGGAAAGTTGAAAACAAACAAGGCAATGGTTGCAAATGAAGACAATAATGAAGAATGCGGTCTTGCAACATATGATGAAGACCCTCCCCACGAGGACAGTGAGGAGGAATATATTTATTGAATTGATTCAAGATTGATCCTTGTGAATAGATGTGTGTGCCCCTATTCACAAGAGGATGTTTAGTGTGGCCATAATTTCCACTGAAATTGTGTTTGATGTATTAAGTGGAGGCCCATGCCACACTTATCTGTGATTGGTTGTGTGTGTCCCCAATCATAATAATTGTGAACAATAGTGTGTGTCCCTGTTTGCAACTATGATGTTGGATAGAGTGTGTCCCTATCCAATTGTGTTGTATGACCATGGATAGATGAGTTTGTCCCTATCCTTGGTTAAGAGTTCAGTGAGGCCATTCCCACTAAAGAAGCATAGTGAGGCCATTCCCACTATTGCTTGTTGTGAATAGTTGAGTGTGTCCCTATTTGTACTCTAAGTGTACTTGATGAACTATTGAGTGTGTCCTAGTTCATCATATGGTTATTTGTACTATTGTTAGTATCCCTACCCATGTTTGGATCATGATGTAATAAGGGGGGAAATGTTGGGATTTATTATATCATATGATGTGATAAAGGCAAAATCAGTTGAGGAGTTAGAACCACTTATGTAGGAGTCTTGTGTTGTTAGTTAGTTGTGATTTCCACCAATTATGGAAATCACATTGTTAGTTCTGTATTATATGTAGTTGCTCTCTATCGGGCAACATTATTTGTATTTGAACAACTCTGATCAATGCAAATATTATTGAAGCATTTCACCAACAATTTCTATGTGCAAAGGACTTTACTCTTCCACCCGATCTGCACTTTCCTTATACTTTTGCATTGTTGTTGTCTAATAATTACAAATTTCAGCAATTTCTTTACTCCTTTGGGTGGCATCTGATATGCATTCGGAATACAGTCTTTTTGGTTGAGTTTCTAGAAGTAAACTTGGCCTGAGCCAAAGCCATATCTCATTGTCATGGCTTGCTTACGGCTAAACAATGAAGCAGATTACATAAACTTTATTTGATCACCTCAGTTTATCCATTCATTTTTGGGGTGATATGTAGAACCATAGTCACCAGGTTTGGTCAAACCCAAACTTTTGTGGTCCTCCAAACAGGGTCAGTTTGGTTCAGACCAAATTTGGTGTTTTTGGAAATTTTTCTAATAAAATATACATAACAGATAAAATTACAAACCCTGTCTCGAACCCATTGCCCTACGTGCCTACAGAATCATTGGTTGCTTGCAGTACAACAAAAATATAGAAGAGGAATTAGCAGTGATGAAGATTGCAATGGGGAAACTAACAATGGAGAGCGTTCTTGTGAAAATGTCCAACTTGGCAAATTGCACACCATGGGTGCCTTGCGCAAAAGTTGCATTGTTGATGGCTGTTGGTGTCTTTATCTTTCTTAATTTCTCTCCCTGGAAACACAACAGCAGGATAATTGAGGTGAAATACAGCCAAAAGGTTGGACATACTGTGTGCAATACCGAGAATGGAGGGATACTTGCAAACTCCGATGAAATGAACCAGCAGATCATCCTCCTACTGTGACACAGAAATTTTTTCTCTTCTAAATAACACTTGAATGCAAATGGGCTTAGGTATTTTTTCAGATCCCAATAGACTTTGTGGTCACTATAAATAAATTAATTTTAAATTATGATCTTTGGTTACCCATAGTTCAACTTGTATTATTTTTTAATATCTTATAATTAGCTTATAACTTTAGTTTTACTTTTGGAGTAGACATTGTGCTTGATTATATAACTTAAGTAACATGGATACAAATGTAATTTAATTAATATAAATTTAAATATAAATCTAAGTGAAATGAATATAATGAACATTAATAGGTGTAATCTATTTTAAATTAGTAAATACTAACTTAAAGTTTAAGTATAAATTTGATTTAATGAAAAATAAACTTAAATATCAAATGACATTAACTCATCCAGTTAAATTCCTTGACTTTCAAGGAGGAGACCTAGGTTCAAATCTTGCCAAGCGATACATGAATAGTAACCAACCTGTTGTAATACCACTATGTGATAATCAGGTAATACAGGTGGGGCCTGTTTCAATCTCATATAACCAATTAAAAAAATAAAGAATAAACTTAAATAAAATTGATAACTTTGATTTATTTATATATTTATGTATTTTATATATAAAAATAATATGTTAACTTTTAGCATTTTTCTGAACCAAACCAAACCACTTTAAGAAAACTAAACCTTCAAACCTTTTTCGCTTTCCAAATCTACTGAGGGATCCAAACCTGGTAACTATGTGTAGAACTGACGGCAACTTGATTTCTAGTTTTTCCTGTGGAATGCTTGAAGAATGAAGGAATTCGGTGCCTTGTCTGATGTAATGGTCTTTGGCTAATGATGGAGTCTTAATATTGCTTTGAAAAAAAAAACATCTTTGTAAATTACTAGCTTCATCTATCTGTTTCAAAGGAATGATAGACACTGTTTAAATTATTTAATTATTATTTTTTTTTTCACCATAAATATAGAATCGTTATCCTATTGAATTTTGGCAGATCCAATGCAAAATCAATAGTCAGCTCTTTGAATTCTTCATTGGTGTGGTAATCGAGTATATAGACTAATATTCTGACTTCCTTCTTTGTCTAACTAGCAAATTTTACATGTTTCCACATATCTGTTTACACGTCTTTTCAAGGTTGGCCAAAAATATCTCGTCTCTCTCAGAATGTCTGCACAGTCCTCCATATGCATTCACTTTATCAGGTTATCTCTCATGAACATTTGTGGTACACACAACTCCTTTTGCTTCAACAAAGTATCATCTTGGATAAAATAATCCAATAGAAGTATGCAGAATACTCTTCTACCGTGGGATTTTTGACAAACTTCCCAGGCTTTTGCAAAATTCTCATTTTTTTCCCTACAAATCTTTAATGTTTTTACCCAACTCACTCTGCAAACATAGTTACACTGAGAGGCATAATATGTTGTTCATGTTGGGTAATGGAGGTTGTCGAAGATTTTGGGGAGAGTGGCAATGACAGCTTGTTTTGGCTACAGTGCCAACCTTTTGATGACATGTAAGCACTGTCATGCTACACGGAAGTGAAATTAAAAGATACAAAGACTGTCACATTGCATTCAGGCAGAACCAACCGATATGGAGATGGGACGGAGGTGTGAAACTGAGAGATATGTATATAAAACATAAACATATAAAAGCAAAATGCTTTCATGAAGCTGAAATTATAGGTAAGGAGGGTAAAGACTTTGCATGAAGGTGAAACTAAAAGATATGAAAAGCCCAAAACATTTCCTCCTTACATTCTCTACATGGATAACTAAGCTCTTGGTGTCTCACTTGCACCTACCTAGACATTATGCTAGCTACCAACATTGCAACTGTTATACTTAAGGCATTGGCTACCTTTTTTGATTTTCCTCACCTGCGTTTCAATACAGAAGAGTGACTGCATTTATTCTATCGAAAGTTGCTATGCTAGTTGCCAACAATGCAACCAATCCACACAAGGCATTGGCTATCTGGTGGGATTTCCCTAAACTTTGTTTCAATGCCAAAGAGTAATTAAGGAAGTACTCTGCCTACCTTATGCGTCTCTGATTTAACATGTTTTGAGTGTTGATAAAACTCAAACACAAAATCCTTTGGCAATAACTAATCCTTCCTTTTGTTCATTGCTTGAACTCTGCCATTAAACTGTTGATCATCTACGAAGTACTTCCTCTTAGGTTTATTTAACTTCTCATTGAAGTCTGTAACAGGCCTTTCTTCTTGGATTAGCTAGCTTAAATTATCACATTCCTCGCATCACACTAAACCTAAAATATTTTATTAAAACGAGGCAATGCCACCAGAGAGATCTCTGTCATGAGCTGTTAACTTCTTCAAGACCTCACCAAATGCTTCCCTTTTTATATAATGAGTCATTGGGGTACAAACTTCACTAAAACGTTGGATAAAATTTCTGTAGATATTCACTGAGCCATGAGAACTTGTTTGTGACATTGTAGTACACTTCAAAGTTGTCTTTCCAGAATTGGTTTGCACCTTCTCTGAACCATCTTTAGTTGTCAAGATATTATCTATCCCAAGAATGCTGTCTTTTCCTCCATGGAACAAGGACAAACTTAGGTTTATCAGCAGTTGCTCTTCCTTCAGTCACCCTAAGGTTTGTCAAGTGCAACAACTATTCTTCCTTGTATATTATAGAGATATACAGTTACAAACTTGCCAAAGAATTGTTGAGTATTTATTTTGTCAGGTGCAAAAATGTTGTTGAGGTATTGGACAATCCAAATGGCAACACCAGCTGTTTATAAAGTCTTTTCTCAGTCTTTAAGGCTGTTCTACTCATCTCCTTCTCCTTGTTCGAATATGGTAATAACTACTCTTTAGGATTATTTTGGTGATCCTCTCAAATAGTTCAGAGTGTTCTCATGAATATGACATGTTGCATCAATTTGGGGGTGTTTCAAATGGTTTTGGATGTTTTAAGCTATTTGAGACATTGGACCTCTAGAGGAGTCTGTGGATTTGGAAAACTTTGACCACTGGGTTTTGGATCAATCCTGACCCCTTTATCATTGGTTCAAGCAAAAGTCATGTGATCCAAGATTCTTTATTCGATCTTGAATGTTGGATGGAACCACTTGGAAATATGAGCTGAAATGAGGTTCAAGGTTACAATTTGAGATTAGGAGCCTGTTGATCTGAAAATTATCTTGCATTAGGATTTAGTAAGTTTTTAGCCAAAATTAACACATGGTTCCCACCATTTGGACTGCTTCATTGACCCATGCTAGCATTGCTAGCTATTAATCTTTATTAGCAAATTTATAAACCTAGGTTCAAGTACATGGAAGGTTCAAATACACATAATTGCCAAGGTGTCATTGTATTAATACCACTATATGGTTTGTTGCAACATCATGATGATATAATACAGGTGGGGGCCATTTTAATTCTATATAATCAATTAAAAAAAAATTGTTACCTTTTACTTATTTTTTAAAAAATAAAATTTTAAATAACTATATAAAATGTGTGTACAATAACCCATTTCCAAATTTTTTAAGTTTTTATGTAACGGACTATTATATTAAATGTTTTAGATAACATATTAATGAATATGTATATCAAATACAGATCATTAATGCCTTTGTAAAAGAAAAAGGGGACTCTTCCATGACACGTAACCCTTACATTTTATATACCAAAATGTTTAACTTAAAAAAAATCTATAGAAAATGATAATCGGGGCTAGAACATTCTTTGAAAAATAGTTGTTTGAAGTGATAGAATGCTGTCTTCTAGGAAGGGGCAAAGAGGAAGAACACCGTTGACCCTACACTGCACTAAACATCGTCCATTGTGAAAAAAAGAGGAAATGGCAGATGCAGACCACATAAACGCCATTAAACTCTTGGATATTGCCATCTAAGAGAATATAAATACTATTGGACTGCCATCAAAGACAGCCTTAAGCCTGTAGTTCATATCCAAGGAGTGGATGTCGGCGATGCAAGCACTTTAGAGATCCAAGCTAAAGACAGTAAAAGCCATCCATCCTCTTGTATATGTAGTTCATATCCTTCTAACTCTCATTCAGAGATAAGAGAATTCTATTAATGTTCACAGATGGCCAAAGTAGGGCAATGGGACTCCTTGAAAAGAGCTATTACAAACTACAATTCAGTGTAGTAACCACAAAATTCTATGAAAATAAGCTAAATTAGAGTAAAGAGAGTAAACTATTCTTAAGTGGAACAACTGAATGGCATAAAATTACGGCCTTGAGGGTTACCCAAAATGGATAAACCAAAACATGCTAAAAGAAATGATTAAGAGAGATCGAGAAGTTGAGGTACAACAAAGATAGAAGGGAGCTCCAATGGATCCATGTGCCAAATATTAATCTGGAGTGGGATGTAAAGTAGAAGCATAGTCGTTGTCGTCACCAACTATCCCAAAAGGACCAAAATATGATCTAATGATGCTCCTAGGAGTATGGCTAGGACAAAGATAGTCTGGTTGGATAATCCTGGGAGGATATGGAGTTCGACCCCTCAAGACTCTTCTAGCATCCATGGCTATGGAACAAGAGAAGAGGACAAGAAACTAGTAAGCAACACCTATCTACAACTCCTTGGTATGTGAGAGGTGGCCAAAACCTGATGCCAAAGAATTGTAGTCTTGTCCTAATGTTAACAAGAAGAAAGGACTGAAGCTCCAGTAGCCACTCTTGTATTCAGACAAGGGCGCACTGATTTGTCATTAATATTTGGGATAGTTGTAGCTTCCAATGAGCTCTTATTACTCTCAATTGTAAAGATAGGGTGGAAGAATGAGGTGATTAGTCAAGTACTAGTCTGTCTTCCATGTAATAACTGATGTCGAAGAGTCAGAGCTTTCCTGAGGTAAAGAGCCAAGCAACTTTGGTCAGGATAACTGAAAAAAGTGGCAAGTGATCCACTTGAGTCTCTATACAAGCAATAGTACCTCCCTCGAATCTCATAATAAACAAGACACCCGAAGATGAAATGTTCTTTAGTCTCTACCTCCCTAATAGAGCAAAGATGACATACCCTATCCTCTTGAGGAATATTGTGGTCTGTCTCCACCTGCAACTGATGTGGAGCATATAATGAGTTGACCAAGAGGAATTCTAAGGCTCTGTATCTGATGATGCTCGATATAATTAGGACGAATAATAATGCCATTCTTAATCCTCATGAAATGCTTACTGTAGAAGTCCAACTTAGGACAAATAAATTCTTCAAGCTTATCAATGTAGATCACAAAAAGTGAAAGAGAAAGAGGACAACCTTGTTTGACGTTAATGGTGCTCTGGATATCCTCTGAGAAACCAAAAGCTGTTAGAAAATGGCTAGCAACTACCTCATATAGTCTCTTGATGGTAGTGATAAGGAGCTCAGAGATGCTGATGTCATGTAGTCTTTGAAATAGAAGATGCCTGGGCATGGTCAAAGGCTTTTCTAAAGTCCACAAAACAACATAACACTCTAGAAGCCATTGGCGAACCTCCTTAATAATATATTTGAGAGTGAGAACATGATCGATAGTCTAATGATCCCTCTTAAAACCAGCCTGCCCTCTTGCTCTAAGCTTACCTCGATCCAACAATTCCGAGAGTTTCATATTCAAAATTATTGCATAAAGCTTAGCAAATGTGTGCCCAATCATGATAGTTCTGTAGTTATTCTGATCTGAATAGTCCCTAGATTTGTGGATGGGTGGGATAATATGCTGTGACTAGGAGGCAAGGGACCTAGAACAAATAGCCTCGTTGAATAATTCGGCAATGGGATAAGCAAGAGCTTCAACACCATACTTCAAGAACTCAGCCTGAAATCCCTTAAAGTCAACAAACTTGCTAGTGCTTAATTTATATATAGCTCTTTTGATGTCCCCTATGATGTTGGGGGGGAAGAGATATGAATGGTGGGCTGCCTTGGGATATCATATAAAAAATGAGCATGGGAGATCTAGGACTTGTCATTGATGCATATGGAACGAGGCTTCCTAGGAAGAAGAGTGCGCCAAAAGGCTTTGGGAGAGAAAGAACAAGCTTGAAGGTTGTTTGGGGAGAAGATGTGGAATGCTTACTAGATGTCCATTGAGAATCACCGTCCGTGCAGGGAAAGCATACCTTATTTTTTTTTTGGTATTGATAAAAAAGGGGGTTGAAGGGCCCCGACCCTTTACACAGAGCTCGAAATATGTACAAGAAAAAAACAAGAGAAGATCATACAAATGCAAGATAGCCCTATCTTAGTAAAACAAACAAACCTGGGCTAAACTTGTTGATGGAGAAGCTGAAATAATATTCTTCCCGCTATCCTTCTATTTAACATGGCTGATGCAGTGCTCAATGCTTTACATAACTGATAAAGAAACTGCTGACAATAATGTAATTTAGTGTGCTAAAATCCTTCATCGCATGATCCCAATTAGTATTCAGCTTTGCTCTGCCTTCTTTATCTGCTGGCTTCATTATCAATTCTTAAAATCTCTTATATAGGGTAAAACATAATTAATTTCTTTATTCATATTCATTTGGGTTTTTGTCCCCTTTACCTGTGTCAGAGATTGCTGCTGATGACCTGAATACTGAATCCAACTATATTTGATACATCTTGATGTAGAATTATTTTTGGATATGTCTGGATATGTTATTGTTGGTTACGAATCTGCCATGAGGAAAGGATTTTGTGTTAATGCGCCCAGATTCGCCCACCAGCTTGAAAGGCCGGAAGGAAGAAATGCCTTCCGTGCCAATCTCCGGAGAAGGCCGGCTCCTGTGGGTTTTATGGTTTGAGATGAGGGTGCAGGAAAGAGATAAAAATGCGGAAAGGATTTACAAATGAGGTTGGAATTGGGTGGGGGGAACTAACAGTACAGCAACACATCAATCACCGCTACTTACTGCATTATGAATACAAAGCATAACCAGGAACTGCAAAGTCTAAGTGTACTTTCTGTATAAAACAGGGTACGCACAGCTACAATGGCTCCCTAGCAAACATTCTCCCTACAAGGAGAACTAACAGCACGGCAGCGCATCAATCACCACTACGGACAGAGACAGAAAGCAACCAAGAGATGTCAGATCCAAGTATGTGTGTTGTGCAGAGAATTTGTACGCACAACCTACAATGGTCCCCTAGCAAACATTCTCCCTACAAGGAGAACTAACAGCACGACAATGCATCAATCACCACTACGTACAACAACATAAACATAACACACAAACTGAAGGAACTGCTACCACATTTATTCTATGTATCCTCTAATCAATTAAGTTCAAGAGTACTTGGCCACCAAATGCTGAAATAAATCAACAAGCCATGACACAAGCAATGCCTCAGGTGTCCCTGACCACCAAATGCTGAAACGAATCAACGAGCCGTGACACAGGAAAACGTAAAGCAGAAATAGAAAGGAAAGGCAGCATAAAAAATAGAAGCAGTAGAACAGAGCCAGGCATATACTTTATATTTATAAGCAGAAGCACGGTTACAATGGTTCCCTAACAAACATTCCCCTTCCACCACCTTACAATGAAAATGCGGTGGGTATTTATAGCCCGAGTCCCTCCCGTTACATTAATGGGCACAAAGTCCCAGTCAAACATTGGCTGACAAAAGCAGCTATGGAGTTGCTGATGCTGACCTTTGTCGGACAGACCGTACTCGCAAGCATGGTTCCCCCGAAGGCCGGACAGCCTAGGTGGCAGCGCGTTGGGTAGATCTTCACATCGGCAGGAATGCGGGCAGCTGGAGCTGGTAGAACCTCTAATCAGCTTTAAATGAGGCAACTGGCATAAGTAGTGCAGCCCATGCTTGTCCTTTTGCTCGGCACGTCTTGGCTCAGATCCCGAAGCTGGACACTTGTCGGATGATGTTGTTTGACATGTGTCTGCCTTGAAAGGCAGTTTATCCAACTTCTCCCAGGATATGAGCGCCATCGGGTTGCGCAGGCAGAAAACAGCGCAGCTGGGAAGGCCTTCATGCCTTGGGCAAATTCTGAGTTTGTTTCCCTACTGCGCACCTGTCAAAGGGCGCACTCCGACTTCGCTGCGAAGTCGGGTTGCGCACAGGTGAAAGCTGATGTCTGCCGCCGTACGGACTTCGCCCTGGAAAGGGGGAGCAGTTCGAACTTCGCGCGAAGTACGAACTTCTCCCCAGCACTTAGTCATTTTCCTGCCAGCCTACTGCTACAAGGTGCGCTCAGAAAGTTGGGAGAAGTCGGACTTCGCACCAAAACTGGGCGAAGTACGAACTTCGCACCAAAACTGGGCGAAGTACGAACTTCGCACTTTGTGTTCCTGCTGCGCTCCATCTGGAGGGCGCACTCCGACTTCGCGCGAAGTCGGACTTCGCCCTAACACTTAGCCATTTTTCAGGGCAACTGCTGTCAAATTTGAGATCAGACTGAGGGGCTCAAAAGAAAGGGGGGAAAGAATGAGAATGCAGGGAAGAGAGAGAAAGGGAGAGAAGGAGAAAGGGAGAGAGAGGAAGAGGGAAAAGGAAGAGCAGCACTCTTACAAAACTGAAAACATTGCACCCCGTGCAAAATGTGGCAACATTTCTGGCGGCTCGCGGGTTGTCGAGCTCGCCTCGGCGCAAAGAATCCATGCCTTCATCCATTGGGTGCAGAGGAAATTGCTTCCCCTGCTTTCTGCTGCTCTAGCTGTTCACCTCGCGGCAACTGTTCTTCAGATTCACTTCCGGCAGTCGCCTCCTCAGAATCCTCTTCCGAACGTTCTCCAGCTCTGGCTTCTGCCTCGCAGATGCGGTTGTATGCAGCCTGGGCTTGGCCCCAGGCTTCTGCTTCGAATGGTCGGCGGTCAACAACTTCTTCTAATGCTGCGTGGAAAGCAGCGACCGCGTGCAGGTCGATGGTGAGGTATCTTTTTCCCAGCTCTCCGGAAGTAGGAGCTGATCTTGCAAAGACTTGGACACCATCTGGGTGACCTGACTTTCTTGAATTGGCTCGGTCCAGCTATCAATTTCAGCTGTATCTGCCTCAAAGGACCGCCAATTCTTTTTCACCTGCTCATGGGTGAGAAACTCACCATTCTCAACAAAGCCCGGGCACCCTAGCTCGGAGAGAGCGTGAAAGGGAGCCATACAAATGTCTCTTTCATGTTCAAATGCATCTAACATTCGTCTGGCAACCCTCACCTCTTCTACTTTCTTAAAATATTTATGCAAGGTTACCCTTGCATCTGCCCATTCTGCAGCGAATGAGGACATGGGGGAGAATTGGAGGCCATCGCGCTCGCGCTCTTGAAGATTTATAGCCAGGTCCAGCCATTGCTTCGCCTGGCGTTCGGCCTCCTCTACCACAGGCTTTCCCTGGGCGTAAACTTCTTGGATCCTGGATGCAAAATCCAGAACCGACATAGCCTTATACGTGTGGGGCTTGCATCCCCGCAGCAGATCAGCCCGCATCTCCTTAACTTTGTTCTTTGAAAAGACCGTCGCTTGAGATGCTTTCTCTGCAGATTGCGACTGCGCTCGTTTCAAAGACTCCTGGAGCTGAGAAATCTGCTCCAGGGCTGCCTGCTTTTCCGTTGCGGCTTCTTGCTGAGAAGCGGCCAGCTGGGATTTTAGTTCACTTATTTCTTGCTGTGCCGATTCCAGCTGCTCAGTGGACCTAGACAGGTCCTCTTCAAGCTGCCTTGTTTTATCCTGCAACCGGAAAAGCTCTTCCTGTTCCTCCAGATTTTTGACAAGGAGATTATCCGCCTTACGAATGATTCCCCGAATCTCGTATTGCTTGTTGATATCGTCAAAGCTCTTCTCCTTTCTCTCGGAGCTCGTAGTCCGCCCTGGTCATTTCCCGGAGAGGCTTCTTCACTTTTGGAGTTATCTTTTCTGTCGTGAGCACTCTCCTCTCGAAGTCAAACTTGGTACGCTTTATCGGGGCGGCTATCTCTTCAGGTCTCCTCCGCTTCAGGTTTTGGAGGAAAGAGATAGGGTATTCTACGGCTCTAGCTGCCAGAGGCAAATCGTCCGTGTTCTGGAGATCGTCCATGAGGTCCGGTTCCCCCAGCCTAGGGTTTTGCTGTGACATTTCTCCTGAGAACAGGGAAGAGGGAAAAACCGGGAGGGCTTTGGAAGGAACGGCCGCTTTTGAGGGCGACCGGGGAGCGGAGAGCGGAGCGGTCGATGCTGGAAGGGTTTCAAGTGGCTGAGGCAATGGATGTAACGGTGAAGGCGCAGCTTCAGCACTAGCCACGGGTGAAGGGTTTGGGGTTTGACTCAGGGATAGAGATTCGTTGGGGTCCTGAGCAAACTGGTTGAAAGAATGATGGCCGCTAGAAGGTTGTGGAGATGGGGAGGAAGACACGGCCACGACTTGCTCGGATTGAGCGGGAGATGGAGTTGGAGTAGGGCCAAATGGAACTTGAGGGAGCGGGGCAGCGGACGTACCTGCGGGCTCCGCCTGAGCCGATGCTGGATGGATGTCTGCGGTTCTGGTTCCGGCGGTTAGCTCAGAATCATCCAGAGAAACAACCTCTGGAGCGGCTGGACGCGGCTGCGGCTCTGCGACTGACTGCTGCACCATCAGGCTAGGTCGCCTGATCCTATCAACCCTCTTCCTCTTCTTTTCTTCTGGAACAATGGCTGGTTCGGGAGGAGAGGAAGTAGGTGCAGTGGGCGCCGATGTTCCCACGGTAAACTTGTACCGGGGTTTGACTTGCAGAAGGTCCGCCGCCGCCGGTCCGCTCGCTGGTGGTGCTGGCATCTTTTGTGTCTGAGGAGTTACCTCAGGCGTTGACTTGACTGACTTCTGAGCCTTTTCAGGCGCCACCTTGGAAGCAACAGGTTGCATTGGGTCCACTTGGATATCTGCTGGGCCCGCACTGGCAGTTGTAAAAGTGTACAACTGTTGGGAGGAAGACCCTCCTTTATAACCTTCAAAAGGACCTCGGGGAACGTAATCTCGAAATGCGAAAGGCCGCCAGCTGGCAATGTGCTGGTCATATAGAACTGAAAAGTCGTCATCAACGGCCAGATTCTTCCTGACGGATTTATCGTGCTGCGTGCGGCACCTCATCTTCCAGCATTCAACAATCTTTTCTTTTGGCCAGTTAAGGCCTGCTATCTTGGAGATGAATTTTTTAAATCCAGGAGAAGAAAACTTGTGGTCCGGGTTTCGCTCGGGGTCATATGCTACCTCCTCGCAGTAAAAATCCTGCCACGGAGGCGAAGCTTCCATCGAGTCAATCTCCCAGTCGAGGTCAACATGGACCACATCGCATCTGTCTTCGATTATATCTGCCCGGGGGCAGATATGTACAAACTTTCCCCTTATCCCGTATGGGTCGTATTTCCAGCGCTGCGGCAGCAGAATCAGACCAATGTCAAAAAGCTCCCGCTCGAGATAGGCATGCTGTCCTACCTCAGAAATCTCAACGTTCGCCCAGAAAGAGGATATTGAAAGATCTGGCCCTTTCTCTTTCCCTGGCCGAACTCTTCCTCAACGTAATCCATCTGCCGGGCGACCTCCATCCCAAACTGATGATCCGTGCACCAGTAGGGCAGCAGATGAGGTTTGCCCTTGAATCCGTAGATTCTGACCACAATCCCCTGCGTCAGTCTAAAAACGTCCCCGAGCTTCTGATTCAGCAAATAGTTCGTCATTTCTTGCGGGGGGCGAGGGATCTCACCATCGCTGAAGACTGACATGACCAAGCCCAGAAAGTTGAAGTTGAACTTGTAGTAAGACCCTTTCCGATATAGGTCATCCGTCCAATCATAGACGGGCTGTGGTTCTCCCCTCTCATTTACCTTCTTCAGGTTCGGGATCGGCATCCGGGAGTGCAAATGATACAAACAAAGCCAAGCCAAAAAGGAACTGAACCGAAATCCAGTTGACTGCTTTTTCTGGAGCTTCACCAGGCTGGAGTGAATGGCATATGCCAACCAGTCCGCCCAGTCGAAAAATATGGGGCGCTTTCCACTTCTATGCGCTGCTGGTTCATAGGATTCTCCGCACAGGAGACATTCTGCCAGCGCTAACTGATACGGCTGTACCAGCTCGTCTGAGTCGCAGCCGAGGACCCACGCCAGAATGGTGTATATGTACTTGCTCTGAAACTTGTTCAGGGGTATGGGGCCAGTTGGCCACTGTCCAGCTGTGAGCGGGGCGTTCAGCTCTGAATTGAGGAAATCCCTCATCCGTTTTGTATGCGTGAAGCGTCCCGCTTGCTCGCCCAGATTTATTTTCCTGACAATCGTGCTGGAGTCATACTCCAACCCTGGGGCGAAAGCCGGCTGAACAGTCTCTTTGCGCAGCGCGAACAAGGGTTTACCGCTGGAGCTGCAAATTTGCCGGTAGCTGGTCTGTAATGTCTGACGATTAGGTCTACCAGCTCCGGGCATTGATGGACAGGAGGGCACAAGAACCGGAAAAGGTTCGACTTGTACGCCGCTCCGAAATGGTGAGAGGGCGAAACTTTGTCAGCCCAACTCTCCACGTTTATCCGCAGCTTAGTCAGGCTCATGGAAAACAAGCCGTCCTTGTATCCCGCCAGGTAATTTACCGGAGGTGGTGGGGCTTGCCCACGCTGTACTTTCTTTGGCCGGGATTTTGACTTTTGCTCCGGCGGTGTTTCACTTCTGAAAACACTTGACTGCGGTAAATCCTCGGGTTCGCGCCCTTCGCTGGATTGCGCTGGCATTGGCAACTTTCCTTTGTCCATCCCTCCGAAACAGCAATAATTACAAATTCTGGGCGTCTGCAGCAGATTTCGCAGTCACAAGAATAATCTGCACAGTCACAGTAATAATCTGCACAGTTTGGCATGTCTGGATGCATCAGACCCCCTTTTCTAGATAATGACAGCATCATTAATGTCGCGCAGGAGGGGGTAGGTCGGCTGGCAAGTGAGGGCGTTATGATTTCTGGGTGGCCGCGCAGGAGAATGTCTTGAAAAATGTACCCCGGCTGCCGTGCCATGCTTCTTTGATTGCGCTTTCCTTGAAGATTGCGCAATCATTAAATTTGATTTCGAATGCCGCGCCATGGCTGACGTCACTGCCGCAATCTGGGCACACTGCTCAAGAAGTAACCCCTTTGGTGCGGAAACCCATCTCTAACTGTCGCAATGCGCCTTGGGCTCATGCTTGGAACTTTTAGAATATTTTATTCATTTTTTAAAACCGTCCGAGCTGGCCCAGAAAACAAGGCGCAATCGGACTTCGCCCAAAGTTGGGCGCGATCCGACTTCGCCAGCGCAGTCGGACTTCGCCCAAAATTGGGCGCAGTCCGAACTGCCACTTGCACTGAGACTGTTTCCCTTTCTTTTCCTACTGCGCCCGAGGATTGAGCGCAGTCCGACCTTTGCAAATTTCGGAAGAGTTGGCGAGTACTTAGAATTTTATTGCCTCTTGGGATCGGGTGCACGAGCTGCGCTCAGAAAATGGAGCGCGTTCGGACTTCGCCCGAAGTTCGGGCGAAGTTTGCGCGAAGTTCGCACTTCGCGCGCAAGCCGGGCGTATTCGGACTTCGCGCGCAAGCCGGGTGTATTCGGACTTCGCGCGCGAAGTCGGACTTCGCTCAAAAACTGAGCGCAGTCCGAACACTCGTACTCTTTGCAGTTTTCTTCTTTCAAACTTCGCCTTTTGGCTAGCGCGCAGCCCGACTTCGCTGCGAAGTCGGGCAGCAGCCAGCACTTAGCCGTTTTTTTGCTTTCTCACTAACTTAGCCGTTTTTTTGCTTTCTCCACTCAAGCAGTCCCATTACGAACTTCGCCCCTTCTGAGGGGCGACAACAGACTTCGCCGCGAAGTCTGTATTCTCTCCCATGTCGCAGTTCGGCTCAAATAAAAATAAAAAACTGAAAGCTGGAAACTGTACATGCTGAAAAAGCAAAAATGCATAAGGGAAATTTTTACACAGAAGGGCCAATTGGGCACCTTCAGCAGCGGTAAACTTTTAAGTGGAACCCGTTAACGGGGATAGGTAGGAGCTGACCCTCCATATCCCGAAGTACGTAAGCATTGAACTGGTTCACCCGGGCAATCTGATAAGGGCCCTCCCAGAGGGCATCAAACTTCCCGTGGTTGCCCGGCTTCGCCTTGTATGAGTCCCACTTCAGCACCAAGTCCCCGATTTTAAAAACTCGGGCAGTGGTGCCTTTTGCAAACCAGCCTTGAGTGGCTTCAATATGCTTGGTGAAGGCCTGGTATGCTTCTTCTCTGTCTTCTTCCAACTGCAGAGTTGGCACAGTCTGTCATCCACCGGGTCTCCACTGCTCCTGTCTTCGTCCAACATCCATAGGGCAGGGATTTCAATGTGGGATGGCATGACAGCCTCTTTGCCATAGACGAGTGCATAGGGGGACGTTCTGATGGATTTCTTGAATGAAACTCTGTCCGCCCACAGCGCCCGGTTCAGGAGTAAATGCCAAGTCCGCTTGTTCCTGTCAATGGTCCTCCTGATGATTTTCAAGAGGTTCTTGTTAGTAGACTTGGCGAGGCCATTCCCCTGCGGGTAGTAATTAGAAGACATTTTGTGATAAATGCCAAGTTTGCCAGTGTACTCCGTGAGTACAGCGCCTGCGAATCCCGGACCATTGTCTGTCACAATTGACTCTGGAACCCCGAAGCGGGTAATCAGGCTCTCCAGGAACCTGATGACCGTTTCTTGGTCTGCATTTTTGGTTGGGATCGCCTCTGCCCACCGTGTGAAGTAGTCGGTGGCTGTAAGAATAAACTTGTGTCCGGCAGAGGAATTAGGCGAGATCACCCCAATGAAGTCTAGACCCCATTGCTGGAACGGAGTCTCGGCCTGAATCGGTTGAAGGGGCAGGGGTGCTTTTCTGTTTCGCCAAAGAAACCTCTGGCATTGATCACACTTAGAACAGACCGCATAAGCGTCTGTAAATAGAGTGGGCCAATAGTACCCAACTCTAATTATTTTTAAGGCCGTAGGCCTTGCAGAATGATGACCTCCAGGCATCCCGGAATGAAATTCTCCGAGGACCCTGGGCTGATCGGATTTCATGACGCACCGCAACAAGATGCCGTCAATATTTTTGAAGTAAAGCCCCTCGGGGCGAAGAGTGTACTTAAGTGCACCTAGCCGAAATCTCCTTCGTTGTGAGGCGTTCAGGTGATCGGGACATCTTCCGGTGCAGAAATATCTCACCAGTTCATCTGTCCAATCACTCCCCTCCGATAAGGAGTTGGCTAGGTAGATGCTTGTCGCTGTGTCCTCCCACTTACAGGCGGAGATGCCGGCTACAGCGCTTCGGGCCAGCTCCTGACACAAGGCTCGGCCTCTGATAAGCTTGGTGGGCCGCACTTCGATGTCGAACTCCCGGATTTTTGCAATCCATCCTGCTCTCTTGTGACCCGGCTCTCCTTGTATGATGAAGCTTCGAACGTCCGGTGAATCACAAAGACAGCCGTTTTGCTCCGGGAGACAAAATGCCCGAACTTTCGGAGGGATTTCATGACAGCGTGAACTCGCCGCTCTATAAAGTTGTACTTTTCTTCATGCGGCTGAATCACTTGGCTCAAGAACGCTATGGGGCGCTCCTCGCCATCGTCTCCCTTCTGAGTCAGGACTGCGGCGTAACTTTCCGGTTCTCCCACCGCATACAGGATGAAGTCCTTGGAGTAGTCCGGGTTTATCAACACCGGAGCTTGCGCGATTCGAGCCTTGATTTCCTCAAAGGCTTGCCCTCTCTCATCAGTCCATTCGTAAATTGTATCCTTTTTCAGCAACTCGGCCATAGGCTTGATCACCTGCGCGAAGTCCGGGATGAACTTCCGCACGAAGTTAATCCGACCGAAGAAGGACTGCAGCCCTTTTTATCGATTGGGGCTAGCAAGCGAAGGAGGGCTTCTGCTCTGTCGGGTCAATGGCGAGGCCTTTCTCGGAGATGACATGTCCCAACAGCTTACCTTCTTTTACCGCGAAGACGGATTTCTTCGGGTTTATAGAAATGCCGAATTCCCGACACCTCTCAAATATTTGCCGCAGGTGGGAAACATGATCTCCTCTTTGGTGAGAGAAAACAGTCATGTCATCAAGGTAGATGACAATGATCTTATTGAGCAGCTCTCGGAAGGCCAGGTCCATGGCCCTTTGGAATGTGGCACCAAGCATTGGATAAGCCGAAAGGCATGCGCTGATAGGCGAACGTCCCCCATTTGGTGGTGAACGCCGTCTTATGCTGGTCCTCATCCTTGACCCAAATCTGGTTGTAGCCGGAAAATCCATCTAAAAGTGAGAATCTCCTGGGCTCCAAAGAACGATGTGTAGAATCTGGTCGATTTGGGGAAGCGGATAGTGGTCCCTGAGGGAAGCCTGATTCAGGTTTCTGAAGTCGACACGGAGACGAATGTCGCCATTCTTTTTCCTCACGGGCACCAAATTCGCGACCCAGGATGAATGTTTGATGGGGTAGATGATTTTGGCCTCTAGCATCTTCAAGAGCTCGGCTTTCATCATGGCCTCAATTTTCGGATTCACGGCCCTCTGCTTCTGACGGAATGGCTTGGCGCCATCCTCTAGCTCAATGGTATGCTGGATCACATTTCTGTCATACCCCCTCAAATCCTCGTAGCACCAGGCCACGATGTCGGGGAACTCTCGGCACAGTGATCTGATCTGCTCAAGTTCCTCCGACGTGCAGTCTGTCCCGACCTTGATAGTTTTACCAGGTTCAAGTTCCAGGTCGGCATACTGCTTCGGGTCTACTTTGATCCTGTGAGATATTGCTCTGTCATTCTGATCAAATAGACTCTCCAACGTAATCAGTCCTTTTGGGACATGATTATTTTTTAACTGTATCAACCCCTCATATTGCTCGTCATCAGGGTCTCTACCTTCGATTGAACCAACTTCGTTAACCAAAAATGTGACGATCTCCTCGTCACAATCGAACACCTGCCAGTGGGTGTCCTTATCGAGCACAGAAGGCTTGTAAATAGTGCGAACCGGCTTCGGTTTCTGGACAACGTCATCAGCCGGAACGTACCTGGCTCCAACAGACGCCAGAATGTCAGCGTGTTTGTTTTTCTCACGTGATATCGCCTTGACATTCAACGAGTCAAACGACTCCATCAGGTCCCACACCCGGTTGCGGTACGCCTTGAGGTAGTGATGTTTGGAGGCGCACTTATTCGTAACCTGTCGGCATACCAGCTCTGAATCTCCAAAGATCTGCAGGTGTTTAATCCCCAGCCTTTCCGCCTTTCGCAAACCCAAGCACAGGGCTTCGTACTCCGCCGAGTTGTTAGTGCAGCTCCAGGCCAACCTGTAGGTATAGTCCTTCTGGATCCCGGTCGGAGAAACCAGAAGCACCCTTGCACCGGCGCCATTTTTGCATCGTGCGCCGTCAAAGAAAAGCTTCCACAACTTCTCAGGTGCAGGTCCCACTTCTTTTGCAGCTGACTTGTCAAGCCTCTCTGGCTGTACAACGGTGTAACAGCCTCGCTCTGTCTCAATTACGGCATTGAAATCCCGTAAAGAGAACTCATCTTCAAGCTGTAGCACTTCGAGGGCTTGCTCGGTCAGCTCTACTGTCACCAGTTCTTCCTCTGACAGCTGGACCATGCAGTCCGACTCTTCTCCGGGTATCTTCTCTACTAGGAAGGTGGAAGGCTTCTCATTAAAGATTTTCAGTCTCCTTCCTTTGAAGGGCACTTCCATGTGTGAGTAGTCTAGAGACAGGTACCCGCCCAGCTTCGCAGTGAACTCCCGAGAGAGACACATGCCGAAGTAGGGAGCCAGGTCAACGACCACGACCTCTTGGATGACCACAATGTCGAGAGCTTTATGCAGCCGGATAGGGATGTCCTTTATGACACCAACTGTCTTGACAGGGGTGCCGTCTAATTGCAGCACGCCTTGGCTGCTTCTTGTGTATTCCATCCCGATCTCATCGCAAACGGCCTTCGGCATAACAGTCGTGGAAGCGCCAAAGTCCACCATGCAGTTGTGAACTATGTGCCCTTGCATCCGTAAAGACAGATAGAAGGGAGGCGGTCTGTTCTTCCCAGTGGCTGAGACTGTCAGAGGCTGAACCAGGACAGCGGGCTGTATCTGCTTGGCATTCTTCATGTTTTTCAGAGACTCTTGCAGCAGATCCACCTGGCCTGGGAGCAGAAGAGCATCGTACATGCTGATTCTAGCGGGTGTTCTTTTCAACTCGTCTACTATGCTGTAGCCCGAGGTGCTAGCTCCTTCTGCTTCTTTTGCCGGCTCATACTTCGTCCGGCATCGCTGGGTGGCCTCAACTCTCTGTCTCTTGGTCGGAGACGGGTACTTCAGCTTCTCCTGTGCTTGTTCTTTAGTTTCAGCTGGAGGCTGAGGTACGGGAGCTTTAGCCGGAACTGGAGGTTTTGCTATAGGAGGCTTGGCTGGAACAGGGGCAGCCTTTGCCGGAGAAGGCTTGGCTGGAGCTTTGTCTTTGGATGCCTTCTCCTGGGCTGTGTAGGGCCACGCCCGCTAGTATGGTGGCAGCCCACCGGCCGCGCCTTTTCTCTTCTCGGCATAAACTCGCAAAGGCTTGGCAGCATCTGCAGTTTTCTTTTCTTCCTTGGCGGGCGGCACTAGATTCTCCTCTGGGAGGGCAAAGTTGGCTTCGCCGTCCAGGATCATGTAGAGTTCATCGTCCTCTATGGCGCTGCCGGCCAAAGTCTGAATGTAGTGCTGGTGCAGAGTGCAGTCTTCCTCCGAATGCGGGTCATTGCACGTAGTGCACTAGTTAACCTGGTCGGAAGGACCAGGCGGGTCTTCTATAGCAAGCATTTCTCGGAGGCGGACGCCTCGCAACCGGTGCTCGGGGGCTTGTCTTTTGTCGCTGTCGGGGCGGATATGGCCTCCTAGGAGCGAGGTCCATCCGGGCTCGCTTCTTCTTCGTAGCGGTCATGTCATTGGACATGGCATGATAACCTGAGGCCAAAGCCCGTACCTCCTGAAGGATTGTATTCTGAATGTTATTGTCAGGAGGCGGCAACTGTGCCGGTGGAGGCAATGCGGCTAATGGAGGAGGGTTGGAATAAGGTGCATACTGCGGAGGAGCAGGGAGTGCTGGGAAATGCGGAGCAGGAGGAGGCGGGTGAGGATAATGCAATTGAGGCGGGCCGTAAGGAGTTACGACCGGCGCCGGATTCCACTGCTGCTGGGGTTGCTGTCCTGATGTGGACGGCGCATCACCAGAAGCTGATGGATACTGAGACCTGGGAAAGTCGGGACGAATGGGTTCCTGCACCCTGGACGGGAGTCTGCCGATAGAAATGATATCAGCTTCAGCTTGCTGGGCAGCCTCGTACAGAGCAGAAAACTCGTCTATTCTGGCAATCTTTAGCAGCAGGCATATGTCTGAGTTGAAGGATCTCAGATAATAGTGAGCAGCCATGCCAGCTGAAGGCCGAAGCTCGCGAGGTACCCGTTTCCAGGATCTCGCGAACCTGATGTTAAAGTCAGACACCTCCTCTTGAGGGTGTCTCTGGATGCTTTGGAACTGATGCAAGAGAGAAGTAGGATCAGCAGACTCGTTGCATCCTTTCACGAGCCTCCTGGCAAGCTGGGGCCACCCTGTGATGGATCCCTCTGGCAGCGATCTCCACCAGTAGAGAAGCTTTCCCCTCAGGGAAAGGGCCAGCAGACGGGTCTTCACACTTTCGTCAGTAATGGAATGCAATGCGGCCAGGGCAAGGATGTCCTGGATGTGCTCGTACGCCGTCTTGCCGTAGCCGTCGTACGTAGGGATGGACTTTAAAGCAGCAGGGGGAACAACTTGCTGTCCGACCAGGGCCAAGGGCCCTGTAGAGTCCACCGCCGGGAAGAGATCATCGTCATTCTGCTGTTGGGCAGCCATTTCTTCTTCTTCTCCTCCGTCGGTTGTGTACTCAGTGTCGGTACTTTCCGAGGATGCAGATGCCTCTTCTTCCTCGGCCTCTTCTATTTCGTACTCAGCTCTTCCGACCTCGGCTTCGGCTTCTTCTTGAATTTCGGCCTCGGCCTCGTCGACACGAGCTTGCGGATCAGCCAGCCTGGCAATTTCGCCTCGAGCGTTGATGTCCAGTTCGTAAAAGTCAGGCGGGTTTCTCGGATCCCTTGCTCGCCACCTTCTTGTTTGCATGAAGGTGTTGGGACCGGTCTCTTGGACTCAGAGGATTTGTTCGTGCAGAGTCGCCAGGTGTTCTGATTTTGAACAGCAATGAAGCGAACACCAGTGCTTCGATTCTGTTTGGGGGTGGGAAACTTCCTTGGCCCACCGAGTGCTCGAGAACTGTTGCGCCAGGTGGGGACCGATCAGAAAATCTCTCTTCAAACGTGGGACCAGGGTCCCACCGGCGTGCTGCAGAAACTGTTGGTTACGAATCTGCCATGAGGAAAGGATTTTGTGTTAATGCGCCCAGATTCGCCCACCAGCTTGAAAGGCCGGAAGGAAGAAATGCCTTCCGTGCCAATCTCCGGAGAAGGCCGGCTCTTGTGGGTTTTATGGTTTGAGATGAGGGTGCAGGAAAGAGATAAAAATGCGGAAAGGATTTACAAATGAGGTTGGAATTGGGTGGGGGGAACTAACAGTACAACAACACATCAATCACCGCTACTTACTGCATTATGAATACAAAGCATAACCAGGAACTGCAAAGTCTAAGTGTACTTTCTGTATAAAATAGGGTACGCATAGCTACAATGGCTCCCTAGCAAACATTGTCCCTACAAGGAGAACTAACAGCACGGCAGCGCATCAATCACCACTACGGACAGAGACAAAAAGCAACCAAGAGATGTCAGATCCAAGTATGTGTGTTGTGCAGAGAATTTGTACGCACAGCTACAATGGTCCCCTAGCAAACATTCTCCCTACAAGGAGAACTAACAGCACGACAATGCATCAATCACCACTACGTACAACAACATAAACATAACACACAAACTGAAGGAACTGCTACCACATTTATTCTATGTATCCTCTAATCAATTAAGTTCAAAAGTACTTGGCCACCAAATGCTGAAATGAATCAACAAGCCATGACACAAGCAATGCCTCAGGTGTCCCTGACCACCAAATGCTGAAACGAATCAACGAGCCGTGACACAGGAAAACGTAAAGCAGAAATAGAAAGGAAAGGCAGCATAAAAAATAGAAGCAGTAGAACAGAGCCAGGCATATACTTTATATTTATAAGCAGAAGCACGGTTACAATGGTTCCCTAACAAACATTCCCCTTCCACCACCTTACAATGAAAATGCGATGGGTATTTATAGCCCGAGTCCCTCCCGTTACATTAATGGGCACAAAGTCCCAGTCAAACATTGGCTGACAAAAGCAGCTATGGAGTTGCTGATGCTGACCTTTGTCGGACAGGACTGTACTTGCAGCATGGTTCCCCTGAAGGCCGGACAGCTAGGTGGCAGCGCGTTGGGTAGATCTTCACATCGGCAGGAATGCGGGCAGCTGGAGCAGGTAGAACCTCTAATCAGCTTTAAATGAGGCAGCTGGCATAAGTAGTGCAGCCCATGCTTGTCCTTTTGCTCGGCACGTCTTGGCTCAGATCCCGAAGCTGGACACTTGTCGGATGATGTTGTTTGACATGTGTCTGCCTTGAAAGGCAGTTTATCCAACTTCTCCCAGGATATGAGCGCCATCGGGTTGCGCAGGCAGAAAACAGCGCAGCCGGGAAGGCCTTCATGCCTTGGGCAAATTCTGGAGTTTGTTTCCCATCGCGCACTCGTCAAAGGGCGCACTCCGACTTCGCTGCGAAGTCGGGTTGCGCACAGGTGAAAGCTGATGTCTGCCGCCGTACGGACTTCGCCCTGGAAAGGGGGAGCAGTTCGAACTTCGCGCGAAGTACGAACTTCGCCCCAGCACTTAGTCATTTTCCTGCCAGCCTGCCAGCCTGCTACAAGGTGCGCTCAGAAAGTTGGGAGAAGTCGGACTTCGCACCAAAACTGGGCGAAGTACGAACTTCGCACCAAAACTGGGCGAAGTACGAACTTCGCACCAAAACTGGGCGAAGTACGAACTTCGCACTTTGTGTTCCTGCTGCGCTCCATCTGGAGGGCGCACTCCGACTTCGCGCGAAGTCGGACTTCGCCCTAACACTTAGCCATTTTTCAGGGCAACTGCTGTCAAATTTGAGATCAGACTGAGGGGCTCAAAAGAAAGGGGGGAAAGAATGAGAATGCAGGGAAGAGAGAGAAAGGGAGAGAAGGAGAAAGGGAGAGAGAGGAAGAGGGAAAAGGAAGAGCAGCACTCTTACAAAACTGAAAACATTGCACCCCGTGCAAAATGTGGCAACAGTTATGTGGGACATATCTGTTGGTAAAAGAGTATAACATTAAATGCTTTATTAATCTCTGATATATTCAACATACATTTGCAAGTATATAATGATTCTTACATGTGAGTTTCGTAGGGAAAGAATCTTGTAGAAGCCGTTAAAGTAACGGGATAACGAGAAAACCTGTCTAGAAACCTCCCACTATTTAGTGGAACATAATAATGAAGATATTATACAAAAATAAGACTTTATGAAACTATAGCCTAATATCCCCCCTTATTACATTATTTGAGGGAACAAATGATGGAATAATTGCCACCTTGAATCATGGAGGTAAGAGTATCTGACTTTGTCTTGGACTCTGACATTGGCTTTGAAATTTTTATATTCTCTGTGTCATCTTTGTTAATTACTTTCTTTGTGGCATCTTTATGGATTACCTTTGGATTAACAAAATACTAGGTTTTCTTTTATAGTGTCCATAAAACATTCCTTTTATCTGATTCCATTCCATGATATCCATCCATCCCTAATTCAACTGGATCTTTGTCTAGTTTCTTTGAGGAATGTTCCATCATTTCTCAAATGTATGTCTATATTTACCACAATATGGACAATTGCTTTTTGAGGAAGACTTATATTGTGTTGTGAGATCAACTTGTAGTTTTTTGTTTTCTGCTTGTTCACTTCTTCTTAGACCTGTTTCATTATAGTCAATTCCTGTTGTATGCTCTTCATTACAATATTTGTCATCAATCTGTATAATATGTTCTTTATCAATGTTTATACAACTGCTTTCTGCACCATTGTTGTTGTCTTGAACAATCTCCAAATCATTAGTATTACAACCAATTTCTTTCTGTTTGATAAGATCACCTGTATTGCATATGACATTTTTCATCAAGTTACTTGTATTACAACCAATTTCTTTCTGTTTGATAAGATCACCTGTATCGCACTGACATTTTTCATCAAAGGTTTGCTCTTTTGTGCAACTTTTTCTTCTTGTTTTGTGTTCTTCTCTTTAAATATATCAAGAGTGAGAAGTGACACATATATTATCTTAACTAAATCAGCGGGTATTGTAACAACTTTCTCACCGTAGTCAATTGCTTTGTAAAGATGAAGATTATATAAGTCTTAAGTGTAGTGAAAATGTCATCATTAACTTCTTTGAAGATTGATTGTAAGTATTTTGGACCAACTCTTTGGGCAATAATTTGTATCCAAGTCTTATGTAATGTATATTCATCTAGAGAATATACTTTTGTGCAACTTTTTCTTCTTGTTTTGTGTTCTTCTCTTTAAATATATCAAGAGTGAGAAGTGACACATATATTATCTTTACTAAATCAGCGGGTATTGTAACAACTTTCTCACCGTAGTCAATTGCTTTGTAAAGATGAAGATTATATAAGTCTCAAGTGTAGTGAAAATGTCATCATTAGCTTCTTTGAAGATTGATTGTAAGTATTTTGGACCAACTCTTTGGGCAATAATTTGTATCCAAGTCTTATGCAATGTATATTCATCTAGAGAATATACTTTTGTGCAACTTTTTCTTCTTGTTTTGTGTTCTTCTCTTTAAATATATCAAGAGTGAGAAGTGACACATATATTATCTTTACTAAATCAGTGGTTATTGTAACAACTTTCTCACCGTTGTCAATTGCTTTGTAAAGATGAAGACTGATGCAGGAGCATCCGGCGGCAACAGAGCAACCTCGCATCAATCGGAACTTTTCTAAGTGTTATGTGTTTTGTTTTATTTACCAAAGCAAAAGTTGGGGAGGGGGTCGCGACAAAGGCTGCAGCAAGGCGAAGGGGAGTTTTCGTCGCGATATTGCGACTGAGGTGCGGAGGAGGTTTTTCGTCGCGATGTCGCGACGTTTTTGCGACTGAGGTGCGGAGGAGGTTTTTCGTCGCGATATCGCGACGTCGCGATGGCGCTAAGGTGCGGAAGGGGTTTTTCGTCGCGATGTCGCGACGTTTTTGCGGATAAGGTGCGGAGGAGGTTTTTCGTCGCGATTTCGCGACGTTATTTGCAGACGAAGGCAAGGCGTCAGTTTGGTCGTGATATCGCGACATGTCGCGGTATCGCGACCGGTTGAAGGCGAATCAAATTTGGACACGTGGACAGGCCGCGCGCGCGGGAAAAGAGACAACTGTTGCAGATAAATATTCTGACGAAGCGACGGTTGCAGGTGAAGGACCAATTAAATGCGTGCTTTCATGGCGGGTCAGGGAGTTGGCCAATTAAGGGGGGAAAATTGATGACTCGGCAGGAGAAGCCGATTTTGGCAGGTCTTGTTAATTGATTCGCGCAGGTGAGTCATTAATGGGGAGAGGGTCGAGGCCTCGATAAAAACTCGAGCTTTGTAAATGAAGGGGGTGGCGGATTAGAGAAGAGGGAGACAGAGTGCAGGGGAGAAGACGAAGCCGAGCTTGGCCTTTTGTAAAGCCTGCGGGCTGTTTTATTTTGATGTACGTATTTATTAACAGAAGATTTTAATGAAAAGTCGAATTTGAGAGGGATTAATCTCTTGTCCGCCGTCAAAGACTTATATAAGTCTTAAGTGTAGTGAAAGTGTCATCATTAGCCTCTTTGAAGATTGACTGTAAGTATTTTGGACCATCAACTCTTTGGGCAATAATTTGTATCCAAGTCTTAAGCAATGTATATTCATCTAGAGAATCATCTTTTGGCAATGTATATTCATCTAGAGAATCATCTTTTTGGTGTGTCAAGTGCTGGATCTTCATCTTGTTTCTCTTTTCTTATCTCTGTACTATTTTGATTCAACGTTTTCTTTCTGGCTTTTTTAGCCATTAGAAATTTATCCCTCTTCATGGTGTCCTTTCTTTGTGTATATGGTGACTGTACTTCTTGAAGGAGTGGAGTTGTAGTGATATCTTAAGCAAATAGTCCATTTTTGTAGGATGCAGTAGCTTTTAATTTTCCTTGTCTCGAGATAAAACACCTTTTTTATCCGTTAACAATTTGAAAATAAATAGAAACTTCCTTATCCACCATTTGAGCAACAAAAAGTAAATTATTGGTAAGTTCTGGAACATATAACACTTCTTTTATAATGCATTCTAATAAAGGTAACTTCAAGGAAGTAGTTCCTATTCCTTTTATTTGATAGCGAGTGTTATATGCCATTGTCACTGGCCGCCTATGTATTTTTTGAAGAGTGTCAAACCAATGTATATTCCCTGTCATATGATTAGTAGCTTTAGAATGTATATACCAGTTATTATCCCTGATTTGTCGCTTATTGTGGGTCATTAGTAACTTGTATGCTATTTCTGGTTCATCATCATGATTTGACTCAGGTTCTTCCTATACTACATGTCCTTGTTGTGATGGAGAAGTTAATCTATATTCCTGATTTGTTCTTGGTGAATTATTAGAATGTCCAGATTGGTACTGCTTTTGTTGCCTTGTTTGAGATGGAATTTGTGATTGGTTCCACTTATTTAAACATTATATTTGCAGAATCTAGTATCATGATCTTTTTTCTCACATATGTGAGAGTATCTTCTCCATTCTGGTTGGTTTTGTGAAGAAGATGAGGATGAATTAGTAGGAGCCCTGGTATTTCTTTGGTATCTTTTTCTAGAAATTAGAGCATTGTTTGAAGAATCATCTCTTAATTGAATTTCTAGCTCATGTTGTTGTAGAATATTGATTAGCTCTTCAAATGATACTCTATGGTTAGAAACTTGCAAAGAGGTTACCAATATTCTATATGAATCAGGTAGAGCATGTAGTACAATTGATACTAATAGGTTATCATCATTTCTTTCTCCTAAAGTGTTTAATTTTGTAATTAATTCTGCAATTTTTTCAAGAAAATGTTCCAAACTTTCATTGTCTTGCATTTGTAATGTGTATAGTTGAGACTGTAAATGATGAACAGTTGCTTGATTTCTACCTTCAAAAATAGTGCATAGGATATCCCAAGCCTCTTTTGATATATTTACTTCACTAATATGAGACTAAATTTCATCCGTTATGCCTAATAATATGATTAATCGTTCCTTGTGATCTTTTTCATCATAGTCTATTTGTGCAACTGGTTCTTCGGGACGTGTTTCATCTCCTGATACAATATCCCATAGTCTTTCTACTACAAGGATAGTTTTCATTTTATTCTTCCATGGAATGAAGTTTGGGCCTCTTAATTGTTGTGACTCTGAGAGAAATAGTTTAGGAGTAGTCATTTTTGAATTTTTTTCCTTATAACTCCCTCTTAATCTTTAAATGTAAAAATTCAATTTTATAATGTCCTTTCAACTAATGCTTCCTTATAACTCCCTATCTAATCTTAAAAAAATGATAATATACTTTCAATTGTATAGAAGTCTTTCTTTTAACATAAATTGATTATTCTATAGTGTTAAAGAATTTCAACTATAGAAAGTATTTTAATTTTCCAAATGTATTTAAGCATATATTTTTATAAAAATACTTTTAGAAATATTGAACCTAGAAAAGCCTTTATGACTGCTGACAGGTGTTCATATTTCTCACTTTCGAACAGTATTGTCTTCTCCAGATTCGTATTCGAATGTATATTTGGGCCTTTCTTTTGCTACTACCAGGCGCTAAATACAGGCATTTCGGTCTAAATGTCTTCATGTGCGCTGATACGCAAAAACATGCAGTTTGTTTTGTGTTCTTAGTTGCAAACAGTGCGCTCAGATTCTTGTGGGCTCAGGTACAAATAGTGCGTTCAGGTGCAAACAGTGCGCTCAGATTCTTGTATACTTATTCTAAATACTTTCTTCTGTGGACATTCTCCCTTCAGGAGTCCACGAATGATTTCATTGCTTTCTTCGGCAAGTGATTTTATTGCACTTGTTTTCTCGCGAAATCCACGAATGATTTCATTACACTCGATCTCAATTAGATGTCCCATATATCATTGGGCTCGTCTTTTTCTCCAGGCAAGGATTTAATAGTTTCAACCCAACCAAACAACCCGTAAATCGTCGGGTTTGTCTTTCAATTAAATTTTCAATTAGACAACTCATATATCTTTGGGTTTGTCTTCCACTAAAATATATTCGAATATTTGCATGCCGAATTACCTTTTAGTTGGATGGCATGCTTCTTTCTGGGTCTTCTAGGCAGAGATTGCTTTAAAAATTCGTGCTTATGTGCCCCATCTTCAAAGTTTCCTTCATAGGATGAGTATAACACTCTCCGCTCTTGGCTTAGAAACTTCTGTAATTTCCGCTCTGATACCACATGTTGGTAAAAGAGTAGAACATTAAATGCTTTATTAATCTCTCATATATTCAATATACATTTGCAAGCATGTAATGATTCTTACATGTGAGCCCCGTAGGGAAAGAATCCTGTAGAAGCCGTTAAAGTAATAGGATAACGAGAAAACCTATCTAGAAACCTCCCGATATTTAGTGGAATTTAATAATGAAGATATTATACAAAAATAAGACTTTGTGAAAACTTTATGAAACTATGGCCTAACAGTATCCAGCCTGTATCATACCCGTATCCATTTCCGATATGGATATACGGATCCAGAAAGGGGAGGGGACCATATCTGACAACAATAAATAAATCCAATTTACTCTTAGTCACTCTCCATCGGGAATATTTCCATTGTGAACCTGACTCTTGCACTGCATAAAATTCTTGTTTTGGCTGAACTGCACTGTATTACACTTCCACACTGGAATGGATCTGCCACAAAGGATGAACTACCAGAGTATTGTCATTGCCTCGGTGCTTCTTTATAAGAAATAACAGGTGTGCATGCTGGGTCTGCACTCTGCAGGATGACACAAATGCCAATTTATGCTCCTGCATTATGAAGCATTAGTGGACCTTGAAATGATGGAGATGCAACTAGTTTTGAGACAATTTCTGTGGATGAGACTTGGACTAGAATAAAAATGCATTCACTTCAGCCTGCAAGAGGAGTTATGAGGGAGCTATAACAATCGTAAAAGTTTAGTTTTTGAGCACATCACCTACCTTGTGGTAAAACATTAAGCTGAAAATTATCTTCTGCACCAACCTGAGCTATAGGGGCAATAATCGCTAAACAGATTGGTATAACATCTTGAAGCAGTTTTGACAATCACATATGCTGTCAGACATATGCAGTTGTTTATCAGCAGATGTATAACAATCTCTTACAAATATTTGTTCAGAGTGCACAACAACAATATTGAAGTATGGAATTTCTATTAGCATTTCTATTGCTGTTTGAGATAAATCTTCGTGTATTTATAGTCTGCACTCACAGGTTTGCACTGAGCATACCATACATGTGTCTCGTATTTTTCACTATTAAAAGGCTGGGTTTGGGAAGGGGGGATGGTGTCATGAATGGGGTGGAAGTGCAACTGCTTCATTTATACTATTACGAGCTCTTACTAACTTGGCAAGATGATGGTGCATTTGGTTGTCTTTTTTTCTTTTTTTTGTCTTAATTGTTTTTTTTTTTTTTGATAGCTATGTTAGCTTGTGCTTTTTGTGTAGTATTCCCCCACTTCCCATGATGTCTTGCTGGTGCTTTTGCTCATTTTTATGAGCTTAGACAAATTGAGGTTAACCTCAGTAAAACAAAGGTTATGTTCTTCAACACCTTTAGGATGTTTTTCCTGATTTTAGTTGCATAAAAGGGATGTGGAGATCATGAGTGCCCATACTTTAATTGGGAGTCTAGTCCATCAGTCTGTCTTTCAGTATAAGGCCAACCATGGAATCATGTCTTTGCAAGGGTATATACCTCATTGCCTACTCTTGAGCTCACATTCTTTCTTATGTATCTCAGGGTATCCTTTAAAAATGTGCCTCTTTGACACCATGGTTACACCCATTACTCTTTATGGTTCTGAGGTTTGGGGTCACAACTTGGGATTTGCACATGGAGCTTGGATCGAGAAGGTTTAATTTCTAATGCTGTCGTATATGTTCTGTTGCAGATGGACAGTTCTGTAAAGTATGTTTCAAGCCAAATTTGCAACCCAAGCCCTTTGAATTGTGAGTCTCTTTAGATTTTCTTTATCTGCATAGACTTTTGTGCATGGGGATGTACCTATGGGTGTGAGAGGTACCTGCATTGGCACTATGTTCCATAGAGATGATTACTTCCCTAGGCTCTCTTGGGCATTGAAATTGTTGGTACTCTGAGGCCACATGACTTATTCAGCTTGTCGGCATTTCTATTGAGGACTTTGCCTTTTTAGTCACTCTGTGGATATCCCCTCTCATCTCCTTCCTTTGTAGGAAGTGATTATAATGTTACTCGGACATCCATCTCATAGTTTATCTTCCCAAAGCTGGTGATGTCCTTCTATGTCAAGCTGTTCTTGCATGGTTGGACTATCTCTGGAATCATGTCACAGGTTTGGCTAACTGAGATTTTCTTCTCATCAACTACATTTTGAGGTCAATTATCATACTGTTTGCAAGAATAGGATGTGTAATCTCTGGCTTTTTTGGGAGGTGGATCATGAGGAGAGGTATTTATGTTTGTTTAGAAATTTTGGAGGCAGACACTCTAATTTTGCCCAAATATGATAATCAAAGCTGTCTTGTGCCTTTTCTTCAAAAGCTGATTAGTTTTAGGCATTGGGCTCTTTAGCATATATGTAGACCTATCAAGTTGTTTACTTCCTCCTTTCAACTCATCATAGATGCTTGAGGTGTTAGGCACCTTTTGACATGACCATATCACACATTAATGGTGAGAAGTTGGTGAGTTAATACTTCCGTGGTCTGACAACAAAGCAGCTCAACCCTTCATATTCAGCACACATAGTGCAGGCCTTTATGGCTTTGGTGTTGAGGACCTTCAGGATTTTCCATTGAGTACCTTAGGCTTTGATGTTAGACACACATCATCAACATCCTCTCTATAACTAGAGACTCAATCTCAACCTTTTGCACTTGCCCATGTCTATCATTTGACCTTGCATTGTCTTCTTATTATGGTGGATGACAATATCTCTAACTCATTGGTCCATTATATTGCCATATATATGTGGTAATGTCACATCATTGCTTTGGTTGCCAACTTTAGTTCTTATCATCGCTTTGCTCACAAGGGATACTCTTCCTCCCAACTATTTATACTTGTACTTGACATATATGTTCTATGGTTTAACCCTTTTAGGTTTGCCCATATCTTTTGTTGGTCTGTTCTGTTAATTATTTGCTCTTTTTGAGGGCTGTCCATCTTTTACCCTGATTAATGCTCCAACCTTGCTGTACTTGAGTCTTAATGATGTATAATTTTGTTATGCACCCCTTTGGTAGGATTTACCTTGAGAATATATGAACTCATTTTCAAAGTCCAAATTCTCATCTGAGTGCCATGTGAATTAATCAGGGTTAAAGAACATTTCTTCTTTGTATTCAACACGATCTGTATTTGTTGTTTTTTATGATAAAAACTTATTATTTTGAAAAGCATCAACATCAACAAAGTGTTATGATCTCATCCATTTAGTGCATCAACCACGTATTAGTATGTAAAATAAATGAGCTTTAATATTACTTGTCAACAACCATAACAAATTTGAAATTATGCAACTATTTTGCATGATTTTCCATAGTACTATTTTATTTTAGAATCTAATAACTAAGGCAATCAGGAATGGATATCAAATACCTAGTTTGAAACTTTATACATTTAAGCCTTTAGGCATATACATTGAAGCCTTTAGAAGTTCTTTATCACGTTCTTAGCTTTGTTAAAAACAGTTTTTGCAATGACATGCTACACCTGTTTATGTTTTGGCATGGAGTTTTTATTTTATATGTGTATATTTTTTACAATGAAAATAAAGTTCTGGACATTTAACGCCTTAGTTTTAGCCAATATGATTATGGAAAAAGATTAAGGAGAAAAGGGAAGTTCTCTTCTGTGTGGATGAACAATTGTTTTGATGTTCACTGTTGTTACAGGTCAATGGAGAGATTTACAACCATGAGGAATTGAGAGAAACACTCAAACACCGCAAGTTTAGGACTGGGAGTGATTGTGAAGTTATTGCCTATCTTGTAAGAACAATTCTACTAATGAATGTCTGGTGCATACATGTTGCCACTTGAACATTTATTAATGTAGTGGATTTTAAGCATCCTGACGACTATTACTTGTTTAATTTGAATATATGGGTAGTATGAAGAGTATGGTGAAGACTTTGTCAATATGTTGGATGGGATGTTCTCTTTTGTTCTTCTAGACACCCGTGACAACAGTTTTGTGGCTGCTCGGGATGCTATTGGTATCACACCCCTTTATACTGGCTGGGGCCTTGATGGTATGCTATAATTGTAATTATGGGATTGATTCTTTGAGACATTTGGAATTAGATTCTTGGTTGTATTTTGTTTGCAGAAAGATCAATTTGCTGTTGTCATTACTATTTACTTTTGTTTTATTGCAGGATCAATATGGTTTGCATCTGAGATGAAAGCTTTGAATGATGACTGTGAACGTTTTGAATGCTTTCCTCCTGGACATGTATATTCCAGCAAAGGAGGTATTTTTTTGCAGTTTTCTAATGCCACTTTTTGCACTATTGAATAGTCAATCATCTGCCTTGTGAAAATTTGAAATCTCTTACATTTTAGCATGCCTTTGGAAACAACAATTTATCAACTGGGAGTGAAAGGTTGCCAACACAATTATGAAAATCAAGACAGACACAGAGTACATAGGAATGGTTAAGTTGTAGTTATTTTGTTTCGTTTAATTGAATTCTTCTGTTAATTGTGTCATATTTCTAAGAGTGGTTCATGAAACTTTACATAAAAACTTGTCTGGCATTTGCTTGTACTATGTTCTTCATCTACATGTTCATTGAATACGAGAAATCACATGTTTGTTCAAAGTTTGGTTTGAATGACTACTGCAGGGGGCTACCGAAGATGGTACAACCCACCTTGGTTCTCAGAAGATATTCCAACAACTCCATATGATCCCTTGGTTTTGCGACAAGCATTTGAGAAAGTATGGTACATGATTTTTTAAATCATTCGAATTTATGGTGTGGTTTTGGTTTTTTTCATATTAACTGAAGGTTCAGTAAAATTGATTCATTGAAAAAACAAAAAATTTTCTTGGAGCATCACTTCTTCATGTTTATCATTATATTGTATGCAAGTTACAACAAGACTAAGCCCTCAAAAAGGCAAAGAGGATACAAATATCAAAAGTCTCAATAAAGAGACAACTCAGTCATGACTACTGAACACAGACTATATGGCTTACTAATATTTAATCATCCTGATAAACTATCAAAAACCAGCCAAAAACCATACAGCTACATATCATCTCGAGTCAAGCCTATGATATAATCTTCACTGCCGGCATAGCATCAGAAAACTAGAACTAGCTGGTAACCAATCTTCACAGTCTCAGTCCCTGAAACATCTGCAGGAGTAGAAGAAAGAAAAAGATTCCACAAATGACGAAATAGGTCAATAGAACTCGAAAGAAAATCTTTTACAATACACTACTGAAGCCAGAATTGGGGCCGGGGGAGGGAGGGGGGTGTGGCTTCATAAATAAAGAAAATATAACTAAACAAGACCAAATTAAACTAAACTGATGTCTAATATGTTGTCCAAGCATTTTGTTTGAACCCAAAAGGGGTAAACCCTAAACATGTGGAGAAAAGAAGTTACCATGTGGTGCCAGAAGTACAAATAGCTATATGGAGAAAAATTAGCAGTCAATGAAGAAAGAGCCCAAGCAGAGAAAGGAGGCCACTGCTAGCCTGTAATAGAATGAAGAGTTGTAATGTAGCTGCCATTGTCAGCAATCGTTTTAAAAGAACAACACAGGATTTGACAATGCTCCTAGGTGAATGGCTTTCCTGAGCAGGCCTGGGGGATATGAAGGAGTAGTGTCTGTAGACTCATGAAGCAAAACTTCAGTCCCTACCACGATGGGATTGTCACACAGGGAGAAACACAGCACAAACAGCAGGATGAAGAGCATTACCATCCACACTAGTCTGTATAGGTTCATCAAAATGATCTTATGGTACATCTCCAAAATAACATACAAGTGCATGCTTAATAAAACCGTCCTCATTAGAATGGATAAAATTACATTCATTACTCGGTCAATAGAGTCGTAGACCAGTTTTCCTTCACAGATGCAACATTTTCCACTAATGTAGTTCCTTTCTCATACCCTCACAACAGTTAATATCAGGACTATGAGAGAGAACACTCTTACCAATATTACCAAGCTTCACTTCCAGACTATATATTATGAACATTGGTTCCAGGTTATATGTTTTGAACAGTGGCCCTGAAGAGTGATACCAGATGTAAACTGTGAATCTTTGACCATTCCCCACCTATGGAAAGACTTGATGAAACATTCCATCTTGTCCATGTGCAGTTCATTTCCCTGTCCAACATGCATATCAGATCTGTTCACCTCATGTCCCACATCATAACATTGATGAAGATCATTATCAACAGCTTTAGGTCAAACATCTCTGTTGACATCATACTCTATCTGAGATTGTGAAGAATATGGTGTCCCATTCTAACTTGTCCTGCCAATCTTTACTATAACATGTGTGGTACGAAACCTTGAAATGCCTCTCTGCTGTGTCCATTAGTTCTTATAAAAATTCTAGGTTCCTGAGTCCAAAGACCTTCTTAGATAGTCTTCATGAATCATTGATGTACATGCCACCTGTGAAACAGGGTGCAAGAATGTGAATTCACTATAGAAACCAATGAGTGCCCTATGTTGATGCTGAAAGTTTCTGTAATTATCTCTTTGCAAGTAGTCCAGGGAATTTCAGTAGATTCAACAAGGGAAAAAGATGCCATCAGTTTTGAAAGTTTGACATCTTTAGTTCATCCATAGCAAATGTTCTGTTCTGCGATTGCTTTGTATAAAAATTTAATCCGACCAATATGATCCAGTGGATGTATAACAGACCCGATTTTTGCCATTTTGAAGGGTCCAGTGGATGTATTTTTGAATGAAAAATGTACTGCAGATAGTACTCTCTGTCTTCTTCATTTGAAAAAGAAACATGCACTTTCAACTGCATTTGGCTGATTTATACACAAAATACAATTCCCAATTCTGAACTGTTCATTATGTTTTTGGAGTCAAATGTTGGAATTTGAATCTGAAACTACTTTTAAATATCTCTTGATGTCAGCAAAGTCCTTATAAAGTTTCATTCAATTTTGAATTTGTTTGAAGGAGTAATGGCAAAAAGATGGGACCAAGTTCATAGTAGTTTTTCAAGTAACTGTAACTTGGTCATTGTTTTTTGTGCCACTTAGTCATGCTTCTAACTGACCTTTCATGTATCTAATATGAACCAAAAGTTACGTGGTAATGAACTGTTTGAATATCTTTAATATGTGCCATTAGATAGATTTGTCCCCTCATATATACTTCAAATATACTCTTCAAAGTTTTCCGTGACATCAACAAATCAGGTTTTATACTGTTTTGTTCTCTCTCTGATTTATATTCTTTGAAGTGGTAAAGATATTAATTGCAAAGAATATGCTTCCTCTCCTAGCTGTGGTCTTAGTTTGAGTTTATGGATAATGTAAAAAATTGTAGCAGGACTGATTGGACTCATTTAAGTGATACAGGCTGTTCTGAAAAGGCTCATGACAGATGTGCCTTTTGGAGTACTGTTGTCGGGTGGCTTGGATTCTTCCTTAGTTGCTGCTGTTGCATCTCGCTACTTGGAAGGTACCAAGGTAGCTAAGCAGTGGGGGTCAAAGCTTCACACATTCTGTGTGGGTTTGCAGGTTTGTCCAATCTCCTCAGCATTGTGAAAAAAAAAAGAGGGCGCCTCTTTTAACACTAGTGCATGATGTAAGTCTGATTTATGTTCCAATTGTATATGGCCGTGTCTATAATATTTTCTTTTTCATTTATTTTGTACCTTTGTAACCATGGGTTTTAAAATGAGATGTAATCATACACTAGTAACTAGAGCTCAAAGCTAGGAATTAGATTTAGCTTGAAGTTACAATTCCAGCAATATAAACAGCAAACACAAATCAAATGTGCATTCATTAAGGTCCACGAAGCATCTAATGTAGTTTGTCTTGTAGGATACTTCTGCAAAGATTTTTTTTGGATATGTAAAATCAATCTTCTAGTCAAGAAAATGTTATTTATGAAATACTGACATTGAAAGCTCAACTACGAGAAGGGCTCATAGATGGCAACATCTCCTTTATGTCTTTTGTATGGCAAACACCACTTGTACGCAGGATAATTTTGACTGTACCGATCAGCAAGGGCATCCTTATGTGGAAGTAAATATGAAAGGGTTCATCACCCAAAACCTACTCATTACTGCTTTAATCTAAGTAAAAGAGAATGAATATAGTAATTTTGATGAAGCGCTTATTTATCTTAAAGCCGTTTGGCTGGGGTAACTGCTGCACCCTCACAAACTGTTGTATACTATTTTTATAACAGACAAATCTCTTCATTAATTAAGGACTAAAGCACAACAAATGCATTATTATCAGATCAATCTCTACTATCATAATTTTGACATTGATTAAATGCGTGACAAATAAATCCAAAGATCTCTCTTAATTATTTTTCAATCTTATAGCCATGGAATTGTTAAGTTGATCTCTGGTATGTTTCGGACTTAGTTGTCCAAAGTCCTTTTATGATTCTTCTTAAGGCCAACTGTCTAGAACTTATTTTGACCTTTTTGTTCTCTTTTTTCACTAGTTGACTTGTTCTTGGCTTTCTGTCGTTGAGCTCTTTTATCAACTTAAGATGTTCTGAACCTTTCCTGTTGCTACATTCATGTTATAAAGCTTCATGTTTTTCCTGACTATGTACTGTATTGTTGCAGGGTTCTCCAGATTTAAAGGCTGCAAAAGAGGTGTCAGATTACCTAGGTACTCTTCATCATGAGTTTTATTTTACCGTACAGGTATCACTTTGTGGCCATCTCTTTATATCTTTAAGCAACAAAACTTTATGCTTAAAAAATGAACATCACATGTGGCTTTATTCATTTGGTAACAGGAAGGCATAGATGCAATTGAAGAGGTTATTTATCATATTGAAACATATGATGTGACCACTGTTAGAGCCAGCACACCTATGTTCCTGATGTCTCGTAAGATCAAGTCTCTTGGAGTAAAGATGGTTCTTTCTGGGGAAGGCTCTGATGAAATATTTGGGGGTTATTTTTATTTCCACAAGGCTCCAAACAAAGAGGAGTTCCATCGTGAAACATGTCGCAAGGTATCAAAATGGAGTGTGTGTACATGCTGCTGTATTCGTATTCTTTTCAAGAAAGATTATCACATACTTTTGCACCATCCATCAATGTTTGAAAAAATACCTTTTATGTTACATCATCTTTCAAGCTTGTCTATATATGTTTGCAATTATGTTTGCCTATTGTATCTTCTTAATGAACATGTTCATATTGATCTTATGAACATGTTCATATTGATCATGCTCTCTCAAGTGGGTCCACCATCATTGGTATTTTGGTCTTTAAAGGACATTCTTATGCTGTTCCATCTTTTTGGTTGAAGTTTTTTTTTTTTGTTTTTGGTCAGTGCATTTTCTAAGAATGTGGCTTTGTTTGTTTTTAATGAATCTATATTGGCTAATGATTTGAGTGCCTCCAATTCAGTTTTAACAAATTTCAGAAATTCAACTTCTTTTCTGTATTTGTAACACATGGTTATGAAAAGTCTGTTTGTCATCATGGGTCTCAGTAGTGTCATTTAAGGAGTTATCTAAATTCCTCCTGTGAAGTTGGACCTAATGTTTGATAAATTTTCAAGTGGACACTCTGTTATCTGAATTCCTCCTGTGAAGTTGGACCTATTGTTTGATAAAATTTTCAAGTGGACATGCTCCTTTATTTCTTCAAATTTTCAAGTGGTACACTTTGTGATCAACTTGTTTATTTCTTCAAATTTTCAAATGGTACACTTCGTGATCAACTCCTTTATTTTTACAAATTTTCAAGTGGGCACACTACTTTATTTCTTCGAATTTTCAAGTGGTACACTTCGTGATCAACTCCTTTATTTTTACAAATTTTCAAGTGGGCACACGAAGAATTTTCAAGTGGCACACTTCGTGATCAACTCCTTTATTTCTTCAAATTTTCAAGTGGGTATGCTTTGTGATCAACCCGTTATTTCTTCTAGTTACTTTGTAATGGAGAATTTCCACTTGAAAGCAAATTTTGAGTTCTAATGGCCTATTTAAAAATCAGAACCTATTTTTTTTTTTCAATTGGTTATATGGGATTGAAACGGGCCCCGCCCATATTACTTCATCACCACATAGTGGTATTACAACAAAGCTCGGATATCATCCATATATCGCTTGACAAGATTTGAACCTTGGTCTCCTCCTTAAATGTTGAGGAATCTAACCGGTAAAGCTAATGCCACTTGATAAAAATCAGAACCTATTAAGGCCCCATTATAAATCAAATAATTCATGGTTTTTTGTGAATATGACATACAAAGGCAAGTAGCCTTTCATTCATCTGAATAAGTCACTTAATTTAAAAGAGTATTGAATTATAGTTATGTCTTAGTGCCTACCTTGTTTAAAGCCATAAAGGCTACATGGTACAAGTCATAAATTGTTAAACAATAACATGTTTTCAGCGCTTTAAGTTATTTTTTTAAAGTGGTATCTTCCATTTAATTTTGAGTGTTACACTTAAATGGTCTTTGTTATGTGTGGTCCCATTCTCTTAAGTCCTAAAAATCTTTACAATAATATGTAGTTTGAGTTATACGTCTTTGTGTTGGACATAATATGTTAGTGATTCTCAAATGTTATAAGATGGTGATCATAAGTTAAATTGGGTTAATTTATGAATAAATTGTTCAAGTTAATGTGGTGGTCTTATTGTTTTGGTTCATTTCCTTTATTGAAGCTCTCTATTGTTGATGATCCCACTGGTATTTGTTTCAAGTCACACCATGCAATATGGGTTCCTTTTGATTTAGTTTGGGCCTTGGAAAAAAAGTTGAAGTTTATTTAAACCAGAGCTTTGCCCAATGTAATTAGATTGGCATCAAATTGCTGGAAAAATGTGATACTTAATCTCTGTCAGATATCATTTATTTAAGAGTATTTTGTTTCATTTCACACCATGCAGTAGGGGTCCTTTTTGAATTAGATTTAGTCTTGATTAAAAATTCAAGTTTATTTAAACCATGGCTTTGTCCAAGGTAGTTAGATTGGTGCCAAATTGCTGAAAAAATGTGGTACTTAAGCTGTATCAGTTATCATTTATTTAAGAGTATACATGTAATCTTAGGGTGATTTTCATGTCATGGAGACCTTTTAAGCCTTGTATTTCCTAAGGGGCCTGTGCAACATGTGGGTTATTTGAAGCATCTCTTCAAGCCCTGCAGACCCTGTAGCTAGGTTGTTGAATGGCCCTGTATTATCCTTTTGGAGCGTATTTATGTGGTTGTGCTGCTGAGTTTGTATAAAAGCTGAAGAATTGACCTTTCAGTGTAGTCTTAATCTATTTGTATGCAATGAGTAACGGAACCAGATTCGCTAATACATGCTTGTGGAACATATCATGTTATGTTATTTTTTGGTGGAAGATCCTTAGGATAATATTTTAGACAGTTTTCAGTTACAAGTATATTCAGAATCCTAAATGTATTAGTGGCATGCACCAGTTAGCAAAGATGTCTTTAGGCTCATTTATTAGTTAGGTCAGGATTGTATATAGGTTGGCGTTTCTTTGGGTGGGTTCTTGTTTTCTCTTAATGGGATATTCAAATGAGGTATGGTTATTTGCTAGAAAGATTAGTATTGAGGTTATTTTGCCACTCTTTCCTGTCTATCATTATATGTGTCTTCCATAATTACAATCTAAGTTACCAGGTTTGGATTCATGTCTGAATTCATCAAGAATTTTAAAAGAAAAAAAAAATCATTGAGAAAATCAGCCAATATATTTGCTATGAAATTAGGAAAAAATAAATATTTTTATCAAATTATGTGTGTATATATATATAACTTCATATACAAGATGTGATTGACTTGCAAATGCCTCTATGAGTGAGTTGCCCTAAGGCCCTTTTGCTTGTTGAGATTGTTTTTAACTTTTTCCTAGGTTGTTTTGTTTCAACCTTCAGTTTTTTGTATATACAGAAAGGAGTCAAATTGATGTGGGAGTGAATTATTTAAATGGGACGAATTTTAGGTGTACTTCTTTAATAATATTTCATTTCATTTCATTTAATATTATTTGCCATTGATTATTTTTTGTTTTTATAAGGTAGAAATTGCCAGAATTCATACTTTTTTGATAAAATTAGTCGAATCTGGTAACTATGATTATAATTTATAAGGATAGAATGATTGTATGTCATTAATCTAATCAGTATAATAATTAGCCTATATTGTTATAGAGATTTTCCAAGAGTTTTCATCTTTAGTTAGGTGTTGGCTATTATTTGTCTTACATCCATGTTATATCCTCTCTATTGAAATCTTTGATTTTTATCTTTTTTTTGGCATACATTGAATATCAGGGAAATATATCCTCCTTGCTTTTGAACAATTAATATAGATAGCTTGGTTATAATCATAGTTTTACCATATTAGGCCAAACCTGTCACAATTCAGTCCAAACATCTATTCCACTGCTACTCGCAGAAATACATCCTCATCACACTCAACCTCCCCCACTGTCATGTATTTATAACCAGGGATGATTGCAATTGGCAGTGATGTCACAACCATTGCAGATTTATGATCTGCTGGACATCAAGTAGAGGTGGAAGTGGTGTGAAATGTGGCCTATTTCAGCATTCAAAGATTTGCAGATGTTTTGAACTTACATGTTGATGGTATCGAGTTTGGAAACTATGAAATGTGATTTACTGTGCATCTTTGATAATTTTATTTTTTTAATGAATATTTAATTTGTGTGTAATTCGTATTTTCTGAGCTGTGTAGAACTTAACCTTTTTGAGCAAACTGAAACTTTAATTTATTTTTATTTTATTTTGCCTTCCATTTGAATTTAACCAGTTAAACCTGGTAACTATGGTTATAATTGACAAGATTGAAGTCATCATATATAAACTCATAGTATTGAATTATTAATAATTTCATTCTTGTATGTTTTTTTTTTAATGGGTTATATGGGATTGAAACGGGCCCCACCCGTATTACATCATCACCACATAGTGGTATTACAACAAAGCTTGGATATTATCCATGTATCGTTTGGCAAGATTTGAACCTGGGTCTTCTCTTTGAAATGTTGAGGAATCTAACCGATTGAGCTAATGCCACTTGATTATTTCATTATTGTATGTTATACACAGTATAAATTAGAGATATCCTGGGTCTGAAATGTTTCTAGAACTAGTTATGTCCCTCAATATTTAAAGCGACATTTCACTTGTACCATTGTTCCTTGCAATATGTGTTCCTTGCCACTCTGACAACATTGCTAGCACAGCACTTCAAAATACAGACTTCTAACTAAAAGAATCTATGTCTGAATCATACATAAGCTTAGATATAGGGCCTTACTGCAACATACACAATCTTATACTTGCAATTCTTACCTTCTCAGAAATCCTAGTGAAACTTAAAGTTTTTGTTCCAGTCAAGACACATGATCATAAGTATTTCTGGAAATTTGTAAAACTGGTATTCTTTCTCTGCACTAAATGTTCCTTTCTACAAAAAACTCATTATTTAATTTTTACCTATTTTGACTCTATTTTTTTTGGACTCATCAAAACAATAGAAGTTGGATAAATGAATTTGGTTGTAAGCCATTTGCTCAGTATGTAAGAAATTTAATATTTAATGCACATTCTTACATTCTTATCTATGATATCTGTGGTAATCATATTTGCTGTTGTCCCATGCATTTCAAATTCAGATAAAATCTCTTCATCTATACGACTGCTTGAGAGCCAACAAGTCAACCTCAGCATGGGGTGTAGAGGCTCGTGTACCTTTTCTAGACAAAGAGTTTATCAATGTTGCCATGGGAATTGATCCAGAGTGGAAGATGGTGAGTTACATTACTCATATGGAAACGTGAATATAATTGTATTGTTATAGTTGCAAAATATTTAAAGATTTGATATATAAGACTTGAATGTAATTTTGGAGTGAAGTTCATTAGTTTCTCAGTAGGTGCTGGCAGTTATCTTCAATGACTCACATTCACTTTCAGATGGCATGTTGTCTGAATTAAGTTTTTTTTGTTTTAGGTTAATTATGATATACATTTCAATGTGAATTAGTGTGGTTCAACTTTGTTTGAGTTGCTAACTTTAACTATTTTGCCATGGGATTCAACTTTATTTTAGTTGCCAACTTCAACTATTGTGCCATGGGGTTCAACTTTGTTTTAGTTGCCAACTTTAGCTATTGGGGCATGCTAGTTTCTACATGCTTGATTTATGTGCAACTATGTTTAGGATATTATCCTTACTCCACGGCAATTAACAATATTAGTATAGTACCTTGCATAGCTGAATTTCCTTGTAATATTATTCTTATATTTAAAATTATACAATAACATGACCGTTCTTATTATAAATATTGGAGGCATTGTTTCTCTACCTGTTTATATGTTAGTATATTCAATGCATTGTTTCTCTTCATGTTTTCATGTTAGTATATCCAATGATATATTGCTGGTTGTGGTCACAAAAGTTTATGTGCTTGAACTATTTATTTTCTGCAATTCCAAGGCTTTTATTATGCCCCATATCTATATTTTATTCTTATTTCTCTTGCAGGTTTGCATTTCATGATATTGTTCGAGTTAAAAGTTGATTTTAGTCATATTGGAGGAAGATGATGTTGTTGCACATTATAATCGATGGATGTATGCTGAGAAAATTACCTGACTTCTTGTTGAAAATGCTGTTAGGTTCGACCCGATCTTGGTCGCATTGAGAAGTGGGTTCTTCGCAAGGCATTTGATGATGAGGAGAAGCCTTATCTTCCAAAGGTTTGAATAACTTGCCAGTGATATGCCTTTGATTTCTGTTACATTGCTGACAATATGTAGGCAACTTTGAGCTCTAGGTGACAAAAGTTCTCTTAAATGTGCATGGTTTATTGTTCTTCATCTATTGGCTGTGCTACTGCACTGTGAAAGCTGTGTAACTTTATGATTGAACTGACAGTTCTTCAATAGTGATTACCTGGATTACCTTAGAATTAGCTAATATTTGGATTATCATGTGATCACACCTATTTATTAAGCATGTCATGCTAATGCCAAAATGGCAGCATGCATTTTAGACTAAAAATTTCAGCATGATGCTTAATCTTTCAATCAAATCCCAACTAATTAATCTTCAAGCTGCTACTTAATCAGTATAAGAGTGAGTTTGTTTTTGACAAATCAACAACAATCTCACTTTTAGAGCCTCTACCTGCACACAAAAATGTAAAGAACTCTGAAGTTTTTCAACTTCAGGAAATTGAAAGATTTATGCCAAGATGGTGTTGTAATATGAGAATTGTGTCCAGATTCTTGGAAGGATTTACGTTGTCTCATTTTCCATGTCACTAGTTTAGTGTTCATTTTGAACAAATATGTAAAGCGCCATTTTATCCTATTAAGAATTTAGTTTATTGAAAATCTTGTGATGCCTCTTAACTCATGGTGGTGAGACTTGGAGTCAGCAAAGATTCATCCAGGCCATTTTTGACTCGATGATTTGTCGAAGACATGAACAAAAACTCAGGAATTGTGTGTAAATTAATGCGATTTCACAGAATTATTTTCTAATGCATCTTACATCCAATTAATTATTTCTGTGGAAAATGTCAAAAAACGAGGGAGAATGAAAAAATCTGACTTTTTATGCTTGTATCTGACTCATTTGTATCTGATGTATCTTGTCTTTGCCAAGTTTAATGGGTTTTTGGTGAGTTTTAAGAAAAACTCAGCAAATTTTCAAAATTTTTAGAGACTCAGGAGTTGAGTGGCAAAAGCATGTTTTGCTTGAGTCAGCAAGTTTTTTTAAAACTAGCTGTGTTGCTTAAGTAAGCTCTTACTGTATATTCTCTTTGAATGTTCATGCAAATCCATTATAATCTAATGTTTTGAATCTATGCTAAATACCTGCATCCACATGAGGGTTGTTGCTATGTTACCTAGGGATAGGTATTATGGATAGTTGGGATGGGTGACACATAACCTAAGGTTGATTGTATTATAATATTCTTTAATAATAATGAGTTGGATAAGGGTTTAGGAGGCAGGCTAAGGTTAGGGTTATCCCCTCCCCAAAGTATCATCAGAATATGGCTGTATAAAGAAGGGATATTGTCATTTTAAGAATCATCATCATTCATATCAAGTATTCTCTTGTAATCATCTTTGCCTACAGAGTGGCCTCTCATCTTGGGAGATCTTGTGGAGTTATTCCTTCCTTAAGGAGCATTATTGGTGTTGCCCTACCTTAAGGGTATTATCTATCTCTATCTCATTGTGTGGATTATCATTGTAGAATATTGTTTGTGGATGAATGATTAGATATTTCTGCATATTGGTGAATGATTTACATTTGAGAAATAAAGTTTTATAACATTTATTGTGAAAGAAAACTCTTCAGAAATCTGAATTCTATCATATTCCAGATCAAATCAGATTTCCTTATTGTTCAACATGTTCTTTTCATGTAACCCACGTGCTGTAGGTGAGTTGGAGAGGGTAGGGTAATCCTCCAAGGGAGGTCCCTGGTTCGAATCTCCACCCTACCAAACGCACATCGGGTACCCAAAATCCAGTTGATAATGCTGGTGCGGTCAGGGCCGGGCACGACTCCCGGGTGATTTTGACGGTGTAGAACCCCTTGGTCGTGGTTTCTCAGACCAAGGCGGCCCTGCAAGGGGTTTTTTGTTACATTAAAAAAAAAACATGTTCTTTTCATGTAGGATTATTAGTCAACAATTTGGATTGACATCCATAAAGGTCAAAATGTCAAACATAATTTTACAATGTCTCCCACTTTCAGCTTTTAAATAACTTAACAATAAGCCTGAGTCTTATTAAGCACATGCCAATGTTATGAATTGTCTCTATAGAAAATTTCTTATGGTTTTAAGATGTGGTGGATGAGATGTAGGCTTAATCCAGGCTATAAAAGCTTGTATGTTATCCCATCGTTCTTTTGCATTACTTATCATTTTTACTAATGTAACACTTGAAAGTAGAGTCCGAATGATCTCATTGATACTAAAAATGTTGCTTCATTCCAGCACCTTTCGAGTTCCATTGCTCAAGAGTTGTGTTGTTGAACTTTGTTGGGTTTATTTTCTGCAGAATTAGACATGAATGCTGTTTGTCTTGGAATAGCCAGTGGTTAGGGAGTAGATTTTGCTGCAATTAGGTTAGTGCTTGAAATTGCATTTGCATGGCTTGAATTCTTTTGCAGTGCTTTGTCCTCCAAGGTGGTGGTTTGTGGAACAAATCTCTGTTTTCCATCCATAGTGCCCCAGGGACAGAGAGCTTCTTCTAGAGCTTTAATGTCACTATTATGAACTAGTTTTCCTGCATGAATAATATTTGCTGATATTTAGATATGCAATGGTATGGGGCTATGTTGCATAGAAAAAAATATGGTATGTGATGCAGATGCAGTATTGGATATGATAAATTTTCAAGACTTCCTAATATGGACACATCTGAATACGACATCATAAAAAGCATATATGTTTTACACATGAAAAGAAAAATATATAACACAAAATTGTTTACACTTATATAAGTTTTGAACAGGTTATTTTCATTAATTAAGAAGACAATTGTCATTGTTTATAAAATTTAAATTTTATTTTTTAAAAATTGCATATTCTTTTTTTAATCACATGTCGTAGTTACAACTTTTAATGTGTCTAGGCCGTATCAGGATGAATTAGATATGGACCAAATAAGGGCATGTATTTGGATACATTTGGATACGGTACCTGTTTATTTGGATATATTTCAAGATGGTTCCTGTTTATTCAGATACGTTTGGATGTGGTATCCAAGAATTATCGTATCCATATCCATATCCATATCTGATATGCAGATGCAAGTATTTGAGCAAGACAAGTGCCAGATGTGGTAACTCCAGTATGGGGGCCCACATGAACCAGCCACATGTAAAAAAGAGGTTAATGAGTTGCCTAGCTCAACCATACCTGTTTGAGATCTCATGATGTAATGGGACTCAAAAGGTGTGCATATGGAAGATATAGTGGAAACTGGAAAATGGCTGATATTTTACCGGTTGAGTCATGGGAAACTAGAAACAGTGAGTAGATGAGGAAGGATGGTGTATTGCAAAGACTTGCTCACAGTTTTTTTCTGTAGGGCATGTTTAGTGGCTACAATAGTATGTTGTGCAGGCCATGGTGATTAGACCATTATTTCTTGGTAAGTTCTTGGTGAGACAAGCTTTCTGAGTCTAGAAGAAAAGAATTGAGTTGATTCTTTGATTGAAACAATGCAACATTCTCCGGAGTTGGTGCAGCACTCTCCCAACTCTGTGCAAGGGCACTGAGTCTGCCATACGTGACTTGCTGTTGGGCCTGCATTGTGTTCTGTTTACCATATAAGGCAGGAAAGGACAAATTTTTTTTTTTTAAACTTGTGCAGCTGCAGAGAGATCTTTTATACTGTAGCAGATGTCTTTTCTTAATAAATATGATTTGAAAGTGAGATGTATGCATGATACTTTCTCTGGCCATACTTCTGGCCATCACAGTCCATTTTTCCTCCATAATTTACAGCATTAAGGAACATTTTTCTGTAAGCATTTTCTCTCTATCTGCAGTACTAAATTTGAATAAAATTTCTTCATGGAATGAAAACTCTCCAGTTCTTATTTTGCCGTTTTTTTTCATGTGTTTTATTTGTGGTCAAAATTCTAAATATTTTATGCCAAGTTTGGTTTGCATCGACTTGCTGAGTCGAAATATGACCCCTATGTTTTTGCCTTGCGAGTTCAAGTATGGCTAACATGGCCCAGACCAGAGAGATTCTCAGATTATGAGTTGAAGCAATATTTGTTGATGGAAATGATGGGATCTTTATTAATCGAGTCTTTGTCCCAAGATTTACTCATTCTTTTGAGTTATTCTAGAGCTGGTGGCAAGGTAGGGATTAAAGCATTGGCCATTTTTGAGTCAGTTTATTGTCCCAAAGCAGTTAGATTGGTCTACAGCTGGCTGCATCATGGAAGGCCATTCCCATTACTTACAAGGATGCTTTGACAAAACTTATTTCACATTCTGCATGGGGCAATTGATGCAGTCCAGATGAGGGGGTCTAATGAAAGACAGCCTCTTCTAGCAGCCCTAACTTCTCACAACAAATTCATAAAACCAGAAAATAAACAGCAACAATTTACTTGCATTTATTTTTTTTTATTGACCGTCAATTGTTCAGCATCTAAAATTAAGACCAGCAGCAAAAATTGCAGCAGCAAAAAGTATAGTCACAAAGAAAAACTTCCATTGCCTGTAAACTGGAAATTGCAGCAAAACTCAAAACTTCATTAGATTGCTTCCTTTGCCGGTAAACTGGAAATTGCAGCAAAACTCAAATATTCATTAGATTGCTTCCTTTGCCGGTAAACTGGAAATTGCAGCAAATCTCAGCAAAACTCAAAACTTCATTAGATTGCTTCTCTTGCCGGTAAACTGGAAATTGCAGGAAAACTCAGCAAAACTCAGCAAAACTCAAAACTTCATTAGATTGCTTCCCTTGCCAGTAAACTGGAAATTGCAGTAAAACTCAGAACTTCATTAGATTGCTTCTCTTGTTGGTAATCTGGAAATTGCAGCAAAACTCAAAACCTTCATTAGATAAGCTACTCTTGCTGGTAATCTGGAAATTACAGCAAAACTCAAAAACTTCATTAGATAGCTACTCTTGCGAGTAATCTGGAAATTGCAGCAAAACTCAAAAACTTTCATTAGATAGCTTCTCTTGCCGATAATCTGCAAATTGCAGCAAAACTCAACAACTTCATTAGATAGCTACTACTCTTGCCAGTAATCTGGAAATTACAACAAAACTCCCAATTTATGCTTTTCCAACAATGGGAACAAAGGTGGGACATGGAAGGTTAAAAGTGATACCCTTCTTCTCTTGGCAGTTGGAAATATCTTCAATATCTTTATTATTATTATTATTATTATTTACCTGGATGCTCCTGTATCATACCCACCAAATAAGAAAAATGCTTCATGAGCATCGGCTCATGATCATTTTACAAAATCTTCAATCGAGATCCTGTGCTTGGCAGCTTCGGATGCACTCATCCATGTAGCTTCTTTTGCTGCCTGATTCTTCCATTTTACCAGATACTCATGATACTCCTTACGCGTGTCTTCTTAATCACTCTAGAATCTATCATCGCTTCTACCTCATTCTGTTCCTTTTCCGGCAACTGCTGTACCTATTCTTCCATAGGGAAATCTGAAATCATATCTTCATTTTCACTTGCTGGTCGCTCATGATAAGGATACAAATTACCTACATCAATTTTTTTTTGATATATCCACTCCTTCCGGGAATTCAATCTCATAAGCATTGGCAACAAATTTCTGCAAGACCTTACAATCCAATATTTTTCTACTTCAGCTTGTTATAAGTTCCACGTGGGAATCTTTCTTTCCTCAAGTGAGCTAAAACCATGTCTCCAACCTAAAATTCATGTTCTCTCCTCTTGAGAGCAGCATGCTGTTTGTACCTCATAGTGCTCTTTTCCAAATCAGCCTTCACATGTGCAACTCATGCATTTACTTGGCAAAATCTTCTGCTATAGCACTTTTTTCCCCCAAATCAGCAGTATCTCTCAACTCATCCACTCCTCTAGGACTGATTCCATACACAATTTGGAAAGGGCTCTTGGCTGTACTTCTATTGATTGAGTTGTTATATGCAAATTCAGCTTCTGCGAAGGTAGTATCCCATAGATTCAGTTTATTTCCAACCAAGCATCTAAACATATTCCCAAGGCTTCTGTTGACAACCTCCGTTTGCCCATTGGTTTGTGGATGATAGGCTGAACTAAAACCCAACTTAGTATCCAATTGCTTCCACAAAGTCTGCCCAAAATAGCCCACAAATCTAGTGTCTCTATCCGAAACAATACTTTTGGGCAACCCACGCAATCTCACTACTTTGAAGAACAATGTAGCAATATGAGTAGCATGATTTGTCTTCTTGCAAGGTATGAAATGTGCCATTTCGAAAATCTATCAACAACAGAAATAGCCATTTTCTCTGTCCTTTGCAACCCAAGAGTGAAGTCCATGCTCACATCTTCCCTAGGTATTTTCGGTATAGGCAATGGCTGATACAAACCGGTGTTTTGAATCCTTCCTTTGGCACGTTAACAAACACAAAAACTTTGCACAGATTTCTTCACATCCACACCCATTCTCAGCTAGTAGTAACTCTCGCAATGCTGCCCCAATGTCATCCATTCCAAAGTGTTCGGCTAGACCTCCACTATGCTTTTCTCTTATCAAATTTTCCCTCATAGGACTATGCAGTATGTGCAATTGCTGCCCCTTGAACAATAATCCTTCTTGCATGAAATAGTCCAACCATGGAGTCCTATCTTTCTTGGTTGAGTTGTTACAAGATGCCCAAGCCTCCTTAAAGTCCACATCATCTACATATAGCTCTCTCATGGAATCAAAACCAACAACCTCTATTCTCATCTCATGCAACAATAAACATCTTCTACTCAATGCATCGGCTACTCGATTTGTGCTACCACTTCTATGCTTCAAAACAAATGAATAACCTTGAAGAAACTCTACCCTCTTCATATGCCTTTGGTTTAACTTACCTTGGTTGTTAATGAATTGCAAAGCATGATGATCCGTGAATAGAACAAACTCCTTTGATAGCAAATAATGTCTCCACTTCTTAAGGGCGGGAACAATGCTCGACTTAACATCTTGCTGAAATAAGCAATGAGCTTACCCTCTTGGCTCAAAACTCCACCTATAGCTGTCCCGCTCGCATCACAATCTAGTTGGAAAACCTTGTTGAAATTTTGCAAAGCTAGAACCAATTGTTTTGTTACCTTTGCCTTCAAGATTTGAAAACTCTTTTCTGCTGCAACCATCCATTTGAACTCATGGCTACTACCCTTGATTGTTTTCGTGATTGGTGCAAAAATCCCACTAAAATTTCTAATAAACTTCTTGTAAAAACTTGCCTTGCCAAACCATAGAAACTTCTTGCCTTGAACATACTTCTTGGTGATGTCCAATCCACAATAGCTTTAACCTTTTCAGGATCCATCCACAAACCTTCTTGTGAAATAGCAAAGGCCAAATACACTAACTCTTTCTTCATAAAGCTTCATTTCTTCAAGTTGACCAGCAACTGTTCTTCTTTCAACCTTTACAAAACCAATCTCAAATGCATCAAATGATCTTCTTTACATTTGCTAAACATAAAAATATCGTCCAAATAAACAACAATAAACTTACCAAGAAATGGTTTTAACACTTTATTCATCAACCGCACGAAAGCACTTGGTGCATTGGTCAATGCTAATGGCATGGGCAGCCACTCATACAATCCATCCTTTGTCTTGAATGCGGTCTTCCACTCATCCCCTTCTCTTTTTCGGATTTGATGATAACCACTCTTCAAATCTATCTTAGTGAAGTACTCAACTCTACTTGAGCAATCCATCAAATTAACCATGCATGGCAATGAAAACCTATACTTTATGGTTATATTATTAGTGGCCCGAGAATCCATGCACATACGCCATGCTCCACTCTTCTTGGTTGCTAGTACAACTGGTACTGCACATGGGTTTAAGCTCTTTCTAATCAGACCCTTGTTCAATAACTCTTGGACTTGTCTCTTTATTTCTTCATTTTCCAGAGGTGTCATTCTATAAGCTGCCTAATTTGGTAAGCTCAATCCAGGAATGAAACCAATGCGATGACAAATGCTCCTCATAGGTGGCGACCCATCTGACAACTCCTCTGAAAGAATCTCCGCATACTTCACTTCATGTGGAATTTCAGTCATCTTGTCTGCTGTCCCATCCACAAATATAACCAATATTAGTCCATTAGTCCCACTGAAGATTCCCATGGCAATGCCTTCAACTCGATTAGCAAGGATGATGGATCAAATATCCCTTAAAGAAATAGAGTTAGACAATTTATGCATGCAAGAAGGCACTGAGAAAAAGAAATACAGAAATACAGACAAAAGGTGCAGAGTTGTTCAAAGCCAAAGTAAGATGCATTTTATCCTGAGTATTCAGTTAAATCTAAGGTTTCTAGGAAATCTGAGGTCCATGTGCATGGATACGCTAATGGGGTTTCTTCACACTTCATTTGCTGCATTTAAATGCAGGAGAATGATCAATATTAGAAGACAGTGATGCTAATGAAATGCTGTGAGGAGGGTATGGTGTTTCAGTTTCATATAGATTTCCCAACAATGGCCTTATTCATTCAGATATTATGATAAAATAAATCACTTATCTATTCAATTTTTTACACTTATAGCTTTCATAGTGCCATGTTGGTCATTGTCAATAATGGTGATGTCCAAGGACAGTCACAGTTAATTATTGTTGGACCAGCAGGGTGCTGGACAAGTTATATTGATCAAAATTGTGTATATGTGCAATGAAGGTGTAGGTGGTCTATTTGGGTAACGAACTATCAACCACCTATTCAGTTACAACTCCCAAATACCTAACCCTAACTATTTTACATGATGTAAGAAATTTCTAACAGTTATGTTTAGTTAGGTGAAATTTATGGTTGGTCTTTATCATATAATTTAATTTTTCATAGTTATGTCATAGTGCTCATCTAGTTGACATAATCTACAATTTTATTATGATTATCAGTTTGATATGCAGAATTCAGTTATTATAAAGCAAATGGATTAGGCTTAACTATATATGTTCAGATTGGAAGTAATCAGCATTATCAGCATAGCAGTTATCTTTCTATGACTGACTTAAAAAATATATACACTGCACTGTGCATATATAAATAAGGATATTACTGTAGTGATGATAATTTAAGCTTATCTAAATGAATACTACATAAATACCTGATGCAAGATTTCTTTATAGTGGATATCTCATCCTTACTGATAATACTGAATTACTCATTCTTTGTGGTGGATTTGAGTTTTGGAATTAGTTCCAAAATTTCTCAAGTTTGCTAGTTTGTGCATAATAACAATGCTATACCCCGTATGTATGGTAGTTATAGTCGTGATAATATGCATGCTTTCATCCTTAGAGTTGGATTGGTGGAACAACTCCCTAATGTGGATTGGCCTGCATCTTCTCCTATGGCCTCAGCTTTCTTCATGGGTTATGGATGTTCTATATTCTCTTTGAAAGCATATTCCTCTGCTCTTAAGGTGGTTATTACTCTGGCTAACGTGGTTTCATCATCATTTCTCTTTTTTTCCTCAGGACACATTTTCTCAGTATTCAGCTGAGGCTATCCTCTTGATGATTTTCAATATACATGCTGTCACCTTTTTTATATTTTATAAATTTGTTATATGGGATCAAAACAGACCCCACCCACATTATATCATCATCATGTTACCATGGTATTTCGACGAACCACATGGTGGTATTATATCACCTGGCAATATTTTAACCTGTCTCCCAATTAGAAATCCACATTTTTAACCTCTTGGGCTACTGTCATATGATACGTGCTGTGACTTATTGGTTTACTTGGAAGTTTTGTTATTGTTTGACAGACTGTCCTTCACGATTTTTAATATAAAAGCTGTAACTTCTTGGTCCGGTTAAGATTTGTCCTGTAGGGCTGTAACATTGTATCCAGAATTTTTAAATTGAGGATGGCAAGCAATGAATTTTATTTGTTGTCTTCCAATTCTTGATTAGCATTTATTATCTATTTTTGTTATTTAGCAATCAGCAATGACACTAGTCTCTTATTGTGTTGCAGCATATTTTGTATAGGCAGAAAGAGCAATTCAGTGATGGGGTTGGTTACAGTTGGATCGATGGTTTAAAAGCACATGCTGAAAATCACGTATGATACTGATCCTCCACTTGAAAGGCTATTTAGGTTCTTTTATATTTCATCATTATTTTGGATTTTAAAGCTTTGGTTATTAAATCTGAGAGCATGATCAATATGAAGTTGAAATGCTTTCATATATAACCTTTATGCATTAAGAAGTTGAGCATTCTCCAATATTTTGGGTAGTTTTGCTTTTTCCCAGGAGTATTGATGAAGAATTTGATGACTTTAGCATTTGTTGAGATATCTAAATTGTTTCCTAATATGTTTGCTTTATTGAATGCCAACCCTTAAGCGTCCAAATTGTCTTAAAATGCGCCCTTAAGATATGGAAAATGTACAGTTCTCTTTGACTGGCTTGTAGCAGTTCTTCCTAGCTGCTATTGCAACTTCTAAATTCATAATCTCACCTGCTATTATTTGCTAACATTTGCTTGTCAAACACAAGTTTACAATTTGGAAGAACTTTGAACATCCCCCTAAGCTGAATATTTGAAATGACAATTAAATCTCACAATTAGGTTTGTGAGGTGTATAGCTGCCCAAAGCATTTCTTAGAGCAGCTTTAGATTTAGGTGTGCTGATTAAATTCTGAACGAATTATGAGGGATTTTGTCTGGCAGGTAACTGATATGATGTTGGCAAATGCCAAGTATGTTTATCCTGAGAACACACCTGCCACAAAGGAGGCATACTATTACAGGATGATTTTTGAAAAGTTCTTTCCTCAGGTAAGCTATGTCCTTATGTTGATATAATTACAAGAATGGTCCCGGAGTTTATGTTTCCTTTAATATGATGACCTGTTGTTTTAATATTTACATAGTGGGGCAAAAATGGTATTGTTAATTTTCAGCTTCTTTCTTACCTCTTTGATTTTCTACACTCTGATCCTGTATTTAGTTACAGGATGCATGAATTTTGCCTGTTGTCTGCATTGTTCAAGTTCTGATATGCTTAGAATGACTTGAAGTTGTTTCAAGAAATATGACTAAACTTGCTCCTCTTCTCTTTTTGTAGAATGCTGCACGCTCGACTGTACCTGGAGGCCCTAGTGTGGCTTGCAGCACTGCCAAAGCATTGGAATGGGATGCTGCATGGTCTAAAAATCCCGATCCTTCTGGAAGAGCTGCTTTAGGGGTTCATGTGGCTGCATATGAAGAAATTGCAGCAGATGCAAGTAATGGTGTTGGGGAAGTGTCAGCAGATATTTCAAGCAAAAAGCAAAGACTACAGGAAGAGGGTGTTGAAGTTGCAGTTGAGAGCTGAGGTACTGAATCTTTGGCCTTAGACATGCTTGTGGAGTGGATTATTTGAAGGGTTGGTATTTTTTTCCTATATAGGCAAATCACTGTATACAATATGGAAATACTCATAAATTGGAGAGAGCGATGCAGATGGAGGAGAATATTCTCTTTTTATTATTATATTAGCTTTCTAGATTTGGTTTTTAAATATTTACCAGGGCAATTCCGCAAATGAGGCTTATGTCAAGGTTGAGTTGGGTGTCTGGTTGTCAAATGAAGCATTCTTTTTTTTGTTTTTGTGGTCAGCTTTTTCATGTTCTACATCATTTGCATTTTGCTTTTGCTTTTTCTTCTAAAGAATAGTTTCTGAATGCCACTTGCTATCTATTTGTGCTAATGGTTGTCAAATTTATATTATTCTTTGCTGCATGTTAGGTCATGACAGAAGTAGACTGGTCCTCTTACATGTAGAAGCCAAGCAGTATGGAGCTTGATAAATCTTCCTTTACAATCTCCACCTACTGTGATGCGGATCAACATTGTATTGCATAGAAGTTTTGAACACGTTTGTTATTGAATGAGCCTCATTATTTTGGGTATTACTAGCTTATGGATGCTAGTCTGCTTGGAACATGAATCTTATTTTATCTGTTGTGTTCAATTTTTTTGCTTAAATTTCTGATGACATCAAAAAGGGGAAATCATTGAAGGGGCCTTTTAGTTCATTAGATGGATTAATGCAATACTTGAATTGGTTGTCAATATCATTGATCTTGTATACTTTTATTTTGTAAAAGTATTAATGCAATAGTTCATTAGATGGATTAATGCAATACTAAGAGGGGTATTTGAAAGTGTGAATCTAGTAGTAGCAAGGACATGCTATTCAAAGGACGTGATAGGTTGACATATCCATGCAAAAAATAATAATGATATTAATTTAACAATACAAATGCTTAAATGGGTCATGGAATTTGGTAACATCCTCACTTTAACTTTGATGGTTTAAAGATGGTGAAATATAATTGGCAAGTTGAAGTTGTAAAATTTTTCTGTTCTAAACAGGTTCAAAACCTTGAGAACTTTTGGATCTGTTGAACCACAATTATATTGTGACTTGAAGGATGATTAGGATCTCCTCATTATTGGCATGGCTACTTCCAAAGCACGCGTGGCATTGGCAAACCCTAAAATTCTGTGTTATATCATCTATATGGGCTTTGTGCCCTCCATTGGTAACTTTCATATGAAGAAATACACAATATAAATAGAATTGAACAAAATCATTACATTATTCAGATTTTGAATAAAGTAAATAAAAGATATCACTAGATGAAAAGGGAATATGAAGTGGGTACCAATAATTTCTAACGGAATAGGTCTTTAGCCAATATACAAACACTATCCATGATACAATGACATCTATTCTAATAACTACTGAGCCAACATAGTCTTATATCACAATATGCCACAAGAATCACCTTGCAAGTTGAACATATGAATCACCATATAAGTTGAACATACGCACTTGGACCAGAATATGCTACAACATCGCCTTCAAAGTTGAACATATGCTTTGGGACCACAATATGCTACAAGAATCACCTTACTAGTTGAACATATGTTTGTCCCCAATCTAACAATACATCACAAGGTCACTAATGGCCTACATTGAATATGTTCCAAAATCTCCCCTTAATTAGAATGCATGCCATAGAGATCTTATGGAACATCCTTAAAGCAAACTCGTTGAAGGGTGATGTTTGGCATGGCATTAATGAAGATGCTTGCAAGTTGGTTTGCAAGAGTCATAGTCATTGACAAAAACTATCTTGAGAATCAAGATGTTGAATGTAATTCATACAAATATCAATGTGCTTGGTCCATTGATCGTTGATTAGGTTGTAAAATGAGAGGATACTTTGAATATCCAAAATAGAGTATTAGGACCTTTTTAAGGAAGAAAAAACTGTTGAAGAACCATTTGCATCCACTTAAGATGTTTTCCACGACAACCATATACTATAATACTATGCTTCTATGTAAAACAAAGATATGGTGTGTTGTATCTTGGACACCCAAGAAACATGACCAAAGTTGATAGAGGTCCATAGCATAACGTGGGCTTTTACTCTTCCGAGGTAATCCAACCAAACTCACATTTGAATTGCCTTGTAAAACATGAGCTCCTATGATGTATTAGATGCCTATTAGCATAAAATTTGTGTGGTAGCCTTCGAGTGACTCTTATGAAGCCCTTGCATGTCCATGGAACATAGATTGATAGCAAAAGCAATGTTAAATAAATAGTGAATGAAGTAAAAGTGTGCCTACCAGGGATCTATAGACGAGTACAAAAAAAAGGAGAGGTGATTAGCGTGATGCTTCAATAGAAAAGAGAAGGGATTAGGATTTGACTTAAAATACTCCATCCAAAATTATTCTAATAGATACACCAAGATTGAGAAAGAAAAATAATTTAAGAAATGTGATTTATCTGAATATCCAAAAGGTAATGGAGTAGGTCCAAGTATGTCATCTCAAAGGAGTCTTGAAGACTTAGTTTTTTCTCTTGAATCATGGAAGTTGAGCTTTCATTGGTAATTAAAACATTAACATAGAGAAAAATAATGAAAACATATCCATATAATGCTTGATAAAAGCATCATGTTCAACCTCATAATGGGGGAAGCCATAACTATTTCTACTACTCTATCATGCCTTCAACAATATTCTTCATCTTCCTCAAACAACTATGTTTTGGTAGTCAACTTGTTGGTATCATTTTCATTAAAAGATGGAATCTCCTTATCATTTTCATTATAAGATGGAATTTCCTTGCCCTATTGCCTTCTAAAGGTTGAATTTTACCAAGACACAAATTTACATCATGGTATGCAAAGTTATCTGCTTCACTATTTTCTTGTTTATAGATATGTTGGCACTTCCAAGATGTTAACTCCAACAAAAGTTAATGGGTATAAAAAATAAAGTTCTTTTTGATCCAATACCTACATTTGTTTTTCTTGACTACATTAATAATAACATATGAATCTCCCTCAATAGAAATATCTATTCATCCTTTTTTATGGCAATCTTGATCCCTTTTAACAAGTGCACTAGTTTGTTCATAGTTAGTTGAAGTTCCATGTGATCCTAAGTAAGGAAAATTTTGCCTTCATTAATTTAAAAATACCACCTTCGTTGCATTCCTTGAATTTCCTTTAAAAGCATCATCAAAATTATTTTTTTATGAACAATTTTTTGTACATTGCCTTTTTGCCATAGATCATCACACGTCTTTTGAATTAACTCCATTGTCATAAATGACATTGTATGTATAGTTAAATCTTGTAACCATGAGGTTAACACCTTTTTTTTCCACACCATGTCTATAAACATTTTGCAAGAGAGACAACAATGTAATTCCAAACATGGGCATGATGAGCCCCTCCAATATTTTTTTCCCTTTGTAAACCCTATCTAGCTAACAAAAAGTAAATCTAATTTTTTCCTCTGTCCTTTCCAACCAAATCTCTTTGAATTTTGCCAAACTTGGAAGCTATACTTGGCAATCTTGAAAGTCACATCATTTATATAAAAATAATTTGTATTGTAGCCTTCCGACCATGGTTAAGCTATATTGTAATGTGATGTGAGAAGTTCTCTTTTGATATTAGGAAAAAAAGAATGAAAGTTGTAAAAATGTAAAATGTGCCAAAATTAATAATTGTTACAAGCTATTAGAGTTTTAACTTCATTTTCAATATGGTAATATGGATTTTTATAAATGGAATAACATAATCGAGTGGTGTTTGGACACAAAAGTAGATGACTAGTGTTATTTTGCGATATGATATATTAAAAGTTCTCTCCTCACAAAGTGAATATTTGAGAAATGTAAATGAAATATTGGATTAAGGACCATTGGCAACAAAAGTTGATGTGTTGTATTTGAATTACAAGAGGGAATGAGCAAGGAAATCTAAATCCATAGAGAACTTGTTACCAAAGTATTATATGTTGACCATCATATGTGTGTGTGTGTCGAGGTGAAAGTTAGAAAGTTATTATGTTTGACTTAAAGTCTAAACCATGTACCATGGCACAAATAAATTATAAAAGAAAGGTTAACTAAATACCTATATATATTTGGTGGAATTAAAAGGAGACAATAAATTAAAATATATGAACAAGAACTTATCCAAAGGGAATAATTATGAGAAGTAATGGAAAAGAGGAGTGGGAATGAAGGTGTTGGGAGTTGAGAGAAAAGTGAAGGATAGGGTGAAAGATGGGAGAAAGGGAAATAGAACAGGGTGTGAGCCTACATGTGATAAAAATAAGTGACACAAAGAGATAGCAAACACATAGAGAGGTAATAGGAAGACAAAAGAAAACAAAGGTGGAAGAGTTGTATAGACTAGTAGGATATGAGAGTAAAAACACAAGGGGATCAAAAGGAAATTATGCACCAAAAGATAGAAAACTTATACTTAAGAGAGTAAATTACTAGTGTAGAGGCATGCATAGGAGAAAGAAAAAGCCTTGCACATAGGAGAAAGAAAGAAGTCACATATACGAGAGGTAGGAGAAAGAAAGAAGTCACATATATGAGGGGTAGGAGAAAGAAATAAGTCACATATATGAGGGGTAGGAGAAAGAAAGAAGTCACATACACGAGAGGAAGAACACAATGTTGTGCACAAGACCAAACTTATGTGCATCCATCAATAAACAAAAACAATTTTGCGTTCTAAGGGGTAAGCCTATAACTTGCATCATGAGTCATTAAGTTGAAACAAGAAATATTAGACAATAATATGGCCATTTTGTGTTATGGAATATGGTGTGGAATCCTTTGTGAAGTCTAGTTTGAACCAATGTATGATTGTATAATATGGTACATAGTATAGAATCCTTTGTGAAGTCTAGTTTGAACCAATGTATGATTGTATAATATGATGTATAGTATAGAATCCTTTGTGAATTCTAGTTTGAACCAATGTATGCTTGTATAATATGGTATATGGTATAGAATCCTTTGTGAAGTCTAGTTTGAACTAGTGTATGCTTGTACTTACACAATCCTAATCTATGTATTAGTTGTGAATATCATCATGGTTGTTACTTGATGAAGCTTTTTGTCTTTTGAAATGCAAGCTTATGAAATACTCAGTGAAAGCTATCATATATAAGCCTTAAATGTCTATGGTATTTGGTGTGGAAACATATTTCATCAAGGGTTGCAAGGATAAAAATGGAAGTATTATACATGTTGAAATAGTAGCTTCTCTATGAGTGTACTCAAGAGTGGAGAGGCTTCCATCTTGTTGGTTATGAAACTTTTCTTGAGGCTGAGGTGGACTCCCTTGCTTTGATGTTGCGTGGATCTAGGCCCCTCTGATGATTAGTAAGTGGAATTGGAGTTGGGTTTTTCCATATATTTCACTCCATCCTATGAGAATTCTAGTATCCCTTGATGCACAGATCAATCAAGTATGGTATGTTTGATGGTTTAAAAATGCATCTTTTTGTTGATAACAAGTTATATTATGGTCATGTAAAAAGTTGCCTTATTCCCATCTTAGGTTGTCTTCTTAGTAATTTGACAAAAAGTTTGATTCCTTCAAGCAGGGATTAGCTTGCAAGGAAACTATGAAGAAATTGAGTTGTAACGTATGAGAATTTGTCAAATATTCAAATGGATTCTTGCATGTATACATCAAGACTTGTTATAGTGGAAGCTATGTAATTTCATTTGAATGCTTGTTGTTTCAACCAAGAGTGAAGTCTCAAGTGTTCAAACTCATTGATATTCTTACTTATTATATTTATATTTTAACTTTGATGATCAAAACATCAAGATTCTAGGTAGTGGTTTTTAAAACTTAGCATGATCAATTAAAGGAAATATTAGCCTTTTATTGATCAAATTGAACTAATATTTTACTGGAAATACAGAACGAGTGAATTTTATTGGTGCTTCACTACATTTGTACTGAAGTTTATTCTTGTGCTTTGTTTAATGCTACTTCCATTGCTTGCTTGTTAAAGACTCGACTATCTATTGATTGGCTAGAGTCATGCATAAATTATAAACATTTAGGGTTGTTGGGAGAGAGTTCCACATGGGAATCCTACTTTAGAAATGATGCCCTGTTTATATTTTTGGAAGGGTACATTAAAAAATGAATGAAGGAAAAGGATGTACATGATGTTTTAAATAATAATTGATTAGTGAGATGGAAATGACTAGGATAAATAATAAAATTAAAATTAGGTTACTCTATGTTAATGTTAAATAGTTTAAGTTAGGTAAATAATTTGAATTCAGGTGACTCCATGTTAGGATTAGGATTAATTTAAATGGATAAACCTAAATCATTTAGGGAAGATAAAACAAAAGAATTAAATTTATTTTTTAAGCAAGATGATGTCTTGCTACATTATTAGATAAATAGATGAGAGTAAAAATAAAATTAGGATCATCCATGGGGTTTAGGACAATTGGTTAGGAGTGAAGAATTTCACACTATCGACCAGGATCCAAATATTATGGGTAAACTTTACCATTTTATCAAACGACATTAACTAGATTAGTAAAATTCTTTGATTTTCAATGAGGAGACCTAGATTTGAATCTTTTCAAACAACTCAAGCATAATAGCCAAGTTGTAATACCACTATGTGGTGATGATGTAGTACTGCTAGGAATCATTTTAATCCCATATAACCATTTAAAAAAGAAAGTAAAATTAGAATTATATAATATTCATAGAAAATAATTTAGGTTTATTGTAAATCCTTTACAAATTTTTTAAAAAGAGTTTCGAGAGATTAATGTAATCATATGTTTATTATCAAGTTGTTTTATTTAGAATTATAATTGGCAACTATAGATTTTAAATAAATCTTGAAAATACCTTTGGAATATCAATATTAAATTAATATAAAAAGTTAGAGTTAAGTATAACTTTAGTATTGTTGTCTATGCAAATATTTTTTTTTATATCTATTTATTGTTTAACTATATCTATAGACTTGTTCATGCAACCTAAACTTTTATATTATTAAGTATGCATATGGAAGAAAATTTATGATTATTTTTAGACAAGAATGAATAAAATTATGTACTTGTTGATGAGCAAATAGTAATTGGATACAAAGTTCAAACCGTGGTGTGGGTGAGTATGTGAGGGGGTGGGTGTGTGTTCATAAAAAAAAAAAAAGTAATTGGATAAAAGTAATAATTCACATTAATGTCCACTTTTCTATTGAGCGATCTATGATTCAAATTTCTTTCTTATATTTTAGTTAAAAATCCAATTAGAAGTGAGATAAAGCTACATGCTTTAAGATAGAATAGATAATTAAGCCACTAATACTATTATATAAGAAGGTCAGACCTAATAATGAAATCTAGAATATTTCTTTGTATTAAAAGAAACATTTTTTTGATTTTAAATTCATAAAAATCTAAAGCTTGGATGATATTATAATCTTTACTCCAATTCGTCTCTCACATGTAAGATCAACAAAATATCTTTGAATGGTGAACAAATTAAATTGACCTGAAATGTAACCAACTTATCATGCTATGTTTTTCATTTATTATATATATAAAGTTGTGTGTGGCTTCTATGTTACATTATTTTTTTTATTTTTACATGGTGGAATCGGTAGCCGCTATGAATTTGGGTAGACTGTCTAGCTTTTATGGCCGCCACGGTATTCTGCGCTGTCCACCCCGGAAGTCGCCACACAAATCTTGACGCAATCCGCCCCCATAACCACCATGCCACAATCATTTTAAACCTTTTACGTTGCTGAAAGCACCAAGAAAGGGACAAGTGTTCAATCCGACGAGGCCCGATATTTGAACCTTGGACCTCCGCCCCCTTTACGGGGTTTGGTCGAACCAATTGGTCTACACCTTGGACCTTTCTATGTTACATTGTTGTCAAGTTATTTTTTTTTTAAATTGGTTATATGGGATTGAATTAGGTTCACTTGTATTACATCATGACCACACTATGGTATTACAACAATTTAGATATTATGCATTTTTCGTTTGACAAAATTCGAACCTAAGTCTCCTCCTTGAAAATTGAGGAATATAATAGGTCGAGCTAATGCCATTTGATTATTGTCAAGTTTATTAAACCATATACAACTTGTCTTTTTATCAAAGATATTCTTGATTTGCCTTCCAATTAAAATTATTCTTCATCTTCTTCAAACTGCTAAGTTTTAGCAATAAATTCCTTTATATCATTTGCATTAAGGTTATATGGGATTGAAACAGGTTCACTTGTATTACATCATGACCACACTATGGTATTACAACAATTTGGATATAATGCATTTATCGTTTGGCAAAATTCGAACCTAGGTCTCCTCCTTGAAAATTGAGGAATATAATTGGTCGAGCTAATACCATTTGATTATTGTCAAGTTAATTAAACCATATACAACTTGTATTTTTATCAAAGATATTCTTGATTTGCCTTCCCATTAAAATTATTCTTCATCTTCTTCAAACTGCTAAGTTTTCGCAATAAATTCCTTCATATCATTTGCATTAAGAGATAAAATATCCTTTTAAAATTTGAATTTTACCAAGACAAATATTAACACTATGGATGGCTAAAATATCTACTACCTAGTTTCCTTTTCTATAAAATAGCTAGCTATAATAGCCTATCAATTCCTTAATACATTTTGTTAAGGGTCTTATTCATGTCCCTAATATACCATGATATCATTTTCATCATCACTTTTTATTTCTTTGTGGTCTTAGTCCCACTTCTTGTGAACACTTGGAATATTTGCTTTTGTTTTCCCAAATAATATCTTTCAAAGTTTCCTTTCCTTTTGGATTTTACTACTTGGGTCTTCCTCTTCTTTTTCTTTCTCACCAACACTTTTATTTTCATAAATCTCTTTTATTTTTTGATACTATTCATAGTGATATTTATCATCTATAGGTTTGTCTTGCTCTAAAGGATATGAAGTGTAAGGAATAATCTCAAAAGCACTTTCTCCTTGATGTTGCCCTGGAAACCCTCAAGTGCAAGGATGTTCCTCCATATTAATTATCTCCTTATATTGCCCTAAAAATGAAATTACTATGTATATCATCCATAAATTTTTATTATGTTGCTTTTGAAACCGTAAAGTGCAAGGGATAACTACTACTCAACTTTCATTTTTATTGCTAGAGGATTTTATACTACTTGAGAAAAATAAAGGCGATTTACCTAGAATAAACTTGATTTTTTGCCTCCATTGTTTTAAAAATTTTCTCCATAATTTCCTTTGCATCTTTAATTCCTTTGAATTTAAACTTGCACATTGTACTTCCTTATCCCTTGTATCCTTATTTGTGGTGGCTTTTGTCCATTGATGCTATAAATATACTTTCTTTATCTTTTTTGGTAGTGTAGTATCCTTGATCTAATCCAACTTCCACTAGAGTATGGTATCCTTGCTTTTTCTTGAAGTTTATCTCATGACTATTTTTTTCCTCTTTCTCCATTCTTTTTAGTTTACAATCTCTTGCCACATGTCCAATATCACAATATTTGTGGCATCATAATGCAATGTTTTCATAATCACTTGATCCCATTCTCTTGATTTGGGTTTAATATTAATGGACTATGAAAAAGGTTTTGAAACATCCAAAGCAACACATATCCTGGTATAAACAACATGCTTTTGCTCCTTAGTAGTTGATCCCTCCAAGATGAACTTCCCTAGGGTGTTGCCAATATTCTTAAAAATATTCTTATTCATAAGTTGATATGGAATTCCAATGAACCTAACCCACAATGAAAGCTTTTTCAAAGTTTTTGTCTCAACCAAGAAATTCTCACTCCACGGTCTTACATATAAAGCATATATCCCCCTAATCCATGGGATAACACCCATTATTTTATCCCTAATTTTTGAACATGAAAAGATAATGGGAAAAAATCTTTACAAAGAAAAGTTGTGGAGTAATTTGAATTCAATCCCCACTTCCACTTTATCCTCTCCAAAAACCATGGTTGGTATCTACGGAACTTATATATTAACCTTATGCTTTTAAGAACTATTATATCATGCTTGATCATCTCATCCTTGATAATCATTTTTGGTGCAACACATACTTCCTAGATCGAACTTGCCATATATTTGCTCTTTCTCTTTTCTCCAACTTGGGCATCCATACTTCTAGTTAGGGAATTGTTACTTCCCATTATGGCTTCCAAATATGAATTTCCTTTCATGTTACCTAGATTTTCTTAATATGAATCCTTTAATTTTTGAATTTTCCCAAAAATTTAGAGTAAGAAAATATGAGAGATTATTACTCACACTTACTATTCACACTCTCGTTGATCATTCCAAAAGATCTAAAATATAAAAAGGTGAGGCTCACTCTTGGCTTGCACTCACTTCTGGCTCACACTCACTCAAATTTTAGGGTCCACCCATGAGATGTGAACCTTGGTTTAAGATGTGAAACTCTTTACTCCCAACTAATTTCTCTAAACCTCATGGGCATTTTCCATTTGTTATCTTGTTTATAAATGTTTCTATTATTTGACCTTTTAAAAACTAGTTGCCTGACCATAGAACTTATTATAACATGATAGTATTAATTTAAGTTCCATGGCCTCACTAACTAAGAGATAATGCAATAGAAAAGCATCATCAATAAATTTGAAGATGAGGTTTTAAGGGACCAATTATTGGAACTCAAGTACCTTTTGAATTTGTTGTTTATTTTTTCCTTTAGAAAAGCTCTTCATAATACTTAACAAGAATAATGAGGAAATAAGAAAATAGTGGGTCACCTTGGTAGAGTCTATAATATTATTCAAAGTATCTAATAAGGGATTTATCAATGAAAATCAAACATTTTGGAGTGCTATAACATCTAATCCATTTGCACCAACCTTGATCAGGACCATTTTGTTTAAGAACATCATGTAGCAAACTCCAACAAACACTATCATACACTTTGTACATATTTAATTTACAAGCATACCTAGTTTTTATTGGATTTTAGATCACTTTTTAAGAATATTTCAAATCATAGCATTCACTATAATCATATGCAAAAATAATAAGAGCAAAAATAAAAGAGAATATAGACAAAAATAATAATACAGATAATTGAAATAAGAGTAAAGGATGGGTGCTCATAGGAAGTCCCATGAAATGACATCATTCAAACTCATATAATGAACTAGTCATTGGGGGTATTTATAGAGATACATAATCTATAATTATTACAAACCTTAAGCTAATATAGCTTATCTTAAAGGTAAATTATAACATATTAAATATTAAATCATTAATTGAGGTTAAGCATAAAAGTACCTTAATTGATAATGTTAATGGTGAATACATCACTAATGCTGGTAGGCTTAGTGTAAAATGCTTATAGGCTTACATACAGGATATTAGGATGAACGTACGCTAACATAGAAGATGCCTATAGGCTTACATTAACATTATTGACCTTTGCCAAGGTAAAATCTATCCGAGGGGTGATAACGCAACGGTTTGGGCTTTGGCTCTTCTTAGGGAGGTCCAAGGTTCAAACCGTGGCATGGGTGAGTGTGTAAGGGGGTGAGTGTGTGGTGGGTGTGTGTTAAATTCCCTATTGATAAGCATAGATCTCAGCTTTATGAAGGGTTATGGTTGGGAGGAGACTGCTCAACCCTGTGTGTTGGTTGTAGGGGTTTATCACACTAACCAAATCTAAAAAAAAAATTACATATTCCAACACTTCCCATTATTTGCATTAAGGAGCCAAGGAAAGGAAGAATTAGAGATGGTTATATCTCCCCCCATAATGGATTTTATAATGGGATTTTGATGAATGCTTATCATCCAGATCTTCATATTCAATAACTTGTCATCCATCTTAAATAATTTTGCTACAATATTAAGATGCATATAGTGTTCATAGATATTTGACTTCTTTGAAAACCTTGATTTGCCCTTGGGCTATTAAGCCTTAGAATCCACTGGTTTAATATTCTTAGGATGGGCATGTATTTGAGGAAGTGGTCCATAATTATTCACAACTTCATAATGAATAAGAAGTTTGAAGAGATTATCAAGAGTAATAAGCTCTAGATATTTTATAGTGATTGCAATAATTAAAATAATTGTATGGAAAGGTGAAGCACGATTTGAAATAATAGGTTTTATATATTCTTCATCAGTTTTTTATTGCCTCTTGCCATATATATATTAGCTCATAAGGCCTTTAAATGGGATAGTTATGCCTCAAGATTATCAAAATTTAAAAATATTTAATAGGAAAGCTTTGTTTCTAATCTACTAACTTAATTGGAGTTTACTCTTGCATAGATCCTTCAAAATTTTCCACTCCAATATGAGGTCACTCAATTCTCTAATTTAAAATATATATTTATTTCTACCAACATAGAGAATAGACCAAGAGTTTTCCTCTTTTTTAGCTAGTACATGATCATTAAGATCTTCTTCTATCCCATCATTGAAAATGAACCATATAGTCTATTGGCAATTTAACCTGATTATATCATAGGTTAAAGTTTCCATGATCAAATATCAATCACATAAATTAAATTCACATAATAACATCAAATATTTCTCACAATATAAAACACATTTCATTATATTCAAAATATTTAGATTACAAGAGACATATAGCATGGAGCTTTCTCTCCAATATAAAGATACATGACACTTTTCACCTTACATGACTCTTGGATTTTCCTCTCCTCAAGCACAAAGGAGAAATTGAATCTTCATATGCCTCACATATTACATAAAGATAAAATTATTGCATATAACTACCTACTTCTAAGCTAGACACATCACTCAAAGACTTTTTACTTCCTATGACTCTTCACTTGCATACTTGACACCTTGCACTCTTTATTACATAACACATAATACTACTCTCCATACATTGACACATACTTTAGACAAATATTAAACTCACTCTCTAAAATAAATATTTATAAAGGAACCAAATAATGTAATACCTCCAACACCCCCCATATTACATTATTTGGTAAGAAGGTATTTTGCCTTCAATATTTATTTCTTCTTTCTTCAAATCTGACTTTGGTATTTATGCAATCTTTACTAGGTTTACCTCTATAAATTATCTATGTCTACCTCTAGGTCAATACATCTGGATCACCTCTGGTATCTGTCTGTGGGTCACCTCTGGATCATCATTACCTCTAGGTTAGTCACTGGAACAATCATAAGGCCATCTCTTCTCTATAATAATCACTAGATGTGCTTTCATTGTAGGCCACCTTCCAAGCTATGCTTGGGTCATAATAATTCATTTCACATGTCTTCATGGTAAGACTTACATTACTATTTAGATTCAACAAACTTTGATTTTTTATCAAAATTGGTTTCCTCCTATAGAAACGATACGATATTTCTTTCATCTTATCCATTCATTCATACTTATCGATCTACAATTCATTTATAATTTATAATTTTTATTTTATTTACATTGACTAGATTTTTGAGAGTGATTATGTCCTCCATAATTTTTGTTGATAAGTTGAAAGAGGGGGTTTTGAAAGGGACCCCAAACCTTTTACAAATTGCTAGCTTTTGATGCTATATTTAAGGGAATGCAACCACAAGGACTAAAATAAGAATGAAATATTATAACTATGATAATGGTAATATAATAAGTAGGAAAAACTTATAAGAAAATTCTGCAAATAACTCATAAAATAGCCATTAATGAAATCTCACAAAAATAGTAACTTTATACAAAAAGTGGAGATCTTGAATACTCCATGCTTCATACAAGTTCTACATTGTATCTATTGAATACTCCATGCTTCATACAAATTCTACATTATATCTACTCTAGTCTATCTTATGCTTCTCTCTATCTTCTCTCCTTTCTCAAAATTCTATCAAAGGCCTATATATAAGAGATATATCTCTTGTCCTTTTACCTACCTATGACTCTTCATCTTCCTATTAACCTATGACTCTTCATCTTCCTATTATGTACATATGGGCTACATGCACAATTACATCATCAAACACTTTGCACATTCTAACACTTGTACATTTATTACATTGCATAAAGTAAATACTCAAATCCTAATCTAAGACAAACTCCTAATCTAAAGATGTACCCAAGGTGGTATATTGGTATGTACCAAATAATGTAATATATCCCAAAACCTATTGTATTACATTATTTGGTTATTGAAGACTTTAGTATTCAATGTGGATCTTCATATTTCAAATATTCTTTAGCTTGATCAGGTTCTTCTACTTCCTTAATTTGTAGATGACTACATAATCCATAGTTTTGTTGTCCCCTCATATTTCTTGTTCTGAATATCCTATTTCCCCATCAACTTTTATGATATATAGATTCCTCAGAAAATGCATTAGTATTGTATTGAAATACAATAATATCTTGTAAAATCTCTATTTAATTTAGAACATATATATGTTTGTGGATTGATCCTATAGCTTCTATCTCATTTTGATTTATGATAAGAACATTTTTTTTTGCTTGATCATAAGGGGTTGTACTCGGGTCCCCCACCATTGAAAAATTACATCTCTCTTATTTAGAGCTTGAGATTTTACAAATAGATACACTTATCATCTCAATTGAGATGCTATAGCTAGAAACCTACATCATTTTAAATAAAATATTTGAATTCTTGATTTTCATTTTCTGGGTCTTTTCAAATCTCTGTTTGAATACAATTACTCCAGAATTTAGCATCTTTCTTGATATTTTCCTATAGCAGCCTTCACAATGCATAAAATCCACCTCTACTATCTATGCCTTGCATATTAGTAGAGTAATATTTTCAAAACATTGTACTATTATAGTTTGCTTTACCAAATTTGGATTGCTAGTTTCCTTCCTAAAACACAAGTGCAACCACAAAAATTATAATAAATAGTCTAAATGAAAACACATTATTGTTACAAAATAAAAAAAATATTACTAATGGAAAGCATTAATGTAATGATGAGACACATATTGAATCCATTTATGTATCTAAAATCAACCATCCTTTTGTTTTCAATCAATTTGACAATTGAAATAAGATTTGATGTTAATCCAAGAACATACATTACATCATGTAATAGTTTTTTTTGAAATGATGTACTAGGTGTTACACACCCATATCCATATATGAGGTAGGTTTTCCCATCTGCAATTTTTAACGTAAAATTCTTAGTGACTTCACGACAATCAAACTATTGTAAATTTCCTATCATGTGATGACTTGCACTAAAATCAATATACCAAATGTCCTTTCATTTTGACGTGAAGGATTGTTTTTACTTGAAGTAATTTTGCATCTTTGATATGGAATATTCTATGGATTTTGACCTTGAATCCTTTTATAGTGTGTCTTGTGAAGATATGTTCCTCTTGCTAACTTATCCATTATCCTAAGAAATTGTAGTGTTTCTTATGTCTCTCAGTCAACTTCTGGATTATAACCTTCAATTCTTGTAGTATATGGTAAATCAATAGTCAAATTTCTAAATAGAATTTCTTTTCTCGTTAGTATTTAAAAAAAATTTGGTAGAACCTTTTATCTTTCAAAGCCTTTGTAGTTGTCTACCTTATGACTCCCTAGTTTAGAAATCAAACTCAATGAACTTTTTCAATTCTTAAATCTATAGAATACCTTGAAAATATTAATGTTCAATCAATGGTTTTGACAAGGATTTAGTTTTTCAAGTCTCTAGGTAGAATACCTTTTAACTCCCAAGTATTTTGAGTATAAGATTAAATTTGATAAGATCTTTCAAATCCTCAAGTTTTGTAAAGTACTTTGTATCTATAAGATATTTTGAGTATAGAATGCTTTAGCTTTCTAAGTTTTCCTTAAGTTGAATTCCTTGTCTCCCTAATGTTCAACTTCAATTCTTCACCTTATTTTTCCCTATTTGTGAATAGAAAACTAAAGATGGATTTAAAGCAACTTCAATTGATAGAGTTATCTATTTTCCAAGACCTTTAAGTTGGATTCCTTATGTCTCATTAATTTGAGCAAGAAACTAATCCCAATTTAGTTTTCCAAATTTATGGTTTGCTTCCATATCCTTTAATTCTCAATGATATAGCCTCTAAATTTCAATATTTTTAAATTGGTGTTGAACTCCTTATATCTCCCTAATCATAAATTTAGAAAATTTCTATGCCATTTTCTTCTCAGTCATTAAGGTATGGCAGTATTCTTCCACTCCATTAATTGCTCCTCCTTTTTATGGCACACTCTTTTGATTTTGACTATCCTCATCTTCTTCGACATTCTTTGACCTTGGATGCTTGGTATATGCGCTCTATTCAGGTTTGGGCTATTAATACTTGGCTATATCATTTGCCTTGTGTGCTATATGACATTTAATGTAACCTTTGGATGTTGCTCTTCACTGTTAGGTGGCACAGACGTTACTTATTACCATGTAGGAATTACTTCAATATTTGGACGTTTCTCTTCTCTATAGGTGGTGCATGTGTTACTTCAATATTTGGATGTTGCTCTTTGTTGTTAGGTGGCTTTGATGTTATTAAAGACTATTGGTGCTCTTCTCTTTTGTGCCAAGTAGAATATGGTTTCTTTGTCTACCATGACAAGTGGTGGCTCCTTTCTCTTGCATGTAACCTATCCTTAGCACTCAACGTTCCTTTATTTTTCTTAACATTCTTTGCCAACTCTTTGCAAGTTTTCTTTTGTCTTCATTTTATAAATGCCGAGTGCTTATTAATTTATAACGTATGGCGGTGGCTCTTCTCCTTCGATGAAAACTTCTCTTCAATGGTGGTGGATCCTCCTTGGTGGTTCTTCAATGCTTATTTCCTTGGTGACTATATCAATGTTGTTCTATGTGATATTCAACCTCTTTTGCTTGGGTAAATCAAGAACACAAGAGGGGGGTGAACAGTATAAGACCACTTTTTACTTTTCTTTCCCAATCAATATTATACAATGTATAGATAACAATATCAACAATAGTAATCAAATCAATACACAAATAACCATAGACAATAGAGATACCAAATTTACGTGGTTCACCCAATGTGGGCTACTCCACGGAGAAAATATTTCATTAAAATTTTCTCAATCAATATCTTGGGAATACTTTCCCTATTACAATGTTTATGGACCTCTATCCAAAGGAGACACCAATCCCCTAATCAATTTTGTGGATCTCTATCCACAAGAGACACCAATCTTCTAACTCTGCTCTGGCTGGTGATCGTCTAGAAGACCTCTGCCTCCACTATCCTTAGAAAATGGAACACTATCCATAGAAGACACCTATCCTACCTGATCTGGTTAGAGACCTCTATCCTCAACTTTAACACCTCCAAATATCTGTCTCAAATCTTCACTAAACACAGTCCTTCGGTCTAGCACAAATATATCCTCAATATCTATCTCTAGTATGGCCCAAACCCGTCCTCAAATCTACACCAAAATCTATCCTTGAATCTGTACTAAATACAGTCCTTCGGTCTAGCACCAATATGTCCTCTCTCCCCCCAATATTTTTCCCCACCCCAACCCCCAACAAACAATTTTTTTTTTCCCCCCCCAAAAAATAAAAAAAAAAAATCTACCACACTCAAAATAAAACCCTAAAAAACCCTCCTCAAGTCCTCTTTAGAACTTGTCCAATTTTATTAATAAGTCCTCGCAAGAACTTATCCAAATCTGCTCTCAATATGTATTGTAAGCTTCCACAAAAGCTTACCCAAATCTTTCCACAAGTCTTCTCAAATACTTACCTCAAATCTGATCAACAAGTCCACACTAGAACTTGTCCAATCTCATAGAAACATAAAGAGAATTGTTAGATATTCAATATGCTCTACACTCATCACAATGCTCAAACACTTTCAATCACTCTCCTAGAAACATATAGAGAATTGTTAGAGACTCAATATGCTTCACATTCACCTCAATACTCAATCACTTTCAATCACTCTCTTAGAAACATATAGAGAATTATTAGAGACTCAATATGCTTCACATTCACCTCAATAATCAATCACTTTCAATCACTCTTTTATCATAGAAACATATAGAGAATTGTTAGAGACTCAATATGCTTCACACTCATCAATACTCAAACTCTTTCTCAATATAGTTCAGAATATAGAATAATTTGTTTCATAGAACTTGACCAATGACTTCACACATTTACTTGACTAGGCTCAAACAAATCTACTCACCCAATCACTCAATGAAATAATCCTTGCTCACAAACCCTAGTCCAAGCATATGAAAACTCACTCAAATATTTCCAACAATGCTTTATCAACCAATCTCACATAACAATGATACTCATGTTCTTTCCAAACCCTAGTTCAAGTTCTTCACTCAACAAATCACTTTAACAACAATGATTATAAATAAGGTTTTATCAACAACTCTTAATTCCATAAAACCTTGAAGCATTAATTCAAAAACACTCTCAACAATGCAAACCAAACAATCCTTTTCACTCCAACTTTTCATACATAACTTTCAACAATCACTCACTAGGAAGAATATGCCCATACCTTTTGTTGGATGTAGAAGTACCTTCAAAAAAACCTATCTTAATGACAATTTTCTTCTTTCCAATTTCAATGATTAAACACAACAATATCACTATAATACTTTCTCAAAAATATTCCTTGGACATAAAACAATCACAACTCAACTTATGCCTTATTTCTCCCTTTAAAAATAACACTCATCATAACATACATAAAAATAATTTCTTTGATACACCTTATCAAATCCAACTTAAAATAATATCCAACACCATAAATAATGTCAATAGAATTACCTTCTCAAAATAATTCAATGGCAAAAAGTCCTCTCAAAATTTAAACAACACTTTAATCCACTTATTTTTCCAATAAGCCAATATGTCAAAAAGACTTTATTAAAAATAAAGCTAACTCCTTATTCCTCCAATTAACCAAAATAATGACCAATTAAAAATACTTTTTATCTACCCCTTTTAACTCCCTAGGACCTTATGTCAAAACCTTAGGCATCACAAAATATATTAAAAATTTATTACCTTTGCCTTGGTGAGACTCGAAATCATGACGTCGCCTCCCTATATGTCCTAACTGCGACCTTGGCTGCCATGTGCACTAGGCGCTCACTTAGGGAGAAAAGAGCACCATGTGCTCTTTACCATATATTTTTGGTGCCTAAGCCCAAAATGATCACGCGCTTCTTCCTTCAGCGCCCAAGAAAAACATGCTCAAAAATTGCTGTCGAGAATTGATCACGGGTATTTTCGTGTCCAACGCCTTAGCCCTCGACCACTTGCCACTAGGCCACGCTGCCAAGTGGATATGAGGATTTAGCCCACGTCAAAATTATTCCTTTACTGGCACTTAAGACAAAAAGCTTTGTCTTCTTCCTCGCATGAATTACATCATATTACACACTGGCCTCTTTATTTCATTCGAACGAAGGATGATTAAATACCATTAAGGCATGTGGTTTTTTTACCATTATGCCACTTTGAAATTAAATTTCGACGCATATTTATTTGCCATGCAACCCTAACCTTAGGGTAAATTAAAATATATTATAATTTAATTAATAATAAAAATTATTATAATTAACTTATAATTATAGGTTAATTAAATTAATTTACAAATTAATATATAATAAAATTATTACAATTAATTATAATTTATTTAATGTCTTTAGGTCTATCCATTGGTTTTAAATAAAAACCATTTATTTTTGCCATCATAGGTTTTAATAAAAACCTTTAAAATCATGTTCCACATAATATTTAGAAATAAACATTATGGAGCTCATCAACCTCTTGCATTGCTCCTTGTTGACCTTTTGGAATCAATGGTAGTTCACTTCTTGGCATCAATGACAACTTCATGCCTTGAAATCAATGACAACTTTATGGACTTAAAATGTCCAACAATATCTCCCTTTGTCATTGATGGTAACCCAATAACGTTTTACCATTTCCTTGAATTTTGAATTTGCTCCCTTTGGGAAAATGCTCTCTTCTTAAACCAAATCTCTCCCCTTTCTCAAATACTAAATCTCTCCCCATTACTCAAATATCTCCCCCTTTGACATCAATGGCAAAGGGTAACATTTGGGGCTCGGGACTAAGAATGAGTTTCTTAGCTTAGCGCCTCCCCCACCTCCTCTTGAGGTGGTTAATTCTAGGGTGGGAGCATCTCTACTCCTAGTAAGCATTGGTATTTACCTTTATCCTCTTTTATTTTCATCTGATCATTCTAATTCCTTTGACTATTCCTGTTCCTGTTCCTGTCCATGTCCACATTCCTATTCTTGTTCTTGTTCCTTTTCTTGTTCATGTTCATATCCATATTCTTGTTCTTGTTCCTGTTCCTGTTCATGATTGATTCTAGAATGTATTCTCTACACTACTTTGTTGTATGTCCATAATTATTGCACTTATAACACTTAAAGTTATTATTACTTGGAGGTGAAAATGTCTTAGGATTTCTCCTGGTGAAGCCATATCCTTTTTTGTCATGAACCCTGCAATCCATTGCCTTGTGACCAAACTGATTACATGAATAGCAATACCCATGGAAAAAAATTGTGTTTCTAAAATTCCCTAGGAGAGTGATTGAAAGTGTTTAAGCATTGTGATGAGTGTAGAGCATATTGAGTATCTAACAATTCTCTTTTTTTTTTTTCATGAGATTGGACAAGTTCTAGTGTGGACTTGTTGAGCATATTTGAGGTAAGTCTTTGAGAAGACTTGTGGACAAATTTGGGTAAGCTTTTGTGGAAGCTTACAATACATATTGAGAGCAGATTTGGATACATTCTTGCGAGGACTTATTGAGTAGATTGGACAAGTTCTAGAGAGGACAGAAGCAGAGGAAAAGAAACGAGAAGAGCAGACAAACCAGGGCCAAGAAAGGTTGAGAACAAATTTGTGCTAGAACTAAGGACTATGTTTAGTACAAATTTGAGGATAGAGTTTAGTGCATATTTGAGGATAGGTTTGTGCCAGACCAGAGACAGATATTGAGGATAAATTTGTGCTAGACCGAAGGACTATGTTTAGTGCAGATTTGAGATAGAGCTTTGGAGGTGACAGAGTTGAGGACAAAGGTCTCTAGCCAAAGTAGGGAGGACATGTATCTTCTATGGATAGAGTTCCATTTTCTAAGGGTAGTGGAGGTAGAGGTCTTCTAGAGGATCACCAACCAGAGTAGAGTTAGGATATTGGTGTATCCTATGGATAGATATCCATAAAATTGATTATGGGATTGATGTCTCCTTTGGACAGAGGTCCATAAATATTGTAATAGGGAAAGGATTCCCAAGAGATTGATTGAGAAAATTTTAGTGAAATATTTTCTTCATGGAGTAGCCCACATTGGGTGAACCACATAAATTTGGTGTCTCTATTATGTGTGGTGATTTATGCATTGCTTTTATTATTGTTGTTGATATTGCTATATATACATTGCATAATATTGATTGGGAAAGAAAAGTAAAAAGTGGTCTTATATTGTTCACCCCCTCTCAGTATAAGCTTGTGTTCTTCAATTGGTATTAGAGCGGGTTCCTTCGAAAGAGTTTAACAACTTTCAAGAACACAATGGATTCTAAGAATTTGTCCTCAGATAATCCTACACAAATCTTTGAAGGAAGTGATTATATATATTGGAGTATGAGAATGAAGATTCACTTGATGGCACTTGGCAATAAAATTTGGAAAGTACTGGAAAATGGATACATACCCACAGTTGATCCACCTATAGATAAAGAAGGTAAGCTTCTCCAAAATTACAATTCAAAAGAAATGAATGCAATTTTGATAGGTTTGCATAGAACATAGTCCATAAAAGTTATGCATTGTCAAGATGCAAAAGGAATTTGGGATAAGTTGCAAAGTATATATGAAGGAGATAAAGGTGTCAAGAAAGCAAAGATACGAAATCTCAAAGGACAATTTGAAGAGTTAAGAATGAAGGATGAGGAAAACATTAGTACTTATCTACTTCAAGTTGATGAGGTTGTTAATGCTATGAAAGGACTTGGAATTAAGGTAGAAGAATCAAATGCTTGTGATAAGGTCTTAAGATCTCTTCCAAAAATATCTAGCAAAAATATTTCTGCTATAGAAGAATCAACGGATGGTGATTCTTTGACAAGAGATATGTTGCTTGGTATTCTTACAAATTTTGAGTTAAGAACAAAAGAACCTAATCCCTAAAAGGAAGCAGCCTTCAAAGCAATCAAGAAGATAAAGGGTAAGAAGTCAGAATCGACCAATGAGTCATCTAGTGATGAAGAAGCTAATTATGGTAGAAGGAATAAGGATTCAAGAATATTTAAAGATACAAAATCTGTTAGATGTTTCAATTGTGGAAAGTATGGTCATTATGCAACTTATTATCAAGAAGCTAAAAATAACAACGATGAAGAAAAATAGGATCACAGGAACAGGGAATTAGAAAGATATAAGTACCAAAAGAAAGACAAGGATGGACAAGATAGACAAGGAAATAAGTTCTTTCAAAGACAAAAGAGGAGCTACTATGCAGATAAGGCAAGTAAGTCCTCAAGTGATAGTGATGCTACTGTTTTAGATAATGATGAAGTCCTATTTATGATTGAAGAAAAGGAAGAAGTCAAGAAAAGATCACCAATAATTCTCAAGTGTTTTAGATGTGGTAACTTTGGACATCTTGAAGATAGTTGTACAAGGAATGGTTATAGTTTTAGTGATGATGAATATGAGGATGCACTTGAAGGACCAAAAGAAAATATTCTAATGGCACTAGAAGAAGAAGAAGATGATTCTATAGAAGACAAGTCAAGATAAAATGAAAATGTAGACAAAGGCAAAAAAAATAGAGGAAGAATCAGATAAAGAAGGATATGATCTTAAGGCAGAACTTATTTATGCTCTTGACATAGTAAATAAGGTAAGAAAGTAAAAATCTAAAATTGATTTTCAGTTTCAATAATGCGATGAAGAAAGAAGAAAGCTTATAGAGGATCTAAACAAGTCAATGACTAAGATAAAGAAGTTTAAGGATAAGTTAGAAGCAAAGGTCTTAGAATGTGAAAGGTTAGAACAAAAAGTAGCTCTACTAAGGGAAGATGTAGAAAAATCCAAGGATAAGCTATACAAGTTTGAAAAGAGTTCAAATATTGTGGATAAGATGATCAAGGTACAAAGAAGGTCAACAAATAAAACAGGTCTTGATTTTGAACAGGCTAAAAAGAAACAAGAAGAAGAGTCAACCTCAAGTTTTGAAGGAGAAGAAACTTAAGAAGAAGACAGTGTAAGAGAAAGTGAGACATCTGAGGATGAGTTGGATAATAGAAAGTTCAACAAGGAAAGGAACAATGCACAAAGAAGAAACATATGGAATATCAATCAGAATAGGTTAAGGAGAAAGAGAAAAGAGAGAGACTAAGAGACCAATGAGGTCAAGATAAAGAATTTTCAATGGACGATGTTTCTCATGTCACAGGTTTGGGCACATGGCTTCACAGTGCAGGACACATGAAAGACAAGAAAATGGGAATTTTAGAAACATACAACTTTTCCATGGGTATTGCTACTCATGTAATCAGTTTGGTCACAAGGTAATGGATTGTAGGGTTCATGACAGAAAAGGATATGGCTTCACTAGGAGAAGTCCTAAGATATTTTCACCTCCAAGAACATTAAGTGTTATAAGTGCAATAATGATGGATATACAAAAAAGTGGTGTAGAGCAAACATTCCAGAATCAAGCATGAACAAGAACAAGAATAGGAATAGGAACAGGAATAGGAACAAGAACATGGAGAGGAAAAGGAACAAGAACGAGAAGGAACAGAAGAGAAGGGAACAGAACAGAAGAGAACAGAAGGGAGAACAGGAACAGAGAGGAACAAGAACAGGAACAGGAACAAGAACAGGAACAGGAACAGGAACAGGAACAGGAACAAGAACATGAATATGGATATGAACATAAACAAGAACAAGAAAAGGAACATGAATAGGATTGTGGACATAGACAAGAACATGAATAGGAATAAGAACAATCAAAAGAATCAAAAGGATCAGATAAGAAGAAAAGAGGATAAAGGTAAAGAACAATGCTTGCTGGGAGTAGAGATGCTCCCACCCCATAATTAACCACCTCAAGATGAGGTAGGGGAGGGGCTAAGCTAAGAGAATCATTCTTAGCCCCGATCCCCAAAGGTGACCCTTTGCCATTGATGTCAAAGGGGGAGATATTTGAGTAAGGGGAGAGATTTGAGTAAGGGGAGAGATTTGAGTAAGGGGGAGAGATTTGGTATTTGAGAAAGGGGGAGATATTTGGTTTAAGAAGAGAGCAATCTCCCAAGGGGATAAGAATAAAAAGTCAAGAAAATGGTAAAATGTTATTGGGTTGCCATCAATGACAAAAGGGGATATTTTTGGACATTTTGAGTCTATAAAGTTGTCATTGATGTCAAGGCATGAAGTTTTCATTGATGCCAAGAAATGAACTACCATTGATGCCAAAAGGTCAACAAGGAGCAATGCAAGAGGTTGATGAGCTCCATAATGTTTATTTCTAAATATTATGTGGAGCATGATTTTAAAGGTTTTTATTAAAACCTATGATGGCAAAAATAAATGGTTTTTATTTAAAACCAATGGATAGACCTAAGGACATTAAATAAATTATAATTAATTGTAATAATTTCATTATATATTAATTTGTAAGTTAATTTAATTAACCTATGGTTATTAAATTAATTATAAGTTAATTATAATAATTTTATTATTAATTAAATTATAATATATTTTAATTTACCCTAAGGTTAGGGTTGCAAGGCAAATAAATATGCACCGATGTTTAATTTCAAGGTGGCATAATGGTATAAAAACCACATGCCTTAATGGAATTTAATCATCCTTCATTCGAATGAAATAAAGAGGCCAACATGTAATTTGATGCGATTTGTGCAAGGAAGAAGACAAAGCTTTTTGTCTTGAGTTCCAACGAAGGAATAATTTTAGTGTGGGCTAAAGCCTCATATCCACCCGGCAGCATGGCCTAGTGGCAAGTGGTCGAGGGCTAAGGCATTGGACACGAAAATACCCACGATCGATTCTCGATGGTAATTTTTGAGCGTGTTTTGCTTGGGAACTGAAGGAAGAAGCACGTGATCATTTTGGTCTTAGGCACAAAAAATAAATGGTAAAGAAAGTGCCTAGCGCATGTGACAACCAATGCCACAGTTAGGATGCATAGGGATGCGACGTTGTGAGTTCAAGTCTCACCAAGGCAAAGGTAATAAATTTTTAATTTTGTGATGCCCAAGGTTTTGACATAAGGTCATAGGGAGTTAAAATGGGTAGATAAAAAGTATTTTAATTGGTCATTATTTTGGTTAATTGGAGGAATAAGGAGTTAGCTTTATTTTTAATAAAGTCTTTTTGACATAATGGCTTATTAGTGAAATAAGTGGATTAAAGTGTTGGTTAAATTTTGAGAGGACTTCTTGCCATTGAGTTATTTTGAGAAGATAATTGTATTGACATTATTTATGGTGTTGGATATTATTTTAAGTTGGAGTTGATAAGGTGTATCAAAGAAATTATTTTTATGTATGTTATGATGAGTGTTATTTTTAAAGGGAGAAATAAGGCATAAGTTGAGTTGTGATTGTTTTATGTCCAAGGAATATTTTTGAGAAAGTATTGAAGTGATATTGTTGTGTTTAACCATTGAAATTGGAAAGAAGAAAATTATGATTAAGAAAGGTTTTTCTAAAGGCACTTCTACATCCAAAAAAAGGTATAGGCATATTATTCCTAGTAAGTGATTGGTGAAAGTTGTGTATGAAAAGTTGGAGTGAAAAGGATTGTGTGGTTTGCATTGTTGAGAGTGTTTATTAATTAATGCTTCAAGGTTTTCTCGAATTAAAAGTTGTTGATAAAACCTTGTTTAGAAGCATTGTTGTTGAAGTGAGTTGTTGAGTGAAGAACTTGAACTAGGGTTTGGAAAGAATATGAGTATCATTGTTATGTGAGATTGGTTGATAAAGCATTGTTGGAAATATTTGAGTGAGTTGTCATATGCTTGGACTAGGTTTTGTGAGCAAGGATTATTTCATTGAGTGATTGGGTTAGTAGAGTTGGTTGAGCCCAGTCAAGAAAATGTGTGAAGTGATTGTTCAAGTTCTATGAAATAAATTATTCTATATTTTGAATTATTTTGAGAAAGAGTTTGAGTATTGATGAGTGTGAAGCATATTGAGTCTCCAACAATTCTCTATACGTTTCTATGATAAAAGAGTGAATGAAAGTGATTGAGTATTGAGGTGAATGTGAAGCATATCGAGTCTCTAACAATTCTCTATATGTTTCTAAGAGATTTATTGAAAGTGATTGAGTATTGAGGTGAATGTGAAGCATATTGAGTCTCTAACAATTCTCTATATGTTTCTAGGAGAGTGATTGAAAGTGTTTGAGCATTGTGATGAGTGTAGAGCATATTGAGTCTCTAAAAATTCTCTTTATGTTTCTATGAGATTGGACAAGTTCTAGTGTGGACTTGTTGAGCAAATTTGAGGTAATTCTTTCAGAAGACTTGTGGACATATTTGGGTAAGCATTTGTGGAAGCTTACAATACATATTGAGAGCATATTTGGATAAGTTCTTGCAAGGACTTATTGAGGAGATTGGAAAATTTATAAAGAGGACTTGGAAATATATTTGTGCTATACCGAAGGACTATGTAGCTCATCAACCTCTATGAGGACAGATTTGTGCCATACCAGAGACAAAGATTAAGGACATATTTGTGCTAGACTGAAGGAATGTGTTTAGTGCATATTTGAGATAGAGCTTTGGAGGTGATAGAGTTGAGAATAGATGTCTCTATCTAGATCAAGGAGGACATGTGTATTCTATGGATAGAGTTCCATTTGCTAAGGGTAGTGGAGGCAAAGGTCTTCTAGAGGATCACCAGCTAGAGCAGAGTTAGGATATTGGTGTCAATTGTAGATAGATATCCACAAAATTGATTAGGGGATTGGTGTCTCCTTGGAAAAAGGTCCATAAACATTGTAATAAGGAAATTATTCCCAAGAGATTGATTGAGAAAAATTTAGTGAAATATTTTCTTCGTGGAGTAGCCCACATTGGGTGAACCACGTAAATTTGGTGTCTCTATTGTGTGTGGTGATTTGTGCATTGATTTGATTACTACTATTTATATTGCTATCTATACATTGCATAATATTGATTGGGAAAGAAAAATAAAAAGTGGTCTTATACTGTTCACCCCCCTCTCAGTATAAGCTTATTTTCTTCATTTACCCAAGCAAAAGAGGTTGAATATTGGGTAGAACAACGTTGATACAGTCACCAAGGAAAGAAGCACTGAAGCACCACCAAAGGAGGAGTCGCCACCATTGAATATAAGTGTTCATAGAAGGATAATATCCATGACCATATGTTAGAAATTAAGAAGCACTCGATATTTGTAAAAGGAAGACAAAACAACTTGCAAAGAGTTGGAAAAGAATGTTAAGAAAAAGAAAGGAACATTGAGCGCTAAGGATAGGTTACATGCAAGAGAAAGGATCCACCACTTGTCATGGTAGAAAAAGAAACCATATTCCACTTGGTAAAAAAGAGAAGAGAACCAACAATATTTAATAACATCGGATCCACCTAACAACAAAGAGCAACATCCAAATATTGAAGTAACACCTACACCACCTAACAGAGAAGAGCAATATCCAAAGATTGAAGTAATTCCTACATGGTAATAAGTAACGCCTGTGCCACCTAATAGTGAGGAGCAACATCCAAAGGTTACATTAAATTTCATGTGGCACACACGACAAAGGATATAGCCAAGTAGTAATAGCCCAAACCTGAAGAGAGTGTGTATACTAAGCATCCAAGGTCAAAGACCGTCTAAGAAGATGAGGATAGTAAAAAGCAAAAGAGTAAGCTATAAAAAGGAGGAGAAATTAATGTAGTGGAAGAATACTGCCATACCTTGAGGACTGAGAAGAAAATGGCATAGAAATTGTAGTCAAAGTAGAAGCTAATCAATATGTAGCGCCTCACCTCAAAGGAAAGGTATATTAACATTCAATTATCATTTGCATTCCATCAAGTTTAAGGAGGCATAAGGTCTATTATTTTTAAGGTTAAGTTTAGTTATCTAATGAATGGAGATATAAGGAAAGTACAACCTTAGATACTTTATTGGTGGATTAGAAAGGCTATTGAAGTAAAGAGATTATAACTTGAGAGGTTTTTGAAAATTGTATTATTTGTAATTCAAGTATTGAAATATTTGCAAATAATTTAATTATGAGGAATAAGGTCTTCTACATTGAAATTGAAGCATTATTTTTGCAAATATCCTATTTTCTAAATTTTTGATTAGGGAGATATAAGGAGTTCAACACCAATTTAAAAATATTGAAATTTAGAGGCTATATCATTGATAATTAAAGGATATGGGAAGCAAAAAATAAATTGGGAAAACTAAATTGGGATTAGTTTCTTGCTCAAATTAATGAGACACAAGGAATCCAACTTAAAGGTCTTAGAAAGCAGAGAACTCTATCAATTGAAGTTTCATTAAATCTATATTTATATTTCTATTCACAAATAGGGAAAAATAAGGTGAAGAATTGAAGTTGAACATTAGGGAGACAAAAGGAATTCAACTCAAGGAAAACTTAGAAAGCTAAAGCATACTATACTCAAAATATTTTATAGATACAAAGTACTTTACAAAATTTGAGGATTTGAAAGATCTTATCAAATTTAATCTTATACTCAAAATACTTGGGAGTTAAAAGGTATTCTACCTAGATACTTAAAAAACTAAATCCTTGTCAAAAACATAGATTGAACATTAATATTTTCAAGGTATTATGTAGATTTAAGAATTGAAAAAGTCCATAGAGTTAGATTTCTAAACTAGGGAGTCATAAGACGGACAACTAAAAAGGCTTTGAAAGATAAAAGGTTCTACAAAAGTTGTTTTCAATACTAAAGAGATACAATAAATTCTATTTAAAAATTTGACTGTTGATTGACCACATACTACAAGAATTGAAGGTTATAATCTAGAAGTTGATTGAGAGACATAAGAAACACTATAATTTCTTAGGATAATGGATAAGTTAGAAAGAGGAACAAATATTCACAAGACACACTATAAAAGGATTCAAGGTCAAAATCCATACAATATTCCATATCAAAGATGTAAAATTACTTCAAGTACAAACAATCCTTCAGGTCAAAATGAAAAGGACATTTGGTATATTGATTTCAGTGCAAGTCATCACATGACAGAAATTTACAATGGTTTGATTGCCTTGAAGTCACTAATAATTTTAGGTTAAAAATTGCAGATGGAAAAACCTATCTCATACATGGATATGGGTGTGTAACACCTAGTACATCATTTCCAAATTTTTTGTTACATGATGTAATGTATATTATTGGATTAACATCAAATCTTATTTCAATTTCCAAGTTGATTGAAAAAAAAAGGATGGTTGATTTTAGATACATAAATGGATTCAATATGTGTCTCATCATTACATTAATGATTTCAATTGGTAATAACTATTTTATTTTGTAACAATAGTGTGTTTTCATTTATACTATTTATTATAATTTTTGTGGTTGCACTTGTGTTTCAGGAAGGAAACTAGCAATCCAAATTTGGTAAAGCAGACTATGATAGTGTGATGTTTTGGAAATATTACTCTACTAAGATGCAAGGCATAGATAGTAGAGGTGAATTTTTGGCATTGTGAAGGCTGCTATAGGAAAATGTCAAGAAAGATGCTAAATTATGGAGTAATTGTATTCAAACAAAGATTTGAAAAGACACAAAAAATAAAAATAAAGAATTCAAATATTTTATGTAAAATGATGTAGGTTTCTAGCTATAGCACCTCAATTTATATGAGAAGTGTATCTATTTGTAAAATCTCAAGCTCTAAATAAGAGAGATGTAATTTATCAATGGTGGGGGACTCGAGTGCAACCCCTTATGATCAAGCAAAAATAAATGTATCTCATCATAAATCAAAATGAGATAGAATCTATAGGATCAATCCATAAACATATATATGTTCTAGATTAAATTGAGGTTTTACAAGATATTATTGTATTTCAGTACAATACTAATGCATTTTCTGAGGAATAGATTGCAAAAAATAGAAAATCTATATATCATAAAAGTTGATGGGGAAATAGAATATTCAGAACAAGAAATATGAGAGGATAACAAAACTATATATTGTGTGGTCATCTACAAATTAAGGAAGTAGAAGAACCTGATCAAGATAAATATTATTTGAAAGATGAAGACCCACATTTAAGACTAAAGTCTTAAATAACCAAATAATGTAATACAAGGGGTGTTAAAATATATTACATTATTTGGTACATACCAATATACCACCTTGGGTATATCTTTAGATTAGGAGTTTGTATTAGATTAGGATTTGAGTATTTACTTTATGCAATGTAATAAATGTACAAGAGTTAGAATGTGCAAAGTGTTTGATGATGTAATTGTGCATGTATCCCACATGTACAAAATAGGAAGATGAAGAGTCATAGGTAGGTGAAAGGACAAGAGATATATCTCTTATATATAGGCCTTTGATAGAAGTTTGAGAAAGGATAGAATATAGAGAGAAGAATAAGATAGACTAGAGTAGATATAATGTAGAACTTGTATGAAGCATGGAGTATTCAATAGATACAACGTAGAACTTGTATGAAGCATGGAGTATTCAAGATCTCCACTTTTTGTATAAAGTTACTACTTTTATGAGATTTCATTAATGGCTATTTTATGAGTTATTTGCAGATTTTTCTTATAAGTTTTTCCTACTTATTATATTACCATTATCATAGTTATAATATTGCATGATTATTTTAGTCCTTGCGGTTGCATTCCATTAAATATAGCATCAAAAGCTAACAATTTGTAAAAGGTTTGGGGTCCCTTTCAAAACCCCCTCTTTCAACTTATCAAAAAAAATTATGGAGGACATAATCACTCTAAAAAATCTGGTCAATGTAAAGAAAATAAAAATTATAAATTAAAAATGAATTGTAGATGGATAAGTATGAATGAATGGGATAAGATGAAAGAAATATTGTATGGTTTCTATAGGAGGAAACTAATTTTTATGAAAAATAAAAGTTTGTTGAATGTAAAGAATAATGTAAGTCTTACCATGAAGAAATGTGAAATGAATGATTATGACCCAAGCACAACTTGGAAGGTGGCCTATAGTGAAAGCACATGTAGTGATGATTATAGAGAAGATATGGCCTTATGATTGTTCCAGTGACTAACCCAGAGGTAATGATGATCAAGAGGTGACCCACAGATAGATACCAGAGGTGATCTAGATGTATTTATCTAGAGGTAAACATAGAAAATTTATAGAGGTAAACCTAGTAAAGATTACATAAATTCAGAAATACTAAAGTCAAAGTTGAAGAAATAAGAATTAAAGATTGAAGGTAAAATACCTTCTTACAAAATAATGTAATATGGGGGGTGTTGGAGGTATTACATTATTTGGTTCCTTTATAAATATTAGTTTAGAGAGTGAGTTTAATATTTGTCTAAAGTATGTGTCAAAGTATGGAGAGTATTATGTGTTATGTAATAAAGTGTGCAAGGTGTCAAGTATGCAAGTGAAGAGTCATAGGAAGTAAAAAGTCTTTGAGTGATGTGTCTAGCTTAGAAGTAGGGAGTTATATGCAATAATTTAATCTTAAGTAATATGTGAGGCATATGAAGAGTCAAGTTCTCCTATCTGCTTGAGGAGAGGAAAAACCAAGAGTCATGTAAGGTGAAAAGTGTCATGTATCTTTATATTGGAGAGAAAGATCCATGCTATATGTCTCTTGTAATCTAAATATTTTGAATATAATGAAATGTGTTTTATATTGTGAGAAATATTTGATGTTATTATGTGAATGTGATTTATGTGATTGATATTTGATCATGAAAAATTTAACCTATGAGATAATTTGGTTGAATTTCCAATAGACTATATGGTTCATTTTCAATGATGGGATAGAAGAAGGTCTTAATGATCATGTACTAGCTAAAAAAGAGGAAAACTCTTGGTCTATTATCTATGTTGGTAGAAATAAATATATATTTTAAATTAGATAATTGAGTGACCTCATATTGGAGTGGAAAAATTCGAAGGATCTATGCAAGAGTAAACTCCAATGAAGTTAGTAGATTATAAACAAAGCTTTCCTATCTAAATATTTTTAAATTTTGATAATATTGAGGCATAAGTTTCTCATTTAAAGGCCTTATGAGCTAATATATATATGGCAAGAGGCAAGAAAAAATTGATGAAGAATATATAAAACCTATTATTTCAAATCGTGCTTCACCTTTCCATACAATTATTTTAATGATTGCAATCACTATAAAAGATCTAGAGCTTATTACTCTTGATAATCTCTTCAAACTTATTATTCATTATGAAGCTATGAATAATTATGGACAACTTCCTCAAATACATGTCCATCCTAAGAATATTAAACCAGTGGAGGCTAAGGCTTACTTTCCACAATTGAAACATCTAACAAATTTTGTATCTTTCAATATTCTTGAATCCTTATTCCTTATACCATAATTATATTCTTCATTATGGATGATTCATTGCTCTATTATGACTTCTTACCCTTTGTCTTCTTGATTGCTTTGAAGGCTACTTCCTTTTGAATATTAGGTTATTTTGTTCTCAACTCAAAATCTATAAGAATACCAAGCAACATATGTTTTGGCAAAGAATCACCATCCTTTGATTCTTTTATAGCAGAAATATTTTCACCAAATATTTTTGGAAGAGATCTTAAGACCTTATCACAAACATCTGATTCTTCTACCTTAAGTCCAATTCCTTGCATAGTATTAAAAACCTCATCAAATTGAAGTAGATAAGTACTAATGTTTTCCTCATCCTTCATTATTAACTCTTCAAATTATCCTTTGAGATTTCATATCTTTGCTTTCTTGACACCTTTATCTCCTTCATATATACTTTGCAACTTATCCTAAATTACTTTTACATCTTGACAGTGCATAACTTTTATGGACTCTATTCTATGCAAACCTCTCAAAATTGCATTCATTACTTTTGAATTGTAATGTTGGATAAGCTTACCTTTCTTATCTGTAGGTGGATCAACTCGGGGTATGTATCCATTTTCCATTGCTTCCCAAATTTCATTGCCAAGTGCCATAAAGTGAATCTTCATTATCATACTCTAATATATATATATATATATATATATATATATATATATATATATATATATATATATATATATATATATATATATAATCACTTCCATAAAATATTTGTGTAGGATTATCTGAGGACATATTATTAGAATCCATTTTTTTATTAAAATATTTTCCTTCAAGTTGTTAAATTCTTCCCAAGGAACCCACTTTGATACCAATTGAAGAACACAAGATTATACTGAGAGGGGGGGTGAACAGTATTATACCACTTTTTACTTTTCTTTCCCAATAAATATTATGCAATGTATAGATAAAAATATCAACAATAGTAATAAAAGCAATGTACAAATCACCACACACAATAGAGATACCAAATTTACGTGGTTCACCCAATGTGGGCTACTCCACGGACAAAATATTTCATTAAAATTTCTCAATCAATCTCTTGGGAATACTTTACCTATTACAATGTGGACCTCTATCCAAAGGAGACACCAATCCTCTAATCAATTTTACGGATCTCTATCCACAAGAGACACCAATCTCCTAACTCTACTCTAGCTGCTGATCCTCTAGAAGACCTCTACCTCCACTGCCCTTAGCAAATGGAAATCTATCCATAGAAGACACCTATCCTCCCTGATCTAGCTAGAGACCTTTATCCTCAACTCTATCACCTCCAAAGCTCTGTTTCAAAATCTGCACTAAACACAGTCCTTTAGTCTAGCACAAATATATCCTCAATATGTTCTCTGGTCTGGCACAAACCTATCCTCAAATCTGCACCAAAATTTATCCTTCAATTTGTACTAAATATAGTCCTTTAGTCTAGCACAAGTTTGTTCTCAAGTCCTCTCTAGAACTTATCCAATATGCTCAATAAGTCCTCGCAAGAACTTATTCAAATTTGCTCTCAATATGTATTGTAAGCTTCCACAAAAGCTTACCCAAATCTGTCCACAAGTCTTCTCAAAGACTTAACTCAAATATACTCAACATGCCCACACTAGAACTTGTCCAATATCATAGAAACATAAAGAGAATTGTTAGAGACTCAATATGCTCCACACTCATCACAATGCTCAAACACTTTCAATCACTTTCCTAGAAACATATAGAAAATTGTTAAGACTTAATATGCTTCACATTCACCTCAATACTCAATCACTTTAAATCACTCTCTTAGACTCAATATGCTTCACATTCACCTCAATACTCAATAATTTGCAATCACTCTTTTATCATATAAACATATAGAGAATTGTTAGAGACTCAATATGCTTCATACTCATAAATACTCAAACTCTTTCTAAAAACAATTCATAATATAGAATAATTTGTTTCACAGAATTTGAACAATCACTTCACACATTTACTTGACTAGGCTCAAGCAACTCTACTCACCCAATCACTCAATGAAATAATCCTTGCTCACAAATCCTAGTCCAAGCATATGACAACTCACTCAAATATTTCCAAAAATGCTTTATCAACCATTCTCACATAACAATGACACTCATGTTCTTTCCAAGCCCTAGTTTAAGTTCTTCACTCAACAACTCACTTCAACAACAATGCTTATAAACAAGGTTTTATAACAACTCTTAATTCCAGAAAACCTTGAAGCATTAATTCAAAAACACTCTCAACAATGCAAACCAAACAATCCTTTTCACTCCAACTTTTCATACACAACTTTCAACAATCACTCACTAGGAAGAATATTCCCATACATTTTGTTGGATGTAGAAGTGCCTTTAGAAAAACATGTCTTAATCACAATTTCCTTCTTTCCAATTTCAATGGTTAAACACAACAATATCACTTCAATACTTTCTCAAAAATATTCCTTGGACATAAAACAATCACAACTCAACTTATGCCTTATTTCTCCCTTTAAAAATAACACTCATCATAACATACATAAAAATAATTTCTTTGATACACCTTATCAACTCTAACTTAAAATAATATCCAACACCATAAATAATGTCAATACAATTACCTTATCAAAATATCTCAATGGCAAGAAGTCCTCTTAAAATTTAACCAACACTTTAATCCACTTATTTCTCCAATAAGCTATGTCAAAAAGACTTTATTAAAAATAAAGCTAACTCCTTATTCCTCCAATTAACCAAAATAATGACCAATTAAAAATACTTTTTATACCCCTTTTAAATCCCTAGGACCTTATGTCAAAACCTTAGGCATCACAAAATATATTAAAAATTTATTACCTTTGCCTTGGTGAGACTCAAACTCACGATGTCGCCTCCCCTTGCGCCCTAGCCGTGGCCTTGGCTACCGCATGCTCTAGGTGCTTGCTTTGAGATAAAAGAGCACCACATGCTATTTAACCTTTCTTTTTGGCACCTAAGCCCAAAACGATCGTGCGCTTCTTCCTTTAGCGCCCAAGCAAAACACGCTAAAAAATTATCGTCGAGAATCAATCGCGGGTCTTTTTGCATCCGACGCCTTAGACGTCGACCACTTACTACTAGGCCACACTGTTGGGTGGATATGAGGCCTTAGCACATGCAAAATTATTCCTTTCCTGGCACTCAAGATAAAAAGCTTTGTCTTCTTCCTTGCACGAATCACATCATATTACACACCGGCCTCTTTATTTCATTCGAACGAAGGATGATTAAATACCATTAAGGCATGTGGTTTTTATACCATTATGCCACCTTGAAATTAAACATCGACGCATATTTATTTGCCTTGCAACCCTAACCTTAGGGTAAATTAAAATATATTATAATTTAATTAATAATAAAAATATTATAATTAACTTATAATTAATTTAATAACCATAGGTTGATTAAATTAACTTACAAATTAATATATAATGAAATTATTACAATTAATTATAATTTATTTAATGTCCTTAGGTTTAAAATAAAAACCATTTATTTTAAACCATTAATTATAATTTATTTAATGTCTATCCATTGGTTTTAAATAAAAACCATTTATTTTTGCCATCATAGGTTTTAATAAAAACCTTTAAAATCATGCTCCACATAATATTTAGAAATAAACATTATGGATCTCATCAACCTCTTGCATTGCTCCTTGTTGATATTTTGGCATCAATGGTAGTTCACTTCTTGGAATCAATGACAACTTCATGCCTTGACATCAATGACAACTTTATGGACTCAAAATGTCCAATAGTAAAATATTGCTACTTGATTTATTTTTCTACCTTAGTAATTTCACCTTTGTCCTTGCTGGAGCTCTATCATGATTTTGTGTCTTATTTTTCTTACTACAGGTTTGATCCAATGTGGGCACTGCCTTCTTGGAGTTTTGGTACCCTCTTTGGTTTCTTTAGACACCTTGAATATGTTAACTTTGAGCCCTTATTCGGATCTTTATTTTTCACTCCATGGCTTCTCCTTTTCAACTTGATGATTTTACCACTAATGGATACAACTTTTGTGCCTCTTTGGTGTCTTTAGACACTTCAACTCTTGTCCTTATTTTTCTACTTTAAATATGACAAATATGATGCTTTTATAAATTGAAAACGAATTTGTTGTAGACTAAGATAAAATACCTTTATTGCACCAAAAATTTGAGACCTATTTAGTCTCTTTTTGTAGCTTGCCTTCTAGTCTTTATCAACAAAATTTTTTCTTTAATGTGATGGGACCTCCTCTTTCTCTTGGTGGTTCCTCTTCACCGATACTTGCTGTTGCTTTTACCTGCACTTCATGGTGTCTTTGGACACTCTAACTCAACCTTGTTCTTGTCCACTATTTGTTCTTACCTTGCTTGATAATATTGCACTTTTATAGTTATCAAAACTAACATGCAATAAGTACTATCAACTTCTTCTTATTACTCCTTTCAATCAAATTTTTAACACTATCTTGTTAAATAATGCAGGTTTCAAGATGATAATGCTACCTCCTTTCTTGAATTGAATACTTTTAACTTAAACTCCTTTTGCTACCTTTAACAATTCTAATATGGTGTTTTCAAGAAACTTAAATAATACTTGAATAAAAAATTTAATAAGACCAATTTTAAAACCTTATTTTTGCCTCCTTATAGAAATATTTCTTGGTGATTTGGTTCACCTATTTGCTGCCCTAGATTTGTAAACTTCATAGCTTCAAATCCTTTATGCTTTGCTGCCCTAGACTTGTCTATCTTGTAGCTCTATATTGTTATCCAAGAAGTTTCAAATTTTTGAATACTTCTCCTAATATTGCTGTCCAAGAATGTATAATTTTATAGCTATAATACTGCCCAATTATCTCTATATTTTAGCCTTTGGTTTATTTTCCAAAAGGGCTTCAATTATCCCCTAATTTGCTCTCTTGAATTCTAAAAATTTATAGCTATAAAGTCTGCCCTCTTGCTGTCCTAAAATATTCTATTTTGTAGCTTCTAATGCTGTCTAATATGCTGCCTTTAACTTCTAAAATTTACAACACCTTTCCTTGACCAAATATTGTCCAATCCTTCTTCAATTTGCTGTTCTAGAATCATTCAAATTATGCTACGAAAAACAACAATATTATCTTCCATAAATAACATTAAAATCCTTTGTGACTATCCTAAAAAAAATTTGAAATATGGTGGCTTCTTCTAGCTTCTTTCTCCTTCAATATACTTGTGGAATTTGATTTTAAACCGGGCCTATTTGTTGGCCTCCTCAAGAATCTGACTGTCTTGAGGTCTTCTAAAATCCTTTCCAAATTTTTGTAAACTTCTTTCCAAATCCTTTTTCCTTTTGATATTGTTGTTGGATGATGATAATTATCCTTAATTATTATTTATCAAGAACTTCTCCTTGCTAGTAATTTTATCTCTTGAGTTCTCTTCAAGTCTCCTCCAATGATCACTTCTTCAATATCTTCAATGAGGCTTTTCCAGCCTTCTCCTTCTTTCTCATTTCAAGTTTACTTGAGGCCTTCTTCTCTTGGGCCTTAAAATATACAACTCCTCAAAAAATTCAATGAGATCCTTCCTTGATCTCTACAATTTTCCTACCATGGAATTTCTATAATGAGATTTCTTTCTTGGAACTCCAAATTTTGTTGCTGCTTAAAATCTATAATAGGACCTTTTCTAGTCATTTTATTTCTTTAATCTTCCAAATCTAGAAGTTCTTCAATATTCAAACTTCTATGAGGACCTCCTTCTTGGTTCTCCTCAATATTCAATCTTCTATGGAGATATCTTTCTTGAGTCTCCTCTTCCTTCAATCTTTAATAGGCTCCTTTGGCCTCTTTATCTCTTCTCAATATTCAATATGAAATGATAACTTTTTTTCTTGAATATATTCTTTCTTCAATATGGAGTCTTCAATCTTCTACCTCCAATATTCAATCTTCAATTTGTTGCTTTAGGTATTGGATCAATTTCAAAGAAGATATTCTTCCTAGCTATTATAGGAAGCTTCTCAACTTTATTTGAATCAAATCTTCTCTAAAACAAAGTATTAGAAAATGATAATGAAAATTTCCTTAAATCTAAAGAAAATTAACCTCACTAGTTGATTTGTCAATATAGTGGAATTAATGCTAAGTTCTAGTCTTCACAAATTTTTCTACAACTCTATGGAAATAATCTAGCCCAAGTGCAATTTCAAAAATTTTGAAAATAAAATTTTCTATCTCCTCTCAATCTCTCTTGTGGCTCTCCATATCTCCTATCAATCTACCTTATGTTCTGATACCAATGTTAGATTTTAATGCTATATATTTAAGGGAATGCAACCACAATGATCAAAATAAGCATGCAATATTATATCTATGATAATGACAAAATAATAAGCAAGAAAAAATTATAAGAAACTTCTAAAAATAAATCATAAAATAGCTATTAATGAAATCTTACAAAAATAGTAACTTCATATAAAAAGTGGAGATCTTGAATACTCCATGCTTCATACAAGTTCTACATTGTATCTACTCTAGTCTATCTTATGCTTCTCTCTATATTCTCTACTTTCTCAAAGTTCTATCAAAGGCCTATATATAAGAGATATGTCTCTTGGCATTTCACCTACCTATGAATCTTCATATTCCTGTTATGTACATGTAGACTACATGCAAATTTACATCATCAAGCACTTGGCACATTCTAACACTTGTGCATTTATTACATCATGTAGACATTAAATCCTTGCCAGTTGCTATATATATATATATTATTTTCTAGCTGCTATCCAAACCCTAACCTTAGCTTACCATTTGGCAATGCTAGCTCATCACTTCCAAACCCAAACCCTAACCTTCCAAAAGGTTATAAAACCTGATTCACTTTTGTGAAAAAGAGAGAGGAGGTAGAGCCAAATATTCATAACAAAATTATGCCTAAGTCATGAGAGTAACCCTAATTGAAGCCTAGATATCGAGACCTCAACACCTCAAATCAATTCCCATCAATTTTGCAACACAAATCAAAATGCGATAGGTCACCTACACAACCCCAAGCACGAATTTGCATCTACATAGATGCAGGACTACGTTTAGCTAGTCCCCAAATGCAGACCCGTATTTTCTCAATGATATTTTTAGCCCCAAAATACATAGATCAAATAAGGTATCAACAAGGTAGCTTTGATTTCATTTTTTATGTTTCTTGCATTTCATTTTATAGTTTACAAACATTAGGGTTTTGGTTTTGGTAGCTTTCTTTCATTCATATCAATAGGTGCTATTGACCTCATGTGTTTGCAAATTCATGTGTGTAGGTCATAGGTGATTGGATGTTGCTAAAGAAAAGGATGATCCACAAGGATATTTGTAACCCATCCACAAATTTATTGGAGCAAAAGGAGATCGAAGATACTAGAGTTCATTTTATCCACAAAAGGGTTTTTTCCCCCTTTTTATCTATTGTAATTTGAAACAAGCATTATTTTGTAACCCCTACAATTTAGGGTAAAAATATTGTAAAAGAGAGGAGATCAAGACTCCCAAATCAATATAGAACTCATTTGGTTTCATATTTCTTGTTTTGTTGTTTGCATTGTTTGGTATTATTTCTTTTTCTTACATGTGAAACAACTCAAGGAGGAGCTAATGGATCTTAAGAAGGATACTGTTGAGAAAATTATTAATTTAGAAAAGCATTTGATGGATTTGGAAGTAGCAGACCTTATAGACAATGTATACCTAAGCTACATATTTTGACAAGGGGAAAAAATATATTGCTATAGAAGAACCTGAGGCCCCCTCACCTGTTATCACAACTACAACATGTTGCAAGAAGGAGAAGAGAAATAAAGTGAAAAGTAAACAATATAATATAGAGGAAACTCCTAAATAGCAATAGAAGACCCTTGGAATTATAGAGATACAAAAAAGGGAGAATAGGCCACAACATCAGGTGTCAAAATGAGGCTCAAAAATATAGCTAAAAAGAATTATGCCCAAGGGAATTAAAATTGCTAAAATCGTGCATTTCCAAAAATGACATATTTGACTTTCTAAAGGAATAAAAGTGATTTTCTTGTCTTTTAATATATTCAATTCTTGTATTATGATGTTTCATTAATGTTAGTGCTTTGAAGTAGACTTAGAAACTATTAAGGAAGAGATTTTATGTTGTTGCAGGTTTAGCAAGGGCCCACTAAACCTGGAAAATCCATAAAATATCTCTCTTATTAGATTTAGATTAAAGTAGGTGATTGATAAGTTAGTTTATTTTGAATGAATTATTTCTAGCTATCAAGTAGGAGTTAATTTGTTGTCTTTTCAAGCATTAATTAGGAGTAATATGACTGTAGTCAACCTAGAGAGCTATTAAAATAGTTACATGCATATGTAGCTTTAGGATTTTCTTTCATAGCACATGTTATATTTTTTAGTTTATTTCAAGTTTTTCTTGCTTTCTTAAGAAGGAACCACTTAGTGTATGCAATAAAAGATATTGGCTCATACAGAGTAATTCCCCTTTTAAATCAAACCTAGTGGATAATTTAAGTGGTTAATGCAAACTCATCAATTAATTTTTAGAATTATCCTCCTTTTAGAGTTTAAGCTTACCTCTTCATAAAATAATATATTCTACTTGCTTAGCAAGATCCACTACAACCTCGAAGGTAGGAATGGGAATAGTTTCTAAATGGTGAGATAGTTTATCATGCAAACTACACATAAAGATACACAAAAGGTCTTTAGGTCAAGGAATGCATTGGATTTTTCCTATGAAATATCACCACCTAGTGAGGAAATGTATAAAAGGTTCATCTTTAGATTTATACATTAACTAATAAATATTATCAATTAAGGCTTGCTCTTTAATGTACACAAAAAATGTTAAATAACATTTTTTATAATTCCAAAAAGGATTTAATGGAGTGGCGATGTAGTGCAAAATACCACTCTAGGGTAGCATCATCAAGTATGTTAGATTTTTATGTAGCAAGCATGGAGAGATAGCAATCACAAGATGCAAAATAATATGAAATAAAGTAAATATGCTAGATGACTGAAATATGCAATAAATAGAAATGATATAAAATATTACAATGTAGCTATGGAGGAAATGAACACTCCAATATAAAGCTACTGAACTACATTGCACCCATCACCAATGGATGGTGTCACACACAGAACTAAGCTACACTATGTCCCCTGAATCTCTATGTATCTATGACTCTATATCTATCTATCTATGAGGCCATCCTTATATAGGTAAAATAGGATACTTGGCCAACACTCTATCTAGATGTGCAAGGGATAACTTGCACATGTACAACTTGCACATTGACACTTGTGCACTTATTACATTGCATGAAGTAACTAGATAACTTGCCCCTAAAGTAATCTAAGTATGTACCTTGGAAGATACATTTACATAACCCAAATTATGGAATAGACTCTATTTCTAACACCCCCTTGTATTACATTATTTGGGTATTGAAGACTTTAGTCTTCAATATGGATCTTCTTCTTCTTCCTTGAACTTTGTCTTCTTCCTCTGCATTCTTTGTGTTTAGGTTCAGTAGGTAATATGTGTCTTCATATGATGCAGAGTAAGTTGGAGCTGAGGCTTCTTCTTTCAATTGAATTTGCATTGTATTCCTCCTTTATCTTGAGTTTTCTTCTTCATATTTGGCTTTGCCTTTGATTCTGGTTTCTGTGTTCTCATAGGAGGTCGAGCTGCTACCAGGTTCTTGTGAAGATGATTCTCCTTTCCTATATTTAGTCTGTATAGAAGCTTTTGAACAACTACTTAAGGCATCATGATAATATTTTGAGTTAGTAGAACAGGAAGTGTTGATGCTACATGAGGATTGAAAAAATTTTTCTAGATATGATTCATCAAGTTTTGACTTCTTTTTGAGTAATTCTATCAATCCTTTTTGTTCTTCATTTTTTGCCTTGTAGTGTTTATATGTGAGCAGTGCCATGTATAATATGCTTGCAAAGTCTAAGGAAAGTAAAATATCACTTTTTCCATTGGCAATTGCTTCATTGAGATGAGTTTGAAGATAGCATTCCATAGTATCAAAATTATCTTCTAAAGCTTCACTATGGATTATTTTTGAAGCTAGATCTAACCTTCCTTCTGATTTCATGAGTAGATTCATGATCCCAAGTTTTATGGCATTGGATTTTTCCTTTCTGAAGCACTTATTGGTAGAAGTAGACATCCTTATATAGCTCCCTAGTCTTAGGATATGTGCTCCTTAATTGAAGTATATAAGCTTGATTTGATAAAACCTTTATTAGTCCTGTAGGCTTCCTTATGTCTCCCTAGTTATGAATACCTAATTTTAGGTTTTTGAAGAAAGCTTATATCTTCACAACTTGACAATATTTGATGGATATTATTATCAAGTTTTGTAGAATCCCTTATGACTCCCTAAATGTTTTTGGAGTATGATATAGTGCTTTTGTAAGATATAGTTCAATTTTTGGTTGATTTTGTACAAGTTTTGTAAGGATCAAAAATCAACTTCTTAACTCCTTAATACTCCTATTGAACTAAGCACTTTTCAATTTTTGAAGAGGTTTTAATGTTGGATTTCTTTTATCCCTAAAGAGAAATTTTTGAGACAAGAATATAAATTTCCAACTTTGATAAAATATTTTAATAACCCCTTTTGAAACCCTTAGGAATTTTATTCAAGTGTTTCTAATTTCCAAAAAACTAGTTTGAAGTTGTAACCCTTATCACTCCCAAATTTGGAAAACTAGAACACATTAATATTTGCAAACATTAAATGGATTAATTCCAAGTAGAATCCCTTATTTCTCCTAAGTTATATTTTGCAAATATTATATTAATTTCCCTAAGTTTTGCTTTCAAACAAAGATTGATTTCAATTAATATATCAACCTTATCTTATAACCTTATAACTCCCTTTTTAAAATGAAAGCAAATTGGATGAGAAATTAAGGCTTTGTACCTTTATGACGTCGGGTGAATATGGCAGTAAACTCTCCTTCTTGAGCATGAATTCCCCAAGGCTTTAATGCTCTTCGTAAATGTTGGTTGATTGAGAGTCTTTTCAACTGTACCCGACTTGCTTTGGATCCCTACTGAATCATGCTCGAACTACTGTCGAGCATCTACCGTCAATCTATTGAATCACTCCCAAACTATTATTGAGCATCTACCGTCAATCTACCATGTAGCACTCAAAATATTATCGAGCATCTAGCATCGATCTATCAAGTAGCTTCCAAATGTTGCTCGTATTACTTTCAATTGTTGTGCTTCCTTTCCAAGGTCCAAGGCATCTTTAATATGTGATAGGATGAGTGACAAGTGTCATGGCATAAGTTTCTGAACGCTCATGGAAGCTTCGACTTGGTTGGTGGAGGTGTCAAACTCACTCCACTATTTGTGATAAGTGTCACCTTTGGATTGAAAATATTTTGATTCTCTCTTGAGCATTGTCCAAGAAATGCTCCTTCCTCAACGTCTACAAGCTTTCTTTGTTGTAACGTATGTCAAGTTGTACGTAACTCCATTGTTTGGAGTATGGGTACCAAGAAATGTAACATCTTCTTTGTGAGCATTATAGAGGATATCTCATAGGATGACAAGTGGCAGTTGCATGCCCTTCTCTCTATCAACGCTTATTTGAAGACTCTCCAATGCATTTTCCACCTTGATCTTTGTTGTTTTACGTAGATGTTGAAGTATCTCCAGCCAAGCAAAGCTAATGGTTGAGTTGTGGTGGAGATATGGTGGAGCTTTGGTGGAGATATGGAGTAGCTTTGGTGGCCCTTGAATGGAGTCCGAATGGCAGTGCTTGGATGAAGACTCCTTGATGCTTTACTCCACTGTTAGCTTTCACTTATGGTAGAAATGCTCCACCTTTGATAAGAGTGCTCCTTTGCTTTGACGTCCATTTGCTTTATCTTCTACTTTGTACACTGCTTGATCTTCCCTTATGCTTTGTCTTCTACAGGTTCGGCCATCCAAGATGAGCCCTTTGAGTGGCTCCTATTGCTTGGGAAGAGTGCTTACGTTCGGCCCTTTCTTTGGCTACTTTTTCCTGTGTTTATTGTGCCTTTTTGGGGCACATTCAAATATGCTTTTGGGCTGTAAAAAACCATATTAAAATGGTGCTATAAAATGTACTATAGTATGTACATAAACCTCCTTTGATGCACCTTCTTTTGCACTCTTATTTCAGATCAGAAATTCTGGTTTTATGGCAGATTTTTCTCCTGCAATACAAGGGTTTTGAGGTTGTCTTTTATGAGTAGACACCTTCCCCTTTTTTCTTGGACACTTAGATAACAACTCCAAGCTTAGATAACAGTAGATAGAAGCTTTTTAATTTATGCAATTTTCTGCACTTTCTTTTCTTGCATTCAATCTTGTAATGCTTTTGGATTTGAGACTCACCAAGTCTCAATATTTGAAGCTTCTATTTCTGTTTTTGGTTAGTTGTGTTCTTCTCCAAGTTTTGGAGGATTCTAACCTTTTTGGGTGGCTTCTTTTGGCCACTACGAGTTGCAGATTTTTGTGCTTCAATAGTGTCTTTAGACACTTGATACAAATCAGATTTTGTGCCCTTCAAGAACACAAAACTAATTTCTTTTGAGAGTAGTATAATAGTACAAGTTTTTCACTTTTAATGCACTAAGATTACACCTTATCACTCCAATCAACTCTCAAATTAATGCACTAAGAATTTACTACAACTAATCAAGAATAACCTAAAATGAATCTTTAAGAGTTATTCTGCAATTTCACTACAACTAATATTGTAGGACTTAGTCTTATTTTTATTTTTCCAAAATAGATAATAGGTAGTTGATAGAAGCAATTTTGAAATCTAATCAACTCCTAATAAAAGTGCAAATGAACCTTAAAAATAACTTTTTCTTTTTGCACTTTCGAAGACTGTAATCCAATTTTCTATTTGCAACTTTAATCCAAATTCAGGTGCTTCTAACAAATCTGATAGGTAAATGAATTAATAAACCTACTTGCACCAGAAAGTTGCATACCTTTTTTGTAGTAGCTCTTTTATCGCTTCTATAGAGGATGTAGATCTTGGTGTCTAGAATCACCAAGTTGCTACTATGAGAATGTCCTTGCAGCTCTTTGTAGACTATCTTGAATAGCTCCTTCTTCACCAAATGATGGTCTCGACCTTTCTTTTACGAGCCTAGGATTTGATGGCTTGTTCTCCTCTTCTGTTCTCCTCCTTCTACTACAGATTTGGAGAAGTCTTTGTCTCTGAAGCGATGCCTTCTTGCTGTGAGAGGTAATCTTCAAATCTTCAAGATTTGGTGAGCTTCTTCTATCTTCAAGTCATCTTGTCGATTTCTGACTTCAAGCAGGATCTTATTCTAAGATTTGGCACTCCTTGCCAAATTCTTCTTCATAGATTTGGCACTCCTTGCCAAATTCTTCTTCATGGATTTGGCACTCCTTGCCAAATTCTTCTTCTCTTGGGCTTGTTGTCGGATGGCGATAATTATCCCAAGTCCTTCACTACCAGAGGCTTCTCCTTGGTAGTGGATTTCTCCAATGAGTTCTCCTTTGAGAATATCTTTAGTAAGGCTCTCCTAGCCTTTTTATGGATGCTCGATAAGACCTTCCCAAGGTCTCTGATCTGACAGCTTCTGATGGTCTTCCTTGAGACCTTTTCTTCAACCTTCTACTCCTAGAAGTGTTGGTGATGAGATCTACTTCTGGATCTCTAATTCTGCTACTTCTAGATTCGAGCAAGACTCACCTAGTCCTTATTCTCCTTCTCCTTCCTTGACTGGAAGTTCTGCAATGAGATCTTCTCCTGATCTCTTTGATTTTGCTTCAAGTGCTGAATTGATTCTGAAGAAGATACCCTTCCTAACTTTCTTGTAGGAAGTTTTCCAACTCACTGAATCTTCTTTCCCTACAACAAAGTATTAGTACTAAAATATTTAGTCTACTTCTGAATCAGATATTCTCTTCAAATTCAGGATCAAGGCTTCTATGGCCTTTTTCAATATCAAGGCTTCTATGGCCTTTTCAGTACCAAGGCTCCTGTGGCCTTTTGGTATCAAGACTTCTGTGGCTTCTCCTTCAAGGCTCCTATGGCCTTTTTATGTCAAGGCTTCTATGGCATGTTCTTCAACTTGTGAAGTTCTTTGATTCAACAATGGAGATCTTCAGTCTCCTGACTTCACCACAACTCTTCACAAGAAGTCTTCTTCCATAGTATTCTTCTCTTGCACAAGGAACCAATCTCTGCACTATGAGGGCACACTGACCTTCAGGAAATGAAGTTGGAGTCTCCTAGCTTTCTATCGTAGGAGGAGTCCCAATCCTCTGAGAATTAGTTTTCTACAAACAAAAGAAACTTTAGGCACTAGTTAGAAAATTCTAGATATCCTGGATAATCCTCACTGAATGATTTGTCAATCTAGTGGCTTGAATGTTGAGTCCTGGTCTTCACGAGTTTTTCCTAAAACTCTATGGAAAGACTCTAGTCAATTGCAATCTTAGTATTTCCTAGAACTAAGATTTCTTTCAGTCCTCACTCGTGACTCTCCCTAATTCTACCACCTAGATTCTTCTGAGAGATTTTGATAGTGGTTGGTCCAATGATGCATCAGTTTGTCAAAATGCTCAGGCTCAATGATAATGGTGGCTTTCCTATAGACCTACATAGACTAGATCTACCATAGCTCTGATACCACTATTAGATTTTGATGTAGCAAGCATGGAGAGATAGCAATCACAAGATGTAAAATAATATGAAAGAAAGTAAATCTACTAGATGACTGAAATATGCAATAAATAGAAATGATATAAAATATTACAATGTAGCTATGGAGGAAATGAACACTCCAATATAAAGCTACTGAACTACATTGCACCCATCACCAATGGATGGTGTCACACATAAACTAAGCTACACTATGTCCCCTAACTCTCTATGTATCTATGACTCTATATCTATCTATCTATGAGGCCATCCTTATATAGGTAAAATAGGATACTTGGCCAACACTCTATCTAGTTGTGCAAGGGATAACTTGCACATGTACAACTTGCACATTGACACTTGTGCACTTATTACATTGCATGAAGTAACTAGATAACTTGCCCCTAAAGTAATCTAAGTATGTACCTTGGAAGATACATTTACATAACCCAAATGATGGAATAGACTCTATTTCTAACAAAGCATAGTAGGGAAAATTTGAAGGAATATAGACTCATCATGTGGGATATTGGTATAAGCAATTTTGAAACATCAAATATGGTTAATATGATCTTCTAATCCTGTATATATGGGGAATATAGGTACCTCAAAGTTATATGAGAAGGGTGGACTAGTTATATATGGATCCAAGGGTTCATTGGATAAATCATCAAATAAATACCATTGGCTTAAGGAAGTTCCTTGAATGGAGGTGAATTTTATATTTATTAGCTCTAGTACATCCTATAACTTGGAATTTGTGTTAGATGATTCAAAAGGAATTGGGTTTGAAAAGGGTTGAGAGATGACCAAGAAATTCTAGAAAATATGTGGAAGGGAGACCATAGGTGGAACATAAACCATATTATTACCACTAGAAAGAAAGCGGCTGATAGGGACAATCTATGAGGTAAAATATGAGATAGAAGAAAAAGTGTTGTGGGGTAGCTTGAGGTATAAATAGACAAAAAAAACTTGGCTAGGATATATGTAAATTATCCTTAGGATATAATATGTCTACATGGGTTATGGTAAGGTTATAGCGAATGGTAAATGGAATAGCTTGATTTCAGCTACTGACAGTAGAAACAATGGGAGAAGTAGTAGAATATGCATAGTGAAGAACAAATATACTAGGAACCATAGTAGGAATTTGGTTAACATTTTCTTTAGGTGGGTTTTTGTTATCATGAGGATTAACAATGGTACTTGAAGAATTTTAGTGGGAGTTTTAGGCTTGAGGTAAGCTCGGGTTATCATATTCACCCTAAATAATATCCATGAATATGTCATGGTTCATATTAACAAACTCCCATAGGTGTTATATATAAGAAAAATTCATTCTATTCAAAATATCTTCTTTGGGAGGAGCTTGATTCTCCTCCTCTTTGTTAAATGTGGGATTATAGAAGGAATTTTCTTCCTCATAATCATATTCAAAGGGTAACTAGAGAAGAGACCCTACATGGAATTTTATCTAAAATAAATAGTGATGTTCAAATATAGATCAATACTAAAAGAAGATTATGGGAAGGTCCATGAGAAGGGAAAGAAGACTAGAGAGGATTTGAATGACTTACAAACATGTTCACATTGGGTTCACCAAAATTTAAGGAAGGAAAAACACCTGTTCATTTTGGGTAGATCATTCACCCTTCCTTACCTCAACATGGACATGATATATGTACAATAAAAATAGGAATATACTAAATCATTACTCATGAACACCTTTGGTTTATCCTATCTCATGTCAAACTTATTTATTCACTTTTACAAAGTTTTGTACCCTTAAATCCAAGTATCAACAATGTTGGATAGGTTTTCAAAAGTTGATATATATATTAAGGCTAACTCTCTACTATCCTTGTATTTCTCTCTAATCTACTTTAACTACTTTGTATGGAAAATAAATGCATGAAAGAAAGTAGATGAAAATAATATGCAATATATATATATATATATATATATATATATATATATATATATATATATATATATATATATATATATATATATATATATATATATATATGAAATTTAGAGTGCAATATATGAAAGTAAATACAACTATCACACCATAGGATGGTGGCATGTGATCAATCAACACGTTAAAACACAAATAAAATAAATATCCACCCATTTTTTTGATTATTAAATTGATAAGTGAGTGGCAAGATGGGCTAGAAAGGCCATACCTAACTGCCATGAACTTAATAAACTAGGATGATAGTGGAACTAATGGGATGCATAAAGAATTATCAATTTATTACAACCTCATGAGTAAAAAGCACAATGTAGATTGCATAGAGTGTATCCTTTAATTCTCATGGTCAAGAGGTAGTTACATTGAGGACCCTAGGCTCATATTTATAGTAGAAGTTTACCCTTGAGTTACCTAGGGCAAGAAATAATTACTCCTAGTAAAAGTAAATATTTGAGGGCAACTCTAGCAAAATGTTGTACTTGTTAATGTAACATGCCTCTAATTATACCTCTAATAGACTTAGAAGGCCCCAAAAATGTTTAATGCAAAAAAAACACCAAAAATATTACTTTTTGAGATATTTTCCTCATGATACATGTCTCTTTTTACTTTTAAAGTTGCTTGAGCAATTCACTCGCATTTATGAGCAATTCAATTACATTTTATAAGAAAAAAAATATCTAATTTTGAGTGAATCGATACATTTTTCTAAGCAAATTGACACATTTTCCTGAGTGAATTGGCACCCTTTGTTGAGCAAATCGATAATTTTTTCTTAGTGAATTAACATATTTTTCTCAGTGAATCAAGACCCTTTTTTAGTGAATCATTCCATTTTGTGAGTGAATCAATACCTTGAGCCAATTGATTATTTTTCAAGTGAATAAATATTTTTAGCCAATCAATATATTTTATGAGTGAATCAATCACTCTATTTTAGAAGTGAATCACTCTAATCCAATCGATCCATTTTGAAGACAACCAGATTTTTTCAATTTTACAAAATTTGTTAATTTGTAATGTTGTTCTTTGGTTTACAAAATATAATTTATATAACTAATTTCTTATAATTAGAAGGTAATATCTAATATGGTATATTTATAGTATATTTATGTGGTGCCAAGCTCGATTGAGGAGAGATCCCAAATATTACCTTTGTCCTTGAGCATGGAGTCTTCAAAATTTGAATCCCTACTACAAAATTATAAAATTATAGTTGTTTAGATTTGGGTAACAAGTTTATAATTTCCTACCAACTTGTATATGAGAGTGCACCTTCATCATCTAAATTTTGGTATTTGATACCAAATCCTCATATTGATCCTATGAGGGGCTCTTGCATTGATCCTCTTCAATTTATTGACTTTCACAATTGGATTTCTAGTTTAATGATCTCCTTTGAAGCACCATGCAACACTATCCATGGACACATCCACTTTTATTTTCTATACAATCTCTTATTTATCAATTCTTGCATATCCTTTCTTAATTCTTCAACTATCATTCCAAGAACATCATAGGCCATTTGCATTATTAGGGTCACCCTTGCATGTAGTATATGCCTTTCAACTACATGATTTGCATCTTCTTATATGACCTATCCAACTACTTCAATTGTTTCATTGGATGGGAAGTTTCTCAATGTACATTGCCTTGGTTCTTATATTCTCTTCCACTTGCTTGATTATATTTGAAGATCAAGGTATTTCACTTATTAAGATAGGTGGTATGTTCCTTAACACATATTCCCAAAGGGACTCAACTTGTCCCACCATTGAAATCTTGACTTTTATATTTTGTATTGAAGTGACTTGGTGACTAATAGCTCCTCTCTTCATTTCATTAGTCAAAATTGATGGATCATGAGTGTAGTATGTGTTGAAGCTCTTTTTACTGGAGTTGTATTGATCAACCTACTTTATTATCCTTTGTATGACACCTGATACTTACTATATTTTAAAAGGATCCCTTTTCACCATGTGAGGGAATAACTAATGTATGTCAATGTTGATATGTTCCTTTATAATGTGAATTACCTTGACAATATTTGATGCTACATAGTATCAATGTTCCTACATGAACTAATGGACCAATGAAGACAAGGATACTAGTTTGACATAATAACATGGGTGATGGTGTGGATTGAGTGATGATAAATAATGAGGAATTAGAATGATGACACCTTAGATGACACAATGGAACTTGTGACATGGGGAATCAAATAATTAGTGTAGGATGGATGGAATTGTATATGACATTATAAATGATGATAGGGAAAATTGGAGTGGATATGATGTATGAAACACCTTTACATATTTGAATAGGAAAACTTGCTTGTGACCTTGAGATAGGATGCACTTACTTGAAATGGGATGGGCACAACAAAAAATTAGTGGGATTATAAAAGTAAGAGTAAAATAAATAAGAGGGGGAGATAAATTAGAGAGGGAAGTAGAGGAATTAGTGATGGAGGTGAAATATATATGTTCATGGGAAATATTGTGGAAGAAATTTTTACTTCTAGATTAGCAACTTTCATTCTTTCCACTTTTTCCCTTATATATAAAACTTATTTTTTAGAGATCTTCCATTTAGTGTTATACATAAATTTTCTTTATCCTTTTATCCTTCCTTTCCTTTAGTTATCAAATTTCTATACTGAGTTATTTTTACTATCCCTCATATAAACAATCATTTCTAAGACTAGACTATTAACAAGGTTTTTCCTAGACCCTACTTTGTCCATTGCGTTGCCAGGTTATAAGGATAAAAACTCCTACTTAATTTAAAATAGTCTAGATATTAGACTTTGTATTTCTATCATTATATTTCTAGGTTGGTATCTCATATTATTAGATTTATGGAATAAAGCACTAGTCTTAGAAATATCTTCAATTAATATTAGAAGAAAGGGATGTAAAGAAATGGGGACCCAAGCATCTCTTATGAGATTTTTTCCTAGGTGATATGGGTTTTTATATTTATTTTATTCTTCTTCTCTTTTTTTGGGGGGGAGGGGGTAAGGGTATTCATAAAAACAAACAATTATCTCTCTAAGAAAATCCCATTCACTAGCTTAAGAAAATAACTATCATCCCTTTTGATGCCAATGTAGCTCAATATTTTTTAGCACCTATATAAACATAGTAAGTTAGATATAATTAATGGTGCATATGGAGGGATTTAACAAAATGAGCTTCCCCAATTTAGAGCCTCATGGGGATATTCTAGGAGATGGTATGTTTCTTCACCAAAATAATCGAAACCTTGAGTGGGTGTCATGATCTAGGAAGTTAAAATGATCTTTTCTCTTATCTTTTCCTCATGATTTTCCTTTTTATGTCAACTATAATGGAGTTGATACTTCCATTTACTTATAAAGTGGTTGGATATGGGAGATACAGGTGGGTATTGAATTTTTTACAATTGTAATGGCCTTTCTACACTCAACCTAATTTCGTGATCAAATTTGAAGGTGATATTTAGTTTAGATAATCGACTTTATGCAACTAGGAAACACCATAACTTAAAAATTATGGATTCTTTTGTTGTTGTCCCTATACCAAATCAATTTCATCCTTCAAAGCATCAAACTATTGGAGTGCAATTTTTACCCTAGTTTGATTCCTAGGATTGTAGGAAAACATCATATTTTTAAAATCATAGCTTCTCTATTACTCAATATAGCCCACTTATCTAAAACTAATTGAAAATATCAAGAGTCATGCATGAATAATTCCTCATTTATTGTGTAGGATCTACTTCTAGGATTTTATCCTCAACCTCCAATATCAATGCTTACTCTGATAAAAGTACCTCATATTTTAGCTGAGCCAATATTTCACCTTCCTTTGATGATTTATAAGGTCCTCTTATAACAACTTCTTATAAAGGGAGATGATATTTGCTAATCTTGGGTGCTTTAGGCATATTATTTAGTTATATATCACGTGGAATCCCAAGAATTTTATCTTTCCCTTTTAGAATTTCCTCTTCCAGTATTTGGGCCACTATGTTTATCTAGCCATGCAACATAGCATCATGCAATAATGATGACTCTTTTACTATTATTACTCGACCATACCAAAGTTATCTTTTAAAGCATAAAATTTTTGGGATACATACTTTACTCTAGGTTTACTCCACAAAATCATAGGTAAATATCCCATTTCTAGAATTATGACTTCTCTATCACTCAATATAGCTTGATTATCTAAAATTATAGGAGCCATATGTGGATCCTTATTTATTTGTTGAATAGAGTATGTTTCTAGGGTTTCATATCCTAAGAGGGATGCTTCTACATAAAAGGGGACCCATAAGTTTTTTTTGGACCTTGTAAGCTTAGCTTTCTCTAATATGAAATTATGTTTCATATTCTGGTTTAGTTTCTTCCTCTATTTCATCTTCATACTACTATATAAATATCTCATATTCTAGTTGTAGGACCTCTTATTATTTTGATACAATATTCTCTCCCCCTAAATAGAAACAAAAAGTATCATATTATGGGAGAGTAAACACGTCACCACCTTTTGATGATTTTTGAGGATCACACATGGTGACATATTGGACAGGAAAATGATTTTTAGTAACCTCAAGTTTTTGAGGTATCATATCAGGTTAAATCTTACATGGCATAACAAGAACTTGGTATTCTTATTTTAAAATTTTCTCATTAAGAAAGTAAAATGATTTCATGAAAGGTGATTCACTTTCCAATTCCTTAGAATTTGTAGCATCTCCTTCTTCTTGATATTCTATCCCAATTCTTCTTTCTATTGCTCTTGTATCCTCAAATTCATCATTTGATGGAGGAACTAATCCTTAATGACCTATTTGTATATCTGACTTTATTATTCCATATGTAGGACATCCTTAAAATAGGAATAAAACCACTTGTGTCTTGGTTTTATTTTTTCTTCCATCAGAAAATATTCTTCCCATGTAAAAGTAAATACCTCACATTCCTCTATAGGCTCTAATTTTACATCTAAGAAAGGATCAATTGATTCACAATCATTTTCATCCTTTGATTTTATTCTATTATGCTACAATAAGTCTTTCATCCTTTAAGTTCAAATGTAAGATTCACCATATGTGGAATATTATACCCTTCTTAGTTTTGGTTTTTTTATCAATTGATAGCTCTTTAGAAAATTTCCCCTTATCTCTAGTTTCAAGCCCTTGTTGATTAGTGTATATGGTGTCATATTCAAACACTAACTCCTCATATGTTTATATAGTTCTAATATTTTCTAGAATTTAATTGTTGATATTGGGAAGAGTAGGCATTGATAGAGGATATTAGGATTGTTGATGCATGGTTAGATTAGCTATGGGAACTACTTGACCTATGGTGGTAGCCTATCGAGCTTAACATTGCTAATTATACTAAATAGTTTGAGAAGGCTTGATGGATCTAATCCACTCTATGAGATCATGTCTACTATTACAAGTAAGAAACCATACTAAATCCATATCCATATTGGTATTAATCATATGATTGTAAGCTTTATTTTATCCTTGATTAATGCCTTGTTGAAGGACCTGATCTTATATCAAGTATAGAGTCTTTTTGGGGCTACCAATTTTGTGATTAGTGCCATTGTTGCTTTGTAGAATTGTTCTAATTTATCAAAGTCTTGACCACTTCCATCATTTCACTTATTGCAAAATTATTTTTGGATTTATTGCTTGAATTAGATGGAGCAAGAAGGGTTGGAAGCTATGGTTAAAAGGCTATAGTAGATGATGAGTTTTATCCAAGTTGAGTAATGATGTATGGTGATATATAAGGATGAGCAAACTTGTTTGTTTGGGAATCAGGAATAGGTAAAATATTAGGTGTGGAGCTAGGTACACAAATATTCTAGAAAATTTGGGCTGCATAGGCCATTGGTGGAGTAGGGGGTATTTTTACTACTCAAATTAGAATTTATTTTGCTCTATCCACTTCTTCAAATACTATAGGTAGTATATAATTATTAACATTACCAACCATTAAAGCTAAGTCAGAGTGTAAACCTTTGATGTAATATGGTAATGAATGTTCTTAATTTGGCTTAATATTTTGTGGGATTAAGTTCAAGGTTCTAAATAATATGGTGTTAAGATCATGTATATATTATTGAAAATATCTTTGGATTGGAATTAATTGAAACAAAACCAAGTACCCATTTCCCATGTTACCAATTCTATGCATAAATGGTTCCATTAATGATGCCCAACTAGTAATTGAATTATTTGGTATTCCCCTATACCATAAGATAATTTTATCATAAAGAGATTATATCAAAAAACATACCATTGTATCCTATTATTGGATGTAGTGAATTGAATTGAACATAGACAATTCATTGATACAACCCAATATCATCTTGTTACAATTCCTATAAAATATAGGTAGTGCTTTCATAGTTATTGGGACAACACGAGAAGAGGCCACTAATTTTAGTGATCCTTGGTAGGTCCAATTAGGGAATTGGTTTTGTGTCCTAGGAGGTACTCCTATATTATTTTGTTGAGGTGGAGGTTAACCTTACTATTGTTAAGGAGAGGTTATATTGCATAGCCATGATGTGGGTGCAAATGGTATAGAGGGTGTGGATATAGAGGATAATAAGGTAGAAGGAACTAAGGTAGTATATTCTAGTAAACCCACTATTGGTTTGAAGGTGTTTGAATAGTTTGTTACAAATTCTTTAGATATTGGTATTAAACTTAGGGAATATGTAGACATTAAGGTGTATGAGGACTTTGAGGTCATGACATATTTTCTACTATTTGAGGTTTTCCCATGCTTGAACTTACATAACAATACTTGAATCCTAAAAATATCAAAGACAAGAGCGGAGCACATATGATTCCCTTTGTTTAAGGGATGGGGTTTGGGGTAGTGCTCTAAATATTTTTTGGGATATTTTTTATTTTTTAATCAAGTTGGTCATTTGATTTTGCTAAATTTTTTAATGCAAAGAATCATCCTAAATCCTCCAATGTATGTATCTACATAGACAAAGTTTTGAGGTTAAAATCTATAAAAGTAAATTTTTTCTAATTCAACAATTCACTCACGATCTTGGGCTAATAGGATATAGTTTTACACTATGCTAAAAAAATGAGTGATTCACTTGAAAAATCAAGCAATTTACCTATTTTATTGAGCGATTCATTCTTTCATCCAAACTTTAAAAAAAATATAGAAAGAGAAGATTGCTCAGGGTGAATTGCTTGCAGGACTAGAGCAAATTACCTTCCCATGAGGGAGGATGGATGAAACTTGTCTTTCTTAGCAAATTGTTTCCAAGATCTTGAATAAATTGCTCATTAGAATTGATCTAAAAGAGTTCACTTAGTCAAAATTTAATTCAAAATCTACTTTAAGTGCTTTTGTCTATGGAAAATGCACATATGAGGTCAGATTTGAGTTTTTGATATTGTTTGAATATCATTGGAGTTATCTTTGCAAAAAAACTAGATTTTTAAAGTTTATGTCAAAGTCACCATTCATAAATTATCTTCAAAATTCAAACACAAGTAACAAAATATTAGTAAAATTTTAAGCAAAATTAGCTAATAACTAAAAAAAATAGTTGAATCACTCTAATTTCAACCTATGATGATGCATGGTCAATCAAGTGATTCCCTCGCTAAGTTGAGTGATTTTATTTTGTGATTATTGAGCATATCACTTGTTTTTGATTACTTATTAATTTTTAAACTTACTATAAATTAAGTAAATCACTTGATTTTATGAACAAATTGATTACAAATTCAGCCTTTGAAAAAAATTCCTTTATTTATAGCCAATCACTCTATCTATGATAGGTGCATTTTTGGGCACAAAAGTCAAGAAAATTTAATAAAATGCATAAAAATAGGGGTTGGTCCCACTAAGCATGCTAGAAACTATGTTGATCTAGGAAATTGTCCTGATTTTTTATTTAAGTGTTGTGCCTCCAAATCCATGTTTCAACAAGGCTAGACAGGTTTTCCAAAGGCTTTCTCTATCCTATGGATTAAGATTGTGTTGGTCACAAATCTGCCTAAGTACAAGATTTCATCACTTGTGGGCCCTAGACTTGGCCAACATTGAAATGCTGAGGGAAAAAGAAAATTCCTTCGAACCGATCTCCAGAGAGGGCTGGCTTCCTTACTAAATTCTACACTATTTGAAGACTAGGGATGTAGGAAAGAAATTGAAAAAATAACTGAAAGAAAGGGAAATATAGCCACAGGCCGAAGTGTAGAATTTGGGGCAGACTAACAACAAAAATTCCACAAAGTTTTATAACACCATATAATAAAAGGAAAGCAATAGAATTTAACTCACACCTTTGTAGAGATAACCCTCGGATCGTATTTCAAAATCTACTCACTAACCGACAACGTTTGAATTCAGAATGCAAAAAGGAAATCACACACATAAGAATGCTTGAATATTTCAGAAGCAAAGTCTCTTCTATTGATGCAGAGAACTTAGAGAGTTTTCTTGCAAAATATCTAACCCCTCCTTTACAATAAGAATTTGATTAGTATTTATAGAGGTTTTCACCTCTTTCATTAAATACATGTGGAGGCAAAGTGTCGGCCACTCAACCACCAATAGCAACAACTTTCTCCTCGACTACAACAATGAACCAATGAGCAAATGCCAAATAAAATAACTGCTGATTTTATCACATGGCATATCAAGCTTCAGCACAAATCATTGGTCCAGTTTCAATCTCCATGGTGGCGCCTTGGAAATGCATGCCCACGAAGTGGTCGATGCCTCAAAAATGAACAATATTGCACTGGAATCAAGAGCACATGCTTAAACTTGGTAGCTTCAGCAATCATATCACCTCAAGAATTATCTTTATCAATATTAATCTCTTTTCAAGGAAGATTTGCACCAAACTTCACCCAAAATTACATCCATAGGAAAAAGTGTTCAATGTGTGAAAACCTTAAAAAAGAAAAAATACTTTTCAATGTGGCACCAATGATTACAAAAAAATGTCAATGTGGCACACTACAACAAAATTCCAATGTGGTAAAAATGCCAACATTTTTGGTGGCTCACGGGGTATTCAGCTCGCCTCATTTCTAAGAAACTTGCCCAATTAAATAAAATTGAATTTGGAGTTGCTGTCATGGCAGTTGGAGCATAAAACCCTGGCTGTGAAATGAATTGCACCAACGATGCTTGCCACTTTTGTACTGCAAAATCTAAAGATAATCCTGTTAGCCATGCTATCATTGAATACAAATCTGGGCTATTGAAACTTTTCAATGGTGTCGACATTTTTGGCAACTCTCTCGATGAACTGCCACATCTGAATGGTAGGTTGATACCTCTCCTTCCCCTCATTAAAACTAATTTTTTTTAATGTAGCAAAAGATGAAAGTTATGCACCACAAGCAAATGCATCCTGTATGGAACTAGCCAAGATACTAAACAACACTTCTCCGTGGGTATTTTGGACAGTTCTTGCAGCAGTGTTGTAGCATTGTGCGATTGCCCAGATCAGCTCAGGACATGGATGCACAGGTGTACACAAGTACTAGGAGATATGAGAATGAAATGCTATAGTATGAGGACTCCCAGTAGACATATGTTGTGCACCAAACTCAACATCTAGATGCAGTATTTCTACTCCCTTGTTAGTGATATTGCAATATTTAATCTGTCCCAAGCGATCATCATAAGGTTTTAGTTCCATATCTTCAACCTTTTCTTCTCGAGATCTTTGCGGCTTCTTCGTGATCTCAGGTCTTTTGTGTACATTCACCTTCTTGACCTCTGCAGCTTTCCTCCCCATCTTCAGCTTCCTTTGAATATGTAGCAACGAACAACAAACCCTGGAGCAAAAGGGATTCGCAAGACTTCGATATAGGAACCTTGCAAATGCTTTGATTGAAAACAAAAGGATGGGCCTCCTTTTTATAAATTTCTATACACATCCGTTGGAAAACTTTCTAATTTCATGGGCACCGCATGCATTCCAATGATACTTTTATTTTTTTATTTTTATGCTTCTTACCACTTCTTGAAATGCGAGAAGTGGTAGTTTTTTTTTTTTTTTAGAAAGTGTAATGAGTGAGTGGAGTGAGAAATGTTAATGAGCAGAATTTACGGATAGTGCGGCATGGAGATGGGGGGTGCATGGGAAAAAATACGAGCGAAAGGATTTAAATGCATAATGGTCTTTCTTATTTTAGTATCATTGGTTTTTTTTTTAAATGGTCGAAATGGTTTATTCGGGGGACGAAATGGGAATTTCGGGACCCGAAATAGCATTTTCAGGGGTTCGAAATGAGTATTTGGGAAGGATAACGAAGATTGCGAATGGGGAGTGGTGGAAGACATGTATATTGGGAGATCTGAAAGGGATTTTTTGGGACTCGAAATAATGTTTTCGAGGATCCGAAAACGCTATTTCAGAGATCCAAAAAGCGAGTGATCAACCCCTCAAGAAAAGTGATGATCGTGGCTTGATCCACCTTTTTAGTTGGAATTGATTCAATACATCTAGAGAAATAGTTGGTTGCAGTCAAGATGTACTTGTGACCAACAGATGAGTTAGGATCAATGACCCCAATAAAGTCTAGACCCCATTGCTGAAATGGTACTTCTACTTGAATCGGGTGAAGAGGTAATGATGCATTCCTAGTTCTACCGATGTATCTTTGGCACTTATCACATTTTTGACTAACTTTGAAGGCGTCCGCAAAAAGAGTAGGCCAAAAATAGCCTGCTCGAATAATCTTTGATGCCATGGGTCTACCTGCATAATGACCTCCCCGATAATCCATAATGGAATTCTTCTAAAATTTTCTCCTTCTCTAATTCTTTGACACATCTAAGAAGAACCCCATAAATATTCTTATGAAACAAGCCATTTGGTAGCAAGACATACTTGAGGGCTTGCAGCCTAAATATTCTTCTTTGTGAGGCATTCAGATGTGAAGGACATTTCCCGTAATAAAAATATTCAATCAGCCTCCTCTCGTCCAATCTTGATCCACTATAGAATGATTGTCAAAATTACAATTATCTACTACATCCTCATACTCATGAATTGTGGATCCAGAGGAAGCATTATTTGCAAGCTCTTGGCACAATGCTCAACCTCGAACAAGTTTGGTTGGTCGGATCTCAACATCAAATTCCTAAATTTTAGAAACCCAGCCAGCTCTCCTATCTTCAAGTTCTCCTTGTATGATAAAATTTTGGACATCTGGATGAACAACATAAACTATTGTTTTACTCTGTGAAACAAAGTGTCAAAACTTCTTCAAATATTTCATTACCGCATACACTTGTTTCTCAATGAAGTATTGCTTCTCTTGATATGGTTGGATGACTTGGCTTAGGAAAGCAATCGAACGTTCATTTTCATCATCTCCCTTCTATGTAAGCACCACTGCATAAGCTTCTTGTTCACCAACAGCATAAAGGATAAAATCCTTGGAATAATCAGGGTTCACCAGAATCGAAGCTTGAGTGATCCTTTATTTGATCTCCTCAAATGATTGCTTCCTCTACTCGGTCCATTTAAATTCAGCATTTTTCTTTAAAAGCTCTGTCATTGGCCTTATTACTTGAGCGAAATCTGCAACAAACTTTCAAACAAAATTAATTTGCCCAAAAAAAGATTACAAATCCTTCTTATTTTCTAGAAATGGAAGCTTCAAAAGAGCTTGGGCCCTAGCTGGATCAATAGCTAGGCCATTTTCTAAAATTACATGTCCTAGGAGCTTTCCCTCCTTTACAAAAAAAATTGACTTTTTTGGATTAATAGATATGCCAAATTCTTGACATTTTTCAAATACCTACCTTAAATGAGATCCGTGCTCCTCCCTATTGTGAGAAAAAATAGTCATATCATCCAAATAAATCACAATAATACGATTTAACAACTCACCAAAAGCCACATCCATTGCCCTTTGAAAAGTTGCGCTAGCATTTGAGAGTCCAAACGACATTCGCTGGTAAGCAAAGGTTCCCCATTTTGTGGTGAACATTGTTTTATGTTGGTCCTCATCCCTAACCCAAATCTGGTTATACCCAGAGAATCCATACGACAAAGAGAATCTCTGAGCTCCCACAACCACATGAAGAATCTAGTCAATCTGAGGCAGAGGATAATGATATTTTAGTTAGGCTTGATTCAAATTTTGAAAATCAACACATAGGTGAATATCTCCATTCTTTTTCCGTACTAGGACCAGATTTTCCACCCAAGTTGAATGCTTGATGGGGTAAATGATTTTAGAATCCAACATTTTAAGAAGCTCCGCCTTCATCAGTACTTCAATCTTGGGATTAAATGGTCTCTATTTTTGTATGAAGGGTTTCACCCCATCATGCAATTCAATAGTATGTTGTATTACATCTTTGTTATATCCCTTCAAATCATGGTAACTCCAAGAAACTATGTCAGGAAATTCATGACATAAATCTCTAATTTGTTCTAACTCCTCGGGAGTACAATCCATCCCAATATTTATCAATTTTTGGGGACCCAACTCTAGTTTAGTATACTCCTTCTCATCTACTTTGATCCTATGCTTCTCTGCCCTATCATTTTGATCAAAAATGCTTTCAAGTGTAATCAATCCTTTTGGGATATGATTATTCCTTAGTTGAATAAGCCCTTTGGCTTCCTCCTCATCAAGCGTTCTCTCTTCCACAATACTCGCTTCTCTTATCAAAAAATTTACAATCTACTCATCACTTTTGAATACTTGCCAATACATGTTCTTGTCCGAGACCGAAGTTCTATAAACTAACCTTATGGTCTTAGGTTTCATCACTACATGCTCAATCGAAGAGAAGTTTTCTTCAAGAGATGCTAGAAGATCAACATGCTTATTCAGCTCTCATGAAATGGATTGAATATTCAATGTTGTGAAAGCCTCAAAAAGGTCCCAAAATTTGTTGCGGTGCGCCTTGAGATAATGCTGCTTGGAGATGCACTTGTTCGTTAATTGATTCACAATCAATTCAGAGTCACCAAAAATCTGCAATTGTTCAATCCCCAATTTTTTTGCCTTCTTAAAACCTAGGCACAACGCTTCATACTCAGCAACATTGTTAGTACAACTCCAGGTCAGTCAATATGAATATGTTTTCTATAGTCCAGAGGGAGAAATAAGAACAATCCCTGCTCCTGCACCATTTTTACGTCTTGCTCCATCAAAATACAACTTCCATAATTGATCGGGCATAGAGTCTTGATCATCTTGATCAAGAGGTATCTTTATTTCAACCTCTTCAGGATTTGTAATGGAGTAACAACCAATTTTAGTTTCCATCATGGAATTAAAATTGAGCATTGAAAACTCATCCTCTAAGCGAAGCTCATCTAGGACTTCATCCATCAAATCAAGATTTTCCAATTCTTCAGTTATCATGTTGACAGAATGTGTGGACTTTTCTTCTTCTTCCATCTTCTCTATATGAAAATTAGAAGGCTTCTCATTGTATATCCGAATTCTTCTTCCTTTGAAAGGAATATCCAAGTGAGAATAATACAGAGAAAGGTAGCCTCCCAGGTTGACAGTGAATTATCTTGACAAACAAATACTGAAATATGGTTCCAAATCAACCACAACTACCTCCTGAATTACTGTAATTTGAGGCATACTATGTAGAACAATAGAAATATCCTTGATTACAACCACTATTTTTATAGGAGTCCCGTCCAAATGCAAGACACCAAGGCTACTTATTGTATACTCCATACCCATGACTTCACAAACTGCCTTTGGCATGACAGTTGTCGTAGCACCATAATCAATCATGCAGTTGTGCACTATCCAACCCTCCATCATGAGTGACAAATAAAATGGGGGTGGTCTATTTTTTCCAATGGCTAAAGTAGTTAATGTTTGAGAAAAAATCATCTGGGTAGGATTCTTCTCATTATATTTCATAGACTTCAATGATTCTTGTAAAAAATCAACTTGCCCAGGTAATTGTAATGCATCATAGAGACTAACCTTGGCTAGAATCTTCTTAAATTCTTCAACAATATTGTATGTAGATGCACCAGACTCCCTATTTTCAATAGTGGCTTCATATTTTCTTCGATATTGCTGAGTGGCTTCTACCCTCAATATTTTAGTCAAAGATGGGTACTTGAGATTTTCTCTGGCTTGTTCCTTTGTTTCAGCTCTTGCCTGCGAAGCTGAGGCTTTTTCTTACAATATTTCCTTTGCTCGTGGTGGCAAAAGATATTTTAATAGAACAAGTGAATCTGGATTTGGTATTGAAGCAGGAGCTTTCACTTGTACTTTTTTCTTCTCATTTTGCATCTTCGGATCAGCTGGTATCCTTAATGGTTCCATCTCTGTTGGATCTACCGTGACTGGCTTCTTCCTAGTTCTCATGAGAACTAAGACTTGTTCTTCATATGGAACCATAAAATTATGATCTACCTTAGTAATCATGTTAACTTGTCCTCCAGAAGATCTTGCGGCCAATGTTTGTACATAGTTCAAATGAACCATACAAGTCTCCTCACCGTGTGGATCATTACATGTAGAGCACCAATATGTTATTTCTGCAGGGCCAACTTCCTCATTCGTCAACACAGTCGGGTTCTTCTCAGGCATTTTGCTTGTTGAAGCCGCTTGTTCTCTAGTGATCGATGAAGGTTGAAATCTCCTGGGTTGGAAAGCTCTCTCAGCCTATTTTCTTTCAATAATTGTGATTTTATTTCCCATTGCTCTTATAGCTGAATTAGCAGATTTTACCTCTTGTAATAGCGTTGTGTAAGGATCAATATTTGAGGGTGTAGGAGGTGCCGGTATAGGTAGAGGTACTGGCAGTGTAGGCAATGCTGGGAATGAAGTGGGAGCTGGTAATTACGAAATGCTTGGTGTAGGAAATTATGGAATAGTTGAAGCAAGGAGCTGGGAAACTAGAATGGGTGCGATCTGAGGCACACTTGAGCTCCATGATGGAATAGGATACATGGAAGGCATAGGCTATGAAAATGAACCAGAATACAAATGCTGAGGAAGATCAAGTAAGATAGGCATTGTTACCTTTGGGGGAAGCCTACCTATGGAAATCAAATCTACTTTTGCATTTTTCGCTTGTTCAAAAAGCTCTGGGAATGTAGTTACGTTGGACTGCCAGATAGCCAAGCCAATGTCTGTGTTAAAAGCTTTGAGATAATAGAATGCAACTTGCTCATGAGTGGGTTGAAGACCTTCAGGAACTCTCTACCAGCTTTTGGTAAATATGACATTGAATTATGCTATCTCCTCCTACGGATGCCTTTGAATTACATTAAATTGATGAAACAAGGAAAATGGATCGGCTTGTTCATGAAACTTTTTGATTAACAACTCTCCTAATTGATCCCATGATGCAATAGTGCCTGGTTGCAACGATCGATACCAATACAACAATTTCCCTCTTAGTGACAACACCAACAATTTTATCATCATGTCTTCATCCGTTATGTCATGGATGGTCGCCAAAGAGGCTACATCTTGAATATGCTCATAAGCAGCTTCTACCAATACCATCATAGGTCGGCAAAGCTTTCAAAGCGACTTGAGGGACTAAATTTTGTGCCGATAAATTCAAGGCTCCCGAACTATTCCATGTTGAGAACTCGCCTTGGTGGAGGATTTTGGGCCATTTGGACTGGTGTGTGTGGTTGAGGAGGTGGAAAACTAGTAGCAGTACTAGATGAACTTGAAGGAACAGAAAATACACCAAAAATTTGTGAGGTTGTTACAGAGGACGTAAGTGGTGGGGAGACCAACTTAGGGTGTCCACTTAATTTTTGGTTGTTAAGTTCAAAAAACTCAACAGGATTTTCAAAATTTTCGGCCTTCGATCTTATGATCATGAAGTACAACTCTCACTGTCTCCACGTTCGAAGGCTTTTGGGTAGTGCTGAGTCACCAAATGTTCTAACTATACAACATGAAGGCAAACATTAAACCTCAATACTATTGAAAGTGAAACTTTCAGTGTCCCATCGGGCGTGCCAAAAATTGTTGGTCACAAATCTGCCTAAGGACAAGATTTCATCACTTGTGCACCCTACACTCGGCCAACATTGAAAGGCCAAGGGAAAAAGAAAATTCCTTCGAACCGATCTCTAGAGAGGGTTGGATCCCTTACTAAATTCTACACTGTTTGAAGACTAGAGATGCAGGAAAGAAATTGAAAAAATAACTGAAAGAAAGGGAAATATAGCCACGAGCCGAAGTGTAGAATTTGGGGCAGACTAACAAAAAAAATTCCACCAAGTTTTATAACAACATATAATAAAAGGAAAGCAGTAGAATTTAACTCACACCTTTGTAGAGATAACCCTTGGATCACATTTCAAAATCTACTCACTAACCGACAACGTTTGAATTCAGAATGCAAAATTCAAAACTTAACAACAAGAGCATGAGCATAAAAAAAAATGATTTAAAAAAAGAAGGAAATCACACACATAAGAATGCTTGCATATTTCAGAAGCCAAGTCTCTTCTATTGATGTAGAGAACTTAGAGAGTTTTCTTGCAAAATATCTAACCCTTCCTTTACAATAAGAATTTGATTAGTATTTATAGAGGTTTTCGCCTCTTTCTTAAATACATGTGGAGGCAAAGTGTCGGCCACTCAGCCACCAATAGCAACAACTTTCTCCTCAACCACAACAATGAACCAATGAGCAAATTCCAAATAAAATAATCGCTGATTTTATCACATGGCATATCAAGCTTCAAAGACAAATCATCGGTCCAGTTTCAATCTCCATGGTGGCGCCTTGGAAATGCATGCCCATGAAGTGGTCGATGCCTAAAAAATGAACAATATTGCACTGGAATCAAGAACACATGCTTAAACTTGGTAGCTTCAGTGATCATATCACCTCAATAATTATCTTTATCAATATTAATCTCTTTTCAAGGAAGATTTGCACCAAACTTCACCCAAAATTACATCCATAGGAAAAAGTGTTCAATGTCTGAAAACACTTAAAAAAGAAAAAACACTTTTCAGTGTGGCACCAATTATTACAACGAAATGTCAATGTGGCACACTACAACAAAATTCCCATATGGCAAAAATGCCAACAGATTGACTCCTTGCTATCCTTGTCTTTTTATCTATTCTACTCTAATTTATTTGTATAAAAATTTAAAACATAAAAGAAAATACATAAAATTAAAATACAACAATAAAATTGGTAATGTAAAGAGCACAATCTAAAATCATGAAGTTTAGAGTACAACTATTACACCATAATGAGGATAACACACAATCATTCAACACAGGATAACTTGAATAACATCAATGGTCATTCATTACTTTGATTATGAAATTGCTAAGTGAATGACAACATGGGTTAGAAGGACCGTACCCAACCATTACACACTTAGCAAACTAGGAGGGTAGTGTCACTGATAGGATGCATGAGGACTTCCCAATTTATTACAACCTCAAGAGTATAAAGCACAATGTAAATTACATAAATTGTAACTTTGAATTCTCATGGCTAAAATATAGTTACAATAAGAGCCCTACGCTTCTATTTATAGAAAAAAATATCCCTAAGTTACTTGGGGTGAGAAAAAAGTACTCCTAGTAAAAGTAAATATTTGGTGGTAACTTTAGAAAAATGTTACACCTCTAAATGTTACATGCCTCTACTTATACCTCTAACAGACTTAGAAGGCTCTAAAAATTCTTAATGCATCAAAATATGCCATAAATTTTCTTTATTGAAGATTCTCCTCATGATCCATGCCATTTTTTTCTTTTGCACCTATTTGAGTGATCCGCTCGTATTTTACAAGCAAATTGAAACCCTTTGTTGAGTTAATTAGTACCTTTTATTAAGAAAATCAACACCCTTTGACAAGTGAATTGACACGATTTTCAAGTGAATCACTCCATTTTGTGAGCGAATCACTCCTTGAGCCAATAAATCCATTTTATGAGTGAATCACTCTATTTTGTAAGTGAATTGCTCCATTTTAGAGACAACCAAATTTTATCATTTTTTCTATTTTACAATGTTGTTCTCGGGTTTGTAAAATATATTTCTATGGCTAAATTATCAAAATTATAAGGTAGTAGCTAAGATACTACAACATCTTATATTGTTACTCCTTCAAAAATCATTTGAATGGACCAAGTACTATAGTTTCACCAAGTAATGCATGTCACATAAGCTAGGGGATCCATTTTATATAGAAAATCTTCCACATGACAATAAATCCTTGAACTGATGTCACTAATGTGAAGAGCTCAAAAAACTATGTGACCTAGAAAAGCGGCCCAAGGTGGCCTTATATATAAATGTTATGGTCTACTAAAGTTTTGGGTTATTAACATCAATACTACCTAAATATTGACACCACCAAAATTTATAACTATTAAGACCAACTAGGTTTTGCCACTTGTCATGTATGTGACAACCCTCCTTGGTAGGATTTATTCTTGACAATAAACTATGTATTGATGTGTGGATGTTTAATGCATAGTTTTATTTCATGCTATCAATAAGTAATCACACTATACGCTTTGGTTCTACTCTTGGAATATGCTGTTGCTGATGTATTTGTGGTTGCAAGACTAGGTGCTCTCATTGGTGGATTAATATGGATAACCACATAAGTTGAGAAAAATTTTTGTGTGACAACCCAGGTCTACTCACTTTGTTGTCAAAATTACAAATTCAAAAATTTGATACATTTTAAAACAAATATCACAATTTGATGAATGCACACCCAACTTTGTATTAGTACTTAGGTATAGATGTTCAAACTCTAGGATATTATACCACTGTAGATGGAATCACGAGTGCTTGATACCGACCAACTTCTTGCAATAGAATACCATTTATGAGACCCATATTCTCCTAGCTCAAGTTTTGGGTTCTCGGCAAGGGGTTGCCCTTCCAGGGCCCATAACACCTAGAAGGGTGGATGCATATTTTTCCCATATCATAGCAATGAGGAGATTGGTCTATGACCTTATCTCCATCCTAACGGTCCACTGACCTTATATTCATTTTAAAAAATATTATAGCCCATGCTAGAGTTAGCGTATTATGCCTGTACTTGTTAGCTATTCATCTTTTTTATGAATGCTTACAGGGCCTGCCAACACTTTGGCTATAGGGATCAGGTATCTTAGATTGTAACCTAGTTGATGATAATGCTACCCATACCATCTATCACTAGACCTTCCAACCCCAAGGACTAGCTTCCTAGTCTTGAGTTATCATTGGTTATTCCGCATTTGGGTTATAAAATTTTGAGAACCCTCACATACTACCTCGTACGACAACCTAGAATAACATCTCATTCCGTCATTTGTTACTCTCCATAGCATATGATCCACTGACCTTCCATTATTTCTAGAGAACGGTTATCCCACTCGATGGCAATAATCATAATTTAACTATCTTTTCGAAGATTAATTTGGTGCAACATCCTTCTCGATATTTTACAAGGTATATCATTCTACTCAATGGATTTTTTAAAAAAGACTGCTCGATGGATTTTAAAAACTTCTTGTTTCAAATTACTTTGTTAGTAGCTTGGTAGGTTTTTGTGTTTCAAGTTTTTCTAAGATCTAAAACTATAAATTTTAATGATTGAAAATCCAGTGAAAAGGTAGTGTCTAACTTATTGATTTACATGTAAAACTATAATACCACATCTTAATTTCCTTTAAAGAAAACCATTAATTAACATAATTAAATACAAAAATATTTTAAAATATAAAATAATAAATTATACAATATCTGACCCATAAATTATATGTTTAAAAAATTTTGAAAGAGGAAAAACTATGTAATGTAATATCTCTATGTAAAGACATGAATACACTACCACCTATATTATAGTCAACAATATTTTCGATTTCTTATACATAATTAAAAATTCCATTTTATTATAGCACCAACCTAAAGTTCTGACTATGTCTACAATTATTTTAATATGAAGTTTGACACTCGGTTGGGGTAAAAGGGATAAAATAAAGTTTTCGGATGACATTCCTTCATGCCTATCTTAAAGTTTAATTTAATTTCTAAATATGTCGATGAAGACAATGATTTACTTTAACCTCTAACTTCTAAGATGTTTTTCCCCACTAAGACTTACACTTATAAGAAAATTATATTTCTTTCAAATATTTTTCTTCATACCCATGGTGGCTAGACTATATAAAATAGACTTACCTAAAAGTCTATTAATTTTAGAGTATGATTAATAAAAAACCAGAGTTTTAAACTATTCCAATCTGCGTCTTTAAGTATGACACTGGTTTACCTGATGATTCTAGACCAGTCTTCATAATCATTTCGAGCGTTTATTTAGTGTAAGCTATTCAAATATATATTCTAATTGAGAACATCTAAAGGAACAAGCAGATTAAAAACTAAGACATTATATGTAAGCTAAATAAGTTACTCCTTTCTACAGGGTTGGCATAACCCTTTTAATGAAATCATATTAGTTTACTTTCTCTAGTTACCGCAACATCATATTCATCTAATGGATAAACAATTTAAAACATAAATCCACAATCCTATTACACAATTTCCAACTTATATATAATTATATTTATATTTCCAAAATATGAATAGAAATCTACAATCCAAAAATTTCCATAGTTCAACAGAAGTTATAATATGAACTTAATTCAACTAATTTCCTTTAGAGAAAAGTTATACTACTATGAGAGATCATAGATTTTATTTTTTTTAAATTTTCAGCTTATGACATAGGGTTGATTGCAACACTCGATGAGCCGTGATGATCCACACCACAATGTTTTAACCCATAATTACCCAAAGTTCTATTAAAATTTTCAACAACAAATTTTAATCTGAAAGGTGAACACAAGTAGCAAATCAATGTGAGATACACCTCACGGTTTCTCAAAAGCATTGAAAATAAAACAACAATGCCTTTCATACTGAATATAACATGTCCATTCCAACTATAAACAATAGAAGCATATTGTCTAATATGAAAACATGTAAAAGGATTTTAAAATCTTTCCTTATGGTTTAAACTATATGCTTGTTGTTGCTTAGAGATGACATGAAACATTTGTACTAAAATAAAAAAAAATTATATTAACAAAATATCAAGAACTCTCTTTTACAAATTCAACAAATGCGAGTTTTCAAGAGTTTATATCATTTCAAAGCAAATATTAGGATAAATATGAGAGTTTTAAAAGAAGACGTTTAGGTTCAAACACAATGCACTCTTAAATATGTTAGAGTAGGTTTTTTACCTTAGCTCATGTTCACCTAGGTAATTTATTTCCTTTTTATTTAGTTATTCCATATATTTTCCCCACCTTCTTATGTGTGGATATTTAATTTATCTTATTTAGATATTATGAGATGTTACATATTTATTTCTTAGATATTATGGAGATATTTTTAGGTTTGACTATTCCTAGGAGTTATGGGGATATTTTAGGTATATTTAGAGGGTTGAGATTCTTTCTCTCCATAGCGGTTACAAATCTATGGACTATATCACTTATTCCTTTTGTACGGTGGATATTTGTCCTTAGGTTGATCCTATCGCTATGGTTGATCATCCTTGCCTATATAAGCAAGTTACCTTCATTGTACTGGTTGAGAAGTTCATTTTATTCATGTATAATATATGATATTGTTGCTCATTGTTTTGCATATCCATTTGTAAGCTTATGTTATCAATTTGATTTTAGATTCTTTTTTTGGTTGAATGTGGTGTTCTGTTAACACTGGAGATCCTTGCATCTTGGAATTATCTAATTATAATTCTTTTCATGGCATCAGAGCAATAGATGTTGCAGTCATCCATTTGTAAGTGTTGTATAGTTGTTTCTCTTGTAGGTTCGAAGATTTTTGTGGAAGCTTCAGTTTTTTTGATTGGGTCCTTGGTGGAGCTTTTGGCCAGTTTGTGTCTCTCCTTCCATTTTCATATCATCATAATCCTCCTAAAATTTCTTCTGCTCATAATGTAACAACCTCATTCCCTTGGATCTGTTCAAAGCATTTTCTTTTTTGGCAGGGTCACCAACACAACCCGATTTTATATTTTACATGTATCTCCTGATAGAAACGGAATATTTCCATGAATTTATTTGGAGGTTTGTGGATGTATTCATATGAGTTGTGTACAAAATTTCAGCTCATTTGGATAAGTATTCTTCAAGATATATTGATTTTACAAAAACCTGCATTTCTTTAGTAATTTGCATGTCTTCATCAAATATTTGAAGTTTTGGAGATTGTTTTTAAAAAATGTGTAAAATCAGATGATAGACCTTCTCAACAGTTTTTAGAGCATTTGGAGCTGCATTCTGACTGTTACAGGGATTTTACTATTTTTAGTAAAATAATCCCTTTAGGATAAATATTGGGAGTTGCTTAGGAAAATTTTGTCCAGGCCTGTAAAATCATGTTTTTGATATGTCTCTAAAATTTCAGATTTTTTGGATCTGTATTTAGATATTTATAATAATTTTATGACTGCACTCTCAAAATTGCATTGTGAAAAAGGTTTTTGCACTTGAACCGGTATATGGACTATCGTTATAAAGTCCCATCTTCCTTTATTTAATGTTTGTCCACTTAGTTTAGAACTTTGTGATTATCTTACTTGGTTTTAAGTATTTTTGGAGCCTACACATTTTTATTCTTGAGGAGTCCTTTATCTTTGGCTTCCCTTGCTTTGTTGTGGTGCATCCTTTTGTGCCAATCTGCCTTATTGAGACACTTAGTTTGAAGGAGGGGATTATTTTGGGAATTCCTTTGGAGATTTTTTAAAAGTTCAGAAGGTTCATTTGTGCATTGATGTGATTTTGTGGTATTTTGCACCACCTTGTGACATCATAATGTACCTCTCACATTATAATGGCAATTGATTTTGGGGGGTTCTTCTACTTTTGAGGACATCTTGGAAACTTCTTTTTTTAAACTTAGCATAGAGGTAAATGTTGGAACTATTGAAGCATGGTTTAAGGCACTTTGTTCATTATGTCAAAGTGAATGTTTGGATCCTTTGTTCATAACTCCAAAACCCAAACCAATGGTGAAGGTAAGGAGTATAAGACATGATTCATGAATAATTTAAGGATCTCTAGCATGCTTTATTATTCAGTTTGTGGGGAGCTTCAAAAATTTATTGGAGTTCACAAGAACACACCTCAACTTGCTTATCATACGTTGAAAATAACTTTTTTACCCAAGTCACCGTATCTTATAATTGCTTGCATGGAGAACATCATTTGTGACATTGCATATTTGTTTTTGGAGTCACTATCTCATGATGTTTTGGATGATGAGGTTGATGCTACAGTACTTGCTTTAGATATTTTACAGGATATATCTCCACACTTGTTTTCTATGGATGATCATGTTGATGTTACAACATATACAATAGATATTTCATGGCATGTTACATCCTTACATACATATGACTTCTTGGATGGTGTTGCCTCTCTCTTCATTGAGAGTCACACATGTGATTTTATTGACATGTATGAGGAGCTCACTCATTTATTTGATGATGATGTATACATTGTATCTCCTTCATGTACGTATTACTTTGTGGACCCTTTTTTGGTGTGCCTTTATTTGAGTGAGCCACATTGTCCACCATTTCCTTCTCCTATTTCTTTCATATTGGATGATGTACTCCTATAGGAGTTGGATACAAATATTTTGTCTTTAGTTGAACTCTCACTTGGAGATCCCGAATACCATGTTGATTCTTTTGAGGCTTCTAAGCCTCCACTTATTTCTCTTGCTACTTCCATGGGCTCATCATCACTTATGCAGTAGGACATTGGTGATTCTTCCTTGATGGATGCTCTTCACAAATATCTTCCACTTTTGCACACCCATGGTTTTGTGCACATTGATCTTTTGGATGTTGATTGGGACTGTATTCTACCCTATTTTGGTGTTGGTTTGGGCTTCTACATTCTTGGAGATTCATTTCATAATTAATTGGTGATATATTCTTCACTTCAAATCAATTTGAAGGATTCTACATCATCATTCTACATTTTTTTCCCATATTCTCACACTCACTTGGAGTGGGAAGACATTCGACGAATGCTTCATGGCTACTTTCTTCCTTGTGGGAGACACATTGTTCATCACAGAGGCATCCACTTCTTCATAGGACTTCTTAATGGAGCTCGCCATCCTAGGGGGGTGTTGGGAGCACTCCTTGGCTCCATTCCTACTTATTTTCTCTTTCTAGTTGGATGTTTTTTTCTCCACATGGTTTCCACATTCTGGTTCAAGAGCTTTTGGATATACATTGTACATGAGTATTTAATTAGGCCTTATTGCTGGGACTCATATTGTGGATATGATACTTTATTTTTTGGCACCTAGCTTCACTGTAGGGGGTGTTAGAGTAGGTTGTTTACCTTAGCTTATGTTCACCTAGGTAATTTATTTTCCTTTTATTTAGTTATTCCATGTATTTTTCCCACCCACTTATGTGTGCATATTTCATTTATCTTATTTAGATATTATGAGATGTTACATATTTATTTCTTAGATATTATAGGGATATTTTTAGGTTTGACTATTCCTAAGAGTTATGGGGATATTTTAGGTATATTTGGAGGGTTGAGATTCTTTCTCCCCATAGCGGTTATAGATCTATGGACCATATCACTTATTCCTTTTGTACGATGGATATTTGTCCTTAGCTTGATCCTACCGCTATGGTTGATCATCCTTGCCTATATAAGCAAGGCACCTTCATTGTACTCATTGAGAAGTTCATTTTATTTATGTATAATATATGATATTATTGCTCATTGTTTTGCATATCCATTTGTAAGCTTATGCGATCAATTTACTTTCAAAATCTTTTTTTGGTTGAATGTGGTGTTCTGTTAACACTTGAGATCCTTGTAGCTTGGAATGATCTAATTATAATTCCTTTCAAAATCCATAATAACAAAAGTATCTACATTTAGAACCATACTTTTCTTTGAAGTTTACAAAGCGAACATAATTTGTTTTTATTAGGAAGAAGGCACAAAATTCTCCATTATGGCTATAGCTAGCCTACTATATATTCTCTAGAAAACATGGCTCCTCGTTTTTTCCCATCCACTGAATTATTTTCAAACAACACACAACATCATTTTATCATAAAATTTCATAGTAGACACAGGGAAGGGAGCGTGAATAGGATCAACATGGTCCAATATGATATGCAGCTATGTAAAGACAAATGCAAATTCCAAAGTAAGAATTTTTTTAAAGTTTTATACTATTGATAGGAGCTACCATTAGGTACCCAAAAACACTTGAATGCAAAGTTTTAAATTTATCCAAATACTTTTCTTTATATAAAAACTAATATCACAATTTATAGTATATAAAACCAGTCACACAATTTATGGTATATATATTAATCAATTTGTCATCACTATAATAGCTTGTGAATTTAGAGTTCTCTATCTAACATCTTCAGCTATAATAGAAAATAATTAACTATAGAAATTCATAGATATGGTTACGTACAAGACTTCTAGAAGAAATTTAGAATTTCCAACCTAGAAATTTGTTGCAGACACAACCAATTGTAACTTCGAATAAAGAGTATATTCCTCCTTCAAACAGTAGCATTCAATGATCTAATTCTCTTTCCCTCTCCCTTATTTAAAGGACACAAATGCATTTTATAAAAGGTACATAAAGAAACTAATGCATTATGGCACCCTTTTGGTTTTTCTAGTGTCAAAGTCGTTCACTCATCTAATGGGAAAAGAATTACACAAATGGTAATTTATAAACCTTTGATAATTTATATTTTATATATTCACTTATTATATATATATATATATATTTGTATAACATATATTTCCATTTACGTTATTGATAATATAGTAATGTGTTATGTACTTTATTTTATTATTATTTATTTTTGTTATCTAATTATTTAATTAGATATTTATTATTATGTTTATACTTTATTATATATATATTAAAAAAAAAACTTTCGTGAAAAGTAATTTTATACTTTAATTCCATTTGGAAATCAAAATGCATTCAAATTTTACAAGCAGACAAAATTCATACAACAAGAAAACTGTCCTATATGAAATTTATTTAGTGGGCTTCCATGTACCCACGAACCATGGTGCATTAAGCACGACATCATATCCCACCTTACTTGGTGCTTCCAATCACTGTATCTGTCAGAGGTGGGTGATTTTATCGTCCAACTCACTTACTATGGAATGGAAACCTGCACCTACACTCATAAATATCATCAGCAGTATCACATTCTTCCAGCAAGATAGTAATCAAATAGTGGGGATGTTACATTTTAGGAAATGATGGTGATTATTCGTTCATCAATAACTTATGGTAATTGACTTATGAAAATCAACTTATATTCTCTCCTCATGCTTGGTGAAGTCGATTGCGCTCTTATCTATGCTTATGGTAACAAAATACTTAATTATTTTTAAGTAACATCACCATTGTGCTCTTGTCTATATGAAGTCCACTCCTCATGCCTAGAATAGTTGATTGCACTCTTGTCTATGCGAAGTCCACTCCTCATGCCTGGCGAAGTCGATTGCGCTCTTGTCTATGTTTTGACTACCTGTTGATTATTTTTATAAATTGAGATAGGAACCCTTGTTTGGTCTACATATTGTGTGATGCATCATAATCATTTTAAAATCTTTGTCCTGATCTCAGGTGGTTGTGATAAGTAGAAAACCTTGTTCCTTAGCATCGATAGTAATAGTGCTATGCGCTCTATCGTGCCTTCTATTCATTGTGGATGTATTTATTAGACTTGTAATTTTTTGCTTGGATGTATCAATCTCTTATATTAAGCTCCTTTTCTTGGTTTTATAGAGGTGAAAAATTTCATATTGTTTATCCTCATTATGCTCATTAATCATAGGTAAAATAAAAGCTATTAATTCATTTTATTAATTGTAAAGAAAAAGAGCCCGGTTATTATCTGTTTATTGGAAGAAGATAATAGTGTTAGTTATGTAGAAGATACCTTTTCAAGTATAGAAATATTGATATATTGCTTCTTTTTATTTTAGAGATATAAATTTTAGTTTATAAGGTTTAAATAAGTAAAGAATAGTTTTCTAGAATGATTTTTGTTATCAAGGAACAATATTATTTGTATAGGTATTTTAAAATAAAATAATAGGTGGTGTTTTCCCTTTCCTTAATGGTTAAATATTAATTCAGTAGAATAATCCTTTCTTTAAGAGTTTAATATTTTGGTGTGTTAAAATGTTAATTAAAGAAAGGTAGATATTTTGAAAAGATTATGGCTTGAGATGAGTTTTACTTTTATAAGAAAAGAGATAGGTTTTATTTGAGTAATGTGTATAATGGTTTCTTGAGACTTGAGTAGGTAAGGGAATCATTATAGAGAGAAGTATGGAATTATCTCCTTGAATGTTGTATTGTTATCTTCATATTTTCTTGTTGGAAGAAATTTGACTTGGAATAGTTATAATAGTTTCCTGAGACTTGAGTAGGTAAGGGAATCATTATAGAGAGAAGTATGGGATTTTATTCTTGAGTGTTGTATTGTTATGTTTATATTTACTTGTTGGAAGAAATTTTGCTTGGACTAATTATAATGGTTTCTTGAGACATGAGTAGGTAAGGGAACCATTATAGAGAGAAGTATGAAATTATCTCTTTGTTTGCTTATCAATGTATTATGCATGGTTGCTTGCATTATACTAGTGCATGATTGAATGCATTGCATTTAGAGTTATTGTAATCCCTAAGTAATTCTCAAACTCACGGGTAATCCCTTTCATGAAGAAGAATGTAGTAGAAGGTGGCATGGATATTTCTTAGGTGGAAGGCTTTATTTGTGACTTTGAATTGTTTAAGAGTTGTTTAGATGAAAATTTCAAACTAGTAAGGTTTTGTAAGACAATAAGAGCTTGATCATTCTACATATTATAGATTGAATTGAATTGCCTAGCACTTTTGTTGTTGAAAAAGTTAAATGTTATTTTCTTCTGATGTGATATATTATCTTTAAATGGAGTAGATGGTATTGTAATTTATCAATTTTATTTATAAAGTAATCCTTATTACATAGCTTTATGATAGCACTTGGATCAAAATAATCATGGATTAAAAATAGATGAAATGTTTCTAGTGCTAACATGGTTTGTAGCTTATGTTATTTTGAGCTATGATATATCATCCTTTTACTTTCCATGCTAAATGTTGTGCTATAGCTTTAAGAATATTTTTTTTCTTGTGAAGCATTTGATTATAGAGAGTGGATTTATATTACTTGAATGCTATCTTGGTTTTATGAAGTTCTTGGAGATGGATCTAGAATTGCTTTTGAGACCTAAGTCAAAGGAATAGCCCAATCATGGGAGGAATTAAAAAGATGCAATAAAAAAGTAGACATAAGTCTTAGAAGGACTTGTGAGGATGCAATAGCTAGGAATTCATGAATCTAGGAGGAGTTGCATTTATGCAATAGCCAAATTCTTGTGAATCAAAGCACCTTAAACATTGAGTATCGGGTGTACGATATCTAGAAAATGTGAGATCATTCACAATATAGCAGTGGTGATCCTTAAAATGTGTAGGTTCAACTGATCATGTTCATTATCAATTGAGTGGTAATGACCGTAGTTATCCCATGAAGGTGTGGTAACTAAGTACCAAGGCTTTACTCCTAAATAATCTACCTAGATGGAATTAGGATAAGGTTAGGGAATAGACATTCCACTTTAAGTTTTATGATCCTTAAAGGATAATACCTATGTTGTGATCTAATTTTCCTCTATCGAGGAGGGTGTGGGAAAGCTATGGAGACCACTTTGGAATCCTTATAAAAAATTAGGTTTAGTAAGGTGAACCCCAAAAAATATGAGATGTGGGCCACTCTTGTCCATTGAGTGTTGTCTGTAGTGACATTGAAATCAAATGTGGTGAAGCCTTGAGAATGCTAAGAAGAAAAATATTGGGACTCTTGAGAACCTTGTTTGTATTTAAAAAATTTCTCTCTTAGGTTGGTATTTTTGGGTTGTTACAATTGGTATCAGATCCAAGTTCATAGGGCTATAAGCTTCCATGGAGTGCACCTAGGATGAACCATGAATTGATGTGCTACTTTTGGGATAATTAATCTTATAGGGACCCTAACGTGATCTAGAATACAATGAGTATTGCATGCCATTGGGACTAGTTAGACCAAGGAGTAAAAATCCTAGAAGGTATAGTTTCTTATTGGGAAAGGGTACCTTGTAGTGAGGCAAGCATGACCTTGGTAATTATCTAGTGAGAGATAATGATCTAAGTTAGTTCATGGGGAGAATGAAACTAACTAAATGTAAGTACAATTAAGGAGAAAGTGTAACTTTTCCAACTCCTTTGCATGGTTAGGAGATGGAACCCATGTTTAGATCATCCAAGAGGATGGGACCAAAATTATCAAAGGAATTGGTAGTGTGTTCTCCAAGGAAATTTGGAAGGACAAGGGATTTCAACAAATAAGTAGGAGAGATCTCAAGCACCTAGGAAAAGTTTCTATATATGTGGGGGCCCTCATTGTGCCAATAAATATCCCCAATAGGCTAAGTCAAGCAACAAAGCAAAGGATAAGGTACACCAAATATATATTGCTACTAGGAATTAAAACCTGGATGGACAAGCAACACCAATGTTACTAAATGGTAAGTTGTTTGATAAGGATGTAAAAGTTTTAATATATGGTGGATCTATAAAAAGCTTTATTTCCACTAGTGTTGTCGAGGATATGCTAAAAAGACATGAATATTTGGTACAAGGGTGGAAAGTTGAGTATGGGTTTAGACAGACCTACTCAATGGATCAATGTTTACTACAACTGAGATAACATTTCCCAATGGGTCTACACCTTGGTTCTTTTATGTAGCACCACTCTATGCTTTTGATATTATCCTAGGTATAGTTTGGTTAAAGGCTCATGGAGCCTTAATAAATTTCCAAGAAAGGTGGATGGATGACATCGATAATAATAATTGAAGGATAAGGGTTCAAGGCAAGTAGGGGCACTTTCAACATCACTTATTTTCATTTATGCAATTAAATAAATCCATTAAAAGAGATGATATGATGTATGCTATCAAAATTAATGGAAAGATCGAAGAAAGGAGGGATGAGGAAGTATTTAAGAAACATCCAATTTTGCACAAATTTAGGGATGTATTTCCAGAAGATCTCCTAGGTCTACCACCTCAGTAGAAATTTGACTTCACTGTAGAGTTAATGCTAGGGACTAAACCTATTATAAGGACACCTTATAGAATGATCCCAATAAAGTTGCAAGAACTGAAGGTGCAACTTCAAGATTTATTGAAAAATGATCTGATCAAACCTAGTGTGTCAACTTGGGGTGCTCAAAAGGATGATTATTTGAGGTTATGCATAAACTATAGGATTTTAAATAATATAACCATTAAAAATAAGTATCCTTTACCAAGGATTGATGACCTCTTCAATTAGCTAAAGGATGCTACTATATTTTCAAAAATAGATCTAAGATCAAGGTATCATTAGTTAAGAATTTGAGAAGAGGATACCCATAAGACAACATTTAAGACAATATATGGGTACTATAAGTTCATAGTATTACCATTTGGATTGATAAATGCACCAACAAGTTTTATGAATATGATGAAAAATATTTTTAGAAAATATCTAGATCAATTTATATATTAGAGAATATATTACATTATTGGGTACATATCAATGTACCACCTTTGGTACATTACTAGAGTAGGAGTTTACTTTAGAGTAAAGTTAAGTAGTTACTTCAAACATGTAATAAATGCACAAGTGTTAGAATGTGCAATGATGTAAATGTGCATGTAGTCCACATGTACATGAGTCATAGGATAGAGTCAAAGGTAGAGTAAGGGCCAAGGAACTTATCTTCCTATATAAAGGCCTTATAGTGAGTGAAATATAGAGAGGAGAGAATATAGAGTGTGCATAGTATAGATTAGTAGTGTGGTACAATGTAGTTCCTTTAAAAATAATTTATGGAGTGTTCATGTCCTCCATTATACTGCATTGTACTATTTTCGTGAGCTTTCATTAATGGCATATTTCTGAGTTATTGCAGAAGTTTATCTCTTTATTTTCCTGCATATTATAGTGCCATTATCATATAGATATCATAGCTTGCTTATCTTGCATCTTGTGGTTGCATTTCCTATATCATATACTCATCAAAAGCTAACAGTGGTATCAGAGCACACGGTAGATCGATAGGAAATAGGGAGAGCCACAAGTGAGATTGAGAGAAATCCAAAAATCTCATTTACAGAATTTTTGAGATTGCATTTGGCTAGAGTCTTTCCACAGGGTTGCAAAAAAACTCGTGAAGACTAGGACTCAACATAAATTCCACTAGATTGACAAATCAACTAGTGAAGATTGATTATCTCTAGATTTAGAATTTCTTCCATTACAGTCCTAATACTTTGTTGCAGGAAAAAGGAGATTCAAAGAAAGTTGGGAAGCTTCCTACAAAAGAGCTAGGAAGAATATCTTCTTTAGAATCAATCCAACACCAGAAGCAACAAATGGAAGAACAAAGATTTGGAGGCTTGAAGAAAAGGTCCCATTGCTAGAGATTGTAGACCTGCAGAGTGCAGAAGAAGAAAAGGCCATAGGAGCCTTGTTGTAGATTCGAGGAAGAGACTCCAGAGAAGAGTCCAGGAGAAGATTGGAGATTGGTGATCTCCATTGAAGACTGCAAATAGCAGATTGAAGAGACTCCAGAGAAGAGTCCTGATGAAGATAGGAGATTGGTGATCTCCATTGAAGAATGCAAATAGGATTGAAGAGACTCCAGAGAAGAGTCCTAGTGAAGATAGGAGATTGGTGATCTCCATTGAAGAGTAGAAGAAATCAGCCTGAGAAGCTGAAGAGACCTACAAGAGGTCCTATTGAAGAACTTCCAGTTTTTGGAAGAGAAAGAGGACTAGCAAAAGTCCTATTTTTGAAGCAGTAGATTTCAGAGATCCAAGAGGGAGATCTCATTGCTAAACTTCCATAGTAGAAGGTTGAAGAAAAGGTCTCATTGAGAAGACCAGAGAAGCTGCGAGAGTGAAGACCCTAAAGAAGAGGTCTCAAGGAGAAAAGAAGGAGAAGGCTTGGAGAGCCTCATTGAAGGAGATTCAGAGAAGGCCATTGAAGGAGTTCCTAGGAGAACTCATTGGAGAAATTTACCACCAAGGAGAAGTTCTTGATAAAGGAAGAACTTGGGACAATTGTCGCCATCCGACAACAAGCCCAAGGGAGAAGGATTTGGCAAGAAGTTTGCCAAATTTTGGAGGAGATTGGTGAAGACCTCAAGACTTTCAGATTCTTGAGAAGAAGGCCTAGATTGAAGTCAAAATTCGACAAGGAGGTTGAAGGAGAAAAGAGCCAAACATTACTACCAAACCTGAAAGGTTTGAAGATTACCTTTGAAGGCTAGAAGGCTCATTCGGAGATAGGGGTTTGCTGAATCTACAGCAGAATACTAAAGGGTTCTTGAAGGAAAATCTCAGCTACGATTTGGAGGAGTTCCCTACCAAATTTTTGAGATTCAAGGACAACATTTCAGTGAAGAGATTGACTGCTTTGCAATCTAAAAATTTTAGATTTGAGGATAGCAAGAAAGCAACAACTTAGGCAGCATCAATAGCTGCTAAGTTTCAGATTTCTAGGATACATCCTGAAGGTTGGAGCCACCAAACTATAGTATCAGGCAGCAAGATATAAGAAGGTACAAAGCTGCGAATTGGTGTGTTGAGAAGCTATTTTAGACAGCAAAAGAAGAGTTGCAAGTTCATCTAGTAAAAGGCAGCAATAAGGTGAATCTAATCACCTTGCAATCCTTCATCTACAGAGTTCATTAAGGTAAGCAACTTGGGTGCAAATAGGTTCATTAGTTGAACTTTAATTTAATTCGTTATCAAGTTCCATTAAGCACCATATTAGAGTTTTAAGAAGTTGCAAAGAGAAGGTTGCATATTATAGTCTTCAAGAGAGTGCAGAAGGAAGTTTCTTTTAAGGTTTATACCTGCACATTAAAATAGGAGTTAGATATATTTTGACAGAAAGAAAAATATCATCTTCCTATTGTTTAAGTTGAAGCAGAGAAGACTACATTAAGTTTGCAGAGATTATAGTGCATTTAAGAGTTATTATTGATACATCTTACTTTGAGAGTTCTTTTACAGGAGTGATAAGGTGAGATCAATATTGCACTATACTAATTGTTCTTAAGAGTTTTTTAAGGTGCACTAAGTATTTTAGTTGCAGTGAAAATTAGTGCAAAGTTAAACCTCTAAAATAGCATATTAGTTGCATGATTAAGAGCTTGGATTCATTGTTACTAAGTTATCCAAGAAAAGAAGTTAGAGGTTAGTGTTGTCTAGTAAGGAAGGCAACAATACATTACTACTTGCTCTCAAGGATTAGAGCAGAGAGCCACCATATCTAAGAAGCAAGGAATAGCTTCAAAAGGAGACGTATAACTTCGGTGCAAAATAAGGGACTTAATCCTATCTATTGCAAAGGTGTTTGCATTACATTGGCACCGGTTTTGTCCTTTCAAATACAACAAATAAGGACAAAATAAAGAGTGTCTTAAAGATACTATTGCAAGCAGAAATACACAGTCTCCAAGCGGCCACATCACTGAAGTTTGAGGAGCAAACTTCAAGCAGGGTAGAGAGCTAACAAAGGGCTCACAAATCTGGGTTTTCGGGTGTCTAAAGACACCACTTTCAGCACCTTATCCAGCACCATCAACCTTCAGCACAAGGACCTACGTAAAGGAGCTATCATAGCACAAGAAAATCTACACCTACAGGTCATGGTATATACATAGAAGATAGCATAGAGTATCTACATAAAAAGGCTATCAATATCTACATAAAAGATAGAGCAAGGATAGTGTATAACAAGCAAGATACAAGGGAGAAAATGAAGGTGCAATACCCAATACACTAGCTGAGTGAAAGCACCACAATCTACCATTAGAGCTCCATAGAACCTCCACTCCAATGCTCTTGGATCATCACAGCTGGAGCCAACCTTGAAAGAAATCATCATCCTCGAATAGAACAACTTGCAAGGAGGAAATCATTCACTATCAAAGGAGCCAAACAAGCTTGCAAATGGTTGGAATGAATAGGCATTGAGAAAGCCTTAAGGTTATCTTTTGGTACATTGAAGAGAGTGTGCATGCAAAGGAGATATCAACATTTGTCTTGAAGGAGGAAGGAATATTGTGCCACTTGGCACAAAGGGCATCTTCACCCTTTTTATCTCCAACGCTCAAGAGAAAGGCGTTCAACTTAGTAACGCCTTCCATCATAGCCATAACGCTAGCACTCGGAGACAGGCACTCATCAGAGTAATGCTTGTCCTAGAGAGCGCCAGCCATTAGAGTAACACTCGTCCAAGAAAACACCAGCCATTGGAGTAACGCTCGTCCAAAGAGGAGAGCACCTGCGGTTGGAGTAACGTCTCATTTACCTAAGCGCCACTCAAGGAGGAGACTAAAGGATCTTAGTAACGCCTCATGCCACTTGGCACATGCATCAAGAAGGTAGAAGCACGTTTGTAGCCACCATAAAAAGGAGCGCTCATAGAGGGAAGCACATCGGCAGCTAGTATCGAAGTGAAAGCACACAGCGAAGCATCACGATCGAAGTCAAAGTGCAGCAAGAGACTACCATATACCAGCATCGATCGAAGAGAGCATTGAATGCTCGAGTTGTAAGGTGAAGACCAGCACCATTTGAAAAGAAGTAGAGCATTGAATGCTCGGGTTGTGAGGAGAAGACCAACATCGTTCGAAAGAGAGCATTGAATGCTCGTTTCCCATAATAAATATCAACGCCTAAACTTAGAAGCCTCACCATAGGCCAATCAACTCGCTCGCTATACGTTGAAGGGAGGTAAAAGACATACTTACTTTCCTTTAATTTAGAAGTCAAAGGTGCATTAAAGACTATCATAAGAGGACGTCCACCAAGTCTATCATAAACCAGCAAGGAGATACAATGCATTTCAAGGAGTTTGAAGTCAAGCATAGCGCCCATCAACTTTATAAAGGTATTATTTCATATTTGCTTTCATATAAGGGATAGTATAAGGTTGAAATTATTATTATCATTTGCATTTGAAGTTATATGCAAATCAACCTTAATAGATTTGAAAGCAAACCAAAGGAGTTCATATTCTTATCCTTAAATAGTATTTCATTTCAAATCACTCTAGTTGAAATACAATATTTGCAATTAATATCATAGGAGGTATAAGGTTTTCTACTTGGAAATAAATTATTATTGCAAATATCATTATTTTCTAAAATTCCAAAATTAGGGAGATATAAGGAGTGCTACATCAAACTTTAATTAATTGGAATTTAGAAAATTAAACCTTTGAAAAATTTAAGGATAGAGGAGGAAAATTATTGCTTGGATAATTGAGTTGGAATTTATTGTACATTCTTGTCTCATAGTCACATTAAAGAGACAAAAGAAATCCAACCATAGAGAACTCCATCAAATTGATAAGTGCATAGTTCATAGGAGAAATAAGGTGAAATAGGAGTTGATAATTATCATTCCCAAATCAACTCAAAAGGTGAACTATTACTTCCTAAAGCACTTTACCAAGATTAGAGTATATTCTAATCACTAGGGAGACATAAGGATCCTACAAAACCTAAGCCTTAGAAAGGTTTTATCAAAGTAGTTCACATACTCTAAACTAGGGAGTTATAAGGTAGCCTACAAGGACCATCATGACAACAAACAAATTCTTCCTTACAGAATCCCAACTACTTAAAGGTCCAAATTACTCCTCATGGAAAAACAAAGTGAGGGCAATTTTGATAGTTGAAAAGCTTTGGGAAATTGTCAAAGGAACAACAACTAAACCTACTAAAGATGATATAGAGATTCAAAAGTTTGAAGAAAGTGATGCAAAAGCATTAATGATAATAACTTTTGCCATTACAAATGAAATACAACCTCACATTAGTTCAGCAGGAACATCTACAGAAGCTTGGAAAACCTTATCCAAAATATTTGAAGGGAAGAATAAAGCCACTATCTTAAATCTTCAAACTCAGTTACATTCATTGAAAATGAATAGTGGCGAAAGTATAGAACTATTCCTAAGGAAGGTAGCAGATATAAATGGAAAATTATTAACCTTAGGAGAAAATATTGAAGACAAGTTTCTAGTTCAAGTAACTATGAGAGCTCTTCCAGATAGCTACAAGCATTTGGTTACATATTTACAAATCCTAAGTAAAGATACATATTTTGATGAGTTAGTCAATATTCTTCAAGAATATGAGGTGGAAAATACAATTAAAGATGAAATGACTAACAATGCATTAGTTTCAAAAGATAATCCACAGGGAAACATTGCTTCATCCTCAAAAGGATGAAGACCATGGAATAACAGATATTGTCATGTATGCAGGAGAAAAGGACATAGCACTAATTATTGCAAATTCAATCCTAGAAACCAGAATCAAGGAAATCAGACAAACTATGGAAGCCAACAAAATAGGGCATTCCAACCAAGGTAATATCAAACTCAAAATAATCCTTGTCAACAACAGTTTCAGCATCCATACAATTACCCTCAATTGGAATATCGAGAAGGGAATCAGAAAGGACATCTAGCTCAAAGGATTCAAGAAATTAAAGAACTGGAAGAACCAACAGATGAACATGAAGTTAAAGCTCTCACAACAAAGATAGCATTTTATGAAGACACTAACTACTTGCTTGAACAGGATACAGAAAGCAGAGAAAGAGAACACAAACTCCAGAACCAGATCAAAGATCCATATTGAAGACTAAAGTCTTCAATACCCAAATAATGTAATACAGGGGGTGTTAGAGAATATATTACATTATTGGGTACATATCAATGTACCACCTTTGGTACATTACTAGAGTAGGAGTTTACTTTAGAGTAAAGTTAAGTAGTTACTTCAACATGTAATAAATGCACAAGTGTTAGAATGTGCAATGATGTAAATGTGCATGTAGTCCACATGTACATGAGTCATAGGATAGAGTCAAAGGTAGAGTAAGGGCCAAGGAACTTATCTTCCTATATAAAGGCCTTATAGTGAGTGAAATAGAGAGGAGAGAATATAGAGTGTGCATAGTATAGATTGGTAGTGTGGTACAATGTAGTTCCTTTAAAAATAGTTTATGGAGTGTTCATGTCCTCCATTATATTGCATTGTACTATTTTCGTGAGCTTTCATTAATGGCATATTTCTGAGTTATTGCAAAAGTTTATCTCTTTATTTTCCTGCATATTATAGTGCCATTATCATATAGATATCATAGCTTGCTTATCTTGCATCTTGTGGTTGCATTTCCTATATCATATACTCATCAAAAGCTAATATTATCTTGGTATTCTTAGATGATATCTTGTATATTCTCACACCAAAGAAGAGCATGACCATCATTTGAGGTTAGTATTAGAGGTACTAAGGAAAAACCAACTATATGGAAAGTTATCCAAGTGTGAGTTTTATACCTCATAGGTACAATATTTGGGACACATCATCTCGGTAGAAGGAATTTTCATGGATCCAAAGAAAATTGAGGCTATATTGAGTTGGCCAACACCAAAAAATGTGTTTGAAGTTAAAATATTCATGGGACTCACTAGGTATTATAGGAATTTTGTGAAGGATTATTCAAAGATTACTTATTCTATCACCAACCTTCAAAAAAATGGAAAGGACTTTAAATGGATGGATAAGCATGAGGTCACATTTGAGGATTTAAAAAATAAGCTAACTATGACATCGATTCTCAAGATATCGGATCCTCTTGGAAATTTTATAGTGTGTATAGATGATTACCTAGAAGGATTAGGTGGGCTATTGTCCCAAGAAGAGGCTAAAATAGTATATGATTCTAGAAAGGTCAAGAAGCATGAGGTAAAATATGCTACACATGACCTAGAATTGGTAGCAGTTGTGCATGCATTAAATATCAGGTAACACTATCTATTGGGTAAACCTTTTGAGCTAAGGATCGACTATAAAAGTCTAAGGTATATTTTTATCCAACCTATGCTAAAAAAAAAGATAAAGAAGATGGATGGAGTTCTTAAAAAATTATAACTTTGGTATTGAGTATATCAAAGGGAAAGAAAATAAAGTTGTTGATACCTTGAGTAGAAGGCACATAGCAACACTAACTTGGAGTCATATAGACTTGATGAATAAAGTTAGAGAAATGCAACTACATTACCTGTATTACATTAAAATCTAAGATAAATCTAAGATAAATCTTAAAGCGAGTAAGGATTTCAACATTTAAGATGGACTTTTATGCTTCAAGGATAGGGTGGTTATACCCAAAATTGGTGAGCTAAGGAGATTGATTATGCAAGAGGCACATAATTATCCCTATTATGCTCATCCAAGAGGGTCAAAAATGAGGGAAAATATGAAAAATACCTTCTAATAGGAAGGAATGAAGCGGGATATTACTAGTTTCATTACAAGATGTTTAGAATGCCAAAAATCCAAGGCAAAACATTAACACCCAGTAGGGAAATTAGACCCATATAACATACCTATGCTGAAATGACAGGTAATATCTATGGATTTTATTGTGGGTTTAATGAGGACTAGGTACCAGCATGATGCAATCATGGTAGTGGTTTATAATTTGACCAAGATTGCACACTTCATACTAAGGAACATAAAGGATGATGCATAGGTGGTGGAAAATAAGTTTACCAAAGAATTTTTTAGGCTATATGGATTTCCTAAAGTGATCATATTAGACAGGGATTCTAGGTTCACATCAGAGTTTTGGAAGGCTCTACACTATGTAGTGGGACCTAAATTGAATACTAGTTCTACATATCACCCAAAAATAGATGGTATAATGAAGAGGGTGAACCAATTTTATAAGACATGCTTCACATGTATTGCATGGACAAAAATTCTAAGTAGAAAGATTTTTGCATTTTTTTGAATTTGCATATAATAATGGATATCATGCATCTTTGGGTATGGTCCCATTTGAAGCCTTTTATGGAAAAATATATAGAATTATATCGTGGGATAATCTAGAATATCGGGTGGTTATCAAACTAGACACTACCTGAGAGATGGAGGAACAACTCAAAAAATTTGGCTTAGGCTCAAGGAAGTGGTTGATTGCCAAAAGAGCTATGGTGATATGAAAATATCACTGAGAGAATTCTCTATTAGGAATAGATTTTTCTTACGAGTAAGACCCATCAAAAGTTCCATCAAGTCAACTAAGTTGGATCCTCACTATGTTGGGTCCTTTGAGATTATTGATAAAATTAGTCCAGTAGCCTATAGGCTCGCTTTTCCAATCAACCTATCAAAGATCCATGATAATTTTAACATATCATTGCTTAGGAAATATGTTGTTGGTCCTACTCATGTTTGGAATATTTCTAAATTGTAGATGGTAGACCCCTTAGCCATTGAGGTGAGACCAATAAATATTCTAGGGTTTTGTTCCAATATGTTGAGGAAACAAACCCTAGATCAATGTAAGGTCCAATGTGATGAGTATTATGAGAATTATGCAACATGGGAAGATGCCGAAGAAATGAGAAAGCAATCCCTATACTCATTTGAATGAAACATTTGTTTAATCACTTAGTCCAAGGGTGGAGTATGTAACAACCCTCCTTGGTTGGACATATTCTTGATAATAAACTATGTATTGATGTGTGGATCATGCTATAAATAAGTAATCACACTATATGCTTTGGTTCTACTATTTGAATACAACAATGTTGATGTATTTGTGGTTGTAGGACTAGGTTCTCTCATTGGTGGATTAATATGGATAACCATCTAAGTTGAGAGAAAGTTTTAGAAAAATATGATGATGATTCGTTTATCGACAACTTTGGGTAATAAAATACCCTTCATTTAGGTGCATTGCATATATGCTTATGTTTTAAATACACTGATGGGATATGATATTGCTTGGAAAAAGGAGTCATCCATATTAAGAGTAGGGATAACGTTTTGGTTATTTTAAAAATCCACCTACTAAGGGATAAAGCAACATGATGTATTATTACTTGAAAAGTACTTTTTTTGATTGAGTTTTGGAATAAGCATAGACTCAACTGATGGATCCAATTAAGTATTAATATGGCTGGTGATATTAATACTTACACTATTAATATTAAAGTTAATAACTAATATTAACATTTGGTATTAATCAAAAAGTAATTAATCTAATTTACCTATGGATAAAGGTAATAATTTTGTGGATGAATTTAGATTAATTACTTATATTCTCCTTTGTCTAGCAAAGTTTCATTATGAAAGGATTAATTAGCTTTATCATTTAAATGATTGATTTGAAAGTGGTATTGTAGTAAGTATCATGATGCTTTGAATATATATTTAGATGATTTGCTTAGTTAAATATTATCTTAGGATAATAGTTTAATTAAACTTAGAGCCAAGTGAGGGCTATTTATTGGAACGTTGCATAGGAGGCAATGTGAGGAAGCTTGTAATGTAGAAGAATCTATGTTACATGCAAAATTAGAAAGCCCAAAATTCTTGAGAAGTGCTCTATTTCTTTGAGAGTAAAAGGATTTTGGGGTTGGAAGGATTCGACACAAGATGTCCAAGTACTAGGTCAAGTGAAGCTTGGAGAAGCTAAGGTGGACTAACAGTACTATGATAGAGGTTAGGTTCTGGTGGTTTCTTGTTAGTAATTTTTTTTTCCTTTGGTGATGGAATTTTCCTTTTTAACCACTAATTTATGCTCTTGTTTCTCGTAGCTTTCTTTTGTTGCTTGTCACCTGAGTTGATGGGTGTTTGAAGCTTAATCCTTATGCTTTCTATTTTTAATATTTTTGAGTGGAACTATTTTGTCTATATTTTTCTTTTGAGCATGTTGACCCTCTGATATCCAATCCTGACTGTGTAAGAGGTTTTTTTTAGTTGGGATATGGTAGTTCTTTGGCAATGTTTGTCAATCATGTATGTGTTCTTTCCATTTACCATGCTCGACAAAGTTGATTATGCTTTTGTTTGTGTTTTGACTACCTGTTGATTGTTTTTATAAATTGAGATAGGTATCCTTACTTGGTCTATATGTTGTGCGATGCATATTACTCCTTTTTAACTATTTTTGGCCTACTCTCAGGTGGTTGTGTTAAGTAGAAAACCTTGTTCCTTAGAATCGGTAGTAACTATGCTATGCACTCTACTGCACCTTATGTTCATTATGGGTGTATCCGTTAGCCTTGTAATGGTTTTCTTGGACACATTAATATCTTATGTTAATCTTATTTGCTTGGTTTCATAGAGGTGGAAACTTTCATGTTGCATATCTTCATTATGCTCATTAATCATAGGAGAAATAAAAGCTAGTAATTAACTTTATTAATTGTAAAGGAAAAGAGCCCAGTTATTGTATATTTATTGGAAGAAGATAATAGTGTTGGTTATGTAGAAGAGGCCTTTTCAAGTATGGAAATATTGGTATATTGCTTCTTTTTGTTTTGAAGATAAAAAATTTATTTTATAAGGTTTAAATGAGTAAAGAATAATTTTTTTAGAATGCTTTTTGATATTAAAGGACAATAATATTTGTATAGGTGATTTCAAATAAAATGACATGTGGTGTTTTCCATTTCCTTAATGGTTGAAGATTAATTCAATAGAATAATCCTTTATTTAAAGTTTAATATTTTGGCATTTTAAAATATTAATTAAAGAAAGGTAAATGTTTTAAAAATATTATGCCTTGAAATGAGTTTTAATTTTATAAGAAAAGAGATGGGTTTTTGAGTAATGTGTATAATGGTTTCCTAAGATTTAAGTAGTTCAGGAAACAATTATAGAGAGAAGTATGGGATTCTATCCTTGAATGTTGTATTATTATATTTATATTTTCTTGTTGGAATAACTTATGCTTGGAATAATTATAATGGTTTCCTGAGACTTGAGTAGGTAAGGGAACCATTATAGAAATAAGTATGGGATTCTCTCCTTGAGTGTTGTATTGGTATGTTTAGACATCAAAATATAGCCACTTGTCATTCATCCGTGTCCTCCAATCACAAATACCCATTATTTATATACATATATATGTATTTTTTTAATATATATTTATATATTAATATTTTATATTATATTTATATATATTTAATAAATATATATGTATTTATATAAATTAATCCTAGCCCTCCACCACATCTTAATCTTAGCCATCCATCCATATCAATCCATGCCACTTACCCAGATTTAATATCCATCCTTCCTCATGTTTTAATCTTGGCCACTCATTATGTGTCGTTGAAACCCTAACATGTTCAAGGGAAGATTATAAATGAGGAGTCATTTTGATGAATAAAATCCTTAATATTTTAGGATAAGAAGCTCTCATGAACCCTTAATCCACTGGGCCCTAATATTCCTAAGTTCTTTTTGAATATTAAGCTCTTTTTACCCTAGCCACTTCATTGCCACTCTCATCCTTTACAGTCATTGTTCACATCCCTCATTTCTACCATTGCCCATCCCAAATGAACAAGATCTAGTTTTGTGAAACTTTCCTCAACCCTCGAATGTCCCTCAGATCCACTAGAATACCTCTAGGTGTTTCTGGAACCTTTATGGTGCATCTACCATCATCACAAAATGCCTTGGTGTATCTGTTGCCATCACAGAATACCTCTAGGTATTTCTTGTAGTATATATGTAGTCCTAAAACCTTCAGGTATCTCTTGGGCATCCTCACAACCATCATTGATAGAAGCAAGAATCTCAAGTGACAAGGTAAATGATTTTATTTGCATTTATTTTACATTCTTATGTTCTGTTTATAGTTTCATTTTGCAACATCTAGGGTTTAGTAATTTTTATTCTTTTGGGGATCTCATGTAGTGGAGCCCTCATAGGTATTATTGACTCTTTGTGTTGTTTGCTATTTGTAGGTATAAGGATCATATTTCTAGAAGTTATTGAAGCTAGGGTGGCCCTTTTAGGATACACAAGCCCACTTGTAACCTTGTTTGGATCGAAGACAAGCACAAAGACACTAGCTATTATTTTGAACTAGGGTTTCAAAGAACCCTAGTAACTATAAATTTATATCACAAAGGTATTGTAAAACCCCACATTGGGGCACATTTATTGTATTATTTTTAGATCTGCTCACATTAATAAAAGCTTATCTATCTTGTGCAATCTTGTGCTATTGTTGTGCTTTTGAGTATTTTATCTTGTGTATTGGCATTTCTTAATTTTGGTTTACAAAATGGTGATCATGGTGGGACCCCAAAAGGGTTATCTATATTAATTTACTTTGTCACTAACTTTATATTTCTGTTTTCACTTTGCAGGTTCCAAAAATTTGATCGTGCAATTTTTATGAAAAACTAGGATTTTTAGAGATTGCAAAAGTTGATCAGAGGTTGCACGGATGCCCTGCAGTGCTTGAGGGATACCTTGATATGTTCAAGATATGCCATGGTGTATTTTAGTGGCTCTTAGGTGTGTTTCAAAGAGTGGGGATGAAATATGCAAGATTCCTGATTCTTAGAGTTCTAGCATCAGTTTTAGTAGACAAGATATATCCATATTTCACCTTGCCAACCACCATTTTCCCCTTTAATTTAACATGAATCCCATTGAATTATTCACCCCACTCCATAATATATATTATTTGGCAAAACAAATTCCAATTTATATGAGCCTTATTGATATGGACCAAATTTACTCATCATCGTCCTTTTCCAAATTTGTCCTTTTCAAGGAATTGTTAAGATCTCCAGCCAACTACATTCCTCCGTCGCCTTCACCTTCATATTCACCTTCACCTTTAGATCCCTAGGTTTTCTAGGTAGACATAGATGAGGTTGAGTCAAAATATTCTGATAATGTCATAGACAACATTCATCTAATCCTAAATGCCCCATCAGCTTGAGGAAGGTTCTCACATGTCTATTGAAGATACCATTGGTGTGAACCTTGGTTCAGACGTAGATAATTCCTAAATTGTCAAACTTGGTAAAATTTTATCCATATATGAACAAGAGCAATTGATTTCTCTCCTAAATAATAAGGACATTTTTGCATAGTCCTATAAAGATATGCTTGGTCTTGATCCTAATCTGGTTATCCAAAATATCACCTTGCATTCTAATGCTAAGCTGGTCAAACAAAAATTTAGAAGGATGCATCCTATAATTGCCCTCTTGGTAAAAGAAGAGGTTAAAAAGCTATTAGATGTGGGTTTCATTGATCCCATTGACTATCTTGAGAGGATTTCAAACATGGTAATCGTTCACAAGCCTAACAGGGTGATACACATTTACATTGATCTTTGAGATCTTAACAAAGCGTGTCCTAAGGATGACTTCCCTCTACCAAACATTTGTACTCTTGCCAAAAATTGCACTAGCCATGAAATACTTTCTCTCATGGATGTTTTTTTAGGATACAACCAGCTTCGAATCAATCCTGATGACCAACACAAAACAACATTCACTACACCTTAGGGGGATTTTTGTTACAATATGATGCCCTTTGGCCTAAAAAATATAGGTGCCACTTATCAACATGCCATGGCATATATATTCCATGATTATATGCATAAGATCATAAAATATTATGTGGATGATCTCTTGGTAAAATATAAGACTCAACAAGAGCACATCGATGTCTTGGAAAAGGTATTTGATCGACTTCTAGAGCACAATGTAAGGTTAAACCCAAAAAAGTGTGTCTTTGGTGTCACCTCAAGAAAAATACTAGGATTCATTGTCTCCAAAAGATGCATAGAGGCGGATCCAAACAAAGTCAAGGCCATCATGGAGATGCCTTCCCAAAAAAACTTGAAGGAGTTACAAAGTTTATAAGAAAATTTCCAATCGATCAATCGTTTTACTGTGCAATGTTCTAATAAATGCAGACCATTCAATCACTTGTTACAAAAGGGGGTGGCATTTTCATGGACAAATGAATTCCAAAAGGTCTTTGATGATATAATAAAATACATGGATTCCCCACGACTTAACTCCTCCTCATACAAGGGTCCCCTTCCATATTTATGTTTCAAAAACAAACTTTACATTAGGGACAATGCTTACACAAAAGAATGATAACAATCGAGAGCAAGCTGTATATTACATTAGTCAAAAATTGGTAATCTATGAAACTAGATATGCTTACATGGAAAAATTATGCTTACCAATGGTTTTTTCCACTAAGAAACTCAGACATTACATGCTTAGTCACACCACTTATATCATAGCTCACAAAAATCCTTTACGTTATATGATGTCTCGCACTTACAATAACACCCACACCGCAAAATGGACAATACTTCTCATTGAATTTGATATTGAGTTTATTAGCAAAAAATCCATTAAAGGTCAGGTCATAGTCGATCAGCTTGTAGAAGTTCCACTTCCTAGTGATCAACCCTTAATTATCAAGCTCCCAAATTATTTGGTATTCACTTTCACTGAACAAGAAGAAGATGTTATTCCAAAGTAAGACATAAATATCACTCTCTTCTTTGATGGTTCTAAGTGCAAAAAAGGTCAAGGTGTTGGAGTTGTGTTTCATACACCTCATGGGATACCTATTCCATTATCATTCAAACTTGACTTCCAATGCACAAACAACAATGCAAAATATGAAGTTTTAATCTTAGGTCTTCAAGTACCCATAGCTATGGGCATAAAGTGTATCAGAATATTTTTTGATTCTCAACTTTTTAGATAAATCAATGGATAATACCAATGCAAAGAACCTATCATAAAGCTTTACCATGAAGTAGCAATGAAATTGCTTGCCAAATTTAATTGGTATGAAATCGATAGTTTTCCATGTTTGACTAATAGATTTACAAATGTGATGGCATCTCTAGGATCATTGATTCCAAATAACTCTATAGGAGAGGTACAACCACTCATTGTTACAATGATATCTAAATATACAACTATCCATAGTAAATTTAAGTATGAAAAGGATGTTTGCTTTATCCATTCAAAGCCATATGAACCTTGGTCAAACCAAATAATAGCCTTTCACAAGTTTGTAACACTCCCATCATACATGACATAGACTACTAAATGCACTTTCAAGCAAAATGTAGCTCATTTTACTCTCTTGGGGGACGTGTTGTATAGACATGGTTATGATGGAATCCTCCTTCGTTGTCTTGAGTTTGCAGAGGCACAAAGAGCCATAGCTGAAGCTCATGATGGTACTTGTGGTGGTCATTTTAGTGTAATAACCATTACAAAGTGTATTCTACACATGGGTTACTATTGGCCCACCATGGAACGCAACTGTTGCACTTATGTCAAGCATTGTCAACAATATCAATAACATGTTAATTTAACTCATGTGCCATAACAAGCATTACAACCTATTCCAAGCCTTTAGCCCTTTTCACAATGAGGTCTTGATTTTATTGTCAAAATCTCACCTCCTTCCTTGGGACAACATACATTCATCATCACAACCACTGAATACTTCACAAAGTGGGTTGAGGCAATCCCTCTAACCAGTATGATAGGACCAAGAATTGTTGAGTTTATACTTCACCATATTATCTATCATTTTGGTATCCCCTCAAAAATCATATTTAAAAATGGCAAATATTTCAAGAAAAAATATGTTTGAGCACTTTGCAAGAAATATAAGATCCAACATAGGTTCTCAACTCCTTACTACCCACAAGAAAATGGAAAAGTTGAGGCTTCCAACAAAACCTTAATTGCTATTCTCAAAAAACTAGTCAAAGAAAATCATTGAGATTGGCATACTTAAATCCCCTCAGTATTGTGGGTTTATCGAAAAAGCATTTGCAAACCTACTGGGGCAACACCATTTTCATTGGTCTATGGAACCAAAGCAATCATGCCTCTTGAGCTTGAGATCCTCTCATTGCAAATTTCACTACAAGAATTCATAGATGACGATACTGCTAGAAAAGCATATTTTGACCAACTCACACTTCTTGATGAAATATAGGTCAATGCTTTAGAGAATTTACAAGTTTATCAAGACAACCTCAAGCATGCTTACAATGCCAAGGTTCATCTATGTGAATTCCAATTAGGAGATCTTGTTATTAAAGAGAATCAATAAAACACCAATGATTTACTGTATCTTCGTGATAAATTTACGGCTAATGGGTTAGATCCATACATTATCACTCAAAAAGTGGGTAAAGGAACTTATAAGCTTGCCAGTCTAGAGGGAGTTAAAGATCCTAAACCACTTAATATTATCCATTTGAGAGCATTTTATGCTTAATGTGATTTATATATATGTACATATACAAGGCTAATACACAAAAATAACAATGCATTTCACACATTACATTTCACACTTTGCATTTCACACATTACATTTCACACTTTGCATTTCACACATTGCATTGCATACATTTCATTTCACAAACTGCATTTCATACATTACATTTACAACCACATTCACACATTTCACATTTCACATTTCACATTTTAGTGGTGATTTATTCAGTTTAGATAATAATTGGTCCAACAAATTTTTGTTGTCTTAATCAGGGGTACCTCCATATCATCATCCATTTAATTGCACCACGCCACAAAGTCAAAATAGTCATTTGCAACTCACATGTTCATAAATCCCTAGGTTTTTTTGGTCACTTAGCCACTCCTAGTGTTTCTAGCAACATCCAATACATGTCGCATTTTCTTTAGGACCAAGACACATTTTCACTAAGAAAATCTTGATTTTTGGAAATTGAATCTAACACTCTTGAACCAAACAAAATCACACATCCTAAAAACATCTTGTGTCAAATAGGGATAATACCATGTTTGGGTTTGAACCTCAAAGCAAAAAGGATATTCATTGCTTGTCCCATTATGCACAAAGTCCAAACAAACAGTGGTTTTCACTACTATCACAATATTCAAAATAAAAGAAAGAGTAGGGAAAAATTCCTAAAACTATAAATATTTTACACATCACACACCACATATCCTCAAGTTGTAAGGATAGAACTACATTTTCAGTCAAATGGTTAGGTAGTATGAATCTCCAAATATTAGAGATAAAATTATTGGACTATGATCTAATCTCCACTAGGTCTATAGACACTTGACTAGCAATGGAGTATACTCATGCGTGGTGACACATCTCTTTTAAATAGACCTCTGACCGCACATAAGGACAAACTAGCTTCTTGGTCTTCTTCATAACATGTTTTCATATCAATTTACTCAAGATGGGTTAATGAACTCACTTGCACACACATTGGTTCTTGATTACCTTGAGTCATTACCATTATCATTATTTGGTAAGTGAATTCACTGCACACACATTTGGTCTTAGATAAAATTAGACAATATTTAGTGAGTTTTTTTGATAGCACTAGAATGTCTGAGTCTCTAAAAAATAATCAGTTTTCACATCAACATCCATATCTTCTTTCATATCAAAATCCATATCTTCCATGTCAACATCCATATCAGTACATGAGTCTTTCATTTCATACGCCACCATTTTGGTACCCCTAATTAAACAACAATGCTATACATGGTCAAGTATATTCTAAACTACAAATGATCATTAGTGCATTAATTCATTTTCATTCATACACATTATCATTGCATTATCATCCATAACACATATACACATGCATCCACACAAAATAATACACACAAAAGCATAACACAAAAAGTAAAAGCCATATATATAATCATATTTACAATGAATACCCAAAGGCTAGATACAATGGATCACCAAGGATCATATACAAAAAGTGCATCTCAGCACTAGCTAATAACTATAAGAGGACCCTAGTGACCATTAAGGAGCCCTTGAACTAGAGCTATACCTAGAATCATTATGCCTAACATACTCAAACATGGATGAGGAGGGTGGATCTGGTAGCATAATATGGTGCTTCATAAATCGATCCTCCAACAACCAAATATATCCATTCTAAGATCGAAGGTGTAGTAAATCATATATATGACAATGGTCCCCCAAAGTAGCTCTACTTGGAGCCTCACAATCCTATCCTTCTCACCACTTGCAATTGATTGTGCCTCTAGCTCCACCTGTAATCGAGCTATCTTCACATCTCGAGCCACTACTTTCATAACTTGAGTCACTATCACTACATCTCACTCTACCACTAACTACTCGAGCCTCACCTAATCCATCCTCACTATAGCCTAGATATCTCTTTGGAACCTCCTCCATATCATCATCATCATCACCTCCATCACCTCTAATTTCTAGAGTTTGATCTGTTAGATACCTCACCCACCTTACTCGACTACTAGACCGAAGGGTCTACTATATCTGTTAGATACCTCCTCCTCCTCAGTCTCTACCTCATCCTCATACCCATTCCACTCATCCACTATCAAAATTGATACCGATGATGGTTATAAAGTGAACCATGCATCATACTCCATAGTAGTACCATCATCATCCACATTAGGGAGATCTATCTCCTCGTAATCCTCATAAGTCGCCCTCCATGCCTCAACACAAGGTAGACCCATCTCATCTTGATGATGCTTGTATAAAACTAGTGTCTCAAGAATCTCCTACCTCAAACCAAACTTCATCAACATCCGTGAGAATTGATGAGCTCAACCTCACTCCTATACCTCCCACCCACCCACCTAGCGTATCAAACCCTTCGTAGATGTTTCTTGTCTCCAGTCTAAGTAGAACTTTGATATGGTCTCCAAAGCACCTTAGTCGATGTCACTACAACCCATAGATTCTTGTAATCCTATCTAGTCTGAATAGGATGACTTGAATGCACCTCATATTCCATCAACCATCTCATAGCATAAGGCTACTCCCTATCCCATGCCTCAACAGGCAAGCCTACAAGCTGAGCCACACTAAAGTTCTTCCAACCCCAACACTGCAACAACAAACTACATACTAACCCCTTCCACCCCTACCTCCTCACCTCATATAGCTCTTGGTATATTTGATCTAGTAGAGTAGGTGCCCATGCATACACTTGAGGCACATCAAGCATGTCATACACTAGATTGATCATGTTCCATGGGAATCGACAACCAATGTTGTTCGGGGCCACTATGTTGGCCAACACAAACATGACTAACATGGGTAGTGCATCCAAATTATTATCCAGGTACATCACCAAGTACCTTATCCCTACACCCTTCACACTATCACCCCACCATCGATCTCCAAAGATCCATCCTATCTCATACCACTTATCGTGTCCAACCTCGACACGTAACCCCTCCACTGGTAATTTGAGGATGTGATATACATCCTCAAGTATAACTATCACCTCTCAGTAGGGAGCTAAAATATCCCCCTATTTGGATCCCATATCTCTGCCAAGGCAAAGAGATACCCCTCATTCACGCTCACCACATCAATTCGGGCTGCCCCAGCCAATCCCACATTCTCCAACAACTTCCACTGCTTGTCCTATAGTGTATTTCTCATCCTTGGAATGTAGGATGATAACCAATGTCTAGGCTCCAAATTATTCAACTACAACACAAAACATAAACATAGCAAGATAATTAATATCACATTCATTGTATAATTTCAAAAAAACAAATTATCCAAACAAGGGTACCAAGGGCACTTACCTTAGAAACATGCACATCTACTCCTACTACCTCATCCACACCTTCCATCGCCATGAATTTCTCACCACCACACTCATTCACTCCACTTCACTTCACTTCCTTAGATGTAACTTTTAAAATTCACAAACACAAAGAATGAATCTAAATTCACTTCTACAAACTATTTATAGCCATTGCTAGTGCACTAGAACACCCATGGGTAGTCACATGTGTATTTAAATGCATACCAGAATCTACAAATTGATATATGCCCACAAGCGTTTGAGGTTGCTACAAATGCAGGAATGCGTTTGGCATTTGAATTTGCAATAAGACCAAAATGATCCAAAAAGGTAGATTACCTCCACAAAATAACTCCAAATTGCATCCATACATTCATTTCATCATCATATCATGTTTTTTGCAAACAAAAATAGATTTGGATGCATAACTTTTGTTTGCACCCAAAAGGTACAAAATCGCTTAATAAGCTTCAAAACACACAAAAATTGTCCAAATTTTCACAAAATGACCATATTAATCATTTTAATCATCCATCAAATAATTTCATCAGTTTTTTTGAGAACATGAATTGATTTGGGTGGTTAAATTTTGTTTGCGACCAAAATTCACAAAATTATCCAAAATTGCTTCAAAAATGCTCCAAAATAATGCAAAATTTCACAAAATCATACAATCCAATAATCAATGCATTGCTCATCATAAAATATTAATTTCAACATAATTTTCATCCATAAATCATTATATTTGCACATTTTCCAAGTTCAAATATAAATTTCAAGTGAACCTTGTATCTAGTGGTCTATTCTATCTCCTTGGTGATTGTAGTGATTGGTTATCCATGCAATTTGATAAGATGAGTAAATCACCATAAGGACACTTGGCCATATTCATCATCCAATATATTCTTGTTCAAAAACAAAATCACTTTTGGTCCCTCATATTTTGAGTGAGACTATGCCAAGACCAATTTGCTCAACAACTGTCATTGATGCCCTTTTCCATGGGGTTCCCAACATGGATAACTTTCATCATTTTATTTGCAATTACATCAGTCTTCGAGGATACAGGTTGAGTAAAGTGATTGAGAAACCGTTTAGGAATTTTTTGTGGGAATTAGCTACAATTATGAGTGGTCTTGAGGATAGACTATTTCTCTTTTTTTGTATTTGCATATTTGCATTTCAATGACGTCAAAAGGCACTTTCTTCAACAACATGGAATCACTCCAAAACTTGGGGCAACCAAATTTGATTTTAATTTCCCATAATGGAATACATATTACATGATCATGGCATCTCCACTTGGTAAAACCCCCTTTATCTATTTGGACAAAAATGATATCCATTTACATCATTCATATCATCCGCATTTACATCATTCATTCATATTTACATCATACATTTGCACTTACACCATTCAATTACAATTTTCATCGCACAATTATATCAATTGGCTTGTGAGTCTCATTCTTCACTCATTCTCCAATTGAGGGGGTAAGCTACACATACAAATTCTTTTATATTCAAGATCATCTTTGCATTCCAAGGAAAGAAATTTGCTTCTTCATCAAGCCAAACCAGGTGTCTCATATTTTTGCACCACATTGTGTTTCACTCAATGCGGTACAAAAATGGGTATCTATAGACACCAAAATATAGCCACTTGTCATCCATCCATGTCCTCCAATCACAAACACCCATTATATATATGTATTTGTTTAATATATATTTAAATATTAATATTTTATATTATATTTATATATTTAATAAATATATATGTATTTATATAAATTAATCCTAGCCCTCCACCATGTCTTAATCTCAGTCATCCATCCATATCAATCCATGCCACTTACCCAGATTTAATCTCCACCCTTCCTCATGTTTTAATCTCGACCACTCATTATGTGTCGTAGAAACCCTAACATGTTCAAGGGAAGATTATAAAAGAGGAGTCATTTTGATGAATCAAACCCTTAATATTTTAGAATCAAAAGCTCTCATTAACCCTTAATCCACTGGGCCCTAAGATTCCTAAGTTCTTTTTGAATGTTAAGATCTTTCTACCCTAGCCACTTTACCATCACTTTAATCCTTTGCCATCGTAATTTACATCCCCCATTTCTACCACTACCTATCCCATGTGAACTAGATCTAGTTTTGTAACACTTTCCTCAGCCCTTAAATGCCCTCCATAGCCACTAGAATGCCTTTGGGTATTTTTGGAACTTTTTTGGTGCATCTGCCATCATCACAGAATATCTTAGTGCATATGCTACCATCATAGAATACCCTCTGGGTATTTCCCATAGCAAATCTGTATGGGTATTTCCCATAGCAAATCTGTAGGCATCCTCGTAACCATCATTGATAGAAACAAAAATCTAAAAGTGATAAGGTAAAAAATTTTATTTGCATTTATTTTACATTCTTATGTTCTTGTTTACAGTTTCATTCTACAACATCTAGGGTTTAGTAATTTTTATTCTTCTGAGGGTCTCACGCAGTGGATCCCTTACAGGCATTACTGACTCTATTTTTTTCTATTTTTAGGTATAAGGATCATATTTATGGAAGTTGTTGAAGCTAGTGTGGCCCTTTTAGGATACACAAGCCCACTTGTAACCTCATTTGGATCAAAGAAAAGCATGAAGACACCAACTATTATTTTGAACTAGGGTTTCGAAGAATCCTAGTAATAGTAAATTTGTATCACAAAGCATTGTAAAACCCCACATTGGGGAACATTGATTATATTATTTTGAGATATTCCCGCATTAATAAAATCTTATCTATATTGTGAGATCTTGTGTTATTTATGTGCTTTTGAGTATTTTATCTTGTGTATTGGTGTTGCTTGATTTCGGTTTATAGTATGTTCATATTTTCTTGTTGGAAGAACTTTGGCTTGAAATAATTACAATAATTTCTTGAGACTTAAGTAGGTAAGGGAACCATTATAGAGAGAAGTATGAGATTCTCTCTTTGTTTACTTATCAATGTATTATGCATGGTTTCTTGCATTATACTAGTGCACAATTGAATGCATTGTATTTAGAGTTGAACTTATCCCTAAATAATTCTCAAACTCATGGGTAATCCCTTTCATGAAGAAGAACATGGTATAAGGTGACATGGAGATCTCTTACGCGAAAGGTTTTATTTGTGACTTGGAATTGTTTAAGATTTATTTAGATGAAACTTTCAAACTAGTCAAGTTTTGTAAGATAATAAGAACTTGATCATTCTACATATCATAGATTGATTTAAATTGCGTAGCACTCTTATTGTTAAAAAATTTAAATGTTATCTTCTTCTGATGTGATGATATTATATTTAAATGGAGTATATGACATTGTAATTTATCATTTTTATTTCTAAAGTAATACTTCTTACATAGCTTTATGATAGCACTTGGATCAAATTAATCATGGCTTAAAAATGGATGAAATGGTGGTAGACTAGTTTATAGCTTATGTTATTTTGAAGTATGATATATCATCATTTTACTTTCCATGCTCAATGCTATCTTGGTTTTATAAAGTTCTTGGGGATGGATCTAGAACTACTTTTAGTAGAATAGCCCAATCCTAGGAGGAGTTGCAAAGATGCTATAACTAGGTATATATGAGTCCTAGGAGTTGCAATGATGTAATAGCTAGGAACTCATGAATTTGGAAGGAGTTACATTAATGCAATAGCCAGATTATTGTGAATTAAAGCATCTTGAACATTTATGATCGGGTGTACCATATCCAAAAAGTGTGGGATCATTCACAAGATAGTAGTGGTGATACTTCAAACATGTACGTTCAAGTGATCATGTTCATTGCTAGTGGAGTGGTAATGATCTTAGTTAGCCCATAGAGGTGTTGTATTTAAGCACCAAGGATTTATGCCTAAATAACCTACCTAGATTGACTTAGGATAAGGTTAGGGAATAGACATACCCCTTTAAGTATTATGGGTCTTAAAGGATATTCCCTATGTTGTGGTCACAATATCCTGTACTAAGAAGGGTATGGGAAAATTGGGGATACCACTTTGGCATCCTTCTAAATGATGAGGTTTAGTAAGGTGAATCCCAAAAAATATGGGATGTTATTACTCTTGTCCACTGAGTGTCATCTATAATGATATTGAAATCAAATGTGGTGAAGCCTTGAGAATGCTAAAAAGAAAAAATATTGGGACTCTTGAAAACCTTGTTTGTATTTAATAAATAAATAAAAAACCTCTCTCTTGGGTTGGTATTTTTGGGTAGTTACAATGTAAGGGTTTGATAATGATTATCATTTATTCATTGTTATTTATTGGGTACTATGCTTAGATGTCAAATTGTTATTCACCATTTGGAATGAGGTAATTGAATCATTTGGGTCTCTCTCTCTCACTCACACAAACTCAATTTTTATTGGTAAAGTCCATGTCAACCACCATATTGACCACCATTATCCATAATATATGTAGTAGGCAATAAATAGATACAATAGAAATTAAACCCATGCTTTCCATGTTTCCAATGCCTTATAAAGCCAATGATAATGAGTCCCATAAGTCACTTTCTAAGAATAGATAAGCAAGGACTTATTATTATGCTTTATCATGTTTTCTAACAACCCTAAAGTAGCTATCCAAGATAGAAAATTGTTTAAAATCTAAATAGTTTCCAAGTTCCCACAACATATTGAATATCCACTATGCCAAGTCACCTTTAGACACCCTATCATTTATGCCTTTATATAAATAAGAAAATGACTTGAGAGAGATGTTTTAAGAATAAATAGGCAAAGGGAGTCATAAATTATTTGTAACCTATCAATTAAAAATGCCATCATGATGTTCCTCTAACATGTATTGTCACATTGCCTACCTGGATAGTAAGTCCTCCTTTCCCATAATAAAAGAAAATCCCTTGACATCATCAAATAAGTTATCTAATGGAATCCATACCCAATACAAAATATAATACCACCATGCTCCAAAATTGAGATATATTGGTTGCAAGTGACCTTATATCATTCCCCTAGTTGGTAGTGCCATACTACTTAGATGGGAGAAAATTCTCCTATCCTTGTAGAAAAGGTAACCACTTAATGACTACAAAAGTCTTTTTATCTCTTATGTAAAAACTAATTATGAGACTTTGAATAGATACTCACACTAGAATTCTAATCAAATATTGGAGGCTCCAAAAAATATTTCTGTGTGACCAATCAGTGCCACTCCATACCCACTTTGACACTATATTGGAAGTCACAATATTTTCTAAAATTAAACAAAAGAAATCCATCCACTCAAATCTTATACAAAAAGCAAAAAGGATGAAAGAAAGAAAAGGAGACATAGGTATTTAGGTAAACCCATAGTCACCATAAATAATAATTGTATTATCCATAGATAAGATTCACAACACTCCAATAATCCAAATGAGAAATGATGATGAGTATTTATATCAATACCAAGATTCCAAATACATAAATAAAATTAACCTTAAGCCAATGTAACAAAAAAAATTTAAGGTTATTTACAAAATAAGATGATTTTATCTACAACAAGGTTAAACATGGCCCATAGGGGTTACATAATTAAATACTACAATAAATTTGATACTTTATACAATGAATGCCCTTAGGCCTATCCAATATTACATTATACAATGTTGGCCTTGGTCATGAATCAAATTATAATTTCAACACCCCCATAATTTTAATTAAGAGGACAAAGAGAGAAGACATTAGTAACAATAATATATCCCCCTATAATGGATACTCTAGTGGACCTCTCTAGTTGAGGTAGATCCTTCAAAATCTCCCTCATCATCTAGAATACATCTACCTATCTTCAAGAACTTAGATTCAATCCTTTGTAGTTTTAATAATCAATTCTTCATTGGATGTCCTTCCCCGTTATTATATTTGCAAATGGTATTTAAATTATTTAAGTACCTAACCTAGCCCTTACATCCTTGGATTATAGTCTTCTTAGATTTAAATTTCTTTGCATGAGCTTGAATTTATGAAGTACCATAATAATTTCTCATTGCCATCTAAAAATAAACTACTAGAGAAAAGAGTTGATCAAGAGTAAGAATATTTTGAGATTCCAAAATATAGGAATCATATGAACCATGAGCTTTAACATCCGAAAATAATTGGAGATATTAGCAAGGACAATATTCACACATTCTGCATCATCTTTCAATTCACCTCCAAAAGATGTAATATTTTCTCTCAAAGAATTGAATCTAGCAATATAGTACTCAATGTCATAAAACAGTCCTAATTCCAAGGGACTTACTTTAGTACTATTCATTTTTCCAAAAAATTCATGCAATTTTGACTATACATTGATAGGTTCACTCTCCTCTTCGATGTAGAAAAGTAACTCCAATTCAATTAGCAAGAAAAATAGGCCAAGAGATTCTTTTTTATGGCAGGTTTCTTCATTAAGGCTTGCTTTTTCTTTTTGAAAGATGCACCATAGGTTATTACTATGTAACAAGACAATCATTTGGGTTGATCAACTATTATAATTTTACCCATTGAGGTGATAATGAGGGCTTTATGATCCATCTTATAGAATTTTATCCCTAACATTGTAGTAGGTCCATGAATTGATGCCACCAATGTGTCTAAACAATTATGCAATTTAAAACAGGGGGGTTAAAACTACTTTTGTATGAAAAAGTTATGGAATTCAAAAATTTTGTCGTAATGGACCTTAAAAAGTTGAAAATTAAATTTCCAAACCTTAGTAAAGTAGCATCCAATTTCTCAATACCACTTGGCATTATGTTATTCACTAGTGTCCACTTATTTTTTTCCACCTTAGCATCCTTAGTCTAGTGCAACTACAATAAATTTTATATTTTTATTGGTTCAAGGGTTATTTATATACCAATTTTTTATTTATTTATAGTGCTAAATATAGCCATGTTAGCTAAATATATGTCCTTCTATGCAAAAAAATAACAAAGCATTGGAGGGGCTCAAACTATGGTCTCTACAGTGCAATGAACAACACATTGGACAACTTTCCAAGGGTACCTTTGGGGAGAAAAAGGTATTTTATCATCACAAGAACTTCCTTCCATTGATAAAAGAAAAAAGTGCATCCTCCAATTGATTCAAACACAAGAACCCATATCTCTAAATGCTTCTTATTATTTGTTTATCCATAGTTCTAGTTAGTGATATGACAATTAACCATTCTATAGAATATCAGTTGGGTCTTTAGCAATAAAATTTATGAACACAATTCAACCCTATGTGCTCATCTCTTCTAACCTTGGAATTAACTATCATGCTATGCTAGTGATTGTACTATAGATGATAAGGATAAATTTTAACATCACAATCTCGATTTCTCTCACCAAAACATTTGCATCCTCTTCAACCAAAAATGCTATAAGATAGACTTTAAAATCAAGTTTATGATGAGCAAACACCCTATCTCTCCTTAATTTAGATTCAATGGTAATATTTCCACTTGTGTAGGACTGTGTCCCTTCTCCTTGAAGAAGAGCGCTATGTGTGCTTTCCTACATGGGCACCTAGCTAGAGCTAGAGGGTGGGAAACAAACATGGATTCAAATTCAAAATTTTGCATTCCCACTTCTATTTCTAGGGGACTTTAACACTTGATATTCTTGATTTTTTTAAAGTGTAAATTTTGGCATAGACCACGACCTTCCACTTGTTTAAATCAAAAGCTTTTCTTAGGGAGAAAAAACATGTTTTTTCTCCAATACTCTTGGAAGGATAAAATTAGAAGATAGAGTAAAATCATCTTCTTATCTCTTACGTGGATAATTATTATGATAATTCAAAGGTATAATCATCCTATAATTCAAATGAAATGTCATAGGCTCCAACAAATCTTTCTGCATGACCAAGTAGTGTCACTCCATACTTGTTTTGATACCATGTTGGAATTCACAATATTTCCAAAAACACATAAGCAATACAATATTATATAGAAAGTGAAAAAGGATGAAAGGAAAAAATAGAGATTTAGGAGCATCCATAGGAACCATAAATCACTGTATTATCCATAGATAATATTCACAACCCTCAAATAATCCAAATGGAGAGTGGGGGGTATTTATACCAATACCAAGATCTAAACTATATAAATGAATTTAACCTTAAGCCAATATAACAAAAAAGGGTTTAATTTTAATTACAAGTTTATAAGGTGGGTTTAACCATAACAAGGTTAACCGTTGCCCATAGGGATTACATAATGAAATATTATAATAATATTAATTTATTGTACAATGAATGCCCTTTGGCCTATCCAATATTACATCATTTAATATCGACCTTGGGAATGAATTAAATTACAATTTCAAAAAGTATAATAGCCATAGGGGTGTCATCCTAATTAGCTTGTCACTTTAATAGATGAATATGACATTGGGAAGTTCCTTGGAAGTATTCCATCCATGGAATTTGAAGAGCAACACCACTTCTTCCTTGCATTGGAGACCCGAACTCAATTACTCTACCATTAATACTTATATCATTTATTTTGTATGCAATGATACAAGGATAGAAATATTTTGATATAGATATCTTGATAAATAAAAGGGTTCTCATGCAAAAATTAACATATAATAGTGTATAAGTAGACAAAAATAATATTAAGGGAGGAAATTTTTATTTTACCTTGATAGAGATGCATACTCTTGGATAACAGTAATATTTTTTTTAAATTCCTTCTATTGCTTCTTCTATCAAATATGACTTATGAGTCAACTAAAGAAAAATTTCCTCACTTATTAGATGAAGGATAATAGAATTTACCAAATTTTCTTGTATTATCAACTAATAATGCTCCATACCCTCTTTAATACCATGCCAAATCTTTCTCTAATTTCCAAAATTGAACAAAAGCAATCCATTTACTCAAATATTATACAAGTATAGAGAGCGAAAAAATGCAATTAACACAATTACATGGGCATCATTGAGAATTAATCACTATCATCAGGATAATATTACACTAATAAAATTAGATGGTTGGGGGTATTTGCATACCAAATACCTATAATCCCAACAATAATAATTACATATCATATTAACCCAAACCAAGATAACAATAAAGGCTTAAAGGTAAATTTTAATTTACTAAACACTTTCCTATTATGCATTAGGTATTATGAATTTTTACTTAATATTAATCGTATTCGAGATTTAACTAATGCCTATAGGTCCATATATATTAATTGATAATTGATTACATTTCATAATGATTTTTCATATGCTATACACATGATTGCATCATACAATAGTGACCTTTGTCAATAACATTAAATTACAAGTATCTTAATATTTGTTGATAGATTATGAAATGCATTTTTGTAATCCTTCACTAACTATTATTGTATTTGGTGTAATTGTTTTCACTTGAGATATTTTCATCATAATTTCTGAAATATGGTATTAGTCTTTGATAACTTTCACAAAATATACCTTAATAAATTTGAAGAACACAAGCTTATACTAAGAGGGGGGGGTGAACAATATAATACCACTTTTTACTTTTCTTTCCCAAACAATATTATGCAATATTATCAATGAAAATATCAATAATAGTAACCAAAGCAATGCATAAATCATCACACACAATAGAGACACCAATTTAATGTGGTTCACCTAATGTGGGCTACTCCACGGAGAAAATATTTCACTAAAATTTTCTCAATCAATCTATTGGGAATCCTTTACCTATTACAATGTTTATGGACCTCTATCCAAATGAGACACCAATCTCCTAATCAATTTCATGGATATATATATATATATATATATATATATATATATATATATATATATATATATATAGGATAACTCCTTTCTCCTTAGCTCTGGTTGGTGATCTTCTAGAAAAACTATTGCCTCCACTACACTGACTAATGGATCTCTATCCACTGAAGACACTTGTCCTCACTGCCCTAGATAATGGATCTCTATCCATTGGATACTATCATCCTCTATACTCTATCACCTTCAAAGCTCTATATCAAATATGCACTAAACACAGTCCTTCAATATAGCATAAATCTACTCAATATTTGTCTCTGATCTAGCACAAACCTATCCTCAAATCTACACCAAACTTTGTCCTCAAATTTGTACTAAACACAGTCCTTCGATCTAGCATAAATCTATCCTCAATCTATGTCCTATGATCTGCACTAAACACAGTCCTTCGATCTAGTACAAATCTGTCCTCAATATTTATCCTCAAGCCTTAACACAAAGCTTGACTTAATCTCAAACCGACTCTGCTAGATCTGCCCCAAACCTTAACCCAAGGTTTGAAAAAATCAATCAATCAACTCTGCTCTCAAGTTTTCTCAAATAATTTTCACAAATATGCCTTGTAAGCTTCCAAAAAATCTCACACTAATCTGTCCACAAGTCCTCTCTACAATTTGTCCATATATTCTTAACAAGTCCTCACTAGAACTTGTCCAAATATGCTCAACAAGTCCTCACTATGACTTGTCCAAATCTACTAAAAAAGTCCTCACTAGGACTTGTCCAATCTACTCAGAAATATTTGTCCTAAAACTGTATTGTAAGCTTACACAAAAGCTCACACAAATCTGTCCACAAGTCTTCTCTAAGACTTGTCTCAAATCTGCTCAGCAAGTCATCACTAGAACTTTTCCAATCTCATAGAAACATAAAGAGAATTGTTAGAGACTCAATATGCTTCACGTTAACCACAATGTTGAATCACTTTCAATAACTATTTTTACCACATAAACATATAGATAATTTTTAGATACTCAATATATTTCACATTCATCAACACTCAACCTCTTTCTCAAATCAATTTAGAATATATAACAATTTGTTTCACAGAACTTAAACTATCACTTTAACACATCCATTTGACTAGGCTCAACCAACTCTACTCAACCAATCAATCAATGAATTAATCCTTGCTCATAAACCCTAGTCCAAACATATGAAAACTCGCTCAAATGTTTCCAACAATGCTTATCAACCAATCTCACATAACAATGATACTCATGATCTTTGCAAATCCTAGCTCAAGTTTTTCACTCAATCAATCACTTCAACAACAATGCTTATCAAACAATCTCACATTACAATGATACTCATGATATTTCAAACCCTAGTTCAAGTTATTTACTCACTTCAACAAGAATGCTTATCAACCAATCATAACAATGATCTTGCAAACCCTAGTTCAAGATATTTCACTTCTCATAACAATGATACTCATGATCTTGCAAACCCTAATCCAATATTCAAACTCAACAACAAGGGTTCTCAATCATACAACAATGAAGCATGCATTCACTCACTCAAAATCTCCAACAATGCTCATCAAACAAGATTTATTGCATTCACTTCCATTTCAGAAAACTCATCCACTCAACAAGGAAAACTTAACAAAGTCCTTTTCACTCCAATCTTGTTTTCATAAAACCTCAATCAATCACTTCAACCAAAGAAGAATATGCCCATACCTTTTATTTGATGTAGAAATGACCTTAGAAAACCTGTCTCAATTACAATTTTCTCTCTTGTCAATTTCAATAGTTAGATGATAAAATATCACACTAACCTCTTCACAAAATACTTCTCAATTATAAAAATAATCAAACTTAATTACACCTTATTACTCCTTGTTTTAAATTAGCAATTTATCAAATCAGACATGAAAATAATAATTTAATTGTTTCTTATAATCTCCAATCTCAATTAATCAACCTTCAAAATCAACCTTTCAAAAACATTATTGCCTATCCTTTTATCTCCCTCAAATACTCAATATACAATTTTAATTTAGGTAAAATAAACTTTAGAAAGCATAAAAATATTTTAATTTTCAAACTTTAGCCCCTCCAAAATTAATCAAACAACCAAGCATGTGACGTCATTGCATACCTCTTCAATTTTCAAAAGGCCTTGGTGGGTTTCGACCTTGAAACCTCTCCTAGCCAAGTACCCTATCAAAGCGTTAGCCCACCACATGGGCTAGGCGCTTCCATGAGGAGCAGAATGCACTAACCTCCCTTTATGTCCTTGTTGGCACTGTTCAACAAAACAAAGACCTTTCTTCCTTGCAAAATGTGAACCCCACAAGATTTGAACCGCATCCTCCTTTCCAGCAACACGTCTTAACACCTTTCACCATCACTAACTACACTGCATGACACTTGTGCAGGGTGAGAGGAGCCTCACTCCTATTTCTTCATTCTTCTACTATCGAAGACTTTTCAACGCGAAAAACACTGTGTCCTTTTTGTGCATGATTTAGAACTTAGGCATTCGAATAATTACTTGGGGATTCTTTTTTTTTTGTTATTTGTATTTACATGGTGGAATCGGTAGCCGCAATGAATTCGGGCCGACTGTCTAGCTTTTATGGCCGCCACAGTATTCTGCGCTGTCCGCCCCGAAAGCCGCCACACAGATCTTCGTACAGTCCACCCCTATAACCACCATGCCACAATAATTTTAAACCTTTTACGCCGTTGAAAGCACCAAGAAAGGGACAAACGTTCAGTCCGGTGAGCTATTGGGGATTCTAAGGCAAAGGTTTTGACTTTATTTATACATGATGCCTTATTGCCATAACACGTCGATGCTCAAATCAAATTTTAAATTTGATTTATAAACTTAGCTTTATAACCCTTTTTAGGGTTTATTAAATTAATAAAAATTAATTTATAATTAACTTAAGTAACTTTATAGCTAAATAAATTAATTTATAATAAAATTTTATTAATTAATTTATAATTAATTTAAATTTATTTTTTAATATTATAATAAAATATTATAATATTATTTGCCTAGGCCTCTTCTTTGCCCTTTGGACCTCATCTGACTGCCTGGAACCGGATTTGATCAATTGGAGGTGGATTCTCCTTTTGCACTTATTGGAGAACCTAAAACTGATGTTGCCCACTAAAATTGCCACTCACTGGTGCTGAAAGCTTGACATCAATGACGACTCAAACTTAACATCAATGACAAATCATCTACTCAAAATGTCCAACAAAATTATGAATGGACTATGACCACTTATTTTTTTTTTTTCTAAATATCAATTGGGTGATATATTTCCACCATTTTTTTTATAAATACAATAGATTTAGAGTACTAATGTGACCTTTTTACTTTTAGAAAACCTATTTATAATAAAATTATTATGTTAATAAATCCAACTAATTTCCTATTTTGCATTAATATTCCTTTTAAAAATATGAATGTTAAAATTAACTTGTAATTTGGATAATAATGATCCTCAAAAGGACCTTTTGTTCGGAGGACAATGAGTTGCAAGTGGAAATTACAGAAGGAATTCTCTCAACTGGTTGATTATCTTATTTTTGTATATATATAATGCTTTTTTTAGTATTATCATGAAAGCATCTGATACAACAATTTCAATATTTGATATTATCTAAAATGACAAGGGAATCTATCTAAATAAGCACTTGTGTTGAGATCATACTTATTATATCAAAATACTATTTGATAAAAAATACAACATAAATTATTATTTGAGTTCCATTTACAACACTTTACTATACTCTTATCAAACAAATAATATATTGTTTATATAAAATTGACTTATTATAAATATATTAATATGCTCGACTTATCATTTGTAGAAACATAATCCCTAATTATGGGGTCAATTATCTTAAATATTGGGAATAGAAGGGTTGGGGGCGGGTAGCTCCCGCCTCGATAGGATGCCCCCGTTCCATTTCTTTGAAGAACACAAGCTTATACTGATAGGGGGTGAATAGTATAAGACCAATTTTTACTTTTCTTTCCCAATAAATATTATGCAATGTATAGATAGCAATATCAACAGTAGTAATAAAAGCAATGCATAAATAACCACACACAATAGAGACACCAATTTAACATGGTTCACCCAATGTGGGCTACTCCACGAAGAAAATATTTTACTAAAATTTTCTCAATCAATATCTTGGGAATCCTTTCCCTATTACAATATTTATGGAACTTTGTCCAAAGGAGACACCAATCCCCTAATCAAGTTCATGGATATCTATCCACGGGAGAACTCTTTCTCCTTAGCTATGACTGGTGATCTTCTAGAAGAACTGCTGCCCCCACTACTCTAGCTAATGGATCTCTATCCATTGAAGAAACCTGTCATTATTACCATAGCTAATGGATATCTATCCATTGGAGACTATCGTCCTCTATACTCTGTCACCTTCAAAGCTCTATTATATAATTTGCACTAAACACAGTCCTTCGATCTAGCACAAATCTACTCAGTCTTTGTCTCTGGTCTGGCACAAACCTGTCTTCAAATCTGCACCAAACTCTATCCTCAAATTTGTACTAAACACAATCCTTTAGTTTAGCACAAATATGTTCTCAATATTTATCCTATGATTTGCACTAAATACAATCCTTTAGTCTAGCACAAATCTATCCTCAATCTCTATCCTCAAGCCTTAAACACAAATCTTGAATTAATATCAAATAAAATCTACTAGATCTGCCCTAAACCTTAACCCAAGATCTGAACAAATCAATCAATCAACTCTACTCTCAAGTCTTCTCAAAGACTTATCTCAAATCTGCCTTGTAATATTCCACAAAAGCTCACACTAATCTGTCTACAAGTCCTCTCTAGAACTTGTCCAAATTTGCTCAACAAGTCCTCACTAGAACTTGTCCAAATCTGCTCAATAAGTCCTCACTAGAACTTATCCAAATCTGCTCTCAATATTTGTTCTCAAAATGTATTGTAAGCTTCTACAAAATCTCACACAAATCTATCCACAAGTCTTCTCTAAGACTTACCTCAAATATGCTCAACAAATCCACACTGGAACTTTTCCAATATCATAGAAATATAAAGAGAATTGTTAGAGACTCAATATGATTCACATTCACCACAATTCTTAATCACTTTCAATCACTATTGTTATCACAAAAACATATAGAGAATTGTTAGAGACTCAATATGTTTCACACTCACAAATACTCAACCTCTTTCTCAAATCAATTTAGAATATAGAACAATTTGTTTCACAGAACTTGAACTATCACTTCAACACATCCACTTGACTAGGCTCAACCAAATCTACTCAACCAATCACTCAATGAACTAATCCTTGCTTACAAACCCTAGTCCAAACATATGAACACTCACTCAAATGTTTCCAACAATGCTTATCAACCAATATCACATAACAATGATACTCATGATATTTGCAAACCCTAGTTCAAGTTCTTCACTCAACCACTCACTTCAAAAACAATGCTTATAAAACAATATTTACATAAAAATGATACTCATGATCTTTGCAGACCCTAGTTCAAGTTCACCCAACTAATAAATTCAACAACAATGCTTATCAAACAAGGTTTTATCAACAACTCCTTATTCCAAAAATTATTGAAGCATTAATTCAAAACACACTCAACAATGCTTACCAACCAATCCTTTTCACTCCAACTTTGCATTCATAACATTCAACAATCACTCACTAGGAAGATGTGCCCATACCTTTTGTTTGATGTAGAAGTGCCCTTAGAAAACCTGTCTCAATCACAATTTCCTTCTTTCCAATTTCAATGGTTAGATTATAAATTATCACTCTAACACTTTCTCAAAATATTCCTTAGACAAAAAAATAATAAAAGCTCAAATATACCTTATTGCTCTTTCTTGAAATTAGCATCCATAAAATCATACATGAAAATAATTATTTAGATACACCTTATAATATCCAACACCACAAAATCTCAAACAATCTTCCTTAAACACCTTATTACCCTTTTCAAAAACTAAAGCAAATATCACAAAAATTATTTTGCATCAACCTTATAACTACCTTTAAAAACTTACAAACCAAATGAACTATGCAAAAATTAAACTTTAATAGCTCAACTTAATTCCTTTGAAATTTCAGCATCAACAACAAATAGCATACCTTTGTTCTTTACCCCAAAAGGGTTTCGGCGAGTTTTGAACCCGCCGTCTCCCCAATCACCAAGTGCCTTAGTGCTTTGGTGCCCACCCCATGGGCTATAGGTGCCCACATGAAGGAAGGGAAGCCTCCTTCATTTTAAACCTTTGTTCGCTATCAATTCCAAACAAAAATAAAAACACACTACCGTGGATTCAAACCTCCGCCACTCGCTGCCCTACGCTTTGCTTCTGCTACGATTTCCAACTACGCTACTAGCGCTTGGTGACCAAGGCACCAACCTTAGTGAATCAAAAACTCTACCTCCTCTTAAGAATTTAACAAAAGAAAATCCTCTTTGATCGTATAGCACAATTCACACATTTTTGCATAGCATGGAGATTAATATTGAAGGCATATATTTTTTTGGCTAAGGTGGAGGAGTCCCCATTTTATACACATAATTATTTTACTCCCCACGTCGACACTCAAATTCAAATTCAAAATTTAAATTTTGATTTAATAACCCACCTTAGGGTTATTTAAAATTAGCAAAAATTAAATTATAATTAATATTAAAATTAATTAATAATTAATTTAAATAACTTATAAGTTAAGTAAATTAATTAATAAATTAATTTTTTTTTGATAAGTAACTAGAATTTTATATACAAATTGGGTTTTTTAAGAGGATCCCAAAAATTATAACAAAAGGTACATAGCACCGAGATTTAAAACAATTCCTTAGTACATGAAAATAAACACAAACTAAAATGGAAAGGGCCAGAAACAACCCTTGATCTAGCAAAAAGACTAGATTCTAGTACCAACTAGTGAGGCCCACTTCACGAAAATATCATCCTCCCATTGCTGGCAGTCTGGGATCCTCCCAGGGGTGGATACAACAGTATGGGATCCACCCGAGGGTGGATACAATAGTCTAGGATCCTCCCGGGGGTGGATACAACACACCTGCCCAAACCTGCGTAGGGAGAGTGGGAAGGCCAAGAATAGCCTGCAACCAAAAATCCTGCTCGAAAACTAGAAGCAGGGAATTTTTAGAAAACTAGAGAGGATCCTTGCCCAGGGATGGCTTAGGATGCAACCTAGGGTGTAGCAGAGCAACAAGCAGCCATGCAAGCAAAGCAACAAGCAACACTAGGATACAGGCTAGGGATCAGCAGTGAAACAACCTAGGAAATGGCATCAAGGTCCTCAAAGAAAAAAATGGGAAGCCTTCTAATGAGCCTAAAAAGTGGAAAAAAACTATTGGGGATATCTACAGGCCAAGATATCCCTATGCATAACAAGGAGAAATACGAGGAAGTCAAAAGGATCCAAGGAAAATAACAACATGCACAAATATAGGATCCTAGAAGCCAAAATAGGAGGAAGGAGGGACCACAGTTGTAAACACACTGATCTCCCCCCTAGACTAGAGAATACAAAAGGAAGCCCCCACCAATCCAGTAGAAAGGCCTAGGAACCACTATACTTGCTCACGAATAGATTTAGGGAGCTGGGACTAGAAGCCCCTGAATGAGAATTGAAACGAACAACCTGAGGATCCCAAGCGAGAAGCAACAACAAGCACAAAGATGGGATCCTCGAAAGCCTAACCTAGGGGAACCAGGGTCTGCATGCACTGATCATGGGTCCCCCCCAAGATCCAGACATGCAACAAAAACCCTAGGAACCCCAGAAGAAGGGACCAAGATCCCCCCATCCTTGCTCATGGATAGCTTTAGGGAACTGGTACTAGGATTGGGAACAACCCAGGCAGAGGAAGAGGCCCACCTCGAAGGCCAACCAATGCCCTAGGTGTCCACCAAATTGTAGATCCAGCAAGAAGAAGCCTTCAAACAAAAAATCAAAAAGGGCCCTACCTAATGGGATGGGACCAACAACAACCACAGACATCCTAGAGATGAGTCACTGGCATAAGAGGAAACTAGACCCCCCAAACCAACTCCAAAGTAGAGAGGACCTCACAAGATGCACCAAGAAGTAATCAAAATCCCAACCTACCACCACCATCGATCGAGGAAGCCTTGGGAACTAGATCCATGCAAAAAACCTACAAAAAACCCCAGTGGAAATCCTAAGGGAGATAGAGGAAGGAATCTAAAAAACATACAAGAAATCATAGGAGACCCTTGGGATGCACCAGACCATGGGCTCAGGCAGGGAAACCCTGAAACTACTGGGAAAGGAGAAAAAAGTGGAGAATGATCTCCCCCCAAGGATATCATCTACTACAAAACATTCCCAAAGCAAGATGACCTAGGATGAGCCAGGGACTGGGCAAGAACCAGGGAATGGGGAGTAGGACCCTCCCCCTCCCCCTATCTATTACAAATAATAGAGCTTTTAATGATTAATAAATTAATTTATAATAAAAATTATATTAATTAATTTATAATTAATTTAAACTTCCCTGTATAATATTATAAAGAAATATTATAATATTATTCACTTGGGCTTCTTTGCACTTTGGACCACATCTAACTTCTTGGAACCGAGTCTTGATCAAATGAAAATGGACTATCCTTTTGCACCTATTAGAGAACCTGAAACTGATGCTGCCCACTGAAACTACCACTGAATGATGCTGAAAGGTTGACATCAAGGACCACTCACTCTTGACATCAATGACAACTCATCTACTCAAAATGTCCAACAATCTACCTATTTGTCATTTATGGCAACCCAAGTTCTTTTTACCAAAACTTGACCTTTTTCCTGTTCTACTCCCCCTAGGAAATTACTCCCCCTGACTCAATTCTCACTCAAACCAAATATCTCCCCCTTACTCAAATTTATCTACCTTTGACATCAATGGAAAAGGGTCACCTTTGGGGCTCGGGGCTAAGAATGAGTCTCTTAGCTTAGCCCCTCCCCCACCTCCTCTTGATGTGGTTAATTCTGGGGTGGGAGTATTTCTACTCCTAGTAAGCACTGGTATTTACCTTTGTCCTCTTTCCTTCTCATATGATCCTTCTGATCTTATCCAAATTCTTTGACCTGTCTTGCTTGATGTAGGCTTTTTTGCCTTGATGATCTTATCCAAATTCTTTGAGCTTCTTCCAAACTTATGTAGCTTATATTTAGACTTCTCTACTTCTTCCTTTAGTAGGGATACTTCTTGTTCTAAATTTTCACATTCTAAGACCTTTACTTCTAACTTATCCTTGAACTTCTTTGTCTAAGCCATTGACTTGTTTAGATCCTCTATAAGATTTCCTCTCTCTTCATCACATTCTTGAAATTGAAACTCAAGTTGGGAGTTTTGCTTTCTTAACTTATTTAAAGTTTTAAGAGCATAAATAAGCTCTCCCTCAAGATGAACTTCTCATTTTTATGATTCTTCCTCTATTTGTTTACCTTTGAGAACATATTCATTATTTTCTGACTTGTATTCTATAAGATCACCTCCTTCTTCTTCTAGTGCGATTAGAATATATATATATATATATATATATATATATATATATATATACATATATATTTAAGCGAAAAACCCCTTGTGGGGCCACCTTGGTTTGAGAGACCATGAACATGGGGTTCTACATCGTCAAAGTCACCCGGGAGTCGCACCCAACCCTACCCACACCAACATTATCAATTGGATTTTAGGTACCCAATTCAGATTTTTGGTAGGGTGGAGATTCGAACCTGGGACCTCCCTTGGAGGATTGCCCTCTCCTCTCCAACTCACCTACAACACCTGGGTGATTAGAATATTTTCTTTTGGTCCTTCAATTTTATCTTCATATTCATCATCACTAAAATTAAAACCATTCCTTGTACAACTATCTTCAATATGTCCAAAATTACCACATCTAAAACACTTGAGAATTATTGGTGACCTTTTCTTAACTTATTTTTCTTCTATCAAAAATAGAACTTCATATTTATCATTGTCTAAGAAACTATTATCACTATCACTTGAGTACTTACTTGCCTTGTCTACATAGTAGCTCCTCTTTTGTATTTGAAAGAACTTCTTTCCTTGTCTGCCTTGTCCATCCTTGCCTTTCTTTTGGTACATGTATTTTTTTGATATGATCCTATTTTTCTTCATCATTGTTTTTTCTGGCTTCTTGACAATCAGTTGCATAGTGACCATACTTTCCACAATTGAAACATATAACAGAATTTACATTTTTAAATCTTCTTGAATCCTTATTCCTTCTACCATAATTTGCTTCTTCATCATTGGATGACTCATTGCTTGAATCCGACTTCTTGCCCTTTGTCTTCTTAGTAGATTTGAAGGTTGATTCCTTCCAGAGACTAGGTTCCTTCTTTTGTTTTTAACTCAAAAGCTGTAATAATACCAAGTAACATATCTCTTGTCAAAAGATCACCATATTTTGATTCCTCTATAACAAAGATATTTTCACTAAACCTTTTTGGAAGAGATCTTAATATCTTATCACAAACATCAGATTCTTCAATCTCAAGTCCAAGTCCTTGCATGGTGTTAACAACCTCATCTACCCAAAGTAGATAAGTACTAATTTTTTCCTCATCCTTCATTTTTAAATCTTCAAATTATCCCTTGAGATTTTGTATCTTTACCTTTTTGACACTTTTATCTCCTTCATATATTCTTTGTAACTTATCCCAAATTGCTTTTGCTTATTTGCAATGCATAACCTTTATGAACTTTGTTCTATGCAAAACTCTCAAAATTGCATTCATTTATTTTGAATTGTAATGATGTAGAAGCTTACCATTTTTATCTATAGATGGAGTAGCTGGTGGTGTGTATCCATTTTCAACTGCTTCCCATATTTCATTACCAAGTGCCATTAGGTGAATCTTCATTATCATACTCCAAAATATATGATCGCTTCCATAAAATACTGGTGTTGAATTATCTATGGACCCATTCTTAGAATCCATTGTGTTCTTGTAAGCTTTTCCTTCAAGTTGTTAAACTCTTTCAAAGGAACCCGATCTGATACCAATTGAAGAACACAAGCTTATACTAAGAGGGGGGTGAATAGTATGAGACCACTTTTTACTTTTCTTTCCCAATCAATATTATGCAATGTATAGATAGGAATATCAACAATAGTAATCAAAGCAATGCATAAATCACAACACACAATAGAGACACCAATTTAACGTGGTTCACCCAATGTGGGCTACTCCACGAAGAAAATATTTTACTAAAATTTTCTCAATCAATCTCTTGTGAATGCTTTCCCTATTACAATGTTTATGGACCTTTCCAAAGGAGACACCAATCCCCTAATCAAGTTCATGGATATCTATCCATAGGATAATTATTTCTCCTTAGCTCTGACTGGTGATCTTCTAGAAGAACTACTGCCCCCACTGCTATAGCTAATGGATCTCTATCCAATGAATACACCTGTCCTCACTACCCTGGTTAATGGATATCTATCCATCGAAGACTATCATCCTCTATACTCTATCACCTTCAAAGCTCTATTCTCAAATCTGTACTAAACACAATTCTTTGGTCTAACACAAATTTTCTCAATATCTATCTCTGGTTTGGCATAAACCTATCCTCAAATTTTCACCAAACTTTATCATCAAATATATACTAAATATAGTCCTTCGATCTAGCACAAATCTATCCTGAATATTTTTCCTCCGATTTGAACTAAACACAGTACTTATGTTTAGCACAAATCTATCCTCAATCTTTGTTCTCAAGCCTTAATACAAAGCTTGACTTAATTTCAAATCAACTCTACTAGATCTACCCCAAACCTTAACCCAAGGTCTAAAAAAATCAATCAATCAACTTTGCTCTCAAGTCTTCTCAAAGAATTATCTCAAATCTACCTTGTAAGCTTCCACAAAAGCTCACACTAATCTATCCACAAGTCCTCTCTAGAACTTATCCAAATTTGCTCAACAAGTCTTCACTAGAACTTGTACAAATCTGCTCAATAAGTCCTCACTAGAACTTATCCAAATCTACTCTCAATCTCTGTTCTCAAAAGCTCACACAAAAGCTCACACAAATTTGTACACAAGTCTTCTTTAAGACTTACCTCAAATCTACTCAACAAGTCCACACTAGAACTTGTCCAATCTCATAGAAACATAAAGAGAATTGTTAGAGACTCAATATTCTTCACATTCACCACAATGCTCAATCACTCTTTTTATCACAAAAATATATAGAGAATTGTTAGAGACTCAATATGTTTCACACTTACAAATACTCAACCTCTTTCTCAAATCAATTTAGAATATAGAACAATTTGTTTCATAGAAATTGAACTATCACTTCAACACATCCACTTGACTAGGCTCAACCAACTCTACTCAACCAATCACTCAATAAATTAATACTTACTTACAAACCCTAGTCCAAACATATGAACACTCACTCAAATGTTTCCAAAAATGCTTATCAACCAATATCACATAACAATGATACTCATGATATTTGCAAACCCTAGTTTAAGTTCTTCACTCAACCACTCACTTAAACAACAATTCTTATAAAACAGTCTTCAAATAACAATGATACTCATGATCTTTGCAAACCCTAGTTCAAGTTCACTCAACTAATCACTTTCAACAACAATGCTTATCAAACAAGGTTTTATCAACAACTCTTTATTCTAGAAAACCTTGAAGCATTAATTCAAAACACACTCAAAAATGCTTACCAACCAATCCTTTTCACTCTAACTTTGCATTCATAACATTCAAAAATCACTCACTAGGAATATGTACCCATACCTTTTTTTGATGTAGAAGTGCCCTTAGAAAACCTGTCTCAATCACAATTTTATTTTTTCCAATTTCAATTGTTAGATGATAAAATATCACTCTAACACTTTCTCAAAATATTCTTTAGACACAAAAATAATCAAATCTCAAATATACCTTATTGCTCCTTCTTGAAATTAGCATCCATCAAATCATACATGAAAATAATTATTTAGATACACCTTATAATCTCCAACTTAAAATAATATCCAACACCACAAAATCTCAAACAATCTTCCTTAAAAACCTTATTACCCTTTTCAAACACTAAAGAAAATATCACCAAAATTATTTTGCATCAACCTTATAACTCCCCTTAAAACCTTACAAACCAAATAAACTATGCAAAAATTAAACTTTAATAGCTCAACTTAATTCCTCCAAAATTTCAGCGTCAACAACAAATAACATACTATTGTCCTTTACCCCAAAAGGGTTTCGACGAGTTTCGAATCACCGTCTCCCCAAGTGCAAAGAACCTTAGCGCTTTGGTGCCCATCGCATGGGATATAGTTGCCCATGTGAAGGAAGGGAAGCCTACTTAATTTTAAATATTTGTTCACCATAAATTCCAAAAAAAAATAAAAAACACACTGCCATAGATTCAAACCTCTGCCACTCGATGCCCTACACTTTGTGCTGCGGTTGCCAACTGCGCTACCAATGTTTGGTGACCAAGGAACCAACCTTAGTGAATAAAAAAATTTACCTCCTCTTGATACTTCAAAAAAATAAAATCCTCTTTGATCGTATAGCACAATTTGCACGTTTTTGCATAACATGAAGATTAATATCGAAGGCATATATTTTTTTGGCTAAGGTGGAGTCCCCCTTTTATACACATAATTATTTTACTCCCCACATTGGCGCTCGAATTCGAATTCAAAATTCAAATTTTGATTTAATAACCCACCTTAGGGTTATTTAAAATTAACATAAATTAACTTATAATTAATATTAAAATTAATTAATAATTAATTTAAATAACTTATAAGTTAAGTAAATTAATTTATAATAAAAAATATATTAATTAATTTATAATTAATTTAAAATTCCCTATATAATATTATAAAGAAATATTATAATATTATTCACTTGGGATTCTTCTTTGCACTTTGAACCACATCTAACTTCCTGGAACCGAGTCTTGATCAACTAAAAATAGATTATCCTTTTGCACCTATTAGAGAACCTAAAACTGATGCTGCCCACTGAAACTGCCATTGAATGGTGTTGAAAGTTTGACATCAATGACCACTCACTCTTGAAATCAATGACAACTCATCTACTCAAAATGTCCAACATTTGCTTGCTCCCCTTATCCTCTCCCATGCTTCCAAGATTCACCTGGATCCTTCTAGGTTGGTTTTCTAGTATTTGACTATTTATACGTAGCTTTTTGGACTATCCCAATGATCCTGCCCCAGCTGTCCCAAGTGTTTTGGTTTGGTTGGTTTCTGGTTTGCCCAGTTGGGGGGCTATGGATTTTGGAAGAGGGTTCGGTAGTTGATTCCTATTTTTGGTTTTCGAGATCCCAGTATATGTTTTTTCGTGACTTGGGGGAGCCTTGTTTTTTTCATCCATAGATGGTCATCCTATTCAGCTCTAGATTAGGGTTTGTTGTGCCTTGGTGGGACTATGTGCTTTTATGATATGGATGGTTGTCTAGCTTGGCTCTGCAATTTTTTTATGGTCTTTGGGAGGGGACCTCATGTTTCATTATTACTGTAGCTGTTAGGCCCTATCGACAATCCTTGTATCCAAGATTGACCCAGTCATGGTCTTCTTGGTGGTTGGTGTTTTTGGACTCTCTCTTTAGCTTGCGTATTTAGACTCTTTTACAAAGATGTCTCATGGTCTACCGAGATATTTGGTATCTACTGATCCACTTTCCAGACCATGCTTTATCCTTCAATTGTTCATAGGACTTTCCTTGCTACAGTTGGGGTTTCAGATTTACCCATTTGGATGGGTTTTTGGTTTTATTGTATCTTCTTAGATGTGTCTTCATTGATTTTCTAGTTTATGATGGTCTTGTGGCTCTCTGGTCAGGATCCTCCTTGTTGAGATAGTTTTTGTTGATCCCATGGCTTTTGATCGGGATATTCCTTGCTGAGGCAATTTTTGTTGGTCCTATGGATTTCTGGTTGGGATATTCTCTATTGAGATAGTTTTTGGTGGTCTCGTGGCTTTCTGGTTAGGATATTCTCTGCTGAGTTAGTTTTTAATTATCCCATGGCTTTCTGGTTGAGATATTCCTTGCTGAGATTGTTTCTAGTGGTCCCCTAGCTTTCTGGTCAAGATCTTATCTACTGAGGTAGTTTTTGTAGTTACCATTCCCTCATGGATGGGTTTCTCCTTTACTTTTGCAATTTCTACTTTTGCTTGTTGGTTTTCTCTGGTCTTGCTACCTCTCGAAGGACATATTTTCTTCCTAGGTGTTCTTGATTTCTCCTTGGTAGGTTTCAGTTTGTTGGCTTGGGTGGGATTTTAAGTTTTTAATTTTTAAAAAATTTTCCAGCATGGGAGGGATTTTTCCAGCCGGTTTCGGTTTCCCAGTTTGGGTAGGATTTTAAATTTTTAATTCTAAACTTTTTCCAGCACGAGCAGGATTTTTAACTTCAAAATTTTCCAACATGGGTAAGATTATCCGTTTTTATTTTTAGGCTTCTATGGCAAGCCTTTTTTGAATTATTTTTTTACGGGACGATACTGCATCCCTGCTTGATCCTGTGTATGGGTTTATCCCACATATCAGTATGATCCCACGTATGGGTTGATATCGCATCCTAGTCTGATCCCATTTACAGGTTGATCCTACATCCCAGTTTGTTAAGTCAGTTGGTGATGGTCCCTCCGGGACCATTCCCCTACGCTCCTTTTGTTCTTCTTAAGGCATACCCTCTATGGATGGTCTATTGACCTTTTGTAAAAAGGTTTTGGGGCCCCTTTCAAAACCCACTTTTAATGAAATTTTTTTACCGACCAAAAAAAATATTGGGAATAGAAAACTTGTATACATTGCCACGAAAATATCAAACCACAATAATTTTACACCATGGAATCCTAGAAAACATTAACACATTAATTTTTAGAAGATAAAATATTAAGGAGAATAAAAAATAAGAGTCACTTCATATGCAAAAGCTAAAATAAATGATTTTATTCTTATGAAGAATTTATATAATAAATCTATGAGAAGAGATATAGAACAATATAAATTAGTTCTTCACTCTAAATAAGAGTTTTACATCTAGAGTAGTTGTGGCTATGAATACTTTGGTACTCATAATAAAAGGTTCAATATTGAATCTAGAATTAAGTAAGCTTGTACACTAAAACTCAATAACTAGAATATTAGATATTGGGTTTCTTAACATATCTTGGATAAGCAACATGGTTCCATATGGCTCATAGCTAAAGATAGTTTTCTCTATTAAAACCCACTTTCTTGTCTTGTTATACAACATCAATGGACCTGGCAATAATGGCTTGGGTACTCTAGATTGAAGGTCTAAGGTTTGAATCTAAAAAGGTGTTGGTATGTATTCCTCATAAGTGGATAGCACAAAACAAATGACTCCTTAGGTATATAATGGACCTAGAGTAGATCGTGGTATGTTATGCACAATGCTTAAGAATATTGAAAGGTTTTTTTTTTTAATAATGTAGTTTTAGTTTCATGCAACAATGTACAATAAAATATAAAAAAGATAACTGAAAACAACGTGTTTCATATTATAATGGTTGTAAAGATATTTAAAACCATGATAAACTAATCATGTTGATTTGGTTCTAATATGAAGGTTTTAGTGATGGTTTAAAATTATAGTATTCAATGGGATTGACTGACAAACAACTTTATTGTTTGGTAGTTTTTATTTCTTTAATAGTGGATTTTGGAAGGTCAAAATTTGTTGAACATAATTATGAATATCTTAACCTCTTTTAAATTCTTAAATACTTTCCAAAAAAAATTGATAGACAATTGGAGATATGATAATGACATTATGCCCTCCACAAGTTGACCTATCCAAAATATCAAACTGCTTATAGTGTGATAAAATCTACTTGTATATTTAATGATTGAAATTTAAATGTCCAATTCCATAATGCAAAATCCTAACATTGAAATCTAAATTACACACAAGCATGACTATCATTAAGACCTAATTCAAGCTAATGTGTATTTTGAGATTTGCTTATTTAAGCATTTAGATTTTCCCATTAAGTAAAATTTTTTTTAGCTTGTTCAAACAAGAATTTCAATACTAATACCCATAAGTTTGCTTATTTAGAAAAAATATGGGAAATATATGCATAAAAATAATAATTAACCCTTTTATTAAATATTTTGGAGAACATGGTTTCAATTATATAAATTTCCTCGTTAACATTGATACTTTTATATCCTAATATCACTTGCTTAAATAAATAATTTATTATCTTATAGTCATCATATGTTCTCATGATCCAAAATATAACATTTTTTTAATAATTGATGAGGATTCTATAAGAAGAGATAAGCTCATTATTTTAACAAGATTTACCATGAGATTAATCTTCTTGAGTTTACTTACAAAATTTTCCAATAAACATTCTTTAAATGTCCTTTTTTTTTCATGGATAATTACATTTAATGTCTACTATACTTTCCTTTTACATTGATTATCCAAGTTATATTTTTCAACCCAAAACACGCATTATATATATAAAATCCTATATTCATGGATAATGATTTAGTCATTATTTATTTAGTATCATGACCAAAAAAAAATTCTAGAAGATGTTCCTCCATACACAGAGCAAATGAGCTATAAACTAGATCAACTATTTAATTAGTACCATCATAACCTATAAAATATCGGTATCATAAGGGAAAATTTTAGATATGAATTGGTGCAAAAATAACTCCACAAGGAATATCTAGGCGTTTACCAATATGACATTCCATTTGAGTACCAAATATTTTAGATGGTTCCACACGAGCGATCATATCTCCTACTTCAACATGATCGTCTGTGATCAATATCTCATATATATATGGTATTTTATTTTGTTTTTTCTTATAATAGTTTAGAAACCATGTCATCCCATGTCAAATAGTTTTGATATCTCATGAAGAATAATACACCTTTAAAAGAGTTTGGAAAATTATCTAAAAAATAGTAATATTCATTTCACCCTCTAGTTTAGATGTAGTATCTTTAGGATGATATATAGTGTTTTTAGATTAAGAAGCATTCAATAAGGATATAATTTAATGTTATTCTCTTCTAATATCATTCCTTAGAAGTAATATTTCCTTTTAGTTGCACTACTATTTGTTTTTATCATTTTGAAGTTAAATATATTAGTTGATAATGATTACCATATTTAGGAAGTGGTCTTAATGGTACATCTTCAAGAGTTCTGGGTATGGTCTCTTCAACTATTATGATCTCCCATATACCTTCTCCATTGAAGTTTCTTATAAAATGAATATATGTGGTAATTATAATAACTATAACAATATTACACAATGGATGCGCATAATGAAAACCTTAAGAAAAAATAAAGAGAACAAATTTTCCTCATAGATTAATAATAATTCTTTTGTTAGAGCCTTAATATTATAATACAATTTTTTATTTTGAAATAAAAATTGCTAATATAATTAAAAATCCAATGCATAAATATTAGTAGTCATGTTTTCTTCAATCTTATTATTTTATATTAGACTCCACAATTATATCTCTAGTCATGTTTTTCATCAATATTATTATTTTATATTAAAATCCACAATTATATCTCTACTTTTGCTAGACATTGTTAGTTTGTGATCCTTTTTCTATAATCAAAATGACAATATTTGGTATATTATACCAAATATTGTCATTTTAATTATAGAAAAAGGATTATGAAATAACAAATCATAGGTGAATAATATTAAATTAACTCCTTATTGAATTATTCTTATTCTAAGGTGAAGATACAAGAAGGAGAAAATGCATTGATGCATGTCAACAAAAAAGAAAGAAATTATATCATCTAAAAGATACCATATATAAAATAGATTGTAAGGAAGAAAACAAAATCAATACCAAAAATATAGATGGAATAAATATTTAATTTGAAAAAATTATTTAATTTAAAATAGCAACAACCTAATAAAATTATATAAATGTAAATTATATATTATATTTTAATAATCACTTGTCATGGTATTATAATAATTTGTAATAATATGGATCACATTAATACAATAATATTTAGCTCTTAAGCTCATATGAATATATCCAATATACTCGGAGGACCAAGCCCCCCTGAAGAAGAAAGATAAGTTCTTTATGGGGTCTATGGATCATGGGGGTAAGATATTCTCCAGTCCACTGGTTGTACCTGAAGTGCCTATTGTGGGGATTTCCTGCTTACCTCCTTAAGCTTTGTCACATCACAAGAATCTCGAAAATCATAATGAGTATTGTAGACTCTAGTGGATCTACCTCTTTAACCCAGGAATAGATTACCTAAGGGGCTCTAGATAGACCAAGTTGGGTAAGGAAACCCTAGACAATGGGTTCATATATTTACCATTATAACACAATCACCCATGTATTACTAGATTCGATGATATTGTATTTTCTTTGTTATTTTATGACCAAACCAAGCACTTTTAAAACATATTAAGACTAGACCGGTGCCATGTCCATTGGGTAGTCATAGCAGGTTTATATTTGTTGACTCATAAAGGAAAAGGAAAGGAGAACTAGTTCATTTTCATTCATTCAAATTATGTAATAAATGGAAATGATTAAACTAGCGAGAGAAGGCATCACTCACATATTCTGATTATAGTAATACACAAATAAGCAAACATAAACCAAGAACACAGAAAATATCCAGAATAGAGTTGGAGTTTATATTCATATAACAATATGTACATATGAAAAGCTCGATAGAGTGCTCGGGTCCTATATGATAATAATTACAATGGCTCCCTCATTCGAATATCGTAACATGGGGTTATTTCTCTCCATCCTGGATGCAGTGATGTGAGAGTCTCCAACTCTGGCATGTTCCATAGGAAATGATCTCGATGAACAAAGCTTCCTAGATAGTCCCTGGAAAATGGTAGAAGAAAGGGTGAGGTAAGAGACATAGGGATTAATGCACACAAGGGAAAATATGACTAACTCTTAGACATAGCTATACCTGGACTCAAGTTTTCTCTCTCAGAGGTTTGATAAAAAAATATTGCTACTACAGTGGTCTTCCATATATAGTGTTGATCGCTCGAGCGGAGCTGTAACCGTTTCTTCATCGACCCTCCAACTGGCCTAATCTCACTTTCTCCAAAAGCATGATATAATAAAAAATAGGTACATGGCCCACATTCTTCTATCTAAATAGATGGTGGTTGAGGTTGTGTGTTGTCTTTCTCACTATCCTGAGTAGGTGGCTATGCTACACTTTGCTCATGGGCTTCCTTTGGTGAGTTGGGCCCCACTTCTTCCCCTTCGAGATCCTATAGACTTTGATCAATGTAACTCCATGCTTCATCATGGAAGGTTAAGGTAAATATTAGTAGGTTAAGGTCTTGCGTGACTTTGTTCACCCATTATTTGGACCACTCTATGGTGTTTTTAGTGAAGACACATAAGCGATCCACCATCTGCACCAAATTTGTGAATTGCTTTGATAATTTCACATCTTGACCCAAGTCAAAGCTTTGTATCTTATTGAGCATGAACTCCTTGATGTCAGGAGCTTGGATGAACTCATCCAGTTTAAACCCACAATCATTTAGTTCATCTTCAACCTCCTGCTCGGAGTTGACAACTTCCTGGTCCTAGAGGAGCCAATTGGATCTATTCTATAGGTAGATAAAAACTTTAGAGTATTCTTCTACAAAGAAACAAATAGAACCATCCTCCAATGTAACTACTCCTCCATTGATTTCCACATAGTTCTATCTAAAATTTTGATATACAGGAGATATCAAATTCACCCTTTGGTCAGCTTGTTGCAACCGGTCACGTAGGAGGCCAATGGTGTGCCTGGTGGCATAGATATTATAAAATATTGATGCAAGATCCTCCATATTCTCCTATATCTTTTCTTTCATATCTTATTTGAATTCTTCAATAGACCCAAAGTGGTCACTGGCTTATGTAGTGATGGCCTAGGAAGGAGCTAGCATTTGCTTCAATTGGTCGATCTCGACCTAAAGTTGTTGTACTTTAAGCTATAGTTGTCTCACTTCTATAGCTTTGGTCTTTAAAACTGATACTTCCTTTTCTACTATTGCTACCACCTACACTTGGGAGGCCATGTGTGATTTCATCATGTCCATTGGGCTGACTTCTACCCTTATTACACCTTTGTTGAGATCGATGGTGGCTTCCTTTAGGCTTGGTGGTAGGGGGATGTCAAATGTAGCTGTGGACATATCGCATGTTTCCTATCTAGCTATCCCTCAGGGCCTACTCACTCCTTTGCTAGGGGACCTTTGCTCCTCCATATCCTGTATTTGGTCCTCCTTATCTGTAGTGAATTGGAGCGTGTCCCTTACTCTCGCCAACATGAGGTTTTTCTATATCGAAGGTAGAAGATCCAGTTCTAGCATTTTTCTTGGTGGGGGACTATGAGGGACTTCTTTCTTGGATCTCATACTCCTTGAGTATGCTAGATAATCCCCCTACTTCCTGTATTTTCTTTAGATCCTTAGGGGGAATGGGATATTCTTCTTGATTGATCACCAAGGTGGTGGTAAACAATGAGGGCTGGCCCACTACCAAATCAGTTTGACTTGATGGAGACATCAATACCTGTGTTGATGATGCAAAGCTGCACTCTTGGTGAGAGGAGTAAGCTACCAAATATTTACCTTTTGATGAAGTGGCAGTGGGAGAGCTAGAGGATGTGGGGAGCCTTACCTGTTCTTGTCGAGTTTCATCCACTATCTTCATCATAACCTCGAATAGATCTAAGTCTTGGTGGACCACCTGCAAGGTGGGGTCCAAGAATTCTTGTGGGCAAGTAGCGGGGACTAGTGGCACCACCTTATCTACCAATAATTCTCTATGTAATCTCAAGTCAGAACTATAGTCTCCCACTATATCCAGCTTACTATGAGGTCTTCAGTCCATTCTCCATACTAATTCTAATGATCGACCCTGCCTGATGGCCTTCTGCATTTCATCTTCAAAATCATCCACCATGTGTGTGACTTGCAAGAGAGCGAGCTTGCTAGCGATAGCATGCCTATGGTAGCCCTCAGGATCATAAGGTCTCTAGGTAATTTCTGAGAAGCAGTACGTATCCATGTTCTAGATGGCCCACAACATTGAAAAGTGTCCTAGGTACGTATAGGGGCCCATTGTGCAAGGAATTGGTAGCCAAGGCATGCTCCCCTTCTTCCTTAAGAATCTAATCTTGACTTCCTCGGCAATCTGCCTAGTTATTTCTAGAATAGCTATTGATGTTGGGCAGTGCTTTGGTAATGCCTTTGGAGGTAGCTTAGACCCATATATTCTGATATAAGAGTATTCTTCTATGTAGAAGAAATCTCCTACTTTAGCTTCATGGAGGAATGTTCTAACCCCAACACCAAATCTGTCAGGCTCCTTCCCACATAAACGAGCATGAATTACTAGGAGGACATTTTCAAAGAAGGCCGCGTAGCTAGAGCACCCTTCTTGAATGCACAAAAACCTATCATGAATCATGGCGGTATTGAATCCTCCCACTTTGAGCTAATCTGAGACTATTCTAATTAGCCAACAACCAAGTGAACCAGGAAGGAGTAGTAAGAAAATGGGGGAAGTTGTTCTTTGTTGGCTAATATGGCCTCCTATAATTTTGTTAGCTCCTTATTCATATTGTCACTGATGACATCCTCCCACTAGTACATAGGTATTTTATCCATCTTGTTGCATTGTAATATTATGAACATAACTTCTTTTGTGATGTGCTCCAAATCTTTTGTGCCCAGTACCAAATTGATCATATTTGCATAATATTGCACCCAAGGATAGAGGATATTTTTGTGTATGGGGAAGCTGGAGGGCATCCTTTTGTTTCTCTTCAGGAGCATCTCTAGAAGAGAGGTGTGAAGCATGAAATTGGACTATAGGGCCAAGGTGGGAAGGTCTAGAATGCACAAGGCCGTAGTGAGCCCGAACACATACCTAATTATATCTATGGTTAATCTAAACACCACATGATTATTGTGGTCTCGAATAGTTCTATTCCTAGAATCATAGGCCACTACCAACCATACCAGGAGGTCTGAGGAATGATAGACCTTAGGGTAAGTTAACCTACCGAGATTGGAATTCCATTTGTTGCAGATAGGACTTGGCTCGCTCCTATCCCTCTATGCTCTCATAAATAAACCCCTTAGCAAAGTAGGGTGGCACTGGTTATCTTCTTCAGTGGGGTCAAAACTATATATCGTGATGCCCTCCACTTCTCGCTACTAGTCCAGCGTGATATCCTTGCCCAAATCCAACAGGTCAATTAGAACCTTTGGGTCCTTGGCTCTCCATGCTCTCTTCATCATCGGCCATGCCCCTATTATTTTTCCAATTTAGGCCTTCACATCTGGTACTCCAGCCACAGCCATGCTTGTGGAAGCCATGAGAGTGGGTCTTGGTAGATAGAGAGGGTTTCAAATGGTTGTGCTCAACTCCTCAAGAATACACTCTACATGCATATTCACATTGATGTCATGGGGGAGATCCACCACCTTCTACTTAAAGGGCCTACATTAATTTCATTAGGTGGAGCACCTACTTTTTATTCACCAAAAGGTTCTTACTTGTCATGCCATGGAGCTAAGCGCACCACATTAATTCCCCATTGGATGTTGATTGGATGCTCCTTGGGTCTGCTTGGTTGGATTACGGCTAAATGGGATCCCACCATCCACTTGGTTGCTTCTCATTAGTTTGGATGGAGTGAGGCACATTTCTATGGAAGGGGCACACAAAACCTACATGCCATTAATATTCACATGCACCTCAAAATATTGATGCATAACTCTGAGTAGAGTGCACAGAACTCATGTGTGTTTGGATGTTTCATGTACCTCACACAAGACTAGGTGCACGAACTCATGCACCCTCAAAACTTTCATGCACTCCACTAGGGAGTGGAGCACATAGACCTCAAGTTAGGTGCATGACTTCGTGCACTCCTAAAAACCTTCGTGTGCTCCAAAGGAGTGGAGTGTGTAGTCGACTAGGGGTGCATGGACTCATGTGTCCTTAGAAATTTTGTGTACTCTGATCTCTAGTGGAGTGCACAACCCCCAATATGGGTGCACAACTTCATGCACCCGCAAAAACCTCTGTGCACTCCAAAGGAGTGGAGCACGCAGACCCGAATCGGGGTGCATGGACTTGTACAATCAAAAATATATTGTGTACTCCAAAGGAGTGGAGCATACAAATGAAACCAGGGTGCACAAACTTGTGCACCCTTAGAAATTTTGTGTACTCCACTCTCCAGTGGAGTGCATAGACCCAAACTTAGGTGCACGACCTTATGCACTCGAGAAAACATTCGCATGCTCCAAAGGATTGGAGCATGTGGACCTGACTTGGGGTGCACGAACTTGTGCACCCTTGGAACTATCATGCACTCCACTAGAGAGTGGAGCATGCAAACTTGGGCTTGGGTGCATGACTTTGTGCACCCCAACATGAAGGGGAATTATCTTACAAGACCAACACCAACTCTAACTAGGATAGGGGGATGGATGAAAGAGGTTTCATACATTGACTTGAGAACTCTAAAATCTTTGAGTAGACTAGTAACAAAAACTGATGACTATTTACAAAATATTTACACACATTTTGTTTTTGTCCTTGGGGTGAATTACTCCTCATGACCTTCATGAAGGGGGCCAAAGGACTTTAGGTGTTGACCATTGATCGGTATGGGCATCTCCTCTCCTTCCATGTCCTGTATCCTATAAGTATGTTGGCCGATCACTTTAGCAACTTGATAGGGCCCTAACCACTTGGGTTCAAATTTGTTCTTCTCACCGGGCTTATCATTCTTTGGATCCCAATAGAGCACTACCTCACCCATGGAGAAACTTTTACCTCTGGCATTTTTTTTGAATAGCTGAATGGTCTTGTTGGCTTGAGTGATCATTTTAATGATTGCTTCTCTTCTATCCTCCTCCAATTGTACAAGTTGGTCCATCCTCCTTTGTAATGTGTCTAGTTTTTCATGGTCTTGGAGCAGTAAGGAAAGGGTTGTTCATTCCAACTGGGGTGGTAGGAGTGCCTTTTCCCCATAAACCAACTCATAGGGTGATTTTCCTATGGCTCTTTTTATTGATAGTCTATCTACCCATAATGCATATTTCAACTCACTATCCCAGCTTCTTTTGTTCTTTCCAAGTGACCTCTTGACTCGGGTGATGATGTTCTTGTTTGAGGACTCGGCTAGTCCATTTCCCTGAGGGTAATAATTTGTTGAGTGGGCAAGCTCTATACTATATTTGGCATAGAAGTCAACCATCTCGAAAGAGGTAAAATATTTAGCATTATCTGTAACAAGTTTCTTGGGCACCCCGAATCTGGTTAATATATTTTCTTCCAAGAAACTGATAATAGCTAATGTTGTTGACCTTCTAAGAGGAGCTACCTCAACCCACTTGGTGAGGTAATATATGGCTATGATTATCCATTTATGGCCTCCCAAAGAATTTAGGTTGATTTCCCCTATCAGATCTATTCCCCACTAGGAGAATGGAGTTTCAATAATTACAGGTTTCAGTGGCATTGCGGGTAGGTTTTTCTTACTAGTAAAAACTTGATAGTTGTAACATTTTCTGATGAATTGATATACATCTTTGAACATTGAAGGCCAATAATACCCTACCCTCATAATAGTGTTGGCTATTGCTTTTGGGGTGAAATGACCACCACAAAATCCTATGTGGAATTCCTCGATGATCTTGGGGACTTCCTTTTCTATCAAACACAAAAGTAACACTCCACTTGGGTGTCTCCAGTAAAGTCGGTCTCCTTGGAGATGATATTTTTGAGCCTATTGTTTAATGCTTCTCATCCTACTAGTAGATTTTTTAGGTAAAAAGGATAGGGTCCTTAAATAGAACAAGATATCTTTATACCAGTCAGATTCCCCATCATCTGGATGCTCGATCTACTATGGCCCTTGTACTAAGATGGCATTATCCATATCCTCTCCTCCTTTGTAGGCCATATATCTTGCCAACCCTTGACCTTTGATTATTTTGATTACCTTGAACTCGACATCGTATTGCAGCAATTTCACCATCCATCTTGTTGAACTTCCTATGGGTTCGGGTTGGGTGAGGACATATTTTATGGCTATATAGGGAATGTAGGCAATCACTTTACTAGAACCAAAGATGCTTTTAAAATGCTCTAGAGCCTGAATAAGAGTGAAGGCTTGCTTTTCTATCGGCTTATACCTTAACTGAGCCCCTTTCATCCCTAAACTCATGAATTCTATGGGTTTTTCGTTCCCTTCTTCATCCTTCTAGGATAGCACGATGGCTATTGTATGCTCTGAAGCAAAATAATAGAGGTTAAAATCCTTCGAATGATCTGGACAAGTTAGCACAGGTGCAGTGGTAATAGCCTCTTTGATTCATTGGAAGGCTTTGATGTTATCTTCATCCCACTTTATATTTGCATCCTTCTTTATCATGTCATTAACAGGTTTGGCAATTTTGACAAAATTTGGGACAAATCTCCTGACGAAGTTTATCTTGCCAAAGAAGGACCTGACTCCTTTGAGATTCTTGGGGGCGGTATTTTTGTGATAGCCTCTATCCTTTCTGGATCAATGCTTATCCCTTATTTGGAGACCACATGTCCTAACAGCTTTCCATGGGTGGCCCCAAACAAATACTTCTTTGGGTTTAAGGATATCCCATACTCCTTGCATCTTTCAAAAACTTGAGATAAGTGAGAGAAGTGATCTGCAGGATTCTTTGAAAAGACTGTGATGTCATCCAGATACACCACTACAATTTTAAACATTAACCCTTTGAAAGTGAAGTCCATAGCCCTCTAAAAAGTGGCACCAGAATTCATTAATCTGAATGGCATTCTTTGGTATTCGAAGGTTCCCCATGGTGTGGTAAATGTAGTTTTGAATCGGTCTTCTAGATTGACCAAAATCTGATTGTATCCCGAGAAGTCGTCTAATAGGGAGATCCTGGATGACCCCACTACTACCTGCAAAAGTTATTCCATGTTGGGGAGGGGGTAGTTATCTTTGAGGGAACTCTTATTCAAGTTCCTAAAATCAATGCATAACCTTATTTCTCCATTCTTTTTCCTTATGGGCACTAGGTTTGCTATCCAGGAAGAGAACCTCACCTTTTTTATTATTTTTGCATTTAGCAACTTTTGAACCTCTTTTTGCATGATAGGATGTAGAGTAGGATTAAAATTTCTTTGTTTCTATCTAAAAGTTTTTGGCATCCTCCCTCAAAGGAATAATATGGGTCATGACATCAGTATTAAAAGTCCTTAAGTCATCATAGCTCCAAGAAAAACTGTCCCTATTCTTTCTCAAGTACTGGATGTATTGTTTCTTTTCTTTTGCTAACAATGCCTTGTCTATCCTAACCATTTTTGGTTCCCTAGGCATCCCAACATTAACCTCTTCACCTTATGATTCATGAGGAGAAGTCCTATGTGCCTTGTCAAAGTCATCAAAAAGGGATTCTAAAGATACCAAACCCCTAGGGATCTTATTGGTTTTTAGATGTATCACCTCTATTGGACTCCCTATGATATGCTGCAATTTTTCCTCATCTTCTTCATCATAGATTACACCAGCAAAGTGATTTTGCACAGTCATAAAATCCTTGATATCAGCATCATCTTGGAAGACCTGTAAGTATACCATATTATCGAGGATAGAAGGATGGTACATAGATATGGTGGGAAACCTGTCCATGTACTCTGTATCTATCTCAGGATTGTCTACCCTAGAAGCATTCACAGCCAGTAGGTTAGCAACATGGTTCTTCTCTCTAGGTATATGGGATATGTTGAAGGCCAAGAACTTACTAATTTCATCTAGCACTACCTATTTGTATTGCTTCAACCTGGGGTGCTTGGTTTGATATTTCCCTTTGATTTGCTAGATGATTAGTTCGGCATCTCCATAGATAGTGAGGTAGTTTATACCCAGTTCCTTGGCTTTCCTGAGTCCTAGCAGAAGTGCCTCATACTCTACCACATTATTTATGTAGGGGAATTCTAGTCGGTAGGGCACACCCAAATAGTTTCCCTTTATGTCTATCAAGTTAATTCTAGCTCCAGCCCCCATTTGTGATTTTACCCCATCAAATGTCATTGTCCATATTTTAGTGGTTAGGACCCTATCTGATTTAGCATCAACTACCACCTTTACTTTGGGATCCATCCCTTCTACATTAGGCACTTATTTAAGGAAAGGTGTATGCCAGATGGAGTAAACACCCAACTCCTTCTCCTCAATGGAGCTGACTAAATTGATAGTGGTGTTATCAGGCCTCATCAGTTTGATTGAATATTTATTGAATGGTTCTCTCCTCAGGGTCACCTATTCTTTAGATGAAAGAGGTATGGTGGTGTATGACCAGTCCAACTGGATTGACCCACCCAATTATTCTTCCCAGTGTCTGGAGAGTAGTAGGGAGAAAAATGGGTCCACATCTACTACAGCCACATCCATTACAATCCCCTTCTTAGGGTATTGATCTAGGAAGACCAAGAGGCCTGTAATTATCCCTACATAAGGAACTTGCTTGTTGTCCATGATGAAGATGGGAGGGGAGTCCTTTGTACATATTAATCCCAACTGATCTGCTACCTATTTTGGCATGATGTTGTGGGATGCCTCACTATCAAGCATGCAGTTGTGTATCACATAGCGATCACCATATCCAGATGTATAGTAGAGAGATATATAAAAGGGCCTTACTAAAGTGGGGCTTCTACCAGGTGGGTTGGAAGTTGAAGCAGTGAGGACATGACTCTCCCCTTGTTCAGTTAGCCCAAAGGCCCTACAAACCTGATCCCTATATTTAGGTACTATCATCAATTCCCCAAAAGTTATATTTATCTTCTATTTTGCCAATTCCAGTCCTATATCAAATTTAGACTTCTTATTCTTTGTCCCACTATTGACTGGTTCTAACTTTTTAGGAGGAAGGTGCTAGTGATCATCATTTGGTTTCTTCACATTGGCATGTTCCTTGTCCTCACTCATATTCCTTTTATCAGTCCTATCAGGTATAGTTCTACTTTGTAGCCTAGTAGCATGGACCCTTTCTAGAGTTTCAACTTCTTCAGCTGTGGGGGTCAGCTTACCTTGTTTTATTTGTTCAAAGTGGTTATTAGGGGGCCTTTTTAGAATCTTCACATCATCAAGGGTGAAGGTCGTAGGTCTATTATTAGGACTGGAAGGTTGGTTGGGTTCCCCCTGAGCTAGTGGAGTTTTAATGGTTTCATCCCAAGTCCAACAAGCATTTATTCTGATTTCATCTTCTGATTCTTCCTCGAGGTCAATACCTGAATGGAGGCTAAGGTACACACCATAATCGGTCGAGTTATGGGGGGCATCACATGCTAGGTAAAATAAAGGAAAATCAGAGGCCACATTGATAGAAGCCATGGGGTTTGGGATAGTATCTTGATCTTTCTGGACCTCCTTTCTTTTCCAATTATTATTTGGGTTTCTACCCCCCTCATTATTCCAATTTCTATTGAAATTTCTTCTAAAAGGGGGTCTACCTTCGTTCTGATGTTGTGAGGGTTCTCCACTATCAGATTTATCCCTCTCAATCTTAGACAATTGATTGTTCATAGAATGAAACATCTCTATTAACTGAGTTGATAATTTTTCAATTGGATCAGGTTCTGATTTTTTTAAGATGCCAAAACCTACTTTCTTAGGCTTCCTTTTAGCTTGGCTCAGGCTAGGGTCTACTAAGGTTGGCTTCATCTTCCCACTATCTATCATATTTCTTTCTATTACTGTTGCTCTTTCCATACAAGCATCAATGGTGAGTGTGGGTTGCTGCCTGAGTTCATAGTTGAAGTCTCCAGGGAAGGCATTCTTATAGAAACATATAGATTGGTGATCATTAGGCCTCAAAGCTATTGGAATTCGATTTCACAGCTTGGTGAACCACCTATTAAAATCATCCATAGTCTCACTGTCTTTCTTTTTCATCGTTGCCAACTCGGTCAATAGAGACTGTTCATTCTTTTTCTCCCCATATTTTTTGAGAAATGTAGTTTCTAACTCCTGGAAAGTGTCGATACTATCCACTGCAAGGCTATTGAACCATTCTCTGGCATCCTTCTCTAGGGTTTGAAGAAATAATCTGAGGACAACATCCTCATCCTCCACTTCTAGGCTATCCATAGCATACAAAAAGTCTTTAATATGGTCTTCACCAGTCACAGTGTTATCCCCCAAGAATTTGGGTAAGTACTTGTGAGATTTTGGGGGTAATGGGTTCAGGACAAGTGGTAACATGAAAGGCCTATATCTATTAGTACACCAATTATTTAGAGGTGGATTAGCCATTGGTGTGACTGCCCTTGGCACAGGAGGTATGTCGGTCGAGATAGTACTTGAGAGGTGGGAACTTTTAGGAATAAAAATAGTACTGTTGCTACTCTGATTACTAGAAGGAATAGAAATCGAAGATTCCTTTCTACTCTTATGTGGTCTGAAAAGTACCTATGGATTCAAAATTTTGGGGTAGAGCTCTTTCCCACTACTTCTTGTGGCTTCCAGATCAGCTCCTCATTGATGATGGTTTCAAGTTCTTTAGAGTCACCAACACGGTGTGCAAAAGTAAGAGGTGCTCTCTAGCCAAGATTGCTCAACCCAATATTTTAGATCTCATAGCTCCAAAGATAGTGGCATAAGTTAAACGGGCCAGTGAGAATATGTCATGGGGAAGTAAAATAATAGAAATTTTTAAAGGATCCTCCCTGACAACGATGCCAAAAACTATTGTGGGGATTTCCTGCTTACCTCCTTAAGCTTTGTCACATCACAGGAATCCCAAAAATCACAATGAGTATTGTAGACTCTGGTGGATCTACCTCTTTGACCCAAGAATAGATTACCTAAGGGGCTCTAGATAGACCAGGTTGGGTAAGGAAACCCCAGACAATGGGTGCAAATATTTACCATTATAACACGATCACCCATGTTCTACCAGATTTGATGATATTATATTTTCTTTGTTATTTTATGACCAAACCAAGCATTTTTAAAACATATTAAAACCAGATCGGTGCCATGTCCATTGGGTAGTCATAGCAAGTTTAAATTTTATGAACCAAAAAGGAAAAGGAAAGGAGAAACTAGTTCATCCACATTCATTCAAATGATGTAATAAATAGAAATGATTAAACTAGTGAGAGAAGGTGTCATTTACACATTCAAATTACTGTAATACACAAATGAGCAAGACATAAGCCATGCACACAAGGAATGTCTAGAATAGAGTTGGAGTTTATATTAATATAAAAATATTTACATATGAGAAGACCGATAGAATGCTCGGATCTTATATGATAGTAGTTACAATAAAACCCCAGTTCGAATATCGTAACATGGGGTTATTTCTCTCCATCCTGATTGTAGTGATGTAAGAGTCTCCAACTCTAGCTCATCCATAGGAAATGATCTCAGTGAACAAAGCTTCCTGGATAGTCCCTAGATAAATGGTAGAAGAAAAGATGATGTAAGGAAAATAGAAAAATACACACACAAGGGAAAATATGACTAACACTTAAAACATAGCTATACCTAGACTTAAGTTTTCTCTCTTAGAGGTTTGATAAAAAAATTTGCTATTGCAGTGGTCTCCCATATATAGTGTTGATCGCTCGAGTGGAGCTGTAACCATTTCTTCATCGGCCCTCCAGCTGGCCTGATCTTGCTTCTCCAAAAGCATGATATAATAAAAAATGGGCATGTGGCCCATGTTCTTCTATCTAGATGGATGGTGGCTAAGGTTGTGTGCTGTCTTTCCCGCTATCCTGGGTAGGTGGTTGTGCTGCACTTTGCTCGTGGGCTTCCTTTGGTGAGTTGGGCCCCACTTCTTCCCTTTTGAGATCCTGTAGACTTTGGTCAATGTAGCCCCATGCTTCATCATGGAAGGTTAAGGAAAATATTAATAGGTTAAGATCTTGCATGACTTTGTTCACCCTTTCTTTGGACCACTCCATGGTATTTTTGGTGAAGACACATAAGTGATCCACCATTTGTACCAAAGTTATGAATTGCTTTGATAATTTCACATCTTGACCCAAGTCAAAGCTTTGTATCTTATTGAGCATGAACTCCTTGATGTTAGGAGCTTGGATGAACTCGTCCAATTTAAACCCATAATCATTTAGTTCATCTTCAACCTCCTGCTCGGAGTTGACAACTTCTTGGTCCCAGAGGAGCCAATTGGATCTATTCTACAGGTAGATAAAAACTTTGGAGTATTCTTCTACAAAGAAACAGATAGAACCATCCTCCAATGTAGTTGCCCCTCCACTTATTTCCACGTAGTTCTATCTAAACTTTTGATATACAGGAGATATCGTGTTCACCCTTTGGTCATCTTGTTGCAACCGATCACGTAGGAGGTCGATGGTGTGCCTAGTGGCATAGATATTATAAAATATTGATGCAAGATCCTCCATATTCTCCTGTATTTTTTCTTTCATATCCTATTTAAATTCTTCAATAGACCCAAAGTGGTCACTGGCCTATGTAGTGGTGGCCTGGGAAGGAGCTGGCATTTGCTTCAATTGGTCGATCTCGGCCTAAAGTTGTTGTACTTTGAGTTGTAGTTGTCCCGCTTCTGTAGCTTTGGTCTTTAAAACTGATACTTCTTTTTCTACCATTGCTACCACCTGCACTTGGGAGGCCACGTGTGATTTCATCATGTCCACTAGGTCGACTTCTGCCCTTATTACACCTTTGTCGATATCGATCGTGGCTTCCTTTAGGCTTGGTGGTAGGGGGATGTCAAACGTAGTTGTGGACATGTCACATATTTCCTATTTGGCTATTCCCTAGGGCCTACTCACTCCTTTACTGGGGGACATTTTCTCCTCCATATCTTGTATTTGGTCCTCCTCATCTATGGTGAATTGGAGCATGTCCCTTACTCTCGCCAGTATGAGGTTTTTTGTATCCAGGGTAGAAGATCTAGTTCTGGCATTTTTCTTGGTGGGGGACTATGAGGGACTTCTTTCTTGGATCTCATACTCCTTGAGTATGCTGGATAATCCCCCTACTTCTTGTATTTTATTTAGATCCTTAGGGGGAATGGGATATTCTTCTTGGTTGATCACCAAGGTGGCGGTGAACAACGAGGGTTGGCCCACTACCACATTAGTTTGACTTGATGGAGACATCAATGCCTGTGTTGATGATGCAAAGTTGCACTCTTGGTGAGAGGAGTAAGCTACCAAATCTTTACCTTTTGATGAAGTGGCAGTGGGAGAGCTAGAGGATGCAGGGAGCCTTGCTTGTTCTTGTTGGGTTTCATCCACTATCTTCATCATAACCTTGAATAGATATGAGTCTTGGTGGACCACTTGCAATATGGGATCCAGGAATTCTTATGGGGGAGAAGTAGGGACTAGTGGCACCACCTTATCTACCAATAAATCTCTATGCATTCTCGAGTCAGAACTATAGTCTCCCATTATCTCCAGCTTATTATGAGGCCTTTGGTCCATTCTACACACTAATTCTAATGATTGAACCTACCTGATGGCCTTTTGCATTTCATCTTCAAAATAATCTACCCTATGATCCATAGATCCTGATATATGATTATTATTCTGTGTAGAAGAAATCTCCTACTTTAGCTTCATGGAGGAATGTTCTAACCCCCACACCAAATCTGTCAAGCTCCTCCCCACATAAATAAGCATGAATTATTGGTAGAACATTTTTGAAGAAGGCCGTGTAGCTAGAGCATCCTTCCTGAATACACAAAAATCTGTCCTGGACTATGACGACATCAACCCCTACCATTTTGATAATCTGATATTGTTCTAGTTGGCCAACAACCAAGTGAACTAGGAAGGAGTAGTAAGAAAATGGGGGAAGTTGTTCTTTGTTGGCTAATATGACCTCCTATAATTTTGTCAGCTCCTTATTCATATTGTCGTTGATGACGTCCTCCAACTGATACATAGGTGTTGTAGCACCCTAAAATTGGCAAAGTAAAACCTTAAATAATTAAAATTACTCTAGTAAATATTAAAATTCAAATTTAACCCCCAAAATCGCTTCCAAACCGCCATTTAACCCGTTTTATCCTTTCCCACACCATTTTTAGAGTTTATTTTGACCGTTTGACGATATCATCGTCGATCAGACGATATCGCCTCAGATCGGACGATTTCATCTAGACTAGGACGTCCAGACGATCTTGTCCCAAAATTGATTTTTCTCAATTAGCCTCTGTTCCAATGACATCTCTAATCTGGGCAGAAGCGTGTCTGCGCCGTTAGAGACCCTCCCTGTTGGAGATCTCCCAAGTTGGGATATCTCAAACCTCCTAAAATCCCTCCTAAGACTATTTAAACTTAGGACTCCCCCTTGGCATCCCCCTAGATGAAATTTCTTGTAACTTGACTTTACATGCACTAAAACATCTTTAATTACCATCTGCACTTGTCCTATCCAAATTTTGTTGCAGGAACCTTGTCATTCTTCAGCCGGAGCAAGCTCAGTTCATCGTGGACGATCCTGTTCAATTCGAGATGATTTCGTACCAATCTGAGACTATCTCGACTGTAGTCTACATTGGGGGCAATCAGTGCCCAAAGTTTGCATTTCCTCATTACTTTCTGTTGCATTATTCTATATTTAGTTAATCTTATGATTATTCTTTATTATTTTGCATCTTGGAGTTCACCCATGTAGTTTAATTGCATAATGAAATCATGATTAACTATTAAAACATTGTAATTTGCTTGCATTCCTATTCATGATTACCTTATTAACATTCTTATTATTATTTCACATCATTGCCCTCTAATAGCATTGCTGTATTTTTTGTATTTTGTGTCTATTTCTCTGTTTGCAGGTCTCTGAAAAATTCATTAGACGAATTCGTCAGATCTCAGACGATCCTGCAGGTCAGAGATGATCCCGTCAAATTCCAGACGATCCTGTTTACTTCAAGAATCGGAACCTCCATCAGACATCCGAATTAGGTATGGCTCTGTAATTTAGCTTTTTCTCTCTGTTTTCTGTTCAAATTTGTTTGTTGTATTTCATTTAGTCTGTATTTTCATAATAGAACAACTTAGATTCATTTGGCCAAACCTAGGACTTGAATGTTTAAAGATAAAACTGAACACATTAAACACATTCCCAACCTAGGCGTGGAAACTGCCATTCAAATGTTTCTTGGTGAACCCACCATCCATCGAAAAATCACCATAATACACCTCCCTCGAGAGGCGGGACCTTAGCAAGGCCTCTCAGTCCGAGGTATCACACCATCCTTTTCCCATCCTCCTTTCGGGCACGGATCCTATAGCCTAAAGGTAAGGATGCGAAAAATTTAGAGCGATACATTTTGGTGAACCCAACGTGAATGCATTTAAAACCTTTTGAAAAAAAAAAAAAAAAAACATAGATGCATTTAAAATCATTAGAAAATACTAAGTTGCATATCATGTCTAGATGGTAGCTCCTAAGAAAAGATTAGTAGTTACTATAAATGTTGAAAACCAATTAGCAGCCATAGAAGTTAATTTTGTGCTTAGTGTGCCTGAAACAGATAGAAACCAACTTCTGCGGGATGAAATTGATAGGAGACTAGGTGTCATTTCATCTAGATCAACAAAACTTAAACAAATCAAAAGGCTTGTCCTAGATAGAATCTTGGATCCTCATCAACTCGTCTTTTATCATGAACTTCAGAGAGCCTGCCATAGATGGTTAGCTTATAGGAGAGCTCTTGTGTCTTTAGAATTGTTCACCTTCGAGGAATACCTCGAGAATGCAGCCACTATACACCAGTTCCTAGGTTGTGTAGAAGACCAAGAGGTTGTTCTTATGGATAGGGAAAGATGGAATAGAGTTCCTCGAGTTGTGTTATATCGAGAGTATTGCCACGAGCTTTACTTCTATCAACCAAAATCTGAGACAAATAATATCACTATAGACCTTTTCATTAAATTCTTGAAAGAAAATTTTCAATTCGAAGAACACTTCATGACTCCTGAAGAACTTGAACCCATTAATGATATTTATAAATTGTTTATAGAAAACTAGATCATTGCTTTCATTATTATTTCTTGCATTTATTGTGTTGTTTGTTATCTTTATAATATTGTTATTAAAACCGAAAAAAAAAGAAAGAAAAACTAAAAAAAAAACATAACAAAAACCAAAACATTTCATTTTAAATATTGTAGTAGGTATATAATTAATATATACCTCTTAAGCTTGTTGCATATATATATATATATATATATATATATATATATATATATATATATATATATATATATATATATATATATATATATATATATTTGCTGAAATCTAATCTAAACACAATGCCTAAACTTAGGAATGGTAAACAAACTGAAGGAGAAGAAGAAGATTGGTTAGGAGACAAAACAAGAAACCCAAATGTCCTTCCTGAGGATCCAGTCCCGGAAGAAGAAATTCTAGACCAGCAAGACGATGAGCTTGCTGTATATGAACAAGAAGAAAATGTTAAAGAGGATGGATCCTCATCCCCTAGAATAACTCCAGATGGAACTATTGCTTTTGATAACTTAGATCATTTATGGAAATTTTTCAATAATAACATTTGCGCTCTTAATATGGTTGTTTGTATTGATAAATGGCAAATTAGTGACACTCAAGTAGCCATGGAACATATGTTTGATGTGCACACTAATCCCTTGTCTTTTATTGATCAAGAAAGTGATAAGGCTGGACCATCCAATAGGGATATGGTCACTATGATTCAAAACATGCCAAAATGACAGGTTACCCAACCTCCTAAGGAACCTGTTATTGAGCCTAAAGTCATTCCCACACAAAAGAAAACTTCCTTCACTGCTTTACTTTGCCAAACTATTGATCAATATGCTTCAAGTAAACAAAAATCTAAAATTAAGCCAAACACCAATTTTCAACAATCTGGGATATAGCATAATACAACTTCAAAATTTCTTCATAACACCTTTCCTACCAACAAGTTACACAATAGCAACATAGCATCTAATCTTCATGTCCCTCCATATGTTCACAAATATCATATTAATGCCCTACCGAACCAATATGGTGGGCAAACCAGTAACCTGGAAGCCATGGTGAAACAGGTTAGCTTCGCGTATGGACCAGATAGATCCCTACCGTCCCTCGTACAATTATCGAGAGATATGTAGTCAACCTTTGGATCCCATAGTTGTAGCACAACCGTACCCTAAGCATTTTCCCATGCCCGTCCTGCCTATATATAAAGGAACCGAAGATCCCATAGAGCATCTTCGCATGTTTAGGATAGCATGTCATGATATATCACATAATGACTTGCTATTACTAAAAATGTTCCCAAAAAGTTTAGGTGGAATGGCATTAGAGTGGTACTATCAATTGCCCACTCATTCTTTGAGAAACTTTGAAGAAACAACTGAATCTTTCGTCCATCAATTTAGTGCCTACATCGAGAGGCATGTCACCATTAAAGATTTATACAACTTAAAACAAGACAAAGATGAATATTTTGCTGATTTCTTAGCTAGATGGAGGCAGTTGACAAGAAAACTGCACTTTGTGCTACCTTATAGGGAAATGTTGGACATTTTTATTAATAATTTGCAAGAACAAATATCTTATGAGTTATCAACTACTACTTTAACTACCTTCGATCAGGCTATAGATTTAGCTCGAAGAGTAGAAGATGCCCTCATTAGGAGAGGCCAACTTAGGAAGAAGGATGATGAGAAAACATCCATAAATCAATATAAAAACAAACAAGTCATAGGTGACGGAGTCACTGACAGCAGAAATTTTGCTAATATCAATGCAACGAAGACAACAAAAAAATTTATATTGAAACCTCTTGATAAACCTCCTCGAGAATTTACTAGATTGAATCAACCATTATCAACTATTTTACCTCAATTACTCGAAAGAGGTTTGATTCAATTACCATCTATCCAGGAACCTGATCCAACCATACCCGGATACAGAGTTGACTTACACTGTGATTTCCATAGAGGACCTGGACACTCTACCAATGCTTGTAAAAGGTTAAAGCATAAAATACAAGATCTGATTGATAATAATGAAATGGAGGTGCAAGCCTTCCAACCTAAACAAAATGCTCCTAATAATGCTCAAAAGAACATTCCCCAAAATAAAAATCAAAATGCTAATCAATCATTAGACATATTTCAACATCCTTTACCAAGACATGGTAAAGAGGTGGCCAATCAAATCGAACATCATAATGTTCCTCCTCCTACCCGATATGTAGGGACTATTAGCGGACAATTACCTGTTTAGGATCCTCGAATATTTGACACAAATTTATCCCTGGTCATGACTTGGCCCCTACATAATTTTCAAACTCCCGATCCTAGTGATGTAGAATCAGATACTAAAAGTGAAATAGACATCACCTCAAACCAATCGAATAGTTCTGAAAATGAATCAGATCCTATTCAACCTATCACAGATGCTATGGTTCCAGAAGAACCATTTCCTAGAAGAGTTACTACTCGACCCTCTTCTAATCAATTCCTCCCTAATGAACAAGCCATAAATGCTCAACAAAGACCAGTTTAGCATCTTCAATATAACATTGTAGGTACCATCGGAGTCGTTACCCGACAACAAGCTCAAAATTCTCAACAAGAACCAAATCAGAATGATGGATCAACTCCATTTGTTTTGAAAAATCCCAATAAAGAGAATCATGCTCCTAATGTTCAACCTAAACCCCCTTACAATATTAATGAGCAATTATCCAATACTATAGCCAGAATTTCCCTTTTGTATTTATTAAGATCTTCTCCTAACCATAGGGATGAGTTAATGCTTACATTAAGCCAAATGATGGTACCTCAAAATATTCAACCTGAAGCCATGGCCAATACTATCATCACTAGAGAAGTCGATTGTATTGACTTATGGGATAAAGATATCCCACAACACAGTTTACATAAGGATAATCCCTTATATATTACTGCTCTAATTGGAGATGTAGTTGTTAAAAGAGTCCTGATTGATAATGGTTCATCTCTAAACATTTGCACTTTTGACTTCTACCAACGGTTTGGCTTTAGAAGTGATGAAATGAAGAAAAATGACATGATCATAAAAGCTTTCAATGACGAAACACAAGAAACATGTGGAGTTATTACCATCCCATTGCAAGTTGGTCCTAGAACCTTAGACAAGATCGTGTTTATTGTACATTTCCCCGCATCGTACAATATACTCTTGGGTCATCCTTGGATCAATGTAATGCGGGCTGTCCCATCCACTTTACACCAATGTGTTAAATTCGAATTTAAAAATCAGTTGGTCACTATCCATGGTGATCCTAGACCCTTTGATATGTGTGCTTTGGCAGAACCTGCTGGAGTTCAATTTTGCCTTACTCTGTCATCCACACATCCTAATTCTTATTTTTTATCTAAAACTGTGAAACACACTCCCATAGCTTCACCTATTTCTCCATTAATTTCACCCTTATATATAGATCAACAATCTTCTAAACAAACCACACTAGAACCTCAAAAAGATCCTCAATCCACAACCAATCCTTCATGTTCTATCCCTATAATTTCAAAACCTATAGACCCATTCATTAACACTTCCACATTATCAACATCTATCATACCTTCCACATCTAAAGATATAGGGAATGATCCTTCTACATCTTATGCTCTTTTTGATGAAGTTTTACCAGATTTATCCATAATATTAATATCAGAAAAAACAAATGCTTTCATGCAAGATTCAATTCTTTTAAATAACTTGTCGCCATCTCCTCGTACTTTGGGCCTCCCACAACCTATGGGAAGTACTTACCAAGTCGGGAGTTGTGCCTTCATTTATAAAGGATATGACTGGGGAAAAATACCCTGGAATATCAAAACTCATCATGATGGATATGCTCGATGTTATTTTACTAATGAGTATATTAAAGCTAAACCTATAATGGTTAAAATGGGATATAAAGGGAAAGGCTTGGGACCTTTCCAAAATGGTATGAAAGAACCTTTCGAGGTAGAATCGTGGCCTGCCCACTGTGGTGTGGGCCTATTTCCTAGTAAGGGTCAACCCTTTCCTTTTGAAGATGATGATCAACTCATATGTTATCAATATTATTTGGATAGGCATGATGATTTGCCTCTAAAAAATCAGCCATTTACATGTAACATGCTATCCATAGCTTACCCTGAAATGATCGTTGAATCCGATGACGAGTTGGAAGGAGATATTTTCCATGTTGTCTCCGTTGAAGAAATGTTACACAATGGATTTTATTTTGATGGTTCTATACCAACTATAGCCCAGCTTGAGGCCACTAATCCTCAAGACAAATTATCCAACTTAACTTTAAAATAATTACAAGAATTGGGCGTCTCACCCACCCCACCTAATTTTGAAAGAGATCTACACATGGAAGTAGAAAACGTCATTAAAATTAACATTGGAACTGAGGATAATCCTCACATAATCAATATTGGATCAGAATTAAGTCAAGAAAAACAAGAGCAATACATTGCATTCCTTAAATAATATGAAGATGTATTCGCTTGGACATATGAAGATATGCTAGGTCTGGACCCTTCCGTAGTCATGCATCATCTAGTAGTCCATCCGGATGCTAAACCTGTTAAACAAAAACTTAGAAAAATGCATCCCAAAGTGGCTCTGCTAGTCAAAGGGGAGTTAGAAAAACTCCTGAATGTTGTTTTTATACAAGCTATTGATTATGCTGAATGGATCTCAAATGTAGTTCCAATCACCAAGAAAGAAGCTACCAAAGTTAGGGTTTGCAAATATTTTAGAGATATTAACGCTGCATGCCCTAAAGATGATTTTACTCTTCCAAACATGGACCAAATCATTGATTTTACTGCTGGGAGTGGGATGATGTCCCTAATGGATGGATTCTCCAGTTATAATCAGATCAAGATAGCTCCTGAAGATCAGGCTAAAATAGTCTTTATTACCCCTTGGGGTACCTTTTGTTGGAAAGTGATGCCATTCGGATTAAAGAATGCAGGCGCAACCTATCAACGAGCTATGACTTATATTTTTCATGATATGATGCATGATATCCTACATGATTATGTAGATGATATTATAGCTCGCTCTATTAATGAAGATAATCATTTAGATGATTTGAGAAAAGTTTTTAATCGATTAAGAGAATATCTTATTCGATTAAATCCAACCAAATGCATATTTGGAGTTAAGTTCGGTAAACTATTAGGGGTTATAGTTTCTTTACGTGGCATCGAAATTGACCCTCTCAAGATTGTGGCTATCACTGATATGCCTACACCTACCAATATATCTGAGTTATGAAGTTTACAAGGTAAGCTTCAAGCTATCCATCGCTTCATCGATAAGTTGGTGGACAAAAATGGTCCCTTTCTTAAGCTCCTTAAGAAGGATGTCCCTTTTAATTGGGATGACAAATGTAAAGAAGCTTTTGAACTTCTCAAACAATACCTCCTTAACCCACCTGTGCTTTCTCCACCTAGACCTGATCGCCCATTTCTCCTGTATATTTTAGCTTCAGATTCTGCCTTAGGAGCTATGTTAGCTCAGCTTGATGATGCGAAGAGAGAATGTGCTAATTATTATATTAGCCAAACCTTCATTAGTTATGAAACCCGCTACACAGCATTAGAAAAACTGTCTAGCAGTCTTATTTTCTATGTAGAAATTATGCCATTATATGCTCAGTCAGAAAACCTATGTCATTGCTAAATATGATCCCTTGAGGTATCTCATGAGTCGACCTTATTTATTGGGTCATACAGCCAAGTGGGTTCTTGCTCTAAGCGATTTTGAACTCACGTTCATAGGACATAAGTCTGTTAAGGGTCAAATCATAGCAAATCAATTAGCTGCTGCACCCTTAGAGTCTACCCATCCCATCATCATTGAGTTTCCTAATGAATGCCTTCAATTAGAGGCAGACCATATTGAACAATGGTCCTTATACTTTGATGGAGCCCGATGCATGAGTGGGGCTGGTGCAGGTATTATTTTAATATCCCCACAAAAACATCTTATTCCTCTATCCTTCAAATTAACATTTGCTTACACCAATAATATTGCTGAATATGAAGCTCTAATCCTTGGATTACGAGCTGCCTTGGCGCTAAAAATTAAACATCTGTTAGTTTTTGGTGATTCTCAACTTGTTATAAACCAAATTAATGAATTTTATCAGACCAGAGATGATAAAATGTGCCCATATAAAGCCTATGTTTTACAATTAATGTCTCTATTTGATCAAGTTACCTTGGAAGCTATTCCTCGAACTTGCAACCGTGCAGCTGATGCTATGGCTGCAGCTACATCTCTCCTGCCCTTGGAGTTAGATGACGAATATGCCACCATCATTATTCGTCGACTCCAGGAACCTACTTCAAATAAGTCATGCTTAGAACCTTTGGATGTGTTTCTAATCAATGAAACTACTCTTGAACCTTGGTATACAGATATATTTGATTTTCTCCAAAATGGGACTTTCCCTGCAAATTCTAATAGAAACCAGTGTCGGTTATTACGTAGACGAGCAAGTCAATTTGTAATAATTGGCAATACTTTATATAGGAGATCTTTTGAAGGTATCCTATTAAGATGTTTGAATTTAGAAGAATCCAAATCAGCCTTGAGTGAAGCCCACAATGGATCTTGTGGAGGACACTTCAGTGGTAGTGTCATTGCTAAAAAGCTCCTTAGGATAGGATACTTTTGGCCTACCATGGAGAATGATGCACATGAGTATGTGTACCATTGCGACAAGTGCCAGAAACATGCTGACCTTGTCCATGCGCCTGCACAAGAACTGCAGGCTATTTCATCTCCTTGGCCCTTTTCAAAATGGGGCTTAGACATTATTGGCAAAATTAATCCTGTGTCATCTGATGGACACAAATTCATCATAACCGCCATCGAGTATTTCATGAAGTGGGTTGAAGCTATGCCTTTAGCTTCCTGCACTGGCACACAAGTCTCTAAATTTATTTTCAATCAAATCATTTGTAGGTTTGGAATTCTTGCAAATCTCATCTCAGACAATGGAACTTGTTTCAAAAATAAAGATTTTAAAAAATTATGCCAAAAATATAAGATTCAACATCGCTGGTCCACTCCCTATTATCCTCAGGGTAATGGTCAAGCAGAAGCATCTAACAAAACCTTAATCAAAATTCTCAAAAGATTGGTCAATAAATTTGGCCGTGACTGGCACATTCAATTATATCCAGCCTTGTGGGCCTATCGAACTAGTGTTCGAACCCCCACTAGAACTTCACCTTTTGTTTTGGTTTATGGTGCTAAAGCCGTTTTTCCCTTTGAATTAGAAGTTCCTTCTTTGGCTCTACTACTTCAAGATACCGAAGTAGGAGATGAATATCGAGTTGTCAGACTCAGTCAGCTGGAACTCCTAGATGAAAAGTGCATCAATGCTTTGGAGCATCTCCGTGCCTACCTAAACAAGATTAAAAGATCATATACTAAAAAAGTTCGTCATCGATCCTTTGAGATCGACGATCTTGTTTTAAAAGAAAATAAAAAAAATACTAATGCAACTAAAGACCTTAAAGGTAAATTTGAGCCCAACTGGCTTGGACCATACATTATCACTGCTAAATTTGAATCAAGAGCATACAAATTAGCTACCTTAGATGGTAAAGATTTAAAAGAACCTATGAATATTATGCATCTTAGGCGATATTACGCATAAAATTTAGTCATTTCATCATTTGTACATATTTTGCATATTGTCTTATTTTAAAAATATATCAAACTGTTTACACAAAAACAAAAACAAACAAAAATAATAAAAATAAAAACAGCAATATTCTTGACTCTTTCGAAACCAAAACAAAATAAAGAAGAAAGAGAGAGTCAACATTCTCAAACTTCCCAAAAAGTATTTGTATATATTTCTTCTTACAAATGTTGTAGTTATATATTTCAAATTATTTTGGATAAATTAGCATTTATTTGGAATCCCTCACTTTCACAAACACAAAATAAATATTTTGATTTTTATCTGGCATGATTACTAATCTCTCTTATATCAAAGTCCACAAAATTCAATTAAATAAAGTTTGAGCATAGAGAATTGATCTTGTTATTTACTTAAACCAAGCATATCCTTTCACAATAAAATGATTATATTTGTAATTTCCATGCTATGCTACATAGTAGAAGTGGTTTCTTGAGCAAAAATTTCCCTCGCTATCCTATCATGCACATGGTCTAGAATCTTTGAGAATTGACAAAAGGACAAGCTCACCCCTACCCGAATAAAAATCCCTTGCTCTACAGCTAATCCGAGCAAGTATCCCTAGCATAGGAAGAAAAGCAAAGTTCAAGAAAAAAAGAAAAAGAAAAATGCTATTTTATATCATTACAACAATGTTTCAAGCATTATCTCAAAAATCAAGCCAAAATACAAAAGTACAAAAAAAAAGAAAAGCAAAAGAAAGCAAAAGAAAGCAAAAGCAAAAGTGATAAAATCCCTCTCCCTACCCATTGAAAATAAAATAAGGGTTGATGAGATTGAATCCCTGGAATTCTCAATTATTCAAAAACTATGAGGTAAGCCCCATAACAGGTGGTTTGTGCCCAACTCGCTTGGCCTTGGGTAACTCCTAGCGTGGCGATATGTCTGTCACATTAGCGACCTTATTTTGTACAGACCTATGTCCGCTTATGGATTAGCTAGCTCTTGATCATCCAACTTACATAGTAGTCTGGTATGGTTATATGCATCTAAATCATGGTTAATGAACACTTATTTGGTTCATTCAAATCACTTGTATCAAATTATCTTGCTCAAAACTGGTAAACGAACATAGCAATTGCACACACATTTGTATTTGAGAGATTTTGTGTATCATTATGATAAATCAAGATTGGAAATGAACTCACATATGCACATGGGATTCCTTATAAATCTAACTTTTGTCTTTGATATACTTTGAAATATCTTTGCAAATTGTCTGGAATAATTTCATTTTTCCTTTCTCGCATAAAGACAACTACATGCATAATCAAAAATCAAAATTTCTTTCAAACCATACAATAAAAACATATTTTTATATATTGTCGACTTTCGCGACGATGGTATAGTTCCAAAACTAAAATTGGAATTTTATGACTAGCGCAAGTCCTCCTCTTCATATTTTATGTTTATTTTCAACAATTAAAAATCAACCATACAATAAAACTATTATATCAACTTTTTCTTTGGTTTAAAATCATAAAAACATATGACTTAAATCATTCTGTTATACAATTATGTTTTTAAAAAGCATGCACATTATCACTATTTCATGTCATTATGTCAATATGCAAATTTGCAATGATGGTATAATTCCTAAGGAATTATCCAAAAATTTTATCACACTTAGGAATTTATGCCTAGCAAAAATTATTTCTAATATTTCATGCATAATATTTTCATGAAAATTCTGAAAACAAAATCATCATCATCATCATTTGCATCATCACACCAAAGTCTTAAGACAGTCTCTTAAGCACTCTTTTCTTTTTAACAATATTTCTATACTGGGATTAGCTTGATGACCGAGTGAGCGGCGACTCCATGAAATGGTCTATAATAGCGACAATGTCCTTTGAAATTATTGTTAAAAGTCCCTTTTATTTTTTATCAAATTATCATCACAACAACCAATTTGTTACATCAGATTATTTCATTTAAATTTTTAAAGCATGACATTTAAACCATAATATTTTCCAACGACATAATTACATGAATCATCAAATCAATCACACTTCAAACATTAAAGCATCATAAAAACATATAAATAAATCGTATCATCATAAGACAAGTCATATGATCAAAAAAAAAATATCTCATCTATATATATATCAAATATATGTACATCATATCAAAAATAGATTGGTACGCCACAATCTACATCTTTACATACTCAATCCTCTCAATCATATATCCTCTGTGCAATGTTTTGAGAACCCCTCGAGCTCTCAGCCTCATCTCCTCCCTCGCATTGAGGTGGACGAGGTGGCCCCATCGTAGTATGTGTGGTACTATGAGTCCTAGTCATCGATCGAGATGCAGTCCTCGATGACCCAATCCTGATCGGGTCAGCAATGTTGACTAGTAGCTGTACCCTCTGACCCTCTGGCACCATATAGAAGTAGATACCTTGGTAGAATGTGGTCTAAACAATCGACTGTGCCAGCTCCTGAGTGCTTGCTCCTCCGCTCCGTGCTCTGAGGTGTGCAACCTCATCTTTGAGCTGTGTAGCCTCTGCTCGGTGTCGTGTAGCCTCCTCCTGCAAAGTCTACACCTGTGCCTAAAGACGAACAGTATCTGCTTGGAGAGTAGCCATCTCACTACTCTCTCCAGTGTCCACACCCTTGCCCTTATCGGGCGATGGTGGTCTCTCTCTCTATGGAGAAGGGGGTCTCTCCTCCCTCCTCTCTCATTGTCGTAGCCTCTGCTGAGCCTGTGGCCTCCTCTACTCTCTCCCGTCATGACCCTATGCTACCTCAATGGCTGCCTAGCACTGCCTCCCCATCCAACACACAACTGCATGAATCGGACCCTAAGCCCTCGTCATCCAAGGAGGGCGGATGCCTGTGTACCAAGCATCGTAGTTGTCGGCTACCCCAGTGTCATCCCCATCCATCGGCTGAATGGGGGCATCATCTGCATCCTGACTCCAAAATCATTGCATATTTGGAGCCCCGCTAACTGTAGTGTTATCCCAGACAGTTTGGGAAAACTCGTAGTCTCTGAGAGATTGGATCCCTTGCTGTAGACTGAACTGTCTCAAAACTCGGTCATATCGGTGGAGCTCCACCTCTCCCCTCTCCATCCTCAACCAGCAGACTCGCCTGATGCGAGCCAGCTCCTGTCCATCCTTGGCCCACCCTGGATGATCTCTCCAAGGCCTCCAGGTGATCTGGTCGGAGACAAGGTCGTCTAGTAGTCTCCGGGATGCTGGCAGATCTATCCGTCGCTGTGCCCCTCTCTGGAGCCACCAGTAGAAAACTCGGGGCCTCTCCCAATCAATCCCTATTAGTGGGAGCCTTATCGACCTTCGCACTGCAATGTGCTCCCAGCACCAAACCTGCAGTAGTGATGTCATAACCAGACATCGGTCGCCCTTGTATACGACCCCATGAAGGATCCTATACAACCGATAGAGTACAAAGCTCCCCCAAGCAAACCTGTATCCGTGGTCTCTCATGTCACAGACCACATATGTCAATACCCATGGTACTTTACATCAGCTTTGGTGGCACAGCAGAAGTCCACCTACCACCCTAGCAAAAAATCATGTGAGTCTAGATGCCCCAGGCATCTGGCATAGTGACTCGATATTCACTCTGCCCTTCTCTAGGGCAAAGCTCGGATCGCCACATAGTCGCGTCATCGCATGGCCCTAATTGGCCGTGGGAGTGATCAACCATCCTTGTATGGGGATCCTCAAAATCCTCCATGCATCCTCCAGTATGGGAGTCATCTACCCTATCGATAATCAAAAATAGGAAGAACCCGGATACCACCTCTCTGCTAGGGCTGTCAATAGCCCCATATCTGTAGAAACCTGTGGCATCTCTGCCACATGCTACAAACCGACCTGAGCCAGCTGATCTCACTCTGCCTGAGACAGGGCGGCCAAGTCATCCCTTAGTCCATTGTATTTCCATTCTCTGATCTTTAGTAATCCTCTCTGCAGCATAAACAAAATCAACAATAAAAATCATTAATTAAAAATGCAATTCAAAATAAGTTCAATTTTATAAATGATGATATCGTCCACAATTGGATGATATCGTCCCTAATTTGAGCAAATCGTCTTCGATTTCGCATGAGGAAATCGTCCCTTATTGGACGAAATTGTCTCCCTATCGTTGATTTCGCCCTTAGACGAAATCAATGATATCGAGACGATTTCGACGAAATTGAGACGATTTCGCCTCGATGACGTCGATGACCCAAAAATAGCCACGAGGCTCAAAAATCAATCAAATTTAATATAAAAAGCATGAAATTCTAAAGTAAAGCATTCTAAACTAAGTTTAGATCCTTAACCGTAGCCCACGCCGAACCTCTGTTGATCTGTGCACTGTCTCGACCATCTTGTCTCCAAAGCTCTAAAAACTAGAAAAATGAACAGTAACAATGAATTAGGGTTTTACCCTATTTTTCTTAATTTTATTCAAAAACACTTAACAACTTTTTTAAAATTTTGCTTTTTCGCATTTTTACCTCAAACGTTTGATTTGGGTAAAAACATGGAGGGGGCACCATAGTAAGCTGTCGTACGATTTCACCTAGAATCGTCGCCTAAAAATGGGAATAATTTTTGCTTTCTCGTAGATCGAGAAGAACTCATCTTTAACGCATTTTCTTTGGAAAATTCGCTAAAGAGGGGGAAAAATGTAGCACCCTAAAATTGGCACAGTAAAACCTTAAATAATTACAATTACTCTAGTAAATATTCAAATTCAAATTTAACCCCCAAAACCGCTTCCAAACCGCCGTTTAACCCGTTTCCTCCTTTCCCATGCAATTTTTAGAGTTTGTTTTGACCGTTTGACGATATTGTCGCCGATCAGACGATATCACCTCAGATCGAATGATTTCGTCTAGACTAGGACGTCCAGATGATCTTGTCCCAAAACTAAATTTTCTCAATTAGCCTCTGTTCCAACGACGTCTCTAATCCGGGCAGAAGCGTGTCTACGCCATTAGAGACCCTCCCCGTTGGAGATCTCCCAATTTGGGATGATCTCCAACCTCCTAACCTCCCTCCTAAGCCTATTTAAAATTAGGACTCCCCCTTGGCATCCCCCTGGCTGAAATTTCTTGTAACTTGACTTTACACGCACTAAAACATCTTGAATTACCATCTGCACTTGTCCTATCCAAATTTTGTTGCAGGAACCTTGTCATTATTCAACCGGAGCAAGCTCAGTTCGTCATGGACGATCCTGTTCAATTCGAGACGATTTCATACCAATCCAAGATGATCTCGACTGCAGTCTACATTAGGGGAAATCAGTGCCCAAAGTTTACATTTCCTCATTACTTTTTGCTACATTATTCTGTATTTAGTTAATCTTATGATTATTATTTATTATTTTGCATCTTGGAGTTCACCCATGTAGTTTAATTGCATAATGAAATCATGATTAACTATTAAAACATCATAATTTGCTTGCATTCCTATTCAGGATTACCTTATTAACATTCTTATTATTATTTCACATCATTGCCCTCTATTAGCATTGCTGCATTTTTTGTATTTTGTGTCTATTTCTCTGTTTGCAGGTCTTTGATGAATTCGTCTAACGAATTCGTCAGATCTCAGAAGATCCTACAGGTCGGAGACGATCTCGTCAAATTCCAGATGATCCTATCTGCTTCAAGAATCATAACCTCCATCAGACATCCGGATCAGGTATGGCTCTATAATTTAGCTTTTTCTCTATTTTCTGTTCAAATCTGTTTGTTGTATTTCATTTAGTCTGCATTTTCATAATAGAACAACTTAGATTCATTTGGCCAAACCTAGGACTTGAATGTTTAAAGATAAAACTGAACACATTAAACACATTCCCAACCTAGGCGTGAAACTGCCATTCAAACTTTTCCTGGTGAACCCACCATCCATCGAAGAATCACCATAATACACCTCCCTCGAGAGGCAGGACCTTCGCAAGGCCTCTCAGTCCGAGGTACCGCGCCATCCTTTTCCCATCCTCCTTCTGGGCACGGATCCTATAGCCTGAAGGTAAGGATGCAAAAAATTTGGAGCGATACAGGTGTTTTATCCATATTGTTGCACTGTAATATTATGAACATAACTTCTTTTGTGATGTACTCCAAATATTGTAGTCCTGCACCCATGGATGGAGGATATTTTTGCATATGGGAAAGCTGGAGGCCATCCTTTTATTTCTCTTCAGGAGCATCTCTGGAAAAAATGTGTGAAGCATGAAATTGGACTATAGGGCCAAGGTGGGGATATTCAAGATGCGCATGGCTGTGGTGATCCTGAATACTTTCTTGATTCAGTCAACGGTTAAATATAAACACCACCTAATTATTGTAGTCTCAGACAGTTCTATTCCTAGGATCATAGGCCACTACCAACCATGCTAGAATATCTAAATAATGATATACCTTAGGGTAAGTTAGCCTATTAATATTGGAGTCCCATTTGTTGCAGATAGGACTTGAATTACCGCTATCTCTATGTGCTCTCATAAAAAAAACCCCTCAACAAAGTAGGGTGGCATTGGTTATCTTCTTCAATGGGGTCAAAAATATATATCGTGATGCTCTTCACTTCTCACTGTTGGTCTAGCATGATTTCCCTACCCAAATACTATAGGTTAATTAGCACCTTCAGATCCTTGGATCTCCTTGCTTACTTTATCACCGACCATGCCCCTATTATTTTTCCAATTTGGGCCTTCACATTTGGTATTCTAGCCACAGCTGCACTTTTGGATGCCATGAGAGTGGGTCTTCATAGACAAGGAGGGTTTCAAATGGCTATGCTTAACTCATAAAAAATGCACTCTGCATGCATATTCATATTGATACCATGGGGAAGATCCACCACATTCTACTTAAAAGGCTTGCATTAATTTTATTAGGTGGAGTGCCTACTTTTTATTCACCAAAAGGTTCTTACTTGTCATGCCATGAAGATGAGTGCACCACATTAATTTCCCATAGGATGCTAATTGGATGGTCCTTAGGTCTTCTTGGTTGGATTATGACTAAATGGGATCCCACCATCCACTTGGCTACTTCTCATTGGTTTCGATGGAGTAAGACGCACGACTTTCTAGAAGAGGTGAACAAAACCTATGCATCATTATTATTCACATGCGCCTCAAAAGGTCAGTGCATAAATCTGAGTGGAGCACACATAACTCATGCACTTTTGGATGTTTCATGCACCTCACACAAGACTAGGTGCATGGACTCATGTACCCTCAAAATTTTTGTGTGCTCCAGTAGGGAGTGGGGTGCACGGACCCCAAGTTAGGTGCACGACTTCATGCACCTGTAAAAACCTTTGTGTGCTCCAAAGGAGCAGAGCATGTAGAACCAACTAGGGGTGCACAAACTTGTGCATCCTTAAGACTTTCATGCACCCCACTAGCGAGTGGAGCATACGAACCTAGAGTCGGGTGCACAACCTTGTGCATACAAAAAACTCTCACGCGCTCCAATGGAGTGGAGAATGTGGACCTAAACTGGGGTGCATGAACTCATGTGCCCTTATAACTTTTGTGCACTCCACCATCCAATGGAGTGCACAACCCCTAAGATAGGTGCACAACTTTGTGCACCCACAAAAACCTCTACACACTCTAAAGAAGTGGAGCACGCAGACCTGAACTAAGGTGCACAAACTCGTGCACCCAAAAAAATCTTGCATGCTCCAAAGGAGTGGAGCACATGGATGGAACCGAGGTGCATGAACTCATGCATCCTTAGAAATTTTGTGCACTCCACTCTCTAGTGGAGTGCACAGACCTAAAGTCGGGTGCACAACCTTGTGTACTTGAGAAAAAATTTTCACACTCCAAAGGATTGGAGCATGCAGACCTAACTTAGGGTGCACGGACTTGTGTGCCCTTGGAACTTTCATGCACTCCACTAGAGAGTGGAGCACATGGACTTGGGCTTGGGTGCATGAACTTGTGCATCCCAACATGAACGGGAAATTTTCTCAGAAGACCAACAGTGCCAAAGTGTTTTCTTAATATGATGGTGATTACCAGTCTTCTCTAATGAGCAAGTTGAATGAGGTCATTGCTTGTGCAAAAGATATTAAATATATGATGCAGTGGTTTCAAGAAGTGATAGGGACCTCTAATATGAAATCTAGGGATGGCTCTCTTAAGGACTGAGTCCTCACTTCTTTGTAGATCGATTGGGGATTTTATTGACTGTCTGATGGTATTACTCCTTATTGGGAGTTTTAGCTTAGCTTGGTTCTAGTCTCTTTGTTTTGGATCCTCTCAAGATTCTAATATTTTGGTAATCTCTAAAATCTTGTGGTCTTCTGTTAGGATTGGTGTTGGGTTGTTGTGTTTGTTGCTTCATAGTTGATAGTTTTGTGGGATAATTTGATCTCTATGGTCTATGCCACTGCCCTAGTTTGATAGTGTTCCTCTTCTTGTAAAAGGTTTGGGAACCCTTTCAAAACCCCTTGTATCTAATAAAATAATATATATATATATATATACATGGTTTTACATAATGCAAGAATTCTCGATACTAATTATTTTGTAAAATATGAAAATCCTTTTGTATTAATATTTTTAAATCTATTATTATAAAAAATGAAACCTTATGTTTTATTTAAAATAATAATAACATATTTGCGTAATCTAAGACATTGAAAAATAATAGTATATTGGATATATATTATTTTATTAGATACAATAAGGGATATTGAAAGGGCCTCCAAACCTTTTACAAAAAGAGGAACATTACCAAATTAGGGTAGAGGTCATAGACCATAGAGATCAAATTATCCCAAAAAATTGCCAACTACCAAGAAATAAACACAACAACCCAACACCAGTCCTAACAAAAGACCACACAATTTTGGAAATTACCAAAATATCAAAATCTTGAGAGGAGCCAAAACAAAGAGACCAAAACCAAGATAAGCTAAAACTCCTAAAAGGGAGTAAGACCATCAGACAGTCAACAAAATACCTAGCCAAGCCATAAAGAAGTGAGGACTCAGTACTTAGGAGAGCCATCTCCAAATTCCATCTTAGAGGCCCCTATCGCTTCCTAAAACTATTACATCATAGATTTAATCTCTTTCACACAAGCAATGGCCTCATTTAACTTGATCATTAGAGAATACTGGTAATCACCATCATATTCAAAGACTCTTTGGAACTTTGGGTGCAGCCAATGGACTGGAGAATATCTTACCCCCATGATCCAAAAACACCATAGAGAACTTATCATTCTTCTTAAGGGGGCCTGGTCCTCTGAGTATATTGGATATATTCATATGAACATAATAGCTAAATATTCTTGTATTAATGTGATCCATACTATTGCAATTTATTATAATACCATAATAAGTTATTCTTAAAATATAATATATAGTTTGCATTTATAGAATTTGATTCGGTTGTTGCTATTTTAAATTAAATAAATTTTTCAAACTAAAATATTTACTCCATCTATATTTTTGGTATTGATTTTTTTTCTCCCTTACAATTTATTTTAAATATGGTATCTTTTAGATGATATATAATTTATTTCTTTTTTGTTGACATGTGTCAATGCATTTTCTTCTTCTTGTATCTTCACCTTAGATTAAGAAGCATTCAATAAGGAGATAATTTAATATTATTCTATTGTAATATGATTTATTTTTTATTTATTTATTTATTTTTAACATGGTGGAATCGATAGCCGCCATGAATCCGGGCAGGCTATCCAGCTTTTATGGCCACCACAGTATTTTGTGCTATCCACCCCAGAAGCTGCCACACATATCTTCATGTAGTCCACCCTTATAACCGCCATGCCACAATAATTTTAAAACTTTTACGCCACTGAAATTCTAATATGATTTATTAAATATAATTTCTTCCCTCATAATTACTATGTTTTTGAAATCTAAGATTATGCTTTTGAAGTTCAAGATGATAGTGCCTTATCATCTTTGATAAGTAATATTTATGCTATGTCTTTACGATTTGTGGGTCTAGTCCCTTGACATGTTGTGATCTCCCATAAATCCTTAAATTTTAACAATATATAGAGCTTATTAGGGTTATGCATAAGGGGTAATACCCAAAATGTATATATAAAAATAGGGTGAATCAGTTTTGAAATCAAGGTGAATCGTGTCTAAACTCATATAAAATAGGTGGCAAATTTTTCCATTTTTTTCTCAAAAAATTATAAAATTTTGGTGAATTTGATGACAAACAAAAAGGTCAATGGTAGACAGGGAAAATGGATGATAAATAGTTTACAGAACGATATACAAGGAATGATTGTAGTAGCAGATGAAAGATATATGATGATAGATAGTGTGTGACCATAGCGGATGAAAGACATATGATGATAGACATATGCAACCTTTGTTGGTGATAGACATATGTCGATAGACATATGGCGATTAACAACTGGCAATAAATATATGGTGACAAATATATGGTAATAGAAATATGGCAACATATATATGGTGATAGACATATGACAATAGACATATGGCAACAGACATATGGTAATAGACATATGGTGATAGAAATATGGCAATAGACATATGGCGATAGATATATGACAATAGATATATGGCAATAGACATATGGTAATAGATATATGGAAAAAAATATATGGCGATAAACATATGGTAATAGATATATGGTGATAGATATATGATGACAAACATATAACAAACATATGGTGATAGACATATGGCAACAGATATGGTAACAAATATGGCAACAAACATATGGTGACAGACATATGGCAACAAATATATGGAAATAAACATATGACAACAGACATATGGTAATAGATATATGGCGATAGACATATGGCATTCCTTGTTTCCATTTCCAATAGGTGATATTTTACCTGTATAAATAAAATATGAACATGAACATCATGTTTAAAAAATAACAATTACTGGTAAAAGAGAATTACTTTTCAAGAAAACAAGATGTATGACAATAATTTTGGATGATTGACAAAAATATTGAACGTCTATTGCAAATCTAAATGGAAGATAGAAACACTGGACGTATGACACCCATAGGTTCACCATGTGACTCAAATATACTATTAGTGTGATTGCATCTTCTCCAATGTAGTCAGGGAATGATTTCAAAACTAGGCTTGGGATTGGTACCCAAATAATAGGAAAACCTCCTTATTGAGTGTCCATGTTTTAGAGAAAAATGGATAGAGAAAAAGGAATGATAGGAAATAAATAAAGCATGAAAAATAAAAATGTATTTTAATGGAGGCAATGCACAAAGATCCTAAAGTTCTTCCATATGAACATGAACAAGATGTTTAAAAAATAAAAATTATTGGTAAAAGAGAATTACTGGTTAGGAAAATAGGATGATTTGATAGTAAATCTAAAAGACTATGTCTCTTCCATATGTATATCATTGTATGTTTTTTGTTGTATGTATGTCATCATATGTATGTCATCCTATATCTTCCACCCAATGTCTATCACTTAATGTTTGCTACCCTATGTTGGTCACCCTATGTTGGTTGCCCTATGTTTATCACCCTATGGATAATACCCTATGTGTGTTTCCTATGTCTCATGCTATGTCAGTCATCGTTTATCTTTTGTTTGCTATGATCATGTAATGTATTTCATCTGCTACAATCACCTCTTGTTTATCATGTCTTGTCTATCTCTTGATGTTTATCACTTTATATCTATCGCCTGCTATGATTAACCTATTTTTATCTTCTACTAAGGTTACCCTTTGTCTATCACCTATTATTATTATCTATTGGTTATCGTTTGTTGCAGTCACCAATTGTCTATCATTGGCACGAACTACATTTTTTCTATCATTTTTTTTCTATCTTCTACTCTCTATAACTTATTGTTTATCATCATCTGTCTTCTCTTGTCTATTGCCTATTATCTCTCACCTATTTTCTATCACCTGCTATGTATTGTTGGCTATCGGGGAGAATTAGTGTTTTAAATGTGTGAGTATCGCTCTCATGTTAGCTATATATAATGGCATATAAGAGGTAAATTTTGTGGGATAAATGAAAATTTTTATAATTTGAAGGCGAATTTTAGGTAGAAATTCTTTGTGAAATAAGTATCATAGCAAAGCGAATGGACCCTAAAAAAAAATTGTCCCAAAAATTTTGGATGGATGGGCCGACGTCTAGGATCTCATTTTTCGCTAAATTCCAATTTCAAAAATCCTAATATTCACCCAATTTACGAATATTCATTATTATGCATAACCCTGGGCTTATTGTTCCATAAGTTGAAACCTTATCAATTGAAGTGTATTATCAAATGAATATATAGAAAAAGTAGAAGAAAAATATATGTAGTAGATGTAATAATTTTTATCGTCTTCGATTGTCCCAATAGAAACAATTATGCCTTATAAGGAGTGAGAAGTAAGGCCATAGCCGAGGGCATGTGTTTTGGATCAATCGAGGGCCTATAGGAGTTTTTACAAGGTTTGATCCTTGTTAAGATATGATATTTAAGGTGCACTCAAACTCAAAGGAAAAAGGGATGTGAGAGATAAAAAGAAAACACCTCAACAAAAGAAAAAAGGGCAAGGTGTGATAAAGTATCCATTAAGATCTCTCTACATAATAGACCTGAATGTTATGTGCCAGTGGTGAATGTTTCCTCTCCTTAATATAGTTAAGCATAGATAATATTCATCAACATAATCATGCATAAAGAGGTAGGTTTGCAAGAATCCATAGATGGTTGGTCCAAAAATTGATGCAAGCCCCTCACACACACATACATCAATAAAACCCAAAGCAAGTAAAGACTACAAGCACATACACACATATAAAAATAGGTGTACAAGAAGCCACATATGATTGTTTAAAAATTTGATGCAGTTATCCACACACATACACACACACAGATATATATATATATATATCTATAAATAAATAAATAAATAAATAAATAAATATATATATATATATATATATATATATATATATATATATATATATATATATATATATATATATATATATATATGCAAATAGTTCAATTATAGAGATTGTGCTAGGAGTAGGGGTTTGATTTTCCCACAAGTTGCTTAGGATTTGACTACTATATACATATGACTGTTTGAGTCTTTGAAAATCCTTCAATGTTATATATCAAAAACCATACCAAATATCATATTATTATCACATGTTCTACATTATCACATACATACACCCACCATGCACCAAACACGAAGAGTCATCAAGTTGGATACCCCCAATTGCAAAAATGAACAAGTAATGGTCAACTACTCTGAGCTATAAAAGATTACAAAAACATCATGCATATCATCATATAGTTAAATGAAAAAACATAAGCTGCATATTACATGTTAGTTACATTTATTTATCATAGCACAAATAAATGTGAACATTCAACACATGCACAAGCAAAACATATATAAAAAGCATGATAATAAACATTAATACATGAGATAACCAAAATACAAAGCCATGTATATGTACGTATAAATATAAAAGTCCCAAAGGTACAAAATGCCTACAGGCTGTATACATCGAAGCACTAAGGCTCATAGAAAAAAAAGCAAAATACAAAAATAAAAGTGACAAATTGCACTAGCTAGTACCAAAAGGATCCCTCTGAGGACCCTAGGCTGTAGAAGCACCATGATAACTCGATGAATGATGATTACTATGACTCCTATCAATACCTTGAGTAGTAGTAGTAGCTGATGAAGAAGGAGAAATAGGAAAAGGAATCTGACGCTTGTGTAGAATGTTCTCCAACATCTCTATATAAATAGCCTGCTTATGTAAGCTCCTCAAGTCAGCACCCTCACGAGCAACCCACTAAAAAATCTTTGCTTGCAAAGTAGAAATAGTAGCCATAGTGTCACCTCCATCAGACCCTACCTATAGCCGAGTCAGCTCATCCTCTAGCTGAGTGACCTTACTTCTGAGTCTAGAAATATCTAAGTCCTTTGTAGCGAGAGCATCACTGCTAGGACCGTCATGCATCTTGTCCACCTCACTTTGGAGGTGAGTCACCTCACCTTGGTACCATGCTAACTCACCCTTCAGACGAGTAACCTCTAAACCCAAGCTATCACGCTTAGCCTATAACATGTCCCAATCCTCCTCAGTCCACCAAGCAGGAGAATCCATGTCACCAACACCCCTGTCGCCACCATTGCCACCAACCTCATCAGGCTACAAAAAATTGGTACCCATATCAGCTCTCGAAGAGCTACCTCATCGGTGCTTTACCGAACAAGGAACCCAACCTCCAGCATCTGCATCATCACCACTCCTATTTTCATCTATGAAGACACTAGGAGTCTAAAGAGGTTGACTCAAAAACCATGCATCATACTCAACGATGGTACCCACATCATCCAAGTCAAGCACCTCCAAGTTAGGGTCATTAGAAGGATCGTCGACTCACAAAAAATCGAGAGCAATAGGTATCCCTAGCTCTTCACCCCATCGCCTGTAGGTCATAGGCACATGAGGAACATCTTGAACTAGCCCAAACTAATGCAACACTCTAGAAAACTAAATGAACTCCATATCCCTCAGATGAGAACCAACAACCCATCATCCCCACCTGATGCGACGAAGATCTGTTGCATCCATCACCCAATCCAAACCTCTCCAATATCGCCAGCTCATCAAGTATCTAGTCAGAGAGCTCAGGATATCTCTGTATTCTGAAGTGCTCACTGATGATCGACTAACCTCCTCACTAAGTAACCATATGTATGCACGAGGAGAAGTGCCATCCCCACCACAAGGTAAACCAGCAGGGCAACCAATAATAATATGCTCCCAACACCAAATATGGAGAAACAAAATGCAACCCAAGCCCTTATGCCCCTGCCTCTTCACCTTATATAGCTCACTGCAAACCTCACAGAGAAGAGCAAGAGCCCAGGACAACCGATGAGGATCAACTATAAGATCAAGAACAATAGGCACCTGGTTCCACAGGATCCTTGATCCCATGGAATTGGGCAACAACATGTTGCTCAATATTTACATCATAAAAATTGATAATGCACCCAAGCTACCAGCTATGTAAAGATTCTAATAGGCGATGTCACCCCTACTGCAGTCTACATCCCACATATCACCAAACAAAGGGAATAGAGCCTCCTTCTTGTCGAGGCCAACCCGAACATCAGGACCCTTGTTAGGACCCTCCTAACGTAACTCTTAATCATATTATATATTATATTGTATTATAAAGGGACACATCCCTTCACCATTCACACATTTTAGATAGATGTAAATAGGACAAGGAGGATGCTCCAAAGATCATCGAAAAACATTAATTTATTATATTGTGGTTTCTGCCTTTCAATACAAACTGTGATTCTATTCAAACAACGATTCTTTTTTGCATTTAATTCATATTTTAAGTTGCAGGTTCATAACAACTGGTATAAGAGCTAACACGGAATATACGATAGATATCCTCAAGGGTGATAGTTAGCTCCCCTTTTGGGAGCTGAAACGTACCTCTATCTAGGTCGCAACGCTCAAAAAGCATCGAAAGAAGATCCTTGTCAGCTCAGACGGTGCCTAAGTGCCCGCAACCGTCTAGACCAATGGTCTGCAGCAGAGTCCAGTCATCATCAGAAAGTGCTTTCTGCACTTTCTGAATAGTCCTTGGCCACCTATGCCGAGCATCAAGAAGCTTAACTTGAAAAACAAAAACAAATTAAAATTAGCAAAACATAATAATAAAAAACAAAACAAATTTTGTTTAACCTACTCATGGTAATAAAAAACAAAACAATTTTTTTTTACCTACTCATAATAATAAAAAACAAAACAATTTTTTTTTACCTACTCATGGTAATAAAAAACAAAACGAAATTTTTTTACCTACTCATGGTAATAAAAAACAAAACAATTTTTTTTTACCTACTCATGGTAATAAAAAACAAAACAATTTTTTTTTACCTACTCATGGTAATAAAAAACAAAATGAAATTTTTTTACCTACTCATGGTAATAAAAAACAAAACGAATTTTTTTTACCTACTCATGGTAATAAAAAAAAAAACAATTTTTTTTTACCTACTCATGGTAATAAAAAACAAAACGAAATTTTTTTACCTACTCATGGTAATAAAAAACAAAACGAAAATTTTTTACCTACTCATGGTAATAAAAAACAAAATGAAAATTTTTTACCTACTCATGGTAATAAAAAACAAAACGAATTTTTTTTTACCTACTCATGGTAATAAAAAACAAAACGAAAAATTTTTACCTACTCATGGTAAAAAAAAAAAAAAAATGAATTTTTTTTACTTACTCATGGTAATAAAAAATAAAACGAAATTTTTTGACCTACTCATGGTAAAAAAAAAAAACAAAAACGAAATTTTTTTCCTACTCAGGGTAATCAAAAGCAAAACAAAAATCTTTTACCTACTCTTAGGTAATAAAAAACAAAAAAAAAAAAAAAAATTATTACCAGCCCCGCTTAATGAAAAAAAAAATCCATTACTAGCCCCACTTAATTATCAAAAACAAGAAGAAAACGAAAAAGCAACAACAAAAAAAAAACAAACAAACAAAAACATAAAAGAAAGACCACCTACTTTAGCAAATCGTGCGCCGACTTCCACTTTAGCCAAGCCACCACCACCACTTCCCTCGCCAACCTCCATCTCACTCATCACTCCAACCGATCACACAATGACATGGCAGAATGAATTTGAAAGCGACATCAAGCCTTTAAATAGCCACTTTTAGCGGTGAAAAATGCGCACCTGCATTTTTTGCGACACGTAAAAACACAAACCCACATTTTAAGGTGAAAAAAAATATGAAAACGTGGTTTCTGAAAATAAAACGCACAACCGCGGTTATCACCAAATAAACCGTGAATCTGCGTTTACAAAAAAAAAAAAAACCTCCAAATCATCATCTCACATCATCATCAACATCACATCATTTCGCAAACCTTGTATTTAGTGGATTACCCTATACACCTGGCGGTTGCAATGACTAGCAATCCATGCAATCCGATAGGATGGGTAGCCCACCATAAGGAAGCTCATTCAAACATTAAACATCAAATCAATCTGATATTAAATCAACTAGGTTCCCAAATATTTGAGCTTAGATGTGTTCAAAACAATTTGCATAAGGTTATCCCTCACACCTTTTGTTGGGTCAAAAAGCAGAAAACAACACACAACAATTTTATAATAATAAAAAACCACTCGAGTATCAAATTCATGAATGGCTGGTTCCTTAAACCTATCATTTGGAAGGAATTGCTAAAGTCGTAGGAAAAAGAACACAAAAAAAAGGTGGTCACATGTTACCATGTATTTTGCACATCAATGAAACAAATGGTAAACTTGCAAGAACACAAATAATCACTAACTTGGGGCATCAAGTTGATCAAAATATCATTCATTTGCATCAAATCCATAGTATTCAATCAACCACCTCCTTTCACACCAACATTTGATCAATTGGCTTGTGGGTTTCATCCTTTACCTATTAGTCAATTGAGGGGGTAAGCAAACAAATCAAAAACTTTAATAAAATCATTCATTCTATGTGTCAAGAAGAAACGAGTCCGTTCATCCAATAAAGTTAGATTTCATTAGTTTTTGCACCGCAATGTGTTGTACACAATGTAGTACAAAAAGGGGCAACTGTAGACACCAAAATATGACACCCTCTAAGTCACATTCACCACCCCACCATCAAATCCTGCATAATAAAATTATATGCCTAAGTCTAAACTTAGGGATATAAAATCCTACACATCATCCTATTTTTCTAATTTATTTAATTAGGAAAATCACCCTAGGATACCCTATCTACCCATTGGACATGTGTCCTGGAAACTCCACCCAACACCCCTACCACATCTTACCCACTCCTGTCCCCCTTGTCCTTGGACATGAGAAAGATTCCAAAAACCCATGTCACAACTCATTTGTGGTTGTCTCCTTGTCCCTTCACATAAAACAACATCCCACATCCCACTCCACTTGAAGCCACATCACCCCAGTTAAGTGAGACACACTGAATGACTCACTATAACTGCCCCTTCCACTAGGAAGTTTAGATTTGCCACTTGGTATGTCAGGCTTGCCACCTCTCATTCCCCTCCAAATCCCTAGGAAACCTTAAAAGCATCATTAGTCCATAAAACAAAGGGAGCTGAATTGGCATACCGACAGGCTACCAAAATATATCCAAACTCGACGAGAAACTAAGAGTGCGAGCTTAATTTTTACTGTTGGTACACATCCCGAGATGACCTGTCATTTCAACCAAAACTGCCCAGTCACGGTTTCACAATCGAAAATGTAAGTCTGTGGTTTCACAACCGCAAGTCCGCGATTTCTAGTCCACAACCACATTTCCACGGTTCCACAGTCCCGAGCACAAAATTGCATGCACATCAGATATCTATAACATAATTCACTTGATTAGCAAGGCTTTTATTTGTTGATTTGTTCTATCATTTGTTTCACATTATTATCTACTTAGGGATTATGCATGCATTATTATTATTGCTCAAATATACAGGTGTTACTAATCCCTTTGTCAGTTGGAATGTGTGCAGGTGACAGGTACTTTGGATAAGTTTTTGTAGCTGGAGTGGTCCCTTGCTGGATACCAAAGCCCACTCATCTTGGATTGTGGTTGGAAGAATGAAGAGCACGTGCCTCTGCAAAAGCATTGGAAGATATCTTTCCATTAGTTTTCATTCATCTACATCAATATAGAGTGAGAAAGCATTGTAACATTGTCCCAAACATACTTGGGGCAATCCAAAATTCATTCTTGTAACAAATTGTATCAAAATCAATAAAGAAAAGCAATCTTGGTAATTTTTCTCTCTTTTTGTTTTGATATCTCACTGGGAAACTTGGGTTCGATAGATAATCAATGTTTTCATTAAACTCTTGTAAAACTTAAGTCATTTTAGTTTCGTCCTCTTCGTCACAAATTTTTCATTTTTTGGGCAAAAAAAAAATGAACACTAAAATATAGCTTCAAAAACTTTGTGTGCTTGTTTTCTTTGCGTGTCATATTGCATCATATTGTCATTTTATTTACATAGATAGTCACACTTGGCATTGTACCACATAATAGCATATGGTAGTGACTCGTAGTCCAGCTAATAAACTAGTGGTCTTTCCCTATGGCCTCTTAGTCGGGTAACGTCCCTCCCACTTCGATGGTAGGACAAGTAGGCATGCCCCTTTCTATGTCCCAAAGTCTTAATGTAGGGTCTTCTAGTAATACCCCTAATACGGCCATAGACACTATGCATAGGGCTACTCACATAGCCATACTAGAGACACCTAGGAGTGAACCTCCTACAGTGGTAGATAGTCATATCACTATGTTCAACATGGATACTGTTAGAATGTACTTGAATGTAGCTGGAATGGTCTTCCCATCATTACCACCACTCTCCATACCATCCCGTGTCATACCCTCATCACAAAAATAATCCACATTCACCTATCTGCAAAAATCAAAACAGATTTTCACCAATCCTCTTTTTGAGTTATCCGCTATAGCATTGACAAATCAACCATTGTCAACCAACCAATTACCTCCAAATTACCTCAATAAATGACTGTTTCCACTAATCCCTTGTATGAAATAATTTGTGTTGTTTCACAAGCCCCAACATCCATTCCCCCAACCACACTCATAGGACATACATCTCATACCATACCACAGTCAGTAGAGATACCTTTTTCTACTTATCCCTCACCTACTTCCACTACCATGGTTGTCCCACAACCAACCCAAACCTAGTCTACCACATCACATGTAGTGGTTCCTACTTCAAATGCAATTGCTATGCAACAAGCTTTCTTACAACTACAGCAAATGATTTTAGATAATGCTAACCGTAGCATGAACCCTGACCCCAACCAGTATTTGCAAGGAATTGAGCAAAATTTTCCACCTACATAACATCAACCTAATACCTTTATCCAAGATCCGTCTTGGGTAATGCGCCCTCCTTCTACCACTGTGGTTCATAATCAACTACCACACCCATATGCTAACATAACAGGTCAGCATAACATCATACCACCATCACCCCATCCATATCATAACATCCCTCAACATCCATACCATAACATGTTTCAGCCACCCATGTCTTATCACCCGCAACCTACATATAATCCACCCCATTACTAGCAGCATCAAGTACATTCAAGTGTCAATCCTGTGGATGACCCTAGATACCAATTTTTATAGATTCAGATTGATATTATTGCCATCCAAACCCCAGGTTTGCAATACCAAGATCCAAATTTGAGGCAACTACTCAATCACCCTATTCATGCTTCGGTACCTGAGCTGCCATATCCACAAGATTTTCAAATATCGAAGCTTGAATTTAAAGGAGAAAAGGACCCCCATGAGCATATAACTAGATTTGTGAATGCATGCTTTAGAATCAAAAGCAATGATGCATTACTGTTACATACATTTCCTTAGACACTAGGGGAGAAGCACAAAACTGGTACAACCACTTGCCACATCAAAGTGTCTTTACATTTGAACAACTAGCGGACCCGTTCTTGGAAAGATTTGCCCTGAATATTAGAAAACAAACAACATTGACTGATTTTATTTATCTAAAATAATATGACGATGAATCAGTCTGACTTTGGAAATAGGTGGAGATCAGTCATGATCAAATTACCATTTTCCCTACCTATGCCAGATATAATACGAATGTTCATGAAGATTTTTGGTAGACCCATCTCTTCATTACTACAACTACAACAATATATAACATTCGATGAGGCACTCGCCCAAGCAAAATTGATTGAAGAAATAAAAATCCAATAAGGCGAGATAAAGCCTAAGAAGAAAGAGTGTCACAATAATAATCAAAATGGGAATAACCACGATCAATATAAGACCACGCAGGTTAAACATATAGTTTTGGACCAACCACAGTTAAATGAACTGACCCAAACACAAATCCAACAACCCCAAAAACAACAACAACCACAACAATTGAATTATCAAGCGGTTCCACCCCATAGCAAGCACAAAATTAGACACAACCTGCAGAAAGGTAACATCATTTTAATCCAAAAAGAAATTACACACCAGTATAAGAGCCATATTCATTAGTTTTTCAAAATTTGTATGCAGGAAAACTTTTTACATTGCCAAAAAATGAAACCTGAAGATCCTAATAAACCAAAAACAAATGGTTACAAAGAACACCTCTTTTGCATCTATCATAGACAAAGAGGACATTATATTGAAGTTTGTCATGGATTTAAAGGAATTGTGAAAGATTTATTGGAAGTGGGTACAATCAAAGTTGACAATCCACTAGCCCAAAACAATCAAAACCTAGGCATATATCATACACCTTTGCCACATCGAGAGGTAAATCAACAACCGACGAGAGCATCAAATTCTACAGTTCTTCCCAACCATATTAATTATGTGTCTCAACTGGCACAAGGTTTTGTAGGAACTATTAGCATAGTTACATGTGGATAGAGGTAAGCTAATCACACAACACAGGCTCTAGCAATACAACCAACAAATGTGCCTATACAACTTGGACCAAGTATTTCACCACCACCATTCTACAATAGCCCAGTTGTTACTTTGAATAGACGATTAACACAAATTTTGAAAATGGCTTCAACAAAATTGTTAATATATGAGCTAATACAACAATCAACACCTCATAGGGAAGCATTTATGGAAATTTTAAAGTCTATCCAAGTTCAATCAGAAGAACCAAATGCATTCAATTCCTTTGTAGGGAGTGTGCAAAAGTGTATGGAACCCTCGATAGTATTTTATGACTTTGAGGAAAAATAAATCTTAGCAGATTCACCTAATCCATTACTACACATAGTATCTCATATTGACAGGAAACCATTCAAGAGAGTTCTTATTGATATTGGTTCCTCAATCAACCTCATCACCACACCTGCAATGATGAAGCTCAACATCCCATCATCTCACATCACAACATCCACATTCACCCTTAGGGATTTTAATGATGCTTTATGCTCAACTGTGGGGAATGTTGTTCTTCCCGTCATCATGGGGGTGAAAAAAATACATGTTCTCTTCCACATATTGGAAGGAGAAATGCAATACAACATACTTATTGGACGTCCTTGGATTAGGTAAATGAAGTGCGTGCCTTCAATATTGCATCAATGCTTAAAATATGTACATGAAGGCAAAGTGCATTGCATACCAGCTGACATAGAAACTTTTAACTACTACAAATTTATTTCAAACCCATATGAACCCTTGCTTCCATCAACACATCTAACTATCCAACCACTAGCCATTAGGACCATTCCATATAGTAGCACATCCTCAAAAGCCCCCATTCAAGAAGAATTTCCTATAGTTGACCCAAATTTTGCATCCAAAAGTATTAATTCAATGCACCCTTCAAACACTGCATTTTATTTTCAAGTCACACCTATCCATCCTGCTAACCAATCACCAACTCCATATAGTAAACTCCAGATCCACAACAACAATTCACATTCACAGCACAACCCACACCATCCATCACTACATAACAATCATTAAAACCCATAGTCTCACAAATAGGGCCACCTATTAGAGATAATACACCATTGCCAGTGGATCCACAAGCTAATGTACAAGAACCCTATTCATCCACTGAGCCATTAGCCTCCCAACCATCTAGAGTTGCAGTACATCTCACCAATCTAGGTATTGGTGAGTACATTATTGAAAGTGTCATAGTTACACCGCCCATTAAGTCAGTCAAGGATTATGGTTGCCCTCGTGACCCACCTTTAGCTATAGGTGATTTATATAGAATGGGTTCTCAAAAAAATGCAATCAATTTCATATATGGAGGGGTGGATTTTTCATCGGACCTACCTCCTCAAAATGACAACTCTTTACAAGAGTTTAATGAAAACATTGATTATCTATCGAACCCAAGTTTCCTAGTGAGATATTTTTGAAGGTTTAATTGAAAAGGATACAAAATTGAAATACATGAACAAGGTCCTCACCATATTATTGAACCAGAATATATAGAGCCAAGTAACCGCTCCGATCTAGGCTATAAACCTTCCATCGCAAGTTCTTCGCTTAATCAAGATTTCTGAGAACTTGACATAGAATGTGAAGAAGGGGAAGAAAAGAGTGATGAGGAAGATGAAACTAATGATGAGGATGAACAAACATATGGTGGGTACCAAATATACAATTTCTACCCTTAAGAACAAGCCTTACAACAAGAGCTAGAAGATCCTATACAGATGACCTACCTTAGGCCAGATGATACGCCACTGGTATTGGGACCTCACACAAATGCTAATGGTTTTTGGATAAGTTACGATGATGAAGAGTATGAAACTGAAATGATATTCATGAATCATATGCATGAAATACAAGCTAGAAGAATGATACAAGTAGAGGTACGTCTTGAAGGGCTTAATCAAGAAGAAGAAGATCCTCAAGAGGATATAATATATGGAGAAACTATACAAAGAGATGAATGGTATCAAAAGAAATTTCCAATAGACCGCACTCTTTTTCAGCTAAACAAAGAGCATGAGGGTCTTGAACCAGAACCTACTCCATCACATTGGCATTACATACAACACAACCAATCACACACATTAGATTATTTGCAACCTAGAGAAGATGAGTCATCAATTATCGAATCACAACCACCTCATTTACATCAAGTCAACATGAATTCTATTGATTTGCTCACCCCACTATGCAATCCATATGATGATACAAACCTGATCCATATTGACACCAGTATCATAGATATGGATAGGATCTCATACCCACCATCCACTTTCAAGTTTATCCTGTCTGAAGAGTTGTTGCACGCTTCAAACACATATATTCCACAACAACCTTCATCATCAAACAATTCAGTTTTTCAAACTGAGATAGAGGGGGAAACCCAAATCCACATCAATTAGAAGAAGGTTCTCACATGTTAATTGAATATTCTATAGATGTGAACCTTAGTGAAGATGTGGATAATCCCCAGATTGTAAAAATAGAAAAATAATTATCCATAGAAGAAAAAGAACGCATAATAAGCATGCTAATGAAAAAGAAATAAGTATTCGCATGGTCATACAAAGACATGCCCAATTTATATCCAGACCTAGTAGTCCACAACCTTACACTGGCACATGATGCAAAGCCTTTCAAACAAAAGCTTAGGAAAGTTCATCCAACAGTCACATTAATTGTGAAAGAAGAGCTGCAAAAGTTGTTGGATGTGCACTTCATAGTACCAATTGATTACCCAGAATGGCTTTAAAATATGGTACCCGTTTGCAACATGAACGGAGGGATATGTGTATGCATTGATTTTTGAGACTTAAACAAAGCATGTCCCAAATATGATTTTCCTTTGCCTAATATCGATCAACTAGTAGATTCTTGCACTAGTCATGAAATGCTTTCCTTAATGGACGGTTTCTTGAGATACAACCAAATTCGAATTAATCCCGAAGACCAACACAAGACGGTATTTATGACACCCTAGGGGACATTCTGTTATAGAGTGATGCCTTTTGGAATTAATAATGCAGGAGCAATATATCAATGAGCTATGAAATACATATTTTATGATTATATGCATAAGATCATCGAGGATTACATAGATGATTTGATTACTAAATCAAAGACACATCTTGAGCACATCGATGTACTGGAAAAAATGTTCGATTGATTTATAGAACATAAATTAAGGCTAAATTATAAGATGTATGTATTCGGAGTCACATCAAGAAAAATTCTAAGATTCATTGTCTCCAAGTGAGGCATTGAAGTCAATCCAGGTAAGGTAAAAGCAATATTAGAAATGCCACCTCCCAAAACATCAAAATATTTGCATAGTGTACAAATAAATATCCAATCTATCTGATAATTCATCGCACAAATCTCAGATAAATGCAGGCCTTTCAATCGTCTGTTACAAAAGGGAGTGACATTTTCATGGACAACTGAATGTCAAGAAGCATTTGATGACATTAATAAGTATCTGGCATCACCACCAGTTCTTACACCACCTAGATCAGGAATCCCTTTTCACCTATACATTTTTACAATAGATTTTGCACTAGGTACCATGCTTGCACAAAAGAACAAAAACATAAGGAGCAAGCAATTTACTATATTAGTCGAACACTAGTAAGTTACGAAACAAGATATGATTATGTCGAAAAGTTATGCTTAGCAGTGGTTTTTTCCACTAAGAAACTTAGACATTACATGCTAAGAAATACTACCTATGTTATAGCTAGAGAAAAATCCTCTGTGATACATGATGACTCGCATATACAACACCCAAACTGCTAAATGGATAATGATTTTAACCTAATTTGATCTCGAATTCAGAAGTCAAAAATCCATAAAAGGGCAAGTGATAGCTGATCAATTAGTGGAAGCTCCACTACACAATGATAAAACATTAATAATTGAGCTTCCAGATGATTCAATATTTTCTATCACAAAACAAAAAGAAGTAGTTTCACCTGAGGATGAAGTAGATATGACAATGTTCTTTTAAGGATCCAAGTGTGAAAAAGAACAAGGTGTGGGAGTCATGTTTTACACACCTGAGGGAATACCAATTCCCTTATTATTCAAAATCGACTTCACATGCACTAATAATAATGCGGAGTATGAAGCCTTAATCTTAGGTCTTCAATCAGCTATAGCGATGGGCATAAAAAGGCTAAGCATTTTTAGGGATTCTCAACTAGTTGTATACCAAGTAAAAGGAGAATACCAATGTAAAGAACCAGTCTTAAAGAAATATCATGAAGTAGCAATAAGGTTGCTAGGAAAAATTTACTGGCATGAAATTAGTAATTTACCACGATCGACAAATAGATTTGCAGATGCAATGGCTTCTTTAGGATCTCTTATCCCTAAGAATGAACATGGAGAAGTACAATCGCTAATAATAACAATAATGTCAAAATCATCAATTCAAAAGGCAGAACCTACAGGTGAGAAGAACGTTTTCTTGGTACATGCTGAACCTTACAATTCTTACCTTGATGAGACAAGAGACTTTCCCAAGTCTGGAATACTCCCAGTAGAAATGAAACGAACTGTAAAAAGAACATTAAAAAAAAAAGCAATTTGTTTTACTCTACTAGGGGATGTATTATGCAAATGTGGGTATGATGGAATATTATTACGATGTTTAGATCCAATCGAAGTAGAACGAACAATAATAGAAGCCCACGATGGTACTTGAAATGGAAACATCAGTGGAATTGCCATTGCAAAGAGAATAATGTGCATGGGATACTATTGGCCGACCATGGAAAATGATTGTTGCAAATATGTCAAAATGACTCATGTACCATCGCATGCATTACAACCCATTCAAATTCTTTGGCCCTTTTCATGATGGGGTCTCGATTTGATTGGTAAAATATCACCTACTTCATCAGGACAACATAAGTTCATCATAATTGCGATAGAATATTTCACAAAATGGGTAGAAGCAATTCCAATGACCACTATGATTGGACCTCAAATAGCGGAGTTTATACTTTAGCATATTATCTGTCATTTTGGAATACCCTCAAAAATAATTTTTGATAATGGGAAGTCATTTAAGAATAAGGATGTTAGAGCATTGTGCAGGAAATTCAAAATTCAACATAGTTTCTCCACACCTTATCACCCACAAGTAAATGGGCAAGCTGATGTAACCAACAAAACAATGGTATCTATTCTCAAGAAAATGGTCAAAGAGAATCATCGATATTGGCATACTCAACTTCCTTTGGAATTATGGGATTACAAAACAAGCATAAGAATACCAATCGGAGCAACACCATTTTCACTAGTTTACGATGCTGAAGTTATATTACCTTTGGAGCTCGAGATACCTTCCTTGCGAATAGCATTACAAGAATTCATTGATGATGAAACAACTAGACAAGCATGTCTTGACCAATTGAAACTTACTTATGAAAAATGTATCAATGCCTTAGATCACTTATGAGTATATCAAGACAAAATTAAACGTGCTTATAATGCAAAAGTCCATACTCGCAAATTTCAAGTGGGGTGCCTAGTGCTCAAATAAAATCAACAAAATACCAATGCATTGCCACACTGAAGAGATAAATTTGTGGTTAATTGGTTAGGACCGTACATTGTAAATCATAAATTGGGACTAGGAACATATAGACTTGCCAACATTTTGAATGAGAATTGGAGCCAGAACAACTAAACATAATGCACCTAAAGGTATTATATACATGAAACGACTTGCAATATATGTATATATATGTACATGGCTTAAAAAAAAAAAGAATTTTTATTTTCAGAGTTTCTTTACATTGTAAATATAAATGTCTATCTAGCACTTGGCATGTTGCATTTGCATTAAAAAACAATCTAGTGCATTAAATAGACATATCACATGAATATAGTAGCATTATAATAAACACATAATTGCATCCATCCCATCCCATGTTCAGTGATGTTTCATAGTGGTGATGATATGACCAAGTAAAAAACAAGTTCCAAAGAATTAGAAATACCCAACTAAGACTCTTCACAAGTCAACAAAGTTCATACTCACCCATGTTTTACTATATCATAAATCAAATTTTCAGTCACTCAAAAATGTCTTGTGAAAAACCACAAATCATAATATGTCCAATTTTCTTTAGTACCAAAGCACTTATGACACATTAAGAAAGTATTGAGTATGGTATATTGAACCTAAAGAAATATTGAACCAAAAACACTTTACAAATTTTAAAAAAATTTGAGTAAGAAAAGATAATGCCAAATTGGATACAACCTTGAAGCGAAAAGGAAATATTCCCCGCTTGTCCCATTATGCAACATAGTCCAAATCAAAAAGGTGGTTTTTACCACCATAACAACAATCCAAATAATTAAATTAAAAATGTAGACAGTAAGGATAGGATCATTATCTCATCACACTTCGGTTGAGAATCTGATTCACCAAACTCTATCATGATAAATACTATACACCCACCATAGATCACAAAAGCAAGAAGGATCATACTACATTTCCCTTAGAAAGTTATGTAGTCATCCCAAAAGCTCGAAGATCGAATCATTGGACTATGGAGTGAACCTCCACCGAAGCTATAAACGCTTGAATGACAATGGAGGAAACTCATGCAAGATGACAAGTCTTTCTCCAAAGAGAAAAGACCTCTGACCACACATACGGATAAGCTAGCTAATTGGTAAACCCAAACAGGTAGTGTCCAATTTTATTCATCATGATTTAATAAACCTCACATACACATGCACTGATTCTTGATTGCTTAGGATCATTCCCAAACCAAAGATTCAAAAAAAAAAATCCACTAGAACACACCTTGGTCCTAAAGAAGGTTAGACGAACATTGAGAAAATGGTTAAAATCACTAGACTGTTTGAGTCTTTGAAAATCCTCCAATATTATATATCAAAAACCATACCAAATATCATATCATTATCACATACGTACACCCACCACACACCAAAGGTGAAGAGTCATCAAGTTGGATACCCCCAATTGCAAAAATGAACAAGTAATGGTCAACTACTCTAAGCTATAAAATATTACAAAAACATCATGCATATCATCATATAGTTAAATGAAAAAACATAAGCTGCATATTACATGTTAGTTACATTCATTTATCATAGCACAAATATAAAATGTGAACATTGCACACATATGCACAAGCAAAGCATATATAAAAAGCATCATAATAAACATTAATACATGAGATAACCAAAATACAAAGCCATGTATATATTTATAAATATGAAAGTCCCAAAGGTACAAAATACCCGTAGGCTGTATACATTGAAGCACTAAGGCTCATAGCAAAAAAATAAAATAATAAGCAAAATACAAAAGGAAAAGTGACAAATCGCACTAGCTAGTACCAACAGGATCCCTCTGAGGATCCTGGGCTATAGAAGCACCCTGAGAACTTGATGAATGATGAGTCCTATGACTCCTATCAGTCCCTCGAGTAGCATTAGTAGCTAATGAAGAAGGAGGAACAGGAAAAGGAATCTGACACTGGTGTAGAATGTTCTTCAACATCTCTATATAAATAGCCTGCTTGCGTAGGCTCCTCAAGTCAGCACCCTCACGAGCAACCCATTGAGAAATCTCTGCTTGCAAAGCAAAAATACTAGTCATAGTGTCACCTCCATCGGACCCTGCTTGTAGCCGAGTCAGCTCACCCTCTAGCCGAGTGACCTCGCCTTCGAGCCTAAAAATCTCTATCCTTTACAATGAGAGCATCGCTGCTAGGCCCGTCACACATCCTGTCCACCTCACCTTGGAGGTGAATCACCTCATCCTGGTACCATGCCAACTCGCCCTTTAGATGAGTAGCCTCTAAACCTAGGCTATCATGCTCAGCCTGTAACATGTATCAATCCTCCTCAGTCCACTAAGGAGGAGCATCCTTGTCACCAACACCCCCGTCACCACCATCGCCACTAGCCTCATAAGGCTGCAAAAAAATAGTACCCATATTAGCTCTCAAAAAGCTACCTCATCGGTGCTTCATCGACCAAGGAACCCAACCTCCAACATCTACATCATCACCACTCCCATCGTCATCTATGATGACACTAGGATTCCAAAGAGGCTAACTCAAAAAATATGCATCATACTCAGTGGTGGTACCCACATCATCCAAGTCAAGCACCTCCAAGTCAGGATCGTCAGAAGGATCATCGACTCACCAAATATTGGGATCAACAAGTAGCCCTAGCTTGTCACCCCATCGCCTATAGGTCACAGGCGCATCAAAAACATCCTCAACTAGCCCAAACTGATGCAATACTCTAGAAAAATGAATGAAATCCATATCCCTCATATGGGCACCAACAAACCATCGTCCCCACATGATACGACGAATATCTGTTGCATTCGTCGACCAATCCAAACCTCTCCAAGACTGCCAGCTCATCAAGTCTCTAGTCATAGAGCTCAGGATATCTCTATACTCGAAAGCGCTTACTACTAACTGACTAACCTCCTCACTAAGTAACCATTTGTATGCACAGTGAGAAGTGCCATCCCCACCATAAGGTAAACCAGTAGGGTGACCAATAATAATATGCTTCCAAGACCAAATTTGGAGCAACAAACTACAACCCAAGCCCTTACACCCCCGCCTCTTCACCTCATATAGCTCACTGTAAACCTCATAGAGAAGAGAGAGAACCCATGCCAATCGACGAGGGATCAACTATAAGATCGAGAACAATAGGAACATGGTTCCACGGGATCCTTGATCCCATGGAATTGGGTAATAACATGTTGCTCAATATGTACATCATGAAAATCGGCAATGCACCCAAGCTACCAGTTGTGTAAGGATCCAAATAGGCGATGCCGCCCTTGTTGCAGTATACATCGCACATCTCACCAAAAAAAGGGAATAAAGCCTCCTTGTCGAGGCCAACCTGAACAACAGGACCCTCAATAGGAACACGAAATAAATGGTAGATATCCTTAATGGTGATAGTCAGCTCCCCTGTCGGGAGTTGAAACGTACCTCTGTCTGGGTCCTAGCGCTCAACAAGCACCAAAATAAGATCCTCATCAGCTTGGACGGTGCCTAACCGCCCATAACCGTCTAGACCAATGGTATGCAGCAGAGTCCAATCGTCATCAGAAAGTGCTTTCCGCACTTTTTGAATAGTCCTCGGCCACCTATGCCGAGCATCAAGAAGCTTAACCTGAAAATCAAACAAATTAAAATTAGCAAAACATAATAATAAAAAACAAAACAATTTTTTTTTTACCTACTCATGGTAATAAAAAACAAAATGAAAAATTTTTACCTACTCATAATAATAAAAAACAAAACAATTTTTTTTTTACCTACTCATGGTAATAAAAAACAAAACAATTTTTTTTTACCTACTCATGGTAATAAAAAACAAAACAATTTTTTTTTACCTACTCATGGTAATAAAAAAAAAAAACAAATTTTTTTTACCTACTCATGGTAATAAAAAACAAAACAAAATTTTTTTACCTACTCATGGTAATAAAAAACAAAACAAATTTTTTTACCTACTCATGGTAATAAAAAACAAAACATTTTTTTTTTTACCTACTCATGGTAATAAAAAACAAAACAAATTTTTTTTAGCTACTCATGGTAATAAAAACAAAACGAATTTTCTTTTCCTACTCATGGTAATAAAAAACAAAACAAAATTTTTTACCTACTCATGGTAATAAAAACAAAATGATTTTTTTTTTACCTACTCATGGTAATAGCACACAAAACGAATTTTTTTTACCTACTAATGGTAAAAAAAAAACAAAATGAAAATTTTTTACCTACTCATGGTAATAAAAACCAAAACGAAAATTTTTGACCTACTCATGGTAAAAAAAAAAAAAAAAACAATTTTTTTTTATCTACTCAGGATAATCAAAAGCAAACCAAAAATATTTTACCTACTCCTAGGTAATAAAAAAAAAAAAAAAAAAAAAAAAAATTATTACCAGCCCGCTTAATGAAAAAAAAATCCATTACCAACCCCACTTAATTATAAAAAACAACAATAAAACGAAAAAACAACAAAAAAAAAACAAACAAAAAAAAACATAAAAGAAAGACCACCTACCTCAACAAACCGCGCGTCGACTTCCGCTCTAGCCGAGCCACCACCACCACTTCCCTCGCCAAAATTCATCTCACTCATCACTCCAACTGATCACACAATGATAGCTGGCAGAATGACTTTGAAAGCGACATCAAACATTTAAATAGCCACTTTTAGTGACGAAAAATGCATGCCCACGTTTTCTGTGGTGCGTAAAAATAAAACGTGCAACCGCGGTTATCTGCCAAATAAAGTACGAATCTGTGTTTACAAAAAAAACAAAAAACAAAAAAAAAACTCCAAATCATCATCTCACATCATCATCAGTATCACATCATTTCGCGAACCTTGTATTTAGTGGATTACCCTATACACCTGGCGGTTGCAGCGACTAGCAATCCATGCAATTCGATAGGATGGATAGCCCACCATAAGGAAGCTCATTCAAAAATTAAACATCAAAAGCCTTGCTAATCAAGTGAATTATGTTACAGATCTCTGATGTGCGTGCGATTTCGTGCTCGGGACTGTGGAACCATGGAAGCGCGGTTGTGGACTAGAAACCATGGAAGCGCAGTTGTTGACTGGAAACCATGGACCTGCGGTTGTGAAACCATGGACCTACGTTTTTGACTGTGAAACCACGGGTGGGCGGTTCTGGTTGAAATGATAGGTCACCTCGGGATGCATGCCAATGATCAAAATCGAGCTCGCGCTCTCAGTTTCTCATCGGGTCTGGATATATTTTGGTAGCCTATCGGTATGCAAATTTAGCTCCCTTTGTTTTGTGGACTAATGATGCTTTTATAGGCTTCCTAGGGCTTTGGAGGGGAATGAGAGGTGGCAAGCCTGACATGCCAAGTGGTAAATCTGAACTGCCAGGTGGAAGGGGCAGTTACAGTGAGTCATTCAGTGTGGCTCACTTAACTGGGGTGATGTGGCTTCAAGTGGAGTGGGATGTGGGATGTTGTTTTATGTGAAGGGACAAGGAGACAACAACAAATGAGTTGTGGCATGGGTGTTGGGAATCTGTCTCATGTGCAAGGACAAGGGGGACAAGAGTGGGTAAGATGTGGCAGGGGTGTTGGGTGAAGTGTCCAGGACACATGTCCAATGGGTAGACAAGGTATCCTAGGGTGATTTTCCTAATTAAATAAATTAGGAAAATAGGATGATGTGTAGGATTTTATATCCCTAAGTTTAGACTTAGGCATATAATTTTATTATGCAGGATTTGATGGTGGGGTGGTGAATGTGACTTAGAGGGTGTCAGATTTTGGTGTCTACAGTTGCCCCTTTTTGTACTGCGTTGTGTACAACACAATGTGGTGCAAAAACTAATGACATCTAACTTTATTGGATGAATGGACTCATTTCTTCTCGACACACAGAATGAATGATTTTCTTAAAGTTTTTGATTTGTTTGCTTACCCCCTCAATTGACTAATGGGTAAAGGATGAAACCCACAAGCCAATTGATCAAATGTGGATGTGAGAGGAGGTGGTTGATTGAATGATATGGATTTGATGCAAATGAATGTTATTTTGACCAACTTGATGCCCCAAGTTAGGGATTATTTGTGTTCTTGCAATTTTACCTTTGGTTTCATTGATGTGCAAAAGACATGGTAATATTCTGACCACCTTTTTGAGTTCTTTTTCCACTATGACTTTAGCAATTCCTTCCAAATGATGGGTTTAAGGAACCAGTCATTCGTGAATTTGATACTCGAGTGGTTTTTGATTATTACCAAATTGTTTTGTGTTGTTTTCCGCTTTTGACCCAACGGAAGGTGTGAGGGATAACCTTGTGCAAATATGTTTTGAACACATCTAAGCTCAAATATTTAGGGACCTAGCTGATTTAATATCAGAGTGATTTGATGTTTAATGTTTGAATGAGCTTCCTTATGGTGGGCTACCCATCCTATCGGATTGCATGGATTGCTAGTCGCTGCAACCGCTAGGTGTATAGGGTAATCCACTAAATACAAGGTTTGCCAAATGATTTGATGTTGATGATGATGTAAGATGATGATTTGGAGGTTTTTTTTTTTGTAAACGCAGATTCACGGTTTATTTGGAGATAACCACGGTTGCGCGTTTTATTTTCAGAAACCATGTTTTTGCATTTTTTTTTTGCCTTAAAACATGGGTTTGCATTTTTACGCATCGCGGAAAAATGGGCGCACATTTTTTCGCCGCTAAAAGCGGCTATATAAAGGCTTGATGTCGCTTTCAGAGTCATTCTGCCAGTTGTCATTGTGTGATTAGTTGGAGTGATGAGTGAGATGGAGCTTGGCGAGGGAAGTGGTGGTGGTGGCTCGGCTGGAGCGGAAGTTGGTGCCCGTTATGCTGAGGTAGGTGGTTTCTTCTTTTATTGTTTTTGTTTGTTTGTTTTTTTGTTTTTTTTGTTGTTTTTTTTTTTTTGTTTTTTATAATTAAGTGGGGTTGGTAATGAATTTTTGTTTGTTCATTAAGCGGGGTTGGTAATGAATTTTTTTTTTTTTATTACCTAGGAGTAGGTAGAATATTTTTTTGTTTTTTTTTTTTTATTACCTATGAGTAGGTAAAAAAAAATTGTTTTTTTTTATTACCATGAGTAGGTAAAAATTTTTTTTTTTATTACCATGAGTAGGTAAAAAAATTTTGTTTTTTATTACCATGAGTAGGTAAAAAATTTTTTTTTTTATTACCATGAGTAGGTAAAAAAATTTTTTTGTTTTTTATTACCATGAGTAGGTAAAATTTTTTCATTTTTGTTTTTTACTACCATGAGTAGGTAAAAATTTTTTTTTTTATTACCATGAGTAGGTAAAAAAAATTTTGTTTTTTATTACCATGAGTAGGTAAAAAAATTTCGTTTTGTTTTTTATTACCATGAGTAGGTAAAAATTTTTCGTTTTTTTTTTATTACCATGAGTAGGTAAAAAATTTTGTTTTGTTTTTTATTACCATGAGTAGGTAAAAAAATTTTTTTTTTTATTACCATGAGTAGGTAAAAAATTATTTTGTTTTTTATTACCATGAGTAGGTAAAAATTTGTTTGTTTTTTATTACCCTGAGTAGGTAAAAATTTTGTTTTTTATTACCATGAGTAGGTAAATTTGTTTTTTATTTCTAGTATGTTTTGCTAATTTTAATTTGTTTGCTTTTTAGGTTAAGCTTCTTGATGCTCGGCATAGGTGGCCGAGGACTATTCAAAAAGTGCGGAAAGCACTTTCTGATGATGACTGGACTCTGCTGCAGACCGTTGGTCTAGACGGTTACGGGCGGTTAGGCACCGTCCGAGCTGATGAGGATCTTATTTCGATGCTTGTTGAGCGCTGGGATCTAGACAGAGGTACATTTTAGCTCCCGACAGGGGAGCTGACTATCACCCTTGAGGATATCTATCATATATTCCGCATTCCTGTCGAGGGTCCTACTGTTCGGGTTGGCCTCGACAAGGAGGCTCTATTCCCTTTGTTTGGTGAGATGTGGGACGTAGATTGCAGTAGGGGCGACATTGCCTATTTGGATCTTTACACAACTGGTAGCTTGGGTGCATTACCGATTTTCATGATGTACATATTGAGCAACATGTTGTTGCCCAATTCCATGGGATCGAGGATCCCGTGGAACCAAGTGCCTATTATTCTCGATCTGATAGTTGATCCTCGTCGGTTGGCCTGGGCTCCCGCTCTTCTCTGTGAGGTTTACAGTGAGCTATATGAGGTGAAGAGGCGAGGGCGTAAGGGCCTGGGTTGCAGTTTGTTGCTCCAGATTTGGTGTTGGGAGCATATTATCATTGGTCGCCCTACTGGTTTACCTTGTGGTGTGGATGCCACTTCTCCCCGTGCATACAGATGGGTACTCAGTGAGGAGGTTAGTCGATCAACAGTGAGCACTTCGGAGTACAGAGATATCCTGAGTTCTCTGACTAGAGACTTGATGAGTTGGCATCCTTGGAGAGGTCTGGATTGGGCGACGGATGTAGTAGAGCTTCGTCGTATCAGGCGGGGATGATGGGTTGTTGGCGCTCATCTTAGGGATATGGAGTTCATTCAGTTCTCACGAGTGCAGCGTCAGTTTGGGTTTGTTCAGGATGTTCCTGATGCACCTGTTACCTACAGGCGATGGGGTGACGAGCTAGGGCTACCTATTGCTCCTAATTTTTGGTGAGTCGATGATCCTTCTGATGACCCTGACTTGGAGGTGCTTGACTTGGATGATGTGGGTACTACCGCTGAGTATGATGCATGGTTTGTGAGTCAACCTCTTTGGACTCCTAGTGTCATCGTAGATGACGATGGGAGTGGTGATGACGCAGATGCTAGAGGTTGGGTTCCTTGGTCGATGAAGCACCGACGAGGTAGCTCTTCGAGAGCTGATATGGGTACCGATTTTCTGTAGCCTGAGGAGGCTGGTGGTGATGGTGGCGATGGGGGTGTTGGTGATGAGGATGCTCCTCCTCGGTGGACTGAGGAGGATTGGGACATGCTATAGGCTGAGCGTGATAGCCTAGGTTTAGAGGTTACTCGTCTGAAGGGCGAGTTGGCATGGTACCAGGGTGAGGTGACTCGCCTCCAGGGTGAGGTGGACAGGATGCATGATGGGCCTAGCAATGATGCTCTCGCTGCAAAGGACTTAGAGATTTCTAGGCTTGGAGGTGAGGTCACTCGGCTAGAGGGTGAGCTGACTCGGCTACAGGTAGGGTCCGATGGAGGTGACACTATGGCTACTATTTTTGCTTTACGAGCAGATATTTCTCAATGGGTTGCTCATGAGGGTGCTGACTTGAGGAGCCTGCGCAAGTAGGCTATTTATATAGAGATGTTGGAGAACATTCTGCACCAGCATCAGATTCCTTTTCCTGTTCCTCCTTCTTCATCAGCCACTACTACTACTCGAGGGACTGATAGGAGTCGCAGGACTCATCGTTCATCGAGTTCTCATGGTGCTTCTACAGCTCAGGGTCCTCAGAGGGATCCTGCTGGTACTAGCTAGTGCGACTTGTCGCTTCTCTTTTTGTATTTTGCTTTTTATTTTTTTTGCTATGAGCCTTAGTGCTTCGATGTATACAGCCTATGGGCATTTTGTACCTTTGGGACTTTCATATTTATACATATATATACATGGCTTTGTATTTTGGTTATCTCATGTGTTAATGTTTATTATGATGCTTTTTATATATGCTTTGCTTGTGCATATGTGTGCAATGTTCACATTTTATATTTGTGCTATGATAAATGAATGTAACTAACATGTAATATGCAGCTTATGTTTTTTCATTTAACTATATGATGATATGCATGATGTTTTTGTAATCTTTTATAGCTCAGAGTAGTTGACCATTACTTGTTCATTTTTGCAATTGGGGGTATCCAACTTGATGACTCTTCGCGTTTGGTGTATGGTGGGTGTATGTATGTGATAATGTAGAACATGTGATAATGATATGATATTTGGTATGGTTTTTGATATATAACATTGGAGGATTTTCAAAGACTCAAACAGTCTAGTGATTTTAACCATTTTCTCAATGTTCGTCTAACCTTCTTTAGGACCAAGGTGTGTGCAAGTGGAGTTCATTTTTTGAATCTTTGGTTTGGGAATGACCCTAAGCAATCAAGAATCAATGCATGTGTATGTGAAGTTCATTAACTCATGATGAGTAAAATTGGACGGTACCTGTTTGGGTTTACCAATTAGCTAGCTTATCCGTATGTGCGGTCAGAGGTCTTTTCTCTTTGGAGAAAGACGTGTCGCCCGCATGAGTTTACTCCACTGCCAATCAAGCGTCTATAGCTCCGATGGAGGTTCGCTCCATAGTCCAATGATTCGATCTTCGAGCTTTGGGGATGACTACATAACTTTCTGAGGGGAATGTAGTACGATCCTTCTTGCTTTTGTGATATGTGGTGTGTGTATAGTATTTATCATGATAGAGTTTGGGGAATCGGATTCTCAACCGAAGTGTGATGAGAATGTGATCCTATCCTTATTGTCTACCTTTTTAATTTAATTATTTGGATTGTTGTGATGGTGGTGAAAACCACCTTTTTGATTTGGACTATGTTGCGTAATGGGACAAGCGGGGAATATTTCCTTTTCGCTTCAAGGTTGTACCCAAGTTGGCATTATCTTTTCTTACTCAAAATATTTTTAAATTTGTAAAGTGTTTTTGGTTCAAGATTGCTTCGGGGTCAATCTACCATACTCAAGACTTTCTTAATGTGTCATAAGTGCTTTGGTCCTAAAGAAAATTGGACATATTATGATTTGTGGTTTTTCACTAGACATTTTTGAGTGACTGAAAATTTGATTTATGATATAGTAAAACATGGGTGAGTATGAACTTTGTTGACTTGCGAAGAGTCTTAGTTGGGTATCCCCAATTCTTTGGAACTTGTTTTTTTACTTGGTCGTATCATCACCACTATGAAAGATCACTGAACATGGGATGGGATGGATGCAATTATGTGTTTATTCTAATGTTGCTATATGCATGTGATATGCCTATTTAATGCACTAGATTTTTTATTTTTTTACTTTTTCTTTTTTTTTTTAAGCCATGTACATATATATACATATATTGCAAGTCATTTCATGCATAAAATACCTTTAGGTGCATTATGTTTAGTGGTTCTGGCTCCAATTCTCCTTCCAAGTTGGCAAGTCTATATGTTCCTGGTCCCAATTTATGCTTTACAATGTATGGGCCTAACCAATTAGCCATAAATTTATCTCTTAAGTGTGGCAATGCATTGGTATTTTGTTGATTTTCTTTGAGCACTAGGTCCCCCACTTGAAATTCATGAGGATGGACTTTTGCGTTATAAGCACGTTTAATTCTGTCTTGATATACTCGTAAGTGATCTAAGGCATTGATACATTTTTCATCAATAAGTGTCAATTGGTCAAGACGTGCTTGTCTAGTTGTTTCATCATCCATGAATTCTTGTAATGCTATTCGCAAGGAAGGTATCTCGAGCTCTAAAGGTAATATAGCTTCAACATCGTAAACTAGTGAAAATGGTGTCGCTCCCGTTGGCATTCTGATGCTTGTTCTGTAAGCCCATAATGCCAAAGGAAGTTGAGTATGCCAATCTCGATGATTCTCTTTGACCATTTTCTTGAGAATAGATACCATTGTTTTGTTGGTTGCTTCAGCTTGCCCATTTGCTTGTGGGTAATAAGGTGTGGAGAAACTGTGTTGAATTTTGAATTTGTTGCACAATGCTCTAACATCCTTATTCTTAAATGACTTCCCATTATCAAAAATTATTTTTGAGGGTATTCCAAAATGATAGATAATATGTTGAAGTATAAACTCCGCTATTCGAGGTCCAATCGTAGTGGTCATTGGAATTGCTTCTACCCATTTTGTGAAATATTCTATCGTAGTTATGATGAACTTATGTTGTCCTGATGAAGCAGGTGATATTTTACCAATCAAATCGAGACCCCATTGTGAAAAGGGCCAAAGACTTTGAATGGGTTGTAATGCGTGCGATGGTACATGAGTCAAATTTGCATGATATTGGCACTTTTGACACCTTTTGACATATTTGCAATAGTCATTTTCCATGGTCGGCCAATAGTATCCCATGCGCAGTATTCTCTTTGCAATGGCCATTCCACTGAAGTGGCCACCACAAGTACCATCGTGGGCTTCTATTATTGCTCGTTCTACTTCGATCGGATCTAAACATCGTAATAATATTCCATCATACCCACGTTTGTATAATACATCCCCTAGTAGAGTAAAATGAATTGCTTTTTGTTTGAATGTTCTTTTTGTAGTTCGTGTCATTTCTACTGGGAGTATTCCAGACTTGAGAAAGTCTCTTATCTCATCAAGGTAAGAATTGTAAGGTTCAGCATGTACCAAGCAAACGTTCTTCTCACCTGTAGGTTCTGCCTTTTGAATTGATGATTTTGACATTGTTGTTATGATTAGCGGTTGTACTTCTCCATGTTCATTCTTAGGGATGAGAGATCCTAAAGAAGCCATTGCATCCACAAATCTATTTGTCGATCGTGGTAAATTACTAATTTCATACTAGTCAAATTTTTCTAGCAACCTTATTGCTACTTCATGATATTTCTTTAAGACTGGTTCTTTACATTGGTATTCTCCTTTTACTTGGTATACAACTAGTTGAGAATCCCCAAAAATGCTTAGCCTTTTTATGCCCATTGCTATAGCTGATTGAAGACCTAATATTAAGGCTTCATACTCCACATTATTATTGGTGCATGTGAAGTCGAGTTTGAATGATAAGGGAATTGGTATTCCCTAGGGTGTATAAAACATGACTCCTGCACCTTGTCCTTTTTCGCACTTGGATCCATAAAAGAACATTGTCATATCTGCTTCATCCTCAAGTGAAACTACTTCTTCTTGTTCTGTGATAGAAAATACTGAATCATCTGGAAGCTCAATTATTAATGGTTTATCATTATGTAGTGGAGCTTCCGCTAATTGATCAACTATCACTTGCCCTTTTATGGATTTTTGACTTACGAATTCGAGATCGAATTCGGTTAAAAGCATTATCCATTTAGCAGTTTGGGTGTTGTTGTATGTGCGAGTCATCATGTATCGCAGAGGATTTTCTCTAGCTATGACATAGGTAGTATTGCTTAGCATGTAATGTCTAAGTTTCTTAGTGGTAAAAACCATTGCTAAGCATAAATTTTTGACATAAGCATATCTTGTTTCGTAACTTACCAGTGTTCGGCTAATATAGTAAATTGCTTGCTCCTTATGTTTTTCGTTCTTTTGTGCAAGCATGGTACCTAGTGCAAAATCTATTGCAAAAATGTATAGGTGAAAAGGGATTCCTGATCTAGGTGGTGTAAGAACTGGTGGTGATGCCAGATACTTCTTTATGTCATCAAATGCTTCTTGACATTCAGTTGTCCATGAAAATGTCACTCCCTTTTGTAACAGGTGATTGAAAGGCCTGCATTTATCTGAGAGTTGTGCGATGAATCATCGGATAGATTGGATCTTTCCTTGTAAACTATGCAACTCTTTCAATGTTTTGGGAGGTGGCATTTCTAATATTGCTTTTACCTTACCTGGATCCACTTCAATGCCTCGCTTGGAGATAATGAATCCTAGAAGTTTTCCTGATGTGACTCCGAATACACACTTCTTAGGATTTAGCCTTACTTTGTGTTCTATCAATCGATCGAACGCTTTTTCTAGTACATCGATGTGCTCAAGACGTGTCTTTGATTTAGAAATCAAATCATCTACATAATCCTCGATGATCTTATGCATATAATCATGAAATATGTACGTCATAGCTCGTTGATATGTTGCTCCTACATTCTTAAGTCCAAAAGGCATCACTCTATAACAGAATGTCCCCCAGGGTGTTGTAAATGTCATCTTGTGTTGGTCTTCAGGATTAATTCAAATTTGGTTGTATCCCGAGAAACCATCCATTAAGGAAAGCATTTCATGACCAGCGTAGGAATCTACTAGTTGATCGATATTAGGCAAAGGAAAATCATCTTTAGGACACACTTTGTTTAAGTCTCAAAAATCAGTGCATACGCGTATCCCTCCATTCGGTTTGCGAATGGGCACCATATTTGAAAGCCATTATGGGTAATCAATTGGTACTATGAAGTGCACATCCAACAACTTTTGTAGCTCTTCTTTCATAATTAATGTGACTGTTGGATGAACTTTCCTAAGCTTTTGTTTGAAAGGCTTTGCATCATGTGCCAGTGTAAGGTTGTGGACTACCAAGTCTGGATCTAAACCTGGCATGTCTTTGTATGACCATGCGAACACTTCTTTCTTTTTCATTAGCATGTTTATTATGCATTCTTTTTCTTCTACGGATAAATATTTTGCAATTTTGACAATTTGGGGATTATCCGCGTCTTGACTAAGGTTCACATCTATAGATTCTTCAATTAGCATGTGAGAACCTTCTTCTAACTGATGTGGAGTTGGGATGAGGTGGATATCATCCGCCACATTTTCAAATGTCTCTGGGGTTTCCTCCTCTATCTCAGTTTGAAAAACTGAATTGTTTGATGATGAAGGTTGTTGTGGAATATATGTGTTTGAAGCACGCAACAACTCTTCGGACAGGATAAACTTGGTAGTGGATGGCAGGGATGAGATCCTATCCATGGCTATGAGACTAGTGTCGATATGGATCGGGTTTGTCTCATCATATGGATTGCGGAGTGGGGTGAGAAAATCAATAGAAATCATGTTGACTTGATGGAAATGAGGTGGCTGCGATTCGAGAATTGATGACTCATCTTCTCTAGGTTGCAACTGACCTAATGTGTGTGATTGGTTGTGTTGTATGCGATGCCAATGTGATGGAGGAGGTTCTGGTTCAGGACCCTCACGCTCTTTGTTTAGCCAAAAAGAGTGCGGTCTATTGGGAATTTCTTTTGATACCAGTCATCTCTTTGTATAGTTTCTCCATATATTATCTCCTCTTGAGGCTCTTCTTCTTCTTGATTAAGCCATTCAGGACGTGCCTCTGCTTGTATCATTCTTCTAGCTTGCATTTCATGCATATGATTCATGAATATCATTTTAGTTTCATCCTCTTCATCATCATCACTTATCCAAAAACCATTAGCATTTGTGTGAGGTCCCAATACCAGTGGCGTATCGTCTGGCCTAAGGTAGGTCATCTCTATAGGATCTTCTGGCTCTTGTTGTAAGGCTTGCTCTTGAGGGTAAAAAGTGTAGATTTGGTACCCACCATCTATTTGTTCATCCTCATCATTAGGTTCATCTTCCTCATCGCTCTTTTCTTCCCCTTCTTCGCATTCTATGTCAAGTTCTTGGAAAGCTTGATTAAGCGAAGAGCTTGCGATGGAAGGTTTATAGCCTAGACCGGAGCGGTTACTTGGCTCTCTATATTCTGGTTCAATAATGTGGTGAGGACCTTGTTCATGTCTTCCAAGTCCGTATCCTTGCCAATTAACCCTTCAAAAATATCTCACTGGGAAACTTGGGTTCGATAGATAATCAATGTTTTCATTAAACTCTTGTAAAGAGTTGTCATTTTGAGGAGGTGGATCCGATGAAGAATCTACCCCTCCATATATGAAATTGATTGCATTTGTTTGAGAACCCATTCTATATATATCACCTATAGCTAAAGGTGGGTCGCGAGGGTGACCATAATCCCTGACTGACTCAATGGGTGGTGTAACTGTGACACTTTCAATAATGTACTCACCAATGCCTGGATTGGCGAGATGTACTGCAACTCTAGATGGTTGGGAGGCTAATGGCTCGATGGATGAAGAGGGTTCTTGTACATTAGCTTGTGGCTCCACTGGAGGTGGTGGATTATCTCTAATAGGTGGCCCTATTTGTGAGACTACGGGTTCTAATGATTGTGATGTAGTGATGGATGGTGTGGGTTGTGCTGTGAATGTGAATGGTTGTTGTGGATCTGGAAGTTTACTAGATGGAGTTGGCGATTGGTTAGCAGGATGGGTAGGTGTGACTTGAAAATGAAATGCAGTGTTTGAAGGGTGCATTGAGCTAACGCTTTTGGATGCAAAAGTTGGGTCAACTATAGGTAGTTCTTCTTGAATGGGTGCTTTTGAGGATGTGCTACTAGATGGAATGGTCCTAATGGCTAGTGGTTGGATAGTTAGGTGTGTTGATGGAAGCAAGGGCTCATATGGGTTTGAAATAAAGTTGTAGTATTTGAAAGGTTCTGTGTCAGCTGGTATGCAATGCACTTTGCCTTCATGTACATATTTTAAGCATTGATGCAATGTTGAAGGCACACACTTCATTTCCCTAATCCAAGGGCATCCAAGAAGTATGTTGTATTGCATTTCTCCTTCCAAGATGTGGAAGAGAACATGTATTGTTTTCACCCCCACGGTGACGGGAAGAACAACATTCCCCACAGTTGAGCATAAAGCATCATTAAAAGCCCTAAGGGTGAATGTGGATGTTGTGATGTGAGATGATGGGATGTTGAGCTTCATCATTGTAGGTGTGGTGATGAGGTTGATTGAGGAACCAATATCAATAAGCACTCTCTTGAATGGTTTCCTGTCAATGTGAGCTACTATGTGCAGTGGTGGATCAGGTGAATCTGCTGAGATTTGTTTTTCCTCGAAGTCATAAAATACTATCGAGGGTTCCATACACTTTTGCACACTCCCTACAAAGGAATTGAATGCATTGGGGTCTTCTGACTGAACTTGGATAGACTTTAAAATTTCCATCAATGCTTCCCTATGAGGTGTTGATTGTTGTATTAGCTCATATATTGACAATTTTGTTGAAGCCATTTTCAAGCTTTGTGTTAACCGGCTGTTCAAAGTAACAACTGGGCGATTGTGGAAAGGTGGTGGTGGAATGCTTGGTCCAAGTTGTATGGGCACATTTGTTGGTTGTGTTGTTGGAGCCTGTGTTGTGCGATTAGCTTACCTCTATCCATGGGTAACTATGCTAATAGCTCCTACAAAACCTTGTGGTAGTTGAGACACATAATTAACCTGGTTGGGAGGAACTATAGAAGTTGATGCTCCCATCGGTTGTTGATTTACCTCTCGATGTGGCAAAGGTGTCTGATAGATGCCTAGGTTTTGATTGTTTTGGGCTAGTGGATTGTCAACTTTGATTGTACCCGCTTCCAATAAATCTTGCACAATTCCTTTAAATCCATGACAACCTTCGATATCATGTCCTCTTTGTCTATGATAGATGCAAAAGAGGTGTTCTTTGTAACCTTTTGTTTTTGGTTTGTTAGGATCTTCAGGTTTCATTTTCGGCAATGTAAAAAGTTTTGCCGCATACAACTTCTGAAACACTAATGAATATGGCTCTTGTACTGGTGTGTAATTTCTTTTTGGCTTAAAATGATGTTGTTGCCTTTCTGTAGGTTGTGTCTGATTTTGTGCCTACTGTGGGGGTGGAACCGCTTGATAATTCGATTGTTGTGGTTGTTGTTGTTGTTGGGGTTGTTGGATTTGTGTTTGGGTCGGTTGATTTAACTATGGTTGGCCCAAAACTATCTGGTTAACCTGCACGGTCTTAGATTGACCATGGTTATTCCCATTTTGATTCTTATTGTGCCACTCTTTCTTCTTAGGCTTTATCTCGCCTTCTTGGATTTTTATTTCTTCAATCAGTTTTGCTTGGGCGAGTGCCTCATCGAATGTTCTATACTGTTGTAGCTGTAGTAATGAAGAGATGGGTCTACCAAAACTCTTCGTGAACATTCGTATTATCTCTGGCATAGGGAGGGAAAATGGTAATTTGATCATGACTGATCTCCACCTATTGCCAAAGTCATAGACCGATTCATCGTCATATTGTTTTAGATAAATCAAATCAGTCAATGTGGTTTGTTTTCTAACATTTAGGGCGAATCTTTCCAAGAACTGGTCCGCTAGTTGTTCAAAGGTAAAGACACTTTGATGTGGTAGGTGGTTGTACCAGTCTTGTGCTTCTCCCCCTAGTGTCTGAGGAAATGTATGTAACAGTAATGCATCATTGCTTTTGATTCTGAAGCATGCATTCACAAATCTAGTTATATGCTCATGGGGGTCCTCTTCCCCTTTAAATTCAAGCTTCGATATTTGAAAATCTTGTGGATATGGCGGCTCAAGTACCGAAGCATGAATAGGGTGATTGAGTAGTTACCTCAAAGTTGGCTTTTGGTATTGCAAACCTGGGGTTTGCATGGCAAGACTATCAATCTGACTCTGTAAAAACTGGTATCTAGGGTCATCCACAGGACTGACACTTGAATGTACTTGATGCTGCTGGTAATGGGGTGGATTGTATGTAGGTTGTGGGTGATAAGACATGGGTGGCTGAAATGTGTTATGGTATGGATGTTGAGGGATGTTATGGTATGGATGGGGTGATGGTGGTATGATGTTATGCTGACCTGCTGTGTTAGCATATGGGTGTGGCGGTTGATTATGAACCACAGTGGTAGAAGGAGGGCGCATTACCCAAGATGGATCTTGGATAAAGGCATTAGGTTGATGTGATGTAGGTGGAAAATTATGCTCAATCCCTTGCAAATGTTGGTTGGGGTCAGGGTTCATGCTACGGTTAGCATTATCTAAAATCATTTGCTATAGTTGTAAGAAAGCTTGTTGCATAGCAATTGCATTTGAAGTAGGAACCGCTACATGTGATGTGGTAGACTGGGTTGGTTGTGGGACAACCATGGTAGTGGAAGTAGGTGGGGGGTAAGTAGCAAAAGGTATCACTACTGACTGTGGTATGGTATGAGATGTATGTCCTACGAGTGTGGTGGAGGGAATGGATGTTTGGGCTTGTGAAACAATAGGAATTGTTTCATACAAGGGATTAGTGGAAACGGTCATTTGTTGAGGTAATGTGGGGGGTAATTGGTTGGTTGACGATGGTTGATTGGCCAATGCTATAGCGGCTAACTCAAAAAGAGGATTGGTGAAAATCTATTCTGATTGTTGTGGATAGGTGAATGTGGATTCTTGTTGTGATGAGGGTATGACACGGGATGGGATGGAGAGTGGTGGTAATGATGGGAAGACCATTCCAACTGCATTCAAGTACATTCTAACAGTATCCATATCGAACATGGTGACATGACTATCTACCACTACAGGAGGTTCACTCCTAGGTGTCTCAGGTATGGTTGTGTGAGTAGCCCTATGCATAATGTCTATGTCCGTATTAGGGGCATTACTAGAAGGCCCTACATTAAGACTTTGGGACATAGAAAGGGGCATGCCTACTTGTCCTACCACCGAAGTGGGAGGGACGTTACCCGACTGAGAGGCCATAGGGGAAGACCACTGACTTTGGTTTGACACTAGTTTCTTAGCTTGACTACGAGTCACTACCATACGCTATTATGTGGTACAATGCCAAGTGCGACTATCTATGTAAATAAAATGACAATATGATGCAATACAACATGCAAAGCAAACAAACACACAAAGTTTTTGAAGCTAGATTTTCGTATTTCTTTTTTTTGTTCAAAAAATGAAAAAGTCGTGTGCTCAATGTTTTGCCCTAAATGAATCTAGGATTTCACCTGTATACTCGTAGCTCGACAACCTGGCTATGAACTCCAGGTCATGTAATCCCACCTATAATGTGTGGTAATGAAGCCCACACATGGCCAGGGAGCACAGGTCCTACCAATTCCTCACCCAGTTCACCCGTAGTATGTGATACACCTCTCCGAGGAGAAATGCATGCTATAACCCACGGGCTATGACGGATCTTGGAATCGGCCTTGGCAAAGAATGGGGTATGATGTTGGTGGTTCGATGATGAAATCCAAACCCAGCGGTGATGAAATCTAGCCATTTTCCAATGTTTATGTGAGTGTGTGGTGGTTTTGTTTGATTATTGTGGTATGCAAGATTATCATGCAATTTTGTTTCAATGCCTAAATATGCAAGAAAACAGAAAATAGAGAATGAAAAATAGCAAATCAGGGGTAAAAGTGCCAATTTTAGGTCTAACTTAATCAGAATCTATTTAACAGGGCTAACCGTGGATGCGTGGTTAGTTCTGGTAAACCATGGGTGCGCGGTTTGCCAACCGCGCTTCTCATTTGGGATATCCCAACCGTGGATGCGTGGGTCCTTTATATCAATAGAAACAGAATAATTTCTTATAGAACCAAACCTAAAATACACACCTGAGCTATTTCTAACCCGGTGAATGCAAAATGATCTATTTTCTACTATGCAAATGCAGACTTTCTTTAATTTTTCCTTGTTATTTTATGTATGAATGCAAAATTTTAAGTATTTTCTCCTATCTCTAAGACCTAAGTGCACACAAAGGCATACAAGACTGAGACTGTTAATCTACTTAAATGCAATCTAAACTTAACTAAAAAAAAAATGAAACAGAGAGCATGAAGTACAGACCTGTGTTCTTTTCGCCGCTCCTTCCTGCTGTAAACCGTCGGTCTGCATTTTTGAAATAGCAACCGTGTTTCTACATTTTCTCGAACCAAGAACCATGCGTCTACATTTTCTCCAACCAAGAACCATGCGTTTGCGTTTCCTCAGACAGAAACTGTGTTTTCGCATTTCCACAGTGAACAATTTGGGCGCAAGGTTTTCTGAATGTATCGATTCAAAACTGAATCTGTGCGCGTCTCAAATTCCAAAAACCTGTAGGTACAGACAGAGATCAGTAAACTTAAAAAGAAGCAAGGCAAAACAAAATGGAACCCTTGGGAGGTCCCACCATGATCACCATTTTTGTAACCAAAAGAACTGACACAATGAAATATGTAAAACAGAGAGAGAAAAATTGCCAAGATTGCTTTTCTTTATTGATTTTGATACAATTTGTTACAAGAATGAATTTTGGATTGCCCCAAGTATGTTTGGGACAATGTTACAATGCTTTCTCGCTCTATATTGATGCAGATGAATGAAAATTGATGGAAAGGTATCTTCCAATGCTTTCATAGAGGCATGTGCTCTTCGTTCTTCCAACAACAATCCAAGATGAGTGGGCTTTGGTATCCGGTAAGGGACCACTCCAGCTTCAACAGCTTATCCAAAGTACCTATCACCTACACACATTCCAACCGACAAAGGGATTAGTAGCACCTGTATATTTGAGCAATAAGAATAATGCATGCATAAACCCTAAGCAGATAATAATGTGAAACAAATGACAGAACAAATCAACAAATAAAAGCCTTGCTAATCAAGTGAATTATGTTACTAATATCTGATGTGCGTGTGATTTCGTGCTCGAGACTGTGGAACCACGAAAGCGCGGTTGTGGACTGGAAACCGTGGACCTACGGTTGTGAAACCGTGGACCTACATTTTTAACTGTGAAACCATGGGCGGGCGGTTCTGGTTGAAATGACAGGTCACCTCGGGATGCATGCCAATGGTCAAAATCGAGCTCGCGCTCTCAGTTTCTCGTCGGGTCTGGATATATTTTGGTAGCCTATCGGTATGCAAATTCAGCTCCCTTTGTTTTGTGGACTAATGATGCTTTTATAGGCTTCCTAGGGCTTTGGAGGGGAATGAGAGGTGGCAAGCCTGACATGCCAAGTGGTAAATCTGAACTGCCAGGTGGAAGGGGCAATTCATGGTGAGTCATTCAAGTGTGGCTCACTTAACTGGGGTGATGTGGCTTCAAGTGGAGTGGGATGTGGGATGTTGTTTTATGTGAAGGGACAAGGAGACAACAACAAATGAGTTGTGGCATGGGTGTTGGGAATCTGTCTCATGTGCAAGGACAAGGGGGACAGGAGTGGGTAAGATGTGGCAGGGGTGTTGGGTGAAGTGTCCAGGACACATGTCCAATGGGTAGACAGGGTATCCTAGGGTGATTTTCCTAATTAAATAAATTAGGAAAATAGGATGATGTGTAGGATTTTATATCCCTAAGTTTAGACTTAGGCACATAATTTTATTATGCAGGATTTGATGGTGGGGTGGTGAATGTGACTTAGAGGGTGTCAGATTTTGGTGTCTACAAATAGTGAATTAGGTCATCAAGAAATGTGTAAGTAAAAAACACTACCTCAAAGCTTATAGGAACAAGATCTAGGATTTGATAGAAACTTTTGAGTTCCTAAACCTCAAAGCAATCCTAGAGAAAAGAACACTCATGTAGATTTATTGGCTTTAGTAGGTGCTAATTTTTTACCTATTAGCAATGTCATCCAAAAGTCTAATATATTTAGATTGATCTACAAGCCCTCCATACCAGATAAAGATACATTTTGGTAGATATTCAAAAATGATGAACAAATAGTGGAATTTCTTGTCCATAATATAAACTACTTGAATGACAGAATATCTAGAGATGAAGAAGATGCAGACATGATCCAATTGAAAAACAACCATATTCCTAAAGGACTAATCACTCTTGAAAGCTTGTTTGATAACAATGATAGGTCAAATAGCCATAAAATAAAAGCTGGAAAACACTAATACAAAGAGGGCCAAATGGATTTAGATAAATCTATTAAGGTGGGAGTAAACACTACAGAGGAAGAATTGGACCAGATTTGAGCATTATGCAAAGAATTCCCTGACATCGTAGCCTATACTTATGGTGACCTTAAATTCTACCCTGAAGAGACCATCTAGCATACAATAAAACTCAAAGAAAGCACAAAAACCTTCTAAAAAAATAAAATACTAGTGAATCCTAATATTGAAGCTCTAATGAAATAGAAATTGCTAAAGTTGCTTGAGTCCAAGATTGTCTACCCAATCAAGCATTCTACTTGGGTAGCTAACTTGGTTCTAGTTAAGAAGAAGAATGGAGACATTATATTGTGTGTCAACTTTTAAAATCTAAACAAAGCTTCACTAAAGGATCATTACCCTCTCCCATAGATAGACCAGACTCTACATACTGTAGCAGGAGCAAAAATATTCTCGCTCCTGGATGGGTTTTCTAGGTACAACCAAGTATGGATCAAAGATGAAGATCAGTTCAAAACTACATTCACCACCAAGTGGGGAACATTCGATTACCTGAGGATGCCTTTTGTATTATCCAATGCTGGGGTAACTTTTCAAAGAGCAATGGATATGGCTTTTGGATAATTCATCAATAAGATTATAGTAATATACCTAGAAGATATAATAATGTTCTCTCATCACAAGGAGCATCATGTCAACCATCTCAAAAACATTTTTTAAAAGTTTAGGGAGTTTGGCATCTTTTTAAACCCAAAGAAATCCATATTTTTAGTGGAAGAAGGGATTCTACTAGGTCATGTCATTTTTAAGGTCGGGTTAGCTATAGACCCCAATAGAGTGAAAGCACTTCTTGAACTTCCTTTACCCCTAAACAAAAGGGATTTGCAATCCTTCTTCGAGAAAATCAACTTTGTACACAAATTCATTTCAAATTTTTCCCAAATCATCAAACCAATGACCGAGCTATTAAAAAGGATGCTGAATTTAAGTGGACGGACTTATGGAAGGAGGCTTTTAAATAGATAAAAGAGTAAATAGACCAAACTCTCATATTAGTAAATCCAGACTATTCCAGAGATTTTATCTTGTACACTGTAGGTGAGCGAGATACCTACACTGTAGTACTTACTCAGAAAGGTCCTGACAACGAAGAGAGGCCTATAGAATTCCTAAGTTAGACCATGCAGGAACATGAAGAAAAGTACAACTTCACCAAAAAGTAATTTTATGAAATAATGAAGTCGTTAAAAATTTTTAGGCATTTCCTTTCATAGAGTAGAACCATTTTGCATGTGGTCCGCATTGATGTTAGAAATTTTATCATACAAGGGGAACTTGGTGAGAAAAGATCTAGTTGGATACCAAAGATACAATATTATGACATTGAAATCCATCCAACCAAGTTGGTAGGGGTAGAGTATTATGTCAAGAACTCACCAAACAAACCTCATTATAATATATAGCCTACCAAACTCAAGAAACAACCCTTGGGGATGATCAAACCCAAGATGGGTCTGATTGGACCAATGAATTTATCAGATACTTCCAAACTGGAAAATGTCCAGCAAGTTTGAATACTTTTTAGAGAAGGGGATACAAGATCTAAGCTTTAAAGCACACCTTACTACATGAAGGATTGTATAGAAATAATCTATATGGGGTATTTCTTCGGTGCATAAAATAGGACCAAAAGAAAAATATATTGGATGAATTCCATGGAGATCCCTTAGGAGGACATTACTTAGTGAGAACCACTACTTTAAAAATTATCAGAACTAGATGCTATTGGTTGATCATTTTCTCAGATACTTTTAGGGTGACCAAAAATTTTGAGAAGTACCAAAGGTACTTTGGGAGAAATAGGAATGCTTCAATACCTTTAAAATCCATTCAAGTTGAAGAAAATTTTCAAAAATGGGGTTTAGATTTCATCAGAGTAATAGAACCCAAATCGTTTGTTGGACATAAATACATCCTAATTGCTATGAATTATTTTACCAAGTGGGCTGAGGTAGTGCCCACTAAGAAAGTGGACCAAGAAGTAGTGATGGAATTCGTTGAGAGTTTGATCACAAGATTCGGTATCTTAGACGCATTGGTTATAGACAATGGAACATATTTCATAGGTACCAAAATTATTGATTTTATGTGTAAATATGAGATCTACTTGAAGATATCCTCAAATTATTATCCATAGGGAAATGGATTAGCTCAATCGATAAATAAAAACTTACTTCAAATCTTAAAGTGGACTCTGAAGGACAATAAGAGAAGTTGACACTCTCTGATAAACCAAGCATTATGGGTTGATAGGATCACTATCAAGAAGTCTATCAACACCTCTCCCTATTCATTAGTCTATGGTAAGGAAGCAATCCTCCCTATACACATAGAAATTATTGCTTTAAAGTTACTCAATCAAACTGGCATAGAGGAAGCATAGCCGATGGAAAACATGTTGATGCAAATACTACAATTAGAAGAGTAGAAAGAACAAGCCTACGATAATTATTAGAAACATATAATAACCATGAAGAAATGGTTTGACAAGAAGGCTACCCTTAGGAATTTCAAGGTAGGGACTTGGTACTAAATTGGAATGAAAAGAAAGTAAAACCTGGAAACCATCAGAAATTTGATGCATTCTAGGAAGGACATTTTGAGGTAATAGAGGAAAAACAACAAAATTCTTTCCAATTGAAATATGGATAGGGTCAGGTTCAACCCATCCCTATCAACGAATTCCATTTGAAGTTGTACTATAAGTAAGGTATTTTCCTTCACTTTACATGTACTATATGTAAATATGTTGTTTCTTTTTTCTAAAAACACTTCAAGGAAAAGTATCAAGTTTTCATGACATTTTGGCGTTCAGAGGACACTTCAAGGAAAATTGTCATGATCTCATGATATTTTGGCATTTAGAGTCCACTTCAAGGAAAATTGTTGTGATATCATGACATTTTGGCATTCAGAGGCCACTTTAAGGAAAATTTTCATGATCTCGCAATATTTTGGCGTTCAAAAGTCACTTTAAGGAAAATTGTCATGATCTCACGATTTTTGGTATTAAAAGGCCACTTCAAGGAAAATTTTCATGATCTCGTGATATTTTAGCATTCAGAGGCCACTTCAAGAAAATGTTTTGTGATATCATGACATTTTGGCATTTAGAGGTCACTTCAAGGAAAATTGTCATGATCTTGCGATATTTTAGCTTTTAGAGACCACTTCAAGGAAAATTATCGCGATCTCGTGACATTTTGGCATTTAGAGGCCACTTCAAGGAAAATTATCATGATATCATGATATTTTGGTGTTCAGAGGCCACTTCAAGGAAAATTGTCATGATATCATGACATTTTGGTGTTTAGAGGCCACTTCAAGGAAAATTGTCGTGATCTCGCAATATTTTCATCATTCGATGGTCAAAGTCAAACAACCATATCTTTTGGTAGGAGAATTAGTTTTATTAAAATTTTGAATGCACGCCTCTCAAAGTACCACTATGATAGTTTATTTTCCTAGAAAAGAAGTGACATGAAGTTATTGACCCAGGGTCGAGGTGATGCGATGCTATTGGTCCCAACGAAATGACAATGCATGATGATAAGTTTTCTTGAAGGTGGCACACAAAACAAAACATCCAATAATGTTAAAAATTAGTCACAAAGCATGTGCAACAAGCTATAATTAATGCATGATACCCTAGCACATGCATGTACATCTACTTATGTCATAGAAGCTTTTTCATCACCTCTCTATCCTCTAAAAATTTTCCTCTGCTTATGGCATCCTTGAATTTTCCTCAAGTTATCTGAGCTCCTCTAAGTGCCTTTCAAGGTTTTATATATGATAAAATCATAGTGAGAAACCATGATATCATCTCATAAAACTACTAAGGAAAATCACAGGGCTGCAAAGAGTGAAACAGTTTCACAGACCCGGATTCCCACATCACCGATACCATAGTAACATGGAAACTTCCAAAGAAAATTTGAAGGGATGTGGAGGCTAGGGTAGCAAAGAGCATCACACCATAAAATACAAGTACATTATCTCACCACCATCTACTCTATTGGTATGTTTGCACCCCTGTTCAACCCTACCCTAAATTAGTTAGGTCTATGGCAACTTTTTACGATGTACAGTATAGAATTATCAATAATTCTAGGGGCGAGGTCATTTTTACCCTAGAAACTGATGCAATTAGGGTCGCCTTTAGCCATGATATAAGTACTACTATAAATCCCATTCCATTTGACCCAATTACCTTGACCATGTACTATATCCCCACCCTCAACATAAAGTTATTTCTACAAGATCATATGTTAGAACCCCCTCTTGATGGGACCCTACCAGAATCATCGATTCCCCTATCAAAATTAAAAAATAAGGAGCTTTTCTCCATGTTGGCTATGGTGGTGGGGCTAGAATTTGACATGGAAGTCTACGGATGGTATATTGCATTGGTGTAGTGTACGTCAAACCCCAAATTCTATGATGCTTCATGTGTGGATAAAAATATAGTGCCAATTTTATTCGACTGGCCAGTATATCTGGCTTAGCAGATACATGCAGGCCTATTAAAAATATAGAGGTATTCTCCAGAAGCTTTCAATTTTTCTTCTTACCTAATATGGATTTTATTTTTTTCCAATCAAAGAATCTAGAGTTCATCTCTATGACCAGCAAGGACAAATATGGAAAGTGGTTGCCTATATACGAATGGAAAACAGTGATCTCAAAAGTAGAGCTATACTACTACTTTAACATGTAATTCCTGGGTCTTGCCTTGAAAATTATGTATGGCACATTGCCAAGAATTCCTCAGAATATGCAAGATACCCTACAACACACCCATGCGAAAGAGAGAGATCGGTTCATCTTGATGCAAGGATTAGTCATTAGATTGTATGGCTTCATAAGGAAGTCTTTTTTACTTTCATATTATGTCACTAAGCGATTGTTCTCTTTAGAGTATGTAAGGTAAATTAAACATATAAACTCTAAATTTGGCACAGGGGCTAGCCAGACTGGTACATGCCTCATGCCCTTCCAATTTGGAGGGGTATTTGTATAAAAAAAGGGAGACCATGAGCAAATCACTCAAAATCTAAAGGGCATGAAGTTAATAGAGTTGCCATAAAAATGGAGGTATGACCCCATTGATAGATTTGCACAAAAACATGCTTCTATCAACCAGAATCCCTGTAAACAATTTCATGTATCAAAAAGACAAATCGACAAACATGGTAGAAATAATGAGGAGGACAAGGCACTAGAATGGCATGTCAAAAAATGTAGGCATTGGCCCCATGGCATGAATTCTACAATAATATGATGGACTGGGACCCCGAAGTCAACCTGAGCCACAAGTTAGATGAGAAGGTCATTAGAAAGATGAAGAAAAAAGGAAAATATTGGACACTTGCAAAAATCCTAGCTTTGTGGTAGATGAGGTACTAGATCGAGATGCACTCCAGATATGGAATAAAAGTTGATCATGAATTTTATGAAAGATAAGATAATTATCATACCACATGGTATGAAACTCTCATAGATAAAGTATTTCCAGACATCAATGGTATCCCTATGCTACTCATAATTGAAAATGTTGGGACTAGCCAAGATAAAGGTAAGGAAATTAATGTTGAACAAACATAAGTCCCAAATAAGGTGGCTCGTAAATTCATCCTCCCTCTACATCAAGCATAAAATTCGATGATGATGTTTCTCTCTTCTAGAGAAAGAGGAAAGCAAAATCGGCAGAGGCAGAGAAACAAAAGAAAATAAGGCAAGAAGAAATGCACGCTGACCCTAAAATAGGGGACCAAGGAGAAAGCACAGGGGATTACATAGAACAATTCTCTAGATAGCAGGAGACCAGCAACCAAGAACTCTCTGGACAATAACAACTAAGAGTTGGATGAAATTGCTAAAGAGTGTATTCCTACCAAGGAAACCCCTATCGATGAACAAGTCTCTACCAAGGATGTACTGGATATTGAAGATACAAGCCTACAAAAGATAACAGAGACCTATACTGAAGACCCGATCCATCCTGAGAATGCACTAGATACTGAAGACTCAAACTCACAAAAGATATCAGGTATATCTCCTATCGATCTTGATACATCTTCTTCTTCTTCTCATCCCCAGAGAAATTCCCCTCCCCATTTTGTAGATTGAGATGATGCTTCTTCTCCTTCTATTCAACAACCTCCACCATCACCATCATCAACCCAACTTGATCCAAAAGCATCCTTAGCTACACCCCTAGATACACTCACAGAGCAACCAAATGTGGATGCTTCCATACCCACCATTCATTTCCCTTATACCACCAATTTATCCAACTTCCAATCTATTCCTGCCTCCTCTTCTGAAAGCCACCTCATAATTCCTAAGCTAAAAAAATTGAAGAAAGCAACTCTAAATGCTTCAACCTAGTTAAAATCATGTAATGCTCAAAGTTCCAAGGACATAGCTTGCACCAAGGAAGGAATATCCCTATATCCTATCAGTATGCAGTGTACAATTATGAAGATGACATTGCTGGTTCAAAATCCCAAAGGGGAAATGACCTTGGAAGACTATCATGCTAATATAATCACCAAAGATATCACTCAACTACCTATGGAAGACAAGTGGGGAAAAGACCAAGCTCACATGAGGACTATATACTTGAATGTCAAGTATTACAAGGAGAAATACCTCAGAGCCGAGCAAACAAGGAAGCATTTAGAAGAAGCATTAAATGAAAAAAAAAAGACAATTGAAAAGGTATTGAAAAATGAGGGAAATAAATAGGAACACATGTTTAATAAAGCAGCCCCATATAAGGAAGAAGTAAAGAAGGCCACATAACAAATCTAGCTATTGGAAAAATAGGTGGAAGACCTTCAAAAGCAGATTCAAGATGGCACTGGTAGGACCAGTGGGATATCAAAAGAAAAGGCCAAAGTAGTCAGGAAAGAAATATTTGAGGACATGCAAAAGATGAGCTTAAAAGCAAGGCCTACATTATCATACTTGGTCAAAATTAAAGAGACATTGGGCTGGGTAGAAGATGAATTTACTTCATTCATCAAATTCCTAAAAGCAAAACTATCTGCAGTAATGAAGATCTAAGTTTTGGTAGAAATCACATAGGCAATATTTGGATACAGGGCCCAAGATGAGAAATGGTCCCAAGCTAAAATAACTACTAGAAGTTTCTTCAAAATACACAAGCTAGTGATAGAAAGTGCTAAAATAATATGAGAACTCAAGGTAGAGGCTAAGGAAATTTTGAAGCATGTAAGCATAGTGGACAAATATGGCATGCCAAGATTTTGGGATAAATATTCAAAATTATTAGAGGAATATGAGTTGAAAGCTTCCTGGAAAACTTTCGTAGCAGATGAATTGAAAATAGATAGCTAGGAAGATCTAGTACAAGAAGAACAAATATTCAGTATGGATCGAGACCTCACCCAAGTCAACTCCTGTTTGCATGAGCTATGCATGAGGTCATCTCTATCATACGACAAAGTAGAAGAAATTGAGTATTTGTACTTGACTTTCATGGAAACTTTAGACCCAGACGAAGAGACTTGGAAAAATGCTTGTGCTGCTTACAATGAAGTTATCCAAGAAAAGGAGAAACATGAAAAGGCTAAGAAAGCTTCAACAAGTAGTACAACGACACCTGAGCAAGAGGACACAAAGAAATCCATAGAGGAAGACACTCCCGATGAATGACCACACAAAGCAAGAAATATCCTTTTTGCTTGGTATCACTTCCCTTTCTCCCCTTTCTTTTTTAGGTTATTTTTTTTACTTCGTTCCCCAATGGATAAAGGCTCTAGATTCTAATATTCCACTGGAAAAATTCCCTCAAGAGGCAGCAATAATGTAGGTCAAAATGACCACATCAAGGGGATTAAGGAGTGGTCTTCTCAAAATTTTTCTAAGTATATAAGAAACATCGCGATATCACAATATTTTGTTTCTCATAGGCTAAGTAAAGAGAAAACATCGCAATTTTATGATTTTTTTGAGCCCGAAGACTAAGTGAAGAGAAAACATCATAGTTTCATGATATTTTTGAGCTAGAAGATCAAGTTAAGGGAAAACATCTTGGTCTCATGATATTTTTGAAACCAAAGGTCAAGTGAAGGGAAAACATTGTAGTTTCACGATATTTTTGAGGCCAAAGACTAAGTGAAGGAAAATGTCATGGTTTCATGATATTTTTGAGTTGAAAGACCAAGTGAAGGAAAAATATCATGGTTTTATGATATTTTTGAGGTCAAAGACTAAGTGAATGAAAAACATCACGGTCCCATGATATTTTTGAGCTAGAAGATCAAGTGAAGGGAAAACATCATGGTCTCATGACATTTTTTAACTTGAAGGCCATGTGAAAGGAAAACATTGCGGTTTCATGATATTTTTGAGCTCGAAGACTAAGTGAAGGGAAAACATCATGGTTTCACAATATTTTTGAGGCCGAAGACTAAGTGAAGGGAAAACATCATAGTTTCACGATATTTTTGAGCCGAAAGACCAAGTGAAGGGAAAACGTTGCAATTTCATAATATTTTTGAGGCTGAAGACTAAATGAAGGGAAAACATCACGATCTCACAATATTTTTGAGTTGAAAGACCAAGTGAAGGGAAAAAATCATGGTTGCATGATATTTTTGAGGCTGAATACTAAGTGAAGAGAAAAAATCATGGTTTCAATATATTTTTGAGCCTGAAGACTAAGTGCAGGGAAAAAGTCATGATTTCATAATATTTTTGAGCTATAAGTAAGGAAGTGGAAGACAAATGAGACACAACGTCTCCAAGAAGATAAAATCGAATATGTAATAACAAGATCTCAACCATTTTTAGTTGAAGATCCCATACTCTCTTAACTGCCACTCTACAATTTTCAGTTTTTATGTTGTGTAAATATATATATATATATATATATATATATATATATATATATATATATAGGATGAGCAACCCAAACAAATGGTCAGCTCTTGGATGTTTACAAGGCAATGTACACAAAATTTTGAAAGCAAATAAAGACTACTCATTCTGATTTCTAGCTCACTGGTGTTGTTATCAAGTATGTATGGATTGTTGATTGCTATATAAGTTATGTTGAATAGAAACCGCCTTAATTCTTATTCTAAATTTCTGCGTTTAAAGTTCAACTAGCTCTAAAATTAACATTTCAAATAAGCTTATGTTTGATTAAATCTGCACCAGAGGACTAGTTATTCTAATTTGATGGTTCAAAGAATGCTTATCTATAAAAGGTTGTAGATGTTTCTTTGCTATTATCTAATCTACACCATCTAAAAATTCTTAGAAATAGCTATATTTTCCTATCTTTATGCATTTTACTCTCTCCCATTTTCCCTAAAGAAGTAAGAAAACAACCTCCTCTAGAGATTGAACCCAGTATTTCAATGTTGGCAAAGTCTTGGGTGCAAATGTAACCAAAGGCAGATTTTGCACCAAAATTTTCCTACTTCTACCATAGTTCCACGCACTTTGACTTGACCAAAATATCATTTTAGCTCAAAATTGTTTTCCACACCTTGGTTCTTTCAAAAACTAAAGTCTTCCTATATACTAGTCAAGGCTTTTACTGCTAGTGCTTGATTAGGAATCACAAAACATTTGATATCAGAGTTTTCTTAACAGGAAATATTCCAACATCTGTCTCATTATTTCATTTGTTGAGACTTTTCTTTCCTTCAATTAATTATTTTTGCATAAAATCTAACTGTTAGAACTCAGCTTGACATGTCTCAAGAAAAGACTATCTCCTTAGCTAATAATTTTTATAAAGTTTCTATTGCCTATGGTGTCTTAAAAATAAATTAGTAGTGCGAAGTAACTATAGTTTTGGCAGCTCACAATAGCCTTCTAGCCTACTATAAGAACTTAAAATTACCTTTATTTTTAAATTTGGAGTCAAAATTTCAAAATCCTTACACAAGAAAACACAAAAACTAAAAAAAAATATCATAAGGAGACAAGTTTCTTCATCACTTGCTTGATTTCTATCCATTATTCATCCAACAAGTGTTGAATAATATAGAAATAATTATGTGTAGCTTCTACTTTGATCCTGTTCTTTATTGGGAGGCTTCTAGTTTTTGCAATAACTTGATATATCTAAGCTTTAAAATTAAGGATTAGTTTGATTGTCTATATGATGTCTTCTGGTTTTGGGAATTTTGACCATTTTTTGAAGGTAAACTAATTTCCTTACATTCTTTGAGTATATTCTTGTTCTATCACCATTTCATTCTTTTCATTATGGGGAAGGGATCCCCTTTTGTAGCAATATGTCAACTTCAGCCTTGAACCACATAATTGCATTGCTTAACAATAAAACTTGGGTTTTACACATACATGCAATTTGATATTTGTGAAAAAGGGTCATTATCTTTTGCATTATTGCTTTTGTATCAAAAAAAAGTGTAGTCTCCAATTAATATTTAGTTACTAGAACCAACCTTTCCTAATATGTCTTGGCTTTTATTAATTTTTTAGAATTCTCAACTATGTTGGATTCTATTTCTAGTGTGACCTATGCTTCCAAGTCAATAGTTACCTTGATAAAATTGAATGCTTAGTAGAGTGGGTGAGCCATATTGATGATTTGATTTCAATAGATATTAATTTTCTTGGCTAAACTTTGAATTTTTTGTTGTTGCTCCTTTCTATTTCTGTGTTTAATATTTTCCCTTTCCTTTTGTATGCTCTACCTCTCCATATAGAATTCTATATCTTGTTTGATTAATCATCTTGAGAGTCCTTCATTTTATTCCTCTTTAGCCTTTATGTGAGGATTTGTAGGTTGGTCTTCCACGCATTTAACTAATTTTTCCACCTGTTATTAGAGTGCTATTTTTTCTGCTTCAAAATTATTTAGGGTTCCTTTTACCATTTTTAGTTCTTCTTCTATCCATTCTAATTTAAACCTTAGATTTTCATAATTATGTGCAACTATTTTCTCTGTTTCCTCATTGAATCTTATCCTATATTGGGTTTGTATACCTTCTATATCAAGACTTTATGATACTATTTTCCAATCCTGCTCTATCATCTGGTCATTAGGTTTTTCCAACAAGGGATATCTTTTATAGAATTATAAAGTTTTCTTAAGGAACAAGTGGAAATACATTTGGAAGAAAGATCACAATATTGCAAAAATTATCTTCTTCTACTGGTTCATTTATTTTGTTTGCTAGTGTAGGCTCTATAATTCTAATGGTTGTATGATATACAATTTACTAAAAGAGGGTCTAGATAAAAAAAGGGGAAGTGTCATTGGAGGGTTGTGAAGTTTTCAAAGCCTGGTCATCTAAGTTTTGAGTGAGCCTTTCAAGGTTTTTGGTTTCTATAATTACCACATACAGGGTCTCCTTTTCTATGTTTTTTTCCCTTAGGGATGTTGGGTGCTCTACAAAGGGGTTTGTACGGTCAATTAGAGGCTCAATTACTTCATCTTCTCTTACTCCTATTGGGCTAGATTTTTTTTATCTATAATGGTCACTATTTTTGTCATGGTGTTTTTCTCCATTAATGCCTACTCTTATTTTACTTGTATGCTAGGCTTTTCTTCTTGCTTTCGAGCTTGATGATGCCTTTCTGGACCTGACTTCATGTATTTCTTATAATGATGATGATTCCTGTTGAATTACTAGTTTTTATCTCTTTGAAAGGGGTCTATATTTTAAATTCCCCGATTCTTTCTCCTTGTTTGCATGTCTTTATGAAGCCCTTGTGGTATTTTCTTTATTAGGACTAGTTTTTATAGCCTCATTATTCTTGTTCTTTGTTAACACCTCCTCTAGGTGTTCTTGGTCGTAAGTTATACTGAACAATTTATCTTTATCTAGGTCTAGGATTTCATAAGTTACCTCTATCTAATCATTTTTTTGATGAAAATTCCACCACACTTTGATCTTATTATCACTCCATTTTAACATCTTAAGTGTTTTTCATACAAAGGCCTCAATTTTTTTTGCAGGGTTGAAGTCTTTTATATTTTCATAGAAAATTTCATATATTATTTTTTGAGGTTCCCACTATAGGAAAAGATCCTTTATAAGTGTGGAAAATACCTTTTATTGTTTGCTTCCATATTTTTCTACATTAGGTCTTGATTAATGCTTGAATTTCCTAGATATATGAGCATTTTTTAACCATGCTATAAATTTTCCATCAAGGTCATAGTTCCATGTATATTTTAGAACCTCTAACCCTGTCTATTTTATATTTGCTTCTAATCCTTCATTTGTACTACTTTTATCTTGGGTTATTATTCCCAAATGGAATGGGTTTTTGTAAAATCCCAACTTATTTTTCCCACTTGCATAGGTAGAATCTATGAAATCCACTTGCCTTAAGATCTCAATGCATGCCACTCTATTGGTTATATATGTTGGAAAAAGAAATATTAACTCTTTGAAACCAAAAATATGAATTATAGTTCCTTCCTTTGAGAAACACCAATACCCTTTTATTTTTGTCTTCATGATTTCCATTGTTTCTCCCAATATACGTTTAGGCTCCTCTCCCTTTAATGTTTTTACTATGGGGACTAGGAACTTATTTGATAACACATGATAAGGGGAATGTTGGTATAGAATATCTGTCCATCCAACTATGATAATTTTCTTAAACCAAAGTGTTCAAAATTAAAACTATTTTGGTGTAGAATAAGATGTATAAAAAATGAAAAACACTTGGATTCTTGATATTTTTCAAATTTGATCAGCCCCTCATGAATCTGTTGAGCAATAAAATAACTGAAGTAAAAATGAGAAAGCTTATTGCTTCTTAGCATATGCACAATGGCTAGCATTTCTTCTGCTATTTTTATGTCATTGGGATATTTGAAGATGAAAGCTAACATACTTAGAATATCTTTGGTTTCTTATGTAAAAATATCATTTTATATAGGAAACTATGGTATGGTGCTTACAACTCTGAAAAGATCCTAGTTTAGGCAACTCAATTTATCTCTTATCTTTAGATAATGTAATTTTGTAATTTTTGGGTTCATATTGGAACCCTTTGGTACTTGGAGCATTTTTTTTATGGCCTCCCAAAATATGACTACCTAAAAGGTGATAACTTATGGGTCTAGAATAATTTTGGAGTGAGTTTCATATTGGACCACACATGTCTATATTAGTGCATTGCAAGGATGCACTTGTAGGAGGAGGTATTGGGTAAGGCAACTATACCATACTATTATTGTGAAGGATTTTACATTTGGCTTCTAGTTGCCTTTGATAGGCTTGATTTTTAGCATCATCCCATCCTTTGATAGCCTAGGGTCATTAACCCTCTTAGATTTATCTTCAATATTTTGGATGGTTTAGTTTACATAGCCTATGCTTACTTTACCTTTTTTACAATAGGATTGTGTGATGTAGTTACATTCTTGCTCTTTTTCTTGTTGGAGAATATTACATTATTTGGTACATCATTGTAAATATTAGATTAGGGTTGTGACTTAGATTAGTGTGTGAGTAAATATTTTACGTAATATAATAATGTACAAGAAATGCACGTGTCATGTAAATATGTGTACAAATTTTATGAGTGTAAATGTGCACAAGTGTTTAATACGTAACTGTGCACATGTGTCCTAAGATTAGAAGGCGTTATGTGAATATTTTAGTACAAGTGTGCATATATGATAGAGTCATATGTATGCAAGTTTCAAGTAGAGAAGCCAAGAGTCATGAGACTTGGCATATGGAAAGGAAGAGTCAAGTTATCCAAGATTCATCCTACAATGACTATATATTAATCCATAGAGAAACATCACCTACAATACCTACATAGTCTACAAAGTCTATATTGTCTACCTAGAGAGTTTCTATGAGATATTTATCATAGAATGAGGAGTAATACACATTTGCATAGATTTGAAAAACTAATATTGTAGGTTTTTTTATATTGTATGATTAAGGCTTTACATTCATATTTCAACATATTAATGAATGTTATTTGGTATATTATTAAGGCTTGATAATACATATTAGTTGGATCATATTATCTCTATTACAAATTATCATTATTTGGTTATATTATATTGTAACTTCATTATATTAGATCTTATGATTATTTTATTATGATATTACATTAGTATTAAAGATTCAAAAGTTAACAGTGGTATCAAAGCCACAACAAGATTGCTTGCACAAGATTAAAAATCAGTTTATGTCCATTGTGAAAAACTTATTTAGATTCTATCTACTTTAAAGGGAGTTAGATCTGGACTCTATTTAGAATTTGCAAAGGCTAGAGTATTTCCATAGTTTTAGGAACAACTAGTGAATACTAGGATTTAATTATAGAATTTGAATATTGAGAAAGCTAGGGTCTTTCCACAAGGTTGAAGAATAATTTGTGAAGACTAGGACTCAACTAGAATATTTCCACTAGGTTGAAGGATAACCAATGAAGAGTAGAATCTCTATTTGAGTGAATCAACTTGAAGATAGTTTATTATTCAAGGAATAGAAATTAATTTTTATCGAAAGAGTTGAAGAAGCTAGTACAATCACACTATCTTGTTTGGAGTTTTAGGAAATTTTATAGTCACCTTGACATTGATTGAATATTGTAGGAAGTGTTGACCCCAAAAGTATAGTCCCCCTTTTTTGGAGTCCTTAAGGGTGCACAAAGTGGTGTGCCCTTGTTTAGCCCCGTACGCTCTACTGAAGAGTGGAGCACACAAAAATCCCCTTGGATGCACGAGCCATGCGTCCCAAGCTGAGCCCACATGCTCTGTTAGTGGAGCACGCAAAGATCCCATTGGGAACATGAAGCCATGCACCCGGTACCAACTAGTTCATATTATTGGAGAATGGGCATATAAAGTCCCTAATGGGTGCACAACTTCATGCATCCCACACTAAGTCTGTGTGCTCCATGAGGAGGTGGAGCGTGAAAAGGTCCTAAGGGGCACATGAGGTTGTGCACCCAAAAGAATCCTATGTGCTCCACTTGGGAGTGGAGTGCATGAAGTACCCTCAAGCATGTGCATTCATGCACAAAATTTTGCCTCGTGTGATCCATTCTCTAATGGATTGCATGAAGACTCATGAGGAGCGCGTGTCTCGGTGCGCTCTCCAAATCCTACCTATGTGCTTCATTATAATGGAGTGTGTGTGAAAACTATTGGAGCACATGATATTTGCGCTCACTTCCCAACAAGTGTGCTCCACTCTTTAGTGGAACACACAATGTCCTATGGGGTGCACAAACTTATGTGTCCCAAGTAGCGACCACACGCTCCACTCCCTCGAAGCGCGTAATATTCTAGTCGAGTGCATGAAGTCATGTGCCCACCTCTGGTCTCGTGTGCTCCATTGTGGAGTGCATGAAAGTAATTTTGGGTGTACAAGGTATGCACCCCATTGGGTCCCATATGACCCACTCCCTTGGGGTACATGAAGTGTAAGTGAGCACACAATATCGTGCGCTCATTTTAAGGGCTGTACGCTCCAATCCCCCAGTGGAGCATGCAATATTTTCTTGGGTGTGCACATTTAGGTGGTCAAACCTACTAAAGCACATGACGAATTAATGTAGCATGGGCCTTGCATGCACTCCACTTGAGTGCGCCCTACCTTGGCCAACCCAAGGCCACCACGTGTCCTAAAAGTCACTTCCAAGCTGCAATTTGATCCCACAAGTACAATGCACTACCAAAAGCATAGGTGATGTCACATGCCCAACCAATCAGCATGCCTCGAAGGATAGAAAATGGCACAAACTCCACCTACTAGAATTTAATACGTGCACTTTAATAAGAAGGTTGTGGACTTCCCCCCATGCCATTCACGCATGCAAAATTATTTCTCGATGAGGTCGACTACAGAAGATAAAAGGAGAAGCCTTCATCATATTTAGTTGTCTATTATCATGGCTTCTATGAGCTCATCCACCTTAGAGGTACTGAATGTTAAGGGAATAATTGCTAAAATTATTGGGGCATGGCCTATTACAAGGAGGATGGGCAAAGTGCAAGATCCCAAGGCCCTGGAAAATTTTCCAAATACCAATAGAGATATCATCATTGAGCAAAAAAAGGAAGTAGTGGGGGTGATGATATATAGTTTTTACCCCACAAAGGAGGATAATCATTGCCACCTGATGCTACTAAGAAGATTATTTATGATGGCACAAAGAGATAGCACTAAGCCAACCCCTGTCTGCAACAAGTGGAACATCAATTTGGGATTTTTGATCTATCCAAACGTCTACCACCCCTCAAACCTCTTGGCCTGACTGGAAATGGCTTATGACCATAGAAGTCACACCATCCATCACCATAAAAACCAGGTAGTGGCTAGGTTGATAGCAGACCACATCAAGAAAGTTTTCGGGCTCACCACAACATCTCAAGTCATGGACTTCAAGACCTTGGCCCTCTAGGCCAATTATATGATCAACACCACCTTCTCAGGAATGCTCCTGAAGAGAGTAAAATGTAAGCCCTCATATTTTCCCATTAAGAAATTTTTGGTTCGGCCTTGAGAGCAGGATTACACCGACATGATCAACCTGATGTTGGGCATTAAAAATTTAGAGCTAATTACAAAGGAGGTTATGTTTTGTATTCTTCAGTGCAATAGAACATACAAGACACCTCTCTACTGATGGGAGGACGTAATCAGGAATAACATGGATTGGAAATTGCAAGAGTTGTAGAAGACCATATTGGTGGATAAAGAGGAACTCCCTCCTTTTTCTTACTATTCCTTCTTGATTCATTTATTCATGGTGTAGTTAGATAAGTCCCTAGTGGCTCAGATGGGAGGGGTGACTGCTCCCACTCTTCAAGATTAGTTACTATGCATCTAGGAAGGGTGCTCCAACTACAAAATCTTCTTTGATAATGTCCTCATGGTACACCTTCGATTATGTGGATAAGAGCAAAGAGATTTCTTCTACGTAGAAGATTTCTCCTATATGAGACTGTATGGTTCTAAGTTACCTCAAAAGTCATTGCCTAAGTATTTCCTGACCTCAATTGCCATTTTGGAGATAACCTTGTAGAAAATTGAGGAGGTCAAAATTAGATACATCAGAAAGAAGGGCAATGTGCCATGGCTACCCATTCCATGCTCAATGGGCCCCTACACTTACTTGGGCCACTTTGCAATGTTACGTGCCATATGGAACATGGATACCTATTATTTCTAGGAGGTTACTTGGAGGCCATATGATCCTGATGGTCATCATAAGAGAAATATCACCAGTAAGCTCGCCCTACTATAGGTCACTCACAGTGATGATGGTTTCAAGGATAAAATGCAAAAAAAACAACCAGTCACTAGAGTTGGTTTGGAATATGGAGAATAGGCCCTACAACAAGCTAGAGATAGTTGGAGATTATGGTTCCTAGTTGAGATTACACTGGGTATTATTGGTGGATAAGGTCGTCCCACTGGTCTCGATCGCTCCTCCAGAAGAGTTTGAGGACCCCACCTTCCAAGTTGTCCAGCATGATACTAAAATTTTTGAGGTCATGATGAAAATAGTGGGTGAAGCACAGGAGCAGGCCAAGCTCTCCTCTTCCTCCAGTTCCCCAACTTCCACCTCAAAAGGAAAGGAGTTAGTCTCCACCTCATATCAAAGTACAGTGTCATCATATTTAATGTTGATGTATCCATAAGAAAGGACCAAGGTTGTGGGGGGCCAAACTTCGTTATTCTCTACCACCTTAGTGATAAATCAAAAAGAACATTTTATCCCCCCAAGGCTTTGAATAAAATAATTGAAGCTGGGGGATTGTCTAATATACTCAGAGAGTATGAGGTGCAAGAGGAGAGTCCCACACAATCCCCCACTAGAAATAAATCAAGAAATGGCTCTTCCACTAAAGGTATCGAGAACCTTAGACTGACAAGGGTGAGGGACACCTTCTAGTTCACTACTGATGAGGAGGACCAGATTCAGTATGTGGAGGAGCAAAGGCTCCCAAGCAAGGGGGTAAGTAGGCCCCAAAGGCCAGTTAGGTGGGAGGTAGGTGATGTATCCACTACCACATTTGAGATCCCACTGCCACCTAGTTTAACGAAATCCACCATAAATGTGAGCAAGGGTGTCATACGGGCTGTAGCGACACCTATTGAAATGATGAAATTCTAGGTGGCCTCCCAAGCATAGGTGGCAGCAGTAGTAGAAAAATATATGGATGAATTTAAGGCCAAATCTATAGAAGTAGGGCAGTTATATCTCAAGGTGCAACAAATTCAAGGTGAAGTTGATAAACTAAAGATGCTCATTCCTTCTAATACACCGGTCAGTGATCAACTTGGATCAGTAGAAGGACTTAAGCAAGAGATGAAAGACAAGATAGAGGAAAATATGGGATAGCTGGAGTCCCTCCTTATAGATATTTATGCAACCAAGCATATTGTTGACCTCTTGCAATATCGACTACAGCAAGGAGATCAGAGGTTAAATGCCATATTCCCTATATACCAGATATTTAAGGAAGACTATGTGCCAATTTTTGGGATGACAACCACCTTATCATATGATTCCCACTATTTCTTTGCTGAAGAGTTCACCAAGATCTTCATATTTTTATAGAATAGACCAAATTGGCTCAAATGGAACCAAGAGGTGGCGAATGCTGAGCAGGAATTCAATGATAAACTGGAGGATTATGGTTTTAAATTGAGTTCATGCAGGCTCCCAATATCAAGAACCTCATGTTTCAAAATATCCAAGATTTTTATTTGGGCTCCAATGGTAAGCTATCCAAAAAATTCATGGCCTTGGTGTAGATGGTGGACTGCCTATTTGTCTTCATTGAAAACACCATGCAATGGGCAAGGGATAAGATAAAAAAAATCCACGCAGGACCTTAACCTATTAATATTTTCATTAACATTACATGATGAAGTGTACGAGTTCATAAATCAGGCCATACAAAAACTCAGAGAGGGAGTGGGGCCCAGTTCACCTGTAACACACGCACCAGGTGAGATACAACCACCAACCCAGGGCAGTATAGGAGATGATGCGCAGTTGCATCCACCACTTGTGTAGACGAAAGGCATGGGCTACATGTCCATTTTTTATTAATCCTTATTTTTTAGAACCACATGATTGATCCAACTGGAGTAAGCAGTTACAATCTCGACAAGTTTGCACTATAAGAGAAAGACTACTACAACGGGAGTTTTTTCATCAAACCTCTAAGAAAAAATTCTAGGTATAAGCTTTATTTATTGTGTTAGTTGTATGTTCCCCTGTGTCTATCTGTCTATGTTTCTCATCACTCTTTCTTCTATCATTCACTAGGAACTACTTAAGGAGTGTTGTTCACTAAGATTATTTCCTGTGGAACATGCCAGAGTTGGGAACTCTTACGTCACTGTAATCAAGACAGAGAGAAATGACCCCTTGTTATGAATATTCAAACCGAGGGTTTATTGTAATGAAATGACATATAAGGATCAAGCACTTTGTTGGTCTATCAATATGTAAAAAGATTTTATATTAATGAAAATCCCAACTCTATCCTTGGCATCTCTTGTGTATGATCTGTGTCCGCTTATTTATGTATTACTGCACTCAGAATATATAGATAACACTTTCCTTCACTAGTTAAATCATTATTTGTGCATTACATTATTTGAATGAGTAAAATCGAACTAGCTCTTCTATCTATTTATTTTCTATTTCATTTAATATCAACTTACTACGACTACCCAATGGACATGGCACTGGTATGGGCTTGATAAGATTTTTTTATGATAGTTTTGGTCATAAAATAATCAAAATAATATAGAATCATTTTGTCTGGTGAAAGTGGGTGAATGCACCCTAAAATAAAATAAACAAACCCACTATTTGGGATCTTCTTACCCAACCTGGTCTATCTAGAGCCTTCTGAGCAATCTATTCCTAGTTTAAAGAGGTGGATCTACCAAAATCCACAATACTCATGATTTTTGAGTTTCTTGTGACGTGCCAAATCTTTGAAGGGTAAGCAGGAAAACTCCACAACATAAAGGAAGAACAAACTCAAGAGAAAGTTGGCTATAGCCATCCTGAAATTAGGTATTAGGTTATCTAGTAAGGAGGGGAGTCATATTGGATTCTTAGGAATAGCCTAAGAAATTGTTGTAGTGAAGATTTATCTTTTGAAGTTGAGAAGCTTCCTACAAAAGATAAAGAAGACTTTCATATTTAAGTGTGAGAAGGAAGGAAGCTTTCCTCAAGCAAATATTGATTAAAGTTGTAGATAAGTATAATTTTAGGTCTTGAAGATAGAACTTGATAAATTTTTTAGATCATTAATATATTGACCTTGATAAGATAGATTAAGTTTACCTATTTAAAGAATTATGTTTAGAATAGAAGGTAGTCTATAAGATTGATCCAGGTCTTAAAGGTAGACTTTAATATAGAAATAAGATAGAGAAAGGAGACATTTTAGAAGAGGTCCCATTAAAAGTAGAGGAGACCATTAGAAGAGATCCAACAAGAGTACTTACATTATATTTGGGACAATCATCACCATTCGACGATAAGCCCATAAGACAGATTAAGGAGACCCATTCTAAGAGGTCCCATTAAATATTGAAGATACAATGAATGAGACCCATTTGAAAGAGGTCCATCATAATAAAAGTTATTGGTCCTTAGTAAGAAAAGATATCATTAAAATAGCTTGTTCTATAGATATAAAAAGCAAGTAGAAAAGACTTGAAGGCACCAAGAATACTTCAATATAGCAAGAAGACTAGAAGGCCACATACTCTTGGTACAAGAATACTTGGCCAAGAAAGCTTGAGGAGAAAGTATATTATGCAGAACAATAATATTGGTGAACAACAAGAGTTATGGATAACAAATTTGAATATAAATAAAAAACATTATGAAAGTAGTATTTAGAATGCAGGAAGACAATAATCAAAGGCAGCAAGATTGCAGACTCAAGAAAATATTTTGAGATAACATTTACAAGGCAAGCATCAAGGTTTTAACTTTGAAAAGAAATCTAAGATAGTATTGAATAAAAATATAAAATGTAGTAAGGTTTGAGTGTGTTTCAAGCTAGAAGGCAATAAAATAATTAGCATTAGAAATTTTTTAGAATAACAATATTACAGTGAAATTAAAGGGTAGTTAAGATGGTGTTAAAGGAGCTCATGTTTTAGTGGTCCAACACATGAATATCTTGCACCTGCAAGTGAAACATAAAAGTGAGACAACATATGCAAAGTGAAACATCATAAGGAAGATATCATAAGAAAACTATAAGGACAACAATGTAGTATTAATTAGTGCTACAAGTGGAACGTAGCATCTGTAAGCACCAAGTGATAAAAGTGCCAAGGTATGCCAGATCTACGAGGAGGAATGCAAGTGTCACCGAGTGCCATGAAAGAGCACAAGCATTACTAAGTAATGCAAGCATCATCAATGCCACCTTCATCAAGTTGAGATAAATTGCCTATACTACCTTTGAGAAGCTAAAATAAAAATGCCTATGCAGCCAAGCAGAGGTAAATTAAAGCACCAGAGAGGAATCCAGAAGGGCATGGACACCTAATGCCATCTCAGTGAAGGTTTAATGTCAACTGAGAGAAATTATCAAGCGTAGGGAATCCGAACATTAAAGATACTCAAGTGATGTCTGAAACATCAAAGCAAACCATTGCATAATGAATATTTGAAAGGTCATGCAAATTAGTGAGAAGCCATGTTAAATAAGGGCAAACAAAGTACAATAATGTAACCATTTTTGAAATCCCTCAAGAAGCCACTCTTGCATGCAAATTCTCACTCATTCGGAGCACAGACGAATTGCAGTGAAACATTTGTCCATGCGCCAAGTGATTCAAATAAAGATCACCTGGGAAGTCATTGTGCATAGCGTAGAGGTATATTAGGGTTTTAATTAATTTTTGAAATTTAAATGTTTTCTAAGGTTAGAGGAGAGATAAGGTTTTTATAATTTAATTTTTGAGTTTTCTAAGGTTTAATAAGATTAGATGGAGAGATAAGAAGTTTAATAGAGTAATTAATACCTTAGTTATTTTTTTAAATTTTTGGAGTGATAAGTAGATATAATGAATGCTTAGTTTGAAGTTTTTTCAAAGTCATTTAATATTTGAAAAGTTATTTTTTTGATATCTTTTGAAAATCAAAGATATATAGAATATTTGCAAATTATTTATTTTTGGAAAGATAAGGAATTCTACTTCAAATTTAGGAATATTAAATTTGTAAACATATTTATTTTCTAGTTTCTAAATTAATTAGGGAGACATAAGGAATTCAACTTCATAGGTTTTTGAAAAATTTAGAAACTTAGAAATTATCATTCTTAACCTAGGGAGATATAAGGTAGGCAACTTCAAAGGAAATTTATTGAGAATGGATGAAATTATTAAGAAAACATTCAATAAAAATAGTGAAGAAATGTTACATACACTCAAGTATTATTCTCAAAATTTAATAAATGAATTTGATGGAGAGAAACAAATGTCTAATGATTTAAAAGAAAAATTATCTTTGTTTCTCAAAGAGGCAAAAGAAGGGATTTTTACAACATTTATAAACTATATCCATGGAAAACTTTTCAAGACATGGTGGGATTCTCAAAACACCATTATATTCTCTTTAGAAGAGTGTTTAATGATGTATCTTTCATTAATTAGTTTTGAGATTTTCCAAGGGAAGAGACAAGCTGAAAGAAATGATACATATGTTAGTTTCAAAGAGGAATCATTGAAATCAAAGTTGTATTATTGTGATGATTTACTAACTCAATTATTAGAAGGTATATCATCAAATATATCACAAATGAAATTACAAAAAGAAAAAAGAAAAAGGAAGAGACATAATCACATAAAGGATAATAGGAAACCTAAATCCAAAGACAAGGTCAAGCAAGGAGAAGAAGAAGATCAAAAAATTTAGAAGGCAAAAAGAGAATAGTGAAGACAAAACAAGCTCCAGGATCAAGACGAATACCATATTGAAGACTAAAGTATTCAATAACAAAAAAATATTATACAGGGGGATGTTGGAGAATATTACATTATTTGGTACATGCCAATGTACCTCCTTGATACATCATTATATATATTAGATTAGGGTTGTGTCTTATATTAGTGTGAGTAAATATTTTATGTAATGTAATAATGTGTAAGAAATGCACAAGTGTCATGTAAATATGTGTGCAAGTGTTATGAGTGTAAATGTGCACAAGTGTCTAATATGTAAGTGTGCACATGTATCCTTAGATTAGGAAGAGTCATGTGAAGAGTCTAGTACAAGTGTGCATATAATATAGAGTCATGTGTATGCAAGTGTCAAGTAGAGAAGCCAAGAGTCATGAGACTTGGCATATGGAAAGGAAGAGTCAAGTTATCCAAGAGTCATCCTACAATGGCTATATATTACTCCATAGAGAAACATCACCTACAATGCCTACATAGTCTACAAAGTTTATATTGTCTACATAGAGAATTTATATGAGATATTTGTAACAGAAAGAGAAGTAATACAAGTTTGCATAGATTTGAAAAACTAATATTGTAATGCTTTACATTTATATTTTAACATATTAATATATTTGGTATTATTAAGCCTTGATAATACATATTAGTTGTCTCATATTATATTTGTTACATTATTATTTGATTCCATTATATTGCAACTTCATTATATTAGATCCTATGATTATTTTTTTGTGAGATTTACATTAGTATTAAAGCTTCAAAAGCTAACATTTCTTAGATTCCATTGATTATGTTGGATTTACCATACATAATGGTGGGATAGAACCTATTTTTTAGTGAGGATAAATGGCTTTGCATGTAGGTTATTTTCTTGGTAACTTATGCCTCTATCTTCTTTTGGTATAACCTTTACTTTATAAAGAATAATTTTAGATTTTTCTTGGTTAATGGAATCCCTTGTCCTATGTGCCTTGATTTATAATTGGTCACATTCCCCCTTTTTAACCTTAGCTCAAAGGCATTCACCTATCCTTCATTTTAACCATTGAACATCACATAACTGGTTAGGGTCTCTCAATTGTCATGATAGCTTCTGGTGTCTTACTTATACTAAATGAGCTTCTCTATTTTTTTAACCAAAGTAGAGCCATTATTTAGCCTACCCTAGTAATTGGTATATTAAGTGGGTCTTAGATCCTAAATTTGGGTTGACTATGAATTTGAGTTCTTTGGAGAGAATGCATATTCTTCTTTATTAAACTAGCCTCTTATTATGGTCAGGCTCTGCACAATAACCCTCTTTGGTGTTTGAACTATTTTTTAAGATCACTTGAAATAAATTATGTTGAGAATATTCTCCCATTGATTTTACCATATATTTCTTTGTCCCAATCGAGTATTTATTTTAGTTCTATGCTTCAACATCTGGTCATATGGATTTTATGGTGAGAGGAATATTCTCCTTTTATTGCACAAAGGAGAATTAACCCTTCTAGTTTTTTTTGTTAGTTCTATATCCATCCTTGTCTATATGCTCTCATGGATTCCAAAGTTTTCCATATTTTTATTTGAGCTGAGGTTATTTCCTTACCCTTTTTAAAATGATAATAGGCTAATGGATATATTAAGTATACTGGAATTTACTACTTATTTCTAGGAGCTAATTCCTATTAAGATTTTAGTTTCATTATTTTTTGGGGTTCCTTCTGTTGGTCATGAATATGCCTAAGTACATAACATATGTCCACCCTAGACCCGACCAACATTGAAAGGCCGAAGGATATAGATGTCCTTAGGGACAATATCTAGTGAGGATTGGTTCCCTTACTAATCTAATTTGGTTTAAAGCTTAGGGTAACAAAAAATATATTTGTAAAATGATAGAAAGGATTGGGAAATATGGCTATGATCCAGAGATAAAATGTGGGGGTAAACTAGCAGCTAAAATTCAAATCAAGATTTAATCAACATTTAATAAGTATAGGAACCATTCATAGATTGCAGGGATAATTTCCAATGATCATTTCAGCATTCAATTCTCTACCAAGAATTAAATTCATAAATGCAGAATTTAAATTTACCTAACAAAGATCATGAACTTAACAAAAATGAAAGGTAGAAAATAATTGCATACAACACTACTCTAGGAACCAGAAGCCAAGAATCCTTCAATTTATGTAGAAAAATCAAAGTATTTTTTTGTAGAATGTTCATCCTTCTTCATTACATCAAAATGGTTAGTATAAAATATTTCACCTCTGAAATTAAATGCAAATTAAAACAAAATACCAACTAGTTAGAGACAAACAAGAGCGATTCTCTCCTTGGAAACAACGGTGATCAAATTAGAACATTCTTCAGGAAGTATCGATACCTCTTTCATGGAGTGCACCTAAGAAGTTAACAAAAATGGGTGATAGGAAAATCATTCCAGAAGTCGGTGCATCAAAACTCAACAACATCACATGACAATCAAGAGTTCAAATATTAAATTATGGTCACCATTTCATCATTTTGTGCCTCAAAATTTTATCTTCTCCAAGGGAGACCCAACGAAAAGTAACTTTATTTTGAAAATAGTGAAATTAATGGAGGGCACCTCAAAAATGAACAGGATCATACTAGAATCTGGGACGTAGCATTTAATCTTGGTATCTCTTCAGTAGGAATTTTGGAAATATCAATTTCACTGCTCCAAGAATTAAATTCAATCAATCTTTGATCTTTCTAAAAAAATATCAGTAATAGTGGCACCTTCGAAAGAAAATTTTCTGAAAGGAAAGGGCAAGAATTGATTTCACCCAGGAAAGTTGGTGTTTTCATCCATCAATATGATTTCTCTCTTCACCTGATTAATTTCACCTTAAAATAGAGATTTTTTCTAGAAAATGGAATAAAAATGACTTCTACGAGAAACTAGGCAAATAAGATTGATTTCACCCTCAAGAAGGGTGAAAATGATTTTTACCCCCTACTTGGGGTGACTTTGACTTTGATCGGCATATAAAGATGTTTTTTTCTTAAATTTCACTTCGAACTGGATGAAATCAATGTTTCTGCTCAAAATGGGGCAAAATTACATTGGTGGGTGCCTTCTTTAACTTTGCTTTGACTTTGACGGGCACAACCTTCACTCGAATGACATCCCTTTATCATTTATGTTCTGAAAAACATATTCAACTTGGATTTCACCCAAAATAAGGGCGAAAGTGATTTTCACCTCTTACTTGAGGTAAATTTGACTTTGACTTCACAAGGCACACATTTTACTTGATTTTTGCCTTAAAACATATTCATTTAGAAATTTTCCCTGAAGAAGGATGAAAATTATTTTCGTCCCCCCTGGGGTGACTTTGACTTTGACCTATTCCCATTACCTTAAATGCATAATTTTTGAGCGAAATTAATTTTCTCCAATTCGTAAAATCTTACCTTTATTTTAAATCGAGTGCTTTCCAATGTTTTCACTCCTACTTGGGCACAATCTTCTTAACATGGTATTTTCGCCCAAAAGAAGGGTGAAAATGATTTTTGCCCCTTCCCTGGGGTGAAAATGTCTTCCCCTTTGTATTCATTAGCACTTTTCCTTTTAATAATAATTTTTGAAGCCTTAGACCATTTTCATCACTCATTTGATCCTGAGACATTCTTTTGCGATACATTTCTCCATTTATATTTTTCCCATGATTTACATTAATTTTTATCGATAAAACTGGCAGGGTATTTCTAGGGATGAAATAAAAATTCCTTATTTAGCGAAATCAATCAAAGGAAGGAAACAAAAATGTTACATTAAAATAGTAAAGACAAAATATCCAAACAACTACATCATTCATATTATATTCTTTGAATTTTACAATCAAAATTTAGTGTGGCAAAATTGCCAACACTTTTGGTGGCTCTTAGGGTATTCAAATTGCCTAGATGCAATCAAATCTAGGCCTTCATCCATTAGGCTCAACTGTCACCACCGTTGGCTACATGAAATGGTGAATTTGATTTAGAAACCTCTTTTTTCCTTTCCTCTTGTGCCCATTTTACCTACTCTTCTGTAGCCACATTTTGCTCTAATTTTTCCCATGTTTGTGCTTCTTGCTTGGTGAGACTTATATTGGTAGTCTCATATACTGCAACCATCACAACCTAGGATTCTTTATCAAGCTTCAAAGGATATTGGAGTGAATCAATGAAAAAGTGTAGTGTCTTGACCTGGTCCAAGTTGATGCAATTAGCTCTCTAACTGAGCTCCAATAGGGATGATTCGATGCAGGTGAGCCTCTCCATGCATGGCAGTACTTTGTTCCTCTGTGATTGGCTCCTCCCAACTATCATTCTTTGAAGTATCTTCAACAAAAACTTTCTAGGCCACCTCCAATTATTTATTTGGTAGAAGCTCCCCCTGATCATCAGTTAATATCAAAAACCCAGCATCAGCTAGAGCTTCAAAATAAACGAGCAAAATGCAATACTCTTATTTAAACATAGTAGCTAGCTTTCAACCCTCTATAGCTAGATCCAACCTAGAAAAGTAGCTGCACAACATAACCCTGGTACTGGACCAAGCCCGATCCATACCATTTAGTGGCTTAACTTGGAAGTCAAACTAAGCTAATGCCTTAATCTTCAATGTAATATCCAACTTGGGTTACAACAGCTCCTCGGCATACTCCAAAGTTTGATCGCCAATGAAAATTATTATTCAGGCTTCATGCATATACAAAAAAACTTTGAGTGCTTTTGTCACCAATGTGATGCAATATTTAGTTAAATGGTGGTGAGCTTCTTTGATTTTCTCCTTAGAAAGGCCCACTAACTATGTGGATCTTTCAGCCAACTATTTTTGTAAAGCTTCAAGTTGGGCGACCAATGCTTGCACTTGCTTCTATGCTCCTACCCAAGCTGTCTGGTATCCCTTGGCTATATTTTCCAACTCTTTTGCTTTCTACTACCATCGCTCTGCCTTTAATTTTATTATCTCCAGCTGTGTCCTATTTTTAGCCAAAGATTTATCCAACTCAACAATATTCATCTCAGCCTCAAAAAATATTTTCTTATAATGCTCATCGTGCAGGTAAAGAGAGCTGATATCCACCTGTATATTCCCCATTTCTTTATAGTATGAATCTTCGTCAAGTCCTATATACTGAATTCATAAGCATAATAACTTAGATCCATTTCTCCTTGAGGCTTCTGGACCTGGGGGATCATTTTTATAGTTTGGGACTCCATAGCTTTGGGATCAAAAATGATCTTCTTCAATGTCTTTGCCGAAGCTTGAGCTTCTTTTTGCTTACATATTTTCAGCCACTGTGATGAAATCTAGTAGGCTCAACTTATTTTTACTGTGATAGGATGCTCTGGCACAATATCCATCTCTAGCTCTGGCCACACCTACATATCAAGAAATGGAGTAGGGGGAAAATGAGCCAGTTGAGGGTTTGGCTCGGGAAGAGAAGTAGAAATGAGAATGGTTGGTGGAATGGAAGTGGTTGAGGGAATGGAAGTGAGGGGTTCATCTACAGTTACACTCACCTGAGGAGGATATTGTGTACTTATAGTTGTGGTAGAGATTACCAGGATGGATTATGGATGGAGTGAAAATGGATTGGGCTCGGATGCAAAAGAACTGAAAGAAAGGAAAATAGATGAAACAATAATAGAAGAATAGGGAGAATCGGTGACTGGGGACTAGGAAATATGATTTGAAATAGAAGTAGAAGGCATACCAAATGGGGGTGATATAGAAGAAACAACTATGGAATGGGGTACAAAATTCATCGAATGCTCAAGAGAAAGGGAATAGGGTAGCTAAAATGTACCTTTGGGCTCTCACATGATTTGAGCCAATGATGAGGGCAGTCATGGTACTGGCTCTCCTTTTTCTTTTTCCTCTTCCATCTCCTTCTCTATATTTATAATTTCCATATGCTAGCCAAGATATCCCACCTGAACCAAAGGAGGATATTTTGCAATGTCAGCCTATGCAACTTCAGCTGTAGGAGGAGGATTTAAACTAGATGAAGAAACTACACCAGTCCTTAGCTTCTTGGAGATCTTGGGAAAAGGAAGTATCTCATGCTTACTCCTATTTTATTTTGGGGTTGATCTTTTGGCAATGACTATTTCTCTTCCTCCATAAGTGGCACTTCCTCAACCATATGTTGCTCCCCTTTGGCCACGATCTCTTTGTTGTTAGATCTTTGAAAGCTTCAAGGTACAATTTTAGTGAAATAAATTGGCTGATAATAGTCATAATATTCATCATATATGTCCAAAAATGCATCATCCATCACTAAGCCACAAGTTCACCTAGCTTTCCCTCTGTGAGCCCTCATAACCCACCAATTGGTAATTTTCTTCTCAGACCAAGCAGGGAAATGTTCTTTAATTTTACCAAACAAGACCAAAGGAGGAATCTGGTGCTTATGAACTACAGGGTTATACTCGGCCTCCATATCATAAAAATTGTGCCATGGTGGGAGTGACATCATATTTTTGACATGCCATTTAAGATCATGTCCCTCCAGATTGTTTCTGTATCACTCAATAATTGGTCTATGATAGCAATAAAAACTTTTTGCTTTTATCCTTGCCACGAAGTGACCCAAAGGGTCATACTTCCACCATTGGTGTAACTCCACCATACTGAGGTTGTAGAAGCTTCATTAATCAACTTATTCTAACCAAACTGGTCTACTTCGATATCACTGAAGTGAAATGGTATGGTTCATGTGGTTTTATTTCCTTGTCCTGCCCCATAGACATCATTGATGAAGTCATTCTCGTGGACAACTTCCATTGCGAAAAGGCACTTTGTAGTAAAATATGGAAGGAGAAACAGATTACCAGTAAAGCCAAAAATTTATACCATGATTCCTTGCATCAATATGAAAATATATCCTTTCTCCTTCGCAAAAATCTCCTCCCTCATCGCCCTTGGCACTCTCTCACATGTGCCAAAAATAAGTTCGAGGGTAGGGCCCAAAAACATGCGATTAAAATTATAAAATGACTCCTTCCTAGATAAGCTTGGATTCCACAAATAAATTGGCAACTTCCTATATGCCTCATCAACTTGCTTGATGGCTATGAATGAAAAAATTGATGCATATGGAAGAAGAAATACCAGGCCAAAAATGAAGTGTGCCTAAATGATACTGCTCCTTCACTTTGTATCTTCTCTAACTGGGTATGCATTGCTCGAGCCATGTAATCCACCCAGTTAAAGAAAATCATGTTTGTGCTTGATTGCATTGTTGTCGAGGCATAAAATTCCACCTAAGAAATACATTATACCAACACCACTTGCCATTTATACATCATGGAATTGGTAGGAATACTGAACACCCAATCCAACATGGAAAACATATCTGGACCTTTAAACTCTATCAGAGGCTTCAAAAAAGTTGGCAACTCTTTGAACTAAGGTGCCTTTATTATTTGATTCTCTATGAACTAGCATAAATTCACAATAAAATAGTTCCTCTCCTCTTGCTCCTTGAGGTTTAATTTTTTGAACATAACATATGGAGAAGGCTTCACCCCACACACAAATGCCCCTCTGACTATGCCAGGCGAAATGGTGAATAGTTTATCTCCCTTCATATTCCAAACAACCCTCGTGGTAGGATTGTAAAACTTTAAAATCACCATCACCAGCTTAGGGTAAGTATGAACATGTGTACACAGGTACCAAAAAATATATGCATAATAGGCAATAGTTAACAGGATTTCTGACGTCAAGCCTTTCCCAATAGTAGCATCCACATCCTAGTGCAATTTTTCCATGCCCTTGTTGGAAATAATATAGTCTCCAATCTGAGCCAAAGCATCATAATATGGGTCAAGCTCTATATTTTCATTTCTCCTAGTTTTTTGGCTTTTTTGCCTCGTGCTTTCTTTGGCTCTATAACTTTTTTTGACTTAGAAACTTTATTTCCCATCTTCGTACAATCAAAATTTCCTACAAAAATTTGATAATCCTGCAACAAAGCAACAATTCGGGGTAACTGAATGATAATCCGACAATGATCCAAAAAAATTATCTCAACCTTTATTTAACTGCAATCTTCTAGTTCATCGTACTAAATATTTTGCTCCCCAACTACCCAATTAAATGTAGGTAGTGTACTTTTGATGAAATTGGGTGAACGTGCTCCCTTGGTTCTCTCACCCAATATGCTTTTTCATGATGTTTTTAACTTTTAATAATGCCCTCGCACTGTAAATCTTCCTCAAACTCTGGGTATTTAATAGCTCCTTTTAGGAATAATAAATGTCACATGGGAGTGATGGCCACTTTTTGGGGTGAAACCCATTAAATTCACTGCATGATGATGCCAAAAATGTCTTTTCTGAGTTTCACTAGCAAAATAAGTTTAGTTTCATGCGATTTACTGATGTCTATGCCAAAATTAGTGTAGGACAACGAGAAACATCAACTGAGAGTGGTTGCTTCACCAAAAACGTCCTTGGGCAAAAATACTCATGCAACTGGTAGCTTCATTCGACTGGCACTCCAAAAATAATCTTCCTTGTTTGCTTGGCGAAATCACATGCTTGGTAGCCCCTTTTAAAATAATTTATATTTTTTAATTTCACCCCAAAAAAACTTATTCCTAAAAAGCAAGCTTTAACTAAGAGTGCTTTGCTTGGAAAAGTAAGGTAAAATTAATTTCACCCTCTTACCTATCAAAAATAATCTTTCCACTTGGAGTTCTTGGGAAATCATGTGGATTTTTTTTAATATTTTCTTGCAGTTTTGCTCCAAAAATTTCTTTGGGGAAATAAATGATGATTTCGCCTCGAAAATAGAAAAAACATGGCGAATCTCCTTTTTCAGGTGAAAATAAAAGATTTCATCTTTTAATTTTGCTTTTCTCTTATCCCTTTTCTTTTATCTCCATTTTTCCAATTAAAAACATGGGTTCTTTTAAAGCAAATCATGCCCTTTGACAGATTTTAAAATTCAACTTTGACTTTACCTTCGAAATTAATTGACAAAGAATTGCTTTTTCTTAATGAATTTCACCCAAAACATAACCAAAAAGCCTTTAACATATTTTTGGGGTAAAAACATTTGTTTGGGATCGGATTAAATTCTCCCGGTGAAAACATTTTTTTTTCTCTTTTTTTTTTTATAATTTTATAATTTTGTTAAAAAAATGCTCGACTTAGAATAAAATAACATAAAAATATTATGTACATACATACTTGATCAAAATTTCTTCACACTAATAATAGGCCTTTAAATTAAGACCATTTATTGGAATCGGCAACACACGACCTTCCATGTCTTGTAAGTGAAATGAGTTAACCTGATTCACACCTAAAATCTAGAATGAGCCCTCCCATATTACTTCGAACTTGTGATGCTTGCCGAGTTTAACCTTGTTTCATTCCATTTCAGCACTAGATCACCTACCTTGAATGACTTCTCAAAAATTTTCTTGCTAAACCATTTTTGTGTCATTCGAGCAAGTTCTATGAAAGCATTATATGATTTCTCCCTCTCTTCCTCCAACTATAAAATTTGATCCAATCTTGTGCTCATGGGATCAGATTCATCATCTTCATGATCCAATAAGTGCCATTATTGAAGGGTCAACAATTTAATATGAATGGGAAAGACTACTTCTTTGTCGTATACAAAGGAATAAGGGGATGTTTTGATGAATTTTTTTACTGAGATGTGATCAAACCATAATTATTGGTTTAGAAGCAAGTGCCAACTACACTTATTATCTCCAAGAGTCCTTTTTAGAATCCTAAGAAAATTCTTGTTTGTGGACTCAGCCAAGCCATTTCCATATGAATTGTAATTAGATGATATATTCAAATAAATATTGTACTTACCTATGAATTTGTTGATCCTAGCACCATTGAAGGGAGTTCTATTGTTCATTATGATTGCACCTAGAATGCCAAAATGAGTGATTAATCCCTCAAGAAAAGAGATAATTGTTTCCTAGTTTGCCTTCTTGGTTGAAGTTGCTTCTGCCCATCGAGTGAGCTATTCAGTTGTAATTAGGATGTATTGTGTTTGATAGAATAATTGGGATCAATGAACCCAATGAAATATAATCCCCACTGTTGAAATGGTGCTTCTACTTGAATCAAATGAATGGGCAATGATGCATTCCTACTTCTATTGACATATCTCTGGAACTTGTCACAACTCTGGCTAACTCTAAAAGCATATACAAAGAGAGTAGGCCAAAAATATCCTATTTTTATGATCTTCAATGCTATTAGCCTGCCTGCATAATGGCCTCCTGATAAACTAGAGTGAAACTCCTCCAAGATTCTTTGTTTCTCTAATTTTTGAATGCACTTGATAAGTACTCCATCAATATTCTTATGGAACAACCCATTTGGTAGCATCTAGTACCTAAGGGATTGAAGTTTGAATCTCCTTCTCTATGAGGCATTAAGATATGAAGGTGAAATGACCAAAAGTTGACATTTGATCTAAAAAGTAATAACACAAGTCATTCAGAAATATATGCTTTTGTAACCACCAGAAAGGGTCACACCCGATGGCGGTTCCTATTGTGATAAATGGTAAAGATATAACATGCATACAAGTAAACGAAATTGACAACAAATGAAACAAGAAAGGAAACACTTTATTCCATTATATTTGAAGTCAAAACCCAATTACAAGTACGTCCCTCTTAGGGATATTCATTTTGATACAATATTACAATAGGAGTGCTCAATTGTTTTCCCTCTTAAGGGTAGGTGTGATTTCCAAATGCCTCTAAGAATGGCACGAACTGCTCTAGGGTGGAGGTGCCCTCTTCTTCGCAATGGGGAAGGAACTTGATGGTTTGCTCTCCTTTGAAACTATTCCTTACGGTCAAGAAACAACAAGAATGTCAAAAAGATAGGCAACCTCTCATGATGAGGCCCTTTTAGGTAAAATGCATAATGACACCATTAACATGCATAATCAAGAAAGCATAAAGAATGCTTCTAAACTATGCAAATTGAATCAAGATTCATGTAATAGCATAAAGGAAAATAACAACTACACTATGCATGGATCAGATATGGAAAATGAAGCATAAACATGCATAAAGAAAGTATTTAGGTCCTAATTGAAGCATAAACATAAAATGTAAATCTAACCTAATTCTACGATCATAAGTCTTCTAAAATGCTATTAAACCAATAAAATATCTAATCTAACCTAATTAGCTAGAAAGAAATGAAATTAGGAAGGTGGTTATACCTCTGCTGCAAACCGTAGCTCTGGTGAGTGGTCTGCACTGTAAACCATGGCTGACAGCCATGGTTAGCACTCTGATAGGCTTGCCCTCAATTCCAAGGGTAGTGGGCTTAACCTCCTTGTCCAATTGATGTTCAAGGGTCACCTTCGATGTCCTTCTGATAGGTTTGGTGGTTAAATCATTGTGATGGGCCTTCGTTTACCCAAATTTGTATTTCTTGGCTCTCCTAGGCTCCTAGGGCATCCATAATGCAATTCATCATGAATCTTGGCAAGTAGGTAGGGGATAAGTGCAATAGCTCTCTCTTAGTATACTCAAGTGAGTCTACAATTCGATAGGGCTTCGCTTGCTCAAATCTCTAATGCTCTCTCTCATATTTTCCCCTAATTTGGAGGGGGTACTTATAGGACTACCCTAGGGCTAGGGGTGGCTTCATGGAGAAGCCAAGATCAAGAAGGGGTGGTTAGGATAGTTGGAATGGAAGCTTCTGCCCTTTAACCACCTTCTTCTAGAACAAATGGTCATTCCAACCGATTTGGCTTGGATTGAAGGCCAACTGAACTTCAGTTAAGACCGTAGGTCACAGTTGCGGTCTAGACTGTAAACCGTAGGTCTCAGCCATGGTTCAGCTGTAAACCATAGGTCTGGGCTATGGTTCAGACTTGTTAGGCCAAGGAGCCCAAATTGAGTTGTTAGAACCATTGCTCTATCTTGGAGTCTATCCAAGATCTTCCATATGGTCTTGTAGCATGTCCATATGAGTAGTCACCCTCGACATGACGCATTTTAGGTGTCTACAGATGCCCCTTTTGAGATGCATTGTGAGATCGAACAATGCTGAGAAAAAATAGACCTCCTAAAATGATGCCGAAGGTTCTATGATGATCATTAGTCGGATCAACATTAGATGCCCCAGGTCCTACAAAAGGATGTGCATCCTAGAATCATTGCTTTCAACTGGGTGAAAGGCTTAAATTTTATGCTTTGGCATTTTTGGGTATAATCGGGTAAGACCGATGGACGAAGTGACAAAGGCTTACACTTGGTGCTCTGGCACTTTTGGGTATAATCGGGTAAAATCGATAGCGGAGTGACAAAGGCTTAACTCATCATATTTGCTTTTTGCCCCTACAAAGGGTAAGCTTATGATAATTGTTGGCAATGATTCGTAAGATGAACGCAATTTTGACAAGATCAAGGGATCTACGATCAAGGGATCTTCTATTGATTTTGATTATGATTTGATATTATGACTACCCCCTCAAGCGACGAGTCGATGAGGGTAATGACAATTAAATGAAGCGACGAGGTCGCTTGACCACTATGAATGATCTTGAACAACTTAAGATTTAGCATTTGAATACTTGGCAAGGCCTAATCAGCTATGATTGCAACTATTAATAGTAATTACCTATTTCTATCCCATGGAGTGGTCTAGCCATGAAGGCTTTCTTAGGGAATCAAAATGAAAGTAATTCCAATTAGGCATGTGTTGAATCATATTATCGATGATCTACTGAAATGATCATAGAAGAATTGCAATAAATATCTCATTCCCATGGAGCAGTCTGGCTGTCTAGGCCTTCTTAGGGATTGAAATGAAGCATAGCAACTCCACGATGATGAATTTGCCCCAAATGTCCTTATGGTAATTTACTCATCTTGTCGGATTGCATGGATCACAAGTCGTTGCAACCGCCAAGTGTATAGGGTAAAGAACTAGGTACAAGGCACATTTGGATTTTGAGTTATTTGATTTTTTTGTTATTTTTACATTTTTGAGATGCACGTGGATGCACTGCTTATATGATGTGATGTATGGATGACATGCACTAGATAGCTATTTTATTTATGATGATGATGATATGCAGTGATCTAGATGCTTAGATGTGCTATATGATGGATGCATATGGATGCGATGTTTACTTTTAAATGCATATTTGATTTTGCTTTATTGCATGCATTTAATTTATGACCATGTCATGATATGCTAATGTAATGTATGTAATGCATTATTTACATGATGGTAATCTAATGTAAATGAACCTGTATGCTTTAATCACTTAAAACATAAGGAATGAATGCGATATGTGTTTATCAATCTAATGGATGACACCACAGAATGTATAAAAATCATGAATGTAATTGAAAATCCTCATTACAAGAATTTAATCAATTAATCACCCATATATGAAATGCAATGGTATGCAATGTTTATGGTGTGAATGATATAATGTGTCATTCAATATTTCCTTTTGCAAATTTGAAAGATATGCACCATATAGTCAATGGTCGTCTAAATATTATTTCTAATATCCATCCGGTATCTATCCTATATCTTGAAATTTGTGCTCTATGTAATGATGTATCATGGATTTGATACTTTGCAATTTGATGATTTATATGGTTGCAATTTTTGATATTTTGTTGCTATGGGAGAAATTTTTGAGGTTTTCCATGAGACTCAAACACCCTAATAGACTTATCAAAAGTTGCATACTAACCACACTAGACTTCTGAGATAAAAGGCTTTTGCTAGGATAGACCCTAACTATTCATTATCCATGTGTGTGCAAATGATTATTTTAAGATAAGACACGAGCATTCCCCGATGTCAAGCGAGATTCTTTCAGCCCATTGCTAAGATAGGGGTTCCACAAATGTCTTATCCAATCTCAAGTTTAGATTTTAGTTGGACTAAGCCACTAGGCAATGTAGGACACCTGAAGCTAGCTCTTCCACATTCAAACATTGGTCTTGTTCATAAGCGAGGTGCTAATGCATCAGACATATCATCATGCGTAAGGTACAATAGTGCTGACAATTCCAGGGATTCAAGCTCATTCCTTTCTATCCTTCAATTTTTGGGATACTTGCTCATATGTAGTGAAGCAAGGGAGTCGATTCCATCTTCATTTTGAACTATCTTTGGATCTTCATTTGATATCTCTTCAAACTGGATTTTGGATCTTCATTTGATCTCCACTCGAACTTTTGATTTATGATCTTCATTTGATCTTCACTTTGAACTTTGATTTAAGTCTATTTTCTTGATCTTCACTTGATCTTCACTTTTTGGCATTTACATTTGATAATTTTCTTCAAAAACTTTCCTTTGGGGAGATTTACTTGGAAAAATTATTTCGGTATATCGATTGAGAATATCGATCTTATGATATCAATATGGGATATCACTCAGGATGTCGATCTATGATATCGATCTAGGGTATCAATCATGAGGATTGATGTGGGATATCTCTTTGGGATATTGCTCATTTTATCATAAGCAAGGGATTCTGAATAGGGAACTAACCTATCCTTTTTCCAACTACCAACATTTCCCATACCGTCCGCATAGAGGGATAAGCAAGAATAACTCTTTTCACTTTAGGATACCCGGTCCTGCTTCATGGCTTTCATCTTCCCCTAGTCCTTATTAGGATTGTTTAATTTGTTGATTAGTGATAGGATTCTGATATGCTAAGGGCTATACTAACTGAACCTTAGCTACAAAAGCAAAGCAAGCTTTCTATCAACTCTTGATAAGACCACTAGGTATGGTTGAGTGACTGAAAAACCCTAGTATATCTCCATAGCAACATTATAGGTTGTGTTGAAAAACACAATTACTCACATGAATGATGGATCATGATAAATGTAGAGATGCATGATTTAAACACAAACATGGCATCGTTTGTAAGATTTGACAAACACAATCCCTTCTATTACGGAATGCAATGGATGAAGAATGCCTATATGCAATGCAGTAATGCGATGAATGCATGTGTAAATGCAAAATGAAAATGCAAATTCAAATGCAAATGCAAATGTTTTTGGATTTTATGCTTTACCAATTTTTTTGGATTTTATAATTTTTATGGGTTTTGAGCCTCATAATTGACCAAATGGTGAGTACATGCCTCTGGAGCCTTTAGATTGACCAAGCGATTTTTAGGAATCCTTGGAGCTTTTAGGATTGACCAAAGGGATTATGGGTACCTTTGGGGCATTTTGGGATGACCAAGTAATTTTGAGAATCCTTGGAGCCTTTGGGGTTGACCAAGAGTTTAAAAATTTATAAAAATTAAAAAACCTTGGAGCTTTTAGGATGACCAAAAAACCCTTGGAGCCTTTGAAATTTTAACAAACCACTTTTCGAATGACCAAGCAGTTTTAAGAACCCTTGGAGCCTTTTAGGATGACCACTTTTAGAAACCCTCGAGCCTTTTATGACATGACCAAGCGGTTTTAGGAACCCTTGGAGCCTTTTGGGATGACCATTTTAAAAAAATTTTAAAACCCTACCTTTTACTGACATGACCAAGCAATTTTTAGGAACCCTTGGAGCCTTTTGGGGATGACCAAGTTTTAAGCAAACCCTACTTTTTATGACATGACCAAGCGGTTTTAGGAACCCTTGGAGCCTTTTGGGGAGGGTATGCTACCCTAGATACCCCTAGTGTGTGTGCCACTCGATGAAAGTGAGGGAGGTGTTCTACCTCTAGGATCCTCACTTTGCCTCATTGAATTTGGCGTGGATGGTGGGGAAGGTATGCTACCTTGAAGACCCCCAGCATGCATGTTATCTACTAAAATGTAATCAACTTTCTTAGGAAGAGTGACAGAAATCAACTCTCCCAATTGAGGCATGGACCTCAATGGAGTGCATATGTCTAGGTGGGGGTGAACGAGAGAACCATCCTCACGGATAGCATCTCATTCTACCAGGTTTTGAACTATCTTCTTAAATGGATAGCAACCACAAATGTCATGCCCCTGCATACGATGATAAATGCAAAAGAGGCTTTCATCCATGGACCCATGTTTGGACTTTCTTCATTTGACCTTAGGCAATACAAATGCATTTGCCTCGTACAACTTTTGGAATAAAGTTGTAGTAGTCATATGAAATGCAAATACTCATGGAAGAGTCTTGTTAGGCCTATGAGGTGATGGGTGCCTTTGAGGTGATGATTGGGATGAGGAAAACTCTATTTTAGTAGGTTGGGGCACTATAAGTGAACCATCTACATGATAAATCCCACTATCTATGAGGTTTTGTACCTTATGCTTGAATCCATAGCAATCATGAATGTTGTGACCCTCCATTCGATGATAGAGACAATAATGATCCTCTCTATAACCCTCAGGTTTGACTCGATTTGGGTCTACAGGTTTGATGTCAGGTAAGGTGATGACCTTAGATTCTTGTAGCTTTTGAAGAATGTCAGACATAGACTCATTTAAAGGAGTCCAAATGCGCTGTGACTGTCTTGGGTGCCTAACCCGCATTGGTTTGTCATGAGGACCCAATGGTTGAGTTAGCCGAATTGGCTCTTGCTTTTGCTGAAGCTTTTCTTGTGGTTGCACAGAAAGTGGTTCAGCCTTAGATGTGGGTTGCTTTTGTAATTCTAGGTTTTCAAGCTGGTTCATGATACTATGCAATGCCTTATCTTGATCATCCATTCGATGCTCCATTCTATCTATACGACTTAGAATGGATTGCAATACTGACAAAGAATTCATGCATATTTCCAATGATTGGTTTGAAATACCCTTGTCTACTGAAGAAGGTGAAAGAGTGGCTGCTAAAGATCCACCAGATAAGTGCACATCACCAATTTCCTTCCTTTGAGCTGATGTGGCTACTTCTTGATGATTCACTTTGTTAGTGTCATCCACATGCTCAGGTTCATGACTCAGTTCATATTTTTGTTTCACTTTGTACTGTTGAACTGTGTAAGCCTGAGTACCCCCAGTTTGATGTGGGGAAGGCACCCATTCTTTCTCTTGAAGAGGCACCATGAGCAATGAGTCAGGAGTGACTAATTTCAAAGGTTCTGGCCCTTTCAATGTGGAAGCAACATCTGATTGCCCCCTCTCTTGTTCTATCTGCTTTAGAATCCCTTGATCCTCTAGCTTAATGTCAACCATTCCCATGAACTCTTGAGAAGGTGCTTTAGCTTTTAGACCAGTTGTAAGTAAATCATCAACTAGTCGAGATGATTCTATATCAGTCATGCTAACTGATGTTTTCTTCTCCTCATCAGGTAATATGATACCATGATTTTTGGTGATGGGAGAGGGTAGCGATTTCTTGATGCAAGCCCTAGTCGAATGTTTGATGATTTTATTCGAATGAATATCTTGAGGCTCGCATGCCACTAGAGTTTCTTGTGGCTCATCAACTTTCTTACAATATTTGAATGGCTCAGGATCATGGGGGACCACATACACTTGTCCTTGGTGTATGAATTTTAGATTTTGGTGCACTATGGAAGGCACACATTCCATATCTCTCATCCATGGTCTCCCTAGCAATATGTTATATTACCTCTCACCCCCAGGATATGGCACAACGTAGGAATTGTCTTTATCCCAACCTGTATAGGTAAGATTGTTGTATCGATTTTTGGGGATGTGGCATCATTGAAGGCTCTCAATGTGAATGTTGAGTCCTTAATGTGCGAAGATGGAAGATTTAAATGCTTCAAAGTTGTAGCTGTGATGATGTTGATAGATGACCCGGTATCAATCAAGACTCTCTTGTACAAAATCTGATTGATGCTCGCTATGATGTGTAGCGGAGGATCGGGTTCATCCTTAGAGATTAGCTTAATCTCCTGCCTGTGAAAGGTAATCACAGGGTCCTTTTGTAAGTGAACTGAATTCATTGTTGATATGGACCATGATAGGTTATCAGCTTTAGTTGAACTTTTTGGTATGTTGGGCTGATCAAGGCATTTCTTACTTTGTGCTACAATATTGATCATACCGATAAAACCCTCATCAGGTGGGGCCATGTGCATCTCATTAACGTGCTCAACTTGATTGTTGTCATCCTCATGGTTGTGTTGAGGGTTTTTGGATATGTCGATGTCTTGATTATCGATAGCCGAGGGGCTATCTATTTGTAATTTGTTCTTATCCAACATATTCTGCACTACATTCTTGAATGCAACACAATCCTGGATATCATGGCCATTTTGCCGATGATAAACACAATAGAGATATTCTCTATACCCCCTAGGTTTGCGGTGATTAGGATCCAAGGCGCATACTTCAGGCAATATTAGGGCCTTAGCCTCGCAAAGGCAATTGAAAATTGATGCCAAAGATTCAGGCAATGGCGTATATTTACGAGGTGGACGTCTCTGTTTATCCTTGCCTTGATTCCTGTTGCACTTGTTGTGATGTGCAGGAGGAGGTTGAGCCTGATAGTTCTCTTGTTGTTGGCTCTATGCTTCTTTTGGAATGTTTAACATGATCTGGTTGACATGCGCAGGCTTAGCCTACTGTGGTTGATATCGCATGCTCTTATTGTTCCATTCTTTCTTGCTACGAAGCTCTAGGTCTCCTTCTTCTAGCTTGATATCTTCAATGACCTTGGCTTGTGCTAAAGCCTCTTCGAATGTTGTATATTGTTGCAACTGGAGCAACAATGATATGTGCTTGGCACAAATTTTGGTAAACATTCGGGTAAGTTCAGTAGTGGGAATAGAGAATGGTAACTCTGCCATTAATTTTTGCCACCTATCCCCATAATCCATGACTGGCTCATCATCATTTTGACATAGATTGGCCAAGTCAGATAGATTAGCTTTCTTTTTGGTGCCAAATGAGAAGCGCTCAAGGAAAGCATCCACCAACTATTCGAAGTTGGTGATGTTGTGCCTAGGTAATTGATTAAACCATTCAGAAGCTACACCTGAGAGGGTCATAACAAAAGTTCTTAACATCAAGGCATCATCATGTTGTATCTGGAAGCATGCACTAATGAAGCCTGTTATATGCTCTTGCGCATCTTCATCACCTTTAAACTTATCCCATTTAGGTATTTCAAAATGTTTAGGATAAGCAGGGCTTGGCACTGATGGACACAATGGTTGATTGTGTATCTTGCTTAGAGTGGGCTTTTGACTAGCCACATCTTGTTTCTCGAGAGATTTGATTTTCTCGGCAAGCACCTTGTAGGCTTGAGAAGAGATGATCTCTTCCTCCCAAAGGGATCTTCGGGGTGCAAGTGGAGGTAAGTTCCTTTGAGTATGAGGTGGTCGATTGTATTCATCGGCCACGTCTATAGAAGATGGTTCAGGATATAGTTGATCCTGGTCATCTGACTTTGATCTTTCATACTGCCTGTGCTCATGCCTGTTTGGCACTAAATGCTCTCGTGGCTGAGAAGCATGTTGAGAAGTATGGCGAACATAATCATCTACTCTCCTATTATGCAGCTCAAGGTGCGAAGTAGCATGTCTCTCATTGTGTTGCTGCTTGTACTCACTATGAGGAGATAATTCAGATCGAGCCAATCTATTTGATCGCTTTTCTTGCTCCTTTAAATCGAGGAGGCATTGCTCTTCTAAGCGGTGTTCATATAACCATTGTAGGTGCAACCGCTATTGTTTTGCACTTTCTCATTCTAGATTTTCTAAACACTCACGCTCAATGCACAAACCCTTCAATTGGTCTTGAAGCATTTGTTCTCTCTGGATTGCATCTGACCTATGTGATCGATTTGATCGATTTGCTGTGCTAGGTCTAGGACTCTGCAACTCCTTGTGAGGGTTCTTGTTTGCTTCAAACTGTGCAACAAGGTTGGCAACTCTTTTTCCTCGATGAGTCAAGATTGCATTGATATTATGTTCTTCCCTAGGGGTGCAATCCTCATGCAAGGATGTTGCAGGGGTACCGCATGTTCGCTGGGAACACTCACTATGGGTGCGGATAGGATGCAACTGCGTGATAGTTCCTTCATCCATGATGTACTCCTCAATGGATCTGGTAGATCCATGAGAGGAATGATCATGATGTATGCTTCTATGCTCCAATTTCCTATGTTGAGATCTTCCAACACCTTGGTCTAAGAAGTCAAAGTGATGAGACTTCCAAGGTTGTGCAAGAGGAGTACCTTCCTCACCAACACTACGATAAGACAAATGACATCCTCCATGATCGAAAGGATTTGGCATTATAATAGGCATGCGAATGGTTGTCTTACCTCTATCTCACCCTTCATTGGACTGATTTGAACTCTCAATGTAATGAGATGTGGTAGGTCTGGAGGTATTCTCATTTAGGTCACGAGAAGATCTGCTGTTAATTCTCCTGAGCGGGGTTCCTTGATGAGATCCACTGTGAGTGGTGTTGTCTCCTATGAGACTACCTGAAGTGCATTCAAGTATGTTTTGGGCAGGTGTGCTGCCTCTAGGGTGATCCAGACCCTGTGGTGCATTGGGTGCAACCTCAGTCTTAGATCGGGGATGACCCCGTGCATTGACCATGACCTTATGAATTTTGACTTCCAAAAAAGGTTGTGAGTGTTATATATCAAAATGATCAGCATGATGAGCTGATCACAATGAGCTATAACTCAAAAAAGTGATTTTCGGGTCAAAATTTAGTATTTTTGGAATATTTGGCCAACCGGGGCTCGTGGTGAAATGACCACTTTTAGGAATTTTTGGGAAATTTTGAACCATGAAGAGTTAGGACCCAAAATTTCTGTGAGAGGTGCACAAGGGTAAAACTAAGACAAAAAAACAAATTTGGCAAGTTTTGGAGTTGTCTAGACCATTTTATGACCGTTTTAGTGCAGTTTTTCTCAGTTTTCGGCCTCGAAAATAGAGTAATCATAAAACCAAAATAAAATCTTCGTTATAGCTCCGATTTACACGATTCTCGAACCGTTGGATGCAGAATAAAAAATTATTATTATTAGGGTTAGGGTTTGGCCCCAGATCAAGGATCTTATGTTGATTTCCCTAATAATAATGAAACACACAAAGTAGACAATATGATTATCTCTTTTAAGGATTAGATGTGTGTCCTAAAACTGGTTTAGTGCATTTGATTTGTTGTGAATATACTTTGAACTCTTATCGTGTTTTTCAAAAGTTGATGTTATACTCAATTTGTTCAAAGGTTTTCACCTATATACTCGCACAAGCCGAATATGGGAGTGAAGTCCATACTCAACGAGGTAGCATAGGTACTACCAACCCTCACCCAACACACCGTGCGTAGCGATACACTCTTCTGAAGATGAGTGCATGCTATTTTGCATGGATAGGATAGTTCTTGGGTTGGCCTTGGCCATGAGCGGGTCCCAATAATACAATTTCAAATGAGCCAACCAAGTGGTAATGACATCCACTTTTGGTCTCAATAAAATGGGTTGGATGTGAGAGCCCAACGCCACTGATGTTTAAATGAAACGTGGTGTGTGTGGTTCATTTTAATTTGCATAAAATAAAAATGCATAATATAGCACAATGATTGTTTCCTACATGTAATGTAAAAGAAACATTTTATATTCAAAGATGCATGCTATACTCTACATGATTTTTTGACAATGCAAACTAGTATGCAAATGGCCACTACTTGGGCCTCAAACATGCAAACCTACACACAAGTTCTAATATAGCACGTTGTATTCTAGGGTGGACTGCAATCAAGACATCGAAAAATAAATCTAAGGACCTAATCCATTTTTAGTTCATTTTAGCCTTAGTAAATTTATGTTTTAGTTTTTGTTCTCTAGAAAACACATACAGAAACAAAAAAAACATAGAGGGTGAAAATGGGGCCTACCTCAGGTCCTCATCCGATCTACACTCTATTTTATGTTATTTGCTTTGTCATATGTAAACCGTAGGTCTGGTCTACGGTCTACACTATAAACCACATGTTGAACCTGTAGTTCAATTGTTGGCCTATAGTTGATAGCTGCGGTCTCTACCTACAAGTGCAAAAACAAGTAAAACACAGTCAGGTACTATAAAGGTGAGGTTCCATCGTGATCGCCTCTGTAACCACCAGAAAGGGTCACACCCAATGGTGGCTCCTATTACAATAAATGGTAAAGATATAACATGCATACAAGTAAATGAAATTGACAACAAATGAAACAAGGTGATAAGTTTGATATGGGTTACAAATAGGGCGAATTCCCCTTTTTTCCTTTCATGAATACACTATAGGCCTGATGCCTTCTTCTGATGTCCCTCAGTGTAGGTGGGCTTCTTTGTATGTGGGCCACCACCGGGATGTTGTTGTTTTGGTGATGCTTTCCCTCTTCATATTTACCGCATAACCTATGATTAACTTGCAAAAGGGGGTCAGTACGATGGGGGGCTTGCCTTAGTCAGGCCCCATGTTTATAAAGATGAAATAACTATAAAATCATAATAAAACATGAAATAAACTATGCAGAAAGTAATAATATAGTAAAAGGGATCTTACCACCCAAATCTGGAGTGATTTGGGGCCTGTAGACCCAATTCGCCACCCGAGGGGTGAACTGAGGCCGGATTCATGGGGCAAGGGGCGATTTGAGCTATGATGCCTCTTCTACAAAATCCTTCCGATGGGTCAACTCCTAGGCAGCTGGGGTGCCTCTATGTACCGTTGAAATCTGACTGTGTGCACTAGGAAGTGACTATTCAATATTGGCTTTCCATTTCAATAGAGTAACTGTGCTTTGTTGAATTTATGAATCAGACTTACTTAGGGGTTTGGGACCCATTATTTATAGGCAAAGGCAAGGTGCAGGGGGGGTTAGATAGACTAAACCTAGGTTTTATTCTGACTAGGGTTAGGTTAAGAAATGCAATGTGGCAACATCACATTCCTTATGAGAAATATCTCATCCTCACACATGTGTGAGGATGGATTAGGGCTAATCCTGATTAGGAGGTGCTTAAGCCAATTTAAGACATGATTAAAGAAATATCTCAACAAACCCTAATTTCACACATGTGGGAGGATGTAATTAGTGCTAATCAAGATTAAGGGTTCTTTTAATCAAATTTACCCTAAAAAGGTGACTTAAGTGAAGTCAACATTAAATTAGAATTTGGGTATTGATTTATTAATTGTTTTGGTCAACTAATACCCCGTGGGGGCCTCAATTGAGTGCAAATTGGTTGTCGAATGATATTCCAATGCACGGGATGCAATTTTGAAGGCTTACTAGGGTTTAGGACCTAAAAGTCGATGGAGTGGTATATGGGAGTCTACACGATGCTATGACAATCTATGGTGATCTACGCATGACTACGCATGACTACAACCGTCTACATATGACTACGCATGACTACAACAATCTACGCATGGCTAGGAGGATCTAAAATAGTCTACGCTAGTCTACAATAGCCTAGGGGTACCTAGGATGGCCTATGTAAACCTACAAGTATCCAGAAGGATCTACAAGTACGTAGGTATAGCAGTGTGCAACTTTTGGGTGTCTACATTTGCCCCTTTTTGTACTATACTATGTGGAACACAATTTAATACAAAAATGTGAAGGGTTTGTGTAGAAGAAAAAGGGATAGAAGGGGAATGGAATCCAATCAAAGGGTATGTAGCCACTCAAAGTGTGACCATACAAATCAATCGGGTATCCAGGGAAAAGAAGAGAAATAATGGAATCTAATCAAAGGTATGTAGTCGCTCGAAGCATGACCATACAACATCAACTTGATGTCCATAGGGGAAGAAGAGAGGAAGGAAAGAAGGAAAAGAGGAAAGAGATAAAAATAATGTTGGTAAATGAAAATGAATGATTATGAATGCAATGATGTGATTTTGCTGAGTCCGTATGACATCTTTCGATGCCATACCCATTGCTTGAGAATGACAACTTTTGACTGCTTTGCTTTTGCGACCATATCAACGTGGTCCAAAAGTATGATTAGGACAAAAGCCTAACTAAATATTTGTTGTTGATTGATTGATGAGAACATGGTGACAAGTGTCAAACCATTTGAGTTAGTTTAACATTTGGATCGTCAACTCGTGACCAGATCAGCATGGTCGCGAAGTCCATTTCCAAATGTTGCGCTAGGATTAATCAAACGTATCATCCGTTGTGTACTCGATGTACATGAATGCTAGATTGACTTCTCCATGGAAACGCGTAACTCTCATGATGTAACCCATGTCTATTTGGGATTGAGATTATAATAGTATGATAATCTTTAGCAAAAAATTTTGTAGACAAATGTGCTAACCACGCTTTTGGATTTTTGATGTTGTGGTTGCATGCAAAGTTGACTTTGGATATGAATACCCCCTCAAACGAGGAATCAACAATGAGGTGAATGAAGTGTGATGAATTGATGATGCAGTGATTGATAAATAAATATCAATACATGATGATTATGAAAGCAAATGAAGTGAAAAGACAAGTTTGGAAGGTTCCTAGGGTTTTATGAGACAAATGCCTACTTTCCTAGGGTTTTGGGGGTGTTTTGGGGTGTTTTGGGGCAAATCGGTGATAAATGAATATTTGAGCCCTAATTTGCTTGGAATGGGCTCATTTTAACTTTGCACGACGGTGAAAAGTGATTTGTGAAAGCATCCAACGACACGAGGAGAGCGAAATTGATGACTTTGGGAGTGACAATGACGAGGGGATGCAGAAGCAGCTAGCAGCAGTGGGGACCCACCGGTAAGTGTTCTTTTGCTTTGTTTTTGTTTTTGTTTTAATTTTCCTAGGAAATGTGAATGAGGGGGGGAGGTTTTCGTCCTGATTTAAATTTTTTTGTAATTTTGAATGGAAATTTGAATACGTAGTGGTAGACGAGCCAAATGGGTACCCAAAAATGTGATCCATTTCAAAATTAGACTTGTTTTGTCATTAATTTGACTGGGTAATGGGTAGAGTCGATATGAAGTTTGACTATCAGTTTTTGAAGTAACGGTGTACTGACATTAACATGTTTTTGCATTTTGTCTGCTAAAGTAGGAAATGGGTATTTCATTATGTGACTGTTTTATTTTTTTGACTTCGTTTGATGTGATTTTAGAATTTGTCACTTTTAGGAGTAATATATCAAACCTAGAATATTAGATTTGACATGTTAGGTGTAAAATTTTGGAAAACCGATGAAAATTTCATCGTAGAAGGGCAAAATGGGTGTCCAAAAATGTTATTTATTTTGATGAATGACTTTGTTTGGCCTACCTTTGATTTGCGTGCCAAGGTGTAGATTAGTGTTAAACTAAAAATGAGCTATAGAGAGCCCGATTTAGACTGTACTCAACGTCTGTTTGAACTTTCACCACTAAGTAGGCAAATGGGTATCTAAAAATACGACTGTTATTTTTAGATTGTGTGTCTGGATGTGTGTTCGGTTTTGGTGTATTTATGATAGAGTTGACTTTTAGATATGTGTATATTGGTATGTTGTTTTTGAATTTTATCAACACATTTACCACTAAGTGGGCAAATGGGTATCCAAAAATATTGTTTGTTTTTGTAGATGTCATTGTTTGGCTTGTGTTTGATTTGCATGTCAATTAATAGGTAGTTGTAAATTTGAACTGGGTTGTTGGGAGTCCAAATGATGTTGTTTGTCACGTCAGTTCAAAATTTTGCCATGAAATGTCAAAATGGGTGTCCAAATGTGTGACTGTTATGTCGATGTGTTTTGTCGTGTGTTTTGTGCATTGTTTTGCTTTGAAATGTGTGCCAAATTAAATAGGTTTAATTTGAAAATTATGATTGATGCAATTTTGTTTGATTGGATTGATTGGATTGTTATGTGGATTATTGGTGTGTGTTGTATTGTGTTTTGAACAGGTGAAGATGCTTGAACCCCGCCATCGGGTGAGGAAGTTTAAGAAGGGTTTCGAGGAGTTGATGAAGACTGAAGATGAGTTGTCATGGTTGGATGACATACATTTCTGAGGTGTGTGGGAATGTAAGAGTATCCACACAAATAGAGCTTATGTGTCTATGTTGTGTGAGCGGTGGGATGTCGATCGAAACACTTTTCATTTTCCTACTAGGGAAATGACCATTACACTAGAGGATGTGTATCGTATTTATAGACTACCGATCGAGGGTGTTCCTGTGAGAGCCATCGTAGATGATAGGAAGGATGTTGTGTTGGAGAGATTATTTGGGGCTGATTGGAGAGACATTGATGTCTCAAATATGGATTACGAGTGGTTGTGGGTACGGGATAAGATATCATATCGACAGTGCGTGGCTATGATGATGATCTCCACGTATGCTCTACCTGATAGTTCCAGGTTTTTGTTTACCTAGAATATGTTAGACTTGGTTAGTGACATGGTGGAGCATAGGGTTGTGTTTGCTTGGGCACCTGCTCTATTAGCCCAAGTCTATCGAGAGTTGTACGAGGTTGTTCGGGGTAGGAGGATAGGATTGAGTGTAATCCCTTTGCTATAGGTATGGGCATGGGAACACATTGCTATTGAGAGGCCACCTCTATTACCCCATACTATGCATGTTGAGGGCAAGAAGTATTTACCCTATGCTTTGAGATGGAGCACAACGACTGAGCAGGGTATTAAGAGGCCGCATGAGGGTGACCCACTATTTTGGAGGGGTAAGTTTGGGGATGCTACTCCTGATGATATTAGGTGGAGACCCTGTTTGGGTGGAGTGAGTTGGGATGAGGACGATGAGCAGCTATGAGCCATCAAATAGGGTAGATGGTTGGTGGGGAGGTATACTCGATAGACTGAGTATTTTTAGTTTGACCGAGTGAGGAGGTAGTTTGGTTTGCAGTAGGATGTCCTTGGGACTCTTGTGACTTACTTCAGGTGGTAGGGTGACAGAGGAGAATGACCTATGGTGCCACCATGGGTTGGAGAGAGGGATCCTCCTATGGATATCCCAGTTGTAGGGGATGTTGGGATGACTTTAGCATTTGATGCATGGTGGGCTTGGCAGAGTTGGGTGCCTGGTAGGGGCATGGTTGATCGGTGGGTGGTGCCTAATGTTGGGGTACCTCCATCAGTGGGGAGGATAGGTAGGAGAGCTTAGGCTTAGGATGTGGTTGTCGATGTAGAGGAGGTTCCTCTATGGCACTCATGATACCGCTTGGGTGGTGGAGTGAGCACCCAAGATGTGAGGGTGGATCAAGTGCTCGGGGATGTTGAGGTGGAGGAGGTTCCAGTGGATGTAGATGGTGGTATGGGACAGGCTATTGGGGCCGAGGTGGAGGGAGGTGTTGATACTATTATGGGTGATGTAGATGACACCATTAACATTGGTGTGTTCATGGATGCAGCACAACAGATTCCTATTGATATCCCCATGAGGGGGATGCAACGGATGAGGCACGAGCTCTATAGGATAGAGTCCATAAGTTGGAGGTTGAGGTGGAGTAGCTGTGGGTTGATATGGTCAGGCAGGGGACCGAGATAGAGCAGTTGAGGATCATGGTGGTGAGGTAGGCTCAGACGATTATGAACCTAACTGGTCAGTTGGGTGTAGAGACTACTAGGAGGTTATTATGTGAGACTTCCCTATCGGTGCATGGGATTCCTCTCCCTGACTATACACAGGTGGTCTCGTAGTCTGGGACACAATCATGAGTGTGGGCACCCTCTCATCAGAGTCAGCATAGTGTTGCTTTGATAGTAGAGGTTGGTGCTAGATTTGAGGTGCAGGATCCACCTGCTATGGAGTAGCCTGTGGTAGATCTAGCTCCAGAGGTCTTTGTAGAGTCGAGTTAGGTAGCAGAGAGGCGCATGCGAGCTAGGAGGGGTGTGGGGAGACTCATGGTGATAGTTAGGAGTTATATCTTTGGTTGTAGCCTATGAGTATTTTGGATATTATATGTGATGGGCATGGTCCCAGGTTGTAGCCTTCGGGCATTTTTGGATGATGATATATATATATACACCTTGATTTTGGTTGTTATACATACATGTGTTGTTTTGATGGTTTGAAATGTGTTGTGTTTATGTTTGCATAGATAGCACAATATAGTTCATAGGTATGTATGATTAGTAGATACATATGCGTGAATGGTTTAGATCTATTATCATTCTTTCATATGGATGAATTGTAGAATATTATGCATGATTATGTTTTGAATGTAGTGTGATGTGATATCGGATGTGATGTTGTAATGAATGTACATAGAATAAATGCAATGTTATAATTTGATTTTGGAATGTGTGTAGCATGAATGCATAATGTAAGTTAATTGTGTGAATGTATGTAAGACAAATGCATAACTATAAGGTGTAGCAAACATATATGACATAGATGCATAGGTGCATGTATGGACTTACTGAAATGCGCCAAGGAAGCACTTGTATTGTGGCATTTTCCTATATGGATGCGATCCATTCCATGATTTTAGGGACTATGGATAATGTAAGGCATGTGTAATGGTTTTGACTAACATAGTTATGACAATCAAATATCAAACCCTTAGCTATACAAGTTTTGTGGCAACTTATAACATGATCGGGCTGGTTCAAAGTCTATCTTGGACCTATGTGTGTGAATGTGTAAGGTTTATTTATCCATTTTTAGGGAGGTAGGATTAACCCGTTGTAGATGCTACCGGACTAGCTAGCTCATCCGTCCACAACAGTGATCTCTACAAAAGCGAGATGCTAATGTGAGAGATGTGTTGTCACCTGTAAGACTATTCCACTGGTAGGCAGGCTCTTGGAGCCTATTGCTGATGATGGGAATCATCCCATGGTGTTATGTTGAACCTAAGGACCAAAGGCGATAAGCATAACATATGTGATATCAAGAGGTATTTCCTTTTATTTTCTGTCCCTGTTCTAGTGTTAACCTATCTGATTGTGGTAGTGCTCTTTTCATTTCTTTTCTTTTTTTTTCCTTTTTTCTCTTTTGTATGGGCGATGAAGTTTATTTTCTACCCAATTATTTAATTTTGCTTATGCTTGATCCCTTTGTTTATCCCCAGGTCGTATGTTGACCATGTAGGTGATAGGACGAGTAGGGGATACCATTTGCTAGATGGCGATATCTACTCAAGATGTCCTCTTTCCTAGGCTCAAAATTGTTAATGTGTAACCTATTGTGAGTGATCCATGAGAGAAGTTGAACCAACCTAAAAGACCATAAGAATAATGTACAAGACTCAGTAGCTATGGGTGACACTTGATTGCCTAAACTATAGAGTAGTCAAAATTAAACATGACACCTATGTATACCCTGATCCTGAAAAGGGGGAATGGACATCCAGGTGGTGATGCTAACAAATGCATGTATTATTCCTGCTGAGGCGCATTTTGGGGGAGAATGTACAAACATGAATTAAAATTTTAACTATAAAGCATATGAATATGTGCAATGGATGTAACTATAAATGATGCAAGTGGAGGAATGTGATATTTACAAGAAGAAAGTTATGTTGTGTAGAAGGATAATTTTAGAAGAACCTATTTACAGATGAGTGAAGTGTGTAATGATGACAAAAAGCGTGATGCTATGATCATGGTTGCCCCAACATGTGGGGTGTGTGTGTGTAGTAGATGTATAAGCTGTGAGCTATATAAGTGTATGTAATAGTCACCAAGAAGAAGGAAGATGTGAGAGTGGAATGTACAGGTGGAAGAAGTGAGAAGAAGTAGGCTTTGGTAATCAATCAAGGAAAGGGGATCACCAAAGGCCGACAAGGATAGAAGAGAAGAAATGAATCAACGTATGTAAGAAGTAGAATAATGAGATAGAAGAAGAAGAGTAACTCACACTACTATCGAAAAAAATGGTATAGATCTGGGTGGGAGCGGGATGGTGAAGTGATGATATGGCTAGAACTACGGTTGGAGCCATAGTTGGAAATGTTATGAATATAGCGGGTGGACGTTGTTAGGGTACTACGGGGTGGTAAAGTCCTGGGAGTGGTGTGGTGCGGAGGACTAACAAGTCGGCTAAATAGAAAAGAATGCTCTGGTGATGGGGTACGCTCATCGTGCAACATGTTGTGCACCAAGGTTTTGAATTATCTACACTCTTCGATATCATGGCTTGGCTAGATATGGTAAATGCAAAATTGATTCTCATTGTAGTTGCACAATTTAGAATGATACAGATCAATAGGTCAAATCTCAGGTAGGTCAATAAGACCTTGATGCATGAGATGATGGAACATTTTGGAAAGGGGCATGTGTGGAATAGGCATAGGATAGACGTATGGATCTACTGGAGGTGATCGAGGTCTAGGTGAAATATGATCTGGTAATGGAGGCATGGGTCTGGGTTCTAGCATGGGTCAAGTCTAGGGTTAGGGAAGGGATCTACATGGCGATGAGGATGGACGGGTCATGGGAGACTGTCGTGGATGAACGTGGCAATGGTAGTGGCTCATCTACAATTCCAGGGATTTGATATGAAAATGAGATGTTGTATGTCATGGTGTGGTGGTGATGGTATTGGGGAAGGGGATGATCTAGATTCCAATGCAAATGGAATGGCTCGATGTGTGGTAGAAAAAGGATGAGGTTGTGATGAGGAGGCAGCGAAGTGAAGTGACTACGGTGATTGTAAAATTGGTTGGGGTGGTAAACCTCGTAGTGGTGAAGGGGATGTTTTTAGGACTGGTGGCATAGGTGATGGCCCTAAACGGTGATGTGAATGGGAAGGAGGGATGTTTGCACGACCATCTTGTGTAGCTTGGGCTACATGGGCTTGCAAATCCTGGGCGTAGATAGACTTACCATTGGGGATGGGAGTGGGTAGAAATGTAGGGTGAGGTTGATGAGGTGTATAGTCCCTATTAGGTGGGTGGCAGGATCCTATGGGATGATGGGGGTGACTTGTAGGTGAATAGTGACATCTGAGATCATCAGACGGATGGGAAGATGATCCTTGTGCTTGGGGTTGAATGGATTCCTCTTTGTCATTAAAAGAGGACATGGTGATCTGGCTGTCACCAGAGTGTGGCGAATAGGATGAACCTCGCTTGTGAGGAGAGTGGTGTCGAGGTGAGGTGTGATGACCTGAATGGGATGAATGCGAGGAGTGCAGTATGAAGGACGATTTATGCGGGAGCCACCACTTAGAAGCATAAGGCACGAAGGTGCAAGATGTTGATGGATTCAGGATCATTAAGGCCTTCAAGATTGGCTAGATGATTTTGAACCATATTTGTGTGTGATAATAAATGGGCCCAACCAGTTTGGAGCGAATTTATCATGCTGCTAGCGAGGTTGACTTGTGATTTGTTGGTTCTCCTTGAGAACCACTCATGCTGATGTACCTTACTATTGTAGGCATGGTTAAGGTTATCTTGATATACTCGTGTGTGCTCGATGGCATGGATGCGACATTCATCAAGGAGTGTTAGTTGATCTAGACGAGCTTGGCGAGCAGTGCCATTGTCAATGAAATATTTCATAGATATCCATAAAGAGGGTATCTCAAGCTCAAGGGGCATGATAGCTTATACCCCATAGACAAGTGAAAAATGTGTTGCCCCAGTAGGAGTATGAATGCTCATATGATATGCCCACAAGGCTAGGGGCATTAGATTATGCCAGTCCTCGTGAGATTCTGCTACACTTTTACAAATAATAGAGTAGATGGTTTTGTTAGTGGCTTCTGCCTAGCCATTTCCTTGAGGGTAATATGGGGTTGAAAAGCTATGGTGTATGTGAAATCTATCGCACAGGGCTCGAATAGTCTTGTTTTTAAAAGATTTCCCATTATCTAAAATAATTTGGGAGGGAATTCCAAAGCGGCATATGATATGCTCCATGATGAATGCTACAATTTTGGCTCCTGTAGTTTTGACCAGTGGGATGGCTTTGACCCACTTTGTAAAATATTTTTTTGCTATAATGATAAATTTATGATTGCTAGAGGAAGCAAGTGTAATTTGTCCAATTAGATCCAGGCCCCATTGGGAGAAGGGCCACATGGACTGGATTGGTTGAAGTGCTTAGGATGGTAAATGTGTTAGGTTGGCATGTTGTTGGAATTTGATGTTGTATACACTAAAATGTGGTAAATATGATTAAGCACCCACAAATAGTGATCAAATTGACATAATATGACCCCTTGGGCAGCCCTCAGGAGGTTCACAGTGGTTCTAGCCACTTTGAAAAATATTTTGGAGGCTACAGACCCAATTTTGGGAGGTTTTGACCCAAAATTCACCACCGTACCACCTTGGGATGATGGTATATTCCCATAATCCCACCATGGTATGGTGGTGATCCCTCATCCCAGGGTGGGACGGTGGTGAAGTTTAACCCAGAAAAAGTCAAAATTCGGCCAAATGGAACCCATAAACTACCATTTGACCACCCAAACAGAGCATTCAAGGTAGAGGACAGGGAATACTTATGAAATCCATATTTATGAGGGCCAAATTGGAATATTCCCTTCCACACCCTATTCATGCCTCCCATTTGACAAGTGGCACCTCCTGCCATGCATGCCCTTGCATGTCTTTTTGCACATGAGCCCCTTTGGGCTATAAAAAGGATAAATGGTCCATAAAAAATAGATAGAGGAGTTATAGGATATGCAATGGAGTGCTTCCAAGATTTCCCCTCACCTTATTTCACCTTTTTGCCCTCGAAATCTCCCTTTTGCCAAGGAGGTTACCGGATGACTTCAAGAAGGTAATCCGAGCGTAACTTTTCCATCCGAGTGAATTTCTTCACCAAATTCAACAAAAAAACACTTATGTTGTTTAGGAACATCTTATAGTGGTTTGGTAACAAAAAGTGGCCAGATTTGGTGGGTATCCCCTCCTAGGGTGCCCCCCAAATAGTTGTTGTTACCATCACCTCCCTGGGATGAGGGTAAATTCTTAAGGAATTTTTTTACTATTTTTAATTATTTATTTTATAAATTATCCCATGATGTTATAATTCAAATTTCAGGTCATTTGGAGTTAAAATAAAGGATTTATGATATTTTAAAGTTTCCATAGGCTCATAGGGCCCATCCGGGCACCCCAATTTGATGCAGGTGGATCCGGGATCCAATTGGAAAATTTTATCATATGGGTTGTCTAGAAATGACAATTTATGGATACTGACCAAATTTCATGAGTTTTGGATGAGTGCAGGTTTGATATTTTGTTGTCCTCCTTTTTGTAGGTTGTAGGCGGGCGATGCTTAATCGAGGGGTCTACGGGTGCAATTTCTAATATATTTTGGGTGATATCCTCCCAAAAACTCATATTTAAAATCTATGCAAATTTTCAAGTCATTTGGATATCATTTTATGCACTTTTAATTCATATGCCATTTTACCCCTGTGGGGATTGCATGTTTTCACCATACACCCTAGCTATTTGACCTCTTTTTTCTTCCTTGTGTGTATGTGCAAGTCATTATAAGGATTTTGGAAGAAATATTAGACACCAAAGAACTTATATACAAGCAAAAATGGCATTGGCTCACCCACCTCGATTGTGGGTATGCGGAGAAACATTGGATGTGCACCCGGATTCCGTGAAAGAATTGGTCTTTGGGCACCCAATATTGTAACAATTGTATCACCATTTTGATCCCTCAAGGGGAATTTTGTGTAACCTTAGATCTGATCCAAAAAATTAATGAGAAGAGACTTTCTTTGATTCATTTCCTTTTGTTTGGTATTATTTCCTTTTCACATGCATGCTTCATTTTTATACCCATGAGAAATATGGGGTAGATATGCATATTATTTCACATAATTTGGTGCACCATTTTTCCCTACTTTAGTTTTGATCATGGTGGTACCGAGCCTCCCACCTAGGCCTATAGTCACCATTAAGAGCAAGCTCGCTCAGAGCTTAAGAACAACATCTGCTCAACTCTCCATATATGAGCTCATACAAAAATCACAACCTCATAAAGAAGCCTTAATGGAGATCCTTAAGGAAATTGAGCTTCAGATCCAGGATTCTAACTCCTTCAACAACTTTGTGGGGCATTGGCGGCAATGCACAGAACCGGTAATTACTTTTTGAGAAGATGAACTTAAACCGGTTCCACATGATATGGTGGATCTCCCTTTACACATTGTCGCATGTGTGAATGGAACAACATACAAAAGAGTATTTATAGATACTAGGTCTTTGAGTAACATCATAACTACAACATCTCTGAAACACTTGAAGCTTCCATCATCTCATATTGTCACATCTACCTACACCCTCCAAGTATTCAATGATGTCATATGCTCAATGGTTGGTACAATCATCTTACATATTCAAGTAGAGGAAAAGATCATCTTGACGATGTGCCACATCCTAGAGGGTGAGATGGCATAAAAAAAAAATTTAGGAAGACCATGGATCAGGGACATGAAGTGTGTCCCTTCCATCGCTCACCAGTTCCTCAAGTACACTCATGAAGGGCAAGTTCATGTTGTTCCCGTAAACCTAGATCCCTTCAAGTACTACAACATGGTGTAGCAATTACCCAAGTTGACCTTGCCATCGATACATCTAGATTTTCAACTAAATAAATCTAGCTAAGGTTAGACCCCATCGCTACAGCATACCATGCCCTCCTCATCATCGACCCCACCCTAGACGCCTAATACACCAATAGATACTTTGCCTAGGAATCCAGAGCAGCGGCCCATTGAGGAGGATAAACCAATCATATCCACCATCTCTACAGAGGAGATACTTAGCCTAGATGATGAAGAGACACCACATGAGGCAAAAAATAAGCCATATCAAGTCTCACTCTCATCCCTCTTATATCCGCAGCCCCAGGTTACAGTACATCTGGCTTCTACCGGATTGGGAGAGTACATGGTTAGAAATGTTACCACTACTCCCACCTTAGAGTCAATGCAAGACATGGGTAGACCCCATCTTCCCATAGGCACTATCGTTCCTCTTGGTATTCCCCCTAATAATTTTTTTTTTATCTATGGGGGCCTTGACTATGGCATCGAACCTTAACAACAAGAGGAGGAATATGAGGAACCTTTTGGAGAGGATATCAACTACTTGTCTAACCGTAACTTCACCTTGAAGTACCTTGAACTATGAAATTTGCACGGTTATGGGTTAGGCATGTATGAGTAGGGCACCAAAATCCCTTGTCAACCATAATATCAAATACCCTATGACAAGTTGGGAGTGGGACACAACAATCCGTTGCCTCTAGATGTCCTCTTAGACAGCCTAAATCACTTGAATATAGGCTATGAGGATAGGTTGGCCCAAGACCCTTATGCCAATACCAATACAGTCTACTCCTTGGGATATTACTTTCCCTGGCTAGATGGGAACCTCGTGATACCTAGTGACATTCCCCCACATTTTGAGAGAGGGGAAGGGTCACAGAGTTGTCCCCATGTCTATGATGAGTCAGATCTAGGCACCTCATATGAGTGGACCTCAGAGGATAAGTCAGGTTATGAGGTAGCGCCATATGACCCTTTTGATTCAGATAGTGATCATTCACAAATTGTCCCCATTAATTATCAATAGGAAAGCCTCATACATTTGTTCCCTTTCCTTGATCCTATTTGGCGATAGCTCCTTCCTCCTGAAGAGCCGGTTCATCTGTAGGAAGATAGACCTCCTGGGGGAGTAGTTAATTTACTTGAGTAGTTGGGCCCTCGGGAGCCTGAGGCACTGCAACATGAGAATGAAGGAATCCTCATCCATGATGATGATTATGAGGAATTAGCATATATTAGACCACACCTACCTGATCGCCCGATCCCAAGGGGCAACAACAAGGTTCCCATATATGATAGTGACTATGAGGATGACACAGAGAGGGCATACCTGGGTCCTCATTATTTATGACATCATCATGAGAATATTGATATAGATGAAGTCTATCATCAGTTACATGTTAGCCCATGCTTGAGGGCAAGGCCTATCAATCTAGGTTAGATTCATCATGAGGTCTTCCTTGACCCACCCACACACATGGAGCTCCTTGAGCCTAATGATCCCATCCTAAATTTTGTTCCTATATAGGATCCAGAGATCCCCATCCCCCTAGAGCCACATCTAGGGGTGAGAGATAACACCAATACATAGTCACATGCACATGGTCCTAGAGATTAGACATATTTCATCAATATGATATCCATTTATTTGACCACACCACTCCACAACCTAGTCGATCCATCCAAACCACTCCATATAGACCTAGATGCGATTGATTGGGATCACAATGACTCACCCCCATCACCCTATGAGTATTGGACTTGTGGTGGATTTTTTTAGTTCTTTGTAGGACCAACTCATGATGTTTTCCATGCTGAGGAGTAATCTGAGGTTCCCATCGAGGATTTAAATCTAGCTAATGACAAACATTTGATACCCACTCCCACCAGTTGGAGGAGGGATCTCATATGTCAATCGAACCCACGGTTGACAGAGATATTGACTCAGATCCTAAAAACCCACAATATATCAAGCTAGGGGAAAGCCTATCCCCCAAAGAGCAAGCCGATTATATAGCCCTTCTCACAAAAAATAAGGCAACTTTTGTATGGTCTTACAAAGACATGCCAAGACTAGATCCATATCTGGTCATCCATAATCTCATGCTTGACCCCACAGTCAAACCTATCAAGCAAAAGCTGAGAAAGATGCATCCAATAGTGGCCTTGATGGTCAAAGATGAGCTACAAAAACTATTGGATGCCTGGTTTGTCATTTTTGTAGACTATCCACCATGGTTTTCCAACATGGTTCTTGTTAAGAAGCCTAATAGGAGGATTCACATTTGCACCGACTTTCGAGACCTAAAAAAAGTGAGTCCTAAGGATGATTTTCCTTTTCCAAACATAGATGCCTTGGTAGATGCCACCGCAAGACATGAAATACTCTCCCTTATGGATGGATTCTTTGGGTATAATAATATTTGTATCAACCTTGAAGACCAGCCCAAAATGGCATTCACAACACCTTGGGGGACATTTTGTTACAAGGTCATGTCATTTGGCCTTAAAAATGCCGGTGCCACCTACTAGCGTGCCATGACATATATCTTCCATGACTACATGCATAAAATTTTGGAATATTACATGGATGAATTATTGGCAAAATATTTATTACATCATGAGCACCTAGATGTCTTGTGCAAAGTCCTCGATCACCTTATTGAACATAATGTGAGACTAAACCCCAAGAAGTGCATCTTTGACATCACATCTAGAAAGCTCTTGGGATTTATAGTTTCCAAATGAGGCATCAAAGTGGACCCTAACAAAGTCAAGGCAATCCTTGAAATGCCTCCCCCGACTACCATCAAGTAGCTTCATAGCTTGTAGGGGAGGATTGCATCCATCAAACGCTTTATAGCACAATTATCGGACAAGTTTAGACCCATGAATAAACTTTTGTACAAGGGGGTCACATTCCACTAGGACAATTAATGTTAGGATGCCTTTGACACAATTAAACAATACCTGGCTTCATCGCCAGTATTAGTTCCACCCAGACCAGGGGTGCCATTCCAATTATATATCTCAACTACTAAGGTCACATTGGGTGCCATGTTAGCCCAAAACAATGAATTTCATAAGGAACAGGCCACATATTATCTCAGTCGCACCCTGGTGAGCTATGAGATCAAGTATGCATACATTGAAAAGTTATGTCTAGCGATGGTTTTTGCTACCAAAAACCATCGACACTATATGCTCAGCCACACTACGTATGTTGTATCCAAAGAGAATACATTACGATACATGATGAGTCATACTTATCATAGTAGTCACATGGTGAAATAGATCATGTTGTTGATATAATTTGACCTAGAGTTTGTAGGACAAAAGTCAATCAAAGGACAGGTCATTGCTGATCAACTTGTAGATGCTTCTATCTAGGATGACCAGCCTCTTAGCATGAAGCTTCCCGATGATGGGGTATTCCAAATATTAGAATCACCTAATTCTGATGAGCCTGAGTCACAGGCGGATATGACTCTCTTATTTGATGGATCCAAATGTGAGCAAGGGAGTGGCATTGGAATCATGTTTTTCACACCGTATGGGGCTCCCATACCCTTGTCATTTAAACTCAATTTCTCCTATACCAACAATAATGTCGAGTATGAAGCCTTACTCATAGGTCTTAAAATGACTATCACCATGAAAATCACCAAGCTCAATATTTTTGGTGACTCCTTGCTCATTGTCAACCAGGTCAAGGGAATCTTCCAGTGCAAATGCCCAGTTTTGCAAGCCCACAAAGCCCTTGTGGACAAATCCCTGGAAAAGTTTGAATGGTATGACATCGAGGCACTTCCTCGATCATCTAATAATTTTGTGGATACAATGGCCTCTTTAGGGTCCTTGATTCCACAAGATCCCATAGGGGAGATGACAACCATTCAAGTCAAGACGCTATCGCAATTAGCAGTTGAGTGTGAGAGCACTCAAGCCATGCCAGAAGTCCACTTGATTCAAATAGAACCTCATCAAGAGAGATTCTCACACATTGATGAGCACTTGAATCATTCCACTTGGGGGAACCTGTTCCTCCAAACCATTTTGATAGTAGCACAATGCTATTCTTACAAGTTCTATCCCACTCTGCATTTGCTTAGGATGAAATTCATGAGGGATAGACAATTCATGCAATCGAGGCTTCCACACAGCAATACTGGTCCACACCAATTAGAGAGTACCTAAAGCTTGGTAACCTCCCTCCTGGATTATCGCACGTTGCCAAAAGGACATTTAAATGGAAGGCAACAAAGTTTGTCTTGTTAGGAGACATCCTATACCGTCGGAGATATGAAGGAATCCTCCTTCATTGCTTAGAGTATCAAGAATCGACTTGGGCAATAGCCCAAGCACACGATGGTACTTGTGGTGGCCATTTCAGTGGCATGGCCATCTCAAAGCACAATATCCACATGGGCTATTACTAGATAACTTTAGAGCGATATTGTTACGTATATGTGAGGAAGTGCGTGAAATGTCAACACCATGCTAACTTGACACATTTACCTTCCCAAGTCCTACAATTGATCCAATCATCTTGGCCATTTTTGCAATGGGGATTGGATTTAATCGAGAAAATCTCCCCTACATCCTCAAGCCATCACACATTTATCATTATGGCTACCGAGTATTTTACAAAGTGGATGGAAGCAATTCCACTTACCACTACAACAGGACCATGCATAGTAGAGTTCATATTGCATAATATCATTTGTCATTTTGGTATTCCATCCAAGATCATTTCAGATAATGGGACATCATTCAAGAATAAAGATGTGTGTGCTTTGATAGCAAAGTATAACATCCAGCATATATTTTTGACACCCTATTATCCATAAGCAAATGGGCAAGCGAAAGCATCAAACAAGACATTAATTGCCATATTAAAGAAAATAGTCAAAGAGAATCATACTGATTGGCATACGCAAATACCGCTTGCCCTTTGGGCTTACCGCACTAGCATTCAGATGCCTACAGGGGCAACTCCATTTTCACTAGTGTATGGTGTTGAGGTAGTCATGCCTCTAGAGTTAGAAATCCCATCACTGTGCATATCAAAGCAGGAATTTATTGATGATGATACTGCACGACAAGCTCACCTATATCAACTTATGTTGTTGGATGAGCATTGGATTAATGCGCTTGAGCATCTACGTGTGTATCAAGAGTGGCTCAAGAGCCTACAATATGAAAGTCCATCTTAGAGACTTTCAGGTTGGTGATCTTGTCCTGAAAGAGAACCAATAGAATTCTAGCTTGTCGCCCCACCTGCGTGACAAATTTGCAATAAACTGGTTAGGTACCTTTGTCATCACTAGTCAAATAGGGTCTGGAACTTATCACCTAGCTTCACTTGAAGGTGTCAATGATCTTGAACCTTTGAATATCATTCACTTACAACCATTTCATGCTTAGAGAGCACCCAAAATACTCCTAGCGGGTTCTCACCGTCTAGGTCAAGTAAAAATACTCCTGGACTATCCACGATCGTCTAGGTCAACCCTATAAGCCCCAAAGGCATCCCTAAGCCCTTTGGTCATAGCCAAATACCCCTAGATAGTCGTAGATACTTTTTAAGTTTCATTGCATGTCTAGGTCACCCAAAAGGCTCCTAGCAGGTTCTCACCCTCTAGGTCAAGTAAAAACACTCCTAGACTATCTACGATCATCTAGGTCAACCCTAAAAGCCCCAAAGGCATCCCTAATCCCTTTGGTCATAGCCAAATACCCCTAGGCAGTCGTAGACACTTTTTAAGTGTTGTTGCATGTCTAGGTCACCCAAAAGGCTCCTAGTAGGTTCTCACCGTCTAGGTCAAGTAAAAATGCTCCTAGACTATCTACGATCATCTAGGTCAATCCTAAAATCCCCAAAGGCATCCATAAGCCATTTGGTCATAGCAAAATTACCCTAGGTAGTCGTGGACACTTTTTAAGTGCCGCTACATGTCTAGGTCACCCAAAACGCTCCTATCGGGTTCTCACCATCTAGGTCAAGTAAAAATTCTCTTGGACAATGTACGATCGTCTAGGTCAAACCTAAAAGCCCCAAAGGCATACATAAGCCCTTTGGTCCCCTTCAAATGCCCCAATGGCCCCCAAGTAAGCCCGTTGGTCACATGTGTATACATATCAATCAAAAATTAAAAAAAAAATTCATCAAAACATCAAAATACAAAAATATTGCATTGAATTGCACTTTCATACATGCTGACATAACCAAAAAGCATGCACCTATCTATTGTATTAGTCTATAGTCATCATAAAAGTGTAAAATATTGACACATTTCATAAATTCAACAAAATGATATTTTTTGTATTGATTATGAATGAATCTTTGTTACAAATATGCTCCTCTTAGGGTCTCTTAAATGAAGATACAGTCTATACAATTGCCAATGCCCTCAATAGGGTAGGCGCATTAATATTGCCCTTTGACTAGTCACAAACTGTCTTGGGGTGGAGTTGACCTCCTTCTTCATGATGTGGAAGGATTATGATATAGAATCCTCTTGTACCTTTCTTCCTATGATCAAGAAACAATAGCACATGATAAAAAATATAGATAGCCTCTTATGATGAGGCCTTTTAATGAAACATACATGATAATGCCATTAAACTAATGATCAAGAAAACATAAAGAAAACCTTTAAACTATGCTAATTGAATCCAGATTTGTAATATAGCATAAAGGAGATCATTAGACAAATAATGCATGGATCAGATAACAAAATAGAAGCATAAAGGTGCATAAAATATCTACAAATGTCCTAATTAATGCAAGGCATAAACTATCTATTCTAAGTTAATTCCCACGTTCAAAATTCTTCAAAACCTAATAAATGATTAATCTAAGAAATGATTAATCTAACCTATTTAACTGGATAGAAATGAAAAGAGTAAGGTGATCTGTCACCTATTGCAAACCATAGCTCTGGTGAGTAGTCTGCACTGTGAACCATGGATGACAGCCATGGTTTGATCTCTGATAGGTTTACCCTCAAAATCAGGGGTAGTGGGCTTGATCTCCTTATCCAAATTGATGTTCAAGGGTTGCCTTCATTGTACTCAAACTAATTTAATGGTCAATTCAATGTGAAGGGCCTTTGTTTACCTAGATTTGTGTTTCTTGGTTCTTCTAGCTCCTTAGGGCATACATGGCATGAATTGTCATGGTGTTTGGTAAATTGGTAAAGGGATGGCAACAATGCTCTCTCTATGCACTCAAGACTGAGTTCATAGTTAGTCAGGGATTCATCGCTTTTATCTCCAATGCTTGCTTGATGTATTTGCCCTATTTTTAGGGATACTTATAGGATATCCCAAGGGCTAGGGGTGGCTTCATGGAGAATCCAATATCAAGAAGGGGTGGTTAGGATAGTTTGAATGGAATATTCTAGCATCTTCCATCATTCAACTACCCTCTTCTAGACCAAATGGCCGTTCCAACCGATTTGGCTCATATTGGAGGTTAACTGAACTTTAGTTAAGATCGTAGGTGACAATTGCGGTCCAGACTGTAGACCACAGGTTTTATCCATGGTTTAGTTGTAAACCATGCGTCTGATATGCAGTTCAGACTGACTAGGCCAAGGTGCCCAAATTGAGTGGTTAGAACCACTACTCTATCTTGAAGTCTATCCAAGATCTTCCATATGGTCTTGTAGCATGTCCATATGAGTAGTCACCCTCGACATGATGTGTTTTAGGTGTCTACAGATGCCCCTTTTGATATGTGTTGTGATATCAAACAACGCTGAGCAAAAATAGACCTCCTAAAATGATGTCGAAGGTTATATGATGATCATTAGTCAGATCAACATTAGATGCCCCAGGTCCATCAAAAGGATGCGCATCCTAGAATCATTGCTTCCAACTCATGAAAGGCTTACATTTTGACAAGTCTGCACTCGTCATCAGACATTCGGATAGCATCAATGCCAAGTATAGGTATCTTATGACCCATAAATCCAAAGGATGAGAGTTACAAACCAATTATCATATTTGTTGTTTACCCCAAGCAAAGGGGTAAGCTTATGATAGCTATTGACAATGATTCGCAAGAACAAACACAATTTTGACAAGATCAAGGGATCTATGATTTTAGGGATCTTCTATTGAATTTGATTATGATTATGAAATTATAACTACCCCCTCAAGTGATGAGTCGATGAGGGTAATGACAATGATTTAAGCGATGAAGTCACTTGACCATAATGAATGATCTAAATAAACTTAGATTCTAGTAATTTAATGCTTTGGATAGGCTTAGTTCAGCTTATGATTGCAACTATTAATAGTATTTGCACATCTCTATCCCATGGAGCAGTCATGCTACTATAGCCATCTTAGGAAATCAAAATGATACAAATGTAATTAAGCTTGTGTTGAATCACATTTGTCGATGATTTGCTAAAAAGGTGTCATAGGAGAAATGGTATGAAACCCTTCGTTCCCGTGGAGCAGTCCAACCACAAAGGCCTTCTTAGGGATTTAAATGAATCATATCATACCAATGATGACATTTTTGCCCCAAATGTCCTTATGGTGATTTATTCATCTTATCAGATTGCATAGATACCAATTCACTACAATCGCCAAGTGTATAGGGTAAATCATTGAATACAAGACGCATTTGGATTTTTATTTATTTGATTTTTTATTATTATTTGTTTGTGAATTATTAAACAACCATGGTGCTTAAAAATCACCAAATTGATAAATTAATGGCTCTTATTGAACATCCGACCTTCTAGGGGTCATTAATTTGACATTCTAGACCCTCCCATGGTGGGATTTTGTCAAATTTGCTTTCATTTTCTAACCGCAGCCTTGATGTACGGTTACCATTTTACAAATTTTGGGAACTGCAGCTACGATATGTGATCAAAAAACCCTAATTCCTAAACTACGGATCTTAGCTGCGATCCGCGCTCTAATGTAAAAGGTTACAAAAATTTGAATTTTACTTTTTACTTCATTATTCCTTTGTGATTTCAAAGCTATGATAGCGACAAAATTTGTACCTTTGATGGTGCAAACCCTAATCACAACCTACCAAACTGCAGACTCGTTGACCTCTTACCGCACGATGGCAGCCCGTGGAGAAGCTTCTTCTAGCCGTGCGAAGGGAAAGGTAATTCTAAACCGAGACCACGCATGTGATACCGATAAAAATTAACCTCACTAATTAATGAGTTAAATGAACCCTAATTAAACTGTTGGCAATTAACCTCACACCTAGACTAGGCTAGATTAGGGTTTCTTGTTTTTTAATTTTAATAATAATTTTTTTTTTGTTTTTCGGGCAGGGAATTTACCCCGTTCGATGTTTGAATGGAGACCGTAGGTAACAATTGTGGTTCCAAATTTGCTAATTAGGGATCGTAGTTGACATCTGTGGTCAGCATTCAAATTACCAACGATCAAATTTTGGTCATTGGCGGACCACAGGTACCAACTGCGATTCCCAATTGGACGATTGGGGACCGCAGTTGCTATCCGCGGTCTGAAAACATTTGAAAATTTCTTTAGATTTTTTATTTTTTCTAAGTTAATTAGGCAATTAATTAGATTTTAATGTATTTTAGGTTTGCCTAAGTATTTTTATGAATGTACCATAATACATTTTTGTCTTTTTATCAAAATTTTAAGATGTTTTTGTTGTTATGCATTAGCTTTTTCTTATAGTAGTCTATTATTTCAGACTGTGACTTCTAGAGCTAGATAGCCTGATCTTCTTAAGACTCTCTGCAAGTGACTCACAGGTGGTGAGCACGATTAGTTTAGAGCTATGGGTTTCAGCTATGTCTTGGATTTACCCACTATTCAGGTAAATCAAGCTTACCTTACTGCGTTGGTTTGGAACTGGGATGCCTGAACCAACATATTTTACCTACCCATGGGTGAGATGACCATGACCTTGGAGGATGTCTACCAGATCTTTAGGATCCCTATCGATGGTGAGGCCATCACATATTCTTATAGGGCTAAGAAGCCCATTTTTTTATGCTATATTTGGAGATCAGAGCCAGGAGGCTCAGGATGCTATTGACCACAAAGGAGTTCACATCACTTACTGGGAGGGTAAGCGTGTCTTTTCAGTTTGCACTGCTATCTTTGTGATCCTTATGGTTCAGGTCATACTTCCAGACTCTTTAGGCATGAGGATTCCCTGGAACCTTTTGACCAACGTATGGAGGGTCGTGTAGAGCTCTACTAGGGAGCCACTCCACTTGGCTTGGGGGAGCACTATGTTGGCCCACCTCTACAGGGAGCTATATTCATTTACTGAGCGAAGCTATAAGGGCATGAGCTACAGTTTTCTTTTACATATATGGGGGTGGTAGCACATTAAGATAAAGCATCCTAAGGATATACCACTATGCATCACTTCTATTGCTGATGATGATCAGTGTTATATTGCCTGTTGGCTTTGTGAGGAGGAGGATACTCGTAGTAGGATCCATGCTGGTGATGTCTAGCATTATATCACTCAGTTCGCAACACTTGGCCCGAATGATGTTCAGTGGCGGCCCTATATGGATTGCCCAGCATGGCTGGAGGAGGGATAGTGGTTGAGATAGGTGCACCATGATAGATGGCTGATCAGTCATAAGGTCAAGATCTGAGAGTACCAGTTATACTCTCGGGTCCTACAATAGTTTGGGCTCATATAGGATATTTTGGATATCCCATTTAGGTACAAACACTTGGTCATAGAGTACGATCTACAGTGAATTGTTCTTGAGGTGTTGGGAGATGCTGCTGATGACTATCAGGAGACTGGTATCGATACTGTTGTGACCACACCTGCATACAATGGGTGGTGGTCGATGTTTAGATGGTACATCATAGGGCATCTAGGCTGAGAGCCAAATCAAAGAGCAGCAAGAGCAGAGGTAGATCCTGATGGGCATAGGGTGTGCTAGTGGACAGAGGGTTCTTGGGGGGTGAAGGCTATCATAGAGGAGGCTCCTAAGGTTGACTCAGATGAGGAGGCTTTTGATGAGGGTGAGGTCCCTCCTAATAGAATAGAGGGGATGCTCCTAGCATGGGTGGCTGAATTGGAGAGTCATCTTGGTAGGTTCCAGACACAGCAGCAAGAGCGAGACTCTACTATTGCTACCCTATGGGCTTAGCTGACTGATAGGGAGAGACATCTAACTGAGGCACAAGCATAGGTCCAGGCACTCACTATGTGAGCTATAAATTTAGATGCATAGGTTTAGGCACTACAGTCTACTTTAGATGTATCTTGGGTAGAGCAGGCTATGGCAGTAGTGGAGAGGGATCTCCTTTGGGCATTGAGGGGGGCTATGTTGCCTCCTCAAGCTATCATGGGGCCATTGGTAGCACCATAAATAGTTATCCTAGGGGGTTAGGATCTGATAGTCGAGATCGAATGACTATGTAGCATGGTCATGAGGACCAATGAGATGCACGCATCCTAGGTTGCTCGAGTGGGTCAGCTGGTGGGCTACATTGAGATGCATGGGTTATCGATGCCCGATGACCCTTTTGCTTCAAATGTTCAATGAAATAGGACTAGGACTACTACTCAGTCTACGATGAGTTCTAGTCACCACACTCATAGGTCAGAGAGGACTCATAGGTCCTCTAGTACTCATGGAGGTAGTTCGCATGCTAGGGCCAAAGATGTAGGGTAGTCTTCTACGACGTCTAATCACAAGGCTCGTAATACGGAGGTACCAGTTGACCAGGTGGTAGTTGGTAGGGTTTTAGGCCTCCTAGGACTTGGAGGTTGGCAGGATCCTCAACATGACTAACCATAGGTAGTAGGACAGCAAGGATAGTGTGTTGAGTAGGCTTTTGAGCAGAGCAGTGAGGGAGGCGATGAGAGCTCCGGTGCAGGGGGCGCAGATAAGAGTTAGAGCTATCATACCACAAACTATATTTTTGATATAGAATTTTGTGTGTAAAGGTCGAGGACCTACATAGTTGTAGCCTACGAGAATTTTTGTACTCTCCCTATGTACTCATTTGGACACATATTTATATATATGACTTTGATAATTTATAGCTCATTATGTGATGAGCAAGGTGCAACCTAAGTATTGTCATTATTGTCAACACAGTCAGGTTGATCAGTTGATGCAATGGTTAGAAGTTGATTGGTGAGCAAGGTGATGGATAGGAGTTGTCTTGCAAGGTGCAGCAAAAGAATTGCAAAAGTATTGTCATTGTTGTCAATACAGTCAGGTTGATCAGTTGATGCAATGGTTAGAAGTTGATTGGTGAGCAAGGTGATGGATAGGAGTTGTTTGTTGAGCAAGGTGCAGCAAAAGAATTGCAAAAGTATTGTCATTGTTGTCAACACAGTCAGATTGATGCAGTTGATGTAGTTCAGATGTCACTCAGATCAGGTTTTAAGTTTAAAAAGGAATCTGGTTGTGCCGCAGTACAGTATTTATTGCTTGCACTAAGTTGGCAGTAAATTTGTAGAGTTGGTACAAGTGAGTCTCCTATCAATTTTATTGAAAGATGTGAAATCTGCTTGTTGAAGTGAAGAAGCGTTGGGCAGAGGTGCCAAGTTTGACCCATGTTGTGGGCAATTTCGTCTTGGTCGTGATGCTCGTGGATAGCAACAATAAAAGCGCTTTAGCTTTTGTGGTGGTGTTATTCACTTTCTCCAAAGGTTGGAGAACTAAGTTTGGCCAAGGTATATCTTTTATTATTATTTGCTTGGAGTTTTTTTTTAATTGACTTGGCAAATATAATTGATGGAGGTATAAGGTTAAGTTGTCATATTTTGCTTTGACATTATCTTATTGGAATGTTTTGATGATTGTGTTTAAATAAGTGGAGCTAAAAGGTGTAATAAAGGAAGTTCACTTTATTGCTAATTTATTTTTATTCCTTCCCTAAATTGGTTGAAAGTTTGAGAGTTGTGTGTAGTGTCAGATTGAAGGTTCAATTATCTTCTACTCAAATGAGGTATGGACTCATTCTTCTTATGAGTATGATTGGTGTATGTTTTCTGAAATAAGGTTGGAGTGAAAAGGTACTCTGCTAGGTATCCCTTGGCTTGGTGTAAATCCTAATTTCTGGTTTGAGATAGTGGAAGCTTTGTGCTCTAGGGCTTATTTTTGTGAGTCTAGCTACTTGTATTAAGTTGGTGGAACCCTTGGTTGGCTGTCTTGAGTTTAATAGTTGAGTTTGAGATTGGGAATTAAGTATAGAACATATTGAGTCTCTAACAATTCTCTGTATGTTTCTATGAAGTTGATAAATCACATTGGATCTCTAACAATTCTCTTTGTGGGAACTTGTGTGCTGATCTGGACAAGTTCTATGTGTGCTTATTAAGCAGGTTCTTAGTGAGTCTATGACAGAGTACAGAGGGTTGAGGCTCAGAAGACAGCGTGATCTGAAGAGGTCATTTTTTCTCAAGTATTGGCTAAGATTTGACTAGACATCAGGATCAAATTCTCAGAGGGAGAATTTATGGATCTGTTCATCATATTGCTCATGTTTATGCTTTTTTCTAACTGGATTAATTTTTTGCCTGTGAATGTTGTGCATGGACTAAGGGGGAGTTTTGCAGCCGCCCTTTGGTATTATTTTCAAAGGGGGAGAAGAATTACAGGTAATTGCAGACAATTATGTGTGTTGCCAACAATTCCAAAGGGGGAGATTGATGAGCAAGGTGCAACCTAAGTATTGTCATTGTTGTCAACACAGTCAGGTTGATCAGTTGATGCAATGGTTAGAAGCTGATTGGTGAGCAAGGTGATGGATAGGAGTTGTCTTGCAAGGTGCAGCAAAAGAATTGCAAAAGTATTGTCATTGTTGTCAAAACAGTCAGGTTGATCAGTTGATGCAATGGTTAGAAGTTGATTGTTGAGCAAGGTGATGGATAGGAGTTGTTTGTTGAGAAAGGTGCAGCAAAAGAATTGCAAAAGTATTGTCATTGTTGTCAACACAGTCAGATTGATGTAGTTGATGCAGTTCAGAGGTCATTCAGATCAAGTGCAGAAAGTTTCAAGGAAAACATAAGTGACCCAGATTCAAAAACTGGCAAAAAGAGACAAGGAAGAAAACTGTCGCGATATCGTGACATGTTTTCTGTCGTGATTTCACGACATGGTCGAGGAGAGAGAAGGCACAACCGAAAATGTCACGATTTCGCGACATGTCAAGTTTTCGTTGAGGACAGATAAAATGTGTCGCGATATCACGACAAAAATTAGGAGAGAGAAAATGCACGCCAAATTGTCGCGATTTCGCGACATGATCGAGGAGAGAGAATATGCGAGCAAAACTGTCGTGATTTCGCGACATGCTGGAATAGAAGGAAACAAAGGTGTAGCGATATCGCTACATGTTGAAATGAAAGGAAACAAAGGTGTAGCGATATCGCTGCATGATGAAAATACATGGAACTAAGGTGTAGCGATTTCGCTACATGTTGAAACAAGGAGAAACTAAGGTGTAGCGATTTCGCTACATGTTGAAACAAGAAGAAACTAAGGTGTAGCGATTTCGCTACAGGTTGAAACAAAGAGAAAATAAGGTGTAGCGATGGCGCTACATGTTGGAACAAGGGGAAACTAAGGTGTAGCAATTTTGCTACTAGTCAAAAGTGTAGATCTGAAAGATGCAGCATTGATATTACAAGTTAAAATTTCATGAAAAAAGACAAGGTAAAAGCACAAGGCAAAAAGTTGTAGCGATTTCGCTACTGCATGGAGCAAAGAGCGTACGGAAGCCAGAAGCGTCATGATTTCACGACAAGAAGATTGATGACGTCAGCAAGAGCCGAAAGCGTCGTGATTTCACGACAAGGAGGATGATGACGTCAGCAAGAGCCGAAAGCGTCGCGATTTCGCGACATGTTCCATTTTCGCTGGAGTTGGCAGGGAAAGCTGTATGGAAGAGCAAAGCATCGTGATTTTGCGACATGTTCCATTTTTGCTGGAGTTGGCAAGGAAAGCTATACGGAAGAGAAAAGCGTCACGATTTCGTGACATGTTCCATTTTCGCTGGAGTTGGCAAGGAAAGCTGTACGAAAGAGCAAAGTGTCACGATTTCGCGACATGTTCCTTTTTCGCTGCTGCTGGCAAAGAAGAGTGTACGGAATCCGGAAGTGTCACGATTTCACGACAAGCAGGATGATGACGTCAGCAAAGTTGAAAAGTGTCACGATTTTGCGACAGGATGAAAGGAAAGCTGCTGGAAGCTGGAAGCGTCGTGATTTCATGACAGCATTGAGGATGACGTCAGCAAAAGCTCAAAGTGTCGCAATATCGCGACAAGATGCAGGGAAAGCTTCCAAGAGCCAAAATGGTCATGATTTCACAACATGTTGAAGGATGACGTCAGCAAAAGCTCAAAGTGTCGCGATATTGCGACATGAGCGAGGGAAAAGCTTTCAAGACCAAAATGGTCACGATTTCGCGACAACCTTCAGGGTGACGTCAGCATAAGTCAAAAGTGTCACGATATCACGACAGGTAACAGTCTGGCATGTAAAACCCGTAGGAACATGCAAGGTGACACGTGTCGAAAAAGCATATAGGAAAATCATGCAGCCAGTTATGTAAAAAGTAACTGAAGTCAGACAGACAGTTAATCATTGACAGGTGTTGGACATGCAATGCAACAGCCAAACATGCATAATTGAAACGCATTCGAAAAGCCAAATTTGAAGGATAATAAAAGCATTCGAAAGGTCGAATTTGCAGGCATTCTAACAGACGTATTTGAAGCATACAGAAAATCCGAACATGAAGAATAGAAAAGCATTCGAAGAATCAAATTTAAAGTATCGAAAGGTTTTTGAAAAAGCATTCGAAATGCCGTATTCGAAGAAATTGAACAGTCAAAGTGCATGAAACAAAATTGCCATATTGCATGGTTTCCAAAAGACGTATTGCAGGGTTTCGAACAGTCGAAATGCATTCGAACAGCCGTTTGCATGTATTAGAAGAATCAAATTTAAAGTATCGAAAGGTTTTCAAAAAAGCATTCGAAAAGCCGTATTCGAAGAAATTGAACAGTCAAAGTGCATGAAACAAAATTGCCATATTGCATGGTTTCCAAAAAGACGTATTGCAGGGTTTCGAACAGTCAAAATGCATGGAACCGAACAGCCGTATTGCATGGATTCGAACAGTCAGAGTATGTGATTTGATTGCATGCAGGATTGAAAGGTTATAAAAGAATAACCGTACAGAGAAGATAGTTGCTACTGCAAGATAGAAGATGTTGCAAAAAGAGGCTGGTTGTATGTGAGCTGCAAGAGCATGCCATATGAAAGGGCTGTAAGTGTGCAGAAGGTAGAACTATAAAACAGTGTATGCTTCCATGAGATTGATTTGATTTAAGCTAGATCAGTGAGGATCTTGTAACACTGAAGGCATTTTTATGTCAATCAAAATTGAAAATAGAAATCCAAGTTGGTGCTTGGAATCGGGGGTTGGTGCTCCTTCCAGTTGCTATTGGTAAATTAGGGGTTGTTGCTCCTTCCAGTGGATTCTGGTAAATTGATTGTAAAGTTGGTGCTTTGCAATGGCTGGATTTGGATGGGAGTCCAAGCAGTCTAGTTTGAGGAGTAGCCAAAATTGGTGAACCTCGTTACATCTTGTGTTATGTTATGCTCTCTTGTGGTACTTTTTGTTTCTGGTTTTAGCTTTCTTTTGTTTTGACTTTAAGAGTTAAAGCATTAAGTTTTTAAAATAGCTGCACTGATTCACCCCCCCCTCTCAGTGCCATTGTAAGACTAACATTATGTGTACTATTGTTTTTTAGTTTTATGTTTATTTGATGCACATGGATGCAATGCTTATATTGTTATGTTTTAATTGTTGCTATATGATTTGATGTGATGTATGGATGACATGCACTAGCTAGCTATTTGATTTATGATGATGATGTTATGCAGTGATCTATATGTTTAGATGTGCTATTTATGATGGATGCAAATGGATGCAGTATTTGTTTTTAAATCCGTGTTTGAATTTGCTTTTTGTATGGATTTAATTTATGTGATGATATCATGATATGCCTATGCGATGGATAATAATGCACTATGTTCATGATCATAATATAATGGAAATGAACCTGTATGTTTTAATCCCTAAAAAAAAAACATAAGGAATGACTTTTGTTTGTATCTGTCTATTGTATGACATTACAAGATGTATAACAATCATGCAAACTAATTTGTAATTCTCATTACAAGAATTAAAATTAATTAATCACCCATATATAAAATGCAGTGAAATGGATTGGTATAATGTTAGGTGAATGAATATGTCATTCTGTATATTTTGTTTTGCTGCACTATATAGTCAGTGGCCGTCTAAACATCATTTTTGATATTCATGCGGTATCTATCCTATATGTTTGATTGTGCTTTGTAAAATGCATTCTGATGAATGAATGACTCGTATTTTTGATGTCTAATGATATTTGGTATTTTTTTGCTATTAGAGAACTTTTTGAGGTTTTCCATGAGACTCAAACACCCTAGTAGACTGCTCAAAAGTTGTATACTGACCATACTAGACTTCTGAGATACAAGGCTTTTGCTAGAATAGGCCCTAACTATTCATTATCCTTGTGTGTGCAAATGAATATATTAAGATAAGACACGAGCATTCCCCGATGTCAGGCGGGATTCTTTCAGCCCATTGCTAAGATAGGGGCTCCACAAATGTCTTATCCAATCCCAGGTTTAGATTTTAGTTGGACTAAGCCACTAAGCAATGCAGGACACCTGAAGCTAGCTCTTCCACATTCAAACATTGGTCTGCATACAAGCAAAATGTAAGTATATCAGACATATCGTCATGCGTAAGGTATAGTAGTGCCGACAATTCTAGGGATTCAAGCTCATTCCTTTCTATCCTTCAATTTCAGGATACTTGCTCATATATGTAGTGAAGCAAGGGAGTAGATTCCTTTTTGGCTCTGAACTATCTCTGGATCTTCATTCAATTTCTCTTCGAACTAGATTTTTGATCTTCATTTGATCTCCACTCGAACTTTGATTTTTTGATCTTCATTTGATCTTGATTTAACTTGATTTGTGATCTTCATTTGATCTTCACTTGAACTTTGATTTTTTGATCTTCATTTGATCTTCACTTTTTGGCATTCACATTTGATAATTTTCTTTAGAAACTTCCCTTGGGGATTTGCTTTGGTGGGAACCATTTTTGGAATATCGATCTAGGATATCGATCTATGATATCAATATGGGATATCAATCTGGGATGTCGATCTATGATATCGATCTAGGGTATCAATCATGAGGATTGATGTGGGATACCACTTTGGGATATTGCTCGTTTTATCGTAAGCAAGGGATTCTGAATAGGGAACTAACCTATCCTTTTGCCAATTGCCAATATTTCCCAAACCGTCCGCACAGGGGGATAAGCAAGAATAATTCCTTTCACCTCAGGATACCCGGTCCTGCTTCATGGCTTTCATCTTCCCCTAGTCCTTATTAGGATTGTTTAATTTGTTGATTAGTGATAGAATTCTGATATGCTAAGGGCTATACTAACTGGACCTTAGCTACAAAAGCAAAGCAAGCTTTCTATCAACTCTTGAGTAGACCACTAGGTATGGTTGAATGACCGAAAAACTTGGTATACATACATGTTTCTCCACAACAGGTATTGTGTATGAATGCAATGGATCATGATAAATGCAAGGGTGCATGATTGAAACACAAACTTGTCATCGTCTATAAGATTTGACAGACACGTTATCTCTTATTATGGAATGCAGCGGGTGACAAATGCCTAAATGAAATGCAATGAAATGAATGCATGTATGAAAATGCAAAATGCAAAAGCAAATGTTTTTGGATTTTTATGCTTTACCAATTTTTTGGAATTTTATACATTTTCAAATTTTTATGAATTTTTGAGCTTTCATATTTGACCAAACGATGAGTATGTATGCCTTTGGAGCTTTTTGGGGTTGACCAAGCGATTTTTAGAAATCCTTGGGGCTTTTGGATTGACCAACGGGCTTACAGACACCTTTGGAACCTTTTAGTTGACCAAAATTTTAGCAAGAGAGTTTGGAGCCTTTTAGGATGACCGAGCAATCATAGGAACTCTCGGAGCCTTTGGGTTGACCAAGCAGTTTTTAGAAATCCTTGGTGCCTTTTTGACTGACCAAAGGGCTTACAGATGCCTTTGGAGCTTTTTTTGTCATGACCAAATCACTCGAATGAGAGCTTGGAGCCTTTTGGGATGACCGAGTAGTTTGGAAAAACTCTTAGAGCCTTTGGGTTGACCAAGCAATTTTTAGAAATCCTTGGTGCCTTTTTGACTGACCAAAGGGCTTACAAATGCCTTTGGAGCTTTTTGACTGACATGACCAAGTGGTTTTAGAACCCTTGGTGCCTTTTGCTACACTCTCTAAGCGTAGAACACCTTAATATGGATGATGTTGAGAGGTTCAGGCTCCTCAACACCTCCTAGCGACGTTAGGCGATAGGTACCCGGACCAATATTTTTAGATATGATATAGGGTCCTAGCCAATTAGTCATAAATTTGTCTCGCATATCAGGTGGCAAATTAGAGTTTTGTTGGTTTTCTTTCAGCACAAGATCCCCAACTTCAAAGTCTCTTTGGTGGACTTTGGCATTGTAAGCTCATTTGAGTCGCTCTTGATAAACGCGAAGATGCTCAAGGGCATTCACGCGACGTTCATCGAGCAACATCAGTTGATCTAGGTGAGCTTGCCGTGCAGTGTCATCATCAATGAACTCTTTCAATGTGATGCGCAGCATTGGAATTTCCAACTCTAAGGGCATAATGGCCTCAGCGCCATATACTAGTGAAAACGGAGTTGCCCTAGTGGGCATCCGGATGCTAGTCCTATAAGCCCATAATGCAAGGGGTAGCTGTGTATGCCAATCCTTGTGGTGTTCTTGCATTGTATTTTTCAAGATGGCTACCACAGTCTTGTTTGAGGCTTCAGCTTGCCCGTTTGCCTACGGATAATATGGAGTTGCAAAACTGTGTTTGATGCGATACTTAGATGTTAAAGCTCACACAATTTTGTTCTTAAAAGAAGTTCCATTATCCGAAACTATTTTGGATGGTATCCCAAAATGACTTATGATATGCTCCATTATAAACTCTGCTATACGAGCTCCAGTAGTCATTGTCAAGGGAATGGCTTCCACCCACTTTGTAAAATACTCAGTAGCCATAATAATGAATGTATGTCGGCCTGATGATGGAGGAGAGATCTTGCCAATCAGGTCAAACCCCCACTGAGCAAATGGCCAAGCCGCTTGGATGGGTTGTAAGGCCTATGATGGTAGGTGCGTAAGATTAGCATGATGCTGACATTTGATGCATTTCCTGACATATACATTGCAATCCTTCTCCATAGTGGGCCAATAATAACCCATTCGAAGGATGCGCTTGACGATGGCCATGCCGCTGAAATGGCCACCACACGTACCATCATGAGCTTCTAAAATTGCCCAAGATGACTCTTCGAGCTCAAGGCAATGAAGGAGAACTCCATCGTAACTTTGACGGTACAAAATATCTCCTATTAAGACATATTTAGTCACTTTCTATTTAAATGTGCATCTTGCGGCACGCGACAGTCCCTCCGAGACAAAACCAAGTCTTAGGAAGTCTTGAATCTGTGACATCCAATTTTGATGAGCCTCAGCTTTGACTGCTAAGACAACTTGTACCCCCTACATATTTACCTTTGCAAATGTAGATTGGGAAACAACCCTATGATGAATGGTGGTGCCACTCCTCGTAGGACTCTGGGCGGTTAAAGACCCCTAGGGTGCTTTCTTAAGAAAGTCTTCGACTTTGAGAAACCAATCATCTTTTGGTTCCACACTAATCATGTTGACTGATACTCTATTATCAAAGGCCGCACGCTCCGCTGTAGGATGCGAGAGCATCTTGACATGGATGGTAGTAAAATTGGTAGATAGATTTTGAGGGATTAAGGATCCCAAATATGCCATGGTGTCTATGAACCTATTTGATGAACGAGGGATTGCCTCGATGTCGTACCATTCCAATTTAGCTAGATATGTGGCAACAAGATCTTTGTAGGCTTTCAATACCAAACATCGACACTGAAATAATCCTTTAACTTGATTGACTATGAGCAAGGAGTCACCAAAGATGTTTAATATTTTAATGTTCATGGCGACAGTTGTGTGGAGACCCAAGAGCAGGGCTTCATACTCAACGTTATTATTGGTGCATGGGAAGTCTAGTTTGAATGACAAGGGCATTGGAGCTCCTTGTGATATGAAAAACACTATCCCTATGCCAGCTCCTTGCTCGCATTTTGAACCATCAAAGAACAGAGTCATATCAGCATTGTTCTCTGGCTCTTTGAGTTTGGGAGCTTCGGATACTACAAACACTACATCATCCGGAAGCTCGATTGTTAGAGGCCTACTATTGGATAGTGGCACCTCAGCTAACTGATCTGCTATGACCTATCCCTTAATGGACTTCTAGCTTATGAATTCTAGATCAAATTCTATCAATAGCATGATCCACTTCATAGTACATGTATTATGATATGTCTTGCTCATCATATACTGCAAAGGGTTTTGTTTCGATATAACATATGTCGTATTACTTAACATGTAGTGTCATAATTTCTTGGTAGCGAACACCACTGCTAAACACAATTTTTCAACATATGCATATCCTAACTCGTAGCTCACCATAGTTCGACTAATGTAATATATGGCTTGTTCTTTGCCTAGCATGTTCTTTTGGGCTAACATGGTCCCTAATGCAAAATCAGTCATCGATATATATAGTAGAAATGACTCTTCTGGACTAGGCGGAGCTAGTACTGGTGGCGTTGCTAGGTAGTGCTTGATTTCAGTGAAAGCTGCTTGGCAGTCCTCATCCCAATTGAATGGGACCCCCTTGTGTAGCAGTCGATTCATGGGTCGACATTTATCCGATAGTTGAGCGATAAATCACTTTATGGATGCTACTTTGCCCTGAAGGCTTCTTAGTTCCTTGATATTAGTGGGAGGATGCATCTCTAAAATAGCCTTGACCTTCGTTGGGTCTACTTCGATGCCTCGCTTAGAGATGATGAATCCCAAGAGTTTACCTGAAGTTATGCCAAATACACACTTCTTAGGATTCAATCGCACATTATGCTCGATGAGGCGATCGAAGACTTTCCTTAGGACCTCAACATGCTCAATACACAATAATGACTTAGCTAACAAGTCATCCATATAATCTTCTAAGATTTTGTGCATATAGTCATGAAAGATATATGTCATAGCCCATTGATATGTGGCACCAACATTTTTAAGACCAAATGGCATAACTTTGTAGCAAAATGTTCCCCATGGTATTATGAATGCGGTTTTATGTTGGTCTTCGGGCTTAATCTGAATTTGATTGTAACCAGCATAACTGTCCATTAATGAAAGCATTTCATGACCTACGGTTGCATCTACTAGAGCATCGATACTTGGCAATAAAAATGAATCCTTGGGTGTTGCCTTGTTGAGATCTCTAAAATCCATGCAAATACGGATCCTTCCATCTGGTTTTCCTACAGGTACCATATTGGATACCCATTCTGGATAGTCGATGGAAATGACAAATTCTACATCCAACAGCTTCTGCAATTCATCTTTCACCATCAGGGCTACTATTGGATGCATCTTTCTAAGCTTCTGCTTGACAGGATTCTTGGACGGGTCTAGCGAAAGGTTATGAGTAACCAATTTTGGGTCTAGACCGGGCATATCTTTGTATGTCCAAGCAAAAAGGTTAGGTCTCTCTTTCAATAGAGGGATGATGCTAGCGCGCTCATCTGGAGTGAGACTCATTCCAAATTTAACCTTCATTGGATTGGTGGGGTCGTTACCGATATCCACTTCGAAGGTTTCCTCTACTGACATATGGGATCCCTCCTCAAGCTGATGAGGCATAGGGATCAAATGGATGTCATCAACTGGATTTATATGTTCTTCATTGGAAGCATGTTCAGCATGATAGACATCATAAGCACAACCTGGTCCAAAATGAAATGGTTGCAGCATCTCTTCATTCGAGAAGAAGTCTTCAGGCTCTACTGGTGAATCAACGTGATCCCAATCGATAGCATCCATGTTTAGATGCAATGGCTTGGATGGATCTACTGGATTATAGAGTGGAGTGGTCAAATCAATGGAGACCATGTTGATGGAATGGAATTGATCTCCAAGACCACATGGACTAAACTCTACATCATCTATGTAGCTTTCGTACCCAAGATCTGGCTCAGATGGTATGGGGACAAACGGGTCCTCTCTGTGAGGTGCTCGGACAACTGGATCCTCCCTATGCACTAATTGCAAAATGGGATCTCTCAGCTCAATTAGCTTAGCATAAGTAGGCAGATGGGGAAAGAGTCTTTGATATTCCTCTTCCAGATTTATTCTTTCCCTGAGGTGGCATTGGAGATTAATCTCTCGACGCAAACCTACAGCTGTAATAGGTGGTGGACCTCGAGGTGGATTTCGATTACGTAGATGATGAGGCCCTAAATAGGCCATCTCCAATGAATCCTCATCATCACTGTATAGATATAATCCTTCACTTCCCCCCATATGCAAGGGGTGATCTGCCAGATGTGGCCCCATGTATCTGATTCTATGGTCACTATCATCACTATCCAGATAAATCGGATAGAACGATCGTATATATGACACCAGTGCAAAAATTGGCTCTACTTCTTCTTTAGAGCAATCAGTGTTAGGAGGGACTACCTCAATAACATACTTTGACTCTGCAGGCAATAGATGTAGCGGATATACAAGCCTCGGATCGGTCATCTCATCCTCATCGCTATGATTGCTACTATGAGCAGACCACTCTATCGTGTCCACAAATATTGGGAGATTAGCTGGATGAGGCCTTAAGTAGGCCTATTCTATCTCATCTTCATAATCACTATCGACTATGAAATGCTCTTGTATCTCATCTAATTGCTCTCTAGGAAGCAAATGGCGTAGAAATGCCGGAACCACGAAGGCTCGTTCAACTTCCTCTTCAGATTGATCATTATTCGAGGACTCACCATCTGCATCATAGCTCGGTCCACTTATTTTGGAGGTGGACTCCTCTCCATATTCACTACAAAGATCTCCTAAGTCGAGATTGCCTAGGATGGCGGGGTTGTGCCCCTGCATACCAGTATCATCGGTTGTGATACGGTTTTGATGACCCAGGTTGCCTCTAGGGTTCTGCTTCGAGAACTCTTCATGTTCAAGCTTCGGTCTCTCAATGGTGATGACTGAAACCATTGGGTTGTTGCCTCGAAGGCTAGACATGTTAGGGTGATATGGATTAAAATCCACATCATCCCCTAGACTTAGGTATAAATGATCCAATGATGCAATGAGTAAATCATCATGTCCTTGAATCTGCAATCCCAATCCGAACCTATCAGTTGCCAACTGATAACGTAGTTCAAGAGGGGTTCTTCGTCCTTGTTCAAAAATACCAAGGCCATATCCATGCCAATGATAGAGCTCAAAAATGTGCATGGCATACTCTGGGTTGGACAAGTACCGAACGTTCACCGTGAACTGTTCCTCATCATCCATCTCCATGGGTGCTCACGTTGGAACTTGATCCAACCCAGCGTAGATGAAGTTTGTTTGGTTGGGTGGCTCACCCAATGGTACTATGGATCCAACTGGATATCGATGGGCTATCGATCGGCCCATGTCTCGTGCAGTCTCTAAAATAGGACCAAAGGTCACATTTTGCATGAGGTATTCACCCAGACCTATACTGGCTAGGTGAACGGTCACCCATGGTGCGGATGACCCTACTGACGATGCAGGTGAGGTAGGCTGAGGTGCTTCCTCGACTTGATCTTGGGCTCCCTCCACCTCCATGGGAGTGGCAGCCTCAATGGCGACTGGTTTGGGCGCGTTCTTTGCTTCTTTCCTGCCCAATTTTACCTTTAATTTCTCATCATCCTGATGCATCACTGATGCACTCGATCTTAGAGAAGTTGTAGTGGTATGTTCAGATCTATTTGATATAGATACCGATGGTTGAACATGCACCACCTATTTACCTCTTGGAACCCTTACCGATGACGTGGGTCGTATGTCCAAGTGCGTTGATGGGAGTACGAAACCCCATGGCAAATCTGCTAAGTTCACGAACTTGAATGGTTCTTCATCTGATGAAACCATGTGAACTTGTCCCTCGTGTATATATTTGACACACTGATGCAATATCGAGGGAACACAATGCATTTCATGAATCCAAGGCCTCCCTAGTAGGATGTTATACTACAAAGCGCCCTCTATCATGTGACACATTACGGGAATGGTCTTTAGTCCCACCTGAATAGGTAGGACAATCGTGCCAACCGTAGAGCATAGTGCATCGTTAAACGCTCTCAATGTAAAGGTGGTTGGTACGATGAGTGATTTAGGCAATTTCAAATGGTGTAGTGCCTTAGTCATGATTATATTGATTGATGAACCAGTGTCAATCAAGACCCTTTTGAATGGCACGTGGTTAACACATGCAATGATATGTAGTGGCGGGTCAGCCATGCTTGCAGAAACCATTTTCACTTCGTGATCATAGAATTGGATCATTGGTTCTTGGCACTGTTGTACGTGCCCCACGAAGTTCGTGAATGCCTGTGCATCCTGGGACTGTACCTCAATGGACCTCAGAATGTCCATAAGAGTCTCCCTATGCCTAGGGGACTACTGTATAAGCTCATATATCGACAACTTCGTAGGAGTCATCTACAAGTTTTGAACCAGCCTGCTCCTAATGGTCACCACCGGTCTTGTTGGTGGGCCTGGAATATTTTGTGCCTGCCGCTGCTGGGGCATGGCCTATATTTGAATGGGAGCATGAGGTTGATTCGGTTGTTCGTACCTCCCATGTCTGGTAACAACATTGACCATGCCGACGAACCCCTGGGTAGGTGGTTCGACTCGCACTTGATTGACGTGGCCAACGTGGTTATGGGGTGCCTCATGGTTTGGTAATGGATTTTTAAAAATCCCCATGTTTTGGTTGTCCGATGCCTGGGGATTTCCTGGTACCACAAGCTCTCCCTTCTCTATCATATTTTGCACAATATGTTTGAAATACCAACACACCTCGATGTCATGGCCTTTCGCTCTATGAAATATGCAAAATAGATCTTCCTGATAGTCTTTGGGCTTGGGCTGATTAGGATCAACCATTTTGACTTTGGGTAATCTTATTGCCTTAGCCTCGTAGAGCTGACAAAAAAATGATGTCAATGATTCCGTCAATGGCATGAATATGCGAGGTGGGCGTTGCTCTTTGTTCTTGCCCTTGTAGTTATTCTTGCATTGTTCGTATTGCGCAGGAGGAGGATGGGCTTGATAATTCTATTTCTTTTGCCCCTTATCTTCATTTTGGAGATTTAGTACCACCTGATTCACATGGGCCTGCTTGCCCTGTTGCTTTGAGGTACTCTTCTTATATCCCTCTTTCTTGGTTTTGAGCTTCAAGTTGCCTTCCTACAACTTGATGTCCTCAATTACCTTGGCTTGCGCCAAAGCTTCTTCGAATGTAGCATACTGCTACAACTGCAATAATAGCGAGATGTGCTTGGCACAACTCTTTGTAAACATTTAGGTTAATTCTATGGTAGGAATCAGGAATGGCAACTTTGCCATTAATCTCCTCCATCTCTTCCCGTACTGTTCTATTGGCTCGTCGTCGCGCTGAGCTAGCGCAGCCAAATCGGAAAGGTTGGCCTGTTTCTTGATGCCAAAGGAATAGCGTTCAAGAAAGGCATCAGCTAATTGCTCAAAATTTGTTATGCTATGTTTCTTTAGCTGATTGAACCACTCTCGGGCTGGACCAGAGAGAGTCATGACAAACGTACGCAATAATAGTGCATCATTGTTCTCTATCCGAAAGCAAGCATCCAGAAAGCTCGTGACATGTTCTTGCACCTCTTCATCACCCTTGAATTTGTCCAACCTGGGCATCTCAAAATGCTCAGGGTATGGGGGCGTAGGCACCGAGGGATCTAAAGGTTCATTGTGAATTTTCCTCAGTGTCGGCTTTTGGACAGCCGTGCCTTGTTTCTCAATTGCTTTGACCTTCTCGGCCAAAGATTTGTAAGCCTCAGAAGATAGAAAGTCCTCCTCCCTAAGTCGGTGCGGAGGTGGTCTGGGAGGTACAATCCTCTTCTATCGAGGTGGAGGGCATTGCTCTTCCTCCTCCTCAGCTCGGGAACTCTCAGGATATTCCTGGTTGTATCTGTTCCCCTTTTGTTCCTCATAATGTTGTTGCCTCTGATTGTCGATCGAAGGCGGTCGCTCTCTCTGATGGGCAGTGATATGAGTGTGAACGCTTACATGCTCATGGTGCATGTCGGCTTGTGAAAGAGCCTTCCTGTGCACCTGCTCTCTATGCTCATCCTGAGAATATAGGTCGGCCCTAGCCAACCTATCTTCCTGCTCTACATGCTCCTTCTAGACGAGGATGCGCTCCTCATGCAAGCGCTGCTCATACAACCTCTATCTAGTAAGCCTCTGTGCCTGAAGATCTTCATCTTCAATGCGCTACCTCTCTAGGTGAGCATCCTCCAATTGATCTTGGAGGAGTTGGCATTTCTATTCAGAGGCCAGTCGATATGATATTTCGACCTGGTCAACCATAGGAGGCCTTTGGTACGCTTGCTCTGTATGAGCGACCTTGTGGGTTATGTACCCATCAGACTGATGTGTTGTGCCTTTGCCTCTATCTGTGAAGACGGCATTGACATCATGTTGTGTCCTATGTTGCATGCCACCATGCATGGATGGTGGATGTGAGACATGAGGGCGCTTAGAAGCCTCTCCATGCTCTCTAGTAGTTCTAATGGTGCTCTCGCTATGCTCACTCGGAGCACGAGTGGGCGGAGCCGAAGGCTTGTAGCCTAGCTGCTCTAACACACTACCTAGACCGTCTAGCTGTCTAGACCTCCACCTCTCATGGGGTGGTGTTCCATTAGCTCCCACCTTCGATATATCGATGGTGATCTTGCATGCTATAGTATGCATGGGAGTATGGGTAGACTTGCGCTCAGCAGGGAGCCCATCTACTTGCCCCTGAATGGGTGGATCTCTATTCCTTCTATACTCAGAAGGTGGGGGTATAGTACACCCTATAGACTTAGTGCGAATGGGTACCAATCTGGTCCCCTACATGACATACTCTTTGATCGATCCCATGGATGCACATGCAATGCGGTCTCGATAATGGTTTTCGAGTGGAGCACCCTCAAGCTGAGAAGCTCCATGCTCTAATCTACGTCTAGCAGAATGCACTGATGCTAGTCTATCAGGGGTACGCTCAATGGGATCCCCTCATGTCGAGTTGTCTCCTCTAATGCTCATCGAACGTCATTCAGTTTGCTCATGTGGTTGAGGACTAGACACATGTATTTGTGAATCGATTGGGGCTTGGTCATTGGCTTCAGGCTTGCACCTTTGTCGACCACCCCGTGTATCCACCATAGTGTACCTAACGTCTAGATGTATCTTTTATTATCAAACAAGGTATACAATGATGCTTATCTTATTTTTAAATTTTAAAGTGAGCCCTAAACTATTTGATGTTGTTTCAAAATGTGTTGTATCAGTATGAGAAACTCTCGCGTGTTTTGCAAAATCGTTGGATTTTATTCTCAGTTTAATTGGCTTTCACCTATACACTCGTAGCTCGATAACTTGGTGATGAACTCCAAGTCATGTAATCCAACCTATAATGTGTGGTAATGAAGCCCACACATGGTCAGGGAGCATAGGTCCTCCCAGATCCTCACCTATTTCCCCCAATTAGTGTTATACCTTTCGAAGAAATTGTTATACCATCATTAATTCTCAATGAATCTATCAATCCAGGGCAGTGTACAAGGCTATCTACGAAGAAGAAGTGAAACAACTATAACTTAGGTCAATCTAGAGCAACAGGTCTTATTGGTGGAACCGGTTGTGTGGGGGGTTTTGGAACATTCCTATCTCTAAATTGCATGAATTAAACCTTAATCTAAGTTGCAGAATTGGAAACTAATCATTAACTGCAGAAATGAAGTCCTAATTACAATTGCAGAATGAGACCTAATTATATTGCAGAAATAACAGTTGCAGAATTGAAAGTCTGATCCTAATTGCAGAAAGGAAATCTAATTACTTTTGCAGTAATGAAAGTCTAGATCTAATGTGGAAATGAAAACTGTCAAAGTTCTGTAACAGAAGGTTGTCAATCTTCTGTGTAGGATTTTGACAGCAAAACATAAAATGCAGGAAATTGCTAAAAAATAGTAAATTCTAGAAATAACAATCTGAAATAAAGTGGAAGCTTTGTTGAAAGTAATATTGCAACTAAAACATTAAGCACAAGATTAATCTAAGCATAAATAAACTAAGACTACAAATATTGTCAATTGTTTACAAGCAATTGAAATAACAAGTTCTACAACTCATTCTACTGCAGCAAAATTAGAATAAAAACCTGCTTGTTAGTCCTCCTCCTAGGTCTGGAAGTGGCCAGCCTCCTTGTCCAGAAGAAGGTGTGAGTCTCTCTCTCTCTCTAAATCTTAATCACACTCATTTACAAGCAATATGAAATAGAACTGGTGCACTTTATTGATTAGAAGACATGATTACAATAATTCTGCTAAAAAAACTATTACAGGACTCATAATGAATCAATTTCTACCTATACTCGTATTTTTTGCTAGCTTCCTTACACTATTTTCTACCTCCTTTACTATCTCTCTACTAGGCTCAACCTGAATGGGAGCAATATTTATAGCTATCCTATGATCTGATTACAAACAAAGAATATCTCAAAAGATCTAATCCTACAATTTGCTACAAATTCTGGTTTTATCCTAGAAGAGGACTAAAACTTGATCTTTCCCTTAATGATGGCTTTGGTCGGCAATGACGGCAAAGACAGATGGAAGATCTTTCCCTTTACCTTTTCCAACCTTTATTTCCCTTTTTTTGGCTTCAAAAATCGGTCAACAAGTCAAAAAGCATACTCTGTTTTCATTCCGAAGATAAGTGGCTTCATTTCGAAGACAATGCAATTCTCATTCCGAAGATCGCTCATTTCGAAGATACTGCATTCTCATTCCGAAGATCGCTCATTCCGAAGATACTGCATGCTTCATTCCGAAGATCCGCTCATTCCAAAGATACTGCATTCTTCATTCCGAAGATCCGCTCATTCCGAAGATGTTGTGTTCTCTCATTCCGAAGATATCTGTTCATTCCGAAGATACTTCGGAATGAACAAATGTATGCTTTTCCAATGATCTCTTCTGCATCTCTCAGGTGGGTTATCTCCTAAGATCAAATTCCAATGGTCTTCATCCCTTTCCTCATGTGAATTCCATGCCTTGCTATTTATGGACAATTGGCTGGAATTTACATGGGAAAGACCGATTTTCTGCACAACAACAGTTTGCTTGCACTTGTTGCGATTTAGGTGAAATAAATGCTTGAGACAAATCAAAACATGATTAGTGAAATGCTGCTATTATTCTAAGCATATCCCATTTTAGCAAATCATAGCAAAAAGAACACAAAACTATGCAAAAAGCTGTAAAATCAGCATATAATATTTCAAATACATTGATCATGCAAAATGGTTAATATACAGCATATTGAATCAACTTAACTAACATATCAGATAAAACATAAGAGTTTATAGGCATTTTTAGTGTTCAAAACATGTTATGATTGAGGCATTTCCAGGCCTCATCATTTTCCCCCCAACTTATATTAATGCATGCCCTCATGCATTCTGTTGGGCTATGGAATCACATATGTCCATGTTTAGATTCCATGACCTGTAGAATAATTTCTTGCCTATGTAATACCCCCTATTTTCCTGAATGTTTCTGAGCCAATCTTCAAATTGTTCATCAGGCTGGGCATCTTCCTCAAAGTAGAATGGAACTGGAGTAATGATGGTCGGAGGCCTGAACCTGAGACCTATCCAGTTATGTTGCATGATCTGAATCAGCTGGACTACACCTTCTGCTCTTCTTCTGGACCATTCTAAGTTGATGGGGGAGATAGGTTCTCTTTTCCTCAAAGACATGGAAAGTTCATTCCATCTGTCTCTGCATACTGACAATGCTGGGAAGAAATTGTGATCACAGAAATTGTTAAATCTGGCCACACAGTCCCTCAAATTGTTCAAGTACATTCTCTTTATATCATCCATGTTCATCATTGAGAAGTGCTTGCTTGGTGATAACTAGGTGATTTGGCTGGATTGCTCTGACTAACAACTCAGCCCTTGTTTCAATCACTTTATTCTACCTTTTCTCTTGATCCCAGTAAAGCTGATTCTACAAAGTAGACATAAATGCTCTCAACTGAACATCTCCAATGTAGATTTGAGGATGAGAGTCAACTTCCTCTGGAATGAAGAAACTGTGTAAAAACAGTTCACACAGGAGATTTTTCTGCTCAAAAGGATTGTCAAAATATGCCTCCAAAAAATCTTCAATAGTGTCCAATTTATATGGGAGGTTTGAAGTAATCCTCATGACCTGCCATCTGAGGTATTTTTCCTTCAAAATAAGGCTAGTCATCTAAATTGGACTAAAAATTCAGCAATTTGGCATAAGTCAGACACCTTTTCTTTCAATGCCTAAATTTCTGTGTCCTTGGCTTCTAGTTGTTTTGCTTCCAATTTGAACTTTTCAGTTTTAGTGGCAAGCTGCTCATATCTAATCATCCAGCTAGCTATGTCTGCATTGTACTACTCTAGAGACACAGTATTAGGTGGTCTGACTATAGGTGGGATCCTAGGTAGCAGATCAACTTGAACTCCTTTTTCTGCCACTTCTATTGGTTGTTCATCTATCAATAACTCTACTTGCACTTCCTTATTTGCTATTTCTATGGGGTTGTCATCAGATAGTATTTCTACTTGTACCCCCTTATCTATTGTTTCTACTGGAAGTGTAACAAGTTGAAATGCAAGGACCTCAATAGGAGTACTTACTTGAACATTTTCTTACTTCTAGGACTGTTCCTGTGTTGGTGGCTCATCTTCAACATCCTCTGCTATGCTCTTCACCATTTCTGAAGCATCTTTAGAACAAGAAGGCAATGCTTTAGAATAAGATGGTGTTGCTTCAGAATGAACAGGCACTTCTTCAGAATGAAGGAGTGCTATTTTAGGATGAACTCCCATGTCTGCCTCAACAGAGTCATCTGCTCTTGATAGACCCAGAAGCAATTGAGCCAAATTATCTTCATCATTGGATATAGCTGGCTATTTTTTAGATTATGACAACAGTTTTCTCAATTCTGCCACTTCCTACTAAAGCTCTGCAATTTTTCTTTCTTGCATCTCAATGATGCTTTCTTTCTCTGAAATCCATCTGGTCTGTGTTTTGACAACACTCCTTGCTGCCCTCAACTGCTCTGTGATGTCTTCCACTTCTATTTCTGCTTCAAAAGCTGATGTAGACAAATCAGTTGCAGTTGGCTGCTCAACCAATATTTCCTCTTCTTCTGCAACAATTTGTTCTTGTTCAGGAGGCTCTGTGAAACTGGCTATAAGGGTATCTACCATATCTATAGCTTGTTGAACTATAGCCTCCTCCAAACCATCCTGCTCAATTTTTGCCTCAGCTATCTATTCAAGGAATTCTAGAAAGTTTTCAGATGCTAGTTGTATCTCTATGACATCTGGGCTGCTTGGTCTATCTTCTTCTTCCATGACCTATTTTGTAGTTTCTTTCAAATGAATTCTTGTAGACCTCCTAGTTCCAGATGCAAACTTCTTCTTTTTGCCCTATTTTTCTGAAGATCAGGCTGTATTGTGAAGGTAAATCATCATTCCGAAGACAGATCCTCATTCTGAAGACAAATCCTCATTTCGAAGACAGATCTTCATTCCGAAGACAAATCCTCATTCCGAAGACAAATCCTCATTTCGAAGATAAATCCTCATTCTGAAGACAGATCTTCATTCCGAAGACAAATCCTCATTTCAAAGACAGATCTTCATTTGAAGATGATGCAGCAAGTCGTCATTTCGAAGACCAAGTTTCATTCTGAAGACAAATTGTCATTTCGAAGACAAAGTTTCTTTCTGAAGACAAAGTGCAACATTCATTTTTCTATCATTCTGAAGACAATTTCAATCTGAAGATAATACAGCAGGCACTGTTTTTGGCATTCTTGTTCCGAAGATTAGGCAGAAATCAATATTTTCATTCTCAAAACATGTTTTAAGTATGCCAACTCTTATGAATACCTTTTATGCTAATGGTTAATTGTCATATACTATACACCAATCATTTTACAATGAAGAAATGTAAGAAATATATACCTGATAAAAATAGTTAATGCCAGTTTTGAAGAATGACTACCTTTGTTGATATTCTGTTGAGATTTTCTGCAACATTTCAAAACAAGTGCACTTGGTGAATTTGTACAATGATGGTTCAGAAATTTCTCAAGGTTATGCATGCCAAAAAACTGGTTTTCATGCACACCAACTCAATAGTGCCTTAAGAAAAGGTTTTCACTGCTGAGTTATTCATTTTTCTCTCTTCTTTTTTTTGATTTTCCCCTTTTTTTTTTTATTTTTTTTATTTTTACCTCTCTTTTTCTTCTTTTTTTTTTCTTGATCCTGACTATGCCCATGAAGGAATTTCATGATTTCCCCCGAAACCATGCCCATGAAGGAATTCATACTCAGAATTTATTCATCTTTTTGTTTTCTATTTTTTTCGATTTTTTTTGTATTTTCTATTTTTTTCTTGAAATCCACTGATCATGTTGATTGTTTTGAAGTGGAAGAGGGAATCTCTTCCACCTGCTGTGTATCCAAACTATCAAGTTGCTGCAAGAATTCTTCTTTAGTCAGAGGTGTATGGTATACCCTGAGGCGATGTCCATTCACTACCAACTTTCTTCGTGACCCATCAATAGGGGATAGACGAGCTGCTCCATTGTTAAATACCTCCTCAATCCAGTAAGGTCCCAACCATCTAGTTCTCAGTTTTCCAGGGAAGTCTTCATATTGAGAATCAAACAATAAAGCCCAATCTCCTTGTTGAAGTTTCCTCTGCTGAATGTGACTGTCATGCCATAGCTTCCTCTACTCCTGAATTACCTCAGTTTGGTGCAGAGCATCCAATCTAAGTTCATCCAATGCATTCAACTGTAGAATCCTGTCTGTCTGTGCCTGCGACAATTCAATTCCAATTTCCAGTGTTGTGCGCAATGTTAGTAGCTCAAATTCAATAGGTAAGAGAGGCTTTTTACCAAAGACTAGTTCATAAGGTGTGAATCCAGTAGTGGACTTCCAAGTAGTATTGTAGGCCCAAACCGCTTCAGGTAATTTATCTAGCCAATTTCTCCTATGAAAAGCTACTATTTTTGTCAAGATGCGTTCTAGTTCCCTGTTTGTTACTTCAACCTGGCCATTTGCTTGTGGGTGGTAAGGTGATGATTTCCTATGTTTGATTTCATACAATTTTGTAAATGCTTTTATGACTTTGGATGCAAATTGGGGTCCTTGGTCTGTGGTGATAGACCGTGGAGCTCCAAATCTCTAAAAAATCTGAGTATACAAGAAATCAGCGACCTTCTCTTCACGAGCATGTTTGAAAGCACGCACCTCTACCCACTTTGTCAGGTAATCGGTGCATACTAGAATATGCACCTTTCCTTGAGAAGGTGGATCAATAGGTCCTACAAAATCAAGCCCCCACCTCTCAAATGGTTCTAAAACCATTTGAGGCTGCAGAGGCATCTCATTTGTATGAGTGGGTTTCCCCATTCTTTGGCATGCATCACAATGCCTCGATGTACTTTTTTACATCCTTGTGAAGAGATGGCCAATAATATCCTGTCCCTAAGATTTTCCTAACCGTGCTTTTTACAGAATAGTGTCCACCTGAGGTTTCATCATGACAAGCTCTAAGGATATCATACACTTCATCCTTTCGGATGCACCTACGTAACACATGGTCAGGACTGCACTTAAAAAGCATACCCTTAATCCATTCAAAAGAAGAACTTTGTTTGATCAATTGTTTTTTCTGTTTTGAAGTGAAATGTGGAGGAACTTTCCCTGTGACCAAATAATTGGCTATATCTCGCAAACCAAGGTGATTGGACTGATATAGCAAATAGTTTTTCATCAGGAAAAGTGTCATCAACTAATTCCCCTTCATCTGTGTTCTGCAACCTGGACAAGAAATCTGCCACAACATTAGCTTTTCCTGGTTTGTTGATTATAGTGATATCAAATTCTTGCAACAACAACAACCAACGAATAATTCTTGCACTTACCATAGGTTTATTCATCAAATACTTAATGGTTGTATGATCTGTGTGAATAAATATTTGATAACCTCGTGATATAATGCCTGAATTTGTTGATGGCATAAATTATTGCTAGGAATTCCTTCTCGGTTGTTGTATAATTTTTCTCGGCTCCTGTCAAGTTCTTGCTAATGTTGTAGATGGTATAATGTTCACCATTATCAATTTGTCCTAATGTTGCTCCAATTGCTGTATTGGAGGCATCAGTCTGTATATGAAATGGTAATGTCCAATTAGGTCCTCTCGAGCACGGTGGAGTTATCAATTTTTCTTTCAGAGCTTCAAATGCTTCCTGACACTTTGCAGTCCAGGAGAATTCAGAATCTTTAGTCAATAGGGCAAACATAGGACTGGCTATTGTACTAAAGTTGGGAATAAACCCGCGGTAAAAACCAATGTGTCCTAGGAAGCTTCTGACATTAGTCTGAGTTTTAGGAGGAAGGAGATTCTTGATAATTTCAACCTTCTTTGGATCAACTTGGATCCCTTCAGGAGAGATGTGATGACCAAGAACTATCCCTTCCTTCATCATCATGAAGCATTTATCTGGATTTAAGGATAAGTGGTATGTTTCACAGCGAGTTAAGACTTTGTCAAGATTTTCCAATGTAAAATCAAAAGTTTGTCCACATACTAGTGAAATCATCCATGTAAATTTCAACACTTTTGGTGGTCAGATCAGCAAAAATTGCTAGGACTGCTCGCTGAAAAGTTGTTGGGGCATTACACAAACCAAAAGGTAAAACCCTATAGGCAAATGTTCCCCATGGACATGTAAAAGTTGTTTTTTCTTGATCTTCAGGTGCAATCTGAATTTGATTATATCCACTAAATCCATCAAGAAAACAAAAGTATCTTTTTCCAAGCAAGAGTATCTAACACTTGATCTATGAAAGGTAATGGAAAATGGTCTTTGTATGTCACCTTATTCAACTCTCTATAGTCTACACATACTCTCATTTTTCCATTTTTCTTAGGAACTATTACCAATGGAGAAACCCATTGGCTATCAGAAATTGGGTAAATGAATCCTACTTCCAGGAGTTTTTCAATTTCTTCTTTCACAATATCTCTTAAGGCAGGATTCAATCTTCTTTGAGGTTGTCTGACCGGCTTGACTTCTTCAGTATAGATTCTATGGGTACATATATCAGGATGAACTCCCGACATATCTTTGTAGTTCCAAGCAAAAGCATGAACATGCTTCTGCAAGACAACTATCAATTTTTCTTCCTCTTCCCTAGTAAGCTGGTTGTAGATGTTCAAAAATTTGCCTGGCTGGACTTCTATTTGTTTTGTATTTAGAAGGACTGAATTCACTCCTTCATACCTGGTGATTAAGGGATTAAGAGGACATTGCTGAGATGGGAGAAAAGAAGCAGTTTCTATTTTATTGCTTCTTGAGGGAAGCATATCTTGTATGGAACAGTGAGAAGGAAAAATTAGATGATGGTGCCATCCATGTGGTAGTGAAACAGAGTTTCCCTGTGATAGCACAGATGGTTCATCTTCAGATTTTTGATTCTCCTCATTACTTAACTGTTGGATATTTGTTGCTTCCCCTTCTAAACCTTGTTCATGCAGAACATTCATCAGGATTGTTTCATTTTCTAAGTTTTCTGTGTCACTGAGGTCTTCTGTGTGTTCTCTTACTACTAAGGTAGCTAGTGTAGAAATGACCTCTTCTGGTTCCTCATCTGAGTCAAAAAACCATAACTGACCTAAAAATTTGCTAGATGGTTTTGCAGGAGGATATAAAGAAATCTGTTTCAGATCAATACCATTTGAAATAGTCATATTTCCAGATCTGCAGTCTATGAAGGTCTGCTGCAGCTTGCAAGCCAAGGTCTTCCCAAAATAATGGGATATCCATGTGCTGAATTTCTTGGTCGTAAAACCAAAAAATCTGTAGGGAATTCCCAAGAAGAAACTTCTATAGGGACATCTTCAATGATTCCTTCAGGTTTTGCAACTGACCTATCAGCCATTTCTAAAACTGTAAATGTGGGGCTGAGATGTTTGAGCTGTAATTGTTCCATTGTATCCTTGGTCATGACATTTATTGCAGCTCCTAGATCCACTAAAACATTTGATATTGGTATTGAACCTATGGTGACTGTGATAACTGGGCTTCCTGGATCACTATACTTTGGAGGTAGTAGTTTTCCGGATAAGAGATCAACTATCTTTCCTTCAACCTCGCATAGTCTTGGGAAATGCTTTCTTCTTTCTTCCTCGCTCTTTTAATGCACAAATTTTGGACAGGATCGTTAATCTCTCGGTATTTCCTTAATAGCTTGCAATAAGGGCAATGATATAGTCAACTTTTTGAGTTCTTTGACCAATTCTGACTCAGAATTTTCTGGTATTGCATTAAGTCTTTCAGGATATGGAATTATCCTTGGTAATTGTTCTGCTTGTGTCTCTTTCTCTATTGTTGGTTGGATTCTTTCTGGTTCTGATGATTCTTGCTCTTCATTTTCTTTGATTTCAATTGAAACTGGTTCAGGTACAACTTTCCCTGAACGAAGTTGGATGTCACTACAATCAAGAACATTAATTTCAACATTTTCTTCAACTTTAGCCACATAGACAGGAGGTGTCTGTCTCACACTGTTTGGATTAGTGACTGGCTGAGCTGGCAATTGAGGTTGTTTCACTTGTTGTGTTTGTTGTTGTTTTTCTTGAAAATTTTGATTAGGTGCAGGCAACAAATGCTGAGTTTGACCTTGATTCCTTTGCTGCCTTGGATAGGATCTGGTATTGCTGATTCCACTATGGTTGGTTTTGCATCCAATGTGGATTAGTCTATTTTGATTCCAAGGGATTGTTTTGATTCCAAGATGGGTTGTTTTGATTCCATGAGGGGTTGTTTTGATTCTGATTCCAGGCGGGTTACTCCAATTTGATTGTGGCCATTCTTGGGAATTTGTCCATTGAGGATAATTCCAAGGACGTTGGGGTGGTTCTGATTGTCCCCAAGGCATAGTACCAGGATTATGCCCCCATTTGTAGGAAAACGAGGGGGATTTTGATATTGAGAGAAATTTCCCCCTTGTTTTGGTCCAATATAGTTGAGTTCCTCAATCTGGTTTTCTAACACAGTTTTGAGTTGTGGTAGCAGTGGCATTGATCAGTTGAATGCCTTTTTGAACAGATACTACAAATGGCTGAGATAGATGTTTTATTCAAAGGACATTCCTGCAAAGCATGTTTATTTCTACATCTTGGGCAATAAATTGCCAAAGGTTCTATGTTTTTTGCTTTTGCAGACATTTCCCCTAAAGTAGTGTTTAGGTGCACTAGAATATCAGTTTTGAAATTTGCAAGTTCCTCTATCAAGTCCTTTACATCAGTGCCATTTGTGCGGCTTTTTCTTCTTCTCTGCTTAGTGCGAGAGTAATTCCTGCAGAGATCCATAATTTCCTCATTATCGAGAGTGGTTACATCCCCTTTTCCCATCAAATCCAGAACTTCTCTGGATTCATCTTGCAATCCTCTCAAAAATATGGTTTTACATAATTCTGGTTCTACAAGTCCACATCTCCTTTGAACAAAGGAGAACCTATCAAGATAATCTTCCAATGTCTCATCATCTTCCTGCTTGATTCTGAATAACTCATCTTTTCTATTCCTTACACGGCAATATTCCTGATATTTGTCTAAAAAGACAGTCTCCATTTGATCCCAAGTTCTTATGGAATTTGGCTCTAAGCTCATGAACCAGCGTAATGCTGAATCCTTGAGAGTTGAGGGAAAAACCTTAAGTTTCTGATTGTCATTTATATAATCATAGGTCTGACACACTACCTTGAATTCAAACAAAAATTGGTCAAGATCTTCAGATACAACACCTCGGAAGGTTGGAAGTACTGAAGGTGAAATGGTCTTCATGGGAGAGTTTTGTGTTGGATTCAGACGAATAGGATATTCAAATGTTCTGGAAGGTTGGAGTATATCCTGATCATCTCCTTCATTATGAACATAGCCATGTTGGCCATCTATATTGCCTCCTTCTGCCATAGTTTCCTGTTTGTTGGGAGAAGTTAAAGCTTCCCAAATTGTTCTCTCAAGAGGTCCAAGCCTCTCTATTGATGATGAGTCTGATGAATTATCTTTCTTAGGATATTTTGATGATGATAAAATTGGTGATTTTCCTATCTCAGAATGTTCTAATGATGGTGAGACTGGTGATTTTTCTATCAATCTTTCTGGTAGTTCAAACACAGGTGATTCACCCCTTAAGCGTGAAGATCTCCTTAATGGAACAAGCCAGGGATCCTTTGGGGTAGTTCTACCTTTTTCATCCCTAGACTTATTCATTCATGTTTACTCCTAAATGACATAAATTAAGTCAATAGTTGTTATCTTCCTCAGCTGTTATATTCAGATTTTAACCTGAATTTTCACAGCTTAGTCTGATTACAGCTATTGGACTGTTTGTTTTCTTCTGACAACACTATTCCCCGGCAACGGTGCCAAAATGATGCGTAGTCATTATACCATCATTAATTCTCAATGAATCTGTCAATCCAGGGCAGTGTACAAGGCTATCTACGGAAGAAGAAGTGAAACAACTATAACTTAGGTCAATCTAGAGCAACAGGTCTTATTGGTGGAACCGATTGTGTGGGGGGTTTTGGAACATTCCTATCTCTAAATTGCATGAATTAAACCTTAATCTAAGTTGCAGAATTGGAAACTAATCATTAACTACAGAAATGAAGTCCTAATTACAATTGCAGAATAAGACCTAATTATATTGTAGAAATAACAGTTATAGAATTGAAAGTCTGATCCTAATTGCAGAAAGGAAATCTAATTACTTTTGTAGTAATGAAAGTCTAGATCTAATGTGGAAATAAAAACTGTCAAAGTTCTATAACAGAAGGTTGTCAATCTTCTATGCAGGATTTGACAGCAAAACATAAAATGCAAGAAATTGCTAAAAAATAGTAAATTCTAGAAATAACAATCTGAAATAAAGTGGAAGCTTTGCTGAAAGTAAAGATTGCAACTAAAACATTAAGCACAAGATTAATCTAAGCATAAATAAACTAAGACTGCAAATATTGTCAACTGTTTACAAGCAATTGAAATAACAAGTTCTACAACTCATTCTGCTGCAGCAAAATCAGAATAAAAACCTACTTGTTAGTCCTCCTCCTAGGTCTGGAAGTGGCCAACCTCCTTGTCCAGAAGAAGGTGTAAGTCTCTCTCTCTTTCTAAATCTTAATCACACTCATTTACAAGCAATATGAAATAGAACTGGTGCACTTTATTGATTAGAAGACATGATTACAATAATTTGCTGAAAAACTATTACAGGATTGTAACAGTCAATTTCTACCTATACTCTGTATTTTCTGCTAGCTTCCTTACACTATTTTCTACCTCCTTTACTATCTACTTCCTCTCTACTAGGCTCAACCTGAATGGGAGCAATATTTATAGCTATCCTATGATCTGATTACAAACAAAGAATATCTCAAAAGATCTAATCCTACAATGCTGCAACAAATTCTGGTTTTATCCTAGAAGAGGACTAAAACTTGATCTTTCCCTTAATGATGGCTTTGGTCAGCAATGACGGCAAAGACAGATGGAAGATATTTCCCTTTACCTTTTCCAACCTTTATTTCCCTTTTTTCGGCTTCAAAAATCGGTCAACAAGTCAAAAAGCATACTCTATTTTCATTTCGAAGATAAGTGGCTTCATTCCGAAGACAATGCAATTCTCATTTCGAAGATCGCTCATTCCGAAGATACTGCATTCTCATTCCGAAGATCGCTCATTCCGAAGATACTGCATGCTTCATTCCGAAGATCCGCTCATTCCGAAGATACTGCATTCTTCATTCCGAAGATCCGCTCATTCCAAAGACGCTGTGTTCTCTCATTTCGAAGATATCTGTTCATTCCGAAGATACTTCGAAATGAACAAATGTATGCTTTTCCAGTGATTTCTTCTGCATCTCTCAGGTGGGTTATCTCTTAAGATCAAATTCCAATGGTCTTCATCCCTTTCCTCATGTGAATTCCATGCCTTGCTATTTATGGACAGCTGGCTGGAATTTACATGGGAAAGACCAGTTTTTGTTGCATAGCAACAGTTTGCTTGCACTGTTGCTAGATTTAGGTGAAATAAATGCTTGAGACAAATCAAAACATGATTAGTGAAATGCTGCTATTATTCTAAGCATATCCCATTTTAGCAAATCATAGCAAAAAGAACACAAAACTATGCAAAAAGTTGTAAAATCAGCATATAATATTTCAAATACATTGATCATGCAAAATGGTTAATATACAAGATATTGAATCAACTTAACTAACATATCAGATAAAACATAAGAGTTTATAGGCATTTTTAGTGTTCAAAACATGTTATGATTGAGGCATTTCCAGGCCTCATCAACGAAGCCCACACACGGTCAGGGAGCATAGGTCCTCTTAGATCCTCACCTGTTTCCCCCTATTAGTGTTATACATTTCAAAGAAAGTACATGCAAATTTTCTAGGGTATGAAATGTTCTTGGATCCGATATGGTCTACTAACAAAGGGTATGTAGGATTTGGGCCAACATATGGAAATGAAGCCCACCGTCGTTGAACCCTACTAGTGTTTGGATATGAGGCCCAACTCACTAGCATTTAGTTGTATGTGGTGTGTGTGGTTCCTTTTACTTTGCATAAATATAGATGCATAAAAGAGCATTATATGATCATTCCTACATGATATGCATAAAAATAAAAGGAATGTTTCAAATTCAGAAAGGTATGCATGCTATGTCCTACATGATGTTATGAAAATGAAATTATGATTACATGGCCTCTAATTAGGCCTCAAGCATGCAACCGACCACTCAATTTTTATCAAAGTCATTGTATTATAGGGTGGACTACAAATAGAGGTTCGATGTTCCTAGCATCACCTTTCTAATGGAAGGAATGCGAAAGCAAACTAGGACTATTCATTCACCCTTTTTCTTTAGTGTACCTAATTTGCAATCGATTTAACACTTACTATAAAAACATAGAGAAGAAAATATAGAATAGAGAATAAAAATAGAGCCTACCTCAACTCTTGATCTGATGACAAGTGATTTCTCTACTATCTGTTGCTTCTACTATACACTACAACTCTAGTCTACGGGCTGCAGTGTGAACCATAGGTGAAAGTCACGGGCCAAAAAATAATCGTAGCTGTTAGTTGCGGTTAGCACCTAATATAAGAAAAAATCAAGAATTTCAACACTCAGGGGCTAAAAATATGGAGTTCCACCGTGATAACCTTCTGACATAACCAAAAAGCATGCACCTATCTATTGTATTAGTCTATAGTCATCATAAAAGTGTAAAAGATTGACACATTGCATAAATTCAACAAAATGATATTTCTTGTATTTATTATGAATGAATCTCTATTACAAATATACTCCTCTTAGGTTCATTTGAATGATGATACAACATATACAATTGCCAATACCCTCAATAGGGTAGGCGCATTAATATTACCCTTTGACTAGTCACAAACTGCCTTGGGGTGGAGTTGACCCCTGCTTCGCAATGTGGAAGCATTATGATATAGAATCCTCTTGTACCTATCTTCCTACGATCAAGAAACAACAACACACGATAAAAAAGATAGATAGCCTCTTATGATGAGGCCTTTTAAGGAAACATACATGATAATGCCATTAAACTAATGATCAAGAAAACATAAAGAAAACCTTTAAACTATGCTAATTGAATAAAGATTTGTAATATAGCATAAAGGAGATCATTAGATAAATAATGCATGGATCAGATAACAAAATAGAAGCATAAAGGTGCATAAAATATCCACAAATGTCCTAATTAATGCTAGGAATAAACTATCTATTCTAAGCTAATTACCACGGTCAGAATTCTTCTAAACTGCAATTAAACCTAAGAAATGATTAATCTAACCTATTTAACCGGACATAAATGAAAAGAGTAAGGTGATATATCACCTGTTGCAAACCACAACTCTGGTGAGTAGTCTGCATTGTGAACCATGGTTGACAGTCGTGGTTTGACCTCTGATAGGTTTACCCTCAAAATAAGGGGTAGTGGGATTGATCTCCTTGTCCAAATTGATGTTCAAGGGTCGCCTTCGTTGTCCTCAGACTAATTTGGTGGTCAATTCGATGTGAAGGGCCTCCATTTTCTCAAATTTGTGTTTCTTGGTTCTTCTAGCTCCTTAGGGCATCCATGGCATGAATTGTCATGGTTTTTTGTAAATTGGCAAGGGGATTGCAATAATGATATCTCTCTATGCACTCAAGATTGAGTTCATAGCTTGTCAGGGCTTCACTGTTTTTCTCTCCAATGATTTCTTGATGTCTTTACCCTATTTTGAGGGGTACTTATAGGATATCCCAAGGGCTAGGGGTGGCTTCATGGAGAATCCAATATCAATAAGGGGTGGTTAGGACAGTTTGAATGGAAGCTTCTAGCATCTTTCGTCCTTCAACCGCCCTCTTCTAGACCAAATGGTTGTTCCAACCGATTTGGCTCATATTGGAGGCTAACTAAACTTTAGTTGAGACCGCAGGTGGCAGTTGTGGTCTATATTGTAGACCGTAGGTTTCATCCATGGTTCATCTATAAACTATGGGTCTGATATGCGATTTAGACTGATTAGCCCAATGTGCCCAAATTGAGTGGTTAGAATCACTGCTTTATCTTGGAGTCTATCCAAGATCTTCCATATGGTCTTGTAGCATGTTCATATGAGTAGTCACCCTCAACATGATGCATTTTAGGTGTCTACACATGCATATTGCATCACATCACATAGCATTTTATTGTCGCTTGCATTTAGGCATATTCATCATTAGCACTTTACATTTTAGAGTTGCTCATACATGTTTAGCACCATGATGGTACATTACTTACCGCTCAAAATCAATGTCATGAAAGTACTCATAGTTCAAATACTACAATTATCATTTTCACCCACATTTTTTCACATTTCCATAGTCGTGTCCATTCCCTTCACTTAGCCATTTGTTTTATAATGTCAGTAGGGTTTTCAATCACTCAGCCATATCTAGTCTCTACTCAGATTTTGTAGAAGGCTAGCATGATTTTTAGGAGGTAGAGTCTTTCATTTATTATGCCTTGCATACATCATATCCCAAACACAATTAATCATTAACAATCTAAGTTTTGCATGAATATAGATGAAATCCATGAAGTGGTCTAGGTTACTTTAAGTGAAAAGGTCATCCTTCTCATCCCCTTGTGCGAATGGTTCAAGAATGTTGAGATTTGGCAAAAGGACAAGCTCTTCCCCACCCAATTCCCCAAAATCAACAGTGGTTTTCACCACTATCAAAATTTCCAAACACCCTTGATCCCTAAAGTCATAAGGATTCATACTACACATCCCTACAAAGGATGGGTAGTCATCCCCAAGGCCTAAAATATCAACACCACTCCATAGAAAAATCCCAAAAGCTTCCCATCAACATTTCCAAACACCCTTGATCCCTAAATTCATAAGGATTCATACTACATGTCCCCGTGAAGGATGGGTAGTCATCCCCAAAGACTAAAGGATCAATGCCATCCACAAGCCAAAAATCCCACAAGTTCAACTTTGAAATCAAAATCCTCAAAAAGCAACAATAAAAAATAATAGTGGTTATCACCACTACTCAAACCCCTTGCTCAAGAGAAAAAAAAAAAACTCAAAATAAACAGTGATTATAGTCACTAAAAAGAGAAAAATAAACAATGATTTTTATCACTATATATGAGAGAAAGTAATCCCAATCAAGTGAATAACCAAAAAACACCTGAGCTTGAATCCTTAGAACTCTCAGCATTTGGAAAACCATCAGGTGATCCTCATTACGGGTTTGGTGGATAGCCTATCCATCAATGGCGGTAGCCTCCCGCATGATGATATGTCTATCACATTAGCTTTCGGGTGTATGTGTAGACCAATGTTTGCATGTGGATGAGCTAGCTTTGGTAACCTAGATTGCCTAGTGGTCTAGTCATACTTAGTACAAAACCTATGATGGTGGCATTCATTTGGTGATCCTCAGTACAGGTTTGGTTGAGAGCCTACTTGGCACTGGCGGTATCCTTATGCATCTCACAGGAATGAACTCACTTGCACACACAAGGATATGAAGTACCTTGGTCATCCTAGAAGATTCATACCTTGTCAAAAAATCTTGCATGGTTCGTATACAACTTTTGATAAGTTGACTAGAGTGTTTGAGTCTCATGAAAACCTAATGAGCATTTCTCTAAAATAGCATATCATTCATTTCAATTACATTATTCACAAATCCATTATATAAAGTCTCATGACAACATTACATATGAGTTGGTGCAAAATACATCATCTATGGTGCTAGCATAATACAACATGTAGTCTACACATTGCATCCTCTAGATCAAGAAATCATCCATCTCAATATACATCCATGCATGTACAAAATAAAATCAAATCACATTACAAAATATGCATACATAGGCATTCATCATCGTTGCATAAATAAAATTGCATACATCCCATAAAACAATAAGCACATGATGATAAACCACATAAAAAGCTCATATATATATGTGTATATGTATGGGATAAAAAGATACATCATGTTGCCCATCGGCTACAATAAAGTGAGTCCTTAGACTTCACACTGCTAAAACATCCAAAAACACAAAAAGAGTCACGCGAGCCACTACCATGGTCACGCAGGACCGGTACTATGACTCGCACTCCCACCTATAGTAGGAGTCCTCTATGAACTCCCATATCTGCTACCACCTACCCTGTCAGCTCTCTGCCTAGACCCTGGTGCCTCCTGCCTAGAGGAGGACTACCCTGTCCTACTATGGTGACTCTGGTATGACCCACTGGCACCTCCATCATCCCGTATATGCCCACCAAGGTGTACTACCTTAGTCTCTAGCTCATCCGCATAAGCCTACCCCCATCGGCACCATGCCTGGTAAGTCTCCACCATAGAATGGAGTCATGTCACCTCTTCCTATAGCCTAGTCACCTCCCCACTACTGGAATCCTCCCATGTAGGGCTTCGAGATCGTAGCTATGCCCGAAGAGATGCTATCTTGACCTGAGCCACCTATACCTTAGCTCACTGTGCTGCTAGCTCTGCCTGTACATCATGCACCTATGTCCATAGGAGATCTCTCTCCTACCTCACCTTGAGTAGCTCCTCTCATAGCTCTACCTCTATGTCCCTTGGTGCCATCAGTGGTGCCTGCACCTCCTCATCCCCAACATCATCATCCCCCAAGTCACCTTGATCTCCTAAGTCCAGGAGATCCACATGCTCCCCTACCCTGTGTCCCTGCCAATCACCTACCTCACCCTGGTCCTCACCAGAAACATCCTGATGTGCCTCCCTAGCTGCACCCCTCCTCAGTGGCCCCTCTCCATGCCCCTGGCCTGTCACCCACCAAGCATCATACTCCGTTGTAGTCCCGACATCATCCACATCCGGAATGTCCACTACAGGATCTGCATCCCGTGCCACTACCTCTACCATCGGCCATGCCAATGTCCTCTCATCCCCATGATGTCGATAAGGCACCGACTCACTAGGCACCCCTTGGCGTAGCCCAAACTATCGCATCACCCGAGCAAAAGGGAAGTACTCCCACTCTGTGCCATGTCGTCCAACCAACCATCTGCCTCACCGCACCCTATGGAGCTGTACAATAGCATCTACCCACTCTGGACAATCTTTGTATGGCCTCTAGAATACCTGACCTACCTCGAGTTGGGAAAACAGATCTGCATAGTAGGCCACCTCACCTATGAATCACCGACTCTGTCCCCTCTCCTGAGCCCTCTACCATAGGATACCGTATCCTATCTCCCTATCTACTAGCTATGCCCGAGTCATCCAAGGTAGCCCCTATGGTCACCCCATAGCTATGTGCTACCATCCCCAACACTATAACAAAAAGCTACACCCAATACCCTTCCACCGATGATAGCGGATCTCGTACAACTCATCATAGAGTTGTGCCAATAGTGTAGTACCCCATGCCATCACTAGTGGCTCCACCACAGTAGACCTCACCAATGCAAACACTATCTCCACTAGGTTCCATGGGAACCTCACTCTAGAAGAATCCGGTAGTAGCATATTGGAGATGAGCATCATTAGTAGTGTATGCCTCACCCCCAATACCTTCACCTCATGCTAGAATCCTACCAGCATACCACCCTTCAAGCAGTCTAGCTCTATCATCTCTAGATCATAACTGAAGTACCTCTCGAGCACTGCCTATCTCTAGTCTCATGGTGTCATGCGGATTGATCACCCTTCTATCAAAATCCAAAGAATTTGATAGATGTCCTCCAGCATCACCATCATCTCCCTAGTGGGTAGGTGGAAGGTATTGGTGCACGGATCCCACAGATCAATTAGGGCAGTCAGATATGCATGGTCTCCTATGACAACCTCTAATCGGGTCACCTGCTTGAGGTCGATGGCATCCAGCCACTCCCAGTCCTCTATGGTCAAGGCATCCCTCATGGAATAAAAGATATTAGGTACTCGATACCGACTCCTCACCACCTGAAAGGGATAAGCAACTCAATAATACACCACCAAAATGGCCTCGCATGGCCCTAAAAACATTCAAAAGAAAAGACTCAAAATGGCCCCTCTTTGAGGCCGGTTTGTGGCCATTCCTCCTAGGAATGGCCCCCAACCCTATGGCCAACCCATCAAGGGATGGCCTATGATCAGCCCACACTAGCCATCCCACCTAGGGATGACTCCAAAAAATTGGGCTCAAAAAGGCCTTTTAGGCCATCAAAAATAGCAAAAACAATGCAAAATTGATCTACAAAATGCAATCTAATTGCACAAAAACATGGGTAAAACACAAAATTTGGTACATATCTCATAAATTAGGTTTAATTACCTAAAATATAGTGTGATATGCTTCCAAGCCAAAAACATACCATAAAAGCAAGAAAATCAACTCCTAACACTAGGAAAATGCAATAAGAGAGACTTGGCATACCTGTCTCGCACCGGCTCCTCCACTGGCTGAGTCTGCCCACTGACTCATGGTGATTTTGGGATGAATTTGATAGTTCTCTACTACTCATAATCACTCTCCTACTCCTCACCTCTCAAACTGCCAAAGAAAGCATGCAAAAATGAGCCTAACCTTCATATTTTGGGTTTATATAAAGATGCAGGGGTCACCACCATCCCAGGGTGGGATGAGCACACATTTGGCCAATTGTGCCACCCTGGGATGGTGGTATAACATGCCCTCATCCCACCCTAGGACGGTGGTAGCAAAAATAGGCCAAAACAACCCAAAATGACCCAAAACAGGTCCAAAACTGCACCAAAACAACTCAAATTGGGTCCAAATTTCACATAGATCAAAATGCAACCCTGAGGATCCTAGGAGGGATGGAAAAGTTGTTAATTCATGCCCTAAGAAGGCCATTGTGGCTGGACCACCCCATGAACATGCAATTTTCAGCTCCTTTCCTCCAGGAAAACTCAACAAAGTCACCAAAATCCTCTCCAAATTGCCCTATTTTTCAAGGGACAAAGCTGAAGGTAAGCATAACACAAGTCAATTGGGTCAAGTGACTCATCACTTTTCTCATTGGTCATTCCCTCATCGACTCATCACTTGAGGGGGTAGTCATACTCAATCCAAATCAGCAAGCACACACTCAATTATGCGAATGGCGTTCGTTCAACGAATCTTCGATAAAGACAATCATGCTCCTGCTTGGGGCAGCAAACAAGCACACAAAATCACATTATAATGCTTGAAATTACTGGCATCATGAAGTCATAGGCCCTGAACCTTCATGATAGACAATTTTCAAGCATAAGCACACTCATTCAATGAGTCAGAAGCAAGGATTCAAGAACACACGCCCTTTTCATGATTGGGGCATCTAAAGTTGGTTAGGTTATCAAGTAACCTTAATCATTCTACATTTTGGTCATCTATTTTTGCTTAGTGCTATGCTGCACACAATGCATCTCAAAAAGGGGCATCTTTAGACACTAAAATGTGGTAAATCCGATTAAGCACCCACAAGCAGTGATCAAATTGACATAATATGGCCCCTTGGGCAGCCCTCAAGAGGCTCACAGTGGTTCTAGCCACTCCGAAAAGGGTTTTGGAGGCTACCGGCCCAATTTTGGGAGGTTTTGGCCCAAAATTCACCACCGTCCCACCCTAGGATGATGGTAGATTCCCATCGTCCCACCCTGGGATGGTGGTGAGCCCTCGTCCCAGGGTGGGACGGTGGTGAAGTTTGACCCAAAAAAAGTCAAAATTTGGCCAAATGGCACCCAGAAACTGCCATTTGACCACCCAAACAGAGCATGCAAGGTAGAGGATAGGGAATCCTTATGACATCCATCTTTATGAGGGCCAAATTGGGATATTCTCTTCCACACCCTGTGCATGCCTCCCATTTGACAAGTGGCACCTCTTGCCATGCATGCCCTTGCATGCCTTTTTGCACATGAGCCCCTTTGGGCTATAAAATGGATACATGGTCCACACAAAAATATAGATAGGAGTTCTAGGATATGCAATGGAGTGCTGCTGATATTTCCCCTCACCTTATTGCACCTTTTTGCCCTCGAAATCTCCCTTTTGCCAAGGAGGTTACCGGGTGACTTCAAGAAGGTAATCCAAGCGTAACTTTTCCATCCGGGTGAATTTCTTCACCAAATTTGATGAAAACACACCTTAGGTTGTTTAGGAACATCTTATAGTGGTTTTGTAACAAAAATTGGCCGGATTTTGTGGGTATCCCCTCCTAGGGTGCCCCCCAAATAGTTGTAGTCACCATCGCCCCCCGGGATGAGGGTAAATTCTTAAGAAATTTCTTTATTATTTTTAATTAGTTATTTTCTAAATTATTCCATGATGCTACAGTTAAAATTTCAGGTCATTTGGAGTTAAAATGAAGGAGTTATGCTATTTTTAAGTTTTCGCAGGCTCGTAGGGCCCATCCGGGCACCCCAGTTTGATGCAGGTGGATCCAGGATCCAATTGGAAAATATGATCATATGGGTTGTCTTGAAATGCCAATTTATGCATACTGACCAAATTTCATGAGTTTTGGATGAGTGCAGGTTTGATATTTTGTTGTCCTCCTTTTCATAGGTTGCAGGCGGGCGACGCTTAATCGAGGGGTCTACGGGTGCAATTTCTGATATTTTTTGGGTGATATCCTCCCAAAACCTCCTCTTTAACATCTCTAAAAATTTTCAAGTCATTTGGATATCATTTGATGCACTTTTAATTCATATGCCATTTTGCCCCTATGGGGATTGCATGTTTTCACCATACACCCTTGCTATTTGACCCATTTTTGCTTCCTTGTGTGTAGGTGCAGGTCCTAATAAGGCTTTGGGAAGCAATATCAGACATCAGAGAACCTAGATACAAGTAGCAGTGGCATTGGCTCACCCACCTCGATTGTGGGTACGCGGAGAAACATTGGATGTGCACCCGGATTTCGTGAAAGACTTGGTCTTTGGGCACCCAATATTGTAAAAATTGTATCACCATTTTGAGCCCTCAAGGGGACTACTGTAACCTTGGATTTGATCCAACAAATTAATGAGAAAAGACTTGCTTTGATTCATTTCCTTTTGTTTGGTATTATTTCCTTTTCACATGCATGCTTCCTTTTTGATGCTCATGAGCGAGATGGGGTAGATACACATATTGTTCCACATAATTTGGTGCACCATTTTTCCCTAATTCAGATGCAATGTTTGACATACTCACAGTAGTCTTGCTCCATTTTAGGCAAGTAGTAGCCCATACGGAGGATGCGTTTGGTAATCACCATGCCACTGAAATGGCCACCACAAGTACCATCATGGGTTTCTTGTACAACCCGTTGTGATTCTTGCGGTTCTAGGCAATGCAAGAGTATGCCATCATAGCTACGGTGGTAAAGGATGTCCCCCAGCAAGGTGTAGCGGATCACTCTTTGTTTAAAGGTTTGGCATTGGGCGTGGGGAAAATCACATGGTAGGAAACCTAGTTTGATGTACTCTTTGATCTATGAGAACCATGGGTCATGAGGTTCGGTGTTTACCACACACACACCACCATCATCTGTAGGTGGCTTGGGTGATATAGCAGATTGTGTAAGTGTATGAATGGATACAGATGTTGTGTTGGATGTTGGGTTTTGTGGGATGAGGGACCCTAAGGAGGCCATAGTGTCTACAAAATGGTTTGATGAGCGTGGAGCGGCTTCGAGGTAATACCATTCAAATTGGGATAGGAGTTGTTGGGTGATTTTCTTGTATTGTTGGAGAACTGGGCAATTGCATAGCCAAAGTTCCTGCACTTGATTGACTATCAAAAGTGAATCACCTATGATGTGGAGGCATTTGATGTGCATAGAGTGTGCTTGTTTCAGTCCTAGGATTAGGGCTTCATACTCTGCATTGTTATTGGTACAAGGGAAATCAAGTTTGAATGAAAATGGGAGTGGTTCTCCTTCAGGTGTAAAGAAGACAATGCCTACACCCCCAGCGTGGAGACACCTAGAACCATCAAAGAACATGGTGAGGTCAGCCATGAATTCTGGTTCGACGTATTCCTCATCTTCGGTTATGTGAAATATGGAATCATCGGGGAGTTGAATGAGTAGGGGTTGATTATCAGTTATAGGGGCTTCAGCCAGTTGGTCAGCAATGACTTGCCCTTTGATAGACTTTTGAGATATGAATTCTAGGTCAAACTCGGTTAGGAGCATGATCCATTTGGTTGTGCATGAGTTGTGATAACTCTTGTTCATCATATACCGAAGGGGATTATCTCGGGCGATGACAAAAGTTGTGTGGTTTAACATGTAGTGTCTTAACTTCTGGGTGGTGAATACTACTGCTAGGCATAGCTTCTCCATGTATCCGTATCTCATTTCATAACTAACTAGTGTGCGGCTGATGTAGTAGATAGCCTGCTCTTTGTCGAGAGCATTCTTTTGAGCTAGGAGTGTACCTAGCGCAAGTTCTGTGGCTGAGATGTATAGAGTCAGTGGTAATTGTGGGTGCGGTGGTGACATGACCGATGGTGATGTAAGGTAAGTTTTGATAGCGTCGAATGTGGCTTGACAGTTATCATCCCATTTAAAGTGTACTCCTTTTTGTAGGAGATGATTGAATGGTTGGCATTTATCCGATAATTGCGCTATAAATCTATGAATAGAGGTAATCTTGCCCTGGAGGCTGCGCAATTGCTTTAGGGTGGTAGGAGGAGGCATCTCGATGATGGCTTTCACCTTGCTAGGATCTACTTCAATGCCTCATTGGGAGACAATGAATCCTAGTATTTTTCCTGATGTAACACCGAACACGCACTTTTTTGGATTGAGGCGCACGTTGTGTTCTAGTAGTCGATCAAAAATCTGACGGAGATCTTCGAGATGGTCGACACATTTCTTTGATTTGGCTATAAGGTCATCTACATAGTCTTCCACATTTTTGTGCATTAGATCATGAAATATGTAGGTCATGGCTCGTTGATAGGTTGCCCCAACATTTTTAAGGCCAAAGGGCATGACCTTGTAGCAAAAGGTCCCCTAGGGTGTTGTGAAGGAAGTTTTGTGTTGATCGGCTGGGTTGATCCTAATTTGATTATATCCAAAAAATCCATCCATGAGGGAAATCATTTCGTGACCTACGATGGAGTCAATGAGGGAGTCAATGTTGGGTAAAGGGAAGTTGTCTTTGGGACAAGCTTTGTTTAGGTCATGAAAATCTGTGCAAACGCGAACGTCACCGGATGGTTTGGGGACAGGGACCATGTTGGATACCCACTCGGGATAGTCGATGGGTACTATGAAATCAACGTCTAGGAGCTTTTGGAGCTCGGATTTTACTATCAATGCGATAGTTGGATGCATGCATCGCAGCTTCTATCTTACTGGTTTGGCATTGGGATCTAGTATAAGATTATGCACTACTACGGTAGGGTCAAGTCCCGACATGTCTTTGTAAGACCATGCGAACACTTTTATATACTTGCATAGGAAGTTCGTGAAGGTGATGCGCTCCTCGGGTGAGAGGCTAGCGGCTAATTTGAGGATGTGTGGATTTTTTGGATCATCACCGATGTCTACATCGATCGTGTCCTCGATGAGCATGCGAGATCCATCATGCAACTATTCAGGGATAGGAATGAGATTGAAGTCGTCAATGGCCTCACTGAACTCGTACTCATCATCTATGTAAATGCCCATGTGATGGACCTGAGGGGTTTGGGATGACGTGGATGAGGAAGGGGCATTTGCTGCCCGTAAGACGTGAGGAGAGAGAAGAAAGTCTCCAGGTGTTGGTATGTGTGAGATGTGTGCGAGATCGATAAAGTTTGGGTTTGGGGTATCATCTCGAATCCGTTGGTGGCTGTAGTGGAGGGGAGAGCGTAAGTCTACCTCAACCATGTTAATCGATGTTGTAGGTGAAGTAGGTGGGGTAGAATTTGGTGAGGGAGGTTGGATAGGTTGTGCGCATCCTAAGAGGCTCAAGGGAGGTCGTAGGATGACTGGTGGTGAATGAGGATGAGAGGTTGCTCTCTGTAACTATCTATGTATAGGTGGGAATACAGGCAGGCGTATCGATGGTGGGTCAGGTGGAACCGGGTCTAGCTCTATCAATGGTGGATCAGGTGGGAGTGTGTCCAGCTCTATTGGTGGTGTAGCCAGGGATAAGGTAGCAAAGTGTTCTGCCAATATCTGAACATCATAGAACAAGGAGGTATCGAGTGTAGGAGATTCTTGGAAGAAATCATAGGGGATGGTGATGGTTGATGTGGGTGAAGGCGTGTCTTCTAGCATGTCCATATCAATGTACTCTTCCAAGGTGTGTGTTGGGCATGGAGGAGGATGTAAAGAGAGATCTTGGATCTCATATTCTAATGTATAGATGATGGTTGGGTGATAACCTAGGCCGATTTTGTCGGTAGGTGATCGGACACGAGGGTTAATGGGTGTACGTAGCCCTTGCTCATAATGGCCTAACCCAAACCCATGCCAATGAAAGTGCTGTAGGTAGCGCAAGGCAAATTGAGGGTTGGCTAGGTGTGTAATTGCATCACCAGAGCTAGATTGTGGTGGTGAAGAAGTTGGTGAGGGGATCGAAGAGTCTACTCCTACATACACAAAGTTGGTGTGGTTTTCAGGACTTCCTAACTGTATGACGGTTTTGATAGTCAACACCGAGGCTGAGGGATGGCCAAAATCTTAGGTAGATTGGATAGGGGTGTCACATATGGGCGTCACGTACGTTATAGTCTCCTAGGCCATTGTTTGTCATGAATATGGATATGCATGGTGTGGCATGCTCTGGCGATTGGGGTGGCGTATCCGAATCAGATGATGAAGGAGAAAGTTGGGATTCCCTAATGGTGGTAGCTGAAGGGTGTGGAGGTTCATCCGAGTTGGGTGTTGGTTGTTTGGGTTCATGATGTTTGGTTGTTGTGGCTTGAATAGGTTATTTGTTCTACATAGGGGATGGCATCGATGCAGGTGCAGGGATGCATGGAGACATGAATGTCTTAGGTTTTGGTCAGAAGGGAAGAGGAGGTGTCTGTGGTGTAGGAAGGATAGGGGCTTCCATATGCAAGGGTGGAGGAGGTAATGTAGTCGGTTGTGTGATGGGTGGCAATGGTGGTTGCGACACCGTGGGTGGAAATTGGAATGGTAGAGGTTGGGAGGATTGTGGAGGCCATAAGAATGGTGGTGAGGAAGGCATGGTATCAATTTTAGGTCCCTCGATAGATGATGCTAATGGTGCAGATATCGAGGCTTGTGTTGTTGATGAACACTGGGATGTTGGGGTGGAAATTGGGGAGGATACCGATGCTCCTACTGACTGGTGAGAAGATACAGGGAATAGTTGGGAAGATGAGAATGAAGGCGTAGGGGGAAGGTCTATGACATTACAAAACTTAAAGGGGTCTCCATCGGCTGGGACACAGTGAACAAGTCCATTGTGGATGTACTTGAGGCAATGGTGCAATGTGGATGGGACACACTGCATGTCTCTAATCCAAGGGTGACCAAGGAGAATATTGTATTGCATTTCTCCTTGAATGATGTGAAAGAGGATGGGGATCATACGGATGCCTACATGAATGGGCAGAACTATGGATCCTACGGTAGGTCTCATGGAACCATCGAAAGCACGTAGGTCTAGGGAAGGTGTGGTGAAATGTGCTGGAGGGAGGTGTAGGTGATGCAGGGCTACTATGGATATGATATTGATGGATGAGCCCATGTCAATGAGTACCCACTTGTAGGTAATATCATTGATATTAGCTTGTATGTGAAGGGGAGGGTCGGCTCCTTCACCAATGAGTTTCATTATCTCATGGTCATGGAAACTAATTGAAGGTTGAAGGCATCATGGGATGTTCCCTACGAAATTGACAAAAGCATTTGTGTCATGTGTCTCTAAGTCAATGGAATGTAGGATGTCATTCAATGCCTCACGATGGGGTTGAGACTATTGTAGGAGATCAAATATGGATAGCCATGTGGGGGCATTGCGTAGTTGATGGGTTAGACTACCATGGATGGTAATCACATTTTGAGGTGGTGGTGGTATGGTATTAGGCATTTGGGGTGTTTGTGAGGATGTAAACTGGATAGGGGGAGAAACAATAGGTGTTGTCTGGCATGATGGGTACCATTGGTTTCTCGTAGTAAGGTTGATCATGCCTACTACTCCACGTGATGGAGGATCATGCTGGACATTGTTGACTTGGTGAGGTGGTGCTGGAGGATTGTTTGGAGGTCTAGGGGGATTGGGTCCTCTATGATCCGATAGAGGGTTTTGGAAAATTCCTAGGTTTTGGTTCTACGGGGCTAGAGGGTTTGCTACCTGAATAGTGCCCCTATCGATTAGGTCTTGAACTTGCCCCCAAAAGGAGTGACATGAATCGATATTATGGCCATGCTGCCTATGAAAGGGATAGAAGAGCTGCTCATTATAGTCATGAGGCTTAGGTGAATTTGGATCCAATGGGTGGATCTCGGGTAGAACGAGATGGTTGCCCTCATACAATCTATGGAATAGGGTTGGTAATGGTTCAGATAAGGGTGTAAAGTTGTATGGTGGACCCTATGGGTGCATGCCATGGTATTGTTGTGGTCGAGGTGGGGTAGGAGCATTAGCTTGGAGTGCTTGTGGTTGTGGTGTATAGGGTGGAGGAGTCGGTACTAGTGCTAGGGTAGTAGCTGTGACTTGGTTGGTTTGTTGTGGTCATGGGTAAGGTTGATTCGGTGTGGGTCTATTGAAGTGAAAGTTGGAGTTATAGTTGGATTTGGCTCTCAACTTAATCTTCCCAGACTAGACCTTAATATCTTTGATCACTTTTGCTTGTGAGATAGCATCTTCAAAAGTATGACTTTGGTGAAGTTGGAGGGATGTGGAAATGTGTTTGTGGTAACTCTTGGAAAAGAGTGTCACAAGCTCCGAGGTGGGGAGGCTATGGGTGAGGTCATGGATAATCACTCTCCATATAGCAACAAACTCAGTAATGGGTTCATCGTCCACCTATCGTAAGGCGTAGACATCAAAAAATGTGGTCTTTTTCTTGATGTTGATGGAAAAGTGCTCTAAGAAGGAATTGGCCAGTTGCTCAAAGGTATACAGGCTATGGCATGGTAGCATGTTGTACCAATCCAATGCTGGCCCAGTGAGGGATAGGGAGAAGGTACGCAACATAAGAGGGTTACTACTATGAAGCTGGTAGCAGGACGAGCGGTAGTTGCTCACATGTTCTCTAGGATCTTCCTTACCTCTATACTTGTCAAATTTTAGTATTTCGAAGTGATAGGGATAAGGAGGGATAGGGACTGATGGATGAACTGGCTCATTGCATAGTTCATCATAGCAAGGCTTTTGTGGCCCATAGCTAGAGGTGCGTAGGTTCAACATTTTGACTTCATCTCGCAAGAGTTGAAGTTCGGGTGTCATAGGAGTCGAGGGTTGAGCTATGGTAGGCTGACCCTATGGATGTGGTGGATATTGGTATTGTTGTTCTTCACAATACTATGGGGAATACTATTGTGCCTGATCATGATAAGGTGGGTACTGGGTGACATGTGTTGTCATGTCTATGGGCACACTAGGTTGTGGGGTAGGTGTCTATTGAGGATAATAATACTATGACTGGGCAACATGTGGTTGTGGCATGGGTACTTGTTGGTTTGGAGCCTACTATACTAGTTGGACCATGGGTGGTGATGACCAAACTGGAGGAGGCATAAAGAAGCTAGGTGTAGCTGGTGGTAGTGTAGGTGTCGATGCTACTGGTGCTAGGGGTGGTCGAGATGAGGTATCAAAATATGGGATCTATCTCTGCCCTAGAGGGTAGGAAGTAGGGAAGCTAAACTATGTGGAATAATTTGGTTGAGTGGGTGGATAAGCTATCGATGTTGGTCCATAGGTAGGATGGATATGGGTAGTGGGAGCCTAAAAAGGAATAGGTGGTGGTATCCTAAAGGTCATCGTAGGCAAAGGTGGCTCCAAGGGTTGGGTGTCATACACTCCGGATACCTAGGAGATAGGTGGGAAAGCTACCAAAAAGGTGGGATAAGCTATCGAGGTAGGAGCTTGGGTTGAGGGGAAAGTGTAGGTGTACACTCCCACTTGGGTTTGTGCATCTTGCTCCTGAAGAGGCTATTGGGAGGTACCCTCAGATATGGTGAAGAATGGCTCTTGGGAAGAGGGTGGTTGGTACTCTTGTGAAGAGTATGGGTGTGAGGTTTGAGGGAATGCTTGTGGTTCCTGCTGGGTAGGGATCTATTGTGTAGTTTGGAAGGATGGATTTTGGCTTCCTACAGTGGAGGAGGATGGGTCAGACACCATTCCTATGGTAGGGGTGAATGATGCGACCTCAGGATGGGTACGGTTTAGAAGGGAGGAATCATTCTCAAATAGGGATTGAGATAGATTCTAGAAGAAGGGATGTGCAAAGGTGGGTGAAGTAGGCATGACCTCCTCATCTATGGTGAAGGATGGAGGAGATTGTCCTGGTGCTATGTAGATCACATGGTCACAGAATGTGGTCGGTGGATTAGGTGAGGATGGGGCTAAAAGGAGTGGGTAATCTTCTATGAGTGAAGTAGTGAGGATTTCACTCAAAGTTGATGTCTCCTCATGAGGCATCATGTGTGTGAATTGTACATCAGATTCTATGTATGAATCAGATGTGTCTATAATCCTCTCCTTCATGATCGAAGGAGTAAGAGTGGACTGACTAGAGGAAGGGGGAGGCCATTCCTCCATAGAGCGTGATTGCTCACGCGCTCTACTACGGGTGACCACAGGCATAGTAGCATGTGTAAAAGGGGTTTTTAAGAATAAACCCTGTGTGATGTAGACTCAAGTGTGTCTAATGTGAGTGTGAAGTAAGTGGCATGTTGTGTGTAGCAAAACAATATATAGTGCAATGTGTTGAGACCGGTCTGTGATCATGCAAACAATGGTAGACCGGAATCAATTCTAAATGCTGAGAAAATAAAAGTGTTATGTTCATTTTGTGTGTTGTAATGTTGATACTCCCTATGTAGAATCATGGGTAATGGAGTGAATACTCTAGAAAATCAGGAATGTCATCAATATCAAACCTCCTGCAACACCCAAAGATGCACAGGATAGAATGGTACCGCAACGTGCGAATGGTGACCTGTATGGAAGGTGCAGTAAAATGATATCCTAAAGGGGTGGAACTCACTATGCTGAAGCGAGTTCACAATATCCTCTCATGAGAAGAGGTGGCACTATCTGAGACCTGCTATCGGCATACCCATGCTTTCGCTTCACCCTCGGAGGGCTTAGTCAAGAACGATAGTTACCAATTCCACAAATTATACAAGCCTTGTGGATGAAGGCGCTAATCCTGTCCCACTCCGTAGGTAACCGTTGGTGATGAAATCTAGGGCCCAATCACAAAAGTGGGGGATTTTCTGGTGATGAAATCTAGAAAACCGCTCCTGTGGGGCTGCTAGGTGTCTAGGGGGTGAGCTGATGGAGAGTGCAACTCGATCCACACCAGTCTCGAGCGATGGATTGGGGATGAAGTCCAATCTCACCACTTGTTTAAGGTACCACGTGAGTGTGTGTGGGTTTGTGTTTTTCTAACGGTGTTTGCAAGGTAAGAAACTAACTAATTGCCTTTTCAAAAGAAAACTAATCCTAATGCCTTTTCGAAAGCAAATGATTAGATAGCTTATAATCTTTGTAAAGAAATGGTCTAGCCTAAATGCCTTTGTGAAGCAAACTAATCTACTTTGCAAAACATAGAAACATGCAATCCAAATGTGTTTGGAATAAAGGGGATTATGAAACCCTAACTTGAACTTTCATAATGCAAAATTCTTTCAAAAATGTAAGAGGGGATTAGAAACCCTGATTTTACTTTAGAATGTAAAGTTCCTTTTAGCAATGGAAGCTATGAATGAAGGAAGAACAACTTAGGCTTATGCCATATGCAAAAATAAAAGACAAATGCAAATTTATTTGAGAAATAAATTTTGTACACTTGCTGGAAAGTTGCAGGTCCTAAAAATTTTAGAAACCCTAAATATTTGACAACTTTGCAATGAAAACAAAACTATGTCTAGCAATGATTATTTAACTAGTTAATGAGATTTTTGTTTCCAAAACTTGCAATAGAGGCAGAAAAGGTGAGAATACCTACATTATGATGCTAAGGGGGGTTTTCTTGGCCCCTGAAGAGATCACCCCAACTGATTTGGGGGTTTTTGAGGCTTCTATGCTCAAATCGCCACTCGAGGGGTGAATTGGTACTGATTCACGAGGTAAGGGGTGAATCAGGTTTAGAGGCTTCAAATCAGAAATATGATGGCCTAGGATGGTTCCTAGGGCTTTGGAGGTCTCTGTGAAAAATAGATTTAGTACCTAAATACACAAAAATAGAGGATAATGTCAGATTTACAAAGAAAATGAATCTAGCACTATCCGTTGTGGGGGTCCCACTAGGCGTGCCAGAATGAAATGACCAGAAGTTGACATTTGATCTAACAACAAGTAATAACACAAGTCATTCAAAAATATATGCTTTATTCATGATAAATTTGATATGGGTTACAAATAGGGTGAATTCCCCTTTTTCCTTTCATGAATACACTATAGGCCTGATGCCTTCTTCTGATGTCCCTCAGTGTAGGTGGGCTTCTTTGTATGTGGGCCACCATCGGGTTGTTGTTGGTTTGATGTTGCTTTCCCTCTTCAAATTTGCTGCATAACCTATGATTAACCTGCAAAAGGGGGTCAGTACGATGGGGGGCTTGCCTTAGTCAGGCCCCATATTTATAAAGATGAAATGACTATAAAATCATAATAAAACATGAAATAAACTATGCAGAAAGTAATAATATAGTAAAAGGGAGCTTACCACCCAAATCTAGAGTGATTTGGGGCCTGTAGACCCAATTCGCCACCCGGGGGTGAACTGAGGCCGGATTCATGGGGCAAGGGGCGATCTGAGCTGTGATGCCTCTTCTACAAAATCCTTTCGATGGGTCGACTCCTAGGTAGCTAGGGTGCCTCTGTGTACCATTGAAATCTGACTGTGTGCATTGGGAAGTGACTGTTCAATATTGGCTTTCCATTTCAGTAGAGTAACTATGCTTTGTTGAATTTGGGAATCAGACTTAATTAGGGGTTTGGGACCCATTATTTATAGGCAAAGGCAAGGTGCAGGGGGGTTAGATAGACTAAACCTAGGTTTGATTCTGACTAGGGTTAGGTTAAGAAATGCAATGTGGCAACATCACATTCCTTATGAGAAATATCTCATCCTCACACATGTGTGAGGATGGATTAGGGCTAATCCTGATTAGGAGGTGCTTAAGCCAATTTAAGACATGATTAAAGAAATATCTCAACAAACCCTAATTTCACACATGTGGGAGGATGTGATTAGTGCTAATCAAGATTAAGGGTTCTTTTAATCAAATTTACCCTAAAAAGGTGACTTAAGTGAAGTCAACATTAAATTAGAATTTGGGTATTGACTTATTAATTGTTTTGGTCAACTAATACCCCGTGGGGGCCTCAATTGCGTGTGAATAGATCGTCGAATGATATTCCAATGCATCGGATGTAATTTGGAAGGCTTATGAGGGTTTAGGACCTAAAATTCGATGAAGTAGTATATGGGAGTCTACACGATGCTATGACAATCTATGGTGATCTACGCATGACTACAACCATCTACGTATGACTACGCATGACTACAACAATCTACGCATGTCTAGGAGGATCTACAATAGTCTACGCTGGTCTACGATAGCCTAGGGGTACCTAGGATGGCCTATGTAAACCTACAAGTGTCCAGAAGGATCTACAAGTACGTAGGTATAGCAGTGTGCAACTTTTGGGTGTCTACAGAAGGACAAATTCCTGAATGAAAATATTTGACAAGGTCCTTTGTCCAATCATGATCAACTATGGAGTGATTAGCGAAATTAATTTCACTTACTGAATTCTCAAGTTGGTAAACCATGGATTCAAAGGTGATTCTCCTTGCAAGCTCTTAACACAGTGCTCGACCTCAAACTAGCTTGGTTGGTCAGATTTCAATGTCATACTCCTAGATTTTGGAAATCCAACCATCTCTCTTGTCTCCAAGCTCTCCCTGGATGATGAAACTTTGAACATATGAATGAACAAAATAAACTATTGTTTTGCTCTGAGAAATAAAATACCAAAACTTCTTCAAGGATTTCATCACCGCATATACATGCTTTTCAATGAAATTGTATTTTTCTTCATGAGGTTGGATGACTTATCTTAAGAAATTAATTGGCCACTCATCTCCATCATCTCCCTTCTACACAAGAACTGTTGCATAGCTCTCTTGTTCACCAACGACATACAAGATAAAATATTTTGAGTAATCAGGGTTTATCAAGATCAGGGCTTGAGAAATTATTTCTTTGATTTATATGAATGCTCACTTACTCTGCTCAGTCCATTTGAACTCAACATTTTTATTTAAAAGCTCAGTCATCGATGTTACCACTTAGGTGAAATCTTCAATGAATTTTTAAACAAATTTTATCTTCCCAAAAAATTATTGCAAATCCTTCTTATTAGCTGGAAATGGAATATTTAGGAGAGCCTCAGCTCTAGCTAGGTCAATAGCCAAACCTTTATCTAAAATAACATAGCCCAAGAGCTTTCCTTCTTTTACAATGAATATGGACTTCTTTGGGTTGATTGATATTCTAAACTCTCGATACTTCTTGAAAACTTGTCTCAAATGTAGACAATGCTCCTCCTTGTTGTGATAGAAGACAATCATATCATCCAAATAAATCACAATAACATGATTTAACACCTCACAAAAAGCTATATCCATCACTCTTTGAAAATTTGCTCCAGTGTTCAAGAGACCAAACAACATTTGCTGATAAGCAAATATTCCCCATTTTGTGGTGAACACCATTTTATATTGGTCTTCATCCTTGACCTAAATTTGATTATAGCCAAATAATCCAACCAAAAGAGAAAATATTTGAGCACCAAAAACTACATGAACAGTCTGATCAATTTGCGGTAGTGGATAGTGATCCTTCAAAGATGCATGGTTTGAATTTAAAAAATCTATGCACAAGAAAATATCTCCATTATTCTTCTCATAGGGACCAAATTTACTACCCAGGTAGAGTGCTTAATCAGGTAGATGATTTTGGCTTTCAACATTTTCAATAATTTTTCTTTCATCAAGGCTTCAATCTTGGGGTTTACTGGCCTCTATTTCTACCTGAAGGGTTTCACTCCTTGCAATTCAATGGTATGCTAAATCACATATTTATTGCAGCCTTTCAAATCCTAGTAGCTCCAAGTGATAATGTTTGGGTATTTGTGGTATAGCTCCTTGATCTTCTCTAGCTCTTCTTGAGTGCAATCGATGCCAACTTTGATCGACTTCTCAGGTTCCAACTGTAGTTCAGTATACTCCTTTTCATATACTTTTATCTTATGCTTTTTTGCTTTATAATTTTGATCAAAGAGACTCTCAAGTGTAATCAATACTTTTGAGATATGATTATTTCATAGTTGGATCAATCCCTTGGCTTCCTCCTCATCAAGTGTTATTTCTTCCACATTACTAGCTTCTCTTATCAAGAAATTTAAAATCTATTCATCACTATCAAAAAATTGCCAACATATATTTTTATCAGGGATTGAAGGTCTATAAACTAACCTCATAGTCTTGGTCTTTCTCACCACATGCTCAACTAGAGAAAAATTAGTGCCAAGGGATGCCAAGAGATCGACATTCTTGTTCTACTCCCATGATATCGCTTGGATGTTCAATGTTGTATAGGCTTCAAATAGATCCCAAAATTTATTGCAGTATACCTTCAGGTAATATTTCTTGGAAACACACTTACTGGTTATCTGGTTGATGATCAACTTAAAATATCCAAAAATCTATGGTTGTTTGATCTCGAGCTTCTTAAATTTATTTAGACCAAAGTAGAGTGCTTCATACTCGATAGTGTTGTTGGTACAACTCTAGTTTAGCCAGTACGAATAAATATTTTGTATGCCAAAGGGAGAAATGAGAATGTTCCCTATCCCAATTCCATTCTTGCAACTTGCACCATCAAATTATAGCTTCCATAATTGATCAAGAAGAGTATCTTGATCATAAAACACCTTTACTTCAACTTTTTTAGGCTTAGAAATGGTGTAACAACCAATTTCAGTCTCCATCATGGCATTAAAATTAAGCATTGAAAACTCGTCTTCTATTCGAAGCTCATCCATAACTTTTTTCATCAAATCCAATTCTTCTAATTCTTTGATCATCAAGTTGATAGAATTCATGGGTTTATCTTCTTCTTCAATATTCTCTATGTGATAAGTAGAAGGCTTCTCATTATAGATCCAGATTCTCCTCCCTTTGATAGGAATCTCCAAATGAGAATAGTCCATAGAAAGGTAATCTCCCAACTTGGTAGTTAACTCCCATGATAGGCACATGCTGAATTAAGGCTCCATATCAACAACAACTAGCTCTTGGATCATAGTGATCTGAGGTATTTTATGTAGCATAATGGGTATGTCTTTGATGACCCCTACTATCCTCAAAGGGGTTCCATATAATTGGAAAACACCAAAGTTGCTTCTTGTATATTACATACACAAAATGTTACAAACTACCTTTGGCATGCTAGTTAATGCAACACTGGAGTCGATCATGCAATTATGCACAATCCAAACTTCCATCCTGAGAGACAAGTAGAAAGGAGGTGGTATATTATTTCTAGTGGTAGAAGTTATCAATATTTGAGCTATCACTATTTGAGTCAGATTCTTCCCCTTATCTTTCACAAATTTTGGTGATTCTTACAATAATTCAACTTGTCTAGGTAATTGCAATGCATCATAAAGACTCACCTTGGCTAGAATCCTCTTCAGCTCTTCAGTGATGTTATACGTGGATGCATTGAACTCTTTTACTTCATTAGCAGCCTCATATTTTATATAATAGTGCTATATAACCTCTAACCTCTAACACTTGGTCAAGGATGGGTATTTGAGCTTTTCTCTAGCTTGTTCCTCCATTTCAGCTTTCACTTGTGAAGTTGAAGCTTTTTCTTGCACTCTTTCTTTCACTCGTGGAGGTAAAAGATATTTTAATAGGATAGGTGCATTTGGCTTGGGTGTTGGAATAGCTACTTTCACTTGCACTTGTTTTTCTCATTCTACACCTTTAGATCAGTAGGTACATTTAGGTGTTCCATTTTAGCTTGGTCCATGATGATAGGTTTTCTTTCAGATATTGTGAGAACTAAAACTTGCTCTTAAAAAGGGACCATGAAATTATTATAAACTTCTATAATCATGTTGATTTGACCATCGAAAGAACTTTATACCAATGTCTGCACATATTTCAGGTGAACCATGCAAGTTTCCTCACCATGTGGATCATTGCAGGTAGAGCACCAGTATGCTTTGTTTGATGTGCTAGCTTCTTCATTTGCCAATACAGTTAGATTTCTCTTAGGCACCTTATTAGTCGAAGTTGCTTGCTCCCTAGTGATCGACAGAGGTTGAAATATCCTAGGCTATAAATATCTTTCAACCTACTTCTTAATCACTATGATCTCATTTCCCATCTCTCTTATGGCCGAGTTCATTGATTGCATCTCTTTTAGCAACTTTTCTTGTGGATCAGTATTTGAGGGTGTTGGAGGGGATGGTAATGGTAGAGGTATAGGTGAAGATGGTAGTTTTAGGAATGGAACCAGAGCGGGTAACTATGAAATGGTTGGAGCAGGAAGTTGCAGGATAGAAACTGTTGTTGTGGTCTAAGATGGACTAGGATTCCATGAAGGGATTGGATACATGGGGGATATTGGTAAGGGCTGAGAAGGTGAATTGGCATACAAATATTATGGAATATTAGGAAATATAGGCATCATAATTTTTTATGGAAGCTTATCGATAGCAATCAGATCAGCCTTGACCTTTTGCATAGTAGAATACAAATAAGAAAATTTGTTAATATTAGACTAACGGATGGCCATGCTAATGTCAAAATTGAAGGCACAAATGTAATAGAATGCAACTTACTCAAGATTCAGTTGAAGAACATCGAGAACTCTTTGCCTAGTTTGGGTAAACCTGATGTTGAAGTCCATGATTTCCTCTTGGTAATACCTTTGGATGGTGGTAAATTGATGCAACACAGAGAACATATTTTCTTTCTCATTGAACCCCTTGATCAATAATTCATCCAACTGGTCCCATGTAGTAATAGTGGTAGGTTGTAAATATCGGTACCAGTAAAAAAACTTACCTTCGAGAGAGAGCACAAGCAATATTACCATGACATCCTCATCCATGATACTATTAATGGTCACTAGAGAAGCCACATCTTGAATATGCTCATAAGCCATATTGTCCATACCATCATAAGTAGGCAAAGCCTTCAAAGTTGCTTGCAAAATCGGGTTCTAAACTTGCAGATTCAAAGCTCTAGAGTGATTCCATGCTGGGAACTATTGGAAAAAATCAGCCTATGGTTTTTATTTTCACTTACGAATTTTTCAACAATGAATAGACAAACTTAATCTTGGGTTCTTTCATCTAATCTCTAGAGGGGGCTAGTTCCTTAATAGTTTTTATGAGAAAAGGGAAAAGAGAATTACTGAAAGAGAGGGAAATGTAGTCATAGCTAGAGCTTTTCTCATGGTACAGATTAAAAAACAACTAAGACAAATGCATATACTCTTACTGTTCAAACATTTATTATATTTTCATGTAGAAATCATAGTTTTTAAATGTGATTTAGATATTTATCTAACACACATATGTATCAAATTCTAACTCCAGCAATATGATTTATATTATGTATAAGTCCAAATTTTTAGAATAGATACAATATACAACTCAATAATGTGAATAGAAGAAAATAATGTTAATATATACACTTGCACGCTATGAACTAGAAGCCAATAGAAGCGTAATTTTATTACTTGTATTCAGAGTACATACATCCAGTCTTGTAAATGCCTAAGAGTCAACCTCTTTTCAAGGTGCATTTACTATTATATATACCCTATGGTGAATATATTTACAACTAGTATATTCTGAAATAAAATAAATTACAATAAATCAAGCTACAATAATGCTTCAATATGTTTTGTATGGCTTATAATAATAAACAAAATCTGATAGCAAAAATCTAGGATTTGATATTTCTTTCATTGTTTGTCATCGATTGCTGACACAAGCTTTTGGAGGTATGTTTATTTATTTCTACTTATATCTTCATTTGGTGAAAACATTTCATGTTGTAAAATCATGATGTCTTCTTGTTATTAGCCTCTTTGGGACTACTCACCGGTGAAAACCCGTCATGTCATGAAATCGTGATGTTTTCTTGTACTTTGGTTATTTTGAGCTACTTGCTGGTGAAAACCCATCATGTCGTGAAATCATAATTTCTTCTTGCACTTTGGCTCTTTGGGACTGTTCCCCTATGAAAATCAGCAATGTCATGAAATTGTGACATCTTCTTACACTTTGGCTCTTTGGGACTGTTCCCCTGCAAAAATTAGTAATGTCACAAAATCACGACATTCTAGCACTACAACTTCCTTTTCTTCTTCGTACTGATGAAAAATCATCATGTCACAAAATCAAAACCTTCTTATGTCTTAGTCATTTTTGTTCTTTATGTCTCAAAACTGAAACACTGGTCTCATGTTGCAAAACTTTTCTATCTATCAAGGTAGTCTTTTTATACTAACATTCTTGGTGCCTTCCGAGGAATTTTAGTAGCAAAAATATTAGAATCCTAGACCTTCATACATTGGGAAATGAAGTCAAAACATTACGGTAGAGGAGATTGTGGAAGAAAATAATCAAGAAAAATGCATTTAAATAAGTAAAGCATTACCTTTCCAAAATACCTCTTATAGCTTATGGACACTTTACTAAAATTACATTAACACCTCAAATAACTTCAAACTTGTTTTACTGCTGGCCACTGGTCCAACCTTCTGTCAGCTAATTTTAGTTAACCTACTTGGATTTCTTTAGCTTTTATATCATATCAACTACACCTATTTCTAATATTCATATTTGAGATCTAAAGAATCCATGAACAATTGATATATATATTGTAATTCTTCCACTTTGTCATGGGACACTATCTTATTCCTTAAAATAAACTCCTGTAAATAGGACTTAATCTGTGTGAGGTTTTGCACCATAGCAAATATTTGTGTTTCCTCTATAGGTTCTTCCCAACTTTCTATCTCAGATTCATCCTCCATAAAATATTTTAGGGACAATGTTAGCACATCTTCACTTAAAAATTTTGAATTTTCATCCCACAAATATGGAAGTCTACATTTATTTGCCATATTTAAATGCTTCACTAGTCCCTTAGCCTCAGATTCTAAATATTGAAGGAGTTTGTCACCTTGAGTTACAAGTTTAAACCTCCTAAAGAAAATTTTAGCTGCAATATTGGATTTTGACCAAGCTTCACTTTGGATCTTAGCAGCAATGCTCTCCGATATTTTCTCAGATAAGACTTGAATCTTTGTTGTTGCATCTAATATTTCTTGAAGAAATCTTACTAAAGATTTTAATTCATCATTGACCACTTCAATTACTTCCTTTACTTTGGCCAGGTACAAAAAAATAGGCCTCCCTCTAAGGCTTAGTGACAATATATCTTCGAATATTTATTTTCTTATTGCTTTGACCCTTTCCTTCAAGAGACCAGATGGTGTGTTATACTTTTCTAAGATATGCTATTGAAGTTGTTGAACCTGTAGCTTTAGATTTTGAATCTGTGCTTCTGCTTCTTCTAGTTTCTCTTTATATTTAGCTGCTTCACTAGCAACTTCACCAAATTTATCTTCCTATTTATTTGCCTCCAGCTTCAAGGATTTTTCTATTAATTTTTGTTCCTGCAGGACAAACTCCAATTCTTTCCTGCCCCCCTATTATTTGATAAATTTCTCCTTGAAATATTCTCCATGCAAGTAAATGGTTCCTAAATGGGCTTGAGCCCTTCCCCATTCATATGGCATGTGTAGCTGGGTAATGTCTTCAGTTGTATCTTCTACCTGATAATATTCAATGGTCATTTCTCCTTTATATTTATTTGATATTGGTATCAGTTTTACCTTTTTCCTCTGCACGGTGGTGGGGTCAAGAGCAATTATCTCTTGAGTGTGAGCATGAGTTTTGGAATCTCTAGCAGAATGATATGTCCACCAGTCTAAGGCATTTTTGTTTACCTTTCTCAAATATTTTATTTTTGAAAGAGTCGGATGACTCTCAGCATCTTTAGTGGATATGGATTTAATAGCTAGAATACAAATGCTAGGGAGAAATGGATTTGGAACCAATGCAGCATTAGCCTCATATTGGAGTTGTGAATATAATGCTAGTTCTGGGGAAGAAAACCATGATTTCAAAGGAAATATTATATCTTTCTTTGAACTAGAAATAGAAAGATATTTGTTTTGGGAATGAGTAGAGAGAAAATAGTGAGAGAAGAGGGAAGCCATACCTATTTCTATGTGAAGTGCTTGTTTATTTCCATTTTCTTCATCATGATATTTATTACTTTCATTCATGATAGAGTCTTGAACTTCATTTAGCGTAGGAAATTCTACATTTTCTCTTTCACCAGCTCTATTTTCATCGCCTGTATCTTCTTCAAGATTTATTATTTCAACATTTTGGGGAATTTCCCCATGCTGTCATCTTCTAGGTTCAACATTCATTTTTACAACAATTTCTTTGAAAATAGCTATATTTTTACCTCCTTTAGCAATGTCATTTTGATCATCAATAGTTCCAATTTTAACACTCTCCTGTTCAGTAATCTCTGTATCTAGAACATTACCTTCATCATTCCAAAACTTTTTCTCATCCTCTGGAGCAGTTCCAATATTTTCAACATCATTATCTTGATAATCTGCTACAAAATTTAGCTTCCTCCTCTTAATGCAAAGATGTTCTTCATCAAATTTTGTAGCTGAGTTTGAATGGGGGACAAACTTCAAAGTTTTGGAGGTTACAGTCTTATATTTTGATGAATCAACACCTAGTTTCAGGTGTTTTCCTATCCTTTTTACCTGTAAGGGTTTAGTGATACCTTATCCTTATTTATCTAGGACTTTGCCTTCATATCCCATATTCAACATCATCTGAGAAACTTTTCCATACGCTTTTCCTTGTTCTTTTGTGAAGATGTCATCAGTGGCCCTTTTCTTGGAAGTTCTAAGCCTAGTTTTTACTTGAGCTAACAGCTACTCAACTACAACTTTCTTTCCTTTACCTTGGTCGATGATATGTTTTTTTGCAGCTTCAAGACTTTCTACCTTGCTACCACTAATGTTAGGAGGTCCTTTTACAGGAAAAATCCCCGACCAAGAATCTTGATAATGGTCATAATGAACTAAAAATTCAAGGTCATTTTTCATAGGGTACCTTGAATCAATCATATTTGTTTGTACTCTCATGGTCCACCATTCATGAATCTTTCCCACCATCCAATATGCCCCTTTCTTATGCATTCTAGAAATGGTATTTTCATCCAAAACATGTTTGGAATTATTCTCAAGATCATAATATATTATATGTTCATAAAAATCATGCTAAGGGGGCAACGACTACATTCTTTCTATATGCCATTCTAGTGCATCATATTCATTATTATTTCTATAGGATTCAATATCTAGTCTGATGGATGCATGATAGTTATTAATTGGGGTTCGGTTTAGAATAGCCTATATTTTTACAAATCTATTTATAGGGTCATATTTCCATCTCTAAGGTATTTCTATTAACCCTAATTATCTCAGAGCTTGGGTAATCTATTCATGTCGACCCTTCCTAGAAACAATAATACCCTCAAACCAAAAAGGTGTAGTATAAGTACCATTTTTTCCTATACCTGTACCATATTTAAAATTTATTTGTTCAGTTTGTCTGACATATTCCAAAGCAATCAATAACATAGTGGGGAAGTAAGAAAGGTTTTCCAATAAAACCGTATAACCTAATTACAACCCCTCGAGTAATAATGAAACAGTCTCCCTCTTTAGCATGTTTGTTCTGTAGAACCTTCTCAGATTTTGGGGTTAACCTTCTAATTTCCCCATACATTATTTTTAGAGCTAGACCTAGAAATTCTCTATTGAAATCATAATATGATTATATTTTGTGCAATACATTGGTCCACTCATATACTGGTAATGTCCTTCCCTTTTCATATTTATCATTTACAAAAATAAAAGCTAGCTCTTTAGCCATAAAATAGAAGAATAGCCATACCAAGTATGTGAAGAACACAAGCTTATACTGAGAGGGGGTGAACAGTATAAGACCACTTTTTACTTTTCTTTCCCAATCAATATTATGCAATGTATAGATAGCAATATCAATAGAAGTAATCAAAGCAATGCACAAATCACCACACACAATAGAGACACCAATTTAACGTGGTTCACCCAATGTGGGCTACTCCATGGAGAAAATATTTCACTAAAATTTTCTCAATCAATCTCTTGGGAATCCTTTCCCTATTACAATGTTTATGGACCTCTATCCAAAGGAGACACCAATCCCCTAATCAAGTTCGTGGATCTCTATCCATAGGAGAACTCCTTTCTCCTTAGCTCTGACTGGTGATCTTCTAGAAGAACTGCTGCCCCCACTACTCTAGCTAATGGATCTCTATCCACTAAAGACACCTATCCTCACTACCCTAGCTAATGGATCTCTATCCACTAGAGACTATCATCCTCTATACTCTATCACCTTCAAAGCTCTATCTCAAATCTACACTAAACACAGTCCTTCGATCTAGCACAAATATGCTCAATATTTATCTCTAGTCTGGCACAAACCTATCCTCAAATATACACCAAACTCTATCCTCAAATATATACTAAACATAGTCCTTCGATCTAGCACAAATATATCCTCAATATTTATCCTCTAATCTACACTAAACATAGTCCTTCGGTCTAGCACAAATCTATCCTCAATATCTATCCTCAAGCCTTAACACAAAGCTTGACTTAATCTCAAATCAACTCTACTAGATCTACCCCAAACCTTAACTCAAGGTTTGAACAAATCAATCAATCAACTCTGCTCACAAGTCTTCTCAAAGACTTATCTCAAATCTACCTTGTAAGCTTCCACAAAATCTCACACTAATCTATCCACAAGTCCTCTCTAGAACTTGTCCAAATCTGCTCAACAAGTCCTCACTAGAACTTGTCCAAATCTACTCAATAAGTCCTCACTAGAACTTATCCAAATCTACTCTCAAATCTCAATGTATTGTAAGCTTCCACAAAATCTCACACAAATCTATCCACAAGTCTTCTCTAAGACTTACCTCAAATCTACTCAACAAGTCCACACTAGAACTTGTCCAATCTCATAGAAACATAAAGAGAATTTTTAGAGACTCAATATGCTTCACATTCATCACAATTCTCAATCACTTTCAATCACTCTTTTTATCATAAAACATATAGAGAATTGTTAGAGACTCAATATGTTTCACACTCATCAACACTCAACCTCTTTCTCAAATCAATTCAGAATATAGAACAATTTATTTCATAGAACTTGAACTATCACATCAACACATCCACTTGACTAGGCTCAACCAACTCTACTCAACCAATCACTCAATGAAATAATCCTTGCTCACAAACCCTAGTCCAAGCATATGAACACTCACTCAAATATTTCCAACAATGCTTATCAACCAATCTCACATAACAATGATACTCATGATATTTGCAAACCCTAGTTCAAGTTATTCACTCAACTAATCACTTCAACAACAATGCTTATCAAACAAGGTTTTATCAACAACTCTTTATTCCAGAAAACCTTGAAGCATTAATTCAAAACACACTCAACAATTCTTACAAAACAATCCTTTTCACTCCAACTTTGCATTCACAACATTCAACAATCACTCACTAGGAAGAATGTGCCCATACCTTTTGTTTGATGTAGAAGTGCCTTTAGAAAACCTGTCTCAATCACAATTTCCTTCTTTGCCAATTTCAATGGTTAGATGACAAAATATCACTTTTAACACTTTCTCAAAATATTCCTTAGACACAAAAATAATCAAAGCTCAAATATACCTTATTGCTCCTTCTTGAAATTAACATCCATCAAATCATACATAAAAATAATTACTTTGATACACCTTATAAACTCCAACTTAAAATAATATCCAACACCACAAAACCTCAAAAATCTTCCTAAAACACCTTATTCCCTTTTCAAACACTAAAGCAAATACAAAATTATTTTGCATAAACCTTATAACTCCCCTAAAACCTTACAAACCAAATAAATATGCAAAAATTAATTTTTAATAGCTCAACTAATTCCTCCAAAATTTTGGCAAACTAATGCATACCTTTTTTTACCCCAAAAGGGTTTTGGTGAGATTCGAACCATCGTCTCCCCAAGTGCCAAGCGCCTTAGCGCTTTGGTGCCCACCGCATGGGCTATAGGTACCCACGTGAAGGAAGGAAACCTCCTTCCTTTTAAACCTTTATCCACCTAATTCAACACTAAACAAACCCCCTCCTCAAAAATAAAACCTCTTTTACACAATTCCACTCGCATACATAATTAATTCGAAGGCATATATTTTGGTAAGGTGGGTAGTCCCCTTTTATACACATGATTAATTTACTCCCACATCAACATAGAATTCAAATTCAAATTTTAAATTTAATTTAATAACCCACCTTAGGGTTATTTAAAATTAATATAAATTAATCTTATAATTAATATTAAAATTAATTAATAATTAATTTAAATAACTTATAAGTTAAGTAAATTAATTAATAAATTAATTTATAATAAAAATTATATTAATTAATTTATAATTAATTTAAACTTCCCTTATAATATTATAAAAAATATTATAATATTATTCACTTGGGCTTCTTCTTTGCACTTTGGACCACATCTGACTTCCTAGAACCGGGTCTTGATCAACTAAAACATCCTTTTGATTATTGAGAACCTAAACTGATGTTGCCCACTAAACTCCACTATTGTCTAAAGCTTGACATCAATGACCACTCACTCTTGACATCAATGACAACTCATCTACTCAAAATGTCCAACAATCTCCCCCTTTGTCATTGATGGCAACCCAAATTCTTTTTACCAAAACTTGACCTTTTTCCTATTCTGCTCCCCCTGACTCAATGCTCTCTCCTTAAACCAAATCTCTCCCCCTTACTCAAATATCTCCCCCTTTGACATCAATGGCAAAGGGTCACCTTTGGGGCTCGGGGCTAAGAATGAGTCTCTTAGCTTAGCCCCTCCCCCACCTCCTCTTGAGGTGGTTAATTCTAGGGTGGGAGTATTTCTACTCCCAACAAGCACTGGTCTTTACCTTTGTCCTCTTTCCTTCTCATATGATCCTTTGATTCCTTTGACTATTCCTATTCATGTCCATGTTCTTGTTCCTGTTCATATCCATATTTCTATTCCATATTCCTATTCTTGTTCATGCTTGATTCTGGAATGTCTGCTCTACACCACTTTGTTGTATGTCCATCATTATTGCACTTATAACACTTAATGTTATTATTCCTTGGAGGTGCAAATATCTTGGGATTTCTCCTAGTGAAGCCATATCTATTCCTATCATGAACCCTGCAATTCATTGCCTTGTGACCAAACTAATTACATGAGTAGCAATACCCATGGAAAAACTACCTATTCCTGAAGTTCCCATATTCCTGTCTTTCATGTGTCCTGCACTGTGAAGCCATGTGCCCAAATATGTGACATGAGAAACATCATCCATTGAAATTTCCTTGCCTTGACCTCATTGGTCTCTTAGTCTCTTTTTCTCTATGTTGGTTCCTGTTCCATATGTTTCTTCTTTGTGCATTGTTCCTTTCCTTGTTGAACTTTCTATTATCCAACTCATCCTCAGAAGTCTCACTTTCTCTTACACTATCTTCTTCTAAAGTTTCTTCTTCTTCAGAACTTGAGGTTGACTCTTCTTCTTGTTTCTTTTGAGCCTATTCAAAACCAAGACCTATTTTGTTTGTTTACCTTCTTTGTACCTTGATCATCTTATCCAAATTCTTTGAGCTTCTTCCAAACTTGTGTAGCTTATCCTTGGACTTTTCTAATTCTTCCCTTAGTAGAGCTACTTCTTGTTCTAACTTTTCACATTCTAAGACCTTTGCTTCTAACTTATCCTTGAACTTCTTTGTCTTAGCCATTGACTTGTTTAGATCCTCTATAAGCTTTCCTCTCTCTTCATCACATTCTTGAAACTGAAACTCAAGTTGGGAGTTTTTCTTTCTTACCTTCTTTAAAGTTTTAAGAGCATAAATAAGCTCTCCCTCAAGATCAACTTCTCCTTTTTTTATTCTTCCTCTATTTGTTTGCCTTTGAGAACATCTTCATTCTTTTTGACTTGTCTTCTATAGGATCACCTCCTTCTTCTTCTAGTGCCATTAGAATATTCTCTTATGGTCCTTCAAGTGCATCCTCATATTCATCATCACTGAAACTGAAACCATTCCTTGTACAACTATCTTCAAGATGTCCAAAATTACCACATCTAAAACACTTGAGAATTATTGGTGACCTTTTCTTAACTTCTTTTTCTTCAATCAGAAATAGGACTTCATATTTATCATTATCTAAGAAACTATTATCACTATCACTTGAGTACTTACTTGCCTTGTCTGCATAGTAGCTCCTCTTTTGTCTTTGAAAGAACTTCTTTCCTTGTTTGCCTTGTCCATCCTTACCTTTCTTTTGGTACCTATATCTTTTTGATTCCCTATTCTTATGATCCTATTTTTCTTCATCATTGTTATTTTTAGCTTCTTGAAAATCAGTTGCATAGTGACCATACTTTCCATAATTGAAACATCTAATAGATTTTGCATCTTTAAATCTTCTTGAATCCTTATTCCTTCTGCCATAATTAGCTTCTTCATCACTAGATGACTCATTGCTTGAATCTGACTTCTTGCCCTTTGTCTTCTTAGTAGCTTTGAAGGTTGCTTCCTTCTAGATATTAGGTTCCTCTTTTGTTCTTAACTCAAAAGTTGTAAGAATACCAAGTAACATATCTCTTGTCAAAGAATCACCATCTTTTGATTCTTCTATAGCAGAAATATTTTCACTAAACCTTTTTGGAAGAGATCTTAAGATCTTATCACAAACATCAGATTCTTCAATCTCAAGTCCAAGTCCTTGCATGGCATTAACAACCTCATCTACACAAAGTAGATAAGTACTAATGTTTTCCTCATCCTTCATTCTTAATTCTTCAAATTGTCCTTTGAGATTTTGTATCTTTACCTTTTTGACACTTTTATCTCCTTCATATATGCTTTGCAACTTATCCCAAATTCCTTTTGCATCTTTACAATGCATAACTTTTATGAATTCTGTTCTATGCAAACCTCTCAAAATTGCATTCATTGCTTTTGAATTGTAATGTTGTAGAAGCTTACCTTCCTTATCTGTAGGTGGATCAACTGGTGGTATGTATCCATTTTCAACTGCTTCCCAAATTTCATTGCCAAGTGCCATCAGGTGAATCTTCATTCTCATACTCCAAAATATATAATCACTTCCATCAAATATTGGTGTTGAATTATCTGAGGACACATTCTTAGAATCCATTGTGTTCTTGAAAGCTTTTCCTTCAAGCTGTTAAACTCTTTCGAAGGAACCCGCTCTGATACCAATTGAAGAACACAAGCTTATACTGAGAAGGGGGTGAACAGTATAAGACCACTTTTTACTTTTCTTTCCCAATCAATATTATGCAATGTATAGATAGAAATATCAACAATAGTAATCAAAGCAATGCACAAATCACCACACACAATAGAGACACCAATTTAACGTGGTTCACCCAATGTGGGCTACTCCACGGAGAAAATATTTCACTAAAATTTTCTCAATCAATCTCTTGGGAATCCTTTCCCTATTACAATGTTTATGGACCTCTATCCAAAGGAGACACCAATCCCCTAATCAAGTTCATGGATCTCTATCCATAGGAGAACTCCTTTCTCCTTAGCTCTGACTGGTGATCTTCTAGAAGAACTATTGCCCCCACTACTCTGGCTAATGGATCTCTATCCACTGAAGACACCTATCCTCACTACCCTGGCTAATGGATCTCTATCCACTAGAGACTATCATCCTCTATACTCTATCACCTTCAAAGCTCTATCTCAAATCTGCACTAAACATAGTCCTTCGATCTAGCACAAATCTGCTCAATCTCTATCTCTAGTCTAGCACAAACCTATCCTCAAATATGCACCAAACTCTATCCTCAAATCTATACTAAACATAGTCCTTCGATCTAGCACAAATCTATCCTCAATATCTATCCTCTAATCTACACTAAACATAGTCCTTCGATCTAGCACAAATATATCCTCAATATCTATCCTCAAGCCTTAACACAAAGCTTGACTTAATCTCAAATCAACTCTGCTAGATCTACCCCAAACCTTAACCCAAGGTTTGAACAAATCAATCAATCAAATCTACTCTCAAGTCTTCTCAAAGACTTATCTCAAATATACCTTGTAAGCTTCCACAAAATCTCACACTAATCTATCCACAAGTCCTCTCTAGAACTTGTCCAATTTCTCAACAAGTCCTCACTAGAACTTGTCCAATCTCAATAAGTCCTCACTAGAACTTATCAAATCTCAATATCTATTCTCAAACTATATTGTAAGCTTCCACAAAAGCTCACACAAATCTATCCACAAGTCTTCTCTAAGACTTACCTCAAATCTACTCAACAAGTCCACACTAGAACTTGTCCAATCTCATAGAAACATAAAGAGAATTGTTAGAGACTCAATATGCTTCACATTCACCACAATGCTCAATCACTTTCAATCACTCTTTTTACCATAGAAACATATAGAGAATTGTTAGAGACTCAATATGTTTCACATTCATCAACACTCAATCTCTTTCTCAAATCAATTTAGAATATAGAACAATTTGTTTCATAGAACTTGAACTATCACATCAACACATCCACTTGACTAGGCTCAACCAACTCTACTCAACCAATCACTCAATGAATTAATCCTTGCTTACAAACCCTAGTCCAAGCATATGAACACTCACTCAAATGTTTCCAACAATGCTTATCAATCAATATCACATAACAATGATACTCATGATCTTTGCAAACCCTAGTTCAAGTTCTTCACTCATACTTACAACCATTTCCAATCTTCACATAACAATGATACTCATGATATTTTCAAACCCTAGTTCAAGTTCACTCAACTAATCACTTCAACAACAATGCTTATCAAACAAGGTTTTATCAACAACTCTTTATTCCAGAAAACCTTGAAGCATTAATTCAAAACACACTCAACAATGCTTACCAAACAATCCTTTTCACTCCAACTTTGCATTCACAACATTCAACAATCACTCACTAGGAAGATGTGCCCATACCTTTTTGTTTGATGTAGAAGTGCCCTTAGAAAACCTGTCTCAATCACAATTTCCTTCTTTCCAATTTCAATGGTTAGATGACAAAATATCACTCTTAACACTTTCTCAAAATATTCCTTAGACACAAAAATAATCAAAGCTCAAATACACCTTATTGCTCCTTCTTGAAATTAACATCCATCAAATCATACATGAAAAATAATTATTTGGATACACCTTATAATCTCCAACTTAAAATAATATCCAACACCACAAAACCTCAAACAATCTTCCTAAAACACCTTATTACCCTTTTCAAACACTAAAGCAAATAACACCAAAATTTATTTTGCATCAACCTTATAACTCCCCTTAAAACCTTACAAACCAAATAAATTATGCAAAAATTAATTTTTAATAGCTCAACTAATTCCTCCAAAATTTTGGCTCAACTAATGCATACCTTTGTTTTCTCCCAAAAGGGTTTCAGTGTGATTCGAACCACCGTCTCCCCAAGCGCCAAGCGCCTTAGCACTTTGGTGCCCACCGCATGGGCTATAGGCACCCACATGAAGGAAGGAAGCTTCCTTCCTTTTAAACCTTTGTTCACCATCAATTCCAACAAAAAATATCTCACAGATTCGAACCTCACCATCTCCCTCACGCTTTGCTTCATAGTTGCCAACTACGCTACCATGCTTGGTGACCAAGGTCACCTCCTTGGTGAATAAACTTTACCTCCTCTTAAACTTAAAAAATAAAATCCTCTTTTACAACATATTCACATTGCATAGCATGAATTAATTGAAGGCATATAATTTTGGCTAAGGTGGAGAGTCCCCTTTTATACACACTTGATTATTTTACTCCCACGTCGACCCTCGATGTTCGAATTCAAAATTTGAATTTTAATTAATAACCCACCTTAGGGTTATTTAAAATTAACATAAATTAACTTATAATTAATATTAAAATTAATTAATAATTAATTTAAATAACTTATAAGTTAAGTAAATTAATTAATAAATTAATTTATAATAAAATTATATTAATTAATTTATAATTAATTTAAACTTCCCTATATAATATTATAAAGAAATATTATAATATTATTCACTTGGGCTTCTTCTTTGCACTTTGGACCACATATGACTTCCTGGAACCGGGTCTTGATCAACTAAAATATTCTATCCTCTATCTTATTGGAGAACCTAAAACTGATGTTGCCCACTAAACTACCACTATGGTGCTGAAAGCTTGACATCAATGACCACTCACTCTTGACATCAATGACAACTCATCTACTCAAAATGTCCAACAATCTCCCCCTTTGTCATTGATGGCAACCCAAATTATTTTTACCAAAACTTGACCTTTTTCCTATTCTACTCCCCTGGAAATTGCTCCCCTGACTCAATGCTCTCTCCTTAAATCAAATATCTCCCCTTACTCAAATATCTCCCCCTTTGACATCAATGGCAAAGGGTCACCTTTGGGGCTCGGGGCTAAGAATGAGTCTCTTAGCTTAGCCCCTCCCCCACCTCCTCTTGAGGTGGTTAATTCTAGGGTGGGAGTATTTCTACTCCCAGCAAGCACTGATCTTTACCTTTGTCCTCTTTCCTTCTCATATGATCCTTCTGATTCCTTTGACTATTCCTATTCATGTCCATGTTCTTTTTTTTTTTTTCTATTCTTGTTCATTTTCATGCTTGATTCTAGAATGTCTGCTCTACACCACTTTGTTGTATGTCCATCATTATTGCACTTATAACACTTAATGTTATTATTCCTTGGAGGTGCAAATATCTTGGGATTTCTCCTAGTGAAGCCATATCTGTTCCTATCATGAACCCTGCAATTCATTGCCTTGTGACCAAACTGATTACATGAGTAGCAATACCCATGGAAAAATTACATGTTCCTGAAGTTCCCATATTCCTATCTTTCATGTGTCCTACACTATGAAGCCATGTGCCCAAATCTATGACATGAGAAACATCATCCATTGAAATTTCCTTGCCTTGACCTCATTGGTCTCTTAGTCTCTTTTTCTTTGTATTGGTTCCTATTCCATATATTTCTTCTTTGTGCATTGTTCCTTTCCTTGTTGAACTTTCTATTATCCAACTCTTCCTCAGAAGTCTCACTTTCTCTCACACTATCTTCTTCTAAAGTTTCTTCTTCTTCAGAACTTGAGGTTGACTCTTCTTCTTGTTTCTTTTGAGCCTATTCAAAACCAAGACCTATCTTGCTTGATGTAGGCTTTTGTGCCTTGATGATCTTATCCAAATTCTTTGAGCTTCTTCCAAACTTATGTAGCTTATCCTTAGACTTCTCTACTTCTTCCCTTAGTAGGGCTACTTCTTGTTCTAAATTTTCACATTCTAAGACCTTTGCTTCTAACTTATCCTTGAACTTCTTTGTCTTAGCCATTGACTTGTTTAGATCCTCTATAAGCTTTCCTCTCTCTTCATCACATTCTTGAAACTGAAACTCAAGTTGGGAGTTTTGCTTTCTTACCTTCTTTAAAGTTTTAAGAGCATAAATAAGCTCTCCCTCAAGATCAAATTCTCCTTTTTCTGATTCTTCCTCTATTTGTTTGCCTTTGAGAACATCTTCATTCTTTTCTGACTTGTCTTCTATAGGATCACCTCCTTCTTCTTCTAGTGCCATTAGAATATTCTCTTCTAGTCCTTCAAGTGTATCCTCATATTCATCATCACTGAAACTAAAACCATTCCTTGTACAACTATCTTCAAGATGTCCAAAATTACCACATCTAAAACACTTGAGAATTATTGGTGACCTTTTCTTAACTTCTTCTTTTTCTTCAATCAGAAATAGGACTTCATATTTATCATTATCTGAGAAACTATTATCACTATCACTTGAGTACTTACTTGCCTTGTCTGCATAGTAGCTCCTCTTTTGTCTTTGAAAGAACTTCTTTCCTTGTCTGCCTTGTCCATCCTTGCCTTTCTTTTGGTACCTATATCTTTTTGATTCCCTATTCTTATGATCCTATTTTTCTTCATCATTGCTATTTTTAGCTTCTTGAAAATCAGTTGCATAGTGACCATACTTTCCACAATTGAAACATCTAACAGATTTTGCATCTTTAAATCTTCTTGAATCCTTATTCCTTCTGCCATAATTAGCTTCTTCATCACTGGATGACTCATTGCTTGAATCTGACTTCTTGCCCTTTGTCTTCTTAGTAGCTTTGAAGGTTGCTTCCTTCCGGATATTAGGTTCCTCTTTTGTTCTTAACTCAAAAGTTGTAAGAATACCAAGTAACATATCTCTTGTCAAAATATCACCATCTTTTGATTCCTCTATAGCAGAGATATTTTCACTAAACCTTTTTGGAAGAGATCTTAAGATCTTATCACAAACATCAGATTCTTCAATCTCAAGTCCAAGTCCTTGCATGGCATTAACAACCTCATCTACCCAAAGTAGATAAGTACTAATGTTTTCCTCATCCTTCATTCTTAAATCTTCAAATTGTCCTTTGAGATTTCATATCTTTACCTTTTTGACACTTTTATCTCCTTCATATATGCTTTGCAACTTATCCCAAATTCCTTTTGCATATTTACAATGCATAAATTTTATGAATTATGTTCTATGCAAACCTCTCAAAATTGCATTCATTGCTTTTGAATTGTAATGATGTAGAAGCTTACCTTCCTTATCTGTAGGTGGATCAACTGGTGGTATGTATCCATTTTCAACTGCTTCCCAAATTTCATTGCCAAGTGCCATCAGGTGAATCTTCATTCTCATACTCCAAAATATATAATCACTTCCATAAAATACTGGTGTTGAATTATCTGAGGACCCATTCTTAGAATCCATTGTGTTCTTGAAAGCTTTTCCTTCAAGTTGTTAAACTCTTTCGAAGGAACCCGCTCATACCAATTGAAGAACACAAGCTTATACTGAGAGGGGGTGAACAGTATAAGACCACTTTTTACTTTTCTTTCCCAATCAATATTATGCAATGTATAGATAGCAATATCAACAATAGTAATCAAAGCAATGCACAAATCACCACACATAATAGAGACACCAATTTAACGTGGTTCACCCAATGTGGGCTACTCCATGGAGAAAATATTTCACTAAAATTTTCTCAATCAATCTCTTGGGAATCCTTTCCCTATTACAATGTTTATGGACCTCTATCCAAAGGAGACACCAATCCCCTAATCAAGTTCATGGATCTCTATCCATAGGAGAACTCCTTTCTCCTTAGCTCTGACTGGTGATCTTCTAGAAGAACTATTACCCCCACTACTCTGGCTAATGGATCTCTATCCACTGAAGACACCTATCCTCACTACCCTAGCTAATGGATCTCTATCCACTAGAGACTATCATCCTCTATACTCTATCACCTTCAAAGCTCTATCTCAAATCTACACTAAACATAGTCCTTCGATCTAGCACAAATATGCTCAATCTCTATCTCTAGTCTAGCACAAACCTATCCTCAAATATACACCAAAATCTATCCTCAAATATATACTAAACATAGTCCTTCGATCTAGCACAAATCTATCCTCAATATCTATCCTCTAATCTACACTAAACATAGTCCTTCGGTCTAGCACAAATATATCCTCAATATCTATCCTCAAGCCTTAACACAAAGCTTGACTTAATCTCAAATCAACTCTACTAGATCTACCCCAAACCTTAACCCAAGGTTTGAACAAATCAATCAATCAAATCTGCTCTCAAGTCTTCTCAAAGACTTATCTCAAATATACCTTGTAAGCTTCCACAAAATCTCACACTAATCTATCCACAAGTCCTCTCTAGAACTTGTCCAAATCTCTCAACAAGTCCTCACTAGAACTTGTCCAATCTCAATAAGTCCTCACTAGAACTTATCCAATTTCTCTCAATATCTATTCTCAAACTGTATTGTAAGCTTCCACAAAATCTCACACAAATCTATCCACAAGTCTTCTCTAAGACTTACCTCAAATATACTCAACAAGTCCACACTAGAACTTGTCCAATCTCATAGAAACATAAAGAGAATTGTTAGAGACTCAATATGCTTCACATTCACCACAATGCTCAATCACTTTCAATCACTCTTTTTACCACAAAAACATATAGAGAATTGTTAGAGACTCAATATGTTTCACACTCATCAACACTCAATCTCTTTCTCAAATCAATTTAGAATATAGAACAATTTGTTTCATAGAACTTGAACTATCACATCAACACATCCACTTGACTAGGCTCAACCAACTCTACTCAACCAATCACTCAATGAATTAATCCTTGCTTACAAACCCTAGTCCAAGCATATGAACACTCACTCAAATATTTCCAACAATGCTTATCAATCAATCTCACATAACAATGATACTCATGATCTTTGCAAACCCTAGTTCAAGTTCTTCACTCACTTACTTACAACAATGCTTATCAAACAATCATAATAACAATGATACTCATGATCTTTGCAAACCCTAGTTCAAGTTCACTCAACTAATCACTTCAACAACAATGCTTATCAAACAAGGTTTTATCAACAACTCTTTATTCCAGAAAACCTTGAAGCATTAATTCAAAACACACTCAACAATGCTTACCAAACAATCCTTTTCACTCCAACTTTGCATTCACAACATTCAACAATCACTCACTAGGAAGATGTGCCCATACCTTTTTGTTTGATGTAGAAGTGCCCTTAGAAAACCTGTCTCAATCACAATTTTCTTCTTTCCAATTTCAATGGTTAGATGACAAAATATCACTCTTAACACTTTCTCAAAATATTCCTTAGACACAAAAATAATCAAAGCTCAAATACACCTTATTGCTCCTTCTTGAAATTAACATCCATCAAATCATACATGAAAAATAATTATTTGGATACACCTTATAATCTCCAACTTAAAATAATATCCAACACCACAAAACCTCAAACAATCTTCCTAAAACACCTTATTACCCTTTTCAAACACTAAAGCAAATAACACCAAAAATTTATTTTGCATCAACCTTATAACTCCCCTTAAAACCTTACAAACCAAATAAATTATGCAAAAATTAAATTTTAATAGCTCAACTAATTCCTCCAAAATTTTGGCTCAACTAATGCATACCTTTGTTTTACCCCAAAAGGGTTTCGACGTGATTCGAACCACCGTCTCCCCAAGCGCCAAGCGCCTTAGCGCTTTGGTGCCCACCGCATGGGCTATAGGCACCCACATGAAGGAAGGAAGCTTCCTTCCTTTTAAACCTTTGTCCACCATCAATTCCAAAAAAAAAAAACCTCCATGGATTCGAACCTCCACCATCGCTCCCTCACGCTTTGCTTCACTGGTTGCCAACTGCGCTACCAAGACTTGGTGACCAAGGATCCCTCCTTGGTGGGTCAAATATTTTTGGCTCCTCTAAGCACTTAAAAAATAAAATCCTCTTTGCAACACGATTCACACAGTTTGCATAGCATGAGATTAAATTCGAAGGCATATAGATTTTGGCTAAGGTGGAGGTAGTCCCCTTTTATACACACTTAGTTAATTTACTCCCACATCGGTGCTCAATTCGAATTCAAAATTCAAAATTTTATTTAATAACCCACCTTAGGGTTATTTAAAATTAACATAAATTAAATTATAATTAATATTAAAATTAATTAATAATTAATTTAAATAACTTATAAGTTAAGTAAATTAATTAATAAATTAATTTATAATAAAATTATATTAATTAATTTATAATTAATTTAAACTTCCCTATATAATATTATAAAGAAATATTATAATATTATTCACTTGGGCTTCTTCTTTGCACTTTGGACCACATCTGACTTCCTGGAACCGGGTCTTGATCAACTAAAATATCTTCTTATCCTTTCTTATTGGAGAACCTAAAACTGATGTTGCCCACTGAAACTACCACTCAATAGTGCTGAAATCTTGACATCAATGACCACTCACTCTTGACATCAATGACAACTCATCTACTCAAAATTTCCAACAATCTCCCCCTTTGTCATTGATGGCAACCCAAATTATTTTTACCAAAACTTGACCTTTTTCTTGTTCTGCTCCCCCTGACTCAATGCTCTCTCCTTAAACCAAATCTCTCCCCCTTACTCAAATATCTCCCCTTTGACATCAATGGCAAAGGGTCACCTTTGGGGCTCGGGGCTAAGAATGAGTCTCTTAGCTTAGCCCCTCCCCCACCTCCTCTTGAGGTGGTTAATTATAGGGTGGGAGTATTTCTACTCCCAGCAAGCATTGGTCTTTACCTTTGTCCTCTTTCCTTCTCATCTGATCCTTCTGATTCCTTTGACTATTCCTGTTCATGTCCATGTTCCTTATTCCTATCCATATTCCTATTCCTATTCATTTCCATATTCCTGTTCCTATTCATGTCCATATTCCTATTTCTATTCATGTCCATATTCCTATTCTTGTTCATGCTTGATTCTGGAATGTCTGCTCTACACCACTTTGTTGTATGTCCATCATTATTGCACTTATAACACTTAATGTTATTATTCCTTGGAGGTGCAAATGTCTTGGGATTTCTCCTGGTGAAGCCATATCTGTTCCTATCATGAACCCTGCAATTCATTGCCTTGTGACCAAATTGATTACATGAGTAGCAATACCCATGGAAAAGTTGCCTGTTCCTGAAGTTCCCATATTCCTGTCTTTCATGTGTCCTACATTGTGAAGCCATGTGCCCAAATCTATGACATGAGAAACATCATCCATTGAAATTTCCTTGCCTTGACCTCATTGGTCTCTTAGTCTCTTTTTCTCTATGTTGGTTCCTGTTCCATATGTTTCTTCTTTGTGCATTGTTCCTTTCCTTGTTGAACTTTCTATTATCCAACTCTTCCTCAGAAGTCTCACTTTCTCTTACACTATCTTCTTCTAAAGTTTCTTCTTCTTCAGAACTTGAGGTTGACTCCTCTTCTTATTTCTTTTGAGCCTATTCAAAACCAAGACCTATCTTGCTTGATGTACCTTCTTTGTACCTTGATAATCTTATCCAAATTCTTTGAGCTTCTTCCAAACTTGTGTAGCTTATCCTTAGACTTCTCTACTTCTTCCCTTAGTAGAGCTACTTCTTGTTCTAACTTTTCACATTCTAAGACCTTTGCTTCTAACTTATCCTTGAACTTCTTTGTCTTAGCCATTGACTTGTTTAGATCCTCTATAAGCTTTCCTCTCTCTTCATCACATTCTTGAAACTGAAACTCAAGTTGGGAGTTTTGCTTTCTTACCTTCTTTAAAGTTTTAAGAGCATAAATAAGCTCTCCCTCAAGATCAACTTCTCCTTTTTCTGATTCTTCCTCTATTTGTTTGCCTTTGAGAACATCTTCATTATTTTCTGACTTGTCTTCTATAGGATCACCTCCTTCTTCTTCTAGTGCCATTAGAATATTCTCTTCTGGTCCTTCAAGTGCATCCTCATATTCATCATCACTAAAACTAAAACCATTCCTTGTACAACTATCTTCAAGATGTCCAAAATTACCACATCTAAAACACTTGAGAATTATTGGTGACCTTTTCTTAACTTCTTTTTCTTCTATCAAAAATAGGACTTCATATTTATCATTATCTGAGAAACTATTATCACTATCACTTGAGTACTTACTTGCCTTGTCTGCATAGTAGCTCCTCTTTTGTCTTTGAAAGAACTTCTTTCCTTGTTTGCCTTGTCCATCCTTGCCTTTCTTTTGGTACCTATATCTTTTTGATTCCCTATTCTTATGATCCTATTTTTCTTCATCATTGTTATTTTTAGCTTCTTGAAAATCAGTTGCATAGTGACCATACTTTCCACAATTGAAACATCTAATAGATTTTGCATCTTTAAATCTTCTTGAATCCTTATTCCTTCTGCCATAATTTGCTTCTTCATCACTGGATGACTCATTGCTTGAATCTGACTTCTTGCCCTTTGTCTTCTTAGTAGCTTTGAAGGTTGCTTCCTTCCGGATATTAGGTTCCTCTTTTGTTCTTAACTCAAAAGTTGTAAGAATACCAAGTAACATATCTCTTGTCAAAGAATCACCATATTTTGATTCTTCTATAGCAGAAATATTTTTCACTAAACCTTTTTGGAAGAGATCTTAAGATCTTATCACAAACATCAGATTCTTCAATCTTAAGTCCAAGTCCTTGCATGGCATTAACAACCTCATCTACACGAAGTAGATAAGTACTAATGTTTTCCTCATCCTTCATTCTTAAATCTTCAAATTGTCCTTTGAGATTTCATATCTTTACCTTTTTGACACTTTTATCTCCTTCATATATGCTTTGCAACTTATCCCAAATTCCTTTTGCATCTTTACAATGCATAACTTTTATGAATTCTGTTCTATGCAAACCTCTCAAAATTGCATTCATTGCTTTTGAATTGTAATGTTGTAGAAGCTTACCTTCCTTATCTGTAGGTGGATCAACTGGTGGTATGTATCCATTTTCAACTGCTTCCCAAATTTCATTGCCAAGTGCCATCAGGTGAATCTTCATTCTCATACTCCAAAATATATAATCACTTCCATAAAATACTGGTGTTGAATTATCTGAGGACCCATTCTTAGAATCCATTGTGTTCTTGAAAGCTTTTCCTTCAAGTTGTTAAACTCTTCCGAAGGAACCCGCTCTGATACCAATTGAAGAACACAAGCTTATACTGAGAGGGGGTGAACAGTATAAGACCACTTTTTACTTTTCTTTCCCAATCAATATTATGCAATGTATAGATAGCAATATCAATAGTAGTAATCAAAGCAATGCACAAATCACCACACACAATAGAGACACCAATTTAACGTGGTTCACCCAATGTGGGCTACTCCACGGAGAAAATATTTCACTAAAATTTTCTCAATCAATCTCTTGGGAATCCTTTCCCTATTACAATGTTTATGGACCTCTATCCAAAGGAGACACCAATCCCCTAATCAAGTTTCATGGATCTCTATCCATAGGAGAACTCCTTTCTCCTTAGCTCTGACTGGTGATCTTCTAGAAGAACTATTACCCCCACTACTCTAGCTAATGGATCTCTATCCACTGAAGACACCTATCCTCACTACCCTAGCTAATGGATCTCTATCCACTAGAGACTATCATCCTCTATACTCTATCACCTTCAAAGCTCTATCTCAAATCTACACTAAACACAGTCCTTCGATCTAGCACAAATCTGCTCAATCTCTATCTCTGGTCTAGCACAAACCTATCCTCAAATATACACCAAAATCTATCCTCAAATATATACTAAACATAGTCCTTCGATCTAGCACAAATATATCCTCAATATCTATCCTATAATCTACACTAAACATAGTCCTTCGGTCTAGCACAAATATATCCTCAATCTCTATCCTCAAGCCTTAACACAAAGCTTGACTTAATCTCAAATCAACTCTACTAGATCTACCCCAAACCTTAACTCAAGGTTTGAACAAATCAATCAATCAACTCTGCTCACAAGTCTTCTCAAAGACTTATCTCAAATCTACCTTGTAAGCTTCCACAAAATCTCACACTAATCTATCCACAAGTCCTCTCTAGAACTTGTCCAATCTCTCAACAAGTCCTCACTAGAACTTGTCCAAATCTCTCAACAAGTCCTCACTAGAACTTATCCAATGCTCTCAATATCTCCTCAAACTATATTGTAAGCTTCCACAAAATCTCACACAAATCTATCCACAAGTCTTCTCTAAGACTTACCTCAAATCTACTCAACAAGTCCACACTAGAACTTGTCCAATCTCATAGAAACATAAAGAGAATTGTTAGAGACTCAATATGCTTCACATTCACCACAATGCTCAATCACTTTCAATCACTCTTTTTACCACAAAAACATATAGAGAATTGTTAGAGACTCAATATGTTTCACACTCATCAACACTCAACCTCTTTCTCAAATCAATTCAGAATATAGAACAATTTATTTCATAGAACTTGAACTATCACATCAACACATCCACTTGACTAGGCTCAACCAACTCTACTCAACCAATCACTCAATGAATTAATCCTTGCTTACAAACCCTAGTCCAAGCATATGAACACTCACTCAAATATTTCCAACAATGCTTATCAACCAATCTCACATAACAATGATACTCATGATCTTTACAAACCCTAGTTCAAGTTCTTCACTCACACCACTTAATACAACTAATGCTCTTTCAAACCCTAGTTCAAGTTCACTCAACTAATCACTTCAACAACAATGCTTATCAAACAAGGTTTTATCAACAACTCTTTATTCCAGAAAACCTTGAAGCATTAATTCAAAACACACTCAACAATGCTTACCAAACAATCCTTTTCACTCCAACTTTGCATTCACAACATTCAACAATCACTCACTAGGAAGATGTGCCCATACCTTTTTGTTTGATGTAGAAGTGCCCTTAGAAAACCTATCTCAATCACAATTTCCTTCTTTCCAATTTCAATGGTTAGATGACAAAATATCACTCTTAACACTTTCTCAAAATATTCCTTAGACACAAAAATAATCAAAGCTCAAATATACCTTATTGCTCCTTCTTGAAATTAACATCCATCAAATCATACATGAAAAATAATTATTTTGATACACCTTATAATCTCCAACTTAAAATAATATCCAACACCACAAAACCTCAAACAATCTTCCTTAAACACCTTATTACCCTTTTCAAACACTAAAGCAAATAACACCAAAAATTTATTTTGCATCAACCTTATAACTCCCCTTAAAACCTTACAAACCAAATAAAATATGCAAAAATTAATTTTTAATAGCTCAACTAATTCCTCCAAAAATTTTGGCGCTCAACTAATGCATACCTTTGTCTTCTCCCCAAAAGGGTTTCGGCGTGATTTGAACCATCGTCTCCCCAAGCGCCAAGTGCCTTAGCGCTTTGGTGCCCACCGCATGGGCTATAGGCGCCCACGTGAAGGAAGGGAAGCTTCCTTCCTTTTCAACCTTTGTCCATCGTTAATTCCAACACAAAAAAACATTCCTCCATGGATTCGAACCTCCCCATCCTCCCTCACCTCTTGCTTCCTTGGTTGCCAACTGCCTACGCTTGGTGACCAAGGCTCCCTTCTTGGTGGATGAAATACTCTGCCTCCTCTTAGCACTTTAAAAAATAAAATCCTCTTTTCTACACATGATTCACAACTCGCATAGCATGAGATTAATTCGAAGGCATATTAATTTTGGCTAAGGTGGAGGAGTCCCCTTTTATACACACTTGATTAATTTGCTCCCACGTCGGTGCTAGAATTCGAATTCAAAATTTAAATTTTAATTTAATAACCCACCTTAGGGTTATTTAAAATTAACATAAATTAATTTATAATTAATATTAAAATTAATTAATAATTAATTTAAATAACTTATAAGTTAAGTAAATTAATTAATAAATTAATTTATAATAAAATTATATTAATTAATTTATAATTAATTTAAACTTCCCTGTATAATATTATAAATAAATATTATAATATTATTCACTTGGGCTTCTTCTTTGCACTTTGGACCACATCTGACTTCCTGGAACCGGGTCTTGATCAACTAAAAGACTATCCTTTTGCACTTATTGGAGAACCTGAAACTGATGTTGCCCACTGAAACTGCCACTGACTAGTGCTGAAAGCTTGACATCAATGACCACTCACTCTTGACATCAATGACAACTCATCTACTCAAAATGTCCAACAATATGAAGAAAATGGAAAGAAAACTGAGACCCCCTTTTCATTGCAGACAAACCTTCATGAATTTCTTGAAAAAGATACCCCGACCAGTCAAAAAATAAAGGCCTAACACTTTTATCCATGACTGAAGAGTCATAATTTTTTGGGTTTGACAGGAAATTGACTAAGGCAATCTGCCACCCATGAACTTTCTCATCAGTCTTCAGCCCAGCCACCATGGCCAATATAGAGAACAATTCTGGGTTTTTGAACTCTGCTAGGTGGATAGGGGTTTCGAGCATATTTCCTCCGGTAGGCGGGTTTTTTAACTGTGTAATGAGGAAATTCTTCATTTTTTTAGAAGGCACAAAATATTTCTCTTGTTCTACAGGGTTAAAAGCCTTAGGCTCAAGGGCAGGTACATAACTAGTGGTGAAAGTAGCAATAAAAGCATCTGTACTTAGAGTAAAAAGCAATATCCCTCTGTAATCTCTAACAACTTTCTTTTTTCATCATAAAAATTTGTGATTGCTTTGACCAATTCAGGACAAGGGTGCATAGGAATGTAAACATATCAATATAGTAACAAATGGAAAGTAAAAGTAGTAGGGGAAGACGCAGTAATACCAGTAGCCATTCTATCTTCAATATCTCTTTGAATATTTGTTGGATATTTCCATGTTACCACTATGTCACCAATTCTAGCATCTCTATCGACAAAATTTTCACCCATTTCCTATTCACATCTCACTGTTGAGGGTGTAGAATATGAAACCATCATTGCTTTTTTTTTATTATTCTTCTTTGGAGCCATGAGAGACTATCACACTGAGTTTGTCTAAACTAAACTTGGATTCGGAAAACAAGAATAGAAAGTGGTGCAATGGAACTTACTCAGGAGTAAAATTAGGGTTTTCACGTCAATTAGAAAAGACATGCATGATTTGCATTAATTACGGTTGGTGGGCTAGATTTTCTCGAATCCCTCTATGCTTTGTTTCTATCACCTTTTTGAATGTTTTGAAAATTTAGCCAATGGCTATTAACTACATTAAAATAAATATTATGCTTACCAAAGTCCATCTATTTTCAAAGGTGGTTCCTGTTTGCCAATCATCAAAAAGCCACATGGCAATTTTGGAATTTCTTTTGATGGCTGACTGAGCAACCTTATTAAATGAAAAATAACACCTCTCGAGGCTTCTTTTATTCTCAAAAGTGGTTCTTTCCCACCAATCATTAGAAAACTACGTGGCGATTTCAAATTTAAACCGTTATACCCAACAATATAGCACTTTTCGATTTGGTCTTATTTTGCTGGTAAACTCTGGTTTGCCGTAGAATGACGACAAAAACCTTTATAAGTCGGGAACAACTTAGGGAAATATTTACAAACATTGTTATAATGTACATACTATACATAAAATTCTCTCTTTTTCTTTAATTGAAGTAGAGCTTTAAGTGAAAAACATTCACTATTATGGGTAAAATCATACCCTGTTGATCTTTCAGTTGAAAATAATTAAATTGCTTTTCAGCAATTATTTCAAAAGGGCCTTCCCAAAAGGCATCAAATTTGTCGTGGTTACCTGGCTTAGCTTTTTTCACATTCCATTTTAAAACCAAGTCCCCCACTTTAAATTTTTTGAAAGTTGTTTTCTTATTGAACCATCCTATTGTGTCTGTCATATGCTTCTGATGGTGATCATAGGCCTGTTCCCTCTGTTCTTCTAGTTGTAAGAGCTGCATCAACCGAGCATCCATTGGTTGGCCTCCCTCTTCATCCATATGATTAAGTAAATTTAGTGTTGGTATCTCCATATGTATAGGCAAAATAGCCTCTTTACCATAGACCAAAGAATAGGGTGATGTATTAATAGATTTCTTAATTGAAATTCTATCAACCCATAGCGCTTGGTTGATTAAAGAATGCCAACTTCTTTTGTTATCTTCTAGCATTCTTTTTAGGATTTTGAGGAGGTTTTTATTTGTAGATTCAGCTAGGCCATTTCCCTGTGGGTAGTAATTGGAAGAGGTCTTCAAATATATACCATATCTGCTAGTGAACTCAATCATTTTAGCTCCGATGAAAGCTGATCCGTTATCTGTAACTAGTGAATATGGTACACCAAACCTTGTAATCAAGCTTTCTACAAACTCGATCACAACTTCCTGATTGGCTTTCTTAGTGGGGATTGCTTCAGCCCACTTAGTGAAATAGTCTATGGTAGTAAGTATATACTTGTGGCCAACTGATGAATTAGGTTCTATTATCCCAAAAAAATCTAACCCCCACTGTTGGAAAGGTTCTTCAACTTGGATAGACTTTAAGGGCATAGGGGCATTTTTGTTCCTCCCTACATATCTCTGGCATTGCTCACAACTCTTAGTTACTCTATAAGTGTAAAAAAAAATAGAAGGCCAATAACAACTTGCTCTAAGTATTTTCAAAGTGGTGGATCTTCCTAAATAATGTCCCTCTAGAGAGACCTCCATGAAACTCCTTCAACACTTTTTGTTTCTTATCCTCTCCTATACACTTTAATAGTACACCATCTATATTCTTCTTGTACAACCCTTCTAATTGAAGGGTGTACTTCAATGCTTGTGCTCTATACCTTATTCTTTGTGAAGCATTCAGATTATCAAGACACATTCCAGTCTAAAAGTACTTCATGAGATCATCAATCCAATCAATATTTTCTAGATTTTGATTTGATTCTATGTTTACCATTACACTCTGGTGCTCTACATGATCATTTGCAGCCTGCTTGGCTAATTCTTGGCATAGAGATCTACCCCTTACTATTTTTTTGGGTGTATTTCTACATCATATTCCTGTATTTTAGTCACCCAACCAACTCTCTTTTCGCCAAGTTCCCCTTGTATTATAAAATTCTTGACATCAGGATGGATCACATAAACAATGATCCTGCTCTGTGACAGAAAATATTTAAATTTATTCAAATATTTCATGACAACATACACTTGTTTCTTGATAAATTTGTATCTTTCTTCGTGATCATGCATGGTGGAACTCAGAAAAGCTATGGGTCTTTCTTCATTGTCTTCTCCCTTCTGTGTGAGGACTGCAACATAACTTTCTTGTTCACCAACAACATATAGGATGAAACCTCGGGAGTAGTCGGGATTAACCAACACAGGTGCTTGAGCTATTTATTCTAGAATATTTTTGAAAGCATTCTTCCTTGGATCTGTCCATTTGAAAGGTGCATCTTTCTTCAAAAATTCAGTCATTGGTTTAACAATCTATGCAAAATCTGCAATAAATTTACGCACAAAATTTATTTATCCAAAGAAATATTGCAAGCCTTTCTTGTTAACTAGTAGGGGAAGTTCCAAGAGTGCTTTCACTCTATCAGGATCAATGGCTAATCTAGCTTTAGAGATGACATGACCAAGTAGGATACCTTCTTCTACGATGAATATGGATTTCTTTGGGTTCAAATATATTCCAAATTCCCTACATTTTTCAAACACCTGCTCAAGGTGTGTTATATGATCTTCTTTATGATGAGAAAAATTATCATATCATCTAAATAGATGACTATGATCTTGTTAGAAAGCTCACCGAAAGCCACATCCATTACCCTTTGGAAGGTTGCTCCAGCGTTAGACAAGCCGAAAGGCATCCTTTGATAGGTAAATGTTCCCCATTTTGTGGTAAAGGTAGTCTTATATTGATCCTCATCTCTGACCCATACCTGATTATACCTAGAAAAACCATCTAGCAAAGAGAATCTCTCTGCTCCTGCAACTATGTGTAAAATTTGGTCAATCTACGAGAGGGGATAATGATCCTTGAGTGAGGCTCTGTTCAAATTTATGAAATCAACACATAATCTAATGTCTCCATTTTTCTTCCTAATTGGAACTAAGTTCGCCACCCAGGTAGAATGTTTAATAGGATACACTATCTTAGCTTGAAGGAGTTTTAACAATTCTTGCTTCATCAAAGCTTCTATCTTTGGATTCATAGGTCTTTGCTTTTTCCTAAAAGGCTTGGCTCCTTCCTCTAATTCAATGGTGTGTTGGATAATCTCTTTCCTATACACTTTTAGATCACTATACACCCAAGCTATAATATCTAGAAATTTCTTGCATAATTCCCTGATTTGGTTTAATTCTTCTACTATACAACTAATTCCGACTTTAATCATTTTTCTCGGTTCTAGCTCAACTTCTTTATACCGATGCTTATAAACTTTTATTTTATGGCCTATTGCCCTATCATTATTATCAAAAATACTCTCAAGGGTGATAAGTCCCTTGGGGATATGATTATTTTTTAATTGAATCAATCATTCTTCTTCTTCATCTTGCAACGTTTTGCCGCTCGAGCAGTTCATCTCATAGATTAAAAAATCTAATATTTGCTCGTCATTTTCAAAAACTTTCCAGAAGATATTTTTATCTGGCACAGAGGGTCTATATATGAGTCTAACCGTCTTGGATTTCTAGATAACATTGCTTATGGGACAAAAATTTGCTCCCATCGATGCCAAAAAATCTACGTGAGTATTATGTTCTCTAGGAATAGACTTCATATTTAGAGCCTCAAAGGATTCTAAAAGGTCCCACACTTTATTTCTGTAATCCTTTAAGTAGTTTTGTTTACTGATACATTTTACCATGACTTGAATCATGATAAGTTATGAATCTCCATAAATTAGTAGTTGTTTAACCCCTAGTTTCTTAGCTTTCCTCAATCCCAAGCAAAGTGCTTCATACTCTACTACGTTATTGGTGCAACTCCATGTCAATCTGTAAGAGAAAATTATTTCCTTCCCTGTGGGAGAAATCAAAACTATTCCAGCACCAGCTCCATTCTTACACCTAGCTCCATCGAAGAATAGCTTCCAAAGCTGACTAGTAGAATTATTTTCTTTGGGAGCGGGTGCCAATTGCTTTTTCAAATTTTCAATGGAATAACTTCCCATTTCTATTTCTATCATGTCATTTAAATCCTTTAGAGAAAAATCATCTTTTGCTTGAATATCCTCTAAGGTTTCTTCCATTAGATCCACTTCTTCGATTTCCTCAATCATCATATTTATAGTGCCAGCCTCCCCTATCTTTTCTACATGAAAAGTAGATGGTTTCTCATTAAAGATCTTGATCCTTCTACCTTTGAAAGGTATTTCTAAATGTGAGTAGTCCAGAGATAGGTATCCTCCCATATTTGTTGTGAATTATCTAGATAAACACATACCAAAGTATGGTGCTAAATCTACCACTACCACTTCTTGTATGACCACCATTTGAGGCATCCTATGGAGTTGTATGGGAATGTCTTTAATTACTCCTACAGTATTAACTAGAGTACCATCCAACTATAGGACTCCTAGATTACTCCTAGTATACTCCATCCCCATAATATCACACACTGCTTTGGGTATCACTATAGTAGCAACACCTGAATCTATCATGTAGTTGTGTACAACCCACCCTTCCATTTGAAGAGATAAATAGAAGGGAGGTGGTCTATTTTTTCTAGTGGCAGATGTTAGATTTGCCTAGACTATATTTGAATAAGATATGTTCTTACCTTTATTTTTCATTGTCTTTAGAGATTCCTTGTAGGAGATCAATCTGACCAGGGAACTAAAGAGCATCATACATGCTTGCCTTCAAGGGAGTCTTTTTCATTTCTTCCACTATGTTGAATGAAGATGATTCAACACTTTTTTCTCTCTCCTTGGAAAAAGTGTCATACCTATTTTTGTATCCCTGAGTTGCTTTCATTCTTTGTCTCTTAGTTAATGAAGGAAATCTTAACCTCTCCTTAGCTTGATCTTGAGTCTCAGTTTCCTTCCATGGAGTGAACTCCTTACATATTTCTAGCCCAGAGCTTTGGGTAGGAACCTGAGGTCCTTTTTCATAGGAAGAATATCTTTTAGGCATTACTTTAGGAGCTGGGGGAAAAATTAGAGGTTGAAGCTCTTGAGGATCCACTTGCAGAGGTTTTTTGCCTGATCTGGTTAAGACTGCAACTTGTTCAATTGAAGGCATCATAAATGTTGGAATATGTAATGCAACATTGTGTCTACTCAAATTGTAACTGATATTTGTTTTAATACAAGTTTTTTTCAAAAAAAAACATTGTGTAAATTATTCTTAGACTAAAATATAAAGTCTAAAGAATAATATTTGAATTAGAATATAATTCTATCTTATGTAAAATATTCCCACCCAATTAATAAATAAATTAAGGGTGCTAGGAATATTTAATTTCTTGGGAAAAAGTTATTTCCCTTTTCTAGAAAATATTAGAAAGTAACTAATCACTTTCTAATATTTGATAGATGCCACTTATCACATATCTCAAAGATTAGATTGTGATAAAATTAGAAAGTAACTAAAGCACTTTCTAATATTTGATAGATTGTGATAAGATTTAGGGTTGTAGTAGAAAAGCTTCTCTTTAAATAGGGGTGTTTTCTACTACATATATATCATATCTTGTCATATTGACTTGTGTTGTAGTTTATGTTGATGCATATTGTTGCATAACATTGAAGCATTCTTGTACTGTTGAATCATTGAGTAATATAGTGAGCTTCATAGTGGATGTTTCCCTTCTTCATTTGAAGTAGGGTTTTACCACTTAATATTGGTGTTGTGGGTTTACCTTTTTTATGTGTGATTGATCTTGTGGAGCATTCTTCGATCTTGGGGAGACTTTGCTTGTCTCACATTTGGTATCAGAGCGGTTGGGATCTCCATCAAGTGTCTTCAATCCTTTGAGGTGAAAAACCCATTAAGGTATATTTTTTTGCATGCATTTGATATTTGGGTATTTTATGTAAACTTATTTTGCAAATCTGCCATTAGGGTTTATAGATTTATTATGTTTTTAGATCTAGTTGTTAGATCTTTTGCAAATAGTATTTTCATTTTAAATCTATAATTTTTTTTGGCATTAAGCTTTTGCTAGAAGGGTTTTGGAGCCAAACGGACCCCATGGTTGCGTCCGGAAGACCCAAAAACCCCTATTTCCATATATAGTCATTTTTTTATTTATTAAAAAAAATATCTATATATATATATATAAAAAGTTTTGTTTATAAAAAAAAAAAAACAGTTTTATTTTTTTGAAAAAGTTTTGCTTTATAAAAATCTTTAAACTTTTTCATGCCATTTTTTTTATTAATAAAATAAATTTTATTAATTTAATTGCATTTTTTTAAGCAATTTTTTGTATTAAAAATTATTATTATTCTCCTTAAAATGCAATATTTTTTTGTCTCACATTAACAATGGTTGTTTGTGAGTTTGCTTGTTTTGCAAGGTTATCCAAGTATGTTTTGGAGTATACAAGGCAATTTCGGATCAACTTTTTCACTCTCTTCCCCTATTTTTATTAATTTCTTCTAATCTCTCTCTAGTATTTGCTTGAAGCATACTGTAAATTAATGTAACTTGTATCTCTCATTATGAAAGTAAAAGAGAATGAAAGTGAGAGTGAGAGAGAGAGAGAGAGAGAGAGAGAGAGAGTGTATTTGTGTTTTGCTTTGTGTCTCCACTATCTCTTGTTCATCTTTCTTACATTTTGCATCTCAACTAATCTAACTACTAACTTGCTACTAAACAATCTACTAACCAACTAACTTGCAATTTACTAATTTTCATATTAATCAAGAAGGTTAAAAATGAATCAACTTCCTAACCACAACTTTAGTATTTGATTAAAATTTACTTAATCTTGCAACACAGTTTATATTTGCTAAACACCTATTGAATCCAAAAGAATCCGCTCTATCGGTAGCAAGTCCTTTTCGGGTCCTCGTACCCGTACCCTTTTGGGTAGCTTGGTTGACCTTGGGTGAGATGAATTGGCAATTCATTAGGCTATAGCAAAACCTTAAAATGAACACTAACTTACTAACTTATTGACTATCTAACATTTAACAAATGTTTTATGGTTCAATTCAAGTTAGTTTATTTTGTTGCAAGATGATTGTTATGGTTAGTTACCTTCTTATTGCAAGTTAATCTATTGCAAGTTGATCTTGGTTTATTCAATTGCAATATGGTTATAGTTGTTTATTGCAAGATGGTTATAGTAGTTCATGATTATCTTTCATGATGATCAATCAACTATTGCCTTGGCTAAAAATCTTGTAATGCATCAAAGGACAAAGCATGTTGAAATCCAAGCCCATTTTATCAGAGAGAAGGTATTGGATGGGACTATTCAGTTGGAGTATTGCCCATCATCTTCTAATTCTGCTGATTTGTTCACCAAACCTCTTCCCAAGGAGCAGTTTTGTAAGCTGAGGGACTCACTTGGTTTGGTGAAGTTGTCCTCAAGGGGGAATGAAGTGTAGTTACACTTGTGTGATGACAACTTCATCCTTATGAGGTGTTTTGTGCTATATATATGAGTTGATATTTGGTGGTATAATTGCTTTTTGCATCTCTTTTGAACATGGTACTTTCTTGTTTGCCTTGTGCAACTTTTGTACATGTTACTTTGTAGATGGCATTGTGCAATTATGGTATATGATGCAATTGCTTTATGCGACTCTTTTACATGGTACTTTCTTGTTGCCTTGTGCAACTTTGTACATGTTTTTTTATGTAGTTGGCATTATGCAATTGGTTTATCATGGTACTTTCTTGTTAGCATTTATGCTACTTTTGTACATGATATTTTATGGTTGGCTTTATGCAACCGGTGTGCACACTTTATTATTTTCATATACCTTATGCAACTCTTGTACATGGTACTTTTTTGTTAGCCTTGTGCTACTTTTGTACATGGTACTTTAGAGTTTGCATTATCATGGTACTCCTTGTTTGCTTTATGCAACTTTGTACATGATATTTTTTGATCAACTATATAGCACGTGACTATAAGTATGGCTTGGCATATTTTTGTGATGACTTATAGTTCACTATTTGTTAGATCAGTTTTGTTATCATCTTTGGATATTCATATATGTTGTGGTGAATATATTTATGATGATGTATCTAACTGATCTTATGTTGAGCTGCTTGTAGCTTGTAGGTACTTCCATTTGGGATTTTGTAGGCTTACTGAAGACACCCTTGTGATGTTTTCTTCTTGTCATTTGCAACCACTTGTGGTTGATGGATGGCTTTGTAAGTTGCTTGTATCTGAAGCTACTCCGTTGGGGGCTTGCAGTCTCATTTTGGCCCATTTTGTATTGGTGCCTTATTGTAGACCATTCTTGGTCATAGAAGCTCATTGTAACTATATTACTCATTTGATTCTCATCCCCGTTTGTATCTTTAGGGGGAGAATGTTTCTTTGTCTCATAATTCCTTTCCCCAATATTGCATTAAGGGGGAGTGTTGGAATATGTAATGCAACATTGTGTAAATTATTCTTAGACTAAAATATAAAGTCTAAAGAATAATATTTGAATTAGAATATAATTCTATCTTATGTAAAATATTCCCACCCAATTAATAAATAAATTAAGGGTGCTAGGAATATTTAATTTCTTGGGAAAAAGTTATTTCCCTTTTCTAGAAAATATTAGAAAGTAACTAATCACTTTCTAATATTTGATAGATGCCACTTATCACATATCTCAAAGATTAGATTGTGATAAAATTAGAAAGTAACTAAAGCACTTTCTAATATTTGATAGATTGTGATAAGATTAGATTGTGATAAGATTTAGGGTTGTAGTAGAAAAGCTTCTCTTTAAATAGGGGTGTTTTCTACTACATATTATCATATCTTATCATATCTTGTCATATTGACTTGTGTTGTAGTTTATGTTGATGCATATTGTTGCATAACATTGAAGCATTCTTGTACTGTTGAATCATTGAGTAATATAGTGAGCTTCATAGTGGATGTTTCCCTTCTTCATTTGAAGTAGGGTTTTACCACTCAATATTTGTGTTGTGGGTTTACCTCTTTTATGTGTGATTGATCTTGTGGAGCATTCTTCGATCTTGGGGAGACTTTGCTTGTCTCACAATAAAATTGTGATCAATTTCTCTAATCATGCTTACATGACCTTTCATGTTTTTCTTTGCTTTCTCAATAACTACATTTTTTACATAGTGTTGGTGAATCATACATGAAATTTCTCCATGTGGATCGTTACATGTGGTGCACCAGTAATCAGAATTTGTAGGAGGAACTATAGCTTCCTCGGCTTCATTTGCATAAATGACATTTGATATTTCCTGCCCTCTATTGCTCGAATGAGATGCATTCTTTGTTATTTGAGGAAATCTCCTTGGTTGAAAGTTTCTCTTGACCTCTCTTCTATTCATTGATGTCATATCATTCTCTAGAGTTTTTACCATGTCCAATATAATAAAGAGCTGATTTTCTTGGGCTGGCTAAGGAGGTGGCATGGGTAATGCAATAACAACAGGAATATGAGGTAATACCAAGAAATTTTGAGGCACCTATATTGCAGGAATGGATTGTTACCCATTCTATTTTGGAAAATCTACACTTGGAAAATGGGAAGATCTTGAAGAACTATTACTGGGAGCTTGGGGAACATCTAGAAAAATTGGTATTATTGCTTTTGGTGGATATCTCCCAGTGGCAATAAGATCTCTCTCTACTTTGGATGCTTCTTGGTAAATAGCAAGGAAGGTGAATATTCGCGATTGACACATTATCATATTGATATCAGAATCAAAAGCTCTTAAATAATAATACATCGCTTGTTCTATGGTTGGTTTCAATCTGGTAGGTACTCTTTCCCAAGTGCGACTGAATCGGATATTGAAATCAATAATTTTATCTTGAGGATGTTTTTTGATAATGTTGAACTGGTTAAGCAGGTAGAACAAATTTGCATGTTGATTAAACTCATATACAAGCCTGCCAGCGAGTTTTTCCCAAGTTGCAATGGATTAAGGGGGAAGTGCTCTATACTAGTAAAGCATTTTTTCTTTTAATGAAATTACCAACAACCTGATCATTACATCTTCTAGAGTGATGTTGTAAATCGCTATCAAGGATGCAACATATAAGCAATATTCATACATTTTTTTACCTATTCCATCATATGAAGGCAATGTCTTCAAAGCCGTAGTAGGAATCGGGTTCTAGACCACCAATTTTAATGGACCCGTGTGGTTCCATGTAAGATAAGCTAGTGTAGGAGCGGCCATTATAGTGATTGTACTTGTCTGCACTATAGAACTACTGGTAATTATATTTGAATATGTATTGAAAATAGGTCTAGAAAAAATAGTAGGTACAAGAGTAGTAATACTGGTAGCAGGTGGATTTGATCTAGTAGATAAAAATGGATGCACTCTTAGGCTACCAAGATGTAACTCGAAGAACTCAATGGGTTCTTTAGAGTTTCTTGCTTTAGATCTGGTTATCATATAGGTAAATAATCATAAGTTCTAACCAGATAAATAGATAAGGTATCTCTTAGGTCTATACCTTTGGACATAGTCGCCAGGTGATTTGATTTATATTTAAAAAAGGTCAAAAAAGAACACCAAACCTTATAAAATACTATGGGATTTCTGGTCCCACTGGGCATGCCAAAAACTGTTGGAACAAAATTAGCCTATGGTTGTTATTTGCGCCTACGAATTTGTCAATATTGAATAGACGAACTCAATCTTGGGATCTTCCGTATAATCTCCAAAGGAGGTTTGTTCCTTAATGGTTTTTATGAGAAAAGGGAAAATAGAATTACTGAAAGAGAGGGAAATTTAGCTGTAGATCTTTTCTCACAATATATATTAAACAACTAAGACAAATGCATATACTCTTGTTGTTCAAGAATTTATTATATCTTCACGTAGAAATCATAGTTTTAAAATGTGATTTAGATATTTATCTAACACACATATGTATCAAATTCTAACTCTAGCAATATGATTTATATTATGTATAAGTCCAAATTTTTAGAATAGATACAATATACAACTCAATAATGTGAATAGAAGCAAATAATGTTAATACATACACTTGCACACTATGAACCATAAGCCAATAGAAGCATAATTTTATTACTTTTATTTAGAGTACATACATACAATCTTGTAAATACCTAAGATTCGACATCTTTTCAGGGTGCATTTACTATATATACCCTATGGTGATTATCTTTACAACTAGTATATTCTGACATAAAATCAATTACAAGCAATCAGGCTACAATAACACTTCAATATATTTTACATGACTTTTAATATTAAACAAAATTTGATAGCAAAAATATAGGATTTGATACTTCTTTCACTCTCTGTCATCAGTTGCTAACATAAGATTTTGGAGGTATGTATATTTATTTCTACTTATATCTTTGTTTGGTGTAAACCTGTCATGTCGTGAAATCACGTCTTCTTGCAATTTGGCTCTTTAGGACTGCTCATCGATGAAAACTCATCATATCGTGAAATCACGATGTTTTCTTGCACTTTGGTTATTTTGGGCTGCTTGCTAGTGAAAACCTATCATGTCACGAAATCATAATGTTTTCTTGCACTTTGGATCTTTGGGACTGTTCCCTTGTTAAAATCAGTAATGTCACGAAATCACGACATCTTCTTGCACTTTGTCTCTTTGGGACTGTTCCCTACAAAAATCAGTAATGTTGTGAAATCATGATATTCTGGCACTGCAGCTTCCTTTTCTTCTTCGAACTGGTGAAAGCTCGTCATATCACAAAATTGCAACCCTTCTTATGCCTTAGTCATTTTTGTTCTTTGTCTCAAAAATGAAAAATTGGTCTCATGCTGCAAGACTTTGCTATCTATCAAGGTAGTATTTTTAGACTAATAGGAACTACCTTGGTGGTTGAGGTGGCAAATTTTAGGCCATTTGGACTTGAGTATTTACCTGAGGAGGAGGAAAGCTAGTGGTTGTGCTAGTTGGACTCAAAGGAACATAAAACACACCAACTACCTGTGAAGAATTTGCGACTGATGGGATAGTTGTGACTTGTAGTGTCATATTGTTTTCTTATTATATCATATACGACTCATTTTGAGAGGATTCACCAAAGAGTATTTTCTATTTTTACTTACGCAATGACACACAATGGGGCTGAGCCAAAAATAAAAATAAAAATTTGCAATCTGTCAACCTTGCTCCACCTACCTTGACCTTGATATCTTGAAAGGGAGTTGTAAAGAGGTTATAAGGCTTTTGCTATACAAACCATGGAAATATCAATATTGGTCTAGCCATGGTTAATATAATTATATGGGATTTCTAGCCTTTTGCATATTTTTATCCCTATAGCTATTCCATCCTTGTCTTACATCTCATTTCTATGGATGTGTCTAGTATCACATTTGCCATTCTCCTAAAGCATCCCTTCAGTTCATGGGGATACTTGTAAAGTTAAGGTTTACCCAATAAAATGATTAAATGAAGAAGATACAAATTTATCTCCAATATATACCATGAAGTTCAAAAAATATCTTTATTCTTTGTGTGAACATTGGTTTCATATATAAAGTTGAAAAATATTTACTCTTCCCATCAATATAGGAGTTATTGGTTCCACTTATAAATGGTATGAAAATTATATGTTATTACCTAGGTAACTATAGGCCACGTTCCATTGAGAGAAGAGGGGCTTATATTTGAGTGGATTTTAACAATCATAGCATGCAACACATGCATACACATTCAACATTATTTCTTTGTGGGAGGTTTTTTCAAGTTTGTGTTGAGATAAAAATATATGGATAAAATTGTAAATACAAATTTTAAGTATTAGTTTTGAAAGATGCAAAATGCAACACACAAATAATGCTTTGAACAAAATAAATTGCAAGGTAACACAAGTTTGCACAATAGAATAAATTCTTTATTTATGGGGAGAGCCTATAAACTCCATTGTTTACAAGCTTGGATCCTTGAATCCTTTTGATACAATATTACAACAATTTAGGGTTCTTTGAAACCCTAAGAAGCAAGGTCGTGGTGTATTCAAGTGCATCTTGATCCCAACAAGGTTGAGTGGTATTTTTGGATATCCAAGGATGGGAAACTCTAGGTGTTGATGTAGTGCTCCAGATATACACACAATGACACAAAAAATAGTTAGTAGTATATGCAAGGGCTCCATAGCATGAGTCCCTCTATAATAATAAAATACTAACTAGATACTACAAATATAATGAACAAAAATAGAAACACATGCATGAAATAAAAAACATATGGTTGATCTATTTTACCTTCTTACTATTTTTTGATGCATAGTATCTAATGTAGGTGTCTGGTGCAATGATGCCCTAGCGTCACCCAAATGCTAGAGGGACTTCATGAAGGGGAGCGCAAAACACTCACGGGAACCTAACAACTATAGGGAATTCCCATGGGTACTTGGGACTAATGGGGAGGCACCTGTGGGTACCTAGTGTTTATAGAAAAGTGGTAATTGATGGGGAATTCTATAGAAGCAGATAAGACAAGGGTATAGTTTATGGCAACAGATATGGCAAGCAAGGAAGGTGAAATACAATGAATGGAATGGGGTTAGGGCACCAAAGGCTTGATATAAGACTCAAGCACTTAGGGAACTCAAGAAACTTAGAATCAGGAGTCAAGAACTTAGGGCATAGAAAATCCAAGGGTTGAGCCATAAAAATAACTCTTATTTATAATATACCCTAAGACATACTAGGGTGTCGCTTTGATCTTTGAATAATTTCCACGCAATATTTGTTCCTAATGCCAAATTCATAGAGAAAATCCATGAGGACCAAGTACCTTATTAGGATGGTACAATGGCTACTTTTTAATTTGGCTCTGCTAGGGTCTGATGAGGAAAAACTACTCTGCTAGGGTTTGATGAAAGAAAACTGCTCTATGGGGATGGTAGCAGCTTTCGGAGGAGGTCTAAAAAATTGGAGGAATGTCATGATGGCATCAGGTCCGGCACAGAGAGTGCATGCTCATGATGTTTTTTCATCTAAAAATGACTGGAATGAACAAGATTTTCCAGTGCATGTAGGGAACTGCTTGTTAAAGAACAATGGATGTTTGGAACGATGTGAAGCCAGACTAGTTCTAGTGGTTCAACCAGACTTGGTGGTGGAAGATGTGGAGTATCTAACCAACATGCCCTTATTGAAAAAATTTTGGGCATCCGAATTTATCTCCCCTTTGTGGAGGCTTGGGTCAGGAAGACATGGAATCCTAAAGGCAATGTGGAGGTGATGTTGAGTGTGAACAACTATTTTATGGTGGTTTTCTCTTGTATTGCAGATTGTAACAAAGCATTTGAAGGGGGTCCTTATTTCTATAACCAAGTGGGACTCTTTCTTAAACCCTTGTATGTGGGTTTCAACCCATCAGAGGAGCGACCATCATGGGTTCCAGTATGGGTGCGGCTTCCATGGCTCCCGTTGGAATTCTGGAGAACTGATATCTTGCATAAGATTGCCCTTCTGCTTGGGAAGTCGGTTGGACCGTCACAACAAACAATGGATAAAAAGGTAATATCTGTTGCTCGTATTTGTGTTGAAATTGACTTAAATAATCCTATTCTAGATTCTATTGAAATACAATTTGGATCAACTACATGGGTTCAAAAACTTGACTATGAAGCTCTTCCATTTCGTTGCCAGATTTGTCGTGAATATGACCACCTATAAAGAAAATGCCCTAAGTTTGTCCTACCTGTGGCTTCAAATCCTAAGCCCTCTTAGTCTGTACAAAGTTTAGATAAAGGAAAAACCTCGATAAATGAAGGGGAACGAGATAAGGAAGATTTTATTCTGATAAAATCCCAAAACAGAGGATGAAGGGCAAACAAAGACCTTAAGGATAGCCAACCAGATGCTCTACTCAACCATTTTGAAATATTAGATGATCTTGATAAGTGCATGGAGATACCTGAAATGTCGCTACTTGATGCAAATATAACAAGGCTAAATCATATGTCTCTTCTTGAGGGGGAACTTAAGGAATCAAATCTAGGGGGTTTAAATGAAGAACAAAGGGCTTTGGATCTAAGTATAGGGGACATGGTTGGGTCTATCCCTATAAGGGAAACTATTTTATAAAGTGGTACAGATTTAGTTATGACCTCTCCCTCTCAGGCACTGATGAAGTCATCCTTGGACTGCAAAACTCCTACGATGTTGGGATTGCAACAAAAAATAATTAAAAAAAGTTTTTTGGATAAGAATATGAATGTGGGTCGGAAGAAGGACCATGATAAAATTAAGTTAATGAGGGAGACTTTGGTGGAGTCAGGATTGGTGAGAACATTGGAATACTATTTTTATAACCCCTAAAAATGATTATCCTCTCATGGAATGTAAGGGGATTGAACAACATCCCCAGACAAAATTTTTTTCGTGATTTGGTTCGTGTGCATTCTCTGGATGTGGTGTTTATTCAAGAGACTAAATTGGCTATTGATAGTATGTTAAATATTGCTCCCAAGTTGTGGAGAAGGGGGCAATGCCAGTGTATTGGTGCATGTGGATATGCTGGTGGCATCACTTGTTTATGGGATCCGATTAAGATATCCCCTCTTACTTGGATTTCCAGTAGATGGTCTATTTTGATGGTCGGGCATGATAATGAATCTGGTGAAACCATCCTACTTACAAATATGTATGATCCTATTGATTACAATGGTAAAGTGAATTTGTGGGAGCACATTTTCTTTGTGAGAATTTTGGTTCCCTTGTACTCATGGATTTTGGCTGGAGACTTCAAATCTATCACTTTTTTGGAGGAGAAATGTGGTGGGGTGGACTATCTTGAGCCTTTTTCTTTTGTCTTTAGTGCTCATATCCAGGCCCTAAACTTGGTTGACATCAATACAAATGATGGGATATTTAATTGGCACAATAGAAGGTATGGGAAAGCTTCCATCTCAGAGAGACTATATAGGTTTTTGATATCCAGTTATTGGATGGGTAATAACAGAAGTACTAGTTCTGTGATTCTGGATGGTAGGGGATCTGATCATTGGCCTATCAAAATATCTACTTTGGAGATAGGGTTAAAAAATAATCCCTCCTTTAAGTTTCAAATTATGTGGCTTCGTGATCCTAAGCTTCATGATTTCATGCGAGGCTGGTGGACCACTGGAAAACCTCCTCATGGCATCGCTATGTATTCCTTTATGAAGTGACTACAATTTGTAAAACATAAATTGAAGAGATGGAATAGACTGAATTTTGGGAACCTTTCCTTGGCTAAGTTGGCAACTCTTAGGAGGATGGAAGAAGCTTCAAGGAATATTAGATATTAGGTATTCACGAAGGAGCTTCTTGTTGAGGAATCTGAGGCTGCAAAAGACCTTACTGAATGGGAACTGAGGGAAGAATTTTTTTGGAAACAAAAAACTCGAGTAGATTGGCTTCAGGAAGGGGATAGTAATATAGCCTTCTTTTATAACTCAATTAAGGCTCACCGTAATGGTAACTTGATTACCTCTCTTGTGAATTCTTAGGGTTCCTTGCTCTCTTCTTTCAAGGATATTTTAGAAGAGACTAAGAGGTATTATTCCTCTCTCTTCAAGGAGGACTCCCTATCAGATGATGAGAATGAAAAGATTATTCTAAACTGTATTCCAATGATTGTTTATAGAGAGATGAATGAGCACTTGATGGGTCCAATTTCCCTTGAGGAGTTGGCAAATGTTGCATTCAAGATGAAAAAGGAAAAGCTCCAGGTCCAGATGGATTCTCGATTGATTTTTATTAGTAGTTTTGGGATTTAATCAAATTTGATATTTTGGAGGTGGTCCATGAGTCCCAAAATAACAAACAAATGCTAAGGGCCCTAAATGCTACCTTTGTGGTGCTTATATCCAAAAAATAGGGAGAAAATTCCTTGGATATGTTCAGACCTATTGCTCTCTTCAATGTTGTGTATAAGATCATCACAAAAATTATTGCTGAGAGGTTGAAGATATGGTTGAGAAAAATCATCTTTGAGGAGCAAGGAGGGTTTGTTGCTGGCTGAAAAATCTTGGATGGGGTTGTTATTGCTACAGAATATATTCAATCGATGGAAACTTCTAAGGAGAAAACTATGTTTATTAAGTTGGACATGGCCAAAGCCTATGATCGGGTTAGATGGTCCTTTCTTCAAAAATTTCTTGCTGCTTTTGGATTTGAGGAGGAATGGATTAGATGGGTGATAAGTTGTGTTTCTTCTTCCTCATTATTTATTCTTGTTAATAATGAGCCATCAGATCTATTTGAGGCCTCAAGGAGATTGAGGCAAGGAGATCCTTTATCTCCTTATTTGTTTATCATTATGGCGGAAGGGTTGGGAAGATTGCTCAAGTCTCAAGTCATGCAGGGTCTCATTCAGGGGTGGAAGTGGGATAGTAGTTTGCCACCTCTTTCCCACCTTCAATTTGTTGATGATACTGCTTTGTTGGGAGTTGCCACTATTAGGGAAGCTGGCAATATTAGATAGTATCTTGACATATATCTTGGTGCTTCTGGATAGTTGATTAATGAGGACAAGTCTTCTATTTTCTTCTTCAATACCCCTCCTCTTATTCAATATAGGATTGCTCGTATTCTAAGATTCTAGGTTGGGACTCCCCCCTTCATTTATCTCGGTATTCCAATTTCATATCATCGTCTACCTAGATCTTCTTGGTAGTCTATTATTGATAAGTTTAGAAGGAAGGTGAATCACTGGACTTTCAGATGCCTATCCACTGCAAGTAGAGTGTTGCTTTTAAAATATATTGTTCAAGCTTTACCCATTTATAGATGTTTTGTACAAATAGCTCCCTCTCACTTCATCAAGGACATGGATGCTTTGTCAAGATAGTTTTTATGGTCTGGAAAACTTGATCAATCTAAATGGAGTTTGGTTAGGTGGGATTCTATATGTAGGCCGGTGCAAGAGGGAGGCCTTGGGTTGCAACAGACAACTCTTTTTGGGTAGACTTTGGCTATAAAACTTTATTGGAGATGGTGTACCTCTCAAGATTAGATTTGGGCTAAAATATTATCTTGTAAATACCTGAGAGGTATTTCTGAGGCTGAGATCCTTAGAGTCAGCTTGGTTGGGAAAGGTTCAGTTATCTAGGACACTCTGAAAAGAGGAGCTAATTTAATCAAGCAGGGTTTGTTCTGGATTTGCAATCAGGGATCAAATGCTCTTTTTTGGGAGGATTCTTGGGATGGTCACCCTCCTATATTGAATCAATATCCTAGGTTACATTCCATAAGAATTTTTTCTTGGAAGCAGGTTGGTCTCATGTGGAGGACTTTAAAAAAATCTAGTATTTTGGAAATATGGAGATGTACAGGTGGAAAGATCCACAAGAATGGCCTCAGGGGGGACTGGCCAAGGAAAGAGAGGTGCTTGCTCTTATTCTTATGGGGAGGCCTTGTTATTCATTGAGGGGTAAAGATATTCTGGCCTAGAACCCTGATCCTAAGGGAACCTACTCGGTAGCCTATGGTTATCAGGTTCTTGATAAGCAAAAGTATGGGAGTCTTCCTGTCACTTGGTGGAAAAAGGTGAACAAATTTGCCTGGCCAAAATGTAACTTCTTTCTCTGGTTGGTAGCTGGTAATAAATGCCTCACTTGGGATAATGTGAGGAAGAGGGGATTTGAGGGTCCCTCTTTTTGTGTCCTTTGCAGTAATAATGAGGACGAATCTTCTCATTTATTTTTCCAATGCTACTTTTCCAGAGACATTTGGTACCGTTGGTGGAGTGCTTGGAACCATCCATGTTTTCATGTGTTGTACCTGGTGGAGTTTTGGAGTAGTCTGGGAAGACCTCCGACCAAGGCCCCCTTCCTTCGGTGGCTTAGAATTTGGGCCCTTCTTGCATCATCTGGTAAATTTGGCTCGAACAAAACCAATGTATATTTTAGGGCAGTTATTTGGCTGTTCAACAGATCTAGAAAAGGATCATGTATATGGTTCAAGAAACCATCCATAGCAAATGTGATGTGGACCCTCTTTTGGATTCTAGGGAGGAGAAGGTACAACAAGCCCTTGGTCTCTTTGGGGATGGTGTGAACTCTTTTAGCCCTAGTAGGGTTCCTCACAGGTTCCTCAGCTCAGCAAGAAGGTTAGGAGAGATGGTAGGTGGAGGCGACTCCCTAGAGGAGTTTTAAAAATTAATACCGATGGATCATCCAGGGGTAATCCTGGACATGCTGGCATTGGCGGTGTTGGGAGAGATTCTACTGGTGGTGTCAGTTTTTTATTTTCCATTTATAAAGGTGTTCACTCCAATAATTTTATGGAAGCTCTTGCAATTCTTGAGGTCTTGCGGAGGGGATTTTCTCTTGGTTGGCATAGGATTATCTGTGAGTCTAACTCTCAAATTGTGGTTAATATTTTAAATAGTAAAATGGTGGAGGAAGTTATTGGTAGTTTGCCTCTTTAGCCATTCAGATTCTCAGAATGAGTGAAGAGTTCGAATTTATATCCTTTGTGCACATTCCAAGGGAATGGAATGTGGTTGCTAATTACCTGGCCAAAAGGGCTTCTGAGCTACTGGATCCTTGGAGTATCGATAATTGGGAGAGTCTCCCATCTAGGACTCTCAACACCTATGGGAGTTGATACACAAGGATGTACAGACTTAATGTGGTTTTTTCTTGTTGTATTTTTCGGGTGTCATTATAGTCTAGTGGTTTTAGCTTGTTTGGTTGTTTATTTGAATCCTAGTTGGAAGCTCAATTGTACTTTGTAATTCAGAATTTTTATCAATAAATTTTTACCCCTTTATTTAAAAAAAAGAAGACATACTAGGGTGTCAATGACACTAATCGTGTGGTTGATATTAAAGCATATCCAAGGGTTGACAATAAATCTAGGGTGTGGCACGAATTGATGTAAATGGATGGTCGATATTAAATGAAATTGGATGGCTCTAATTAATTCACTTAAATAAATACATATTTATTAAATATATATTAAAATATAATATAGAATATTATATTTAAATATATATATAAAATAAATATATAAATAAATGTGAATAATGATAAAAAATGGTAGGAAAATAGGAATAGTGGGCAAATGGCTAGGATTTGGTGTCTACAGATGCCCCTTTTTGTACTGTGTTGCATGAAACACAATGCAATGCAAAAATACAAGACACCTATTTTGGCCAGGTGTAGAAGCAACTTCTCTCTCTTGTTCGAATACGAGCTTGAAGACAAAAGAATAAAAGAATTTGTAGTTTTGTGTAGCTTATCCCCTCAATTGGCGAATGATATTACAGATGAATCTTACGAGCCAATTGAAAAACAATCTGTGCAAATGAATTATGGATAATGTGATACCATTTTTACCCCAACGATGGAAAGGGGGTTGGTGGTAAAATGTGATATGATGTGTCTATTTTGGCCCCAATAGATGAAGGATTTTGTGAAAATGTGACGTGATGAGGATGGTATAAATGATGTAAAATTTGATACCGTTCTTGCCCCAATGGTGGGAAGGGATTTTTTCCAAGTGTAGATGCTATGATCATGTAATATGTATCCCGTTGTGGGAAAGTCATAACCAAAAATGGTTATCCCCAAATTTGGGGTGATTCGATGTTGTTGAAACACTTTGCCTTTTCGATGCCATTGATATGCAAATTTTTTGCCCCCTTTTTTCGAAGTGATTTGCAGAGTGGAGTGACTTTCGGGATTCCCACGGTTGGTGGGTGGTTGGTGGGTGTGGGTGGTTTAGCCCATGGTGTTGTGCCCATTGTATTCTAATACCACATAGTGGTTTAGGGTTGGAAGAGTTTCCTTTATATTTATTGTAATGTCCCATTTTCGGGCAAGAAAGTGAATAATAATATCAAGGAGGTGTGGCTCTTGTTTTGTTGGAGTAGCCCATATCGGGTGAACCAGGGTAAATATCGTGTGTTCTATGTGCATTGTGTGGTGTCATTTATTCTAAGTTGTTTATTTCTGCTTTATTTCTAGAATAAATTTTTGTAAATCTCTTCAAGCGATTACGGGGGATAAGTAGGAGCTGCTAAGGGATGTGGGGCTAGCGGAGGTAGCCTGACTAGATGTGGTTAGGGTGGATGAGGGGTACCTATCTTCCTTGGAAAATATTTTGGATATAGATAGGGGGATATTTTAGCTCCCCATGGGTGAGGTGACTGTGACCTTGGAGGATGTGTATTGGATCTTCAAGGTGTCGATGGAGGGTCTCTGGGTTGAGGTTGGCCTTAATTGGAAGGCAAAGATGAGGAGGATGTTTGGGGATTACTAGAATGAGGTGAAGGTGTTGAACAGAGGTATCCCCTATTTTTTCATGTATAAGGAGTTAGATCCCCTTCGAGCTTTGGTGATGTTTGTGTTGGCCAACATTGTGGTCTCGAACAACATCGGGTGTAGGTTCCCTTGGAACCTGATAGGGGTGGTGAGCGATATTCTCATTATTATCTAGGTGTATGCATGTGCTCCCACATTATTGGTGTAGGTGTACCAGGAGCTTTATGATATTACAAGGTGGGGGTAGAAGGGATTGGAGTGTAGCCTACTACTGCAATGCTAGGGATGGGAGAACTTCAGAGTTTCTTGATCGAAGGGGTTACCTATGGAGGAGTTTGGTAGGGAGTAGCCTCACACTAGGTGATGGCCATTGGTGGAGGTCCAGCCAAGTCATCCCATGAGGACGAGTCAATGGTACAGGGATTTATGGGTAAGATTGACATCCTCCCAAGTGGTATGGAGGCCATTGATGGGTGCCTAGTGGGCTAGGTATGGGAAGCAACTATGGTGAGTGTGGAAGGTAGGTGGATGATTGGGAGGCATAGGAGTGAGGTGGAGTATTTTTAGTTCTCCTAAGCACTCCACAAATTTGGGTTGAGGTAGGATGTTCCTGATGAGCCAGTGTAGTATAGGAGGCATTAGGAGGAGGTGGGGCTACCATGTGTAGAGCCATGAATATTAGCCTTGGAGGATGATGAGGAGGTGGACATATTGGATATGGAGGATGTAGGGATGACCATAGAGTATGATGCATGGTTTACGATGTAGCCATCATGGGTACCACCTCGAGGAGTGGTTGATGTGGGTGGCAATCAAGAGGCTAGGGATGAGGCTACCCAAGGTACTCAAGATGAGGGTGCCTTGAATATGTGGGGTGAGGATATCCAAGATTCCCACAAGAGGCAGCAATGCTTTCGCTCTAATAGTTAGAGGTAGAAGGTGAAGGGTACATCACAACAGACACCCGAGTTTGGGGGATATTACAAATATGGGGAGGAGATGGAGGAGGTTCCAGATGTACCACCAAGTTGAATAGAGGAGGAGTGGGTATAGTTGGAGTAGCAGGTGGTAGAGCGGGATGCAAGGATTGCATCTCTCCAGGTAGAGCTAGCAAAGCGGGAGTGGCAGCATGAGGTCTACATACGATGACTTTGATCTCAACATAGATACATTGAGGCATTAGAGGATAGGTTGATGGAACATCATATTCCACTTCTAGATCCTCCAACCTCATATACATCTAAGGGTGCTAGGCATAGTCAGTCTAGGTCTAGGGCTCCTACTAGGTCTGAGGCTCCTACTAGGTCACAAACTCCTGCTAGGTCACAGGGGTCTTCTTGGAGGATGTAGCTAGTGCTTAGATACACTTTTTGTATATGAGCCTTGGTGCTCCATTGTATGTAGCCTTTTGGTATTCATTGATATATATATATATATATATATATATATATATATATATATACATGAATTTTACCTTTTGTGTTATATATTTGTGTGAATGTTTTTTGTGGAATGCTTTTTTTGAATGCATGTTTATGTTTATGATTGATGCATATGATATGTTATGGATGACTAATGCAAGATGGCATGTATGGATGATTAGTGCTAATGATCATTTATAGTTTAGATCTTTATTTTGGACGTTTTATAGCATTGTTGTTTAATCAAGGGCACCAAACATGGTGGCAAGTGGGATGAATGACTTATGACGTGACATGGATGTTGACATGGAAGAAGATTTAGATGTTGATATGGAAGAAGATATGGATGTTGATATGGAAGACTGCCTATTTTATAGAGACTCAAACATCATAGTGGTATCTAACAAACTCACTAAAATTACATAATCCTTCTAGGACAAAATGTGTGTGCAGTGGGTTCATTTACCAAATCAAGAGTAAGGTAATGACCCTAGAAAATCAAGAACCAATGTGTGTGTAAGTGAGTTCATTAACTCATATTGAGTAAATTGGGTAAACCTATTATGGATGAAACCAAGAAGCTAGCTTGTCCGTATGAGCGATCAATGGTATTTTTTAAAAGAGACATGTCACCACACATGAGCATACTCCACTACCATTCAAGTGTCTATAGCTTCAGTGGAGGCTAACTCAATAGTCCATGACTTTTGTTTTTTTGATATTTTAAATTTTTGGGATGACTACCTAACCGCCCGTCTGAAAATGTAGTATGATCCTTACAACCCAATTGATTAGTGGTGTGTGATAAAAATATTTAGAGTTTTTGTTAGGGATTTGTCCCTACTCTTTATTTTATTTTGGAATTGTGATAGTGATGAGAACCATTGTTTTTATGGACTATGTTGCATGATGGGATTAGCAAGGATGACCCTTTTCACTTCAAGGTTTATGCCAAGTATGGTGTTATCCCTTTTTGACACAAGATGTTTTTAATATGTGAAAGTTGTGTTTGGTTCAAGAATGTTTTTGGAATCAGTTCCTAAACTCTATATTTTTCTTAGTGTATATGTGCAATGGTCCTACGAAGAACTCGACATGATTTTTGGAGGTTGCTTAAAACACTAGGAGTGGTTGAGTGACCGAAAACAACTAGGAATTTGTGAATGTGGCTTGTGATGATGGCAATTTGACTTAGTAGAATTGTGTGGATGACATTATGAAGGTGCCCCTAATTAAGGAAACATGACTCTTGTAGGACCAATTAAGACCTTGAGCTGAATAAATGATCCCTAAATATGAAATACAAAATGTGGATGTGAATGCAATGTATGATGTGTAGTTTTGTGAAATGCAATGTGAAATGTAGGCGAATGCATTATTTTTTTAATGTTGAATGCAAATGGAATGCAATGTTATGAATGAAGTGTTAAATGTAAAGTGTAACATGCAATATGTAAAATGAAATGCAATGTTATGAATTACATGTATGCAAATGTTTTTGTGTATTAGCCATGTATATATAATAATCAAATCATGCATAGAATGATCTCAAGTGTATAACATTAAGTGGTTTGTATTCTTCCTCTCCCTCTAGACTATCAAGCCTATAAGTACCATTACCTACTCTTTGTGTAACTATGTATGGACCTAACCAATTAGCTATCAATTTATCATGAAGATGCAACAATGCATTGATGTTTTGCTAGTTCTCTTTAAGGATAAGATCTCCTACTTGGAATTCATGTAGATGAACTTTGGTGTTGTAAGCATGCTTGAGGTGGTCTTGATAAACTCTTAAGTGATCTAAAGTATTGAATCAACTCTCATAAATAAGTGTGAGTTGGTCAATATGTGCTTGTCTAGTAGTGTCATCATCTATGAATTCTTGTAAAGAAATTTACAAGGAAGGGATCTTGAGCTCAAGAGGTATGATTGCTTCGGCTGCATAGACAAATGAAAATGGCGTTGCCCCTATAGGCATGTGGATGCTTTTTCAATAAGTCCATAATGCCAAGGGAATTTGTGTATGCCAATCTCTATGATTTTCTTTGACAAGTTTCTTGAGAATAGCAATCAAGGTCTTGTTGGAAGCTTCAACTTATCCATTTTCTTGTGGGTAATAAGGAGTCAAGAAACTATGTTGAATGTTATATTTCTCGTAAAGTGCTTGAACATCCATTGTCTAAAATGATTTTCAAGGGGATACCAAAATGATAAATGATCGAAAATGGCAGGAAAATAGGAATAGTGGGTAAATTGGCTAGGATTTGGTGGTGTAAATGGCGAGATGGTAAATATGGAAGGCAAATGGCTAGGATTTGATGTCTACAAGTTTTTTCAAGTTATAGTTATTTTTATTGTATTACATTTTAAATTCAATTATTTGAAGAGATAGTAACATGAACTATTATCTCCTAATTTAAACTATAGTGTTATCAATAAATAAAATAACATTAACTAATTTATTTTTTTATATTGATCTAAATGATTTAATCATATCAAAATATTGCTACATTAAATAATATAAGAATAGGAGTAGAAATATACAATGTGAAAAGTAGTTATTCTATTAAGGAGTAAATATCCCATATAATGATATTTATAGAAAGATATGAAAATTTGTGTTTATCTTACTTAATATCTATGAAGCAACATGCATGGAATTTATTGGAGAATGCAAAAATTTATTGAATTATATGAAATGTATCATCTCATTATGTTGATAAGAAGAGGTGCAATAATTACAAAACTATCAATTGTTCATGTTCCATAATCTTTGAAGGTCAAGGATTGTTAGCGTTTCTAACATTTATGGTTATAGGTCATAACAAATAAAACTTGATGGTTTGAGTGGCATAAATATTAGAACTTATTAGTCATAGTAACATTAGCATTGGAACTTACTAGCGATAGGATGAGTAATGCAAATACTATGCTTATTTATGTTGGTATTAGGTGTAATAGTTTGTAAAATGATGTAGTCTCTAGTGTTAAATGCTTCCTATATATTATTTAAATCTATCATATTTTATTAAAAAACATTGAACTTCATTGCTTGAAGACTTAGGACTAAGAAAATGTCTTATCAGTATGATTGTGAGTGATTCATATTCCTTGGTGGATAAGTTGACCTACCTTGATGAATCAAAATAGGATGATATTTTGAGTCCTTATGTATTTGATTTAAGTATCCACAATCTGATTGATTTTTGGTAGAGTGACATAATTAGACTTTAGTTTTAAAGGTTAAAGTTTCTCTACCACATATAATATTCATGGAAGAGATGAAATTATAAACAAATAAGTTTCATGTTGATGCTTGCATGAAAAATCAAGCATGGCCCAATATACTTATCTCAAAGGTGTTGTCTTCCACACAATTAATATTGGTGTAAGATCCATAGCAAACAGGTTTTATTTTGTAATGTGATCCTTGAAGTTGCTTTATGTTTTAAATGAACCCAAACTTTGCATATGAATTAGTATAAAAGTAGCTTCTAATGCTTATCGTGGAACTTTTTATACATAATTTTAGTTTACTAAAGCATATTCATGGACTTGGCACTAGGTCTATTAAATATATTTAACGAATTTGCTTGCTTTGATAACCTCTTTTTGGGCATAGGGTATACCTTATAATCATTGAATGAAAAGTGACTTCAATTAATATTAATCATTAGAATCCATGATACACTTGAAAATGAGTTGTGTTAGGTGGAGTTATGAAGAGCTGCATTGTTAAAAATGATAGATATAGAAGACTATTTATTCTAACCCAATGACCATTATCAATATGCAAAACCATAAAGAAATGTTGACGATACCGATCATCCTTCTATCATTTTTTTGAAATTGGAAAATGGAGGAAAAAATATCACTCTTATGCATTCTTTCATAAGAAGCAATCATCAAATAAAATTTTTCTATGGGCATATAGAGATTGAACACAATCCCTTTTAAAAATAAATATCTCTAGCATTAAAATTGATAGATAGAAAAAATCATTTGTATGAAAAGCCGATAGAGTAAAATGCCAAAACTAGGTGTTATAATTTTGAAAGTAAATCATAAAATATTTAAAACTTAAATTTTATAGATAATCCATTACAAACTATTATTTTATTCAAATCCCCAAAAACCTTAAATCAATTATTAAGTTTTTTAGAATAATTTGAATTCCTTTGTTGTAAACCATGCAATAATTATAAAAGAAAAAATGAACTATGGCTTATAACTTGTTAGAATGTTTGAATCCACGGTCCTTGAGTCATTTTCCTTTTCTATACTTTATTTTCCATGTTTTAAATGGTCCTAGAAAATTCTAATAATCCTCTAAAATTCTAAGGTGTCCCAAGAAGACGTCCTAGACAAAAGAGGTTACCAAAAAAGGTTCATGCATATCCATCATGATCCAACAAAGGAAGAGAACAAAATATAAAATTGCACCTATTTATTTTCCCTCAAAACCTAAATATTCATTCAATTAAAATAGGAGTGCCCTAAGATGAAGGATCAAATGTGACTTGTTTATGGGTACTAAAAGATTTTGTATCCATATTTACTTAAGTGCCAAAAGAAACTTTAGTGCTATAGTGAAGGGAGGAAGAGGGCTCATATCCTAGGTTACCCTCACCTAAGCACACACATATATTATTAATAATATGAAAACTTTAAACAATCACCTTACACCCAAGAAGAGTTTCAAATCTTATCCTACCCCATTTTATTTCTTTTGGAAAATAAGATATCACATTAATTTCAATCCAATTTAAACAAAGTATGTGTTTGTAAGACAAAACTCTAGGTAAAATTACAATCATAAATATTCAAACAAAATCAACCATTTATCACCTAGCATGAATTCTTGCACTAGTATGTAATTTATCTTATGTTGTGTGCTTTATTTTTACGTATTCTTTGAATTTTTACTTTGGCACATTTACCACCTTTCCTTGATGATATCCTCACTCACTCTATTTCATGGTAGTTGACCTATTAGTCATTTAAAAATATTCAAATTTTAATTTAGTCTATCATTTTTATAAAATATTATTATTTCAATAAAATTGAAATAAGAAAGTATAAAATCCCAAATTAGTAATTCTAAGTCATCATTACTTATATTTATTATAAATAAATTAAATATTAATTTTTAGATGTAAAATAAACCCCTCTAAAAAGGACATTATCTTGATGACTAGATTTTTTTTATACTACAATATATTATTGACTTAAAATTAGCATATATGAATATTTTTTATAAAATTTTAAAATTCTAATTTGATTCAAGTACAATATATATATATATATATATATATATATATATATATATTCAGTATAAAATTACAATTTTAAACTTGAAAACTAATTGAAAAACATAATATTTCTATATTATGCAAACAAATAATATAAGATTTTCGAATTATTTAGAATTTTTTGAAGTTGTATTATCCTCAATGTATTGGTCCCATTGGACCTTACACCATGATATTTTTCTATTGCTTAACTACAACTTGCATGTGTCCAAACTTCTAGTGAGTTCCATTAGAACCTTGCCTAGGTCTTTAATCTACAATGAATGCTAGTCTAAAATGTGTGAAGCATCAACCTTATAAGATTTGATTAATAAAAATGGAAATACTATGAATTTATGGGAGATTAGGAGGTAAATCAAGTCAATATTCAATTGGATTTACCACTTTCAACAACTGAAATGGCCCTATATATCTACAAGCAAGTTTAGCAAATTTACAAAACTCTATAAAACGTTTTTGTGGTTTGACTCTAATAAATTTTTTTCCTCCTATAGTAAATTTTCTTAATATCTTATTTCTATTTTTTGGAAGTATTAAAGTATTTGACCCCCTTGTAAATATTAGTTTAGTATATTTCATATAATGTATGTGTCAATATGAGAGAAAGTGCAAGGTGTCAAGAGAGAGAATGAAGAGACATAATATGTGACAAGACGAGAGTTTTGTCTCAATGAGAGAAATATGAAGGGATGCATCTCCTGGAAGTTTGAGGAGAGCAATAGTCAAAGTATTGAAAAGTCATGTAAAATTATATATTGGATACAAAGCTCCATGCAATGTAATCTCTCTAAATCATTTGAATATATTGAATGTAATAGTGAATATTTCATTGTGAGATATTGTTGTTATTTTTTGAATGCATTTTTTATGTGAGTTATTTTGATCTTGGGATATTGAACTATGATATAATCTAGTTGAAAAGCTAATAGTGGTATCAAATCCACGGAAGAAAGAGTTGTTGGAGGCAAGAAAGTTCAATGAGAGTTGGGAAGAGACAAGTGACAAGATTCAATCCAAGCAACAATCATTGAATTGGAGAGCGTCTAAAGAAGAATATTGCAGAGAGCAACCAATGAATTATTTAGAAGGTATTTATTAAGGCACCCATTTATAACTCAAGAGACATAAGGTTTATTTAGTTTGCCTAAGTACCTTAAATAAAATTGTGTGGACATAATAGTTGATGAGGCCGAGAAATGCCTCATTTTTGAACTATGGTTAACATATAAAAATTGCCATATTTTTAAATATAAAAAGTTAAATTACCAAATAGTTTATTAGAATATATTAATTGTTAATTGTTTACATGATTTTATGTTAGAAACATTATACCCCTGTTTTGACTATTTTAAGCATTTTACTTGTAAAAGGTAAAAAATGAGTATCATGTTAATTCTGATGTCATAATGTAGTAAAATTACATTATGATGGCATTGATAGATTTATCTCATCGAGAACTACAACTTTTATTTTTGAAGCAAGTCAATCCGAGCTGTAGATAAAAATTTATGAAGGTTACATCATTCTGGAGCTCAAGCCTTGGTTTTTTTTTTTCCTGGAGCTGTTAATAGGTGCAAATCTGCGTTAAGGGGCATATTGGCGAATCTACTGGGAATGGTCCAAAGAAAGTTAAGGAACCAAATTTATACCAATTATAGTTCATAGTGGAGATAACATATGACCTAAATTTTAAGGAATATGGAAAAATAATATGGAATATATGGGGCCCACAAAATGACAGTTTCACACTTTTTGACTACTGGAAATTCTGGTAAAAATATGTGTTAGAGGCCAACTTGACAGCAATGTTGAAAGTAATTCCTAAGGAGTTAAGAACTAAAAATTGAACCAGATGTAATTCATACATACAAGAACATGTGGGTAAAATTTGGTGTACATTGGAGTTACGAGGCAAAAGTTATAAGCACTCCAAAAGGGCAGTTGGGCATGTTTTGACTGCTATAAAAAAATAGGTGATAGTCCATACAAATTCCAACCACCTGTCACTATGAAGGAAGGCATGGAATTTTTCAATTAAATATGCGGAAAACACTTGGAAACAGTTGATGGAGGCTAGGAGTGACTCTTTCTCCACTTGCCAACACTTCCACGTGATCCAAATAGGAGCAACCAGTCAAAAATATTGAATTGCAGGAAATCTCGAAATAGTCATACAAATTCTAACCAGCTATTAATAAATATCATGGCTTAGGATTTGTCAATTCCAGCATGTAAAATCTATAGAATTGGTCTTCTAAGGACTTAGGAAGACTACCTAGTTGGTCAAACTCATGTTTCTATGCATCTGGTGTACGGATAAGGGTCAAAATGGTTAAACTACCAAATATTCTAGAGCAGCTCCGGAATGAGCAGAATAGGACCAATTTTGGTCAAAACTATAAACAAAATGGTCAAAAAGGTGGCAAATGACGATATGAATATGGATCTAGTTGTATGAGGAGTTTTCTCACCCCTTCCAACACATTTCTCCCAATGGATGACACACAACAAGGAAAATGAATATGCTATAGCATAACAGTTTACTACATTTTAGGAAGACTTATTCAGAACAATTGCTAAATCCCTAAAATGCAGCAACAGAACGGATTGGCATATGTAATAGAATATTATAAATAATCAGCTCCCATGTTGGTTGAGCCAGGTAGAGAGGTAGAGAAGTAGAGAAGTAGAGAATAAAGATAGGAATTGTGGTAAGAAAGTAGATCTGTGGCAAATTACAGTTTTTAGCAGGTTTTCCTACAAATATTGTAATGTTGCTTGAGACTAAATAAAGTGTAGGATTTCTCAATCATCTTTTGTCCCATTAAATGTCAGAGTGTTTAAGTATTTAAGAGAGAGTTTTTCTACCTTCTTATGGAATAGGGGAGCAAGGGCCACTTCCAGGTTTAGAAGAAGGCTTATTGGTGACATGTTTTTCTGCAAAATTTGTTGTAGCAGATTAAGTAGATTCTTTTCATATTTTATTTTCTGTTCATTAGCTGATAGTGCATAGATATTTGTGATTTGAACCTAGGTTAATGAGTGTGAGTGTTAATTGGTTCATCAACTTGTATTATTGAATTTCCATTGTTTCCAATAGATTATTTCTTACTTTAATCCATTCTATTGATCAGTTGTTAGCTTGTGTGTTTCATTTTCTACTATTTCATCTTGTTATTCTTTTCATTTTGCAAGAATAAAATAGGTGATATTTCTGCAAATTTAGTTAAATTTTAGTTTCCTACAACTACCGTTTCTTGTCATTTACATTCTGCAACAGTAAATAGGTTTCATTCTGCAAAAGTAATCAGGTTTTATTCCTGTAATATTGATTCTACAATATTAATTAGAATTTAACTTCATTTTATAGGATTAAAGTGGCACCAAAACCCCCAAGGTTCACTTGTACCACCAATAAAGCCTATTTTCTGAATGAGCTGATTTTCAAGCTGCCTATATCTCTTTTCGTATATAGCCTTAGACACCGCCTTGGATTGATAATTATAATGATTAAATGGTGTGATTGATAACACTCATAATTTTTTGCACCATTTTCGGGGACCACGGTGTTGTTAGAAGGTAAAAGCAGCCCAATAATTATTAATTGTGCTAAGTTGTGAAATTCAGAGTGAAATCTGGATAAATGATTGGTATAAGTAATAATTTTTTGTAAATAGTATTTCAGCCCATTTAGAAAATAAGCAAGAAACCACAGGAAGAAATTTTTTTACAAGAGGTTGAAATTATGTCAAAATTTTCTAAATTTTTTATTTCCAAAAATGTTGGAATTTTCAAAGAATCACAATCATCCACTTCAAGAACTGCAGGATCCTTTGAGAAATTATTACAAGAAAGAAAATTCAGTAGTTCAACACCACTTTCTCTTGACAAATCCATACACTTAGGAAAATGTGATAATATTTATAATTTTTTTTGGGAACCTATAATGGAAGTGTCACAAGAGAATCTAGGGAGAGCTAGTAATATGTTCTATCCTAGTACAACTAGTGCACCTGCAAGAACTTTTCAAAATCCCATTCAATTAGATCTTAATCAATATTCTCCCATGAAGGCCATTTCACCTTTAGTGTTACCAACTTTCAAGGGAATTACATCTAAAGATCCTGATATGTTTTTGTTTGAGTTTAAAATTGTATGTCAAGTTCATGATTACACTAATGACAACCAAAAGCTCAAACTATTTTCTTCCACTCTTTAAGAGTCAGATCTACAATGGTTTATCACCTTAGCACCTGATTCAATTAGAACTTGGGATGATATGGAAAACATATTCTTGGAGAGATACCAAGAATATTGTCAAGTCAAGAATCAAAATGATGAATTTCTTACAATGAAACAAGAGGAAAATGAAATATTAGAAGACTATCTAGACAAATTTTCTTTTGTTCATAAGATATGTGGAAGTGTTGAACCTAAAATTTGCAAAGTCATATTCTTAAGAGGATTGCAAGATAAATTTAGGAATGCATTGGATATCTTAGGGAAAGAAGATGCAAATGCACTTGAATTTCAGGAAATCATTAAACTTTGTAAAAATTATTCTCATTCAAGGCATAGAAAAAACAAAATTGGTAGTAACACAAATGATTTGAAAGAATGTATGGAAGAGGCTGATATTTTAGTACATATTGATAAAGCGGTAGAAGAAAAGAATGAATGTGTTGAACCTTCAATCATCTATTGTTCAAAATGTAATGAGAAACAACACTCTCTTCATGACTGTGCTTTGAACAAAATATTTAGACTTGCTACTTGTAGCATTTGTAAAAAAGGACACCCTACAAATCAATGTAGTTTATTACCATAACTCAAAAGTATCTTTGAAAAACAATCTCAACCTATGAAATAATACAACTTTGTAGGAAAAATACAAGGAGATAATTTTCTTAATTTTCCATATCAGAATACTTCTCAATTTCTTGCACATTGGGGAAATAATTATTGGTATATGCCATGGTCTGTTGTAGGTCCACTTCAACAATGTTGGAATCAACCACCATGGGCATATTACCAAGAATGGTCTCAACATGATTGGATGCAACAACAATGGAATCAACAACATCCACCATGGTTACAGCCAAAACTACAGGGATATCAATGGGTACAATAGCAAAAAATATACAAAGGGCAGCAAAATTATCAAAAATAGAAATCAAATTTGTTGCCCACTCATACCCATAGTTTCTCTCATGGACAACAACAAAAAAAGAAAAAACAACCTCTATTTTCAGCTCAACCTATGGGCAATACCAACAATGTTAAACAGGTAACCCATATATCTATGGTTGAATAGAAAATTATAGCCATAATAAATGCTTGTGACTGTGATAAAACTTAGTTGTGTTCAAAACCACTTCTTTAACATATTCCACTTACCAGTGTAGAAATATGAGCTAAAAGGAATGAGCATGAAAACAAATCTGCACTAAAACAAGAAGAAGAAAAAGAAAAACATGACTCATCAAAGAAAGTACCATGTCTTGAGAAGTTTGAAATATCAAAATTGACATCTTCACAATCATATTGGATAAAGGAATTAACACATTTAATTGTTAAAATCCCTTTACTTCAAGCTATTAAAGATGTACCAATCATTAATAATATTTTTCAAGAAATGTGTTTTAAGAAATCAAGAAAAAAGAAGAAAGTATATCCTGAAACCATACAAATAGGTGGAAAATCAGTAGACTTGCTTGTAGGAAAACTTACTCCACCTAAGTATGATTGTCTAGGAAGTTAACATTTTATTGAATCACAAAAGGCAAATGAAAAGAATATTTCAGTTTTGGTCTCCATAGTTGTAAAGGGTAATGAAGAAGAATTGGATTCATCCAAAAAATTTGTTTTTGCTAAAAATGTTTATATTTTAGATTTTAACGATGAACCAACTATTGTTCAACAATTATTATGGAATGATGAAAAGCATAATTTTGAAAAATTATCACCCATTCCAGTACAAAACAGTTTTCTTCATTTACCACATGAATGTCATCATGATGCTTTACTAACACTTTATGCATATTTAGTAATTGGTATTGAGTTGTTGCAGGTACAAAACAATAGATTTTGCAGTTGAATGCATTTGATGAACTTTGGTTGGAAGCACTTCACCAAATAGAGTTCACTCAACAAAACTGAAAAATGTGGTATGATTATCATATTAAGAGCAGCAAGGATGAACCAAAGGAGTTTGAGAATGAAGTTGTTCAAATTTATTTGATTGATGATTTAAGGAGAACATTAGTGGTGAATGGACATCTTTTACAAATGTACCATCAACCACTAACAAAGGTGGAATTTGCTCAATATTTCACACAGTTAAATTTGCATAAGGTAGAAAAGGCTTCCTCTTCTGGCAAACATTCCAAATGATCATATATTTGAATCTTGAAAAAACAAAAGAAAAGAAAAAGAAAAAAAAATGAAAAATGAAAAAAAAGAGAAAAGAAGAAAAAAAATGAAAGAAAAAACAAAAGAAAAGAGAAAAATTGCAGCATAAGGCATGTCCCATAAAATGAAGATACATGAGGATATGCATCAATTTTAGTAGAGAGAAGAACTAATGAGGTCAATACTTCATTTCCGAAAATACAGAGACAATGATGACACAAGAAGATTCTTACTACTTGAATGGAAGGAAGGTTGCATCATTGTTGCAAGCTTTTAGCTAAAAAAGATGTTTTCATACAAAAAAATTGACATGTTTTTGCAAAATAAAGATTGTTCTTATCAAGAATGAGAGAAATTCTCTCACATTGCATCCTCATGAGATACATTCTATCTCATTGAAGCCCTTGAAAATATGGAAGTTGGTTGAAAACTAGAAATGACAGCCTCTTCTGATAAAAAAAAATGAAAAAAAATGAAACAAAAAGAAACAAAAAGAAAAAAAAATAGATAAAAAAAGGGAAAAGAAAAATGAAAAAAAGGAGAGAAAAAAATGAATAATTTGGTAGTGACAACCTTCTTGGAGGCACTACTAAATTGGCTTTCTTGAAAACCGATTTTTCAGCGTGTATTACCTTGTTGATCCACCCATCATTGTTCCACCATTGTACAAATCTCACACTGCACATGTGTTATGTTTATATTTTCAGATAGCATGCTAAGAATCATTAGAAGTAGTTTGTAAGATGCATGATCAATTTTTAGAATAGTAAGGTATGTGTTTCTTGCATTTAAGTCATAGTAAGCATTTAGCATTTACTGTATGATAATAAACATTTGGCTAAAAATATTCATATAAAATTGGCAAGTTAAAAATGTCAAGAAACACCCCCTTATGCCCTTAGTTGCATTGAAAATTCAACATTTGAAGATTTTGTTTTACTCCTACTGCAATAAATTCTGAAGCATCTTCAGAACAACAGTATCATTCCAAATCAGGCTTCAAACCGAGATAAAGTGTGCCAAAATTTTTTGCAATTGTTGCAGAATAGTAGGGAACATTAGAAATTGCAAAGGAAAAAATAAAGAGTAGCATAGAAACAAAAAAAAAAGAAAAAAAAATGAAGAAAAGAAAAAAATTGCAGGAACTACAAAATCTGCAAGGTTGTATACAAAAAATGAAATACCTGTGCTAATTGAAAATGTTTAGTACAACAAGAATAAAATTCTCAGGTGGCAAAATATGTTTAATAGGATAAAACCTGCATATTGCTATGGCGTACTGGGATGCATGAGGGCATGCATCAGTTCAAGCTAGGGGGGAATGATGAGGCCAAGAAATGCCTCATTTTTGCACTATGGTTAACATATAAAAACTGCCATATTTTTAAATATACAAAGTTAAATTACCAAATAGTTTATTTTTTGAAAAATAATTTGAAAAAACTTGTATTAAAACAAAGATCATTTACATGTTGGGATGAGACTTTTCCCAGCCTTAGTCAGAGAGAACACATGTTTACAACAGTAAAAGAAGATTTGCATTGGAGCCAAATCTCTTAAACCATATTTCTACAATGATTGTTCACCTGTTTACAACTATAAAAGAAGATCTACATTGAAACATAAATCTCCTAAACAGTATTTCTGGAATGGTTATCCAAATTAGCTAAGCACTAGATTTACTCACCAACCTGCCTAATCATCTCATACTCGATAGCCATGAGGAGGAGGCTCTGGAAGGATCTTATCATATTCATCCTTCATCGTGTAGACACCAAGGCTCCCATAGCCCCAAGCTAATTCATCCTTCTCATCTCTACCTGTGAGAAATATTTCTGCCAAGATTTTAGTCATGATGGGTGTCAGATCCGGAGGGATTGAAATTGGCCACTCATCCAACTTCTTAAACTGCTTAAACTTATAATCCCCTAGCTGACTAGTGTTGAAATAACTTTCAATTTGGACCCATCCCTTGGTTTCTATGGTTGTTTTTATTGGTTGCAATTTAGGAAATTCAACAATGATAGGTGGGTATTGATCCCATGAATCTATCCAAAATCGTGCCTTCTCCCCTCTCCCAACTTTCCAAAATAATCTATCTTTTACTACCTGAGATCCTAACTTGAGAGTCTGCCACACTAAGGATCCATTACCATCCAAAGGGAAACGACCCACCTCATTTGGGTTTACATGTCCCAAATATTTACTAGTTAAGATTCTATTGAATAAAGAAGTTGGTTGGGAAATCCACCTCCAATAAAGCTTTCCAGCCAAAGCTTTATTATTTAACTTTGATATTCTCAGTCCTAAACCTCCTTTTACCTTGGGCTGGCTTACTTTATCCCAACCTACTAAGGCCCATTTCATCTCTCCTTTTACTCCTTCCCATAAAAATTTTCTAGCCATCTTGTCCAACTCTTTCCATATGGTATGTGGGGCAGCAAGGATAGAAAATTTATAAATTGCCATGGCCTGAATGACTGACTGTAAAAAAGTTAATCTACCCCCATAGCTTAACCATTTGTGAGACCAATGATTAATTTTGTCCTTGATACAATCCAAAATATTCCTTCAGATATCTATTTTTAGTTTTTTTTAAATGCAAAGGGACCCCCAAGTATACCACTGGGAGATAAGTCCTTGTGAATCCTAAGATCTCTAAAATTCTATCCTGAAGCCTTTGATCAAGATTGAAAAAGACCACTTTGGATTTTTTTATCATTGATGGCTTGGTTTGTAGCCCTAAGGTAGACATTAAGTGTATCTCTAATAATTCTTGCTTCCCTGAAGCTGGCCACTCCCACCAATCCTGTGTCATCCACAAACTATAGGTGAGTCAAAACTTCCTCACCCACATTGATACCTGTTAGCAAACCTTGTTATATTCTCCTCAAGATGAGTCTACCCAATCCTTTAGCCAATATGAGAAAAATATAGGGAGAGCAAGGATCTCCTTGATGAAGGCCTCAAGTAGCTCCAAATGGTTGTGAGGGAAGACCCTTGATTAAGACTGAGTATGTCGGAGTAGAAACACAACTCATGACCCATTCTATCCAATCCTGAGAGAAACCAAAGACTACCATCATATTTGACAAGAAGCTCCACTCCATCCTATCATAAGCCTTTGACATATCTAATTTTATGAACATTCCTCTATTACCAGATGTTTGCATTGAATGGATTGCCTCCTAAGCTAGAACCACACCATCCAATATCTACCTACCCTCTACAAAACCCCCTTGCTCCGAGGAGATAATGTTATGTAAAAGAGGTTTTAACTACTCAGCCATTACCTTTGTGATTATTTTATATATGACATTGCATAAGGCAATAGGTCTATAATCCGAAATATGTACCCCCTCCTCCCCTTTTGGAATTAAGGTAATGAAAGTATGATTTAATGCTTTAAGCATTCTTTTACTACCTTTGGACTCCTCTATAACAACCATTACATCCTCCTCCAAGTTATCCCAAAAGGCCTGGAAAAACTCAATTGGAAAGCCATCTGGACCTGGTGTTTTTTCGGTGCTCATTCCAAAGACTACATTCTTCAGTTCCTCTCTATCAATGGGTTTAAGTAGGGTCTGATTTTTTTCTTCAAAGATAACAGAGGGTATAACAACAATAATTTCTTTTTGAGCCTCTTCATCTTGCACCATACTTTCATTAAATAGTTTAGAAAAATAATCCATTGAATGGAAATGCATACCTGGAATTGTATCAAAGGAGTTTCTGTTCTCATCTTGAAGAGCTTCCATGTTGTTCATCTGTCTCCTAGCACAAGTAATCCGATGGAAAAATTTGGTATTTTTATCACCTTCTAATAACCAAGTGGTTCTTGCTCTCTATTTCAAGTAGGTCTCCTCTTGGTTGTCAATGCCCTCAACCGCTTTACGCAATGCATCATCCTCTTCTTTGAGCTGCTCTGTAATTGTTCCTTCCCTAAAGTGTTTTTGAACCTCATCCCATCTGGCCACCAATGGAGCTCTTTGGACCTGGAAGTCTGTCTTGTTAGCTCGCCTCCATTGTTTCAGTTGATTTTTGACATAATGAAGTTGTTTGTGGAATCTAAACATTGTTGTCCCATATATTGGGCGACCTTCTTCCCACCACTATGGAATTTTCTTTCGAAGTTCCTCTTTTTGTAACCAAAAGTTTTCAAATTTAAATGGTTTGTGATGTTGCACTGTCTTGATCCCTCCTTCCAACAAAATGGGAAAGTGATCTGAAACTGGACCCTCCAAAATCTAAAATTTTATATTCCATTTTACAAATGCCTCCTTTGAAACCAAAAAATGGTCTAACTTCACCTTCCTGCTATGTGGCTCCCTCCTCTTATTAGTCCAAGTATAATTGGTTCTAGGGCATTTAATATCCACCAAGTGTAATTCCTGGACTTGGGCAATCATAAGTCGATCCCCTGGGTCCAAAATTGGGATTCCCCCTTCCTGATCTCTAGAGGATAATTTAGCATTAAAATCTCCAACAATAATCTAGTCTAAATCTTCCCTTGAGACTCTCATGTTATGCACAACTTTCCATTGATGCATATGACCATCTAGGTTTTGAGCCCAATAAAAATTTGTGATTAAAACATGTTCAGCTGTGACATTATTTCTAAAATGTGATGTGACAACACCCCTCCAATATATATGTTCTATTGCAATCCATTCAAGAGAGTTCCAAAGAGTAACTATCCCCCCTGAGGCACCTTGGGCAGCCACTTCCATATGACCAACACCCCTCCAAATTGTGTTAATTGTTTTACACATAAGATATAACGACATTTTTGTCTCCTGGATAAGCAAAAAATATGTTTTACATTTTTCTAAGAGTCTTCGAACAACAGATTGATGGGTTCTACTGTTTAAACCCCTAACATTCCATGATTGTATAATCATTGGTTACCTTGAGAGCAAGAAAAATCTATTGGCCTCACCGATCCTCCAATGATCAGTTTGTCTCCTTGAACTGCTATCAATTCCTTATTTGATTTTCTACCCACTCCTTGAGAGTTGCTATTTTTTTATCTCTTTTCCACCTGAGTTATCCCTAAAGTTGGCCTTTCTCTGTTCTTTTTTGCTATGTCCATGCTGACATCCTTAATTATTGGCTACTCTTGGTTATGCACTATCAATGCCCCTGCATTCTCTGACTGCGGTAACTCACTGTATTCAATTACCTGCTCTATGATGGGGGGAGATGAAAGAGGAGCTTGAACATGGATGTTATTATTTTCATTATTCCCATCCACCCCTTCCATGAATTGTTCTTATTGATCCATTAGTGTCTTAAATATCTCATACCTATTGGAGGGCTTGAGTTGGGTTTGCTCTTTACCATATTTTTTTTTTTTCTTAAATATACAAAGTTAAATTGCCAAATAGTTGATTAGAATATATTAATTGTTAATTGTTTACATGATTTTATGTTAGAAACATTATACCCCTGTTTTGACTATTTTAAGCATTTTACTTGTAAAAGGTCAAAAATGAGTATCATGTCAATTCTGATGTCATACTATAGTAAAATTACATTATGATGGCATGGATAGATTCCTCTCATCGAGAACTACAACTTTTATTTTTGAAGCAAGTCAATCCGAGCTGTAGATAAAAAGTTATGAAGGTTACATCATTCTGGAGCTCATGCCTTAGTTTTTTTTTTCTAGAGTTGTTAACAGGTGCAAATCTGCGTTAAGGGGCATATTGGCGGATCTACTGGGAATGATCCAAAGCAAGTTAAGGAACCAAATTCATACCAATTATAGTTCATAGTGGAGAGAACACATGACCCAAATTTTAAGGCATATGGACAAATAATCTGGAAGATATGGGGCCCACAAAATGGTAGTTTCACACTTTTTGACTGCTGGAAATTCTGGTAAAAATCTGTGTTAGAGGCCAACTTGACAGCAATGTTGGGAGTAATTCCTGAGGAGTTAAGAGCTGAAAATTGAACCAGATGTAATTCATACAGCCAAGAACATGTGGGTAAAATTTGGTGTACATTGGAGTTACGAGGCAAAAGTTATAAGCACTCCAAAAGGGCAGTTGGGCATGTTTTGACTACTGTAAAAAAATAGGTGACAATCCATACAAATTCCAACCACCTGTCACTATGAAGGAAGGCATGGAATTTGTCAATTAAATATGAGGGAAACACTTGGAAATAGTTGAGGGAGGCTAGGAGTGACTCTTTCTCCACTTGCCAACACTTCCACATGATCCAAATAGGAGCAACCAGTCAAAAATATTGAATTGCAAGAAATCTGGAAACAGTCATACAAATTCCAACCAACTATCAATAAATAGCATGGCTTGGAATTTGTCAATTCTAGCATGTAAAATCTATAGAATTGGTCTTCTAAGGACTTAGGAAGACTACCTAGCTGGTCAAACTCACTTTTCTATGCATCTGGTGTATGGATAAGGGTCAAAATGGTTAAACTGCCAGATATTCTAGAGCAGCTCCGAAATGAGCAGAACAGGACCAGTTTTGGTCAAAACTATAAACAAAATGGTCAGAAAGGTGGAAAATGGTGATATGAAGATGGATCTAGCTGTATGAGGAGTTTTCTCACCCCTTCCAATGCATTTCTCCCAATGGATGACACACAACAAGGAAAATGGATATGTTGCAGCATAATAGTTTGTTGCATTTTAGGAAGACTTCTTAGAACAGTTGCTAAATCCCTAAAAGGCAGCAATAGAATGGATTGGCATATGTAATAGAATGTTATAAATAATAGGCTCCCATGTTGGTTGAGCTAGGTAGAGAGGTAGAGAAGTAGAGAAGTAGAGAATAAGGATAGGACTTGTGGTAAGAAAGTAGATCTGTGGCAAATTGAGTTTTTAGCAGGTTTTCCTGCAAATATTGTAATGTTGCTTAAGACTAAATAAAGTGCAGGATTTCTCATTCATATTTTGTCCCATTAAATGTCTGAGTGTTTAAGTAGTTAAGAGAGAGTTTTTCTGCCTTCTTCTGGAATAGGGGAGCAAGGGCCACTTCCAAGTTTAGAAGAAGGCTTATTGGTGACAGGTTTTTCTACAACTTTTGTTGCAGGATTAAGCAGAGACTTGTCATATTTTATTTTCTGTTCATTAGCTGATAGTGCATAGATATTTGTGATTTGAACCTAGGTTAATGAGTGTGAGTGTTAATTGGTTCATCAACTTGCAGCATTATTGAATTTCCCTTGTTTCCAGTAGATTATTTCCCGCTTTAATCCATTCTATTGATCAGTTGTTAGCTTGTGTGTTTCATTTTCTGCTATTTCATCTTCTTGTTATTCTTTTCATTTTGCAAGAGTAAAATAGGTGATATTTCTGCAAATTTAGTTAGATTTCAGTTTCCTACAACTACCTTTTCTTGTCATTTATATTCTGCAATAGTAAATAGGTTTCATTCTACAAAAGTAATCAGGTTTTATTCCTGTAATTTTGATTCTGCAAGAGTAATTAGAATTTAACTTTAGTTTATAGGATTAAAGTGACACCAAAACCCCCAAGGTTCACTTGTCCCACCAATAAAGCCTATTTTTTGAATGAGCTGATTTTCAAGTTGCCTATATCTCCTTTCGTATATAGCCTTGGACACCACCCTGGATTGACAATTATAATGATTAAATGGTGTGATTGATGACACTCATCATTTTTTGCACCATTGTCAGGGACCACGGTGTTGTTAGAAGGTAAAAGCAGCCCAATAATTATTAATTGTGCTAAGTTGTGAAATTCAGAGTGAAATCTGGATAAATGACTGGTATAAGTAATAATTTTTGGTAAATAGCATTTCAGCCCATTTAGAAAATAAGCAAGAAACCACAGGAAGAAATTTTTTTACAAGAGGTTGAAATTATGTCAAAATTTTCTAAATTTTTGATTTCCAAAAATGTTGGAATTTTCAAAGAATCACAATCATCCACTTCAAGAACTGCAGGATCCTTTGAGAAATTATTACAAGAAAGAAAAATCAGTAGTTCAACACCACTTTCTCTTGACAAATCCATACACTCAGGAAAATTTGACAAGATTTATAATTGTTTTTGGGAACCTATAATGGAAGTGTCACAAGAGAATCTAGGGAGAGCTAGTAATGTGTTCTATCCTAGTACAACTAGTGCACCCGCCAGAACTTTTCAAAATCCCATTCAATTAGATCTTAATCAATATGCTCCCATGAAGGCCATTTCACCTTCAGTGTTACCAACTTTCAAGGGAACTACATCTGAAGATCCTCATATGTTTTTGTTTGAGTTTAAAATTGTATGTCAAGCTCATGATTACACTAATGACAATCAAAAGCTCAAACTATTTCCTTCCACTCTTAAAGAGTCAGCTCTACGATGGTTTATCACCTTAGCACCTGATTCAATTAGAACTTGGGATGATATGGAAAACATATTCTTGGAGAGATACCAAGAATATTGTCAAGTCAAGAATCAAAATGATGAATTTCTTACAATGAAACAAGAGGAAAATGAAATCTTAGAAGACTATCTAGACAAATTTTCTTTTGTTCATAAGAGATGTGGAAGTGTTGAACCTAAAATTTGCAAAGTCATATTCTTAAGAGGACTGCAAGATAAATTTAGGGATGCATTGGATATCTTAGGGAAAGGAGATGCAAATGCACTTGAATTTCAGGAAATCATTAAACTTTGTAAAAATTATTCTCATTCAAGGCATAGAAAAAACAAAACTGGTAGTAACACAAATGATTTGAAAGAATGCATGGAAGAGGCTGATATTTTAGTACATCTTGATAAAGTAGTAGATGAAAAGAATGAATCTATTGAACCTTCAATCATCTATTGTTCAAAATGTAATGAGAAGCAACACTCTCTTCATGATTGTGCTTTGAACAAAATATTTATACCTGCTACTTGTAGCATTTGTCAAAAAGGACACCCCACAAATCAATGTAGTTTGTTACCAGAACTCAAAAGTGTCTTTGAAAAATAGTCTCAACCTATGAAAGAATACAACTTTGTAGGACAAAGACAAGGAGATAATTTTCTTAAGTTTCCATATCAGAATGCTTCTCAATTTCCTGCACATTGGGGAAATAATCCTTGGTATATGCCATGGTCTGCTATAGGTCCACTTCAACAATGTTGGAATCAACCACCATGGGCATATTCCCAAGAATGGTCTCAACATGGCTGGATGCAACAACAATGGAATCAACAACATCCACCATGGTTACAACCAAAACTACAGGGATATCAATGGGTACAACAACAAAAACTGTACAAAGGGCAGCAACATTATCAAAAATAGAAATCAAATTTGTTGCCCACTCATACCCATAGTTTCTCTCATGGACAACAACAACAACAAAAGGAAAAACAACCTCTATTTTCAGCTCAACCTGTGGCCAATCCCAACAATGTTAAACAGGTAACCCCTGTATCTATGGCTGAATCAAAAAATACAACCATAATAAATGCTTGTGATTGTGATAAAACTCAATTGTGTTCAAAACCACTTCTTGAACATATTCCACTTACCAGTGTAGAAATAGGAGCTAAAAGGAATGAGCATGAAAACAAATCTGCACTAAAACAAGAAGAAGAAAAAGAAAAATATGACTCATCAAAGAAAGTACCATGTCTTGAACAGTTTGAAATATCAAAATTGACATCTTCACAATCAGATTGGATAAAGGAATTAACACATTTAATTGTTAAAATCCCTTTACTTCAAGCTATTAAAGATGTACCAATCATTAATAAGATTTTTCAAGAAATGTGTTTTAAGAAATCAAGAAAAAAGAAGAAAGTATATCCTGAAACCATACAAATAGGTGGAAAATCAATAGACTTGCTTGCAGGAAAACTTACTCCACCCAAGTATGATTGTCTAGGAAGTTCATTGTTTCTTGAATCACATAAGGAAAATGAAAAGAACATTTCAAATTTGGCCTCCATTATTGTAAAGGATAATGTCGAAGAGTTGGATTCATCCAATAAATCTATTTTTAATGTTCATATTTCAGATTTTAAAGATGAACCAACTATTGTTCAACAAATATTATGGAATGATGAAAAGCAGAATTTTGAAAATTTGTCACCCATTCCAGTACAAAATAGTTTTCTTCATTTACCACATGGATGTCATCATGATGCTTTACTAACACTTTATGCATCTTTAGCAATTGGTATTGAGTTGTTGCAGGTACAAAAAAATAGATTTTGCAGTTGAATGCATTTGATGAACTTTGGTTGGAAGCACTTCACCAAATAGAGTTCACTCAACAAAACTAGAAAATGTGGCATGATGATCACATTAAGAGCAACAAGGATACACTAGAGGAGTTTGAGAATGAAGTTGTTCAACTTTCTTTGATTGATGATTTAAGGAGGACATTAGTGGTGAATGGACATCTTTTACAGGTGTACCATCAACCACTAACAAAGGTGGAATTTGCTCAATATTTCACACAGTTACATTTGCATAAGGTAGAAGAGGCTTCCTCTTCTGACAAAGATTCCAAATGATCATATCTTTGAATCTTGAAAAAAAAAAAAAGAAAAAAAAGAAAAAATGAAAAAAAAAAAAAAGAGAGAAAAGAAGAAAAAAATGAAAGAAAAACAAAAGAAAAGAGAAAAATTGTAGCATAAGGCATGTCCCACAAAATGAAGATACATGAGGATATGCATCAATTTCAGCAGAGAGAAGAACTAATGAGGTCAATACTTCATTTCCAAAAATACAGAGACAATGATGACACAAGAAGATTCTTACTACTTGTATGGAAGGAAGGTTGCATCATTGTTGCAAGCTTTTAGCTGAAAAAGATGTTTTCATACAAAAAAATTGACATGTTTTTGCAGAATAAGGATTGTTCTTATCCAAATAAGAATGAGAGAAATTCTCTCACATTGCAGCCTCATGAGATACATTCTATCTCATTGAAGCCCTTGAAAAGATAGAAGTTGGTTGAAAACCAGAAATGGCAGCCTCTTCTGATAAAAAAAATGAAAAAAAATGAAACAAAAAGAAAAAAAAGATGAAAAAAGGAAAAGAAAAATGAAAAAAAGGAAAGAAAAAAATGAATAATTTGGTAGTGAAAACCTTCTCGGAGGCGCTGTTGAATTGGCTTGCATGAAAATCGATTTTTCAGCGTGCATTGCCTTGTTGATCCACCCATCATTGTTCCACCATTGTACAAATCTCACACTGCACATGTGTTATGTTTATATTTTCAGATAGCATGCTAAGAATCATCAGAAGCAGTTTGTAAGATGCATGATCAATTTTTAGAACAGTAAGGTATGTGTTTCTTGCATTTAAGTCATAGTGAGCATTTAGCATTTAGTGTATGATAATCAACATTTGGCATAAACTATTCATATAATATTGGCAAGTTAAAAATGTCAAGAAACACCCCCTTCTGCCCTTAGTTGCATGGAAAATTCAACACCTAAAGATTTTGTTTTACTCCTACTGCAATAAATTCTGAAGCATCTTCAGAACAACAGTCTCATTCCAAAGTAGGCTTCAAACCGAGACAAAGTGTGCCAAAAATTCCTGCAAATGTTGCAGAACAGTAGGGCACATTAGAAATTGCAAAGGAAAAAAATAAAGAGCAGCATAAAAAAAAAAAAGAAAAAAAAAGGAAAGAAAAGAAAAAATTGCAGGAACTACAAAATCTGCAAGGTTGTATACAAAAAAATGAAATACCTGTGCTAATTGAAAATGTTTAGTACAACAAGAATAAAATTCTCAAGTGGAAAAATATGTTTAACAGGATAAAACCTGCATATTGCTATGGCCTACTGGGATGCATGAGGGCATGCATCAGTTCAAGCTGGGGGGGAATGATGAGGCCGAGAAATGCCTCATTTTTGCACTATGGTTAACATATAAAAACTGCCATATTATTAAATATACAAAGTTAAATTGCCAAATAGTTGATTAGAATATATTAATTGTTAATTGTTTACATGATTTTATGTTAGAAACATTATACCCATGTTTTGACTATTTTAAGCATTTTACTTGTAAAAGGTCAAAAATGAGTATCATGTTAATTCTGATGTCATAATATAGTAAAATTACATTATGATGGTATGGATAGATTCCTCTCATCGAGAACTACAACTTTGATTTTTGAAGCAAGTCAATCCGAGCTGTAGATAAAAAGTTATGAAGGTTACATCATTCTGGAGCTCATGCCTTAGTTTTTTTTTTGGAGTTGTTAACAGGTGCAAATCTGCGTTAAGGGGCATATTGGTGGATCTACTAGGAATGATCCAAAGAAATTTAAGGAACCAAATTCATACCAATTATAGTTCATAGTGGAGAGAACACATGACCCAAATTTTAAGGCATATGGACAAATAATATGGAAGTTATGGGGCCCACAAAATGATAGTTTCACACTTTTTGACTACTGGAAATTCTGGTAAAAATTTGTGTTAGAGGCCAACTTGACAGCAATGCTGGGAGTAATTCCTGAGGATTTAAGAGCTGAAAATTGAACCAGATGTAATTCATACAGCCAAGAACATGTGGGTAAAATTTGGTGTACATTGGAGTTACGAGGCAAAAGTTATAAGCACTCCAAAAGGGAAGTTGGGCATGTTTTGACTACTGTAAAAAAATAGGTGACAATCCATACAAATTCTAGCCACCTGTCACTATGAAGGAAGGCATGGAATTTGTCAATTAAATATGAGGGAAACACTTGGAAATAGTTGAGGGAGGCTAGGAGTGACTCTTTCTCCACTTGCCAACACTTCCACATGATCCAAATAGGAGCAACCAGTCAAAAATATTGAATTGCAAGAAATCTAGAAACAATCATACAAATTCCAGCCAACTATCAATAAATAGCATGGCTTGGAATTTGTCAATTCCAACATGTAAAATCTATAGAATTGGTCTTCTAAGGACTTAGGAAGACTACCTAGCTGGTCAAACTCACTTTTCTATGCATCTGGTGTACGGATAAGGGTCAAAATGGTTAAACTACCAGATATTTCGGAGCAGCTCTAGAATGAGCAGAATAGGACCAATTTTGGTCAAAACTATAAACAAAATGGTCAGAAAGGTGGCAAATGGTGAGATGAAGATGGATCTAGCTGTATGAGGAGTTTTCTCACCCCTTCCAATGCATTTCTCCCAATGGATGACACACAACAAGGAAAATGGATATGTTGTAGCATAACAGTTTGCTGCATTTTAGGAAGACTTCTTCAGAACAGTTGCTAAATCCCTAAAAGGCAACAACAGAATGGATTGGCATATGTAATAGAATGTTATAAATAATAGGCTCCCATGTTGGTTGAGCCAGGTAGAGAAGTAGAGAAGTAGAGAATAAGGATAGGACTTGTGGTAAGAAAGTAGATCTGTGGCAAATTGCAGTTTTTAGCAGGTTTTCCTGCAAATATTGTAATGTTGCTTAAGACTAAATAAAGTGCAGGATTTCTCATTCATATTTTGTCCCATTAAATGTCTGAGTGTTTAAGTAGTTAAGAGAGAGTTTTTCTGCCTTCTTCTGGAACAGGGGAGCAAGGGCCACTTCCAGGTTTAGAAGAAGGCTTATTGGTGACAGGTTTTTCTGCAACTTTTGTTGTAGCAGATTAAGCAGAGACTTGTCATATTTTATTTTCTGTTCATTAGCTGATAGTGCATAGATATTTGTGATTTGAACCTAGGTTAATGAGTGTGAGTGTTAATTGGTTCATCAACTTGCAGCATTATTGAATTTCCCTTGTTTCCAGTAGATTATTTCCCGCTTTAATCCATTCTATTGATCAGTTGTTAGCCTGTGTGTTTCATTTTTTGCTATTTCATCTTCTTGTTATTCTTTTCATTTTGCAAGAGTAAAATAGGTGATATTTCTGCAAATTTAGTTAGATTTCAGTTTCCTGCAACTACCTTTTCTTGTCATTTACATTCTGCAATAGTAAATAGGTTTCATTCTGCAAAAGTAATCAGGTTTTATTCCTATAATTTTGATTCTGCAAGAGTAATTAGAATTTAACTTCAGTTTATAGGATTAAAGTGACACCAAAACCCCCAAGGTTCACTTGTCCCACCAATAAAGCCTATTTTCTGAATGAGCTGATTTTCAAGCTGCCTATATCTCCTTTCGTATATAGCCTTGGACACCACCCTGGATTGACAATTATAATGATTAAATGGTGTGATTGACGACACTCATCAATAGTGCAAGAAAAAAATTTAATTCAATACTAAAAAATAGAGTCTAGAAGTTTAGTGGTTTTAATTATAATTTAGTAATTTATGATGAAACATAAAAGTTATTAACAATAGAATTTTTATGGTAATAATTCATCGAGGCTAAATTTATTATTATTTGAAACACCACTAGGCTGAATTACTTCGATCTAAACAACATCAAGAAGAGGTTATGTTTATATCTGCTACCCAATAACGGTGAATTACTTCAATTTAAACATCATACCCAAGAAGGGTGGATTTCATCAATACAAATATCATCTTCTATTTTTAAATAGATTTTTTTTTCAAATAGAAGCTTTGTGGTGAAAGAAAAGGCTTATGTAAATCCCGAGTTGAAGGCAAGAGCCCACATCTATAAGAAAGTAGAATTAAAGTTGAAAAACAAAAAAAAAAGATGATTTGAAAAGTGTTATAAATAAATGAGGGGAACTATCATTAGCTAGAAGTATTATTATTCAAACATAATTCAATGAGAAAAGTGCTTGTGAAATCAATTAAAAGTTGAAGCAAAGTTTGAGTCAAAGAGAATCAAACCAAGTACCATCTAAGCATCTGGAAAACAAGAGGATTGAACCTAGTAAAATCAGAAGGATTGAAGCATTGTAGCATCTGATAAAGCCAAGAAAAAAGCTGGTAGGGTACCTAGGAATAGATATTTGGGGATATATTATTATATTGTATAAGGGTTGGCATGGGCCACACATAACCCAAGGTTGATTGTATTATAATATAATATTATATTAGTAGTAGGCTCTCCAAAGTAGAATAAGAATATGGATATATAAAGAAGAGATATTTGTCATTGTAATCATTCATATCATTGAAGAAGAATATTATGTAATCGTCGTGCCCATGAAGTGGCCTCTCACCTTGGGAGATCTTGTGGAGTTATTCCTTACTTAAGGATTATTATTGGTGTTGCCCTACCTTAAGGGTATTATCTATCTCTCTCTCATTTGTGGATTGCTATTGTGGATAATGTATTGTGGATGAATGATTTGATATTTCTGCATATTGGTGAAGGATTTATGTTTATGTTAATAAAGTTATGCAACAAGTGGTATCAGAGCAACGAATTTGGAAAATTGATGATTTATGTGTGAAACCCTAGAATTAGGGTAATTTTTTTTGGAAAAACATCTCATCTTCCAGGAGCCATATCTTTGTGTAAGTTTATCCGATTTAGGCGATTCTTGGATTAGATTGGGTAAAATTTGAAGATCTTTAAAATGAGTGGTCATATGAAGGAAACTAAGCAGTATTGAGGGAGATATGATCTTTTGAAGTTAGTTATCTAAAACAAAGATAGTGACAAATTTTGCAGATTTTTTTCTAGAAAAACATCTCATCTTTCAGAAGCCATATCTCTGCACAAGTTTATCCGATTCAAGCAATTCTTGGACCAGATTGTGCATAATTTGAAGAGATTTAAAATGAGTGGTTATATGAAGGAATACAAGCAGTATTGAGGGGGATACAATATTTTGAAGTTAGTCATCCAAAATAAGGATAGTGACGAATTTTGCAGATTTTTTTTGGAAAAACATCTCATCTTTTAGAAGCCATATCTCTACGAAAGTTTATCTGATTCAGGGGATTCTTGGACTAGTTTATGCATTATTTTAAGAGATTTAAAATGCATGGTCATATGAAGGAATTCGAGTAGTATTGAGGGATATACAACCTTATGAAGTCAGCCATCTGGAACAAGGGTAGTGATGAATTTTTAAATCGTGAATTTCTCGAAGATGAAATTTGTTTAGTTTGGGTAAGAAAATCAGTTGAAATTTAGTTTTTTTGGAAGAAAAATTGCAGATCTAGTTGTCTATGTGGATTTTTAGCTTCAAAATAGTGGGAAGATATTTATTTCCATAAAAACGTAGTTGCATTAGGGCATGAACAATGGCACTCCAAAGTTTTTTTGGAGAAGATGATATTGATGCTAGAGAATGGTGGACAAAGTTTTGCTCCCTTAATAATAATCCTTTCTGGAAATCCTCCCTTAATTTATCTCTTAAAGGGAAAGCTTTATCTTGGTGGATAATTTTTTGTAAAGAAATGAATATTAATGAATACACTAGGGATGAAGTGGAGCATGCATTCTTGACTAAATGGGACCCATATTATACAGATAGCCTAGTGGATTTCATCAAAGATATTGAAAAGAAACTACAGGGAATTCAAAATGAGCGGAATGCAATAAAAGGAGAATGGGAAGTTTTCAAGAAACAGAATGAAGACTATGAAAAAGAAATAAAATTACTCAAGAAGAAAAAGGAAAAGGTCAGGGAAGATAAAAAAGATGTCAGTATGCAAACAGAGGAAACCATACCTTTGGTAGAAGATAAATTAGAAAATGGAAAAAGGAATTTGTTTGAATCCAAAAATACTATTTTGCAGGTTCATGGAAGCATTCAAAAGGAACAGGTTATTATTTCCATTGACCCTGGTAGCAGATATAATTTTATTAATATTGCTTTGGCTAAAAAGTTGCAAGTTCAAGCAACAAAAATTAAGGACATACAACTAGAGGGTGAGAATGTTTAGATTTTTGAATATTTGAAGATCACCATGGATAAATATGTTTTACATTCATATTTCTATGCTATTGAGATGGATGATGAGGATATTGTTCTTGGTTATCCTTGGTTAGATTATTTGGGTACTGTTAACATTAATGTGCAAAATAAGTTTATGAAGTTATGGTACAGGAAAAAGAAGATAACATTGTAGGATATTTCTCATTTTAAGGAGCAAGGATACAAGTAAAATCAAGAAGTGGTTTTAGAAGAACAAATTGAAGAACCTGAAATAGAATACAAGAAGGCAGTAGTAGCAATAGAGTCCATGGAAGAAGTAGCAACAACTAATTTAGGGGAAATAACAGTAACAGAGTCCAAGGAAGCTTTGATAGAAGAGCACAAGGACACACCAAACAAAGAGAACATGAAAGAACAATGTGTAGAAGAATTTAAAACAATGAAGCCAAATGTTGGGAAGTCAACGAAGATAGAACATCAAGTTAAGGTTGTACCATATCGCCATCCACACCACCATGAGTGACAAAATTCTTGGAGGCATGGATCAAGTCAGTAATATTATGGTTCCACATGGAATCATATGGGTGCCAACTATGGTAGACTTTGGTAGAGAAAGCATAGGGATCATGATTTTCAAAGTGGATCATCAACATCAAGGAAAAAGTGGACCCATCATTCAAGTTATCAAAATACAACAGCAAAAGTATGGAGCCAATGAAGAAAATTTGGATACTCAAGTAATAAAATGACATACTAGCATCATCGGGTTTCACTTGGATGGATGGATGATCGATATTGGTACCATTTGCTAACATTGCTTAGCAAATCATACTATCAGGTTTCTTCATATGTTTCGAGGATGAAACATTTGTAAGGAGGGTGGCATGGTAGGGTACCTAGGAATAGATATTTGGGGATATATTATTATATTGTATAAGGGTTGGCATGGGCCACACATAACCCAAGGTTGATTGTATTATAATATTATATTATATTATAATATAATATTATATTCGTAGTAGGCTCTCCAAAGTAGAATAAGAATATGGATATATAAAGAAGAGATATTTGTCATTATAATCATTCATATCATTGAAGAAGAATATTATGTAATAGTCGTGTCCACGAAGTGGCCTCTCACATTGGGAGATATTGTGGAGTTATTCCTTTCTTAAGGATTATTATTGGTGTTGTTAAGGGTATTATCTATCTCTCTCTCATTTGTGGATTGTTATTGTGGATAATGTATTGTGGATGAATGATTTGATATTTCTGTATATTGGTGAAGGGTTTATGTTTATGTTAATAAAGTTATGCAACAAAAACAAAACATTTTATAGCCATTATTATAGTTAGAGAGGAACATAAAATGAAGATGAAGAGCTGTTATAATATCAAAAGATTCATTGAGAGCATCCCCTAAGGCAATGTGCATGTAGAATTGAAGCACAAATAAAGTAGTGTGAACTGAAGATCCAAAGTCAATAGAAGAGCCAAATTCAAGCAAAAATCCAAAGGTAAAAATTCATCTGTATAGATATCCAACAACATCCAAAGTAGACCTGAAGCACAATATCAAAATTTGAAAATCATTTATTGAAAGCAACAACCTATGTGCATGAGAAGGAGAATAGATGCATGAAACGTTTTTGACTGTACACCTATCATAGGGTAAAAAATTAGTCAAAATTTAAAAATCCAACGTTAAAAAAATAAGGAATGATAGTTGTTGTAAAATAACATTCTTGAGTTTACACAGAAGGAGCAACATTAATTGTGGATGAGAAGGTAATAAATTATTGCCTTGAAACTTTAGAATTTTTTCTTTGGGCACCATTTTGGAGTGACAAAGTATTTTTTAAAAATTGTGCAAGTCATAAGCACACATATTGTACCGAAAAAGACAAAAAAAAGGAGAACATTGTTGCACTTTTATTTTTGTAGAGAAATAAGATTATTTTTTTAAATCAAGGAAATATTATAAGAAGTTCGGAAGTTTTTTTATAAAGAAAGGGAGTCATAATATTTTATAAATGATACAAAAAACTTAAGAGGAATTGTTTTATTTAAAAATAAAAGAAGGTGAAGTGCATGCTTTTGTTTTTTTTTCATTCTTTTTAAATAATCTTCTAAAAAAAAGGAAGTGCATGCTTTTGTTTTTTTTTCATTCTTTTTAAAAGGAAAGATAATAAAGGAAGTTGTTGGGTGTATAAGTGGAAATTTAGGAAAAATATTTGAGAGAAGATTAAAGGATTTGAGAAATATAAGGTTTAATATTAATAATTATTAAATTGATGATTATTAATATTAAATTAAGATTTGAAAAGAATTTAAAAAGAGTTAGGAGTTAGAAGAAGGGAAATAGAAATTGATAAAATTGAAGGGTGAAATTAATATAGAAGAAAAATTTGACTAACAAGATTAAACTTTGGTGAAATAAGGCTTTCTACTCCAAAAGAAACTCTGATTATTTGATTAAGAAATTCAAAAATTAAAATTGATTTTTAAAAATTTAAAAATTGTTTGTTAATTGATTGTTTGAATTAATTTTGGAGCTATAAGGAATTCCATTCCAAATGAATTAATTGAAATATTTTAATTAATAAATATTCTTCAACAATATGAACTCAAAAATCAACTGAGAAATGAGTCATCCAATAAAGCTTTTGTAGTAGCAAAATGATCCTTCACTTCATCACAAAATAAAAAACAAAATAAGTATTGGCATATTTGTGAAAAAGGACATAGTACAAAATCTTGTAAGTATAATGTATTGACTAGGAATAATCAAGACCAATAATCTCCTAAAAGGAATTAGAGAGGTCAGAGTAATCAACAAGGGTATGTTGCACAATCAGAACATGTACACATGAATCTGATGATAAATCACATGTGTCTATTATCAAGTAATGTGAAATCCAATAATGACTTGGAACCTATAACAGTAAATGCATGTTGTGACACACAAATAAAATATATAGAGTGCAACTTAGATGATTTGAATATAGTTCATGATTGGTCAAAAAAAGCTTATGTTGTCATAATTGATGATGATAGAGATTCAAATGATGACAAGGATAGTGATGCTCAAAGTTGTGTTGATGTTGATAGGGATCAGTTTGATGATCATTTTAGTTATTTTGAAAGGTATACTAAAGGGATTGGTTCAAAATTATTAAATAAAATGGGATACAAAGACATAGGTTTGGGAAAACATGGGCAAGGAATAAAAGAGCCAATTGTACCAAAAATAAGATCAAAATGTGAAGGTCTTAGATATATAGAACAAATGAGTAGTAATGGATCAAGGACTAAATTTGTAACAGGAAATAGTAAAATCAAATTTGTGATAGGGATTGATAAAACTAGTAACAATGAAGGAAAAATAGGAAATAATAAATCAAATAAAGCCAAAAGGAATCCTATAATAGAGAACATGTATAACCATTGTGGTAGATATAGACATAAAATAGAGAAATGTTTGAATCTTCATTATTGTAAAATTTGTGGAGGACATGATCACTCTCAAAAATATTGTCTACATAAAGAAATAAAAAATCACAAATTAAAATAGATTGTGTATGGATCACTATGAATGAATGGAATAAGATGAAAGGAATGTTGTATGGTTTCTACAAGAGGATGCCAAGTATGATGAAAAATTATTGTTTGTTGAATGTAAAGAATGATATTAATATTACCATGAATAAATGTGAAATGAACCTAAGCACAACTTGAAATGTGACATGTAGTGAAAGAATCTATAGTGATGATTTTACAAAAATGATAGTATTATGATGGTTCTAGTGGATGACCCAGAGGTAATAATGATCTAGAGGTTACCTAGAGATAGTGACCCAGAGGCAAAGACTCAGAGGTAGTGACCCATAGGTAGAGACTCAATGGCAGTGACCTAGAGGCAATGACCTAGAGGTAAAGACCCAAAGGCAGTAGCCCAAATGCAAAAACCTAGATGTAACGCTAATATGTTGATTTAAAGGTAAACATCAATAATTTATAAGGGTATACCTAATAAATATTGCATATATTAAGTAGTACCAGAGTTAGAGCTGAATAATGAAGACCAAAGAAAGAAGAATTAGAGAATAAAGGTAAAAAGCCTTTTTACCAAATAAAGTAATTAGGGGGGTTTTGGAAGTATTAAATTATTTGGACCCCTTGTAAATATTATTTTTGTACAATAATTTATATTTTATATAATGTATGTATCAATATGAGAGAAAGTGCAAGGTGTTAAGAGAGAGAATGAAGAGTCACATGATATGTGAGAAGATGAAAGTTTTGTCTTAATGAGAGAAATATGAAAGGATGCATCTCCTGGATGTTTGGGAAGAGCAATAGTTAGAGTATTGAAAAGTCATGTAAAATTATATATTAGAGACAAAGATCCATGCAATGTAATCTATTTGAATCATTTGAATATATTGAATGTAATAGTGAATATTTCATTGTGAGATATTGTTGTTATTTTTAATGAATTTTTTATGTGAGTTATTTTGATCTTGGAATATTGAACTATGAGATAATCTAGTTGAAAAGAAAACACTATTAACATAGCTTTTTTTTATAATCTATAACCACTTTCAATCATTATCTTGTTAATTTTACCTACTCTTTTATTTCCTTAAACATATTTGGGCCAACGAAAAGATAGAAGTAAAGTAGAAAATATAGATGAGACATTTTTCGTAGGACTGCCCAAACTACCGAACTCGTTTCGGCCATATCTCACTCATCCGGACTCGGATTGAGCTGAAATTTTGAGGGTAGATGCCTGAAAAACCCTAGAACATCTCCACCAATTTTCATATCATTTGGAGCAACACGATATCCTAGCGCATCCCTATGTGTGAACGACATATTTGGCAAGCGGCTATGCGAGGGTTTCATCTGGGTTGAGTGCAAGCAGCTCCAGAGGTTGGTTTTTAGGGCCTTCGGGCCCTAGCGGCCAATATTTTTGTGGTTTATGCTCAATATTTTAGCAAGAAATGTTGTAGGGGATACAAGATGGGTTAGAAATTTGTCTTTCAATAGATCATACTATGAACTTGAGTGACAACGACTTCCAATTTGCTGCACAAAAGAAAAGTGAAAACCATACCTTTCCACGACGTCTAGGGCAAGGATTAAAGAGATCACGAAACAAGTTTCAAGTAGTTGATCAAAAAATGGCTCATATCTCAAGTGAATCTGGTGCTAAGGTGCACCCACAAAATAATTCTACTGTGAAAACCCCTATCAAGGGTAAGAATTTCGAAGACTCGAGTCCCAAAAATGAATTTTAGGGATGCCCTTCATGGTGGACAGACCTCAGCCCAATGCTAATATCAATATTAGGGCTTCCCATAAACCTCTAAGAATGCCTAAGATTGATCCCAGGAAAACGGAGTCGGGATGTCTTAAAGCAGGTGATGGAACTCCTATTGTTAAGCTTGATATGGGTAACATTCGGATTGGCATTGAAGATTTGGAAAAAAGAGGACTAATTTGTCGGTTCGTGGGTTTTCGTTCGAGTCTATCTGCTTTCAAAGTCTGGGCTGCAAAAAGCTGGAAAACTAAAGGTGAGTTACAAATCTCTATTTATCCAAATGGTTATTTTCTTGTTTTATTTGCTAATAATGAAGATAGAGAGAAAACTTTTCAAGGGGGTCCTTGGTTTTTTGGAAGGGCGGGGCTTTTCATGAAGCCCTGGCATACTAAATTTAAAGCCGAAGAAGAGATGCCTTCTATAGCTCCCGTGTGGGTTAGACTCTTTGGCCTCCCTATTGAATTTTGGAATCCTACTATTTTTTCTTCAATTGGAAACTCTTTAGGAACTTTTATGATGATTGCTGATTGTACTCAAAATTTTGAACATATTATTTATGCTCGGATTTGTGTTTTAATGGATTTTGACAAACCCCTACCTAAAAATATCACATTACAATTTGGGGAAGACACTTGGGAGCAAGTAGTGGACTATGAGAACATTCCTTTTCGTTGTAGAATTTGCCATGAATATGGTCATTTGGCCGATGCTTGCCCAAATAAAATTCCTGATCAAAAGAAAGAAGATATAAACTCAGCAAGTTTCCAAATACCTAAGAAGAAGAACACTCAAAAAAAACCAGTTATGAAGGATCAATCAAAGTCATCTGCTAATATGTTTGAAATCCTTTCCACAAATGATGTCCCAAGTGAGGAAGAGGAAATAATGGAAACTGAAATCTTAGAAACACAATTTAAATATGAAGGGAAGAACTCAGAGACAAACCAACAAATCAAAGGTTTTCAATAGAAAAAAAAGGAGAAAATTTACACAAGAAAAACAATATTTCAAATGTCAAAACTTCAAATAATGCAGGTCCCAATATAGACTCCGTTGAACCATCTAGTAAAATTTTGGTTGTGTACGAGCATTCTTCAAGGTTAGAAGCCATCTCAGATTCAATTGGAATAAGTCAAGAAATAGGGAAAAAAAATTGAAGATGGATTCTAATCAAAAAGTAGGTCGCAAGACCAATCAATATCATATGGTAAAAGAAGGTGAAAAGCTTGTAGAGGAAGGTAAGATTAATGCCCTTCCCAACTTTTTTAGCCCTGGTATTAATGAAGATCATCACTTGGAATATTAGAGGACTCAAAGGGAGTCTTTCAAAACAAAATGAAATTAGAAGAATGATTCAGGTAAATCATCCACATCTTGTTTTCCTTCAAGAAACAAAGATGTCAATGGAGGATATGGACTTAATTGCCAGTAAAATTTGGCCTGTTGGAAAAGTGGTTTCCCTCAGTTCCCAAGGGACTTCGGGTGGCATTGCTTGTCTTTGGGATCCAAAAGAGGTAGTTATTCACCATATGGTTGGCAGTTGGGGTTTGTTGGCTATAGCTATTCAAAGTAGACATTCCAACCAGATTATGCTCTGCATTACTGTTTATGCTCCGACTTCTTTGGAGGAAAAAAGAAGACAGGGGAAGGATATTACTCATATTATCTCTCATTTTCCTAAAGCTTGGATCTTGATCGGAGGAGATTTCAATACCATCCTCTCTCTGGATGAGAAAAGGGGGGGAAATAGAAATTTGGACAAAAGCAACTGACCTCATGAGCGAATATATTGCAAACCTCCATCTTGTGGACATCCAACTGAGATAATGGCCTTATGACTTGGTCTAACAGAAGGCAAGGCTTAGCTTGTATAATGGAGAGATTGGATAGGTTTTTGCTCTCTAAAAATTTCTTAATCCATGGTCACATTCCTAAAGTGAAGACTCTTAATAATGTTGGTTCGGATCATTGGCCAGTCATGGTGGAAATGTGGAAAACCAATGTGAGTTTCTCTCCTTTTCGTTTTCAATTAATGTGGCTTAGAGACATTTCCTTCAGACCTCATGTGCAACAATGGTGGAAGGAAGGTAAACCTAGGCATGGGACTAAGATGTTCTATTTTGCCAAAATATTGCAATACATTAAATCCAAAATCAAGACTTGGAACCTGGAAATAGTTTGGGGATGTTCATAAAAAAAACATGAAGTTATTGCTCATCTTGAAAATTTGAATAAGAAAATCCATTTAGATGGCCTCACGGAGAAGAGAAGTGCAGATGAAATTAAACTCACAACTCGGTTAGAGGAATGGGAAAAAAGAGAAGAAATCTTATGGAAGCAAAAATCTAGAATTCAATGGCTCAAAGAAGGAGATCGAAACACAAATTTCTTCCACAAATCTCTTCTAGCTCGAAGATCTCACAACTTTATTTCTTCCTTAAAATCAGATTCCGGAGATGTTGTTTATACTTGGGATGGCATGAACTCTATTGTTGTTGATTACTTTTCCAATATTTTTGCTGCTACTCCCCTTGACTCAGCTTCACAATATAATGTTCTTCAAGCAATCCCTTCTCTTATCACTTCTGAGGAGAACTCTATTTTGACTGCTCATGTTACTATCAATGAGCTTCAACAAGTAGTTTTTAAAATGCAAAAAGGGAAAACCCCAAGTCCTGATGGTTTTCCTATTGAGTTCTACCAAGAGTTCTGGGATATCCTTCATGTTGATTTATTAGAGGTGGTGGAAGAAGCCAGGAAAGCCAAAGAAATTTTGAAGGTTATCAATAAAACTTATATTACTCTTGTTCCAAAAGCTCAAGAGGTTGATCATATCTCAGCTTTTAGACCTATTGCTTTATGTAATGTTCTTCTCAAAATCATTACTAAAATCATGGTAGAAAGGTTGAAGCCTCTTTTGCATAAGATTATTTCCCCGAAGCAAGGGGGTTATGTGGAAGGACGTCAAATAGTAGATGAGATAGTTCTTGCTCAGGAAGCCATCCATTCCATGGATATGCAAAATTCTCCTTCCATGTTCATTCGGTTAGACTTATCCAAAGCTTATGACAGTGGATTGGCACTTCCTTATCAAAGTTTTGAGGCAATTTGGTTTCTCTAAGGATTGGATGGATTGGATTATGGGATGTATCTCTTCAGTTTCCTACTTAGTTCTTATCAATGGTAGGCCTTCTCAGTCTTTCCCAGCTTCCAGAGGTATTAGGCAAGGTGACCCGCTATCCCCTTATTTATTCATCATTCTTGCTGAATGCTTGGGTAGGACTATAACCAAAAAGAGGGAAAACAAAACCCTTGAGGGAGTTACCATTGCTCATGGAGCTAGACCTATCTCTCATCTTCAATTTGTGGATGACTCTACTCTTTTAGGTAAAGCTACGGTTAAGGAAGCTTCTAATATTAAGCAAATCATTAGCTATTTTTCTAAGGCTCTTGGGCGGTTGATCAATGAAGACAAATCTAAAGTTATTTTCTTTCATCTGCTCTGCTAGACGAGGAATCCATGGTCTTGGATAAACTAAGATATAAGAAGACCTCTCTTCCAATCACTTATTTAGGTATTCCCATAAATATTCAAAGGCAGAAAAATAAATATTGGAATTGGTTGTTGGACAAAGTCAAGAAGAAAATTGGAAAGTGGACCAACAAGTGGCTTTCTTCTAGGGGTAGAATCACCTTGGTAAAATCAGTCCTTCAAGCTATTCCTATTTATGTTTCTTCCATTTTGAATATCCCAAAGGTTGTTCTTCGAGAATTGGATCAAATCAGTCATCGTTTCCTTTGGAGTGGTACTAAGGAGAAAAGAAAATGGGCCTTGGTGAAATGGGATACTTTATGTCTTCCTAAGAGTGAAGGGGGGTTAGGATTACGGTCTTCAATTAATAACAACAAAGCTTTAGCTGCTAAATTATATTGGAGGATGTTGCATAACCCCAATGCTCTTTGGGCCAATAATCTCCGTGCTAAATATCTTGAGAACAAAAGTCCTGAAGACCTTGTTCGCTATCAACTTCCTACCAAAGGTTCTCCCATTTTAGCGGTTCTTAAGACTGGTGAGGATTTGATAAAGAAAAAATTATTTTGGATCATTCATAATGGTCAACATGCAAATTTTTGGATAGATTCTTGGGATGGTCACAAGCCTTTGATAACTCAGTTTCCCGATTGGAGGCCTTGGATGGAGGAGCTTCACCGAGCTAATTGGATAAAGGTGGCTAATTACTGTCGGTACCATACTTGGTAATTCAAAGGTTGGTAGATATTGGATCCCTATTGAGGACTGGCCTATTCAAATCCCAGAAAGGCAAAGACAAGATATCCAAGGCATCCTTCATATGAGATCCCTCTCTTGGTCCCATGAAAAAGATTGTTTTGGATGGAACAACACTACTAAGGGTGAGTATTCGAGTTGCTCAAGGTTATTTGACCTTATGCCATAATAATCCCAACCATTCTTCGACATATTTTCTCGATTGTGGGCTCAAAAGCTCTGGCCTAAGGTGAGGTTCTTTAATTGGCTTTTATTGCATCGTAGGGTGCTTACTTGGTGAGCAACTTATGAAGCGTGGTTTTCATGGCCCTTTTAGATGTGAAATGTGTGAAGAGAATGTAGAAAATATCAACCATATTTTTATTGAGTGTACTTTAGCCTCCGAGCTATGGAGGAGAATGGCCACTTTACTTGGCTTACAGTGGTCCAATTTTTTTACTTTTGAACAACTTTGGAGGGATTGGCCTAATCAAGAGGGTGTTGATCATTTTATTAGGCAATTAGTTTGGATGGGTTCTACCATTCTTCTTTGGAATATTTGGAATGAAAGGAACAGCCAAATTTTTAATCAAGATAGGAAGGATATTCACTATATTTGGCAAAAGACCATAGCCAACTTAGTTGAATCAGTCCATCATCTCCTTAATCACCCCCAAAACTCCCACCAAAGATGGGATCAAGTGATGCAAAGATTGAAGATTAAACCTTCTAAGGGCAACCAACTTAAAGGGAATGTGAGTATTAGTAAGATGGATAGGAATAGAAATTGGCAACCTCCTCCTAAGGATTTTGGAAAAGTCAATACTGATGGAGCCTCTAGAGGGAACCCTGGAAAAGCCGGTGTGGGAGGAATTGGTAGACTTTCAGATGGCTCCCTGGTTTTTACTTTTGCTGAGAATTTGGGTATTCTTTCCAATAACCTTGCTTGAGGGGTATGGTATCCTCTAGAGGCCTTCAGGAGGCTACTAAGGTTGGATGGGAAAAGGTGTTAGTTGAGTCTGACTCTCAACTTATGATTAATCTCTTGAAGAATCCTTCTAAGAATCATAAGGTGGATTGGAGAATAAAAAGAATTATTGAGAAGATTCAGTTAATCCAGATGGGATTTTTGAAAGTTGATTACAATCATGTGGTCGAGAGATCAAAACAAGAGTGTTGATGCTTTAGCTAATTGGGCTTTGGACAAAGGTGATCTTACTTGTTATGGCCACCCTCCTATATGGTGGGCTTCTCAAATTAGGGAAGCTCTTCTTTCTATCATTTCTTTGGATGGCTCCAGTTCTGAAGGTACCTAGTTTCTTCTTGTTTTTTTTTGCTTCTCTTTGGTTCATTCAATTTTTTTTAGTTCCCTAGCTCATTCTATTCTTTATTTTGTTTCCTCTGTTGATTCTTGCCTTAATAGTCTTCTGGTCTAGATAGGTCATTGTTTTGTTCATTTTTTATTTCTTTTTTCTTTTTTGTTTTTTTTGTTTAGTTTTTTAAGGTGGGTGGGTTTTTTTATTTTGTTTTGTTTTTGTGTTCTTTGTGTTGTTTTTTGTTGTTCTTGTGTTTTTGTTGTTTTGTTTTTTTTTTTATGTTTTTTGTTATTGTTCTTGTGTTTTTTTCGTTCTTGTTCTTGGGTTTCTCTTTGTTTGTGTTATTTCGTGTTTTTATGTGTGAGTGTTTTCTATGTTTTTTGTTTTTGTTTATTGTCTGTTGTTGGTTGTTTTTTATTTTTATTTTATTTTTTAATTTTTTAGGTTTTGGTTGTGTTTATTTTTCATGTTTTTTTGGGTTATGTCTTTGTAGTGTTCTGTTGTTTTTGTCTTGTTTGTGTTTTGTTATGTGGTTCTTGTGTTTTTCTATGTGGTTTGTGTTGTGGTTTCTTTTATCTTATTGTGCGTGTTTGGTTGTGCTTTTGTTTTTGACACACTCAAGGAGCATGTTTTTTATTTTATTTTATTATTTTTGTTGTTATTTACTTATTTTTAAATTGGTTTTGTGTGTTTGTTTGCTCCTTGAGTATGTCAAAGGTGGTAGGCCAGGTCCGAGTCCTGGGCATTTTTGGCGGAATGGATACCCCTGCCTCCTTGGGTCTTACCCGAAAGTGGCATCCCTTTTGGGATGTTTTCCACAAATAATATATATATATATATATATATATATATATATATATATATATATATATATATATATATATATATATATATATATATATATATATATATTTGGGCGAACTATTATTCTATATTCAATCTTATCACATTTAAGGGCGTGCAAAATTTTAAACCATAAAGAGCTTAAAATGGTGACATTCCCAAGTTGAAATGATGAGAGTTAATGGAAGCAAAATCCATTGAGGGTAGGTGTTCTTCCCACCTATGCTACTAGTTTATGCAATACATTTTGAGTAGGTCTTAAAAAATATAGTTTACCTTCTCTATTTGCTCATCTATTTATGGATGATAAGAGGATCTAATTTTCAATTAGTTTTGAAAGTATTAATTTAAGTCTATAAAATCTAGAGGTTATCCTTGTATCTTTGCCAAATATAATTATTTCTAGTACTCTATATAACCTAAAAAGTTCTTCAACAAACCTATTTTCCATAACGGGGGCATCATTCTTCATATTTCCAAGTTTAAAATGAGCTATCTTTGTTAATTTTCCAACCACTACTAACATAATTTCATGTCTAACTTTAGACATGGGTAGTCTATAAAAAAATCCATACTAACTACCTGATACTTCCATTTTGGTATACCACAAAGATATTAAATATTTTTTGGATGCACATGATCAACCTCAACTCATTGTTGTTCCAAACACTTGGTTATAAAAGTTGTTGCATCCTTATTTAATATGAGATAATACTACATTTTTTAGATTTGATACCATCTTGGTTACACCATGATGACCTGATTATACTCACCTCTTCCAATTCTACATTTCATAATTTCTAGCATTTGGTATATGCATACATCCTTTATATCTTAGTAAACTACCTAATTCTACCTTATAACCATCAAATCTATGATGATCTATATTTATATCTAAAATAGTATTTACCATTTTATATTATTCATCTCCACCGTGATGTATCAAAACATATTTTCTAAAATTTCTTCTCATAGCAATGACAATTACTATATGTATTTTATGACTGAATGCATCAACCACCCTATTCTCTTTTTCCTTTATATAGTTTATATCAAAACCATATTTACAAAGGATCTCTAACCACCTATTTTTCCTAGCATTTAGATATGTGAAAATATATTTTAGACCTTAATGGTCTGTTTTAAGTTTTTAGAGTTTCCCCATTAACTAGTGCTTCCATCCAAAGTACATGTATGATGGTTGCTAATTCCAAGTCATGAGGGGTATAATTTTGCCAAAACTTCTTCAAGGATTTCATCACCACATATACCTACTTTTCAATGAAATTATATTTTTCTTCATGTGGTTGGATGACTTGGCTTAAGAAAGCAATTGGCCACTCATCTCCATCATCTCCCTTCTGCGTAAGAATCGCTGCATAGCTCTCTTGTTCACTAACGACATACAAGATAAAATATTTTGAGTAATCAGGGTTCACCAAGACCGGGGCTTGAGAAATTATTTCTTTGATTTCTCTGAATGCTCACTTCCTCTACTCAGTCCATTTGAACTCAACATTTTTATTTAATAGCTCAGTCATCGGATTTACCACTTGGGTGAAATCTACAATGAACTTTTGAACAAAGTTTATCTTCCCAAAGAATGACTACAAATCCTTCTTATTAGATGGTAATGGAAGCTTTAGGAGAGCCTTAGCTCTAGCTGGGTCAATAGCCAAACCTTTCTCCGAAATAACATGGCCCAAGATATTTCCTTCTTTTACCACGAAGATGGACTTCTTCGGGTTGATGGATATTCTAAACTCCTGGTACTTCTCGAACACTTGTCTCAAATGTAGACTATGCTCCTCCCTATTGTGAGAGAAGACAATCATGTCATCCAAATAAATCACAATAATATGATTTAAAAACTCACCAAAAGCTACATCCATCACTCTTTGAAAATTTGCTCCAACGTTCAAGAGACCAAATGGCATTCGTTGATAAGCAAATGTTCCCTATTTCATGGTGAACATCATTTTATATTGATCTTCATCCTTGACCCAAATTTGGTTATAGCTAGAGAATCCATCTAACAAAGAGAATCTCTGAGCACCAGCAACTACATGAAGAATCTGATCAATTTGTGGTAGTGGATAGTGATCCTTCAGAGATACCTGGTTTAAATTTCAAAAATCCATGCACAGGTGAATATCTCCATTCTTCTTCCTCATAGGGGGACCAGATTTGCTACCCAGGTAGAGTGCTTAATCGGGTAGATGATTTTGGCTTCCAGTATTTTTAGCAGTTCTACTTTCATCAAGGCTTCAATCTTGGGATTGACTGGCCTCTACTTTCTACTTGAAGGGTTTCACTCCTTCTTGCAACTCAATGGTATGTTGGATCACATATTTATTGTAGCCTTTCAAATCCTGGTAGCTCCAAGTGACAATGTCTGGGTACTCATGGCACAGTTCCTTGATCTGCTCCAACTCTTCTTGAGTGCAATCAATGCCAACTTTGATCGACTTCTCGGGTCCCAACTATAGTTTAGTGTACTCCTTTTCATCCACTTTGATATTATGCTTTTTTCTCTATCATTTTGATCAAAGAGACTCTCAAGTATAATCAATCCTTTTAGGATATGATTATTTGATAGTTGGATCAATCCCTCGACTTCTTCCTCATCAAGTGTTCTTTCTTCCACATTACTAGCTTCTCTTATCAAGAAATTTACAATCTTTTCATCACTATCAAACACTTGCCAGTAGATATTTTTGTCAGGGACTGAATGTCTATAAACTAACCTCATAGTCTTGGGCTTTCTCACCACATGCTCAACTGGAGAAAAATTAGCGCCAAGGGATGCCAAGAGATCGGTATGCTTGTTCTGCTCCCACGAGATCGCTTGGATGTTCAATGTTGTATAGGCCTCAAATATATCCCAAAATTTATTGTAGTATACCTTCAGGTAATGTTGCTTGGAAACACACTTATTGGTTACTTGGTTGACAATTAGCTTAGAATCTCCAAAAATCTGTAGTTTTTTGATCCCGAGCTTCTCAACTTTCTTCAGACCTAGGTAGAGTGCTTCATACTCAATGGTGTTATTGGTACAACTCCAGGTCAGCTAGTATGAATAAGTCTTCTGTATGCCAAAGGGAGAAATGAGAATGATTCCTACCCCTATGTCATTCTTGCATCTAGCACCATCAAAGTACAACTTCCATAATTGATCAGGAATAGGATCTTGATCATCAGACACCTTCACTTCAGCTTTTTTAGGCTTAGTAATGGTGTAACAACCAATTTCAATCTCCATCATGGCATTAAAATCAAGCATTGAAAACTCATCTTCTATTTGAAGCTCATCTAGAACTTCTTCCATCAAATCCAATTCTTCCAATTCTTCGATCATCAAGTTGATAGAATTCATGGGTTTATCTTCTTCTTCAATATTCTCTATGTGATAAGTAGAAGGCTTCTCATTATAGATTCATATTCTCATCCCTTTGATAGGAATATCCAAATGAGAATAATCCAGATAAAGGTAGCCTCCCAACTTGGCAGTGAACTCCCGTGATAGGCACATGCTGAAGTAAGACTCCAGATCAACCACAACCACCTCTTGGATCACAGTGATCTAAGGTATTTTATGCAACACAATGGGGATGTCTTTTATGACCCCTACTATCCTCATAGGGGTTCCATCTAATTGTAAAATACTAGGGTTACTTCTTGTATATTCCATACCCATAACATCATAGATTTCCTTTGGCATGATAGTCGTCATAGCATCGGAGTTGATCATGCAATTGTGCACAATCCAACCTTCCATCCTGAGAGACAAGTAGAAAGGGGGTGGTCTATTCTTTCCAGTGGTAGAAGTCATCAATATTTGAGCTAACACTATTTGAGTTAGATTCTTCCCCTTATCTTTCACAAATTTTAGTGATTCTTGCAACAAGTCAACTTGTCCAGGCAATTGCAATGCATCATAGAGACTCACCTTGGCTGGAATCCTCTTTAGCTCTTCAACGATGTTGTACGTGGATGCATTGGACTCTTTTCCTTCATTGGAAGCCTCATATTTGCTCTGATACTACTATGTAGCCTCTACCCTCTGACGCTTGGTCAAGGATGGATATTTGAGCTTTTCTTTGGCCTGTTCCTCCATTTCAGCTTTCACCTGTGAAGTTGAAGCTTTTTATTACACTCTTTATTTTGCTCATGGAGGCAAAAGATATTTTAATAGGACAGGCACATCTGGCTTGGGTGTTGGAATAGCTGCTTTCACTTGCGCTTGTTTTTTCTCATTTTGCACCTTTGGATCAGCAAGTACCTTCAGGGGTTCCATTTCAGTTGGGTCCACGATGACGAGTTTTCTTCTAGCTCTTGTGAGAACTGAAACTTGCTCTTCAAAAGGGACCATGAAATTATGATCAACTTCTGTAATCATGTTGATTTGACCATCGAAAGAACTTTTTTCCAATGTCTACACGTAGTTCAGGTGAACCATGCAAGTTTCCTCACCATGCGGATCATTGCAGGTAGAGCACTAGTATGCTTTGTCCGATGTGCCAACTTCTTCATTTGCCAATACGGTCAGATTTCTCTTAGGCGCCTTGCTGGTTGAAGCTGCTTGCTCCCTGGTGATCGACGGAGGTTGAAATATCCTAGGCTAGAAATCTCTTTCAGCCTACTTCCTCTTAATAACTATGATCTCATTGCCCATCACTCTTATGGTTGAGTTCATTGACTGCATCTCTTTCAACAACTTCTCTTGTGGATCAGGATTTGAGGGTGCTGGAGGAGCTGGTAATGGTAGTGGTACAGGTGGAGATGGCAGTGCTGGGAATGGAACCGGAGTGGGTAACTATGGAATGGTTGGAGTAGGTAGTTATGGGATAGAAACTATCATCGTGGTTTGAGATGAACTCGGATTCCATGAAGGAATCGGATACATGGGGGACATCGGCAAGGGTTGAGAAGATGCATTGGCATACAAATACTATGGAAGATCAGGAAAGATAGGCATCATCATCTTTGGTGGAAGCTTACCGATAGCAATCATATCAGCCTCGACCTTTTGCGTAATAGAATACAAATTAGGAAATGTGTTAACATTGGACTGTCGGATGGCCATGCTAATATCAGAATTGAAGGCATGAAGGTAATAAAATGCAGCTTGCTCAGGAGTCGGTTGGAGACCATCGGGAACTCTCTACCAAGTTTGGGTGAACCTGACATTGAAGTCCACGATTTCCTCCTAGGGATGCCTCTAAATGGTGGTAAATTGATGCAACAGAGAGAATGGATCCACTTGTTCATTGAACCCTTTGATCAATAATTCAGCCAACTGGTCCTAGGTGGTAATAGTGGTAGGTTGTAAATATTGGTACCAGTAAAGCAACTTACCTCTAAGAGAGAGCATGAGCAATCTTACCATGACATCCTCATCCATGATACTATGAATGGTCGCTAGAGAAGCCACATCTTGGACATGCTCATAAGCCATCTTGCCTATACCATCATAAGTAGGCAAAGCCTTCAACGCTACTTGCGAAATCAGGTTTTGAGCTTGCAGATTCAAAGCTCTAGAGTGATTCCAGGCTGGGAACTATCTTGGTGGTTGAGGTGGTAGATTTTGGGCCATTTGGACTGGAGTATTTTCTTGAGGAGGAGGAAAGCTAGTGGTTGTGCTAGCTGGACTCGAAGGAACAGAAAACACACCAGCTACCTATGAAGAAGTTGCAATTGATGGGATAGTCAGAGTGACTAACCTAGGATGTTCTCCTAACACTTGGGTGTCAAGCTCATAAAACTCAATGGGATCTTCAAAATTTTTGGCCTTTGATCTTGTGATCATGAAGAAATATTTCGCTCACTTCACATTTGGAGGATTCTGGGTAAAACTGAGTCACCAGATGTTCTAATTAGACAGTAAAAAGATGAACATCAAACCTTGATACTATTCAAAGTGGAACATTTTAATGTCCCACTAGGCGTGCCAAAAACTGTTGGTCATGAATCTTCCTAAGTACATAATATATGTGCATCCTAGACCCGACCAACATTGAAAGGCCGAAGGAGAGAGATGTCCTTTGGCCAATCTCCAGAGAGGGTTGGTTCCCTTACTAATCTAATTCGGTTTAAATCTTAGGGTAACAGGAAAGAGATGGGAAATGACATAAAGGAATGGGAAATATGGCTATGAGCCAAAGATGAAAGGTGGGGATAAACTAGCAGCTAAAATTCAAATCAAGTTTCAATCAGCATGTAATGGAAAGGAAAGCATAGGAACCATTCATAGATTGCAGGGATAATTTCCAATGATCATTTCAGCATTCAGTTCTCTACCAGGAATTAAATTAAAAAATGTAGAATTTAAATTTACCTAACAAAGATCATGAACTTAACAGAAATGAAAGGCAGAAAATAATTGCATACAACACTACTCCAGGAACCAGAAGCCAAGAATCCTTCAATTGATGCAGAAAACTCAAAGTGTTTTTTGTAGAATGTTCATCCTCCTTCATTACATCAAAATGCTTAGTATTTATAGAGGATTTCACCTCTAAAATTAAATGCGAATTAAAACAAAATATTGGCTAGTCAAAGACCAGCAAGAGCAATTCTCTCCTCGACAATGGCGATGATCAAATCAGAACATTCTTCAGGAAGCAATGATCCCTCTTTCATGGAGTGCGCTTGGGAAATCAGCAAAAATGGATGATAGAAAAAATATTCCAGACATCGATGCATTGAAACTCAGCAATATCATGTGAAAATCAGGAGCTTGGATATTAAATTTTGGTCACCATTTCATCATTTTGCACCTCGAAATCTTATCTTCGCCAAGGGAGACCCAACGAAAATTAAATTTATTTTGAAAAGAGTGAAATCAGTGGAGGGCACCTCAAAAATGAATAGGATCGCACCAAAATCTAGGATGTAGCATTTAATCTTGGCATCTCTTCAGCAGGAATTCTAGAAATATCAATTTCATTGCTCCAAGAATTAAATTCCATCAATCTCTGATCTTTCCCAAAAAATATCAGCAATAGTGGCACCTTTGAAAGAAAACTTTGTTGAAAGGAAGGGGCAAGAATTGATTTCGCCCATGCAATTTGGTGTTTTCACCCATCAATATGCTTTCGCTCTTCACCTGATTAATTTCACCCAAAAAATAGAGAATTTTTCTAGAAAATGGAATGAAAATGACTTTTACAAGAAACTGGGTGAAAATGATTGATTTCGCCCTCAAGAAAGGCAAAAATGATTTTTACCCCCTACCTGGGGTGACTTTGACTTTGACCGGCGTATAAAGATACTTTTTTGGGACTTTCACTCTGAACTGGGTGAAATCAATGTTTCTGCTCAAAATAGGGTGAAATTACATTGGTAGGCACCTTCTTTAAATTTGCTTTGACTTTGACTGGTGCAACCTTCACCCGAATGACATCACTTCATCATTTGCACTCCAAAAAATGTCCTCAACTTGGATTTCACCCAAAAGAAGGGCGAAAGTGATTTTTACCTCTTACTGGAGGTGAATTTGACTTTGACTTCACAAGGCACATGTTTTACTTGATTTTTTCCCTGAAACATCTTCATTTAGAAATTCACCTTGAAGAAGGGCAAAAATGATTTTTGCCCCCGAGGCGACTTTGACTTTCACTCGTTCCCATCCATTATTTTCGCCCCAAAATTAATTAAAAAAGTAATTCGATGCCAAAAAAAGGTGAAATCACCTTAAATGCGTAATTTTTGGGTGAAAGTACTTTTCTCCACTTTGTAAAATCTTGCCTTCATTTTAAACCGAGCGCTTTCCATTGTTTTCACTCCCACTTGGGCAAAATCTTCTTAACATGGTATTTTCACCCAAAAGAAGGGCGAAAATGATTTTCACCCCTTCCTTGAGGCAAAAACGTCTTCCCCTTTGTCTTCACTGGCACTTTTCCTTTTAATAATAATTGTTGAAGCCTTAGACCATTTTCATCACTCCTTTGATCCTGAGATATTTTTTTGCCATACATTTCCCCCTTTATATTTTACCCACAATTTACATTAATTTTTATCGGCAAAAACTTGTGTATTTCCAGGGACGAAATCAACCTTCTTTATTTAGTGAAATCAATCAAAGGAGGGAAACAAAAATGTTACATTAAAATAGTAAAGACAAAAGATCCAAACAATTGCATCATTCATCTTATATTCTTTGAATTTTACAATCAAAATTTAGTGTGGTAAAACTACCAACACCTTCTTTTGACGATGCTCGATTTTTACTATGTATAATTTTTACAAGGGGACTGATGGACTGTGAATAGATTTTAGATTGGGTACTTCCTTGGCTAGTTGTACCTTCAAATCTATTCATAATCATATCAGCCAGTTGGTCCCACTTTGTGATAGAGCATGGTGAAAGATATTTATACCTTTGGGGTGCCTCCTCTTTGAGTGATATAGCTAATAACCTTATATCCATATATTTCTTTGTAATGGTGTGTGTTTGATATATAAATATCAACTCCTTTAAGTACTCTAGTAGAGTTATTAGGCCTTCCTAGGTATATTTTGGTAATATAGAAAGTACTAACTCTAGCAGTTTTCTCCATATAATAGGTGGCCTTGGGAGGTATAGTGGACTTGGATTGTCCCACTTTGAGAGCATGTTGGTTGAGCCAATGACCATATATATGAATTTGGTACAATAGATATATAAATAAAACTTTCAGTAGTGGATTTGCTTATGTACCTCTAGGCTTCTTTGGTTGACATAGAGTTGCTAGAGAATAAGTCTTACACTCTAAAATTAGATAGATCAAAACCTTCACCACATCCTTGATCAAGTATATTCAAATAGTGGCTTCTTCTAATGTTCATTCTAGAGTGAAGCAATAGGTGAGTGTGAGGTGCTTCAATAAGAAAGGGTAGACTCAGACCCTCACTAAGTCTAGTATAAATTGTTTCCATGATTATGGGACCAATGATGTGTCACTAGGGTCCCACAAAATATACCATTAAATTATTATCATCTTTGATTGTCTCGATCAAAATAATCGTACCTCATGAGGAGTGATATAGCAGGGTCATAGTCAAAAGCATGGGTTTGGCTCAATCGAAGGCCTCTACGATTTTTTACAAGGCTGACTCCTTGTTAAGATGTGAGGACACACTTAAACTCAAAGAGAAAATAAATATAAGATATAAAAACAAGTAACACAACAAAAGAAAAAAGGGTGGCGATGTGCCAAAATATCTGCTAAGATCTCTTTGCACAACAAGCCTAAACGCTATGTGCTAGCGGTGAATGCTTGATTTTCCCAACATTGTTAAGCACAAATGAGAGTCATCAACATAAGCGTTCATAAAGAGACATGTCCATAGGAAGCCATAGATGGCTGGTATGAAAATTTATGGAGGCCCCTCACACATACATACATCAATAAAATCCAAAGTAGGTAAAGACTAAAAATATATACACACATAAAAATGGGTTTGTAGGAAGCCACAAATAACTTATCCAAAAATTCATGCATTTCTCCACATATATAGGAAAATAGTTCAATTACAAAAATTGTGTTAGGAGCAAGGGTTTGACTTACCCACAAGCTTATTAGGATCTAACTACTATACAAAAAAATGAAGGGCAAGCCTACAAAATAATACAATTATAAAATTGTTGATCCTTTTATAGTTTAGGCTACTATTATTTATAGATTACAACAGGGAAGATTTCCCTCCGAAACTATCTACAGGTGGACTTGATAAGTTTAGCTACCTCTTATAGGGATCTTGAATATTAAATGAGGTACCCCTAGGTCAAAATAAATGTCATATCTAGGAATGACAACCCCATGATTATCTTAATTGAATGTCTAAACCATTTAGTTCAGATACATTTGGTAGGTGGTCCTCATCTTTCTAGGTGGGAATATATTAACTCAGCTTACCTACTTCTGCTATAGTTCCACACACTTTGACTTGACCAAAATGTTGATGGTAGCTCAAAATTTGTGCTTCCCTTGGCTCTTTTAAAACCTAAAGTCTTCCCATAGACTGGTTGAGACTTTTATTATTGGTGCTTGACCAAGAATCACAAAACCTCCGATATCAGAGTTGCCTTATAAGGAAAGATTTCAATTTTTTTACCTTATTGTTACATTTGTCAATACTTTTATTTCCTTCACTTAATGAGTTTTACATAACCTCTGACTATCAAGACTCATCTTGGCACATTTCAAGAAAACGTTGTCGCCTTGGTTGATATTTTTTATAAAGTTTTACTTGCCTATGGTTGGGACTTTGCCTTGAGTGCAAATTAGTAGTGCAAAGTCACTACAATAATTACAAGAAACAAAATTTTAAGAAAAATAAACAGAATAAAATGCTTCTTCCATTACTTAATAAAAATTTGCTACAATATAAATAAAAAATCCAATACTTAAAGAACAACGGTTATAGTTTTTTCAATCTTCTTGTTTTCAATTTGACTCAAAAATTATATCTCTACTTTTATGAGATATTGTTATATCTTAATTCTCTTCTATAATCAAAATAATTGTTTTTGGTATTAGTGATTTGTGCACAATGCGAAAATTCTTGATACTCCTAATTTTATAAAATATAAAAAACCTTTCATTTCAATGTTTCGTAAGGTGAATCTTTTTTATCTCTTACTTTTTAAAATAAAATATTATTAGTTTTATTTTTTTTAAATATTGTATTTTATTTGAAAAAATAATAACATATTTGCATAATCTTAAAGTAATAATAAATAAGATGTAAATGTAAAGTACAACATATGAACATATTGCAATAATATGATCTATAGTAATAATCAGGGTTATGCATAGTGGTAAATATTCACAAATTATGCGAATATTACGATTTCTAAAATTGAAAATTGGCGAATATGAGGATCCTCGACGTTGACCCATTTGCCTAAAATTTTCAGGACCAATTGTTTGTTAGGGTCAATTTGCCACAATATATATCCAAACATAAGCATATTTGTACTCATTGGAAAAAAAAAATTTGATCTTGGTCTAATGGTGGTGTTTTTATAAATTTATAAGGTGATTTAATAGGTCAAAATTTACCCCAAATATGACCTTACTTTTTAGGGCTTCAAATACCCCAAATTTTGGTGTGAAGATGATTGATTTGATTTGCTTAGGATTCACCTTGATTCGCCTTGATTTTGATTAGGATTCACCATTTTTTTACAAGTACATTTCGAGTCCAACCCCTTATGCATAACCTTGGTAATAATATCTATTATAACACCAAAATAATATAATTGTTGAAATATCACTATAAGCCAATAATATAACATACCAGGAAAATAATTAATAAAATATTATAATTATTATAATATTGTTGGCTTCATACAATATAACTATATAGATAAATAAAGGGAGGGAGGATTTATTCAAGCAATTTCTTTATAATTATAAACAATACAAAAATGCACATCATAAAAAAAAATAAACTAATAACTAAATAAACATTTTTATTTTACACATTTGTGTAATAATAATAAATTTCCAGCACGACAATCGGGTTGGTTGGTAGCCCGCCTCTAAGGTGCACCTGGGGTGCAACACAACGGTTTGGGCTTTGGCTCTTCTTTAGGAGGTCCAAAGTTCAAACCATAGTGTGGATGAGTGTGTGAGGGGGTGGGTGTGTGGTGGCTTTGTGTTAAATTCCCTATTGATAAGTATAGCTCTCATCTTTAGGAGGGATCATTAGGAGGGATCATGGTTGGGAGTAGACGTACCCCTGTTGATAAGTATAGCTCTCAACTTTAGGAGAGGTCACGATATGATGGCTTTGTGTTAAATTCCCCATTGGTCAGTCCTTTATAATTAAAACATTAAATAGTAAATATTTTTATAAAAATTAACTAAAGTTATTGAATGCTTTTTAATTTTCAATTATTTTTCTTTGGTAAATTAAACATACAATTTATATTTCATAAAAAATTAACCTTTAAATGTGGACTAATATTTTATATCTATTTTTATTTTAATACTAATAAGAACGTAATATACCTTTCTAAACTATCATTTTCTATTTTTTAATTTAATATTAATAAATAAAAATATATAAATATTTATTGTATATCGATTGCATTAACTATTTAAAAAACAATTAACTATCACAAATACATATAATTATTAAAAAAAATTAGTTACTATATATCTATAATCCTTTTTATCTAAATTTAATATTTTGCTATTCCCATCATCATGCTCAACTATATTTCTTCTCCAATAAACTCTTTTACAAGCTCACAAAATTAAATTTTTAATTTTAATTTTAATCAATTTAATTAAAAATATATATAAATATAAACGGTTATAATGACAATATCTAATCATAATAAAAGGTAAACAATCTTTCAATACTATTTCTTTGAAGTTGTGTAATTTTTATAAATTTGTAATTCATAAATTATTATTTTTCAATAATTTTTTTTTAATTTAAAAAACTAAATAAATAGATATTAATTTGGAAAGAAAAATTTAATCATGGAATATGTTATTAGACTTATATCATCACATTAATGGATAAAAACAAGAAAATTAACTCACATAGATGGAGAATCTCACAAAATAAGACCAAAGATTCGGTTGCCACGGTTGCCTGTTTAATTTGCTCCGAAATATATTGCATTTTCAATGAAGAGGAGTTCTATTATGAAAGAGTGGGAAAAGAAATTGCGTCCAACAAAAGATAATACACAGTGTAGAGACAATGGAATTGCCATTAACGGATTGCCATGAACTAAAAACCATCATATATTGTCCAAGACACTGCAAAGTGATTTATAAAATTAAAAGTTAACAAAGCCCTATAGCCATTGCTGCTGTGGACATGAATTGGATGTCCCCCGTCAACATTTGCAGTGGAGCAACACATGGAACTGACTGAACCAAACCCAACCGATCTAACAGCAGAGCCACCCGATTTACTGCTTCCTACGTCCTCTGGTTTTTGGAGGCGAAGCGCAGAATAACATAAAAGAAAATCCTGTAAATGACTGCCCACCCCACAAGAGAGCCCAGGCTTAACCACCTCGCCATTTTTCCTGAACTGATGGAAAGATTTTTCAAGGTTGTCGTGCCATTCAAGACGCACGCCCCTTCCAGTTCGGCATAGCATCTACTTTCAGAAAACTCGTTCATCATCATGCCCTCGTAGGAATACTTGATCGTTGAAATATAGTGCATCCACTTCCAGTAAATCGGAATGTTTTCCCGAGGAATGAAAAAGCCGCAGAAGAGAAAGAATATGGCAGTGAAGGCAATGACCGCAGCGTATCCCAAGATATAGTTTGGCACCACCGAGCTCACAAAGCAAACGAAGGAATTGGTGGCTAAGAGAGAAATGTAGAGAATGAGCACAAAGTAGTAAAAATCCCCATGAAGCTTCAGCGCCCACCAGACGATAAGAGAGTATGTGAGGGCTTGCACGAACAAGAAGGGAAGGTACGTTATGAGGCCTGATACCACATATGAGGAGGCCCTATATGCGTTGTGCGAGGTTTCCCTTATAAATATGAATCTTTCCTGTATGAAGGCCGGCACCGCGTCGTTGGACGAGAAGAAGAAGAGGCAGACTGTAGATATGAAGAAGGAGAGGACGTGGGTCATGCCCTCCAGGTCTTTCTTTGGTCTTAAGAACATGGTGGCCAGCATGAGGCCCATGACTGTGAGAACCACCTGCCTTGACAGGAATAGCTCGGGTGTTCTATAGATGTTGAGGAAGTTTCTTTTCATGAGAACCATCACTTCTGTAAAGAAGGAGTTGTGGAACTTCGGACCCAGATATGCTGAGGCGGGAGGCTGTCTGGTGCTATGACGTGGCTCGCGAATGGGCACCGGCGACTGGTAGTAGTAGTCTGACTCTCGGACGGTGTATTCGCTGCTGGGTGGAGTCGATTCTTTTGATAAAATGTCTACGGAGTTCACGTAGCTGGGCGAGTTCAAGCTGCATCATACATTTGAAACAATTCATGAGCGTTTTGGAACCTCTAAGTTTAATTTCATTCAGAGCAATCCATTGCAGAGGAAGAAAAACGATACAGTTTTATTTTTCCCCTCTTGACATTAGTATAATTTGTCTGAGCTGGTCTTCTTCTCAACATACCGTAAATTTACAGAAGTCATTATTCAGTGTATCGAGCATCTTTAAAGGCCGGCCTGAGCATACCCCATGCGCAAGGAAGGGAGGTGCAAGTGGGGCATGCCTTAGTTGGAAACCACCTGAAAGTTGGATTAAAATGAATATTTATGGAGTTGTAAAAGGTAATTTGGGTAAAATTGGAATTAGAATGTTCTGCAGGAATCATGTTGAGACAGAACTGAAAGGTTTGGAAGGGCCACGAAAAATGAAGCAGAAGCTTTAGTTATAAAATCATGGGCAATAAAACAAGGTTACAAGAGGATAATCAAATTCTCAAATATTGGTAGGAGCTCTGGATTGCATGAGAAACTTTGCTTTGAAGACATGGAGGTTGATGATTCTTATCACACAAATTAAAGAATTGTGGAGGGAATTAGATGATGTAATTCTAGTTTATGTGAGTAGAGATCTAAATAAAGTGACAGGGAGAAGGAGGTAGGGGTTCAGTGACATAGTAACATGGCTATTGAGGATGACAAGATTGGACAAGTTAATTAATGAGCAAATCCAATACTTAACTAATTTAAATAACCCTTACAAAAATATAATTTAGAAGATACCAAGTTATAAATAATCTTATTTTAATATAAATTTCTCAAATTCGAATTGCTCGATTAATTCAATTCATTATTTTTTAAATAAATCTAGCACTAAATTTTTTTAAAAGGTCTACCACAAATATCAAATGACATGAGAGAAACTATTTGATAGGGGTCCATATCTCCCAGTCAAAGGTTTAATGTTGGGTTTTATAAGTTTTCCTTATGGAGAGAAATGAACTTCATACTAGGAAATGTACTTAAAATACCACAAATCCACTAGCAAACCAGGAATCAGATTCTAACGAACATCACTGAAGTCCTATTGATTCCTCTTGTTTTTTTAACAAAGTCTATAATAATATTTTTCATAATTCAAATTTTATTTAACATTAATAAATCTTCTAAAAATTCTAATTATTATTATTTTATATTTTTTCCTTCATGTAAATGGAGGGCATCAATCCTGTCTTCTCTTTTATTAGTTCTACATGCACCAAAGAGCATTTATTCTTAATAAATGATAAAGTACAAATATCTATCTATGCTCTAAGCTATTTCCTGCAAGCAATCTACTTCATCAGTTCTTTGTTGGTAAGCATTTAGGTACCTTCTGCCGTAGAGGTCGCTGTTTCTTCGAGACGGGGTGAAATGAACGCTTTCCAGTAAGCCCGCGCCACTTCTCCCTCGACTATTGGACTTCGGCGTTCTAACGCTGTGATCAAAATTGTTTACACGCGACGCCATACTCTCGCTATACGAAGGATCCTCTTCATTTCGCAAAGGCCTCGTGCTTGGGCTTCGGAGCATCATCTTCGCCGGCGTCTGCCACATTCATAGCGCACACACACACACATACAGCTAATGTCTATGTCTGCATAGTAATGATTGAAAAAAAAATCAAAAAATTCGTGAATGGAAGTAGTTGCAGGGAGTTTAGTGCGTGTGGTTAGATTACAGTTGCAGACGAAGCCGCGATGACGGAGATGTCAATGTCATTCGTGATTGGTGGAGGTCTAGCTTTCGTCTTATAATATTCGGCCAGTGCAGACACCGTGAAGGCCGAACGGTCATATTCTTGGATAACGTCCAGCAGGTATTCGATGCTGTTTTCCCCCTTTGGCACCTTCCGTCCCATGCCGTTGAGGTGGACTCCCACATCCTTGGGAGATCCTTGATATACCAGTTGACCTCTGCACCACATTAACCACAATCTCAGTTTCACAGACAAGCCATAATTTTTCAATCTGGTTCATACAAACAGGTTGGGCAATTGATTATTAGGTCTATTTAGGGATTGACGCTGCTTTTTTTGCCTTGCGAGAATGATGAGGTTGTCGAGAAGCTGCAGTATGCGATGTGAGGGCTGGTGGATGGTGAGAATGACGACGCTACCGGCCTGGGCGACGTCGTGAACCTTCTCTATAACGCTGTGAGCGCTGCTGGAATCCAGACCGGACGTGGGTTCGTCCAGGAAAAGAAGCGCCGGCCCGTGAATGATGTCTACTCCGATCGAAACTCGCCGCCTCTCGCCGCCTGAAACTCCCCGCACTTCCTCGTTCCCTATGTACGTGTTCCGAGCAGTCTGCCAAACAACAAAAATGCATACGCACATAAAATAAAATGAACTGACGGATGAAATATTGTTTTGCATCTCTATATTCTCTACCAGAATAAAGACACGGCCGTATGCTCTGATTCGAATTGCATATAGTCAGCTCGCACAGAGACAAATTCTTTGATTTATCAGTCAAGCGGCGGTGTGGTGGGAAAACGTCACAAGATGACGATGAGATCAAAGCTGACATAAATGAAATTGACTTATTTTCCAAATATTATTTTTTTTTAAATAGAAGTAGAGTTGGACTTTGAGTAATAATAATTTTGAACATTTAAATTTTTACAAAGAAATTTATTATTAGAAATTAAATAACTTGTAATGAGAACAACATCACATGAACTTGGTTAGCAAGTAAAAGAGCCAACTATAGACCAACTACCCTACATACTGCTAAAAACAACATCACATGAACTTGGTTAGCAAGTAAAAGAGCCAACTATAGAGCAACTACCCTACATACTGCTAAAAACAACATCACATAAACCTGATTAAAAAACAAAAAGACCCACTACCCACCAACTACCTACATACTGCGAGGAACAATTACCAGATTCTTCTCAAGCCACAGTTGAGGTTCTATAGGCATTCAAAAAATACAATTAGAACAGAGAGTTGACTGCTGAGTTATGTGTTCATTTTCAGGATGGAACTTAAATTTCTCTGCAATTCGTCGATTGAACGAACTTGTTAAACAAGAAAACCGGTTCATATTGTTCTCAGAACTCAAATGTTAACCGAGGCTTATTAGAATGGCTAAGTTGAAGGCTTAATCACATGTTAAAAATAAAAAACTATTCAGATGACCCATAATTACACCTCATCAAAAACCAATTTCCTCACACAATAATATTTACTATCTATCTACCCAATTTAAAATAGGCTCTATTAAACTAATAACACTGCTCAAGTACCATGCACATTCAGTATGCACTTTGCTAAAAACTTGAGAACAGAAGTTAGAATATGTATTGCATACAAAGCATAATTGCCTAAAAATTTAAGACGAGAGAGCTCCTTCCTATAATCTCCACAAGAAGGAATTGCATAAATCTTATAATTGATTAATGGGTTGCAGTGAAATACCGTCAGCCCAAGCTGTTCAATGAGCCTCTCGACTCTGGCTTCCTTCTCCGCACGGCTGACGGATTCTCCGAGACGGAAGTCGGCAGCATAGAGGAGCGTCTCCCAGACGGTGAGCATGGGGAAAAGGCGGTCGTCCTGCATAACGTAAGCAGAGCTTCTCTTGATAAGGCTGGGGCTCATCTCACACCCGTCCATGGCCACCATTCCCTGCAGGCTTCCGCTGGCAATACGACCGGCGAGGCCGTCAAGAAAAGTGGACTTGCCGGCGCCGCTAGGCCCCATGACGGCCGTTATGGAGCACTTGGGCGCGAGGCCGCTGATGTCGTGGAGCAGATCCACCTCCTCCGTCGTCCATTTTCCTTCCACCTTTTGTTTCTTGGTCACCGTGTACGTCAGCCCCGTGAACTCCAGCCCCCCTCCCACCGCAGCTTTCCGGGCAACGTGATGGCCGCCCATGGCGCCCTGGTAAATCGCCTTGCGCGGCACATTGCTGTAGATGTCCATCACGGTGCCCAGGGGCTTATTGGCCTCCCTGTGATGATGCCGATTCTGATGACGATGATTATTGTTATGATGATAGTTATGACTCATGCTTCCTTTGTTCATGATCCTGAAATACTTTTACAGAGAAATAAGTGAAAGAAATCGGTCACAAGTGCTTCCCAAACCCGGCAGCGAGCAAAGACTGTTTCTGCATGGGCCGTCGGTGCTTCCGCGAAGGCGAAGATGAAGAATTTCTAGCGCACGTCGGACAAGCGGTCACGAGTCTCACGACAAATTCGAAAAAAATATGACAAATATGACAGAGGGTTAGAAATGGAACCGAAGCAATCATTTGGACTTAGCAATACGTAGGGAGATGGAAACGATGTGAGCAATGGAAACATCGTTGGCTTTCATGGGCAGATTTCTATTCAATTCTATTCCTTCTCTTGTGAAATTCTCGGGCTTACCCCTCCACCAAATATTAAAATCAGGTTTGTCTTCAATGCAGGGATCTAGACCCCACTCTAGATTCATCTTTCCCAGAGTCCTACGGCGTTTACGCTGAGTTCAGGTTTGGAATAAATGATAAAAACAAAGGTATACATATTACCGATATATTTTTCGTAAGGGTGTACAGACTATCGAGACTTGCAGTGCGATATAGTTTTCTTATTATATAGAGGATTCACCAAAGAGTATTGTCTATTTTTACGTACGCTACGCAACGACGCACAATGTGGCTGAGCCAAACATAAAAGTTAAATTTTGCAATCTGTCAACCTCGCTCCACCTACCTTGACCCTGATGTCTTGAAAGGGAGTTGTAAAGAGGTTTCTAAGGCTTGTGCTATACAAACCATGGAAAGCTCAATATTGGTCTAGCCATGGTTAATATATTCAGATGGGATTGCTAGCCTTTTGCATGTTTTTATCCCTATAGCTATTCCATCCTTGTCTTACGTCTCATTTCTATGGATGTGTCTAGTGTCACATTTGCCATTCTCCTAAAGCATCCCTTCGGTTCATGGGGATCCTTGTAAAGTTAAGGTTTACCCAATCAAATGATTAAATGAAGAAGATACAAATTTATCTCCAAGATATACCATGAAGTTCAAAAAAATATCTTTATTCTTTGTGTGAACGTTGGTTTCCTATCCATCTATAAAGTGGAAAAATATTTATTCTTCCCATCAATATAGGAGTTATTGGTTCCACTTATAAATGGTATGAAAATTATATGTTATTGCCTAGGCCACGTTCCATTGAGAGAAGAGGGGTTTATATTTGAGCCGCCTTTAACACTAATAGCATGCAACACATACATACAAATTCAACATCCTTTCTTTGTGGAAGGTTGTTTCAAGTTTGTGCTGAGATCAAAATATATAGATAAAATTATAAATACAAATTTCTAAGTATTAGTTTTTTCAAGTTATAATCATTTTTATTCTATAATTTAGAGATAGTAACATGAAATATTATTTTTTAAGTTATAATTTTATCAATAAATAAAATAACATTTATTAATTTATTTTCTTATATTAATCTAATTGATTTAATCATTTCAAAATCTTGTTATATTAAAAAATAAAATAATAAGAATAGAAATATATAATGTGAAAAGTACTTACTTTATTAAGGAGTAAATATACCATACAATGATATTTATAGAAAGATTTGAAAATTCGTGTTTATCATAATATGTTCTATCTTACCTAATATCTATGAAGCAAGATGCATGCAAAAATTTATTGAATGATAAGAAATGTATCATCTCATTATATCAATAAGAAGAGGTACGATAATTACAAAACTATCAATTGTTTATGTTCCATGATCTTCAAGGATCAAATATTGTTAGTGTTTCTAACATTTAGGGTTATGGATCAACACTTACTAGCGATAGGATGAGTAATGTAAAAACTATGCTTATTGATGTTGGTATTAGGTGTAATAGTTTATAAAATGATGTAGTCTCTAGTGTTAAATGCTTCCTATTTTTAATTTAAATCAACCATATTCCATTAAAAAACAATGGACTTCATTGCTTTAAGTCTTGGGACTAAGAAAACGTCTTATTGGTATGATTGTGAGTGATTCATCTTCCTTGGTGGATAAGTTGACCTACCTTGATGAATCAAAATAGGATGATATTTTGAGTCCTTGTGCATTTGATTTAAGTATTCATAATATGATTGATTGTGGCTAGAGTAGCATAATTAGAATTTAGTTTAAAGGTTAAATTTGCTCTACCACATCTAATATTCGTGGAAGAGATGGAAAATATAGACAAATAAGTTTCATGTTGAAGCTTGCATGAAAAATAAAGCATGGTCCAATATACTTAGCTCAAAGGTGTTGTCTTCCACATGATTAATAATAGTGTAAAGTCCATAGTAAATAGTTTTTTTTTGCAATGGGATCCTTGAAGTTGCATTATGTTTTAAATGAACCCAAATTTTGCATATGAATTAGGATTAAATTAGCTTCTAATGCTTATCATGACACTTTTTCTACTTAATTTTAGTTTACTAAAGCATATTCATGGACTTGGTACTAGGCGTATTAAATATATTTAACGAATTTTCTTGCTTTGATAACCTCTTTTGGGGCATAGGGTATACCCTATAACCATTTAATGAAAATTGACTTCAATTAATATTAATCATTAGAACCCATGACACACTTGAAAATGGATTGTGTTAGGTAGAGTTACGAAGATCTACATTGTTAAAATTGATAGAGATAGAAGATTAATTGTTCTAACCCAATGACCATTGTCAATATGCAAAACCATAAAGAAATATTGACAATACCGAATCATCCTTCTATCATTTTTTTCAAATTGCAAAATGAAGAAAAAAATATCACTCTTATGCATTCTTTCATAAGAAGTAATCATCAAAGCAAATTTCATTATGGGTATATAGAGATTGAACAAAATTACTTTTAAAAATAAATTTCTCTAGCATTAAAATTAATAGATTGAAGAAATAATTTGTATGACAACCCAATAGAGAAAATGCCAAAACTAGGTGTTATAATTTTGAAAGCAAATCATCAAAGATTTTAAACTTAAATTTTATAGATAATCCATTACAAACTATTATATTTTATATTCAAATCAACCAAAACCTTTAATCAATTATTAAGGTTCCTAGAAGCATTTGAATTCCTTTGTTTTAAACCATGCAATAATTATAAAAGAAAAAATAAACTATGAATTATAACTTGTTAGAATGTTTGAATCCATAGTACTTGAGTCATTTTCCTTTTCTATACTTTATTTTCCATGTCTTAAATGCTCGTAGCAAATCCTAATCATCCTCTAAAATTATAAGGTATCCCAAGATGACATCCTAGACAAAAGAGGTTACCAAACAAGGTTCATGCATATCCATCGTTGATCCAACAAAGGAAGACAAAAAATGTAAAATTGCACCTACTTATTTTTCCTCAAAATGTAAATATTTATTCAATTAAAATAGGGATGCCCTAAGATGAAGGATTAAATATGACTTGGTGATGGGTACTTAGATATTTTGTATCCATTCTTACTTAAGCGCCAAAAGAAACTTTAGTGCTATAGTGAAGGGAGGAAGAGGACTCATATCCTAGGTTACCCTCACATAAGCACACACATATATTATTAATAATATGAAAACTTTAAAAAATCACCTTACACCAAATAAGAGTCTCAAATATTATCTTATTCCCTTTTATTTCTTTTGGAAAATAAGATCCACATTAATTTCCATCCAATTTTAAAAAAATGTGTGTTTGTAAAGATAAAACTTTAGGTAAAATTACAATCATAAATATTTAAAAAAATCAACCATTTATCACCTAGCATGAATTCATGCAACTAGTATATAATTTATCTTATGTTGTGTGCTTTATTTTTTACCTATTCTTTGAACTGTTACTTTGACATATTTTCCAAATCTCCTTGATGATATCCTTTCTCAATCTATTTCGTGGCAGTTGACCTATTAGTCATTAAAAATATTCAAATTTTAATTTAGCCTATCATTTTATTAAATTTTATTATTTCAATAAATTTGAAATAAGAAAGTATAAAATCCCAAATTAGTAATTCTAAGTCATCATTACTTGTATTTATTATAAAATAAATTACATATAAATTTTTAAATGTAAAATAAATTCCCTCTAAAAAAATCATCATCTTGATGACTACTGCAATATATTATTGACTTAAAATTAGCATATATGAATATGTATTTATAAAATTCTTAAAATTTTAATTTGCATTCAAGTACATAAATAAAAATATACTTGCACTATTTAGTATAAAATTACAATGTTAAAGTTGTAAACTAATTGAAAAACATAATATTGTTATATTATGCAAACAAATTATAAAAATATTTTTGGAATTATTTAGAATTTTTTGAAGTTGTATTATCCTCAATGTATTGGTCCCATTGGACCTTACTTTATGATATTTCTCTATTGTTCAACTACAACTTGCATGTGTCCAAAATTTTAATGGGTTCCATTAGAACCTTCCCTAGGTCTTTAACCTATACTAAATGCTAGTCTAAAATGTGTGAAGCATCACCTTATAAGGTTTGATTAATAAAAAAATGAAAGACTATGAATTCAATTGAGAGTAGGAGGTAAATCAAGTCAATATGCAGTTGGATTTACCACTCTAAACAACTAAAATGGCCCTATATATCGACAAGCAAGTTTAGTAGATTTACAAAACTCTATAAAAAAAATTTATGGTTTGACTCTTAAAAAAAAATTTCCTCCTATAGTAAATTTTTTTAATATTCCATTTCTATTTGTTGGAAGTATTACATTATTTGATCCCCTTGTAAATATTAGTTTAGTATATTTTATATAATGTATGTCTCAATATGAGAGAAAGTGTAAGGTGTCGAGAGAGAATAAAGAATCACATGATATGTGGTAAGATGAGAATCTTGTCTTAATGAGAGGAATATGAAAGGATGCATCTCTTGGATGTTTGAGGAGAGCAATAGTCAAAGTATTGAAAAGTCATGTAAAATTATATATTGGAGACAAAGCTCCATGTAATGTAATCTCTCTAAATCATTTGAATATATTGAATGTAATAGTGAATATTTCATTGTGAAATATTATTGTTTTTTTTAATGTATTTTTCATGTGAGTTATTTTGATCTTGGGATATTGAACTATGAGATAATCTAGTTGAAAAGCTAATAGTGGTATCAAAGCCATGGTAGAAAGAGTCGTTAGATGTCATGACCCTTCCTTGGCTGAGTTTTCATTTATTGGATTTTGACATTGATATATTATTTTAGTGATATAATGATTGACTATTCCATGATTATTTTACACAAACCTTTGTTCCATGAAGGGAAATGATGTATTCTGTTGGTGAAATTGTTGAAATTTACATGTTTAGTTCTACAAGAATGTATTATTTTATGGGAGAGATGATGTATAAAATGATTGACTATTTCTGTTGGTTTATGCAAAATATACTTTTTATTAAAGAATATGTTGATGCTAATGGAATTGTATTGTTAGGAATAGGTTCTTCTCATGGGTAGAAGAAAGATCAAGTCACAAGAATGAGATGATACTAAAAACGAGGATGTATTGTCCTTTCTACTAATTAGTTGGACAACAAAAATGATTATTCTATAATTATTATGGCATATCATGAATTTATAGGAGTGAATTACATTAGTAGATGAGACTTGATGCTCCATGTTAATTCTATTTGGATGTGTAGTTATCTGAAGGAATTCTATGTTGTGATAAAAAGACCTTGTGGAAGTGATTAAACTATCACTTATTTAAAGCTTAATATAACCATAAAATTAGAGGTAATGGGGTATTTAGTCATCCATCGAGGACTGAAGTGGGAGTTAGATTTGTATTTCGTTGCACTCAGTAGTGGAAGAAAGGAAGGACATCCTCATTAATTCAAAAAAAATATCATACAAGGGGGTGAGAGGAAAAAAGAAAAAAAAATTGAGACCAAAAAAGAAGAGAGGAGGAGATGCTGGGAATTGGGGGCACCAAAAGAAAGTGAAGAAGCTGGATAGATTGGTTGGAAGATATTGTCAATCAGCTTTGTGTTAACATAGGTAGGTTCTCATTTAACCATAAAATTTCTTTGTATTGCCTTATGGTCATTGCTTGAGGACCTAGTTATATTGCTTATTGCACCTGTAGGAAAATTCCTCAAACTAAACTATTCTTCTAAAGATTTAATTGTTTTTCACTAGTTAGATTCATTGACTGTAGTATCGACATTGGTGTTTGAGTAGCAATTAGATGTATATCTGTAGTGGACTACTTAATCCTTTTATATGCTTACAATTTAAGTTTGAAACCTTATTTAACCTCTAGCAAGGCTACCAATGATTACCATAGAAGTTAGACTATGATGCATGTCATAGGATTAGTTGGAAAATTTTTGTAATCTTAAAGAGTCTTTATGGGATGTCAGTTCAATTTATGTTACTATTAAAACCCATTGATTATGCAAGTTTAAATAGTGTAAATTAGGGACTAAGAGTTAAGTACTATAATGTTAAGTTAGTGGTTTTGGATGTCATCCTTCATAGAAATAACTTATATAACCTACTCGGTGGTAACTGCTATGAGAGGGAGTTCTTAGGAAATCAATTTAACTTATAGAAGGAGGACTCAAGAGTTTTTGAGTGTAGCTTTGAGAGAATATATGAATATATATGTTAGGATGGTTTTATATTGATGTATGATGCTTTCGATATAAGATGCTCTAAATGTTATTTTATAACGATTTGGAAGCACCTTGTCACATGGAGTCATTAGATTTAAACTTTACGTTTTGATCACCTGTGAAAGCGAGTGGAACGTGGAACCCTTGTTGCATAACTCCATCTTCATGGAGTAAGGTAAGGCTAAAAATTGATATTACCTTTAATGAGAAGTCAAGGGAAGGAATATGTAGAGATATGTATCTTATCCTAAATATTTTAAAGCAGATAGGTTATCTTTTGTTTATTTGGTAATAAACACCCATGTTAAACTATCTAAAGACTTTGGCTAAGTCTTAGGTATATAAGTAGTATTGCAACACTACTCTTCTACCGTCATCTCTATATTTTGAGAAGTATGAAACTTAGATACTTTAGGTAAGTGAGTGAGGGTAGTTAGAATAGGACTCTATATGTATTAATGTAAAACCATTTTTGGAAAGACATATGGATTTAATTTACTTCCAATTTTATCAATGGTTATGGAATTATGTTTGTATGTAGATCAGTTGTTGTTAGGTTCATTTTCAAAGATAACCATCAAAATTTTTTAAAAATAATAAAAATATTACTTGTTTTGTGAGACAACGTACATGTTACAGGTGTCGTAATGTATGTTATATCCAAAAAAATAAAAATTTCCTTGCTCAATAAGATGGGTTCATTGGACGAAGTGCCAAAATGGATGGCGGGGGCAGGATCAGGAGTGGACGCAGGCGCAAGAGCGGGAGTAGGGTCAGAAGCAGGTGCAACCTCTGAGTTTGGGCCTACAGGTTCTACTACAGGAATTGGGCTAGACGTGGGGCCCGAGCAGGCAAGTGAGCAAGGTGGGAATGGGATTCTGGGTTTCAGGCCCCTTGGTAGCATTGATGTGAGTGTAGGGCTTGGTAAAAAACCCCTCAAAAAATGTCAGGGATCTGGCCCAGGGGGGCCCAAACCCTCTTTCTAGCAGATCCTGTCTGGGGCTAGAACCCAACCCTAGGCTCTGGGCTCGAGGATTTCTTGAAAAGGGATGCACATATCCATCCAGGACGATGTCTACTCGGCATTTGTGATAGGGTCCTCCTTCTCTTTAGTTGGAAAATTCATAGGAGGGTTCTCGAACATGGAAACCATTTGACGCTGGCCGACCTCCAAGTGAAAAATTTTAGGGCACATGTAGCTCGTGGCCCTAACCAAGGGTTTCTCTCTCACCAAGCTCAACAACAGTGAAGAATCCAACAAGATTCTCTCTAGTGAACCCTGGTTCCTAGGGTGCAAAAGCCTCTTCCTCAGGTGCTATGGAGTTGATTTCAACCCTAGCACCCAAAGCATTAATATCACCCTAATTTGGGTTCACCTCCTCGAACTCCCCTTTCATTTGTGGCAGGAGGATGTCCTGAGGCTCATTGTGCAAGCAGTTGGTGAACTGGTTGCCTTTGATCCTGCTACCAAGGTAGGGTCCCACATGGTCCATGCTAGGTTCTGCATCAATGCAAACCTCGAATCCGAACTCCCTTCTACGGTTACTATTTCTTCAGGATCCTTCTTCTGGAACCAAACCCTGATTTATGAGAATAAATGTGCCTTTTGCCCCCTATGCAGCACACAGGGGCACCTTTCCCACTAATGCCCCTCTTCCAAGAATGTTGGTGCATCGCACCTTGAGAACCCCCCCTCAACCTGGCCAGGCCCCCATGCGATGATTGCAACACCTCAAAATGATGTGGAAAAGAGTCAAAATCTACTACTGCTGAGGAATCCCTGGTGGATCCTACTTGCTCAAGCGCTCAGGCCCATGTATATCATAACCCTGATCCCCCTATTATCATATTTTTAGAATATATGAGGTGTGCAGAGGAAATATCCTTCAAGGTCACCATAGCCCCTATTTCCTAGATAGGCCTGTAGGCCAACCCCGCCCTAGCCCGATCTGAGGAAGCCCCTTCCCTGACTTGCAAGTTGTTAGGGCTCCCCAACCCCCACCCTTCCCCCTCACCCCTGGTGGGCGGGGTTCCCCTTACCCCATCGGTTCCCCCCGCTCGATCCCCTTCCCCCTTCCTTCTTTGCCCTCTTCCCACCCTTCCTCAAATTATAGTTTCAAGAGGTCTACAAAGGCCGATTGATGAAGAAATTTAGACCTAGGGGCTAATTTCTTTTTAGACCTAGGATATTTTAATTAGGCTTAGTCATAAGAATAATCAACGTGAGTTGTTGATAAGCTTCGTTGAATAGTCTAAGTCTAGGTGTTTTACTTTTCATTCTTGTAGGGCTTATGTTTTAGCCTTTCCTTGATTTTTGTACGTAAATCCTTGGAGCAGTTGATGATTTCTAGGATTATGGTTTACATTTTGGACTTATTTAAGTCCTATGTTTTCAAATAATAGTTAGCTTCAATAATTTCATATCATTGGTATCAGAGCGTAGGAATTTTTGGAGGTTTTGGGTTATTTCCGATCTCCAAAGTGTGGTTTGGATAGTTTTCCACCACCTGCGTTCCTGTTTGAAGCTCAGGATAAATTGTTGCAATTTTGCTGCCAAATTTTGCAGCAAATTGTTGTCAATTTCATTTGTTGTCAGAAATTGCTGATAAATTTTGTTGACAACTTAGACAACAAAAGTTTTTGTTGTCATTGCGTAGTTTTGTTTTGTCTTCATTTGAGGGCAGCGTGCGAAGCCTCGAGGATCCCAAAAAGTAGCGAGCAGCGGTTGCATCAAATTTCTCCGATTTTTGCAGCCCCTCCAAACGTCCATTCTGAGACGTCGCGACAAACTCTGCGTTTCTCGATGTCGTACCTACTGTTTCGGACAAACACCTGCTGCGTTGGACGTCAATCAACTTTTTCCAAATCCGTTGGATGACATTCTATATTTTTCTTTTTGGGAATTGGCAGGATAGCCTTTAGACGTTCCTTCCGCGATGAATCCCGACGCTATTGGGCAAAAAGTTGTTGGTCTGGTGCCCTGCACTGTCAGAGCTCCTGCAAGTTCTGACACTATCAGATTTGTTTTGGGGTAGGGAAAGTGACAGTGTCACGTGAAGACGAGCAGATCCGTTGATGTCGTCTCGACCTGCGTGCCTACAAACATCTTGTTTCTTTTTTCTGTAAACTTTGTTTCCTGCACTTTGTTGTTCGTGACCCTCTTTCCTGCGAGGATCGATTCTGTAAAACATAGGCGGCCACCATTTCGATTGTGGGAGAATGCAGCTTCCTTCAGCTCGCGTGCTAGAAATAATTCTACTGGTCGCATGACGACAGGACAGTGCACAGCTCAGAAACTTTGAGTGTAGAGTGCGATTAAAGGAGTTTGATCCCAAACTCGTGTCGGGTTCTGAGCTCGAGGGTGACAGTTTTTGGTCTGTGCAGGGAACCAATTCCAACGAATCACCAGTTGGCTGATGCGGTGACCAATTAGCCTGGTCCTCTATGGGTTTAATCCCACACTATTCGCAGGTTGACCCGCTCGCAATTTAAAATAGGCCTCTTGCCTATATGCTCTCAATGGCATTATCGTGTGTTCCGTGCAAGTCTTGTTGATTGATTGACTTCGTCGCCTAGTTTTTGGCAACCGACGAAGGATTTTCCATGTTGTCTTTAATTGGTGCTGCTGCCTGATTTTGTATAAGTCTTTGACCTTAGAAAAATTGCATTTGGTAAACTCCCACCACCTTTTTTTTATTTCCATTAAAAAAAAAAAACTTAACATTATTTGTTGATCAAGCCATTTTCAACTTATATTTATGTGCAAATTTGTTGCAACCTTATAATTTTGCCCATTCATTGTAATATTGCAAATTTATTTTGCATTTTAATTTGGGCACATTTTTGCACATTTTGTAACTTTGTCTTTTTGTGACAATTTTTGCTGGCGATCACTCGGGGTCAAATGGCTTCTGAATTAGCCGACAAATTGGCTCAAGTAACCCAACTTGTCAGCGTTTTGGCTGATAAGGTTACTTCTAATGAAGTGCAACAATAGTGTGAGGTTCCCCTTTACACTGGCTCGCGAGATCCAGAGGTCCTCAACAGCTGGATTTTGGACATGGACAGTTGGTTTGAGTATACCAAGATAGCAAAGGATCACCAAGTTAACTTTGCTAAGTTGAAGCTTTCTGGCATTGCCAAGGTCCTTGTCACTGATCGACAACGGACCCAAAATCCCATTGATACGTGGGATGAATTGCAAAGAGTTTTGAAGAATAATTTTTATCCTTCAAACTATGCCACTGAGCTTGACATCAAGTGGCTTCGTCTTCGACAAACCTCCAATATGACTGTTCATGATTATATTTTTCAATTTAACAAGTTGCGGATTTTGAATTCTATACAGGATAATGCAGCACAACTTGTTAACAAATTCAAAAGTGGCTTGTAGGAGCCCATTTATAGGAAGATGAAATACAAGTTGATTGTTAACATTGACATGGCTTTCAATCAAGCCCTTCTTGTTGAGGAGGAAATGAGGGAGCAATCGCGTGGGACTCGCTCTTCTACGTCGGGAGGAAATCAGAAGGCTTCTCCTCAACCTTCCAAGGGAGCTAAATCTTCTTCTTCTCCTTCTCCCTCTTCTTCATCTTCCCCTTCTTCTTCTTCACAAAAATCTTCTTCTTCTAAATCACCTTTGATTTGTAATTATTGTAAAAAGCCAGGACATACTCAAAAGAGGTGTTTTAAGTTGCAAAATGTGAAGAAACAATCCCTAGTTGTAAAGCCTTCCAATGAGGACTCACAAGAAAGTCCCATTGAGGCTATAGGGGAACGTAAGCCTTATAAGGAATTGGCAGGGTTAAACAAATTGACCCTTATGAATACTTCACAAGGTGATCACGAGAATTTGTTTGTGACTACGGTCCATCTCAGTGACACCTTTATGGTTGATTGTATAATCGATAGCGGCTCGTAGAAAAATCTAATTGCGAGGTCCGTTGTTGACAAACTGAAGTTACCGATGAATCCCCATCCTCATCCTTATCCTTTGGGATGGAAGGACAATGGGATTACATCCGACATCACACACACTTGCACTATGAATTTTGCTTTTAGTCCTTCTTTTGTGGACTCGGTTGTGTGCGATGTAACTCCAATGGATTGTTGTGGCTTGTTGCTTGGAAGACCCTATCAATACGATAGGAGGTCTATACATGATGGGTACAAAAACACATACACTTTGCACAAAGACAATAAAGCATTCATAATCAGAAGTACACAACAAACTCCACATAATTTGATGTTGAGTTGTAGACAAGCACGCAAAGTTGTAAACCAAGCAAAGGAATTAGCACTCATCTTCATCAGACCAATTCAAGAAGAAAAGCAAGCACCTAAGCACACTAATAATAGGAGTTCTTCGAGTTCATTCAATACTTCAATCATTTTTTGATGTTTTTCAAGAACCCACAAGTCTTCCTCCTGAAAGACAGATTAATCATAGTATTGAGATTGTTCCTGCATCTTCTCTTCCTAATTCTTCAATGTATAGACAATCAATAGTGCAAATGGAAGAAATTAAAAAGCAAATTCAAGCATTGTTGACTAAAGGGTTCATCAAACCCAGTACTTCCCCTTGTGCTTCTCCTATCTTGCTTGTGTTGAAGAAGGATGGCACATGGAGATTATGCATTGATTTCGGGGCACTCAATAAGATTACAATCAAGAATCGTTATCCACTTCCTCGCATTGATGATCTCTTGGACCAATTGCAAGGTGCAAAATTCTTCTCCAAGATTGATCTCAAAAGTGGGTATCATCAGGTGAGAATTCAAGTAGAAGACACTTGGAAAACAACATTTAAGACCAAAATGGGGCTCTTTGAATGGCTTGTCATGCCCTTTGGCCTTACAAATGCTCCGACTACATTCGTGCGGCTGATGAATGAAGTATTCAGAGATTGTTTGGATCAATTTGTAATCATCTATTTGGATGACATTCTTATATATTCTTCTACTTGGGAGAATCATTTGGAACACTTGGAAACGGTTCTTCAAACTCTTCGAAAGAACCAATTGTATGCAAATTTTCCTAAGTGTTCATTTGGGCAAACATTCATTGCCTATCTTGGATTTGTAATTAGTGAAAAAGGTGTGCAAGTAGATCCTTCCAAAGTTGAAGTTATCTTCTCTTGGCCAACTCCTACTTCAATCCACGGAGTTAAGAAGTTTTCTTGGACTTGCCAATTTCTATCGCAAGTTCATTGGAGGATATTCTTCTATTGCTGCACCTTTACACTATTTGACGAAGATCAAAGTTCAGTTTCAGTGGACAAAGGATCAACAAAAAGCCTTTGACACATTGAAACAAAAATTGAGTCTTGCACCAGTTCTTGTTCTTCCTGATTTGTCTCAACCATTTGAGATAGAAACTGATGCTTCGCAAGTTGCACTTGGAGTTGTGCTCATGCAGAATGGCCATCCAGTGGCTTACCATTCAGAAACATTTTTAGAGGCCAAGAAGAACTATTCTACATATGATAAGGAGTTCTATGCTTTGGTTCAAGCAATCAAGTATTGGAGGCATTATCTCTTGGGAAAAGAAACAATTGTTCATACAGATCACATGCCCCTTAAGTTTCTTCAATCTCAAACAAAAATTGAGGAAGCTAGGCACATGAAATGGGCATCGTACTTGCAACAATTCCATTTGGTAATCAAGTACAAGAAAGGACGAAACAATGCAATGGCTGATTGTTTGAGTCGTCCTCCTTCTACTCTTGTTTTGACAATTGTCACTACTTCTCATCTTGGCTTCCAAACTTGGCCTACACGAGTATCCTATGGATCCAGATTTTGGCAAAGTTTTCCACCAACTTTCCAATCCTTCTTCTTCAAATTTGAGAGCTCTTCGGGACTTTCATATTCAAGATGGAATGTTGTACAAATTGGACAAACTTTGTGTTCCTCATGGGAACAGGGAGTCTCTTATGAAGGAGGCTCATTCCACACTCTATGGGGGACATTTTGGTAGGCAGAAAACTCTTCATCATCTTCAATGGTTTTTCTTTTGGCCACACATGCAAAGAGATGTTCTTCGCTTCTTGCGACAATGTGCAATCTGTAATCGCTCCAAATCAGCCAATAGGACATTGGGAATGAGCATGCCTTTGCCCATTCCTTCTCGTCCATGGGAAAGCATTTCCATGGATCTCTTGAGTGGTTTTCCAATGACAGTACGCAAGCATGATTGTGTCTTTGTTGTGGTGGATAGATTCAGCAAAATGGCCAAATTCATTCCTTGTCGCAAGACAAGTACTGCATAGGATCTTGCCCAACTCTTCTTTGAGGTGGTATGGCGTTCTTTTGGTCTTCCTACCAGCATTGTCTCTGATCGTGACTCACGCTTTGTGGGTCACTTTTGGCGATCACTTTGGAAGATTTTGGGAGTATCTCTTAACTTCTCTCTTGCTTATCATCCTCAATCCGATGGGCAGATAGAGGTAGTTAATCGTACTCTAGTGTAGAGTTTGAGGATTTACCATCATTCCACTCCGGCCAAGTGGGACTTAAGCCTCACTCACATTGAGCATGCCTACAACGGGGCCATCCACAGTTCTACCGGGCACTCTCCATTTGAAGTGTGTTTTGGTTTTCAACCACTTGCTCCTTATGAGTTACCTTTGTCTTTGCCTTCTTCAGCCACAATGCACATTCAGAAGGAACAAGACAAGGCCAACTCTTTTGTGCAGCATTTGCAAAGTCTTCAAGCCAAAGTGGTTCAAATTCTTTAGAAGACTCAACAAAATCAGAAACAACAGATGGACAAGCACCGCACACCTCATTCCTTTCAAGTTGGTGACAAAGTATGGTTTCATCTTGACAAACGATGATTTGCAGATAAGGCACATAGCAAAATCAAGCCTCTTCGTTATGGGCCTTATACTATTCTTCAACAAATCTCTGAGAATGCCTTTCGCTTGGACCTTCCAGCACATCTTGGCATTCACGATGTTGTCAATGTTGATCTTCTCAAACCATACTATGATTCCACATTGGAAATAGTTCCAGCCATCATTCATCCAGTTGATGTGGTTCCTGATGCTCAGCTTTCGCTTGACGCCGATACAATCTTTGATACGAAGACCCGAAAAACACGCCAAGGTGCTTCTACTTCATATCTTGTGGCCCGACGAGGCCAATTTCCACATCAGGCTCATTGGATTTTTGCTCACATTTTGTCTCGGGATTTTCCCTCTTTGTTAAAAGCATTGGAGTCCAATGCTTCTTTTGTTGGGACGAATGATGAGGAAATTTAGACCTAGGGGCTAATTTCTTTTTAGACCTAGGATATTTTAATTAGGCTTAGTCATAAGAATAATCAACGTGAGTTGTTGATAAGCTCCGTTGAATAGTCTAAGTCTAGGTGTTTTACTTTTCGTTCTTGTAGGGCTTATGTTTTAGCCTTTCCTTGATTTTTGTACGTAAATCCTTGGAGCAGTTGATGATTTCCAGGATTACGGTTTACATTTTGGACTTATTTAAGTCCTATGTTTTCAAATAATAGTTAGCTTCAATTATTTCCATATCACCGATCCTAGATGTTCCCAATCCGAGCCTAAATAGTTTAGCCCCAAAAAGACCCATAGCAGGAAGTTTACCACCAACTTTGGAAGCAAAAATAAGAGAGGTCATCCCACTCTTGGTGACCAGTGTAACAAGTTCACTGAGGATGATATTGCTTAGCGGTTCCCAGGTGACTCTCCTTGATGATGCCATGATTTTTTTGAAATCTGATTCCCAGATTTCCAAACCCCCCATCCAGGCCAGGAAGGGAGGCAAGAAACTCCCCAAGGGTATCAAATGAAGCTCATCACCTGGAATGTGAGGGGGCTCAATGGCACCCCCCAAGAAAAGGATCCTTGCCTGACTTCACAAGGACCACAGGCCGACTATTCTCCTCCTTCAGGAGACTAAACTTGATGATGTTTCCTCCTCGATAGTCACCAAAGCTATCTAGAGGAATAGTTATTTTCTGTCCACCTCGACCTCGAGCATATCTGGAGGGCTACTGTGTCTTTGGAACCCACGCTTCTTCAAAGGGAGACTATTTTTGTCATCCCCTAGAATCACCAACATCCTGATCCACTATTTAAAGTCAGGGTAGTATTGGATTCTATCCAATGTTTATACCACCAAAATCTTGAATGGAAGAGTAGCATTGTGGAATGAAATCAACATCATGAGGGAGGCATTTTCTCCTCTCCCTTATATCCTTGTGGGTGACTTCAATAGTCCCCTCTTTCCCTCTCACAAGAGTGGGGGTCTTATGATGGCTACTAAAAGTATGGAGGACTTACGGGTCTTCGCTGATGTCAACGAGCTCATGGACGTCCACCTAAAAGGAGCCAAGTACACCTGGACTAACAAAAGAACAAGAGCCCAAATCATTTAGGTCATACTGGATAGAGTTTTCCTATCTAGGGAATCCATCCCCTTGTTCACTGACGCAACCTTGCTAGCCCTCCCTAAAGTTGGATCTGATCACAGGTCCTTCCTCCTTGAAACTGGTAAGCGTCCCTCCCATAAGCGCCCCTTCCACTTCGAGTCCACCACTCAGATTTCATGGCCTAGGGGGCCTACTGGTGGGATTGCCCAGTCCTAGGGCACCCTATCAAAAAAATTTATCAAAAATTGAGACTCCTCAAAGACAAGCTCAAGATCTGTAATAAGGAGGTGTTTGGCAATATCTTTAAGAGCAAAGAAACCCTCAAGAAACAAATAGAATATTTTGATCTCATATTTTAGGAAGGGTGCCAAGACCTGGGAGTATGAGAGGAGGAGCGCTCAGTCCTAGCCGAGTATCACAATGTCTTAGCCAGTGAGGAAACCTTTTGGAGGTAGAAGTCGACGATCCTATGGTTGGCCGATGGTGATGCCAATACTAAGTTTTTCACTCCTCAACCCTCAAAAATGGGAGCTCAAACAAAATCCCCAAGCTTATCTGCAGTGATGGCAGGGTTACCAAAGAGGAGGAGGATATCAGGGCTAAAGTTATGGGTTTCTTTCAAGAGCTCCTTGGTGGTAAGCCCCAATCATCGCCCTTGGCAGTAGAGTTCCTGCTAGAGCACATTCCCCCCTTGGTCCCGACCCATTCAAATGAGATGCTTCTATGACCCCTCTCGGATGAAGAAATCAGTGCAGCCATATTTTCCATGAAAATTGATTCTGTCCCAAGCTCGAATGGGTTTCCTCCTCAAATTTTCCAATACTTCTGGGACCTCATTGGCTAGGAAGTGTGTGCGGCCATTTGAGACCTCTAGTTCACTAGCTCCATTCCTAGAGGAATCAATTCCACCTTCATTTCCCTGATTCCCAAGTCCCAGGTGGCTAGATCCCTAGCCAAATTCTACCCCATCAGCCTATGCAATGTCCTCTATAAAATCTTGACCAAGTCCCTGGCATCCAGACTCAAAGACATCCTCTCCCTGATCATCGCCCCCTGCCAAAGAAGCTCTATCAAAGGAAGGATTATCATAGATGGGGTCATCATCATCCATGAGGTCCTTCAATTAGCCCTCCTTTCCAAGAATTTTTCCTTCTTGCTCAAACTCAACATGAATAAAGCCTTTGATAGAGTCAACCGGGAGTTTCTCTCCAGTGTCCTCAAGTTTGGGTTCCACCCCTCCTGGGTCAAACTCGTTAATAACTGTGTGTCTTCCCCTTGGTTCTCTATCTTTATTAATGGATCCCCAACTGAATTCTTATCCAGTTCTAGAGGATTTCATCAAGGTGATCCCTTGTCCCTGATGCTATTCATCATCCTGGCTGAGGCCCTGGGCCGCACCATTTTGAGTGCTACTTCTTATGGCCTCATCTCTGGCATCAGGCTTGCACTTGAGCTGCCCCCATGTCCCACTAATAATCCATGGATGACACCATTCTTGCCACCTCCGTGTCAGTCCCTCAAGATAAGGTCATCAAGCAGATATTGATTCTGTACGAAGAGGCAGCTGGGTAGAATATCAGCCTATGTAAAAGCAAAATTTATTTCATCCACACTCCCCAACTAGTCAATCCCAGATTAGACGAATCCTAGGCTGCACCCCTGACACCTTTCCCTCCACCTACCTCGGGCTACCCATGTTCACAGGGTTTTCTTCCAAGGTCCTGTGGAGTGGGCTGATCTAGCAGGTCCAGGATAAGTTGACCTCTTGGAAGGGTCACCTCATCTCCCAGACGAGCAAGGCCACCCTTACGTCTGCTACCCTCCAAAGCATTTTAGTGTACTTCATGTCTGTCTTCAAATATCAGCCTCGATTATTACCCACATTGAGAAAATCTAGAAACATTTTTTGTGGCCTGGCAAAAAATACAAGAAGAGGATCCCCTTGGTCTCTTGGGCCCTTGTCTATAGGTCCAAAGAGAAGGGAGGGATCAGGCTCGGGTAGGTTCCCCTCATGAACAAAGACCTTCTAGCCAAGCAAGTTTAGAAGGTGTTCATGAATGCTTCAGATGAATGGGTCAGTATTGTGCACAGGAAATACCTCCATCAACACCCTTTCCTCAGTAACTTCCAGCCTAGAGATGGATCGACCTTCTAAAAATCCATGACCCTCACAAAGGACATTATTAGGAAAGGGTCCCGATCGATCCTTGGTGATCGGGCCAAGATCAACTTCTAGGAGGACAGGTGGATCTAATACGAGTTCTTGAGTGCTGACAACAACCTTAGAGTCCTTAAACTAGGCCTGATAACCTCCAAAGGGCCTAATGTGTCAGACTACTTAGTCAAGGATCAGGGGAAAAGTACCTGGGGGCCCATCTAGAACCCCTGCCACTTGCTTTAAGCTGCTAGGCTCCAACGCCTCCTCGATACTACCATCATCCCTTTCGATGGGGGGGAGGATAGATGTGTTTGGCATAGCACTAGTAGTGGCTACTTCAAATCTGCTTACGCCCTCCAAAGGGACCCATTGGAGGCTCCTTTCATGGTCAAGTAGGTATGGACGAACAAGATGATCACCAAGATCAGCTACTTTGTGTGGGTATCCATCCAGAATAAGATCCTTACTATTGAGAATCTAGCCAAGAGGGGCTTCCAAATCCAAAACATATGCTTCCTTTATTGTGCTGCCTGAGAATCAACCAACCATCTCTTCCTCACTTGCCCCTTTATCGTAAAGGCTATGGGCCACCTCCTCACTATGTTTTTCATTTAGTGGGTTCCTCCTAGCTCCATCATTGACATCTTCTCCCAATGGCCCAATACCTTCATCCACCCCACCCTCTGCTCCCTCTGGGCATTCTGCCTTACCCACCTGCTTTAGTAAATTTAGCTTGAGTGTAACGGGTGAGCCTTCTCTTTCCCATCCCACAACCCCCAGTCAGTGGCGACCAAGGCGGTGGCCTTTACCCTTGATAACTCCTACTCCCTCCCTTGAGTGGGCCTCCCTAGAAGGTGATCGAGGCTTCTATCCTCACCAAACTTAGAGTTTAGGCCCCCCTGTTGGCCCCCCCGGCCCCCTCCCCTAGAGCTACGACCAGGGGGGTCGCCCCTCCTCTCGCGTGGGTCAAACTCAACTTTGATGATGCCTCCAAGGGCAACCACGACCGCTCGAGAGCTAGTGAGGCCATTTGAGACCACTCTGGGACCTTGATATTGGCTTACACTAAGGCCCTTGGCATGCAAACCAACTTTGCAGAAGCAACAACGTTACTCCATGAGGTCCTCGCCCTCTAGAAGGGCCCTAGTAAAGTGATCATCGAGGGCGACTCCCTTAACATCATCAATGCCACCCTCAGTAATGGGGATAACTCATGGTGCATCTACAATATCATCCAAGAGTTTTAAGCCATCCTTCTGGGGCTCCCTCAATATTCTATCTACCATGTCTATAGAGAAGGAAACAAGGTGGTTGATTTTCTGGCCAATCTCGCAACTTCTTCGAAAGGGCTCAACATTTGGACCAATGATTTTCCTGTTCAAGTTGGTGCAAGTAGCGTCCCAAGACATCCTCAATGTCGATGCTATTCCAGACACCTAGACTCCTCTGGTGTTGTTCCTAGATGACCTGTATCCATGTCAGGTGCAATTACATGTGGGGCGTTGACCTTTCAGCATTTTTTTCTATGATGACAGTCCCCAATGACATCCTTGATCACAATCATTTCAGGGTGACCAATAGGTTGTGTGCAGTGTCAGGTGTCTCCCTTCTCAGCATCCACATAAAAGATAGTCGGTAAACCTCTTCTTTTTTTAGCATTCTTTTTGGGCTCATAGTCAACACAGCGTGTGGACCAGTGCCACCTCAAGTCGAGTGTCATGCTACTAACATTGCACCCTGGTTCTGGCCTGACCTGGAAGCCCGTGCATTGCAGCCACCAATGCAAGTCTAGACCTCTATACCATAACAGTTAGCATGCCACGTGGAGTCCATACCTAGGCCCCTTTCCCCTCATTGCCAAACCTGCCATCCATATAATTGCCCTTGTTATTCTCTACTTGTGTCTCCCCTCGCCCTAGATGCTGACTCTTGAGGCATGCGTCCCCTTGCTACCTCTTCGACTTCCTCCCCATCCCTTTATATCCCCTTGAGGTATATTGCCTTCATCTTCCTTTGCCCCATCCATCCTATCTTTTCTTGGTGATCTTATCCCCCTATAAGCCCCAATTCCTTCTAGAATTTTCTACCCTGGACGAGCTATGAATCCACTATGTCAACTCCCAAGGCCATTTACATCGAGCCCATGACTCTTTCTCTGACCGAGTCTACTAGGGTCTTTACTAACTCCAAGGAGTATACCCCCTTTCTGAGCAAATTTGTTGGGCCTGATGAGGATATCACCAAGGGCTTCCTGGACACCTGGGATGAGGGTAAGGTCCAGGTGAAAGGACTACATTTTAGAGTCACCAGGGAGTTCCTATTCGAAGTCACTGGTTTGCATCATGAGGAAAAGGGGAAGTTCATTCGTTGAGACAAGCACAATTGGGAGGAGGAGCTCTCCCGCTTCCCAAAATAGAATTGGGACATGATAGCTTTATTCATAACCGACCTCCCCAAACCATTCGAATAAGCCTTGGTCCCCATAATGTAATTTATTACTTACGATGACCCAGACTAAAATTTGTTTAATTTCCATCTGGGCTTCGTTAACCACCTTCGCGATGCCACCTTGCTAAGCACTCCTCATTTTTTACTTTACTCTCTAGGCCTTGCCATTGACAGAGCCCAAAAAAACCACTTTCGCCCTTCCCACTAAGGACTTATGACCGTCCTCTACCACCATGCATTGGCCCATCAACCTCCACTTCAGATTATTCTCCCCTTAGCCTCTATCCTTCCCACTTAGGGTTTCGCCTCCCCTATTGCCTCCCCTGCTACTTCAAAGTCCAGAGAGAACATTCCCAGTGACCCTAAATATTCCCCTCCCCCTAGAGAGTTTAGGCCTACCCATAAATGCAAGGCATCATCTCAAGTACCTAGTGGTATTTCAATCCCTGATGCCAGCTCTGCAATAGGGGTGACCCCTAGCGGGAGTAGGTCCTCGGCCAGACTCAAGAAGCCTAAAGTTGATGCCCCAAAAACCATCAAGATCAGTTCAGATTCTAAGAACAAGTTCTGGATATTTTTAACTAGGATCCTCTTTGACATGGTGATCAACTCACTCACCTTGGATGCCATGTGACTATAGCAGTTGTCAATGCCTTCAAGGAGCTTTGGCACAGGCTGGGGATGGTGCCGATGGTGACAAGAATTAGTTCCCTAGTGCGAGGCCCCTGTCTGGAGTTGCCCTAGGAGTCCTCTTCATGTAGTAGGGTGGGCGGGGATGGTGTGTGGTCTGCCCAGGCCTAGGACCCCCGACCTGATATGGGCAGAGTTTTATTTCTAGCCTCTAGCTTCCATTCGTTTCAGTAAGTTTTTTTTGTAGGTTTGGTCCCAAGGACCTTGGTACCCCTATTTTTGCCTTGTTTCTCAGAATAATGGGTTAATTTTTTTCAGGTTGATAACTTGGGGTTGGGTTGCAAGGCCCAGGGTTTTGTTCTAGGAGCTTACCCTAGTATTTTTTTGGTTTTTTGGTTCAAACCTAAGTTACGGTTTCTATTGTAAATAAGGTTTTGGGATCCTTCTAAAAACCGCTGTATATAAAATATGCTACTTATCAAAAACAAAGATGGGTTCATTAGATGAAACTAAGATTTCCTTATTTAATTTGTGCAACGTTAAAGCAATGAAGGAAGGACTCTTCATTGGATTTGAAATGAAATTCAATCTGAAGTGACATTGGTATAATGTATTACTGAAGAACAAACAAACATGTGTGTGTGGGAAGGTTATGGTGTAGATCGTCCATCACTTAGTTATAAATATGGCTACATGGGTGGTTTGAATGGTCTTTTCATAATGTAGAAGTCCTAGAAGATATGGAAGACCTATGGTAGAAAGTTAGAGGTATATTGAAAAGACCTCTAACATATGTAAGGACAAAAATTACTTTTTGAGATAATGAATATCATCACATTTAAAACTAGATTTTCCCTTTAGGGTTTTTCCTAGGGTAAATATTTTGTTGAATGGTTGTGTAATGTTCCCATTTTTAGTGACTTGGTGGTAATGTTCCTGATGACATATTTAGAGTCCTTGTAGGTCATGCAGAGTGATGCTAAGGGACTCAACGCCATGGAGAATATATCTTGGTTCAAGCTCCAGCATGGACTTCTGCAGTTGATTGGCCATTTTTGGGTCATGGGTGACATTTTTGGCCTTAGATGATTTATTTCCCTTTATGCATAATATATATATTTATAAAATAATTTTATAAAGGAAAATTGTAATTAAAATTTATAAAGGGGCCATGTGTTTTAAAACAACGTTGAGTTCACTAAGAAAGGGGTCAAGGTGGCATCCCCCCCTTCTTGAAGCTTCTAGAAGATAGTCAATGCAAATATAAATAAGGGAGTTGTGAACTCATTTGGGAGATATTGGATATTTGCTTATTTTGGTGACCAAATTTCTGAGGGCATTACAGATTTGTGCAGTGTTGGAGCTTGTGGGGAGTCAACCTCCATGAGAACATTGGTTTCGTATGTGCAAGACCATACCTAGCTAATTAGAGGAGTTACTACAACAAGTAACTCATTGTGCTTTAGATTTTATTTCAGCTTAGGATTTGTTGATTGGTGAATATTAGCTTTGGGCAAAAAGAAGACATGGATTTTGTGTCATTCAGGAATCCATATTCATATTGAGGATTGAAGCTCAAATAGAGGTATTTGCATGTGATTATTCATGACTGTAATTTTTCTTCAGACCTCTATATTTATTCATATTTGTAGATTGGAAGGATATATAGTTATGGGTATTGTTGCATATTGAACCTTGGAGCATAACAATCATTTCAAGTACAAATTTGGTACCCTTGGGAGAGGAATTTATTTAATTTTTTAGAAATTAGGGTTGATTGGTTATTTTGCTTCAGTCCTATATTTTGGTTCATAGTTTCATATTTAAGGCTCATCTCTTTATGGGTATAGATTCATTACATTGCCTTTGGAACAACGATCATTTTGAGTGCTTATTTGTGATCTATGATGAAGGGAATCATTTTCTAAATAGGATCAAAAATTCCACCTAGTCGCCCCTTCTTTGAAGTCATAATTTTGGTGTTTGTGGGTAGTGTTAATGCAAATTGATCATTGTTCAATAGCTAGAGTATCTCGTGGCATGGACGATTTGATCTATTGCATTGTATTGGTCACATTTTGAGGGTGATGGGCAGAAAATCATTCTGAAGACAACGCTATAACAGACTCATTTTCAGTCAGTTGAAGGGTTATGTTTATGTCATAACATAAGGGAAACATCATACCTTGGTAGTTCCTACTTTGGAAACCAACATTGTGGCAAGTTTTTTGATTGTTAGAGGACTTCAAGGAGTTGTTCTAAGACCATTTTTTGAGTACATAGAGTTTCTGATCAGACTTCAGAAATTTGATCATTTTATCATCCATTGGGTCTTATTACAACGACATATCATTATGTGACATCAAAGAATCATTTAGCATTAATTAGGGCAAGTTTGTATACCATTTTGGGGTCATTCATAAGTCTGAAGAATCAAAGGGCTACCATTAATGTCTGAAGATAAGTTCAATATTAGTCCTTCATTCACTCATATTAGTGCCTAATTGACATATCACTTTCATATTTTTGGAGATGCATGTGTTGGAATTATCTTCTACTTGTTAGTGGAGTGTTGGAGTTGTTTTTGCTTATTCTGAATACAACTCATGTCAGTACTAATCAGACCTCTATAATTTGCTATCCAAGGGTGATTCGGACATCAAACTTAGTGGAGAGCTTCCTAGCGCTTTGTTTGGTGATCATATTGGAGCATTTTGTGAGTGTTTGGAGAGCCATCCAAAGTTTGAAGATAAATTTGGTTTAGACATGATAACTATCATTCCATAGCATCCATTGTGGTTTATAATCATCACTTGCATCGGGCAGTCATCAAGCAAGCTTGGGAGATCGTATTGGAGGAACATTGGCACTGTTTGTAATCTTATTCAAATCTGAAACTCCATATATTATGTCTGAGACAAATATATCAAAACTTTGTATTTTTGATTTGGAGTTCAATAAAGTGTTCAAATTGCAATATATTATCTTTGGCAATTAGATAGATATTAGTGTTGCTTGTTATCATTCATTTTGGCATTGAAAAAACACATGATATCAGAAAACCAAAAAAACTCATATCAAACCTACATAAAAACATCGTTTGCATTCCAAAACACATACAAGGGGTGGACATTATATTATGGATGGATTTTCTTTCTATGTATGTACTTTGATTTAGAATCATTGTTACAAATAGTTTATGTGATGGTCATATTATTGCTAATGTTAGGCAAGATTATATGTTGATTGATAATGTAGGAAATATTATGTTATGGTTACATTATTGATAATGTTAAGAAAGATTATGTGTTGATAAAATTATTATTAATGTTTGGAGGATTATGTGATGGTTATATTGTGATGATGTTAATCAATATTATGTTATGGTTATATTATTGAAATGTTAAGCTTAGCAATACTTGCTTATGGTGGTTCAATAATCATAAATGGAATTCAAAGGATTAAAGAATTCATTTATCTTTCCAATGATGTGGGAACTTTTATAACCTAGTTTTGAACCATTCTTTATTTGGGGCAATGAATAGATGTTGATTATTTATCCTATGGTATTGTGCAATTTGATAATAAAATTTAATATGCTAAATCACTACTCAAAAAATTATGAGAGGTCTTTATAGAATTAGATTAGGTAAGACTCTAGAAAATGAGAAAAGTGAAGTCCTTGGGTGCAAATGAATAAGTTAGACTCTATAGTGATTATTCCAAAAATAGAGAGAAAAATGCTTGTAAATAGATTTTCTAGCTCATCGAAGATATGAGAAGGATAGTTGAATCCCATACACTTGGGTACCTATTTAAATGGACTTAAGTAGAGTGTGATAATTGATGTGCTCTTTTTGATGGAATGAAAAGAGGTAAGATAGCTTATTGGGAGATACTGAGAAGTATAACTTGCATACCAAGCATTAGCACCTAGTGCACTTACATAGATAAACACATATAAGTTGTAAGGATAGGTGTGCCTTGAATAAAATGTTAAATAGAAATATATATATGTTGTAGGAAATTGGATTCTAAAATTTAGTATTACAACACGGTTCGTACGGATGTAGGCTTCCTTGGATAAGAGTAGGTGATGGTGTGTATATGATACATGCCCACATGAGGGTTACAGTTTGCAATACTAGATGGTCTGTTGAAATAAAACCTTGACTACCTTGTTAAGATGACTAGGTAGATAGGTATTAGTAGGAAATTTTATTTTAAGATGTAATTATGAATTGATTTCTACTATCTCTTCTATGTGTGGCCAAGGACAATGTTATCGAAGAGAAGAATAGGGAGTGCTACCCCATCGATGAGGTAGACATGGAAAAACAATGTAGAAGTTAGAACCACTGATGTAGGTGTAAAAAATCCTAGTAATGAGAGGGAGGATCTCTTTGCAATAATTGCTCTACTTTGTGAATAGGTAGAAACACAAAAGAAAGTCCATAAATGTATTCTAGGAGCGAATCCTAGAATAGGGTATGCATTGAACATGCGAGAACCTAATACCCTTCAGAAGGCATATGACCTAGCCAAGAAAGCTGAAATTTACCTCAAAACCTACTTCTTATATTTATTATAAAATAAATTACATAATAATTGTTAGATGTAAAATAAATCCCCTCTAAAAAAGCCATCATCTTGATGACTAGAATTTTTTAATACTACAATATAGAATATTTTTTATAAAATTCTCAAAATTCTAAGCACATAAATAAAAATATAGTTGCACTATTCAATATAGAATTACAATGTTAAACTTGTAAACTAATTAAAAAACATAATATTGTTATATTATGAAAACAAATTATAAAAGAATTTCTGGAATTATTTAGAATTTTTTGAAGTTGTATTATCCTCAATGTATTGGTCCCATTGGACCTATTGAGTTGTATTTTCACCCAATTGTGAAATTACACTCTCCCTTAGGATTTGGGTTCCAAATCCCCTCTTGCAAAGAAGTTAAACAAACAACTTCTCCAATGTCTTCGCTATATTAGCATTTGCATATGTATATTAGTAATCTCAAATAAAGATATTCAATTTAAATGCTTGGAACACCTTAGTGATTGCAAGTAACTGTAAACAAGGGGCAATGTTGGTTTATTTTACCATGAAACTTTAGTGATTGTTCATTGAACCAAAATAAAGCAAATGTGAGTTAGCCCTCATATGACCATGATGTAGTGCCTTAATTCATTTTATTTTGAGAGTTTTAAGGTAGATTTTATCTTCTTTATTAAGTCCAAATATGGCTTCTTATCATGAAGATGAAGATAGCTTTCAATGTGATCGATAAACCATCCCTCTTTGGCGAAATAGATCTTCACAAAGAGGCAATAATTTATGGCCTTGAATAAAAGGCTTTAAAGGTCACTTTAACTTATCCCTCTTAAATGAAATCAAATTTTCATCAAGATGAACAATTAAGTGCTTTGAATAAAAGACCTTCAATGTAATACTCAAATTACCCCTTTCGTAAAATTAGAATTTTTATGAAGAGAGGGTAATTTTAGGCCCAAAATGGAAATTTGTGAAAATGCCATAAAACATAACTCCTTCCATGAAATTGGAATTTTCATTAAGGGAATGTCATCATAGGCTCATGAGTGTAAAACAAAACTGAAAAAATGAAATTTGACCTTAAAATGGAAATTTTCTATTTTCGGATTTTTTAAAATCTGCAGTAAAACAGCAACTTCGATGAATTTTAAAAAATACTAAACAACTCCGAAAATGAAATTTCAAAATGCGTATTGGAAGTCTGAAGTATAACCTACACAATGGTGAAATTATTTTTGGATTTTGAAAAATTTTAAATGTTTATTTTAATGCCTGAAAATTAAAAAAAAAAGTTAAAATTTCTGGAAAAATAAAATGCAGAAAAATGAAAATGAAATGCAAAAAATGGAACACAAGATACATTCAGTTTGATGCTATCCTATTCCGGCAAAACCGAAGATGCGAGGTTTTCATGCATGCAACCTAACCTATTGGACTTGCAAAACAAGCACAATCCGGATAAGTTAAGTGTTGGCTTCTAGGGTTTTAAATGAGATTTTTCAGATTTAAACATTAGCATGAAGCAACCAAGAAACTTGCATAAACTCCATTTACAAGCCTAAAATCTGAAAAGGGGGAAAAAAATAAACATTTAATCTTGCATGCAAAAAATGACGACTCCTTTCTTGCCCATAAAATGCAACTTTCTAAAAATTTCTGCATTAAAAAGGTTCATTTACAATAGCAGAATTTCTGGTTTTCCCAAACCAGTCCATGGAAGAAAAATAGCCCCAAACAAGTCCAGAATAGCCCTCTTGCCTTCAAATCTGCAACTTTGCTTGCAGCAGTTTCCAACCCTTGCAACTTCTTTGAATGGCGTATTTGAAACCTCTGAAAAAAAAATTGTTTCTCCTTCCATGACTGTTCGTTTTATCCTTCCCTTGTGCATGCATGTGTTTTGGTCTCCAAAAAGGCTTTTCGTTTCTATTTTGTGGCCCTTCGTTTCATTCATCTGTTGGCTTTCGGTTCCCTCTTTTCGGGCTTGCTTTGCCAGTTCGTTCACCTTTGTAACGTTTCTTTTAATCCCTTGTAACCACTTTAATCTCCACAACGTATTCATTATTGCATGTAAATTTGTCCGCCGTGTGATATTATTCACATAATCTTCCTCTGTCGTGGTCCAACATGGACGAAGGGAAAATAAAAAATAAAAAGATAAAATAAAACAACTTTATAATATTATCATCTCGCCGCGTTCCCATATGGCCTATGAAATACCTTCTCTCTTTTATTTAATTACATGGGTATATTCAACTTTATCGCTCGTTTCTCTTTAATGATTGCATCCATTATGCTAACGGACAGTCTTCACTCCCTTACATTCATTTATAAAATGGATGCTGCACAAGATAACCTCCACTGTTTGGTTGTTTACCATAATAGCCATGGACCCATATCTTACTTATTTTCTTTCCTTAACAACCTCGCACCGTGGACGCCATCGTCAGTGAAATCTGCATGCTGACAATCATGCCGCACGTATCCTTGTGGATCAGTGGTTCAAGCCAACACTGTTCACACCGTTGCCCGTTCACTCTCATCACGGCTATCACCATCCACTCTGTTGGAGAAACTCGTCGACCCGTACCTCTTTTTAACGAATATTCAATTCGGTGTCACCGCGTTTCATGTCGTCCTATTGTTTCAGGAACCCGGGACCACATTGGGAGTCCACAACGACATTAATGTTATGGTTTGTTGCCATGGTGGTCTCTGTAAATGATATGGGCATTGGTCGGCATAGAAAACATCTTTCACTATGCACAATTTTTTATTCCACCATAGATCCCATTGAAGTGCACGAAGAAACTCCGCGGGTCCTTACGCCCTAAACACGAACTTGTTGCACTTCCTCCTATCGTTGGTAGCGAACGTCATGTCCCTTCCTTGTACAATAATGGCGAACACCAATCACCCGTGATTGAGGTTAGGTTTGTCACTATGCAACATATATACGCAATGGTTAAAGAAAGTCTTCTTTCCCTATGGCGTTCCCGAGAGTAAATTCCATCCTCTCTGCATCTGATTCCTTTACTCGCTAATCCGGAAACAACCGTCTAGCTACTTTAATGTTGTCATATAATATTTTGAGGAAGCAATAGTGGAGAGCAGTGAATACTGTGATGATTCATGTTGTCTTCATCGGCAACAGAGTTGGTGCCCTTCTTTATGCTTCTGGATGAATTTGTATTCGGTGTAGGCGTATTCCATAACTCCATGCCTCAACCCTGCACGCTATCTGTGTTCTTACAACACTTTCACCACTCGTCACATCCCATGCGCAGCACCCACGTCTTATCTCCATCATTTATTCTGCGCCTTCTCCACTCAAACAATCTGTATTCATCAGTCTTGCTTTCGTGTATGTCCGTCCTTGTCTAGTTCTCGTCCACTGTTGCGTCGCTGTCCGGTAGGGTCCGTTTGGTGGTCCTAGTCCAGTCCAATATGGAGCTCTGCATCCAAGTCTAGGTATGTGTCCTCGTCATCATCTATCCACCAGGTAATCAACCAACGTAGCGTCCATGTCGTAGTTGGCTCGGTGTCTACCCTTGCAACTCTGACTAGGTTCCTACAATTTGTAATTTGATATTCACCCACTCTCGACCTACCACGGGTCCCAATCACCATGTCAGCTTCTAGGTCTACCATGTAAGCACTGACCCTATCTTCGTTTATCGATCGCCATGTCATTTGTTTCTTTAGCATGTCTACCACTGCAACTTACCACACCTCTTGCTCGGTTTAAATAGAACACCAACGTAACCCTCATGTCGGGCGTCTGAATCTACATCGTCCATGTGAGACGTTGTCCACATCACTCTGCTTGTTTCAAAATTGCCGCCAAACCGTCCGTGTTGTTGGGTCCATGTCTAGCTTGTGTCCATCGTGTACATCACCACCATGAAGCTCGCTCTTCGATGTTTCCTACCATGTCATAAACAATATTGTTGCCCATCCAATAGACATTTAACACATGGTATACCTTCTTATGCCGTGTAATTACCGTTTACATTGTTAGTTCGAGTCGTTGATGCCGCGCTGCCTCGCCGTCGAACTCTTCCTACACATGATATAACCAAGTATTAAATTTTCATTAAACCTTGTATAAACCTTAATACATATGAAGCACGATTAGGTTTAATAAATAAAGGTAAACATAAAAGCCCTTTACCTTTATTTGTCATTATTTTATTTTATTATTATTTTATTGCTTTTTTTTGTTTGGTTATTGTGAGAAACCTTTATGACCATGTACACGGTTAAGCAATATCATCCCAACCATGACACCTCCTAAAGTTGGGAGTTATCATTATTAATATGAAATTTAACACAAAACCACCACACACCATTTTTTAACTATTATTATATACAAAATATATATAATAATAATAATGTATATTTTTCGGGATACACAAATGAAAGAAAACCCAAAAAGTAACCACGAAAACACTAACCACAAAATCGATGAAAAACTTGCCGACACAATAATGATGATAAAAAAAAATTGTCAACCACAAGATGACAACAAAAGAAACGTCGACAAGAAAATAGTCGTCGGCAATAAAATATTGTTGATGAGAAAAAGTCATCGACAATAAAATATTGTCAACAAGAAAAAGCTACTGACAAAAACTAATGATAAATGCAAGTTCAAAACAAACCGAGCATTAGATGCTCGGAACCAACATGCAAACACCCAAATACCAAAAATAAAAAAGGTGGGTCCCCAATTTTGGGGTACGTTGTGGAGCAGCCACAACAAATGGCGACTCTGCTGGGAAATTCTCCTGATCATTTCAGTGAGAACCTAACCTAAAAACCTACAAAACTCAAACACAAGCGTCAGCAAATATCCCAAGAATGAGACTAGACGAGAAATACATGAAGCATTAGAATTATTCAACGTTAGTTCAACGTGTGCAATGTGATTCATTCTTTATCGTTTGAAACTGATCAATATTCCATCATCTGTTTCACTTATGATTCGTGCATATGAGAAGTTATGGATGATTCTTCTAGGATTTAAAGTATGGTGAAGATGCTAGAGATATAACAACCTGCTTTGCAAAGGCTCAAACTTTCTAGTACCATGAACAAACATGTTAAAACTGTCAAACCCTCTTAGGACCAAATATGTGTATATTGAATTAATTTATTAGATCCCAAAGTTGGTTATGTGTCTCTACCATATTGAACCCATGTGCGAGTGTAAGTGAAATCAGAGCTTTGGGGAATAGGATTCCCAACCTAAGAGAGATGGGAATTTAACCCTATCCTTACTACTATGATCTAGAGTTCATTACCTCATCTTGAACAAAATTATTTAACCTATTATGGATGAAACTGTCAGGCTAGCCTGTCCATTTGAGTAGTCAGTGGTCTTTCTTTTAGACAAGATATGTTGCCATGCATGAGCATACTCCACTACCAGTCAGGCGTCTATAGCCTCGGTTGAGATTAACCCCATAATCCAGGATTTGGATTTACTTTTGATTTCTTTAACCTTGGGGATGACTACCCATCCTTGCAAGGGACATGTAGTATGATCCTTCCAATCCAATATTAATGATGAAATGAAAAATATTTGCTTTGGAATTTCAATTTCTTGAGTGGGCGAAGTAGAAGCTTTGGGGAATCGGATTCTCAACCTAAGCGAGATAAGAATTAGACCCTATCCTTACTACTCCATGAAGGTCAAATCAGAGCTTTGGGGATTTGGATCCTCAACCTAAGCTCAATGGGGATTTAACCCTATCCTTACTACTCTGATTTTAGGCTTTAAGCTCTATGGGAGTGGTAAAAACCATTGTTTTGAGGATTATGTTGCATGATAGGATAGCCACAAAATACTCCTTTCACCTCACCTTTTCTTCCAAATATGATTTTGATCATTTTTCTCAAGATCCCCTTTAATATGTGTAGAACATGCTTGGTTCAAGATAGTTCAGGCATCAATTCCCCACCTTAGGATCCTTTTAATATATGTTATGTAATAACCCTAAGAGGATTCGACACTTTTTCAATGATTTTATTTGAAGTATAGATGCAACTGAGATGAAATGTATATGCAATGTGGAATGTAACATGAGATATGGATGAATGCATTGCTCTTTTAAAATGTGGATGGAGTATACCACCTACTTTGCCATAATTGGTGAAACTGACAACTTCATGCATCACAAGTTCCAAACGATATTCTTTAATGTGTTTGCGATACTCATGGAGCTTTCTGCAATACAATTTCGATGTTTCATATTCTCTTAGTCTTATTAACATTCATAAGGATATAAGTTACAAAATCAACTTAGGTAAAACAAGGTCCGACCTCAAATCAGTTGCAAAACATGATCCGATAGGTTTGGATATGGATCGGGTGCAACAATAGGTCTGATTATGGACTGATTGCAAATTTATTGCCAGAATTCAGGTTGGGTACACTAGTGTTTACCCTACCACATGTCATGCCATCGATCAACCTCATTGTATGTTAAATGACATGCTGCCACATGTCCACATGTAATCATTTTTATCTATAAATAGATATTGACAGTCCTTTTTTTGTTATCTATAGAATAATAAATTATTATCTATACTCATGTAATTATTATTCTATTGAGTATATAGAATAATAATATACTCAATAGCTAACATAAATTAACAACAAGACTAGCTATTTAGAATAATTTTGGTTTAATTTTTTTGATTGCACTCGACAGAGCTAACCCTCCTTGATCAACCATTACCCAACACCCTTTTGAATCAAATTTCTCTTGCTTTAATAATGAACAATGTCCACCACTTTCACCACTACTGTAAAATAGTATTCGAGAACCTTTTTTGCATCGCCATGTCAAACTTGTCAACCACCCTTGTTTTTGACCTTTCATGGCTTGTTGATGTAGGTTTTTAGACCTTACTTTCAATACCCCATTTCAAGATAGACAATCATCTTCTACAAAATATCATTGACACATACAACCATGACCATGCAATAGTAAATTTGATATTACAAAATAGACAATTATCTTTCACAATCACACCTATTGACATCAAGAGATTGATAGGTCTTTTGTACAAGGATTTTTCTATCGTGAATTCAAAGTTTTTGCTATCTCAGGGTGATAAATCTTACTTGGAGACAACCTATGATCTCTAGTATAAATTATTGTCAGGTATAATTCTCATCAATTGATTCTATTATTGTTCAAATTTTAAATTTTTTTATTTGCCATCTAATTTTTTTGGTGCAACTTCCATCGCTAAGTCGAAAATAGGGTTAACAAACAACTCTATTAAAAATCCAATTCTGAAGGCCATTATTGAGTTCTTTCAAGAAAAAATGATTTTGCATGGAAGAAAAAAACTTAAGTTCTGGGCATTAGCCTATATCATTCACTACCTTCACCATAAGAAGTTCGACGAGTGCATGTAAATTTCAAATCGCATCAGATTAGAGTTGCACATCATCCAAACGAACTCAACCACCATGGTGGCCACTGTTAATTTTATATTAGCTCTTTATTTTAAAAGTTTTCATAATTTAAAAAAATTGATGTACCAACTGTAGTGCATCCAAAACTACTAAGCATTGGTATGACATCCTAGGAGTTGAAGGTAAGTCCATGTTTCACCACCAATTTTTTATATATTTTAGCATGTTTTTAATTTTTTAATTTTTATTTGCACCTAAATGTAGAGTAAAGCAGCCACATCAAAGACAAAATAAGATGTTGTTGTAAGGGGTCACATGCCAAAGGCATGTGGTGATTCTAAAGACACTACATCATAATCATCAATATTGTAGAGGCCACAAAAATGTTCATAGAAGGCTCCTTCTCCTTGGTCTTCTTCACATCCATTGCACAAAATATACAATATGAATCGAGTTAGATCAACCCTACTACACGTAAGTTTTCTTTTCAAGATTTTATTTGTATATTTGTTTACATAAAAATATAATCATTTTAATTAAATATTTTCATATGTTTTCAAAATTACGCCACACCCCATCCGCACTAATATACATCAAATACCATCATCATCAGATAAATCAGTATCTATCTACTTGAAATTGACATATATTTACGTTTTTCTCTTTTTTAAAATAATTTTGAGGATTTCTTATTTAACTATTTTTAGGCAGCTCTCAACAACAATTGGTGACAATCCAAGGCCAGCAAATCATGTTGCCACCACATCTATGATAGCAACCATAGGTTTAGCAAATGAGACACCATAGGTTTAGGAAAAGGACTTCTTGCACCAAGATCATAGGGACATGTGTGTGTTCCCTTATTTTTCATTTAACACAAGTATAGAGGCACATGAGGTTTCAATCGTAGGATTAGATAATATTTTACTTGATTATAATTATTTGTTATAGGGCAACATTTTTGGCTTTAAGGCAACATATGTGCTTCAAGATCCAAATACAAAAGCACAAAAAACAAAAATCCCTACAACTGAGCAAACATTATTACCTTTTGCTAGGACAACCAAACCACATCCTCAAATCCAGGATGAGAAAGTGGATTTTGATGTAAAATCTTCAATGGGTGATAGTATTGAAGGAACCATCCAATACATGGTGCTTCAAGATGTAAAAGTGATGGAGTGGAAAATTTAGGCAAAAGTCCTTATTAAGGAAATAAATGTCCGTTACAATTTTTTTTCCAAAAGAGAACCAATTTTTCTCTAGTCGAGAATGAACCAAAAAATCTTAGTGTTCCACTAGATCAGGCCATATCAGGATCAGTGAAGTCTACTATTTCGTCTGATGATGAATTTTTAACCATTATATTGAGTAGAATTGAGAACATAAATGCTAAATCCTAATCATACTATAACTAATGGGCTTCTAATAAGAAGAAAATTGTAGGCACTAATACTGCAAGGGATGTGGACAAGGTGAGAATTTAGTTGCTTATGTTTTCTTTAAATTTTTTCATATAACTCTACTAACTTATGTTTTCTTTTTCTTTTGCAGTCAAATTTTGATAATTTGAAATTACAAGTTCAGAGCATGCAAGTTAATATAGAGGCTAAAAAAAAATTTCTAAAAAATGCAATAATAATGAAGAAGATAGGACAAGCCAAAGTAAAGGATAATAATATTTTAAGAAAATATATCAAGGAAAATCTTAATGCAAATGTGGATCTCATGCTTAAGGAGTAGAAGGAGAAAAATCCTCTTTTGATAGCGATAGAAGATCTAGCCCAAGAAGAAGTTGCATTGTTGGGGAGTTTCGAGAAAGTAGAAGAAAGTCTAATCAGATCTAGAGCACTTCCGGTATAGGGTGTACACAAAGGATAAAAATCAAAGGAAGAGGTGTTGAGTGGTATTTTCACCCAATTGTGAAAGTACACTCTCCCTTAGGATTTGGATTCCAAATCCCCTATTGCAAAGAAGTTAAACAAACAACTTCTCCAAGGTCTCCGTTATATTAGCATTTGCATATGTGCATTAGTAATCTCAAATAAAGATATTCAATTTAAATGCTTGGAACACCTTAGTGATTGCAAGTAATTGTAAACAAGGGGCAATGTTGGTTTATTTTACCATGAAACTTTAGTGATTGTTCATTGCACCAAGATAAATCAAATGTGAGTTGGCCCTCATATGACCAAGATGTAGTGCTTTAATTCCTTTTATCTTGATGGTTTTAAAATAGTTTTTTATCTTGCATTAAATCCTCAATGATGAATAGGGTCTTCACATGTAGCTTCAAAATGTCACTTTAACTTATCCCTCTTAAATGAAATCAAATTTTCATCAAGATGAACAATTAAGTGCTTTAAGGCAAAGACCTTCAATATAATACTCAAATTACCCCTCTTTCACAAAATTAGAATTTTTATGAAGAAAGGGTAATTTTAGGCCCAAAATGGGAATTTGTGAAAATGCCATAAAACATAACTCCTTCAATGAAATTGGAATTTCCATGAAGGGAATGTCATCATAGGCTCATGAGTGCAAAACAAAACTGGAAAAATGAAATTTGACCTTAAAATGAAAAATTTCTATTTTCGGATTTTTAAAATCTGTGACAAAATAGCAACTTCGATGAATTTTAAAAAATACTAAACAACTCCAAAAATGAAATTTCAAAGTGTGTATTGGAAGTCTGAATTATAATCTACGCAATGGTGAAATCATTTTTAGATTTTGAAATTTTTTTAATGTTTATTTTAATGCCTGAAAATAGGAAAAAACTCTGAAATTAAAATTTTTGAAAACAGAAAATTAGAAGTTTGCATCAAAATAATTGTTGAAATGCAGCAATGCAAAAAGCTCCTTCAGTTTGATAGCACCCCGTCCTGCAAAACCGAATACGTGAGAGTTTCATACATGCAACCTAGCCTATTTGACCTGCAAACAAACACGATCAAAGTAAACTAAGTGTTGGCTCCTAGGGTTTTAAATAATTTTCAGATTGCAGACATTCACATGAAATAACCCAAAAACAATGGCGTAAATTCCACATACAAATCTGAAATTTGGAAGGAGAAAGATAAAACAATTAAAATAGAGCATGCAGAAAATTTCTCATTCTTTCTTGCTAACAAGGCCTGAAATTTCTGAATAGAAGCTTTGGCATTAAAATTAAAATCCAAGTTTTACATATCCGGCCATGCCCAAAATCCTCTCATTTGGCCATGCCAAAAATTTCCGTCTTTTGCATGCACTTCGATCGCCGTATTTCAAAACCTCTCGAAGGTCCTTTCATTTTCGTCTTCCTCCTTGAAACCCTTCGTTTTGACTCCCTTTCCTTTGGTTTACAAACGTTTGATTTTCCTTTGTCTCTTCCTTCTGTCGGGTTTGCATAATGCATGGCTTCTTCTAAAATGCCTAATATGCATCGTATACCCTCAAAAATGGTAATCCTTTTGCATAAATGTTATGACATTATACTTTTCCCTGGCGCACGTTATGTAATTTGAAATAACGCTCATAGAGTACACATGCATCTTTCAACAAAATATGGGTACATTCCCTACGTCTTTTTGTTTTACAACAGACGTTTTTTTTTTTCTTTGTCAGTTTGTTGGGTAGATTAGGCCTCCCCTTTACTTAAAACATGCACTATAACTTTCAATGCAAAGCCTTGTAACCTTCATATAGCCACGTGTTAAAACATCATAAATTTTATCGTGCTTTCATGATCGTCACCAAAGCCTTTGACATGACAATACCTTTACCATTGAGACGGTCATCCTTTTCGAACGTATACCGCGGGGACTAGGAAATCTGAAATCGTTGACAGTCCCTTCCGATCATCGAATATCAATATGGAGTGGCATACATTCACTTCATGGAATTTTCGCAGCCACTCAGCACACTATCAAATGCTCGATTTTGATTGATTAGTCGACCTACTCTCTATACCATTGCACCATGTACTAACATTTCCCTGCACCACATGATGTCGTTGCTGCTATCTGATGCTGCCATGTGTATTCAACTGGCTTGTCGTCCCGTGCTCGACGTGTCGCTGTTGCAATGGGTTATTACCGGTGGGATCCGCGTATCATCAAATTGTGCCCAACTGTGGCACTCCACATCAAACCTCTTTGTCCATCGTCGACGTCTATGTCCTGTGGCTGCCGGATGTGCAGTGGTTACAGTCATGCGTGTTGTTGTCGTGCTGGAAATCGTTGCCGTGTCATCGATTGCATTCCACTTAAACATACACAAAGAAAAACTCCCCATCGTGGACATGCTGCTAGGTTTGGACACGTCTTCATCATTGACGCTTTGACCAGAAGCACTTCCTATCTCAATTTCCATCGTTCCTCATCCGCTGCCTGCAACTTCAGCTCCTTACAGACACTGTCAACGTCCCCCATCTTGGCGTTGGTGTCGCCCCCGGTGATACAAAGGTCCACCACTCTCCAAGCCGTCTAACACCCGCACAAATGAGTGCTCTATGAATGACATAAGGTTCATGGTGCCCTTGCCGCTTGTACCAGTCTTCGCGTCACTACTGGTGGGGTCTTCCATCCACGACGATGCTTGGTCGGATAACCTGCAGAACACATAAAAAAAACATATATTAAAAACATTAAGTTTTAACCCATTTTAGTATTATATATTTTATTTTTTATTTTTATTTTTTATTATTTTTTTCCTTAGTAAATACTTCTTATTTTAAACTTTCACATAAAGGCTCACAAAATTAATCATAAAAATCAACAAGAACAATGACGATAAAAAAAACGTCAACACCAATCTGACGATAAAATCGTCGACAAGAAATTGACAACAATTTGACGACAATTAAATATCGTCGACAAGAAAAGTTGTCGACAAGAAAATATCGTCGACGAGAAAAAATTGTCGACAAGAAAATATTGTCGACAAGAAAAAGTTGTCAACAATAAAATATTGTCGACAAGAAAATACAGCCAACAAGAACCGACAACGATTGCAAAACCTAAGACAAACGAAGGATTAGACACTAAAATGAAATGCCAACACCCGGATATCAAAACGAAAAGGTGGGTCCCCAATTTTGGGGTGTGTTGTGGATCACCCACAACAAGAGGTAAATCTAGGAGAATAAGAGGTAGCAAACCCCCCATCTGAGGATTAAGATGAAATATTTCCTAGTTGACTGCATATTTTGTTGTATTGCAGTCAACAATTTTATACCATGTAATATATTTTGAATCGAATTAATGAAAAAGGTATTTACTAATTTTGTGTCCTCTATCATTTAATGGTTGTTTCTATTTATAATATTTTGTTGCTTTTTTAGTTTATGACAATACAATTATATATACTATATTAATCTCAAACAACAAAAAATTATTACTATATTAAACAACATAAGAACTCAATTGTGGCAATACATTAATATTCATACATTAACAATACTATGATATGAAAGCAGTTAAAACCATTTCAAAAACAACAAATTTATCATTGAATTCAAATTTATCAATGTTATGAAACAATATTGTGAAATCTAATAAATCTAAAACAATATTGTGAAATATGCTATCAAATGAATTCAAGTTTATCAATGTTGTAAAATCATGGAAAAATTACAATTCAGGTAGTTGAAACAAACACTTCTCAGCTTTTCCAGAATCACTATTAAGCATAGCGAATATATGTCTCCACCATCTAATCACTACAAGCATCATTATCCTCCTTATTGTGAGTATTTTTGGTACCCAATCTGTCTACCAATGCTCTGTCATAGGGAAATTTTTCCAACTAATACGATGAAACATAAATTCTCAAATAGTTTTCCAAATTTTTCTCCAACCTATTATGGAGCTTAGATTTAACAAAATATAGTGCACTGAAAACCCTCTCATCTTCCACAAATCCCAAAATCATTGTTTGATATAATTCATATAAACAAAAGTATTCACCAATCGTATTTTGTAAGACACTAGTTGGATACAATTTTTACCACAAATATGCAATGGAACCTATCTCATTGATGTTACTCAAAAGTGACGTTTGATCAACCATTGTCGATCCAAAATGCGATGACTATTATTTAAAAAAAAATTGTTGAGTATACCTTTGGTTTCAACACCATTAAATTTCACACTTTTATTGAAATGCGTAATAAGTATGCACATTGTGAAGACAAGAACACGACACTTAAATAAAATAAGGTAAATCAAATAACACAATGAAATACAAAGATTGCACAAATGGATATATTCAATAAAATGGGGGAAGCCAGTGAACTCCTTTGTTACAATCAATTTTCAATGTGAGTATTTGATACAATGATTTACAATGGCACTAGGGTTCTCCAAAACGCTACCAATAACAACAAAGTATCTTCAGATTTGGTGTGTCCTCGCTTCCAATAGGTTGATGGGCTTTGAGTATCCAGTGTGGGGCCACTCTAGCTTCAACAACCATTCAACAATGTGTAAAATTACATATCTGCATACATAAAAACCAAACAAGGGGGTTAGTAATACCTGTGAGGGCTCCATAGTGTGAGACCCTTAGACATCAATAAAACCCTAGTTAACAATGAAGTCAGAAAGTATGCCAAATCAACAAATAATAAGATAAAATACATTCAAATGAGATATATCTTGCTTTCATTTTGTTGTTGCAGATGACATGGTGCAACAGGCTCAAATTCATGTTTTTGTAGTTGCAACAGGCTCAGACGCGCACTTGGCAGGCTCTAACGTGAGCTTCGTGGGCTTTGGTGTGCACCTACAAGATACAACAGGCTCTAGAGAGCACCTGTAGAATACAATAGGCTCTAGTAAGTACTTCATAGGCTCTACAATGAGCCTCGTAAGCTCTAGAGGGTACCTATGGGTTAGGGTAGAATATGCATAAGCAGATCTAAGGGGTGGCGATGAATGCAGCGGATGGATGGGGGCTGCGACGGTGAGGGAGGATGAATGAGGGACGACTAGAACAACAAAAGTCTTGTTGGCTTAGCTAGAGCTCTAGATATTCAAACTCTATCTCTCTCATCTTCGCTAGGGCTTCAACAATGACTCCTCTAGGGTGCAACTTCTAATCTCAAGGTTCTAGGGTTTGAGCATTTGCAAATGCCCTTATTTATAATCCAACCTAGGGTTTTCTTAGGGTTTTAGCCTTACACTTTTGATCGTGCGGCTAAGATTAAATTAGATCCTAAGGTTGAAATTACTTTTTGAATGTGACATGGATTAATTAATATGGATGGTGGAGATTAGAATGGATCGGATGATTGTGGTTAATTGAGTTTATAAATATATATTTTATAATAAATATATTATAATATAATATAAAATATTATATTAAATATTAAATAATATAAAATATTATTAAAATAATCCCAATTAGACTAGGAAATGATGAGAAAGGGCTAAAATGGGCCTTTTGAAGGCGATAAGTGTTAAAGTGTACCTTTTGAGGGCAAGAAAGGTGTAATTGGGCTTTTTGAATGTGGGAAAGGTGGAATCGGGCCAAATATTTGGCGAGAAAGGTGTATGGTGGACAAGTGGGTGGTGGAATGGTTAGGATGGAGGATCAGTGGCTATAATTTTGTGTCTACAAATGTCTCTTTTTGTACCATGTTGCATGAAACATAATATGGTGCAAAAATACGAGACACATGTTTGGGCTATGGGCACAAAAGTAGCTTCTCTCTATCATTGGATTTGAACATTGATGTTGAAGACAATAAAGATTTTTTTGGAATTTTGTAGCTTACCCCCTCAATTGGAAAATGAGTTACGAATGTATCTCACAAGCCAATTGAATTTTTTTTGCAAATAATGAATAATGTAGTGGATTTGTGCAATTGATGAATGAATGATGTGAAATGCAGATGTGATACCATTTTTGCCCCAATGGTGGAGAAGGGGTTGGTGTATAAGACCATGCAAAATGTGGATGATATGAATGATGTAAAATGTTATACCATTTTTCCCCAATGGTTGAGAAGGGTATTTGTCCAGTGTAGATGTCATGATCATGTGAGATGTATCCTATCATGTGAGAATCATAATGTAATGTGGTTGTCCCATACTTTGGGTTGATTTGATGTTATTGAAGAAGTTGACGTAATGACATCATTGAGTATGCAAGATATGAAGATGCAGGATGACTAAGTCAATGCAGGGGTTGGGTATTGACTGTGGAAATTTCTTCACCAATTCTATGATGAAACCAATCAAGCTTACCGGTGTCCTGTACTATGACTTTGTCAAGTGAATGAGTGTTTAAGATTTTGGTTATCCATGTTTTCATGCCCTATGGAAGAGGACATCAATGACTGCCTTTTAGCAAATTATTCTTGGCAAGGTTGTATTCCAAATTTGAGGTGCCAAATATGATTGTGATATTTTATGATGAGATAATTGAATTTGATCATGTCAAAGTGTCCTTATTGTAGATTATTCATCTTACCAAATTTGCATGGATTGAAATCGCTGCAATCGCCAAGTTTATAGTTTTAACCTACTAGATACGAGGTTTGCTTGAATACTGGACAAATTATGTATGAGATTATTGATGAAAATTAAATATGATGTGGGAGAATTCTTGATGGATGGTGGTTACGCTTTCACAAAATGTGATGTTAGTTGATGTAAGATTTGTAGCTTGTGCTTCTTTGAGTTGTTCATTTTACACATAACTGAGTGATTTATTCATCGAATGAACTCCAATTTTTGTGAAATTGTATGATATGATGCAAAATATGATGTAGAATGATAAGATGTGAGTTTTATGAAATTTTGGATTATTTTGCTACCTTTTGTACCTTGATTTGCAGATTTTGAAGATTTAATTTGTTCTTGAAAATTATGCACACAAAATGATTTCTATTTTCACAAAACCTAATTTTATAATGTGCATGATGTGTGGATGAAATTTGGTGAAATTTGGAGGAGGTATGCTACTATTTTTATTGATTTTATCTTTGTGCCATTTTGTTGCCAGGTGCACGGATGCACCTGTGGTGTCCCACAGGCGCGCAGGTGCGCCTGGGTGCACCAGCAGGCGCCTAGGTGAGCCTGCAAATTTGTAGGTGTAGACCTGCACCTGAATACGCTAGGAAAATCTATAAATAGATTTCTGAGTGAATCATGATGTTCACTTGTGCATTTTGGACTTTGATAAGTTGTGTCTAAGGAGTGGAGTGGGTGTGTGAGCTTAGTAAGGCTAGTGAGGAAAATCATGCGAAAGCTATGGCGGTGGAGGGATTGAATGCGGTTGGTAGAGTTGAGGCACCATTTGTCTCGATAATATTGAAAAACACTTTTGTCACTTGTGCATTTATTATTATTATTATTATTATTTAATTTTTTTTTACAAATGGATATATTCAATAAAATGGGGGGAGCCAGTAAACTCCTTTGATAGAATCTATCCCTCAATGAAAGTATTTGATACAACAATTTACAAAAATGCTAGGATTCTCAAAAACCCTAGCTATAACAATGAAGTGTCTTCAGATTGATGTGTTCTTGCTTCCAACGGGGTGAGTGGGCTTTGGATATCCTATGGCAGGCCACTCTAGCTTCAACAGACGTTCAACAATAAATGAGATCTGTAGACCTTAATTCACACAAACAAAGGGTTTAATAACACCTGTGAGGGCTCCATAGTGTGAGACCCTTAGATATCAATAAAACCTAACCAAAATAGATCAAATGGCATGCTAAATGTATAAATCATATAACAGAATAAACAAATATTGATATACCTTACTTTGTGATGATGCCTTATTTCATTGTTGTAATTTTGACAGTAGATGACATGATGCAGCAGGCTCGGGCATGCACTAGGAAGGCTCTAGTGCAAACTTCGCAGGCTCTAGTGTGCATTTGGTAGGCTCTAGCACAAGCTTTATAGGCTCTTGTGTGCACCTACTGAATGGCAGGCTCTGGTGGGTACCTGGTAAGCTTCTACAGTAATATTTGCAAGCTCGAGAGTGCACCTACGGATAAGGATGGATCTGTAGAAGCAGATCATGGGGGATGCAATGAATGCGATGGATGTGCAGAAGTGACGATGGTGGAAATGGAGGAGGTCAAGGTGGAAAGGATGGATATGAGGGATGGCTGGAATAGTCGAAGTCCTATTGGATAGCTAGGGCTTTGGATTTTCAAGCTTCTATCTCTCTCAGCTTTGCTAGGGCTTCAATAATGACTCCTTCAGGGTGCAACTTCTAATCTCAAGGTTCTAGGGTTTGAGCATTTGCAAATGCCCTTATTTATAATCCAACCTAGGGTTTTCTTAGGGTTTTAGCCTTACACTTTTGATCATGTGGCTAATATTAAATTAGATCCTAAGGTTGAGATTACTTTTTGAATGTGACATGGATTAATGAATATGGATGGTGGAGATTAGAATGGATCGAACGGTTGTGGTTAATTGAGTTTATAAGTATATATTTTATAATAAATATATTATAATATAATATAAAATATTATATTAAATATTAAATAATATAAAATAATATTAAAATAATCCCAATTAGGCTAGGAAATGGTGGGAAAGGGCTAAAATGGGCCTTTTGAAGGCGGGAAGGGCTAAAGTGGGCCTTTTGAGGGTGAGAAAGGTGTAATTGGGCTTTTTGAAGGTGGGAAAGGTGGAATTGGGCCAAATAATTGGCGGGAAAGGTGTATGGTGGACAATTGGGTGGTGGAATGGTTAGGATGGAGGATTAGTGGTTGTAATTTGGTATCTACACACATATATTTAATAAAAAACTTATGTGTAGATTTGAATTCAATACAAGGACCCCAAAATAGAGGGTTAACCACACCCATGGCCTCAAGCAAATCATCTCTTTGAAATCGTTATTTTATTTCACTTGTCAATGATTCTACTATTTTAACAATTTAATCTTAGTATTATTTAAAACAACTTCAAATTCATTGTGTGTTATGGAAACTTATTCAACATCATTTGCAACTATAATTGACCATATTTCAAAACATTATAGAGTTATCATATTTCTATGAACATTAATACAAATATGATCAAACTTCAAAAAAAAAATTGTATCGTTCACATTTGTTAATGTTCTCCAACTATTAAACAAAGGATTTGTAAAATTTCCTTCTGAGACATATAACCTATCAATAATCATACATATCTATTTTCTCATCCTCATGAAACCAATAATATAGATGGTTCTTTCTTGTGCAAGTTTAATCAATCTATTCATTTCTTGTAACATTGGAAGAATACCACATAATGTTAAAAATGTTTCCAAACCAGTCAAACGGAATAGCAAATATTTTGCCTTATCAAATGCCCTATGATTTGCATATATAAACCTCATTAATAATTGATATTCTATAAAAATTATGTGTGCAGGTTGATACAATAAAATCCACCTTGTATCCAAATATTTTAACAATTTTTCCTTCTATAACTCTTAGAGCAAACTGTTGAAACTCTGTACACCTTTTTGGATTGCATGAAAAATAAGCATGTATTTCATGAATGAGGTCTTCCACTCTCGCAAAATTATCAAAAGTTCTCATGATTTTATTTGTAATATTCACTCTATGAGTCATGCAATGGATGGGTATCATATATAGGGAAACTAATATCTAGAGTTGAACACAAAGACCATTCATGTGTCCTTGCATTATAGCAGCACCCTTAGCTCCAACGCATATTAACTTTGTGGCTATGTCTATATCATTCATTCCCGCAACATATTTTAAACTAATTACAACAACATTATAGATGTTTTTTGCATTAGAAATTTTTACCATCTTATGTAATCCTAGCAAACTAGGTTGTCTTACATGATTTTGTAATGTGTACACATGCATGCAAATCCAATATGTGTTGTCCACAATGGTCACCTCATCAATTGAAAGTGAAATAAATTTGGCAAGTTTTACTTTCTTCCTCAAGTCATCCTTCTCAACTAATGATAGATAATTTACCATTTTCCAACCACTTCGATCTGACCAATGAGAACTAGGAATATTTGGCACATTAGTTAGTTAAAATAGGTGCTTATAATAAATAAAATTAGACATGGGTCTACCTTTTTTAGAATACTAAATACAACAACAAAATACAAACTTTTTGAAGCTAATGTGGTCTTATGAATTTTATGAAATTGGGCTTCAATAATTTGATCTTTCTCAACAAGAGATTGTTGTAGCTTCAAGTGATTATCATATTATTTTGCATATCTAACATGCATACATTCCTATGCATCATTCCACCTAATTATCTTATTAACTATTCTATCACTTTTTGTAACTTTTGAATAAACTTTACCACAAATATTTTTCTATTGTATCTATCTTTTTTTTTAGTGTATGATCCTTATCTAGTTTCCAACTACAAATTTTGCATCTACATTATTTTAGATCGACTTTGTTGTCCTCAGTAAGGGCTTGCTCTATAAAGGGAATTTTTGATGCCCATTCAACCTGAAAGGGACTTCCAATAGTCCAATTAGATTCCTTTCTACTTTTACATTTTTTGCTTGAAGATTCTCCAAAATTTTGTATTGTATTGGTTTTATCATTTTCATTTTCAACTAGTACATCATTTTTTGGAATATCTTCAAGTGTTTTTTGGATATCATTGTTAAGTGAATTTTCATTAGAAGGCATATATTTTTGAGGAATATCTTCAATTGGAGGCATATTAGGGTCAACAGGGTATTCTGCATACAATAATATTCTTTATTATTTTTGGATTTAATAGAAAAAAGTTTACAATAATATTCTTTATCAATTTTTTATTAACTAATTGAGGAAGAAAGCAAAATTTAAAATAATTTATAGAATACACAACTAACTGGTTAGTAGTTAAAATCATTTGTACCTTGAATTTGCATAGATGTTCATGGCTCATTGGATTTTGATATACGATTAAAATATTTGAGGACACTCTTTTTAGCAGAAGATTTGCCTCCCTTATTTTTATCGCCAATAGGTGTCATTTTACTTGTAAAGGAAATGTTTTTTCATTTAAAAAAAATTATAAAATTTTGAAGAGATCTTACTACTCTGAGGCCTCAATATAACATTGTAACTACAATAAACAGATGGTTGGTTGGTAGAAAATACATACCAGTCTACAAGAAGGTCTTAGTGTGATTTCTTTCAGTTTGTGCCACTACTCTATTTTTTGGATATAGCACTTGTAACTAATAAGAGCACAAAAATAATCAATATACAAATTCAAATCAATTTAAGAAAAAGAACTTATATATATATATATATAAAATATAATTAGAGATACAAATGTGAAAAAATATCAAATTATAGTACTAAATGGACTTGAAACTCATAGTATTAGTGGAAGAGACAAAGGATGAAAATGTCATAAGGGAAGTTAAGCTAGCTCAAAAATCCATGAAAATAGTCACTCGTCAAATCAAGGAGAACAAGAAAAAAAAAAACTCCTTGAACTCATATTCTCTAAAATTCAAGAGAAATAGAGAATTACAGTGTATTAAGAGAAGCAGAGAAGCAGATAATCACAATATCTTTAGAAAAATAGAGCATTTACCTATTTACAATAGAAATAGAGAATCAAAGTGTCTTAAGAGAAAGAGAGAATTACATTTCCTTAAGAGAAGGACAAATAGCTGAAGAATCCATCAAAACACTCACATGCAAAACAAGGCAAAAAAGGGGAAACAATGGGAAACAAAGCATTGACCTATTTTCAATAAATGATAGAAAAACAATAAAAGAAAAACCTGCAATTAGATGATAGAAAAACAAATCTTATTACTACACCTACTTGAACTCATATTCTCTCAAAAAATAAGAAAACTGAGGATCATAGATTCATAGTGTCTTAAGAGAAACAAAAAATCATGATGTCTTATGAGAAGGAAAGGTAAATAAGAAATTCATTAAAAAATTCAAATGTGGAATAGAGGAAAAGAGGGCAAAACAACAAAAAAAACCTACAACTTTCTAACAAAAAAACACATGTTACTACTGTAACAATTACTGGAAATCATATTCTCTAAAAAGAATTTAGAGAGGTGAAATTTTATACCTTATTTTTTACAACTGATGCATGATCTAGATATAGTTTGAATAAAAAACTTGGATCGATCCCTATCCATGCGTGAAGGAAGGTTTGATAGCCCATCTAGGTTCAAAACAAGGTTTGGCTTCTGTTTGAGGTGTAAATTAAGATCTAAAAATTGATGTGGATGTAAAATATGGTTTGGCACCGTTCGAGTGAAAATAAGGATTCAATAGCCTATTCGGATACAAAGTAAGGTTTTGCACAATCTAAGTTCAAGCTAGGCGTTGGCAATTGGTTCACTTGCAAAATAGGTTTTGGCCCTATCTGGGTGTAAATCAGGGTCCAACCCTGTCTCAGTGCAAATAAGGCTTTGCAATCAGTCCAAGTGTAAAGCAAGGTTTGACACTATTCAGGTGTAAGTTAGGCTTCAATAATTGGTTTGAGTGTAAATAAGACTTTGGTAGCTGGTTCAGGTGTAAAAAAAGGTCTAACCTTGTTCTAATGTAAATTAATATTCAACAGCTAGTCCAAGTGTAAAACAAGGTTCGTTATTGTTCAAGTGTAAAATAAGGTCCTACAATCATTCGGGTGTAAAACAAGGTCTTATCGATTTTGGGTGTAGATATGTGTCTAGTTTATGATCCGAGTAGAATTTGTAGACAAATCGACTGGTTTTTGCACATGGTCAAATTTTGGTAAAATTCTGCAATAGATCGAATGTTTTAGTTCTTTTCGGTTGGAACATTTTTCTTTTCGCTACTGGTGCTCAATTTTCTAATAGTTTGTATATTTTACATGAAAAAGTATAGTTGACATGTTAATTATATATACTAGTATAAGAGGTAAATTTGGTGGGATAATTTAAAAATATTTATATTTAAGGTGAAAAGGATCCTCGATTTAGGCAAGAGTGCTAGCAAATTTTAAATTTTTCTATAATATTATAATAATCATGCAGCGAACTGACCCCTAAATTTTTTTTGTCACAAAATTTTTGGGCGAATGGGCCAATGTTTAGGGTCCCCATTTTCGCCAATTTTCAATTTTGAAAATTTGAATATTTGCCCAATTGATGAATATTCGCCACTGTGCATAACCTTGATATTTGCCCAATTGATGAATATTCACCACTGTGCATAACCTTGTTGTTATCAAGTAATGAGAAATCTAATAATGACTTGGAACCTATAACAGTAAATGCATGTTGTGACACAAAAATAAAATATATAGAGTGCAACTCAGATGATTTGAATATAGTTTATGAATGGTCAAAAAATTCTTATGTTGTCATAATTGATGATGACAGATATTCAAATGATAATAGGGATAGTGATGCTCAAATTTGTGTTGACGTTGATAGGGATCAATTTGATGATCATTTTGGTTATTTTGAAATGCATATTGAAGGGATTGGTTCAAAATTATTAAATAAAATGACATAGGTTTGGTAAAACATGGACAAGTAATGAAAGAGCCAATTGTACCAAAAATAAGACCAAAATGTGAAGATCTTAGATATACAGGACATATGAGTAGTAATGAATCAAGGACTAAATTTGTAATAGGAAACAGTGAAATAAAATTTATGATAGGGATTGATAAAACCATTAACAATGAAGGAAAAATAGGAAATAATAAATCAAATAAAGTCAAAATGAATCCTATAATAGAGATCATGTGTAACAATTGTGGTAGATATGGACATAAAATAGAGAAATTTTGAAATCTCCATTGTTGTAAAATTTGTGGACATAATCATTTTCAAAAATATTATCTACATAAAGAAAGAAAAAATCACAAATTAAATTAGATTGTGGATGGATCAATAATGGAATAAGATGAAGGGAATGTTGTATGGTTTCTACAAGAGGAAGACAAGTGTGATGAAAAATTATAGTTTGTTGAATTTAAAGAATGATATTAATCTTACCATGAATGAATGTGAAATGAAACTAAGCATAACTTGGAAGGTGACCTACAGTGAAAGCATCTATAGTGATGATTCTACAAAAATGATAGTCTTATGATTGTTCTAGTAGATGACCCAAAGGAAATGATGATCCAAAGGTGACCCAAAGGTAGTGACCCAGAGGAAGAGACTCAGATGCAATGACCCAGAGGTAGTGACTCACAAGTAAGACCCAATGGTAGTGACCTAAAGATAATGAACCAGAGAAAAGACCCAAAGGCAATGGACCAGAGGCAAAAACCTAGAAGTAACTCAAACACATTAATGTAGAGGTAAACATAAATAATTTATAAGGGCAGACCTGATAAAGGTTGCATATATGAAGTAGTACCAAATTCAGAGTTGAAGAATGAAGACCAAAGAAATAAGAATTAGAGAATGAAGGTAAAAAACCTTCTTACCAAATAAATTAATTAGGGGGGTGTTGGAAGTATTACATTATTTGGACCCCTTGTAAATATTAATTTAGCATAATGATTATATTTTATATAATGTATGTGTCAATATGAGAGAAAGTGCAAGGTGTCAAGAGAGAGAATGAAAGTCACATGATATATCACAAGATGAGAGTTTTGTATTAATGAGAGGAATATGAAAGGATTCATCTCCTAGATATTTGGGCAGAGTAATAGTTAGAGTATTAAAAAGTCATGTAAAATTATATATTAGAGACAAAGCTCCATGCAATATAATCTCTCTAAATCATTTGAATATATTGAATGTAATAGTGAATATTTCATTGTGAGATATTGTTGTTATTTTTTAATGCATTTTTCATGTGAGTTATTTTGATCTTGGGATATTGAACTATGAGATAATCTAGTTGAAAAGCTAACACTATTAACATAGACTTATATAATCTATAACCACTTTCAACCATTGTCTTGTTAGTTTCACCTACTCTTTTATTTCCTTGAACATATTTGGCCCAACTATTATTCTATCTTCAATCTTATCACATTTAAGGGGCGTACAAAATTTTTAACCTTAAAGAGTTTAAAATGGTGACATGCCCAACCTATAATGGAGAGAGTTAATGGAAGAAAAATCTATTGAGGGTAGGTGTTCTTCCCACCTATGCTACTAGTTTATGCAATAAATTTTCTAAAATATATTATACCTTCTCTATTTTCTCATCTATATTTGGATGATAAGAGGATATAATGTTCAATTAGTTTCAAAAGCATTAATTTAAGTCTATTAAATCTAAAGGTTATCCTTGTATCTTGACCAAATATAATTATTAATAGTACCCCATGTAACCTAAAAATTTTCTTCAGCAAACCTCTTGTTGGTAATTTTGACATCTTGTTACATTGTAATTTTGTTGAAATCTTATTGACAGTTTTGATGTAAAGCGGAAAAATATATTGAATCAATGTTGCAGTGTTTTGGCTAGTATAATATGTTGCAATTCATTTTTTGTGTTAAAACCTTCTTTCTATTTTTCTTGGGTCTTATGCTTTGAAATAATGGGTGTTATAAGGTAAAATGGTTGTGATTTCTAAAAGGGGATAATGGAAAATTGTGTGCAAAATCAGTTGAAATAACTCGAAGACATCAATAAAAATAGATCTTGAAGACTAAAAGTAAGATAGATCCAATAGAATTTCACCCCAAGTGAAGGTCTAAAATCCCATTTGCCCCACTAGAGGGCGAATGAAGTTTTAAATGAGGAAAATATGTCAAGTCTAGTTAAAATGATTTTCATCCCAAGTGAGGGGCAAAAATCCCTTTTACCCATCCTTGGGGAAAAACCACATCTAAAGGTGAGATTCTTAGTGATATCGAAGTTAAATGATGAAGGCAATGAAATGGAGCATGTTTGTTCCAAAGGTTATGCAAAGATACTGCTCACTCCACCTTGGGGTGAACCTCATCAAGAATAAGTGACAAGTTGCCAAGATAGCATGGTTGAAAAGTCAATAAGGGTTTTGCCCCAAGTGATGGGTGACACTCTCTTTCGCCCCTCCTTGGGGTGACAACACATTGCAAAGGTGTCTGAAAGCACATTTTTGGCCTTGCACGTAAAATAAGGTTTTCAAAGAGTTTCACCTCAAAGGTGGGGTGAAAGCTCCACGTGCCTCTCTTTGAGGGAGTATGCCATTTTGAATGAAAGACATTCCATGGCAGTCAAAATGGTCAATGGAACTTTCACCCTAAGTGTGGGGTGAACCTCCTAGTCACCCCTCTCTAATGCAAAAGCACATATTAAAGGTATCCAAAGATGCAAAGTAAATGCAAAGCCAATGTTGTTTGGGAATAGAAGTGCGCACCAAAAAAAGGTGAAAGCCTAACATCAAGGAATTCGTAGGATTTGTGCCATGGGTCCCACAAAGGTGTTGTTCACAAATATGGAATGATAATATTTTTACCCTCACATTAGGCAAATATCAAGTAAAATCAGCAAGGTGCCAAGTTACAACATTGAAAATTCAAATTTAAGGCTCTTTCGCCCCAAGAGAGGGACGAAACTACCTTTTGCCTCTCCTTGGGCTGAAAGCATATGAAGAAAGAGCATATTGCAGGCCCCACATTGGCACGTGTTGGAAAAAGAGTTTTAAAAGGGTTTTGCCCCAAGTGAAGGATGAAAATCCCATTTACCCCTCCTTAGGACGAATTTATATTCCAAAGGCAAAATATTTTCTAAAAATATGGGTTTCGTTATAGCATCCAGCAGCGCTTTCACCCCAGGTGAGGGGTGAAACTATATGAAATATGCTTTGATGTGTTTAAGGTGAAAAAAAAGGTGTGCAATAGGGTGTTTCAGCCAAACTTGCTCAAAAGGATTGTTGTCACGTTATGGGGTGAATGCGATGCAAGGAATTTATAAAGTGAGTCAGGCTATAGGCTATGCATTCGTAGAAATAATGAAAGAATTGCAAAATACAATTTAATAGTGAATGAAAAGGATATCTTTGTTTCTCCCTTGGGTGAAATTATATGGAATGGTGTAAAGCATGGCTCAAAGGCATCGGTTGAGTGAAATTATAAAAATTGTTGTTTTGTGGATGCTCTCCCCATCTGGAAGCATGGATAAGAAGGAAGTGGAGAAATTTAAATAGAGCACTTTCGCCCATCTTCGCTTGTTGCTCTGTTTTGGGAAAAATTAATTTCAAGCATCAAAGAAGACTTTTCAAAGGTGCTTGGATTAGACAAATGATGAGAATTTAATGATTGAGGTGAAGAGTGACTACATTTGCTGATTTCATGCTAAAAAGGTGCAAGATTAAAGATCACAAGATGATTTTCATGAGTTCCAAGACATTTCCTATTTACTTCACCTCTTTTGAAAATAAGGCTCAGGTTTGGTGGACTTTTTGGACAAGGTTAAATTTCCAAGGAACAATGGAGGTACCATTTCAACGATCATATTTGTAATTTTATGTGCACCGACACCTAAATTTGTTGATTTCCCAGGATTTTTTCCTTAAAATCTAGATTATCACTATAGAAGGAAGATTTTTGAGGATTTCTAGGAGAATATTCCTCTTGCTAGTTCCTGATCTAGGGATATTTTGTCTTTTGTGTATTAAATGAATAGAGGCAAAAACCTCTATAAATACTAGATATTTTCAATGTAATAAGGAGGATAGACACTCTGTAGAAAAACACTTCAATTTTTCTACATAAATAGAAGGAACCTAGATTTTGATTCTACAAATGATTTCTATGTGTAATTTCTTTCTATTTTAATCATTTCTATTTTATATTTATATATGTTGTCTGCTAAGTTTAAATTCTGCATCTAGATTTGAACACTGTTGGTGAGGGAGTGAGTACTGGAATGCAACTCTGAAAGTTATCTCTATGAAATTGTAAGTGGATTATTTACCTTCTTTATGTTCTATGCTGCTATAACACTTGATTTGAATTCCTACTGCTAGTTTATCCCCAATCCTACATCTTCTGGCCTATGGCTATATTTCCCATTTCTTTTTGTTATTTCCATTTCTTTCCTACAACTCTAAACTTAAAATCGATGTAGGATTAGTAAGGGAGCCAACCCTCTCTAGAGATTGGCTTAGATGACATTTCTTTCCTCCAGCATTTTAATGTTGGCCGTGTCTAGGGCACACAAACGTATGTTTGTATTTTATGCAGATATTTGACCAACATTTTTTGGCAATGCCTGGTGGGACTTTCAAAGGTTCCACTTTCAATAGTATTGAGGTTTGAAGTTCATCTTCTTGTTGTATTATTAGAACATTTGGTGACTCATTTATACCTATAAGCCTTTGAACATGAAGTCGGTGAAATTTGTACTTCATAATCATAATATCGAAGGCCAAAAATCCCAAAAACCCCATTTAGTTCTTTGTACTTGATACCCAAAAATTAAGAGAACACCCTAGACTAGTCACCCCACCCCATACATCATTCACAAAAATTAGTTGGTGTGTTTTTCGTGCCATCGAGTCCAGCTTGTATCACTACTAGCATTCCTCCACCTCAATAAAATCCTCCAGTCAATATGGCTCAAAATCCACCACCACAATAGCCACCAAGGCAGTTCCCAGCATGGAATAGCTTAGGATATCTAAATATGCAAGCGCAAAATCCAGTTCCTCAAGCAACATTGAAGGCTTTGCCTACCTATGATGGTACATGAAATACTATTTATGAGTATGTCCAAGATGTGGCTTCTTTGGTGACAATCCATGGGATTGCAGATGAAGATACTATGGTAAGATTGCTTGTGTTGTTACTTAGAGGGAATTTTCTATATTGGTATCGGTCCTTGCCACCCACTACTACCACTACATGGTACCAATTGGTAAAATTTCTAATTAAGAACTTTCATGAGCAAGTTGATCCTTTTTCCTTGCTGCATCAATTTACAAATATCCAAAGACATCCGTAGGAGGAAATAGTGGATTTCAATGTCATATTTTCTCAAATTTGGCAGAGAGTTCCTAATGGCCTTCGGCCTACTCTTGAACAAGTCACGTTTTACTATCTTTGAGCCTTCAACTTTGACACTGGTATGGTTGTCCGATAAGCCAATATCAATATATTTCTAGATTTGTAATCATAGGTGCAAAATTCCAAGGCTAATTTTCTTGCCATAGGTAAGCTACCTCCAAAAATAATAATGCCTATTCTTCCTGATCTCCCACAACATATGTATTCTAGTGCATTTTCATAGTCTATGTCTTTAATGTATCCTATTCCTTCATGGAGCTCGAGCCCTCCTAAAATTACATTAGTTTTGGTTTTGCAAGTCCCTATTCCAAAAATTCCATAATTACCTACACCAATTGTTCCATAGTTACCATCCCCAATTCCATTCCCAACATTACTAGCCCTAGTTCCATTCCCAACGTTACCAGCTCTACCTATTCTATTGCCATTACCAACTCTACCTGTACCCTCAAACCCTGATCTACAAGATAAAGTGTTGAAGGAGTTGTGGTATGTTAATTAGGTAGTGAGGACCATATCAAATGAAATCACAGCCATTAAAAATAAGCAAGCTGAAGCTGAATTTCGATCAAGGAGATTTTAGATGCCACCAATTACTAGAGAACAACCAGCTTTGGCTAGCAAGGGTGTGGAAAGAAACACAATTGTGTTGGCAAATGAAGAAGCTAGTACATCAAAGTAGGCATATTGGTGTTCTACCTATAATGATCCTCATGGTGAAGATACATGCATGGTTCATTTGAACTATGTACAAACATTAGCAAAAAAAAATTTCGATGGACAAGTCAATATGATAATGAAAGTCTATCATAATTTTATGGTCCCTTCCTCGGAGTAGGTTTCAATCCTTACAAGGGCTGGAAATGAGTCGGTGACTGTTGATCTAGTAAAAATGGAGCCCCTAAAGGTCCTCGCTGAGCAAAAGGGACAAGGTGAAAAGACATAGCCATAAGCGAAAGCACCTACTGCAGCAACTAAACAACAAGATTCTATCTTGTTGAAGGATCTATTACCCAAGCAAGCCCAAGAAAAGTTGTAGGTAAAGGTATCAAACTCACAACCTATGGTTGATCAAGTACAAACTAAGGTGAAGGAACAAGCCAAAGAGAACCTCAAGTACCCTTCATTGACCAAGCAAAAAAGGGTAGAAGCTACTCAATAATATCAAAATAAATATGAACCAGCTAGTACAGTGAAAGACTCTGGTACTATTGATTATAATATCATTGAAGAAATGAAGAGAATCCCTATGAAGGTGAGTTTGTATGATGCATTGTGACTCCCTGGATAGGTTGATCTATTGAAAGAGTCTCTCAATTCTACAAAGGATAAAAATAAAAACCTCACCTAGACAGTGCTAGCACAAACACTGACAACTTCTACCACTAGTAAGAATAGATCTCCCCCATTCTACCTGTATCTCATAATGGAAGGATGGATCATGCATAATTGTATGATGGATTTTGGTGTTGTAACTACTATCATACCAAAGGAAGTATGTGAGGTCATGGGTATGGAATATATGAGAAGTAGTCCAGGAATATTACAGTTGGATGGGACCCCAATTAAAATTGTGGTTGTGATCAAAGGTATTCCCATTGTTTTGCATAGTATGTCATAGATCACCGTTATTTAAGAAGTTGTGGTAGTTGATTTGGAACCATATTTTAGCATGTGCCTTTCAAGGGAATTTATAGCAAAGCTAAGAGGATATATTTCTCTGGATTATTCACATTTGGAGATTCCTTTTAAGGGGAGAATAATATAGATCTATAATGAAAAGCCTTCTACTTTTTACATAGAAATACTTGAAGAAGAAGAAAATCCCATAGGTACAATCAATATGATGACAGAAGAGGTGCAAGAAGTGGACTTGATGGAGGAAGGTCTTGGTGAGCTTCATCTGGAAGATGAATTTTTATTTATGGATTTCAATGCAATGGTGGATACCAATATCAGTTGTTACACCATAACCAAACCTGAAAAAATTGAAGCAGAAGACTCTGGCTCCTAGAACCCTATCTTCGATCAATTATGGAAGTTATATTTTTATGGTGCAATATGCAAGAATGGTGCAGGGGATGGAATTTTTCTTGTTTCTCTTTCGGGATTACAAAATACTTACTCATATCGGTTGACTTGGAGTTGCACAAATAATGATGTTGAATATGAAGCGTTGTGTCTTGGTCTAAAGAAAGCAGAGAAATTGGGAATCAAATAGTTGCATATTTTTGGAGATTTTGAGCTTATTTTTAATCAAACTACAAACAAGTGTGTGTCAAAGCAACACTATTCAAATGCCTACCACAATAAGGTATGGTGTTTGTTGAGTATTTTATAGAACTAAATTTTCAAGCGATTTTGTGAGAACAGAACATGCATACAAACATCTTGGCTTCCCTTGGTGCTAATTTCTCTCCTATAGAGCAAGTGATGAGTGTCATTAATCTCATCATTTAATCTCAATTATCTATCAATCTGGGGTGGTGTCCAAGGCTATCTATGATAGAAGGTTAGGGTAGATTACAATTCAAGCATTTAGATTTCAAGCAATTATTGGGTGAAATAGATTTGGTTTAGCCTTTTGGTGTCACACTAAACCTAATATGCAGAACAAAAACTTGCAAGAAATAAAAACTAATTCTAAGTTCAAAAAATTAAAGTTAACTACAATTGCATGAATTGAAATTGTTGAATTGAAATCTAATCTACTTTTACAGAATTGAAATACCATAATTGAAATTGCTAAATTGAAATGTTGCTGAAATGAAATCCTAAATTACACTTGCAAAATTGAAACCTATTTTACTCTTGCATAATGGAAGTGATGCTTGGAAATGAAACACCTATCAATGCCCTGCCACAAAAGGTCATCAAGCTTCTGCTATAGGAATTGACAACAAAATGAAATCTATTGGAAATTGGAAGCTATTGAAACATAAAAATAACAGAACATGGAAAGCAAAAGAATCAAGAAATAAATATTTAATCTAATTTTTTAGATGACACACACATAAATTTTGTACACAAACATAATAGAAAACATCAATCACATAATACAAAATAAAAAAAAGAAAATGAAATCTAGCAAGCAATCTATTAATTTTTTTGTAGCAAAATTACAGATTAAAACCTGCCATAAAATTCCTCCTTCTAAATCTAAAAGTGGGCCCATACTTCCTGATCTAGAAGGAGGTGAAAAAAAATCCTTAACTAATTTAAAATCAGAACAAAATCTGGCAAAAGAACTGTAATTTATTACTATGAAAATGGCATTACAGTTATGCTGCTACAGACTGTTACAAAGCTAAAAACTGTCTATTTTTCTATTACTTATTCTCCTTAATTTCAACCGACATGGGATATATCCTTTTATATATGCATAGTATTTATTTACAAACAAAAAATATACTATTTCTATCCTGCAGATCAATTCCTATTATGCTGCAGCATTTCTTGGTTTTATCCTAGAAGAGGATCGATTGATATTTTCCCATGAATGGTGGATTTTGGATGGCAAGTATGGCAAAAATAGTTGGGGGATATTTTTATTTAACCTTCTCAACCTTCTTTCATTTTTTCCCCCATCAAAAAATAGTCAAAAATTACTTTCTGTTGTCAATTCGAAGATAACTGGCTCAATCCAAAGAAAATGCATTCTGTCAATCCGAAGATGTCTACTCAATCTGAAGCTCTTTCGATTGACTAACTATGTGTTCTTCAGGTGATCTCAACTACTTTTCTCAGGTGGGTTATCTCTCAGGAACTGATTGTGATAGCTTTTATCCTTCTTTATGTGTGAATTCCATGCCTTGTTATTCATTGGTAGCTGGCTGAAATTTATATGGTAAATTGTTGCATTTTCTAGATTTGCTACACAATTATAAAATGTTGGCATTTCTTGCAAGTTCAAAAAATTATAACATGGAAAAATAATTTAAATATCAACATGAATAATTATATCAAGTTGCTACCAAATTTATACACTTTATTCACCAAGTAACCATGCTGAAATAATGCAACAGTGCTGCAAAATTATCCCTGCTTTGTTATACCTTGTTGCTGCCTATTTAGACAATGTGGGAATGCTTCTAAATAGATTAGATGTCTTCTGTAGTCCTTCTAAACTTATTCCATCCATTTCCTAATGCTTTGCTTGACAAATTCAAGGTGCTCCTATAAAGTGACAGCTTGCTGATTTTTATATGGTTGTTTGCTACAGATTTCCAGATTTAGAAAAGTCTTAATAATTTGGCTTCGTGAAACAAGTTGAAGGATTGGAAAACATTCATAAACCATTTTGAAGTTAATGGATATCAGCATACCACATTTTTCTGTTTGAAATGCATATTTTTATTTGTTACTTAATCAAGCAAAAGCAATCATAAAATGTTGAAAATAGTCAAAAACAGAGATATAATGCTCCTAACATAAAATCATGCAAACACTTAACAAATATATATTCTAATAAACTATTTGGCATTTAACTTAATAATATGGTAGTTTTTATATGTCAAACATAGTGTAAAAATGAGGCATTTTTAGGCCTCATCATACCCCCCAGCTTGAACAGATGCATGCCCTCATGCATCCTAGTAAGCCATAGTAATATGCTAGTTTTATCCTTGTGAAAAATATCCTTTGCCACCTACTACCTGAGAAATTTCTCTTTTCTGCACTACACCAAACATTTTTCAATTTAAGCACAGGTATTTCACTTTTCTACAACCTTGCAAAAAAAATTTAATCAATTTTTTTTCAATTTTTTTAATTCTATTTTTTTCTTTTCTTGCATATCTTTTTTTTATATTATTGGTAGAAAGGGTGTTGAAATGTCCCTGAACCTTGTACAAGAGGAATTACATGAATTCCAGATCGACCAAGGTGGTCCAAGAAGAAAATATTAAAGAGCGAGCAAACCTCCACACTAGGAAAGGTGTCACGAAATCGCGACCAAATTGGTGATGTCGCGAAATCGTGACAAGTAGCACCGTTGCTGCCAAGAGAAGAAAGGATGTCACGAAATCATGAAAAGAAGCGCCATCGGAGCCGAAGGAGGGAAGAAGTAGCGATATCGCAACATTTTGCAAGGTTGCCGCTAGAAGAGAGGAAGTGTCACGATATCACGACAAGTTGCTAAGTTGGAGCCGGAAGAGAAGAAGAGTCACGAAATCACGACATGAAGGAAGACCGCGCCCGGATAGAAAAGGAGTCACGAAATCGCTACAAGAAGTAGGACCGCTGCCGAAGAGAAAAGGTGTCACGAAATCGCGACAAGAAGGAAGACCGCAGTCAAAGAGAAAAAGTGTCGTGATATCGTGACAATTGTGGAAGCCTGCTGCCAAAGAGAAAAGGTGTCACGAAATTGCGACAAGATGGAAGACCGTTGTCGAAGAGAAAAAGTGTCACGATATCACGACATTGTGGAAGACCGCAGCCGAAGAGAAAAGGTGTCGTGATATCGTGACAAGATGGAAGACCGCTGCCAAGAAGAAAAAGTGTCGCGATATCGCGACAATCTGGAAGACCGCAGCCAAAGAAAAAAAGTGTCACGATATCGCGACAATCTGGAAGACCGCAGCCGAAGAGGAAAAGTGTCACGAAATCGTGACATTATGGAAGACCGCAGCCGAAGAGAAAAAGTGTCACGAAATCGTGACAAGATGGAAAACCACTGCCAAGAAGAAAAAGTGTCGTGATATCGCGACAATCTGGAAGACCGCAGCCAAAGAGAAAAAGTGTCACAAAATTATGACAATCTAGAAGACCGCAGTCGAAGAGAAAAAGTGTCGTGATATCGTGACAATCTGGAAGACCACAGCCGAAGAGAAAAAGTGTCACGATATCGTGACAATCTGAAAGACCGCAGCCGAAGAGAAAAAGTGTCGTGATATCACGACAAAATGGAAGACCGCCGTCGAGGAGAAAAAGTGTCACGAAATCGCGACATGATGCAAGAAAGTGCCTGAAGGGAAAAAGTGTCGCGATATCACGACAAGTTGCAAAAAAGCGCCCAGAGAGAAAAAGTGTCGCGATATCACAACAATCTAGAAGACCGCAGTCGAAGAGAAAAAGTGTCGCGATATCACGACAATCTGGAAGACCGTAGCCGAAGAGAAAAAGTGTCGCGATATCGCGACAATCTGAAAGATCGCAGCTGAAGAGAAAAAGTGTCGCGATATCACGACAAAATGGAAGACCACCGTCGAAGAGAAAAAATGTCGCGAAATCGTGACATGATGCAAGAAAGCGCCTGAAGGGAAAAAGTGTCGCGATAATGCGACAAGTTGCAAAAAAATGCCCGAAGAGAAAAAGTGTCGCGATATTGCGACAAGTTGGAAGACCACGTCTGAAGGAGAAAAAAGTGTCGCAATATCGTGACAAGTAGCAACCTCGCAACTAGAGCAAAAAGGAATGTTGCGATATCGCGACAAGCTAAAATTTTGCGGCCAATGGTGAAAAGTGTCACAAAAATGCGCCAAGTTGCCAAAACGCAGCCGAAGGGGGAGAGGAAGGAAGAAAGGATGCGAAGACTCGACCAGTTCCAAGAGCGAACAAACCCGGTGCCCAGTTAACCACTCACATTGTGCAGACATTGGAACTTGTAGAAGTGTCCCTTAGGCCAATCGGGAAGGAGTCTCTCCAAACATGAATGTCCGTTTCGTCAACTCCCTTGTTAGCAAGCCAGTCCACAACTTTGTTTCCTTCCCGGTACTGATGCTTAATGATTAATTCTGGATAAATGCCAACTAGTGCCTTGCATTCTTGGAAGATCGAAACAAGGGCCCAGGGAGGCACAGAGGTCCCGTTGAGCCAGTTGATGTAGTGCAATGAGTCTCCTTCTATGATGAGTTTATTGATGGTCAAGCCTTCCAAGAGAATCAAGCTTTGGAGCAAGGCCCGAGCCTCTGCCATATTGTTAGATTGAATTCCCAGGTTCTGAGAAAAGGCCAAAATTATTTCTCCTTTGTGATTTCTAAGAATTCCTCCTCCACCAGCCGCTCCTGGGTTGCCTTTGGCCGTGCCATCAAAGTTAAGCTTGTGCCACCCAGTAGGAGGTAAGACCCACTTGATTACAGACCTGTCAACAAAAGTACGGGGTGTAGCAGAGAAATTGGAAAGGTTGAAAAGTTTTGTTAGGTCCGATTCAAGGCCAGGAGGGGGGGTTTGGAAGACGAGACAAGAGAGGCATTCTCCGCAGCAAGGGCCAAGATTTTGGCAACAACAATCTTCTTATCAGTGGCATGGTTTTTGAAAATTTTGGCATTTCTCTCAAGCCAAATCTGCCACAGGAAAATGTGAAGGCAAGCTTGCCACATGAATTTAAGTTGATTGCTCTTGAAAGGTCGGGGCCATTGTTGAAAAAGGATGGGAATGGAATGAGGGAGGGCTACGAAGATGACAAAGGTGTTGAGAACCTGGTTGAGCACTGCAAGAGACAAGGGACATTCCAGAAAAACATGCGAAGTTGACTCACAGGCATTTTTACACAGGATGCACCAATTGGGGATGAGTAACCCTCTGATTATCAAGTTGTCAGTGGTGAGGATCCAGTTTTGGATGGCAAACCAGCAGAATAATTTGACCTTGGGAATGATCTTGGGGACCCAGACCTGATTAGATAAGTCCCGGCCATCACTAGGAGCTTCTTGGCTGTAGTAGGCAGATTTAACAGTGAAATTCCCTGAATCTTCAAGGTTCCAAACCATGGAGTCATCTTTGTGAGAGTCGGGGATGATGCAAGTCCTCAACAAGTTTTGTAACCACCTAAGCACCTCGGTGATATGCCTAGGACCATTAAGAGCTAGGTGTTTCCATTCAGGTCTTGTAATACCTGGGTTAATGAAATGACACACCTTATCTCCAAAGGTGGCTTCGGTAACCGTCTTGAGCACTGCAAGATGAGGGTCTTGGCTGAGAGGTTTGTCACGGATCCACGGGTCATCCCAAAAACAAATGGTCATTCCATTTCCAAGACACCACCTTAAGCCTTCCATGATGATATTCCTTATTTTGGTGACACCATTCTAGAAATGAGATCCACTAGGAAGGTTGTGCTCTCCAAGAAAGGGAACCTGATGGAGGTACTTAGCTTTGATGATGTCAATCCAAATGACTTTTTCATTGATGGTAAGTCTCCAGGACTGCTTGGCAATGAGGTCCATGTTTATCCGCTTGATGTCCCTGAAGCCGAGACCTCCATCATTTTTCTTGGAACAAACCTTGTCCTAGGAAACAAGGGAAAATTTGTTCTTCTTTTCGTTTCCCGCCCAAAGGAATCTACGTTGAATTTGCTTAATTCTTTGGCAGATGGAAGCTGGAGCTTTGAAGATAGATAAGAAAAAAATAGGAATACTTTGCATGCAAGCCTGGACTAGAGTGGCTTTGGCTGCCTGACTGAGCATTGAACTTTTCCAACCTGCAAGTTTCTTGTTGAGGCGATCTAAAACAGGGTTCCACATAGCCGAGACCGATTTGTCATGGAAAAGCGGTAATCTGAGATAAGTAGTTGGAAGGCTCCCAATGATACACCCAAGGATCTCAGTAATCCTATTTTGCCTGTGGATGGGAGTATTGAGAAAGTATAGCTTGCTTTTGCAATAATTGACTTTCTAGCCAGCCGCCTCTTCATAAGAATCAAGAATGTTTTTAATGATTTTTGCTTTGGGAACAGAAGCATGAGAATAGTATCATCCACAAACTATTGATGGGAAATGGCATTGGTTGTTGAGGCTGGTTTGATCCCGGAGATGAGTCCACTGTTGCAAGCAACAGTAAGGGTTCTTCCAAGGGTTTCGACCAAAATGATGAAGAGGAAGGGTGACAGAGGGTCCCCTTGATGGATGCCTTTGAAACTTTGAAAGAAGCCAGCAGGTGAACCATTGATAAGAACAGAGAACCAAGCAGTAGAGATACATTCACGAACCATCTTGACCCATTCTTTGTGAAACCCAAACTTCTCAAGGACCTCGAACAGGAATTTCCAGGAAACCCGATCAAAAGCCTTGTTCATGTCAAGCTTAAGGAACATACTGGGTTTTTTATTTTTAGATGCCAAATGGGCCAATTCGTGGACGGTTATCACTCCATCAGCAATGAATCTACCTTTGATCGATCTTCCTTAGCACTGGTCGATGATGGAGGGAAGGATGTCTTTCAGCCTGTTTGCCATAACTTTGGTGATAAGTTTGTAGATGACACTACAGAGACTAATAGGTCTGAAGTCGGAGAGGGAAGCACGATCATTGGACTTGGGAATTAAAACAATGAAGGTGGAATTGGCTTCTCTCGACATCTTTTTGGCTCTCTGGAAGAATTTAACCGTAGCAACAACATCAGGGCCCACAATATCCCAAAAGTGTTGAAAAAACCAGGGTGGGAAGCCATCAGGTCCAGGGGCCTTGTCAAGTTCCATTGCAAAAAGAGCATCTTTGATCTCCTCTTTAGTGAAGAATTGGAGCAATTTCCCATTATCATCATTAGACACCAACTTTAGTATATTCTGAAGTAGAGAACTTGCTGTGCGGGGGTGGAAGTCAACACTTGGACCTAAGATTTCCTGGAAGTGGCACATAGCTTCCTGTCTGATGGCATGGATGTCAGAGACAAAGGTACCATCAGCCTTGGTCAACTCAGAGATTTTATTTGAGCCTCTATGGCACATGGTGGAAGCATGGAAAAACTTCATGTTGGTGTCTCCTTCTTTGAGCCAGAGGCTTCTGGATTTTTGCCTCCAGTAGGACTCTTCCTTAGCCAAGGCATTGTGAAGGTTTGAAAGGAGACTTTTTTCCTCCTTGAAAGTTTTGACCCTTTGATCCCCTCCCTGAATAATATTTTCCACCCTTTTAAGCTCATCCATCAGATGCTTTTTTTTGGTAAAGAGGTTGTCGAAAACCTCCCTGTTCTAGCATTTCAGCTTGAGCTTGACCGCTTTGAGTTTGAGGAATAGATTCGAGAGAGGGTTTGGACAAAGGTTTTGTTGCCACCATTGTCGAATACACCGACCTAAATCTAGATGGGTGAGCCACATCTTGCCACCATTGTTAAGAATAGGATGGGTGAGCCTATTCTTAACAAAGGTTCTTGCATATCTTTTTTTTCATTTGCAACTTGCAACTTTTTGACTTCTGCACTTTCATCCTTCAATATTGCAATTTCTGAAACTATTGCAATTTTAACTCTTTTTTTGCCCTTCTACAAGTTTCAGTGCGTCAAGGTACCTCTTAAATGCTTGGTATCATGTGATTCATCTTGCAAATACCTTATTTTGGAACCATATTTTGCAGATGGACTACTATTGGTGAAATTTTCTATTCTTAACAACATTTCAGCCTGAATGCCTATTTCTATTGTTTGCACCTTTTGAACAAAATTGATAAAATTTTGATTTTGAAATACTTGAGGGATGTACTTACATGTGGTAGAGCCTTAGGAACCTCAATATTTGTTGTACCCTACTCTTTTTACTATTCTGCAGTATTTTCAGCAATTCTAGTACAGTTTTTTCTTATTTCGAAGATATCTTGTTCATTACGAAAATAACTTGTTTTATTCTTAAGATTCATCCAAAAATGCAAAAACGACCTTCTATGCAAAAGTTAGCTATAAATTCTATTTTGGATCCATCTCTAGGGTATGTAAGCCTTCCATAACATCAAAAATATCATCTCTATCCTTTTTTTTAGATGGTATTCATTACTATTTTATTGCAATAGTAGTAAAATAGAATCTTCAGATGCTCCCATGCAACTAAGGGCAGAAGGGGGTGTTTCTTGACATCTTAAACATGTTCCATTTTCAACTTCTCAATATTGTATGAATAGTTTTATGCCAAATACCAATTATCATACATTAAATGCTAAATGCTTACTATGACTTAAATGCAAGAAACACATACTTTATTGTCCTAAAAATTGATCATGCACCTTACAAGCTGCTTCTGATGATTGTTAACAAGCTATTTGAAAACATAAATATACACATGTGTAGTGTGATATTTGTACAATGGTGAAACAAGGATGGGTGGATCAACAGGACAATGCACGCCGAAAAACCGGTTTTCATGCAAGCCAACTCAGTAGCGCCTCAAGGAGGTTTTCACTATCGAATTATTCATTTTTTTTCTCCTTTTCTTTCACTTTTTTTCTTCTTTTTTTTTCATCTCTTTTTTCATCAAAAGAGGCTGCCATTTTTGGTTTTCAACCAAGTTCTATTATTTTTTTTTCAAGTGCCTCAATAAAAGAGTGTCTCTCATGAGGCTACAATGAGAGAAAATGTCTCTCAATCTTATTTGTATGAGAACAATTCTTATTCTGCAAAAACATGTCAATATTTGTATGAAAACACCATTTTTTCTGTTGAAATCTGTAACAATGGTGCAACCTTCCTTTCTAGATGAGTATTAAGAATCTACTTATGTCATCGTTTAACTCCTTATTGCTAGAAATGAAGTGCTAACTTCATTGTTCTTCCTCCATGCTGAAATTGATGCTTGTCCTCATGTATCTCCATTTTGTGGGGCATGTTTTTTTTTCGATTTTTTTCTCTTTTTATTTTATTTTCTGTTCTTTTTTTCTCTTTTTCATACTTTTCTCTTGTCTTGCTTGTGCCCATGAAGGAAGTTCACAAGCAAGATTATTTTTTTTTTTTTTTTGTCAAACTGTTATCATCACTCTAAATCTAACATGGAAGAGAAATTCTCTTCCATTTTGTGTACATCCAGTTGTTCACCTCAAGAACTCCTCCTTAGTTAATGGTGCATGGTATACCCAAAGGAAATATCCATTCACCACTAACTTCCTCTGTGAATCACCAATGGGAGAAAGAAACACTGCTTCATATCTAATTTTTTTTCAATCAAGTGTTTTTCCATGCCTCCTAATCTACAAAATCTTGTCAATTTGTACTTGAAACAATTCAATACCAATTCTCAAATATGTTAAGTGCATACATCAAGATGAAATCTTGACATACCCTTGTAATTCTATGCAAAGAGATTGAAATATTGTTTCAAAACAACAAACAATTTCATTTTTTGTTCATAATTCAACCAGTCATTAATGTTCAATAATTTCCTTGGTTGTACTTCAATTTATTTCATTCTTAGGAGGACAAAATTTATCTTTAATGGAAGCAAATTTTCTATGTGCAGCTTTTCCAAATTTTCTTCTTTATCCAAAGCTGATTTATGTGTCTAGACTAAAGGGTTTTTGTGTATCTCCATTGACTTTTATCTCTTCAAGCTCAGGTAAGTTCTTGTTTGAGCACAGTTGGATGTTGTTGCAATCAATAACATTTCTTGCACTTTTTTTACTAGATTCGACTACATAAACAGGGGCTACCTATCCTGTATTATTCAAACTGATCACAGGTTGGGCTAAAAAAGATAATTTAACTAAACATATTTTTGGTTTGCACAATAATACAAGAAGTGTACAACTTAGCAGATCAACTACTTGTTAGGTAGGATCATCTGTAATGAGATCAACTATTGTCTTTGTAGGCTAAGAATTGATAGGTTGCAGTTTAGCGCGATAAAACCCTAATAATCTTTAAGCAATAATGGCAAAACTCTAGGATCACCATTGAGATCCAAAATTCTATTTTGATTTTGCAAAAGTTTTGTGATGATTTTTTTTTAATAGACTCAGCTTACATAGACAGGGGTTGCATGTCCTGTATTATTCATATTAGCCACATATTAGGCTGAAGGTGGTGGTTAATTTACTTACCTTGTTTGTTGTTGTTAGGATCTCTATTTGAGAAGAATTTAGAATAGGCAACAAATTTTGCATCTCTAAGTTGTGGAAGTAAATGGCATTCATCAATGATATGTCCCTGTGAACAAATGTTACAGGTAGCTGATATGGCTATTTTATTCAATGGATAGTCTTGTATATCTACCATGATATCTTTCCAACACCTAGTACAAATTTGTTTATACTACCTTGATGATATGGATATAAAAAGGGCAGTATTAGCATATGGCTCTTCTAAATTTTTTAAGAGATCTTATGTTTCTTGATAATGAGGATGATGAATTCTTTCAATTTTTATCAAGAATTTCAAACATAGGCAATTTAACCCCCAAGTGTGAAGATCACCTCCCCGTGGTTGCTTGTTTTCTAAATGGACTAAAATGCAACTATCAATAATTATTATTTATACCAGCTATTACATTTAGATTTTACTTTGAACTTCATAACTTAGCACAATAATAATTATTTGACTGCTTTTACCCTCTAACAACACCATGATCTTCGAAAATGGTGCTAAAATGATGAGTGTCATTAATCTCATCATTTAATCTCAATTATTTATAAATCTGATGTGGTGTCCAAGGCTATCTATGATAGAAGGTTAGGGCAGAGTAAAATTCAAGCATTTAGATTTCAAGCAATTATTGGGTGAAATAGATTTGGTTTAGCCTTTTGGTGTCACACTAAACCTAATCTGCAGAATTAAAACTTGCAAGAAATAAAAACTAATTCTAAGTTCAAAAAATTAAAGTTAACTACAATTGCATGAATTGAAATTGCTGAATTGAAATGTAATTTACTTTTGCAAAATTGAAATAATAGAATTGAAATTGCTAAATTGAAATGTTGCTAAAATGAAATCCTAAATTACACTTGCAAAATTGAAACCTATTTTACTCTTGCAGAATGGAAGTGATTCTTGGAAATGAAACACCTGTCAATGCCCTGCCACAAAAGGTTGTCAAGCTTTTGCTATAGGAATTGATAACAAAATGAAATCTACTAGAAATTGAAAGCTGCTGAAACATAAAAATAATAGAACATGGAAATCAAAGGAAACAAGAAATAAATATTTAATATAATTTTTCAGCTGACACACACATAAATTTTGTACACAAACATAATAGAAAACATCAATCACATAATACAAAATAAAAACAAGAAAACGAAATCTGGCAAGCAATCTATTAATTCTACTGCAACAAAATTATAGATTAAAACCTGTCATAAAATCCCTCCTTCTATATCTAAAAGAGGGTCCATACTTCTTGATCTAGAAGGAGGTGAAAAATTCTTCTTAACTAATTTAAAATCAGAACAAAATCTAACAAAAGAACTGTAATTTATTACTCTAAAAATGGCATTACAGTTTTGCTGCTAAAAACTGTTAAAAAGCTAAAAACTGTCTATTTTTCTATTACTTATTCTCCTTAAGCTCAAACGACATGGGAGTTATCCTTTTATAGATGCATAAGATTTATTTACAAATAGAAAATATACTATTTCTATTCTGTAGATCAATTCGTATTATGCTATAGCATTTATTGGTTTTATCCTAGAAGAGGATCAATTGATATTTTCCCATGAATGGTGGCTTTTGGATGGCAAGGATGGCAAAGAAATCTGGGGGATATTTTCCCTTAACCTTCTCAACCTTCTTTTCTTTTTTCCACCATCAAAAAATAGTCAAAAATTCAAAAAGTACTTTCTGTTGTCAATCTGAAGATAACTGGCTCAATCCGAAGAAACTGCATTATGTCAATCTGAAGATGTCTACTCAATCCGAAGCTCTTCGGATTGACTAACTATGTGGTCTTCAGGTGATCTTAGCTGCTTTTCTTAGGTGGTTTATCTCTCAGGAACTGATTGCAATAGCTTTTTTCCTTCTTTATTTGTGAATTCCATGCCTTGTTATTCATTGGTAGCTGGATAAAATTTATATGGTAAACTACTGCATTTTCTAGATTTGCTACACAATTATAAAATGTTGGCATTTCTTGTAAGTTCAAAAAATTAGAACATGGAAAAATAATTCAAATATAAACATGAATAATTACATCAAGTTGCTACCAAATTTATACACTTTATTCACCAAGTAACCATGCTGAAATAGTGCAACAATGCTGTAAAATTATCCCTGCTCAGTTATACCCTATTGCTGCCTATTTAGACCATGTGGGAATGCTTCTAAATAGATCAGATGTCTTTTTTAGTCCTTATAAACTTATTACATCCATTTCCTAATGCTTTTCTTGACAAATTCAAGGTGCTCCTATAAAGTGACAACTTGTTGATCTTTATATGGTTGTTTTCTGCAGATTTCCAGATTTAGAAAAGTCTTAATAATTTAGCTTCAATGTGGACTTAAAACAAGTTGAATGGCAAGAAAACATTCATAAACCATTGTGAATTTAATGGATATCATCATACCACATTTGGCTGTTTGAAATGCATATTTTTATTTGCTACTTAATCAAGCAAAAGTAGTCACAAAATGCTGAAAATAGTCAAAAATAGAGATATAATGCTCCTAACATAAAATCATGCAAAAACTTAACAAATATATATTCTAATAAACTATTTTGCATTTAAATTAATAATATGACAATTTTTATATGTAAAGCATAGTGTAAAAATAAGGCATTTTCAGGCCTCATCAGCAAGTGGTCAGGAGACCAAATATCGTGAGATTAATTTATAGACCTTCGATCCCAAATAAAAATCTCTATTGGAAGGTGTTCAATAGTGATGAACACATAGTTAAATTATTAATTAAGGAAGTTTATAGCATAGAAGAAATGATATTGGCCAAGGAGAAAATGGAAGGAATGATTCAATTGAATAATAATCATATTTTTAGGGAACTAATTTTGCTTGAGAGCTTGTTCGACCAAAATGATAAGAGCAGAGAAACACAAGATCAAGGTCGATGCAAAGGAGTATAAGGAAATATAGTTGGAGCCTAATAAAATCATAAAATTCAGAATAGAATGTATGCCCAAGGAGCTTAAGGATATTAAGAATCTGTGTTATGAATTTCTTGACTTTGTTGCTTGGAGCTATCATGATCTGAAGGGATATGACAAAAGTGTAATCCAGTACACCATCAAGTTGCAAGAAGGGGTGAAACATTTTTGGTAGAAGTAGAGGCCTGTTAATCCAAATATTGAGGTGCTTATGAAAGTAGATCTATCAAAAATATTAGAGGTAAAAATAGTTTATCCTATCAAGCACTCAATGTGGGTGGCTAATTTGGTTCTAGTTTTAAATAAGAATGGAGATATTCGCCTGTGCGTGGACTTTCAAAACCTAGACCAAGCATATTTGAAAGATCACTATCCACTACCACAAATTGATCAAATTCTTCACGTAGTCATTGGAGCACAAATATTTTCATTGCTTGATGGTTTATCTGGCTATAATAAGATCTGGATGAAGGATGAAGACCAACATAAAATAACATTTACTAAAAATTGGGGCACTTTCACCTATCAAATAATACCTTTCAATATTTCCAATGCTGGCACCACCTTTTAGAGAGATATGGATGTCACATTCGATGAGTTTCTGAATCAAATTATTGTAATTTACCTTGATTACATGACTATTTTCTCACATCGCAGGGAAGAGCATGTCTCTCATCTGAGATAAGTATTCAGAAAGTGTTGGGAGTTTGGAATTTCCATTAACTCGAAGAAATCCATTTTCTGTCAAAGAGAGCTTTTTGGACATGTGATTTCACAAGAAGGGCTAGCGATTGATCCTACAAGAGCCGAAGTGCTATTAAAACTCCCACTCTCATTCAATAAGAAGTACCTATAGTCATTCTTTTTCTAGATCAACTCCATTCAGAAATTCATCACCAATTTTGCTCAGATAGTAAAGCCAATGACTAAACTCTTGAAGAAAAATGTAGACTGCAATTGGATAGAAAAGATGAGACATGCATTCTAGGAGATCAAGGAGAGAATCACCCAAGCACTAGTGTTGATTAATCCAAATTATTTGAAGGATTTTATCCTTTATGTAGTGGGCAAGTAGGAAAGTTATGTTGTTGTCCTCATGCAGAAGCAATATGATGGGGATGAAAAGTTGATTGTATTTATTAGCCAAGTTATTTTGCCACATCAAGAAAAATATAATTTTATCGAGAAGCAGGTGTATGTGGTCATGAAGTCTCTAAAGAAATTCTATAATTGTATTTCACAAAGCAAGACAATCATCTATGTTATCCATCTAGATTTTAGGAATTTCATCATTCAAGGAGAGATGGGTGATAAAAGAGTAGTTTGGGTTTCTAAGATTCAGGATTATAACATAGATATTTAGCTAACTAAATTTATTCATGGTCAAGCACTCTGTAAGAGCTGGCTAAGAGCACAACTTCTTAGTCGCTAGCACCATTACATAAGGAGGTTATCAGTGAGAGTAATATTATCAATTAGGTACTAAGCGTTCGTGATTGGATAGAGGACCTTGTCGAGTTCTTCACATCTGGAAAGTGTCCATCACATCTTGATGCCTCACAATGAAGAAGATTTAGATTATAGGTGCTCAAGTATGTCCTATTTTTGAGCTGGTTATTCCATAAAAACATAGAAGGATTACTTCTTAGATGTGTGAAAGAGTTAGAAAATAAGAAGATCTTGGAGGAGTTATATTCTAGCTTATCTGGTAGATATTATGTAGGAAGTCCTATGGCCTTGAAAATCATCCGGGTTGGATATTTTTTTTTATGCACATAAGGTGAGCCAAAGCTATGACAAATATCAGTGATACATTGGTAGGAGTCAAAGGGCATCTCTACCTCTACATCTAATCCAGGTAGAAGCACCAATTTAGCAGTGGGACTTAGATTTCACTAGAGTCATCGATCCTTATTCCTCTATCGAGCATAAATATATTTTGATAGTGAACAATTACTTCACTTGGTGGGAAGAGGCTATTCCAACAAAGAAAGTAGACAAGACTATTGTCATATCCTTCCTCGAAGGACTAATTACCCATTTTGATGTACCAAATTCCATTGTAACAAACAATGGGACTCCATTTATGAGGGCAAATATCACTAAATTTGCAAGTAGATATGGGATTTACTTGAAGACTTCCTCCAATTATTACCCATAGGAAAATGGTCTGGCAGAATCCACAAAAAAAAATCTTTGGATCTTGAAGAGGACTCTTGGAAGCAACAAAAGGAGTTGGCATGTATTGTTAAATCATACTTTGTGGGAAGATTGCATATCAATTAATAAGTCTATTAAAACTTCTCCTTACTCCCTAGTGTATGGAAAGAAAGTAGTTTTACCCACTTACATCGAGCTCCCAGTTCTCCAGATCTTGCAATTGTTTAGAGATGAAGATGACGGATTTGATCCTATGAGTGCAAGGTTAGCCCAACTTTTGCAGTTAAAATAGGAGAGAGAAAAGGTATATGTTGCTTTCATCGAACATGCTAGAATAACACATAAGTGGTTTGGCAAGAAGATGACAGAGCAAAAATTTTAGGTTGGAGATCTTGTGCTTAAATGGAACGAGAATAAAGCTAAGCCTGGAAAGCACCACAAGTTTGATGCAATCTGGGAGGGTCCATTTCAAGTCTCAGGGGTAAATTCGGTGAATGCATATCATCTCCAAGATATGGATGGTTGGGATCTTCCAATTCCAGTTAATGAACTTCATTTGAAGGCTTATTTTCAGTGATATGATCAGAGGTGCAAGTATGTAAATATGTACAATTTTTTTTTTTTTTCAATTTTTTTTATTTCTTTATAAATATATATATATATATATATATATATATATATATATATATATATATATATATATATATATATATATAAAGAGGAGAAAAATATTTTTTGCTCTTTTTCCCTTCGAATATCAGATTCATCTCGGAGAAATTTTTTGAAAGTGACATTAAGTGATTTTGACGAAATCATTTAAATTATTTTTTCAGCAAAGGTTAAATTGTTTTATGAGTACCAATTGGAGAAAAGATTTTAAAATTATTATTTTACCCAATTAAGTGAATGCTGAAAAATAATTTAAATAATTTTTAAAAAGGGAAAATAAAAAGAGAAGAAAAGTTTTTTCAGTTTTGCATGAGCTTTAAATTATAAAAGAGAAAAAGAGGAGGGCAAAAATAAAACAAAAAGAAAAAATAAAATCAAAGTTAAAGCTCTAGTTAAGAAGATTAGTTAAACGCTTTTCTAAAATTGGGGTGAAATTAAAAAGCATGAATTTGTTTTAAAAGAAGGGTTAGGCTTGAAGATAAAACAAACAGGTTGAAGGTGCTTTTGGGAGCAATAGGAGAAGAAATGAACTGCACCACCGAAGTGATTTTGCTTACCAAACAGTTTTTGGCCATGTGATAATTTTTTTAGCGTGAGTAGAATTTTCTCATAGTTTTGGACCGCCCCAAGAAGAACGCTTTCGTCCGGATTTTTTGAAAACAACATTTTGGCAGTTTCAAGGAATGAAATATTTTGGTCCTCCCGAAAGGCATTGATTTATTTTTTTGTGGTAGGGTTATCTTTTCAAAGCAACCATTAGGGAGCCATGACTTATTTTTCAAGGGCATAATATGGTGAAAGCACAGTTTTCAAAAAATGTATTGTAGCAAATGGAGGTTAATAACCGTTAAATCATGGAGAACAGTGCCAGTTGAGTTGACCAAGGAACACATCCTCCTAAATTCACTAGAATGATTCACCGTATTTACTGTGGTAGTTGGAAACATGCCTTATAATAGAACAAGTAACATTCTTCAAAGGTTTAAATTTTAAAAAAAATTGCCGATGCATTTTTGAGTTTTGTTTGTAGAAGTTGTAGAGCACTCTCAGGGTTGCCAAAATTTATATGATGGGTAAGAAAATTGTAGAAGTAAAATAAGCCACAGATCCCAAGTAATCAAAGAAGAAATAAAAATGTGGAAAGAGGTTCAAGAAATCTCAAAAAAATGAAAATGTTGACCTAGATCCGTACTGTGACACCATGGTGAAAGTTGGAGACTGCATCATCACCAACAAGGGCATGTTCAAACTATGCCAAGATGTGGAATTCACCATTAATTAGGGATTGACGTCGAAGAGCCATTTAACTGTGTCATATTATGCACAGTTATTCTGGTACCTATGTACACCCGTATATGCCTACCTGAAGTTGGTAAAATAATTGCCAAATTTTATAACCTAGCTACCAGGGATGTTCAAAATGCAAATGGAAAAGTATTTTTATCCATCTCTTCAAATGTAGTGAGGGAAGCATTTGCTTGTGGTTTGAAGCCTCCCTTTGATATGATATCCAAAAAATTACACATCAATGAACAAGAGGAGAAATATGTGTCTACAGTAATAATGCACCAATTCATGGATATGATATTAATCAGAGAGTCGCAGCTAAGGCAATTGTCAAACCTACCGAAGCCACTTTTAGATTTCAAGAGCCCAAATATATTTTTAATTTTGGTATAGATTTTTGGTATCTCTATGGATTCCATAGTTCACAAGTGGCAAGTAGTACTTACACAATGTATATCACAGGTAGATTTTTATGCTCCAACAACAATGAAGGAAATAAAAAACCCAATTTATTTTGATTGGGTGGATTTTATATCCCAAAAAATGCACATTTAGTTGGATAAAATGAATACATGGGAGGATACATCATCATTTGGTATTTCTTTTTCCAATTACATCAACATTTTTTGTTTATAGTTGTTAAACAAGTTGATGAGGCAAACAAGGTTTTTTTGGTTTATATGTGGACTCCCACTCTATCAAGGAGAGTCATTTTACAATTTTAACCACTTATTTTTGGGCCCGCAATAAGACTGAAAGATTGCCACGGGTAATGAGAGAAGTGGTTTTCACAATAGAAAAGGACAATATTTTCTTGCTGACTCAAGGCGTAGTTGTGCAAATTTTTGGCTTCATGAGCAAGCCATTTTTGCTCCCATATTTTGCCACAAAGCATGTTTTTGCAATGGAGGTGGTGCACTAGAATGACTATGTGAATGATATTAATGGAGCAAGGCATGGTAAAATAACAACATGCATGATGCCCTTGAGATTTTGTAGTATAGAGGTGAATTAGGTTGGTTAGAATAGATTGCTCACAGAGGATCTCCAAGATCTAGGGCTGGTGGAACTACCTCAAAGATGGAGGTATGACCCGTTGGGTCATTTTTTGGAATTAATTAAGGCCAAGCAGTTTTATTATTGCCCACAACCAAATATCCAGTAAAATCACAATAATTTTAAAGGGTACAATTTGAAGTGGCATGTTGAAGCCATGATGTCACTTCCACTATGGCATGATTTTATGAGAAATAGGTCGAATATAATCTCGTAATGTACATAGAGCATATTCCTACATCGATACTATTTATCCAGATGAAATATCAACTGCCTATGTGGTCTGAGGAAAAGATCATAAACTGGTGGATTATGAGGGTCCATCCGAGGAAAAATTACATCGGCCTATGGGTTGAATATGGACAAAGCATTTTTTGATGCATATGATGAATTTATCGACATCTATCAACTTGTCACTTTCTCCAAGCTTGTACCTTAAAGTTTTTAGAAATATAATAGCGAAGAAAGTGTGGCCAAAAAAGAGCGCCCAGTAGTCGAATAAGTAACACATGAGGAAGAGGAAAATTAATTTGTATTTAAAAGAATATCTTAGTGGGTGAAGCAAAGTGTAGAAGAGGCATTTCCTTTCCCTAAGGCTACAAAGAAGCCAAGAACCGGTGTTATTAATTTATCTATTGTTGCAGTTTCCATGGTTGTAGTTGTTGCATCTATAGTAAATTCTCCTCCATCAATGTCAGTTGCTTAGGTTAGCACTTCTTAGGAATCTATATTGATTCAAGAGCAGTAGTTAGACCAGCAAATGGAAATCGTAGATCTCAAGTTGGAAGCATAGAAGCAATAAGAGGAACCTATTTTATAGCCACCTCCATCACTGTATTGCACGATGCCCATGCTCAAAGGTACATATCATTTTCCCTCTTCTTCTATTCGGGAGCAAATAGTGGTTGTTACTTCATTTCCTTCAGTTCCTACATCTGTTTCCCCTCCATTTGGTATACCTTCTATTTCCATTTCACTCCATACCTCTCATCTGCAAGTCACTACTACTCCTCTTCCCTTATCTTCAGCCTTCCTTTCTTTTAATTTTTTTACATCATGCCTAAATCTATTTTTACATCCCTCACCTTCCATTCTTGTAATCTCTTTCAAAGTTATAAGTACACAAGCTCCTCCACGAGTGACTATAACTACTGCTACCACTGATGCTTCCATCCATTTTTTTTTTGGTTCCCCCTCTAGTTTATGTTTCCTCTTCTTCATTTGATCCAGACCAATCACAGGTTTGTTCCCTTTCACCCAATTTTCAAAGATGCAGGTGTTTCTCGAGATCAAGGTGATGCTCAAACAACCATTTGCAATGAATATTAGTCAAGATCATCTAATTTTGTCGTAGTGGTTGAATATTCATAGTATAAAGGAGGTGCTTACTCCATCTAAGCCACTCAAGAAAGTCACATTCCATCCATATGCCATGGAGGCTCACACTAATTAGATGATTCCCTTGGTCCAAAAACCACAAGGAGAAATGACTCTGAGCGATTATGCTTATGAAGCCGTGATAGAGGACCTGAAAAAAATTGACCCTACTAAGAATATGGGGAACATTACAAGTAGAGATTCTATGACATTGAGGTAAATATTGTCGAGCTTGAAGAAGCTTTGGCTAAAAATAGAGCGTAGTAGGAGAATATGACAAGGGATATAGAATAGTGGCAATTGTAGGCAGTGGCTCACAAGAAAGAAAAGGATGTGGTAGAGCAAAAAGCACAAGAAATGAAGATACAACTTGATTCCATACAAAAATAGATGGTTGAGAAAGCCACACAGGCTTCAATATTCACTCAAAAAACAATTAAGGATGCTCATATTCGATTGGATACAAGTTGTAAGAAGTTTGTAGTGAAAGTGGTCCTGGTCTGGTAGTATCTCTATGAGGCCCAGATACAGATTCAGTTGAGTGAACATGTGATAGAAGGTGTGGAAAACTTCCTAGAGCCACATTTGGAGTTGGCAATAAATATTCAATATTTTGCCCAGTCTAATATGCATATTCATCCCATGAGTGAGATGGATTGTACCGGGTCTAGTGCCAATATTACACTGTACAATTATTTTCATAGGTTGGACCTGGTGAGAGAGGGCATAAATCTACTTAACATAATTGAATAGGAGCATTCTATTTCCATGGTTCATTTTGATGCTCTCACTGACATGGGATTCCCATATTTTACAAGCGAATGGGGTGAACCACTATCGAAGGAACGGTTAGAAGAGTCTTGGAAGAATTTTGTGTAGGACACATCAGAAATTGATAGTTGGAAAGATCCAATTACGGAGGAACAGGTTTTACCGCTCATGAAAAGGTTCACTCACATGGATTCTTCCTTGTTTGAATTAGCTCAGAGATTTAGATGCATTAGCTTGGAAGATCTTCAGAATGTGCAATACATTTATGAATTGCTTAATGTTCCTTCCCTATTTACTATAGATGCTTGGGCTAAAATAGTTATAGTTCATGAAGTCACCTATAAAATTTTGAAGGAACAAGAGGAGCAGGTCGTAATAGAGCAGGCAGTAGCTGAGTAGGGATAGGGAAATACATCTAAACTAGACACGTCAACTATTGCAGCCGATAAGAAGGACCACTAATATACCAATGGATATAGTCTTGGGATCACTTGCATCCACGTGAGTTGGATACCCTGTGAGCTGCCAAAAATATTGGTATTTTTGACATCTTGCCACATTGTAATTTTGTTGAAATTTTATTGACATTTTTTATGTTGTGTGACCCCGGGGAGTGTGCACCACAACCGACCCAACTTGCAATGTATTTATTATATCAAATTGAAAGGAATGAGCATGCAAATGACACGTAAATAAGAAAAACAAATAAATATGCTTTTTATTGATATTTCCAATCCATGGTTACATATTCGTCCCTCTGAGGGATACCCAGTTTGTGATACAATCAGTTACAAGTGGGGACAAATGGTGGAATAAATCCCCTTGCAAAGGGGAGGTGCACTTTCGTAGGCTTCCCGATCCCACACACGAACTTGTCTGAGGGCTCACAGATGCCTCCTTCTCCTTCTCTCATCTAGGAGGGATCTCGTGCTCTGGATGTCTTGATATGGTCCTGTAAACCTGTAGATCTGCATACATGGAAACAACAAAGCACGCTTAGTAGTCCGGGCTGCCTCCCTAGATGAGGTTGTTAGTATCAAACCTGATAAGCAAGATAAATGAACATACTATGATTAAATGCAATAAAGCTAATGAAATATGTTGGCATGTCTTAAAGAACAATAATGTAAATGCATACTATAAATCAGATCTACGCTAGGAATAACTGTTGTAACAGAAAATGATCTAATCTAATGCTAGCACAAAGAAAACTAATGTCAAACCCTAGGTTGTGCCTATGGGCCACTGTCCAAGATAGCGGCCATGAAATAGACCTTTCTCCTTGCACTCCAAGGGCTGTAGCACCAGGTTCTCTACTCAAATTGATGTTCAAGGGTCATCGGATGTGTCAGGTACATAGAATGGTGGTGAATAATAATGGATGTGAATATCGGGTGCGTAGTCTCTCCTCATCTAGACAACACTTCGTTGCTCCTCAAGGGCTCGTAGATGCGCTCTCCAATCTGATAGGGCTTCGTTGCATAAACTCTAAAAATCATGGATCTTTTGCTCTTTGTGGGAGAGTCCATATGTAGACTTCCCTCTCTTCCAGATCTGGACCTTGGCTTCCTGGAGAAGCTTCAATCCAAATCTCATGTGACTGGCCATCCTGAGTGGGAAGCATCAGTCACAAACTAGCATTGAAGGGGTAGTTAGGAGGAACTCAGGGAGTTCCTCACCAAAATCTGCCCATAAACAATGCAAAGGTGTAGTCAGACTGCATGATCTGGGCCCATTTTCATGGCTAGACTATGCATGGTGCTAGCCGCTATCAGGTCCAATGGCTAGGTGTGGCCGTTGTAGTCTTCAGCGGCTAGGTGTGGCGGTCACTCTGCTTGAGAGCGGCCAAGCCTGGATGGGCTAGAACTACCCTGTTTGAGTGGTTAGGACCACTGCTTGCTCTTGGAGAGATCCAAGAGGATTCATATGGTCTATGAATGTGTCCATATGGGTAGTCTCCTAAACATGACGTATTTTAGGTGTCTACAGATGCCCTTTTTGGGATGCATTATGGGAAAACACAGCATGGAGCAAAAATAGACCACCTAGGGTCACATTGTAGGTTGGATGATGATCATTGATCTGATCAACATTGGATGCCCTAGTCATGCGGGAGGGCATGCATCCTAGAATCATTGCTTCCAATAGAATGGAAGGCTTAAATTTATGGAAGTTTGCACTCATACCTCAAACACAATCGGGTAGCTTTAGTACTACTATAGGTCCGAAAGGAGGAGAGCTACAAACTTAACTATCATATTTGCTTTTTTTCCTAGCAAAGGGTAAGCTTATGATAGTTGTTGGCAATGATTCATAAGATGAACGTAATCTTGACATGATCGAGATGATATTTTGTTGACTTTGATTATGATTGTTGAAAATTTTGACTACCCCCTCAAGAGACGAGTCGATGAGGAAAGGACAATTAATAAAGTGATGAGTCGCTTGACCAAGATGAATGATTTGGACCTCTTTAGAGGGTTGCTTTGTTGTTATAGGGTAGTTCCCATCCAGGTGTGATTTCAACCCCTTTTGGTAATTGCACATCTCTATCCCATGGGGCGTCCAGACCACAATGGCCTTCTTAGGGAATCAAGGTGATAGCAATTCTATTTTAGCTTGTGTTGAATCACTATTTGCTATAGGAGAAATGAGATGGATCCTCGCTCCCATGGGGTGGTCCAACCATCATGGCCTTCTTCGGGTTAGAAGTGAAGCATCTCAATTCATCCATAACTATTTTACCCCAAGTGGCCTTATGGTAATTTTCTCATCTTGTCGAATTGCATGGAGTGCTAGTCACTGCAATCACCAAGTGTATAGAGAAAATAACTGAATACGAGGCTCAATTGGAATTTTGTTGTTATTTTATTTTGTTTATTAGATTTTATGATGTTTTTGGATTTTGATATATGTAATTTTTTTGGTATTTATGCTTATTTTGGTTGCTTTGGATTTGCAAATGTGTTTATTGACTCATTTTGAGGTGCTCTATGGTGAGAAATTGAGAAAATTTCTCATTATTTTCTAGTCATTGTCAGGTCCAGCAACCCCTAATTGTTGCTTCTTAGCCACTATCAGGTCCAGTGGCTAGAAAGTATGGGCCGCTGATGCCAGCAATGGCCGAGGCAAAAAGGGAAAATATAAATTGAAAATTAGGGTTTCTCACTTCATTATTTCTAGCTATCAATTGTACTTTTGAGCTCTGAGGTGAGAAAGTGTAATTGTGACATGGAGTGCTACCATTTTTGTTTATTCGGGTGATATGGTTGAGCAGGGAGAGGCTTCTACCAATGGAGGAGTAGAGCTTCATGGGTACCTTTCTAAACCCTAACTCCCTCTTTTATTAATGTGGTAAAATGAACCTAACTAAAAAATTTGGTAAATGAACCTCATTAACCCTATTGGCAATGAACTAAACTGTAGATAGGACTAGTTTAGGGTTAATTTTAGTGGGTTTCCTTTAGTTTTAGACTTTTTACAATTTTTTGTGATTTTTGGCCATGAGGGAACATCATTGGCATCCTTGTCGCTCCCAGAGTAGCTTGCCTAAGTGGGTATCACCATCATGACAGTTTGAACTCCAATGATCAAATTTTTTACCATTGGAACTTTCCTTATGATCACTTAGTGGCCACTCTAGCTGGAGCGGCCAGGTGGCCTTAGGTTTATTTCTCTAATTTTTGAATTTTGATCAATTTAATTGATTTTTTAGAGTTTTGAAGTGTAGTATTTGATTTTTTTGGATGTTTAGGTGCATTTTAGCCATTGTGTTTGTTCCTTTAGGCTTATCTTAGATTATCTTACACCATTTTTATTTTATGCATTTATTAGTTTGTTAGTGCATTTGATTTAGATTTATTTTGCACTCTCTAGATTTTATCTGCTTAGGCTTGAGACCCGAAGCTACTTGTGGACCTTCTACCCCTCCTGGATGACATGGACTGGGAGTGGCTTGATGCTCATGGGCTCTAGTATGTCACTAGGCTTCCGATGATCATGTCGGATCAGGCTTACCTTACTACCCTGGCCCACAGATGGGACTCCAGGACTAATACCTTCCATCTACCTACCGATGATACTCACCACAGATCATCTTTTAGATCCCATTTGATGGAGTGCCCATTGTCTCTTCTCCCACTAGTGCCAGAGATGCAGTGTTTGCTAGGGTCTTCGGGAGACATACCATTGCTACCTTCTAGGATACTCATTCTAGTAAGATTTCTATTACTCGATGGTACCAGGAGGATGTCTTCTCCGAGAGGCATGTTATCCTATTGATGGTGATTTGTAACATCCTTATACCTGACTGCTCTAGAGTGAGGTTCCCATGGAACCTCTTGGTGATGGTACAAGACTTGATTGATAGTGAGGTACCTATCATCTATGCTTGGGGGAGCGCACTATTGGTGTAGTGCTATGATGAGTTATACCATATTCAGTGTCATGGATGGGCCAACATTACTTGTAACTTGCTCCTTCAGATCTGGGGATGGGAGCATATTATGGTGGATCACCCAATAGGACTTCCTATGGAGATCACTACTGTAGATGATGATACCTAGTGCTATGGATCCAAGTGGCCTAGAGTGCTCGAGGAGTGCAAGAGTCAACATTTTGTAGGGGATCTTTCCCATTACATGGCCTCTTTGACTAGTTTGTAGGCTACTGACATCATCTAGAGGCCCTATCATGAGTGCCCTACCTGGGAGGACCCAGCTAGCTTCACAGCTTAGACTCGATATGATCGATGGGTTATCAACCACAAGGATGGCATCAAAGAGTTCTTCTATTATTCTAAGGTGCTTAGATAGTTTGACATCTAGTAGGACATCCCTCTCAAGCTAATTGTATACCATCAGATTGCTGTAGAGAAGAACCTTCCACCACCTCGAGTTACAGTAGTTCTAGAGGAGGATGACCCTCCTACAATTGATCCTAGCATGGTTGATGCTAGAGTTACAGAGGTGTATACCCATTGGTGGGGTACATGATTATGGTAGGGTGGCGATCACTTGGGGTGGACTTTGGATGAGGTAGAGGTCGAGGATCTAGATGGGCATCGAGTGTGGGCTCAGATAGATGATTGGGGGTAGGTAGGGTAGTAGGGAGTAGAGGAGCAGGTGGTAGAGGAGAAGGTTACCCCTAAGGAGGAGGAGGAGTTAGCTCCTGAGGAGTAGGAGTCCCCTATCTAGGCTCAGCTACATCAGGTTGAGGCTGAGCTATAGATATCTCAGATTCAGGTGTAGTAGAGGGATGCCACCATTATTGGATTTTAAGCTTAGGTTCAACACCTCAAGGTAGAGTAGACCACACTACAAGATAGGATAGATCAACTTACTACCGATGGGGGTGCTACTCAGGGATAGGTTGTGCCACCTATTATAGTGCCTCAAGGACCTAGTGGTTTAGATGCAGGTGTAGAGATCCAATATTTGCATGGGCTTTTAGTAGAGGACTTGGAGTAGCGCACCCTAGATGCATCCTATATCCTAGCACTAGAGCATGAGGTCAAGCTTTAGGGAGACCACCTACCAGAGAGGCCTATGGTAGGAGGGTCATAGAGGACCGAGAGTACTTTAGGGTAGTCATCAGCTCGATCGAGCCATAGGACCAGGTCCTAGATAGAGCGGACTAGGGGTGCTAGTTCTATATCACCTCCTAGAGGGGGTGGTGAGGGCAGAGGTGATGCTAGTGGTGCAGGCCACTCTTGAGCACTATGGATTTTTGGGCATCTTGTACTATTTTGAGTGTAAGGTCAGTAGACCTACATGATTGTAGCCTTATGGCAATTTTTGTACCTACATGTACTTATTTGACACACATTTATATGATATCTAGATTTTGAGACTCATTATGTGTATCTTTTATGATTATGTTTTTATGTTTATTATTATGTTTTTATGATTTTATGCTACATGATGTGATGTATTGATATGCATTTAGCTAGATGATAGATGTATGCTTTAGATGATGTGATCTATGATCTAGATGCATTATGATGATGGATGCATATATGGATGCAATGCTTATGTTAAATACATGTTTATATTTTGATTCATTTGTATGTATCTAACTTATGTTGTGATGATATGATAAATGAAATGTGTGTGATGCATTATGATGATGATCTAATGTAAATGAACCTATATGCTTTAATCACTTAAAACATATGGTATGATGTGATATGAGTTTATCAATCTAATGGATGACACCATAGAATGTATAAAAATCATGAATAAATAATAACTCTTATAATAAGAATTAATCATTTAAACATCCAAATGTGAGGTGAGATGATGTGATATGTATTTACTTTCTATTAGCTAAAATAAATATAAAAAATATACAACTAAAAGTTGGATGATGTGAGTTATGATATGAATTGTTGCTATGAGGTGATTTTTGAGGTTTTCCATGAGACTCAAATACCCTAGTTGCTTCATCAAAAGTTGTATACTGATCATACAGAGCTTCTGAAGGATAAATTTTTATTATGAAGACCTAGATATTCATTATCCCTATGTGTGCAAATGAATATATTAGATAGAACATAAGCATACCCCAGTGCTAGGTGGGATTCATTCAGCCCATTATTGTATTGGGGATCCTCAAATGTTTATCCTGATCCTAAGTTGGACTCAGTTGGATTAGACCACTAGGTGGTACAGGACACCTAAAGCTAGCTCTTCCACATGCAAACATTGGTCTATACAAAAGCGAGATGCTAATGTGATAGACATATCATCGTGCGTAAGGCTCGTTCATGCTGAGAATTCTAGGGATTCAAGTTCAATACTCCCTTCTTTTCTTCATATTTATTTGGGATACTTGCTCATGCTTAGTGATGAAAACCACTATTTATTTTGAATTTTTGTTTTCTTTTGAGCAAGGGATTTATGTAGTGATGATAATCACTATTTATTTTGTTTTTGAATTTTTCTTTGTTGAGGATTTTTGCTTGTTTTGATTAAAGCAAGGGATTTCTTTGGGTAGGGATGAACTTGTCCTTTTGCCAATTCTCAGCATTTCTGAACCGGTCACACAGGGGGATGAGCAAGATAAAATTTTCACCTTAGGATACCTAATACCACTTCGTAGCATTCATATTTCCCTTGTTCCAACTAGGATTTTAGTGTTTTGATTAGTGATAGGATTTTAAAATATACCAAGTGCTATCAAAACTAAACCTCACCTATTAAAATCTAAGATAACTTTCTACAAAGTTTGATAAAACCACTAGGTATGGTTGAGTGACCAAAAAACCCTAGTATATTCCTCATAGCAATAGGAGGGGTTGTGTTGAAAAACATAGTTACACACATGGGTTATGGATGATGATGGATTTTGAAGATGCATGATTGATGTACAAATGTGGTGTCATTTGTAATATTGTGAACACATATGTATCTAAATGCAAATGCAATGGATGGAAATGCCTAATGCAATGCAACTATATGAATGCAAATGTGAATGCAAATATTTTTGTATTTTTGATGCTTTCAATTGTTTTTACATTTTTATTATTTTGATTATTATGAATTTTTTTATCTTTTGATTTTTAAATTATTTTTGTGCTTTTATGTTTTGCTTTTGACCAAAGGGCTTATGGTGCCTTTGGGGCTTTTGTGATTTGACCAAAGGGCTTTAAGATGCCTTTGGAGCTTTTTGTGAGTTGACCAAAGGGCTTTAAGATGCCTTTGGAGCTTTTGTGAGTTGACCAAAGGGCTTTAAGATGCCTTTGGATTTTTTTTTTTTTAATATACCTTTGGAGCCTTTTTTTTTATTTTGATATTTTCTTATTTGTTTGGATTTTTATGATTTCTATTATTTTTGAAACTTTTGAAATTTATTTGAATGTTTTTGATATTTTATTTATTTATGTGTGAAATACCTTTAAATGAATGATGTTGAGAGGCTCTAGCTCCTCAACACCCTCTAGCATTGTTAGGCGATATGCCCCAGGCCCAATCTTCTCAGAGATGATATAGGGACCTATCCAATTGGCCATAAATTTATCTCATAGATGCGATGGTAGATTTGAGTTCTGTTGGTTTTCTTTAAGCACAAGATCCCCAAATTTAAAGTCTCTCAGATGGACTTTATTATTATAAGCTCATGTTAGATGATCCTGGTAAATGTGAAGATGCTCAAGAGCATTAATGCATCATTCATCCAGAAGGGTCAATTGATCCAGGTGAGCTTACCACGTAGTGTCATCATTGATGAACTCTTTCAATGTGATGCGCAATGTTGGAATTTCCAACTCTAAGGGCATAATGGCCTCAATGCCATATACAAGAAAAATGGTGTTGCCCTAGTGGGCATCCGTACGCTAGTCCTATAAGCCCATAATGCCAAGGGCAATTGTAGATGCTAGTCCTTATGATTTTCTTTCACCATCTTCTTTAAGATGGCTACTATTGTCTTGTTTGAGGCCTCTACTTGCCCATTTGCCTATGGATAGTATGGTGTCACAAAACTATGTTGAATGTTGTATTTGGTCATTAAAGCTCACACATTTTTATTTTTGAATGATGGACCATTATCCGAGATTATCTTGAAGGGCACCCCAAAATGATAGATGATATTGTGAAGTATGAACTCCACAATCCGAGGACCAATTATCGAGGTTAAGGGGACCACTTCTACCCATTTGGTGAAGTACTCAATGGCCATTAAGATGAACGTGTGTCGGCCCAAATATGAGGGAGAAATATTTCCAATCAGATCGAAACCCCACTGAGAAAATGGCCAAGCCACCTGAATGGGTTGTAAGGCCTGAGATGGCAAGTGCATTAGATTTGCATGATACTGATATTTAATGCATTTCTTGACATACTCACAATAATCCTTCTCCATGGTGGGCCAGTAATAACCCATTCAAAGGATGCGCTTGACAATGGCCATGCCACTGAAGTGGCCACCGCATGTACCATCATGAGCTTGCAAAATTACCCAAGCTGATTCTTGGGGCTCTAAGCAATGTAGGAGGATTCCATCATAGCTTCGATGATACAATATGCCTCCTAGCAAGACATATCTTATCACTTTTTTCTTGAATGCTCATATTTCGATATGATAGTCCCTATGGGACAATTCCAAGCCTAAGGAAGTCTTGTAACTAGGATAGCCAATCCTGATAAGCTACAACCTCGATAGATAAGATGACTTGTTCCTCCTACAATTTAATTTGCATAAATGCAGATTGAGAAACAACCTTATGGTGAATAGTGGTACCATTCTTCGTAGGACCTTACAAGATCAAGGACCCCCAAGGTGCCTTCTTTAAGAAGTCTTTGGCTTTACAGAACTAGTCATGGTCTGGCTCTATATGAATCATGTTGATTGATTCCTTGTTATCAAAAGCCTCATACTAGATCACTGAGTGTGAGAGCATTTTGACATGAATGGTAGTGAAATCAATAGATGGATTCTGAGGGATCAAGGATCCCAGAGATGCCATGGTGTCTATAAATCTATTTGATGAATGAGGGATTGCCTCAATGTCATACCACTCTAGTTTGGCTAGATATGTGTCAACAAGCTCCTTGTAAGCTTTCAAGATTGGATCCCAGCATTGAAATAGTCCCTTGACTTGGTTGACTATGAGGAGGGAGTCATCAAAGATATTTAGCCTTTTGATTCTCATGGTGATGGTTGTTTGGAGACCCAATATTAGGGCCTCATATTCGGTGTTGTTATTAGTGCAAGGGAAGTCTAGCTTGAATGACAAGGGCATTGGAGCACCTTGTGGCATGAAAAAGATAATCCCTGCACCGCCTCCTTGCTCACACTTTGAACCATCAAAGAACAAAGTCATGTCAACTTCATTTTTTAGTTCTTCGAGTTTGGGTGCTTCTGATAGTGCAAAGACTACATCATCAGGAAGTTCTATGGTGAGGGGCCTACTATTCTGAAGAGGCACCTCAGCCAATTGATCAGCTATGACTTATCCCTTGATGGACTTTTGGCTTATGAATTCTAAATCAAATTCTATCAATAGCATGATCCACTTTGCAGTACGTGTATTATGATATGTCTTGCTCATCATATACTGCAAAGGATTTTGCTTGGATATTACATATGTCATATGGCTCAACATGTAGTGGCACAATTTCTTGGTTGCAAAGACCATTGCTAAGCACAACTTTTCTACGTATGCATATCCTATCTCGTAGCTCACCAAAGTGTGGCTGATGTAATATATCACTTGTTCTTTATCTTGCACATTCTTTTGAGCCAACATGGTACCCAAAGCAAAATTGATAGTAGATATGTACAACAGGAATGGCACATCTGGCCTTGGTGGAGCTAGGACTAGCGGCGTTGCTAGGTACTCCTTGATTTCAGCAAAGGCTTGCTGACATTCTTCATCCCACTAGAATGGGACCCCCTTGTGTAGCAGTCGATTCATGGGTCGACATTTATCCAATAGTTGTATGATAAATCACTTTATGGATGCTACTTTGCCCTATAAGCTTCTCAATTCTTTGATGTTCATGGGTGGGGCCATTTCTAGGATAGCCTTTACCTTTGTTGGGTCTACCTCGATGCCTCATTTAGAAATGATGAATCCCAAGAGTTTTCCAAAAGTTATACCAAAGATACATTTCTTGGGGTTCAACCTAACATTGTGCTCAATCAGGTGATCGAAGACCTTTCTGAGGGTCTCAGCATGCTCTTCTCGTAGCAATGACTTGGCTAGCAAGTCATCGATGTAGTCTTCCAAGATCTTGTGCATGTAGTCATGAAAAATGTATGTCATAGCCCATTGATATGTGGCACCAACATTTTTAAGGCCGAATGGCATCACTTTGTAATAGAATGTCCCCCATGGAGTGGTGAACATGGTTTTATGTTGGTCTTCGAGTTTAATCTGAATCTGATTGTAACTAGAAAAACCATCCATTAGGGAGAGCATCTCATGACCTATAGTTGCATCTACAAGAGCATCTATGTTGGGCAATGAGAATGAATCCTTTGGGGTTGCCTTGTTGAGATCCCTGAAATCCATGCAAATGCAGACTCTTCCATCAAGTTTTCCTATGGGCACCATGTTTGATACCCATTCTGGATAGTCGATGGGAACAATAAAGACTACATCCAATAGTTTTTGCAACTCATTTTTAACCATCAAAGTGATGGTTGGATGCATCTTTCTGAGCTTCTGCTTGATCGATTTCTTTGTGGGGTCTAGCGAAAGGTTGTGGACAACCAATTTTGGATCCAGCCCCAGCATGTCTTTGTAGGTCCAAGCAAAGAGATTTGGTCTCTCTTTCAGTAGAGGAATTATGATGGCCTGTTCTTCTAGAGATAAGCTTTCTCTAAACTTGAATTTCTTTGGTTGAGAAGGATCATTGCTGATGTCCACCTCAAAAGTTTCCTCTATTGCCATATGTGACCCCTCCTCAAGCTGGTGAGGAGTGGGGATTAAATGAATGTCATCTACTAGATTTATAGTTCCCACTAACTCAGGGTCAAAACTAGCATGATAGACATCATGTGCGCAGCCTAATGCAAAATGAAATGGTTGTAGCATCTCTTCATTAGGGAAGAAATATTCAGGCTCTAGGGGTGAATCAACATGATCCCAATCAATAGCATCTACATTAAGACACAATGGTTTTGATGGATCTACTGGGTCATGGAGTGGAGTGGTCAAATCAATGGAGATCATGTTGATGGATGGAATGAAATCTCTAGGACCATGTGGGTGAAGCTCTATATCAAAGGTGTGCCCTCCATACTCATGATGAGGCTCTAGGGGCATAGGGATCTCAAGATCTAGTCTATGGATAGATGAGATGATGGGATCATTAGGCAATAATTACTCTCTAAATGTTGGGGGATCTAGGTTGACCATGTGATGGATGGCATCTAGGTTTACTGGTCTTCCTAGGAAATGAAGGTTATGATCTATGGTGTGAAGTAACGCTTCTCTTTCAACAAGTAGATTGACTTGTTGGAAGTGGAGGCCCAAGGTAAGCCATCTCGGTATCATCCTCAAAGTCATCATAACTTATGAAGAAACCATTCATTATTTCTACCCCTAGGATGGGGTGGTGGCTTGCCTACTGATGCCTAAGATAGGCCATTTTAGTCTCATCTTCATAATCATCATCACTTATGAAGAATCCATTAGCATTTACTATGGGCCCTACCATTTGGTGTGCATGTCTTATGAAGGCCATCTCAGTTGAGTCTTCTAACTCATAGCCACTCTCATATGACATGTATCCACCCTCATATGAGATGTATTCACTCTCATATGAGATGTACCCACTCTCTATGTGGCCTATCCAAGCAAGGTTTTGCACATACCGAGGCCCATGATAGGCCAAGCCAGACTTCATCTTCATCCTCACTTGGGACATAGTCATACTCCTCTCACTCATATCCATGCATTGGCTCTTCCTCCCATAGGATGGCTCCTGATGGGGGTGCTTCAAGAGAGGATTCAAGGTGATATTGATTAGGTGGTGTGACATTGACCATCGACACCCATCCATCACCCAAGTAGTTTTTGCTAGGGGGTTGATAGGGATTCCAATCGATGTCCTCCCGAACCCGATGCTTAGCCTATCTAGGGCTGCTTCTAAAGAGTCATCATGACTCCACATTTGATAGCCTAAACCACACCTATCAGTAGGTAATTGGTACTATGGCTAAAATGGTAGTCGACACCCTTGCTCATATAGGCCTAGGCCATAGCCTTTCCAGTGACACTGCTCAAAGTACTTCAGAGCAAACTCAAGATTTGACAAGTAATGAACATTCATGGTGAATGGCTCATCCTCATCCCTTTCTATATCAGGAGTAGTATGGGCGTAATCTAGACCAGCATATATGAAATTTGTTTGGTTGGGTGGAACCCCTAAGGGAACCACTATCCCTACTAGAAGATTTGGGACTCTTGGTCATCCCATGTCTTGTGTAGACTCAATGATTGGTATGAAAGTCATATTCTGCACAAGATATTCACCTAGTGTTATGTTGGCTAGGTGAACTATCACCTAGGATGTAGATGATATTATTGATGATGCAGGTAAGGTAGGTTGAGGTACCTCCTCAACTATTTCTTGGGAATGTTCCTCCTCCATGGGAGTAGGGATTCCTATAGCTGCTATGGTCGAAATCTCCTTGGGTCCTTCCTCCACTAGGGGTGCCTTCAAATTCTATTTATATTTTGCCTTAGATGTCAAAGGCTTTTCAGAAGCACCAGTAGCTTTGGATGTAGGAGGTGGTGCCAACATGGATGGGTCACCTCGCACTAATTTGCTTTTGCTTCCTAGATGCATGGTTGGGGATGAAGGCCTTATGTACAAGTGCATTTATGGAAGGACAAAGTCCCTTGACAAGTCGACTTGATGCATATACTTGAATGACTCTTCATCGGATGGAACCACATGAACTTGTCCCTCATGCACATACTTGATGCATTGGTGTAAGATTGAGGGCACGCACTGCATGTCCCTAATCCAGGGATGCCCTAGAAGGATGTTATATTGCATCACCCCTTCTAACACATGATACATCATGGGGATGGTCTTATGTCCTACCTTTATAGGCAAAATGATTGTGCCCATGGTGGAGCACAATGCATCATTGAAAGCCCTGAGCGTGTAGGAAGTCAAGATAATGTTGGACTTAGGGATCTTCAAGTGCCCTATAGCCTTGGTAGTGATGATGTTGATCGATGAGCCTATATCGATCAGAACCCACTTGAATGGTATGTCATTGATTGATGCAATAATGTGCAGAGGTGGGTCTACTGAGGTAGTAGGGACTACCTTAATTTCATGATCATAAAAATGAATCATGGGCTCTTGGCACTATTGTACTTACCCCACAAAATGTGTGAACGCATCTAGGTTCTAGGGCTGGAGCTCGATTGATCTCAAAATATCCATTAAAGTCTCCTTATGCCTAGGGGACTATTGTATAAGCTCATAAATGGACAACTTGGCTAGAGTCATTTGTAGATTTTATTCTAGTCTACTCCAAATAGTTACCATAGGTCTTGTTGGTGGACCTGGAGGATTGTCATGCACCTATCTCTATCGAGGTGCAATCAAGATATTAATGGGAGCCATTAGAGGCTATGGTTGCCCATATCTCTGACTCCTAGTTGCCATATTAACTAACTCAACCATTCTGATGCATCCCTAAATAGGTGGCTCGACTCAGACCTAGTTGACTTGGGTGCCCTGATTTCTAGGGGCCTCATGATTGGGCAATGGGTTCCTGAATATCCCCATATCTCTATTATCGAGAGCTAGCGGGTTGTCAACTCTTAGCTCTCCCTTTTCAATCATGTTTTGTACAACATTCTTGAATCCGATGTAGTTCTCGATATCATGCCCCTGTATCCTATGATATGGGTAGTATTGATCTTCCCTATATCCCTTTGGCTTGGGATGATTAGGGTCAAGAAGTTGTATGTCAAGAAACCTTATCCTCTGTGCCTCATTCAACTGATTAAATATCGACTACATCGATTCATTTAGAGGCATGAAATAATGAGGTGGTTGATGCTCTTTGTTCTAGCCCTGGTTGTTCTTAGGATCATAGTTGGCTGGTGGGGGTGAGCCTAATAATTCTAGGGTTGCTATCCATTCCCCTCCTTTGGTATGGCCAATACAACCTGATTAACCTAAGTAGGCTTGGCCTACTTTTACTTATTCTTGTTATTCTGATTATTCTTGCTCCACTCTTTCTTGTTGTGGAGCTTGAGGTCTCCCTCATCGACCTTAATATCTTCAATAAGCTTGGCTTGAGCCAAGGCTTCTTTGAATGATTCATATTGCTATAACTATAATAGCAGAGAGATGTGCTTTGCGTAGCTCTTCATGAACATTCAGATGAGCTCTTCTATGGGGATGGAGAATGATAGTTTTGCCATGATTTTTCTCCACCTATCCCCATAGTCCATCACTAGCTCATCATCATACTATTTCAAGTTGGCCAGATCAGACAGGTTCACCTTCTTCTTGGCACCGAAGGAGAAGCATTCAAGGAATGCATTCACCAGTTGCTCAAAACTAGTGATGCTATGCTTGGGCAACTGGTTGAACCATTGAGTTGTTGTACCCGAGAACGTCATGATGAATGTCCTCAACATTAGGGCATCATTCTTCTCAAGGTGGAAGCACACGTTCATGAAGTTGGTCATGTGTTCTGTGCATGTCTCCTTCACCCTTAAACTTATCTAGCCTAGGCATCTCAAAGTGCCTAGGATATGTGAGACTCGAGACTAAGGGGCACAGAGGTTGGTTGTGTATCTTGCTCAATGTTGGCTTCTATCCACTTGTGTCCTACTTCTCAAGAGACTTGACTCTCTCGATGAGTGTCTGGTATACCTTCGAGGAAATAATCTCATGTTCCTGAAGGTTTGCTCATGGTGGTAAGGGAGGTAACCCTATGTTGGCCCAGTTTGGGCATCTATACTCATCTCCCATAACCATGGATGGAGGTTCAAGATATGTCTATTCTTGGTCTTCCATCCCTACCTGTTCCTCATTGAATTATGTTTGTTCGAGGTCCAGGTGTTGTTGATGTTGTGAAGTGTGGTGAGCACATTCATTTCCTTACCTAGTGCTTCTCTCCTACTGAGAATCAACACATCTCTCATGTCAGTATCTCTCACCACCTATGTGTGCATCTATTCGAGCTAGCCTCTCTACTAGCTCCTTGCACTCAACTCTTTCTTCTCTTGAGCATTGTTCTTGTAGGTGCAGGTACCTCTTCCTTCACTCTTCTTGCTCAAGAGCTTCTACATGCTCACGCTCGATGTGCAATGCTTCCTCTAACCTATGTATTTGATCAGATCGACCTACTATAGAAGGTTCATGTCTTTCTAACTCTATGCGAGGAGTTCTAATGCTTAAGCCCCTTAAGGAGGCTCCTATTGTGTTTGCCCTTGTCTACTAGGGTGACCTATTATATGTACTATGTTATGGGTTGAGTACCCCCATGATCTAAAGTAGTGTATGTGCTATAGGGTCACTTTGAAGCTTCCCCTAGTTCATTGGTGTATCTAGTGGCTATGCTACATGAACTTCCTAAAGTAGAATGTTTAGTAGCAATACTTCTAGGAGCTGGTCTCAAGGGAACTCGATCCAACTCATCAAGTTGTTGGGTTCTCCATGGTTGATCCTCATGGAGTCCCATTGGCACCAATGAGCTCATAGTCCAAGGGTACCCTCCCATATATAGGGAGGTTATAGGATATCCTAGGTCTATGACTAGGTATAGCCCTAGGGTCTTACCCCTCAGTGGGCTGATCTATCCTATGTGTATCATGTGAAACTTGGGGTCTTGCAACCCCTGCATGCCTATGCGATGATGGAGGTCTTGATGCCTCCTCATGTCAATATGATGATGGAGGCCTTGAAGCCTTTGCATGTCTATGTGATGAGGGAGGTCATGATGCCTCTACTTGTCTATGTGATGAGGAAGACCTTGAGGTCTCCTCATACCTATGTGATGAAGGAGGTCATGATGCCTCCATGTGCCTAAGTGATGAGAGAGGCCATGAGGCCTCCTCATGTCTATGTGATGAGGAACCAGGATGTGGCTCTCTTGCTAGGGTTTCTCGAGGAGTCCCCCCAAGGGTTGAGTTATCACCCCTAAGACTTGTCAAACTTCATTCAATGACACTATGGGTGGGTGGCTCAATGCTAGTGTGACTATGAGTGTGTGGAGCATTAGCTTCCCCCTCGATGTTGGACCGAGGGTGGTTGCTCCATGTGTACACCATGGTGACTTATGAGTTATCTTCTTAGGTAGATTCAAAAGCACACAAACAAAACAAGCAGATGTTTATCTCTTTTAAGGATTTATGTGTTCCCTAAACTATTTGGTGTGTTTTGATTCATTGGAAATATAAGCTAACTCTCATCATGTTTCATTCTTGTTGGATGGTATACTTATATGTTTAAAGGTTTTCACCTATATACTCACACAAGCCAAATATGGTGATGAAATCCATACTCGACGAGGTAGCATAGGTACTACCAACCCTCACCCAACACCTCGTGCACAGTGATACACCCCTCAAGGAGGAGTGCATGCTATTTTGCATGGTTAGGATAGTTCTTGGGTTGGCCTTGGCCATGGATGGGTCCCGATGATACTTTTCCTCATGAGCCAAACAAGTGGTAATGACCTCCACTGTTGGTCTCGATCAATGGGTTGGATGTGAGAGCCCAACATCGCTGATGTTAAAGATGAAATATGATGTGTGTGGGGTTCTTTTTAACCTTGCATGTAAGAAAAATGCATCACCAAGCAAGCATGATCTTTCCTATATGCCTAAGATAAAAGATGTTTTATTTCAGAAAGATGCATGTATTCAACTTATATGATCTTCAAAGAATGCATTCTATTTTATGAATTAAGGGCCATTGGTTGGGCCGCATGCAAGCAATCCAAACACACAGAAGCCTAGCATGCTGGAGACTAGGGCAGACCTTACAAGCAGAGGCCCATTATTCCTAGAAGCGCCTAGAGAAACTAAAGAAAGTCCTAGGAAACATCAAGTGCAATCTCTTTTCCCATTTTTCTTTATATTTCCCTGATTAAACTATGATTTCACTTGCTATTTCTAGAAATAAAAAGTTGCAGATAAAAACACAGAGAAAATAGAGGATGAAACCAACCTCAAATCCCACTATGATGATGGAAATTCTGACCTCTATTGCACTTTGTTGTTGGTCATTGTCGACCAGAGTGGCTGATTCTGGCCGCTGACTATAGGAGTGGCTAAGATCAGCTAGTTGCTATTGACCAGAGTGGCCAAGACCTTGGTCACTGTCAACAAGAGCAGCAAACCTACACATAGAAAAACCCATGAATGTCAATAAACTGACTAAAAAACAAAACCTAGTGGGGGTCCCACCATGATCACCATCTGTGCGACCCTAGGGAGTGCACCACAACCGACCCAACTTGCAATGTATTTATTATATCAAATTGAAAGGAATGAGCATGCAAATGACACGTAAATAAGAAAAATAAATAAATATGCTTTTTATTGATATTTCCAATCCACGATTACATATTCATCCCTCTAAGGGATACCCATATTTTGATACAATTAGTTACAAGGGGAAATAGGTGGAATAAATCCCCTCACAAAGGGGAGGTGCACTTTCGTAGGCTTCCTAATCCCACACATGAACTTGTATGAGGGCTCACAGATGCCTCCTTCTCCTTCTCTCATCCAAGAGGGATCCTTCATGCTCCAAATGTCTTGATATGGTCCTATAAACCTATACCTACATACATGGAAACAACAAAGCATGCTTAGTAGTCTAGGCTACCTCCTCGGATGAGGTTGTTAGTATCAAACCTGATAAGCAAGATAAATAAACATACTATGATTAAATGCAATAAATCTAATGAAATATGTTGGCATATCTTAAAGAACAATAATGTAAATGCATACTATAAATCAGATCTATGCTAGGAATAACTGTTATAATAGAAAATGATCTAATCTAATGCTAGCACAAAGAAAACTAATGTCAAACCCTAGGTTGTGCCTATGGGCCACTATCCAAGATAGCGGCCATGAAATAGACCTTTCTCCTCACACTCCAAGGGCTGTAGCACCAGGTTCTCTGCTCAAATTGATGTTCAAGGGTCATCGGATGTGTCAGGTACATGGAATGGTGGTGAATAATAATGGATGTGAATATTGGGTGCGTAGTCTCTCCTCAGTCGGATAGCACTTCATTGCTCCTCAAGGGCTCGTAGATGCGCTCTCCAATCTGATAGGGCTTCACTGCATAAACTCTAAAAATTATGGATCTTTTGCTCTTTGTGGGAGAGTCCATATGTAGACTTCCCTCTCTTCTAGATCTGGACCTTGGCTTCCTGGAGAAGCTTCAATCCAAATCTCATGCGACTGGCCATCCCGGGTGGGAAGCATCAGTCACAAACTGGCATTGAAGGGGTAGTTAGGAGGAACTCAGGGAGTTCCTCACCAAAATCTGCCCGTAAACAATGCAAAGGTGTAGTCAGACTGTATGATCTGGGCCCATTTTCATGGCTAGACTATGCATGGTGCTAGCCACTATCAGGTCCAGTGGCTAGGTGTGGCCGTTGTAGTCTTCAATGGCCAGGTGTGGCGGTCGCTCTGCTTGAGAGCGGCCAAGCCTGGATGGGCTAGAACTACCCTATTTGAGTGGTTAGGACCACTGCTTGCTCTTGGAGAGATCCAAGAGGATTCATATGGTCTATGAATGTGTCCATATGGGTAGTCTCCTAAACATGATGTATTTTAGGTGTCTACATATGTATAGCGGTAAAATATATTGAATCAATGTTGCAATGTTTTGGCTAGTATAATATGTTGAAGTTCATTTTTTTTGTGTTAAAACCTTATTTATATTTTTTGTGGGTCTTATGATTTGAAATAATGGGTGTTATAAGGTAAAATGGTTGTGATTCCTAAAAGGGGATAATGGAAAATTATGTGCAAAATTAGTTAAAATCGCCCAAAGACATCAACAAAAATAGCGCATGAAGACTAAGGGTAAAATAGACCCAACAAAATTTTATCCCAAGTGAAGGGTAAAAATCCCATTCACCCCACTATGGGGTGAACATAGTTTTAAATGAGGAAAATATGTCAAGTCTGGCTAAAATGACTTTCACCCCAAGTGAGGGGTGAAAATACCTTTCACCCCTCCTTGGGGTGAAACCACATCTAAAGGTGAGATACGTAGTAAGCCTGAAGTTAAAGGATGAAGGCAATGAAATGGAGTATGTTCATCCTAAAGGTGAGGTGAAAACACTGTTCACCCTACCTTGGGGAAAACCTCATCAAGAATAAGTGACAAGTTGCCAAGATGGCATGGTTGAAAAGTCAAGAAGAGTTTCGCCCCAAGTGAGGGGCAACACTCTCTTTCGCCCCTCCTTGGGTTGATAGAACATTGCAAAGGCATCCAAAAGCACCTTTTGGGCCCCATGCATAAAAGAATATTTTCAATGAGTTTCACCCCAAAGGTGGTATGAAATCTCCATGTGCCTCTCTTTGAGGGTGAATGCCACTTCAAATGAAAGACATCCCATGGCAGTTAAAACGGTCAACAAATATTTTTCCCTAAGTGTGGGGTGAACCTTCTAGTCACCCCTCTTTGAGGTGAAAGCACAAATTAAAGGTGTTAAAATATGTGAGATAAATGCAAAGTTGATGCTTTTTAGGAATAGAAGTGCACACCAAAAAAGGTGAAATCCTAGCATCAAGGAATTCGGAGGAGTTGCACCATGGGTCCCACAAAGGTGTTGTTAAAAAGATGGAATGATAATGTTTTTACCCTCACTTCAGGTAAATATCAAGTAAAAGTAGCAAGGCACCAAGTTATGGCATTGAAAAATCAAATTTAAGGCTCTTTAACCTCAAGATAGGGGTGAAACTACCTTTCACCTCTGCTTGGGGTGAAAGTATATGAAGAAATAGCATATTGTAGGCCCCACATTGGCACGTATTGAAAAAGGAGTTTTAAAATGGTTTCACCCCAAGTTAGGGGTAAATATCCCATTCACCCCTCCTTAGGGTGAATGTATATTCCAAAGGAAAAATATTTTCTAAAAATATGGGTTTCATTATAGTAGCCAACAATGCCTTCACCCCGAGGGGTGAAACTCCCATTCACCCCTCTTGGGGTGAAACTATATAAAATATTCTTTGAGGTGTTAAATGTGAAAACAAAGGTGTACAATAGGGTGTTTCACCCAGACTTTCTCAAAAGGATCATTGTCATGTTATGGGGTGAACGCAACATAAGGAATTTATAAAGTGAGTTGGGTTGCAGGCTATGCATTCGAAGAAATAATGAAATAATAGTGAATGAAAAGAATATCTTTGTTGCTCCCTTGGGTGAAATTATATGGAATGGTGTAATGTGCGGGTCAAAGGTGTCGATTGAGCGAAATTATAAAAACTGTTGTTTTGTGGATGCTCTCCCCATCTAGAAGCATGGATAATAAGGAAGTGGAGAAATTTAAATAGAGCGCTTTCACCCGTGTTCGTTTGTTGCTCTATTTTGAGTGAAATTAGTTTCAAGCATCAAATAAGATTTGTCAAAGGTGCTTGGATTAGACAAATGATGATAATTTAATGATTGAGGTGAAGAGTGAGTATATTTATTGATTTCATGTTGAAAAAAATACAGGATTAAAGATCATAGGATGATTTTCATGAGTTCCAAGACATTCCCTATTTACTTCACCTCTTTTCAAAATAAGGCTCAGGTTTGGTGGACTTTCTAGACAAGGGCAAATTTCCAAGGAACAATGGAGGTACCAATTCAATGACCATCTTTACATTTTTCTATGCATCGACACCCAAATTTGTTGATTTTCTAGGAGTTTTTCCTTAAAAGTTGGATCGCCGCTATAGAAGGAAGATTTTTGAGGATTTTCAAGGAGAAGATTCCTCTTGCTAGTTCCTTATCCAGGGATATTTTATCTTTTATATATTAAATGAACAGATGCAAAATCTTTAGAAATACTAGACATTTTCAATGTAATAAGGAGGATAGACACTCCAAAAAAATACTTCAAGTTTTCTATGTAAATAGAAGGAAACTGGATTTCAATTTTGCAAATGATTTCTATGTGTGATTTCTTTCTATTTTATATTAATACTTATTGTCTGCTAAGTTTAAATTCTACAGCTAGATTTGAACACTGTTGGTGAGGGAGTGAGTACTAGAATGTAACTCTAGAAGTTATCTCCATGAAATTGTAAGTGGATTCTCTATCTTCTTTCTGTTCTCTGTTGCTATAACACTTTATTTGAATTCCTGCTGCTAGTTTATCCCCAATCCAACATATTTTGTCCTATGGCTATATTTCCCATTTCTTTCTGTTATTTCCATTTCTTTCCCACAAATCTAAACTTAAAACTAGTGTAGGATTAGTAAGGGAGCCAACCCCCTCTGGAGATTGGCCTAGAGGACATTTCTTTCCTTCGGCCTTTCAATGTTGGCCGTGTCTAGGGTGCACAAACGTATATTTGTATTTTAGGCAGATATTTGACCAACACCTCTTTTCCATAATAGGGACATCATTCTTCGTATTTCCAAGTATAAAATGAGTTATCTTTGTTAATTTTCCAACCACTACTAACATAATTTCATGTCCAATTTTAGACATAGGTGGTCCATAAAAAAAATCCATACTAACTACCTGATACTTCCATTTTGGTATATCATAAAGATATAAAATAGTTGTTGGATGCACATGGTCAACCTTAAATTATTGGTATTCCAAACACTTGGTTATAAAATTTATTGTATCCTTCTTCAATCTGGAAGAAGAATACAATTTATTTAGATTTGATACCATCTTGGTTACACCATGATGACCTGATTATAGGCACCTCTTCCAATGCTACATTTCTTAGTTTTCTAGCATTTTGTATATACATACATCCTTTATATCTCAATAAACCATCTAAATCTACCTCATAACCATCAAATATATGATGATTTATATTTATCTCTAAAATAGTATTTACCAGTTTATATTATTCATCTCCACCATGATGTATCAAAATATATTTTCTAAAATTTATTCTCATAGCAATGACAATTACTATATGTCTTTTATGACTAAATGCATCAACCACCATATTCTCTTTTTCATTTATATAGTTGATATCAAAACCATATTTACAAAGGATCACTAACTACCTCTTTTTCCTATGTGAAAATATATTTTAGACCTTAATGGTTTTTTTTAAGTTTGTAGGGTTTCCACATTAAGTAGTGCCTCCATCCAAAGTACATGTATGATGGTTGCTAGTTCCAAGTCATGAGGGTATAATTTTGCTCATAGGTTTTGAATTTATGGGATTCATAGGATTTTACTTGTCCATCCTATATTATCACTCCACATAACACTTCTCTTGAGGCATCAATAGTCACTCTAAAGACACCATTAAGATATGATACTTTTAAAATTGTTGTCAAAATTTCTTCAAAAATTAGGAAGCTTGTTTGCACAATTTTATCCATTAAATTTATTTTCCTTTCCTTTGAATTAAGGTGATGATATTAGTTATTTTTTATAATCCTTCTATAAAACTAATATAGTATCCTACCATTCCCATGAAATTATGCATCCCATGGATATTTTAGGTGTTGGCTACTCTAAAATGGCCTTTATTTTTGCTTGATCTACTATAACTCTTTATAAGATATAATATTGTTATAAGTTATTACATCATAGGACATGTTATAAGTCAAGTGGTATAACCACCCCTCACAAGGCTTATGCATGTAGTATAGTACAAGGTAGTTCTAAGTTTATTGAAGGTTTGTTATGCCTAAAATAAACATCCTATGTACTTAAATACCCTTCATTTCCATAATACAATTAATTTAGAGAATCTAGATATAACATGTGGTATCAGAGTAGGTAGAAGGAAGAAATAATTCTCCTTTTGATCCTCCTCTAGCTTCAACATAGGAAATCCAAAGAACAATTTGTTTAACGAAAGAAAAATCATGTTTGAGAAAAGAAGTTTCAAAGGTAAAATTACCCTATATAAAATTATTACTGTGAAGCAAAATTCTATGGTAGATTTAAAAATTTTTAGGGTAGAAAACCTATACCAAAGGAAAAATATTAAAATCAAACAACTAGACCAATCAAGGCAATAAAGGAAGTTGAAGCTTCTTAAATATCATAAGAAAAGGAACTCGTAGAAGTTCTTTATAATTGTAAGGAAGGAATCCATTTGAAGCTTATTTAAGGTTCCAAATAAGGAATACATAGAAGCTCCTTTGAAAACATTGAATTCATTTGAGAGGTATTGAAAAGAAGACTACATAATATTAAAAAGTATAGCCCATTGAGGCTCATAAAAAGGAGAACCAAAAGCTCTCAAATTTGTATAAAGAAGCAAAAATTTTATAGCATTATAGAATTATCAAAGAGAATTTGTTAAGGTATAGAAATAGAAGCTTAAGTTTTTAAAAATATTGTATATCAAAAACATGAGGAAAGAAATAAAAGTTTTAACAAATAATCTTTTCAAATGTGCTTTGGCATTTGGAACAAGGAGCAAAAGAAAGAACAAAATTACAAAGAAGCAATTTTTTTTCTCAAAGCATTGAAGTAAATGTTCCAACTAGAATGGCCATTGGAATGAATAGTGCATAGAATGCAAGAATCCTATGACAAAAGTAATAAGAAGTAATACACAAGGCATACAAGACGTTAAAATACCAGCAATAAGAATTATTTCATAAGGATAGAATATTGATAAAATACAAAAAGGAACATATATTGTGAAGAGGCTAAATAGAACTCTTAAACAAAAGAAGGCATGTCCAAATAAATTGAATCCTTATGAATTACAATTGAAACTAGCAAACAATAATTCTATTTAGAAAGTAAGCGCATTGAAATTTTTTGAAGTTGTATGAAGGAGCTTCAGGAAGGAACCCATTTCTAAAATGGTATTAGGAACTCCATGAAGAAAACACATATAAAATCAAGATACATTACGATGTTGTAATATTATGTGTAAATTAGAAATAAGTTATCAAATAAAGCAAGAAGTTCTCTCCATTTGTAAGAGACCACCAAGAACTAGTGGATTTCAAACTATTGGATTTTTAGCAAAATTAATCATAGGTCCCAATATTTATAATCAAATATAATTCATATAAAATATATGAAGAATCATTCATAGAATAATATCAATGTCAAATAATATAAAATATTTTTTAAATACAACAATAATATACCACAATGAACAAACTCATTGTATTATTGATGAATAAAATATACAAGATCTCTTTTACAATTTTTCCTTTTGATACAATACATGGAGCTTTGTATCCATAATATAACGTTAGAACATTACTCTTCAATACTTAACTATTACTCTCCTCACATATCCAAGAGATGCATCATTTCGTATTCCTCTCCTCACATATCCAGGAGATACATCATTTCCTATTCCGCACATAAGACAAACCTCTCATGTCTCTTGACTTTACATATTTCCACATACATGTGACTCTTCACTTGCATACTTGAAACATACACACATGAATCTTAACTAACTACACACTTGCACACTTTATTATATGACACTTGCACACTCCTACATATTACACACACATTGTTACATGAAACTTGGACTCATCCTACACATAAACACATACTTTAGGGGAAATATAAATCACACACCCTAATCTAATAACTCACACACTAATATAATATTTACAATATGTACAATGGTACCATGGGGGTACATTAGCATCTACCAAATAATGTAATATTCTTCAACACCCCTCTATATTACATTATTTGATTTTTGAAGACTTTAGTCTTTTGTTCTTCTTTATTTTTAGTTTTTGCTTCATGTCTTATGTTCTTCTTTCTTTGGTTCTTTGCTTTACTCTTCTTCTTTGATCTTCTTGTCTTCATATTCAGTTGTGGTATGGCTTTTGGTGTGACTTCTAAATAATGAGTTACCAAGTCATCACAATAATACATTCTATGAACATTGGAATTTAAATATTCCACATTGAAGTTAACATATGTTGCATTCAAATCAATTGTGTCACAGCTTGCATCATTTTTTCATTCTTGTTTTTTTCTTGATAAATCTCAAAAGTGAGTAATGCCATGTACATTACTATCCCTATTTTAGTAGACAGACTAGTAGCATTTTGTGAATTTTACCATGCTCCAAAAAACAAATTCATGAAGGTAGTTGATGAATGTTGTAATATTTCATCCTTGGTATTTTTCTAACTGAAGACAATTTTTCTTCAAGTTGGTTGGTATATCCTTTTTTTTCATCAAAATAATCCATCAAATTTTGTGTATAGAATTTTAGTTTTTTCAACATTTCTTGACTATTTTCTAAAAAGGTATTTTTAATAATTTCTTCCATAATTAAATTCTTTTGATGTTTTTTTTGCTTGATAAAAAGGGGTTGTACTCGGGTCCCATACCCTTAACAAATTATATCTCTCTTCTTTAGATATTGAGATTTTATAAATAGATACACTTCTCATATCAATTGAGATGCTATAGTTAGAAACCTACATCATTTTACATAAAATGTTTGAATTCTTGATTTTCATTTTCTAGATCTTTTCAAATCTATGTATGAATACAATTACTCCAAAATTTAGAATATTTCTTGACATTTTCCTATATAAGCCTTCACAATGCCAAAAATTCACCTCTACTATCTATGCCTTTCATCTTAGTAGAGTAATATTTCCAAAACATCGCACAAACATAATCCGCTTTACCAAATCTAGATTGCTAGTTTCCTTCCTGAAACACAAGTGCAACCACAAAAATTATAATAAATAGTCTAAATGAACACACATTATTGTTACAAAATAAAATAGATATTACCAATGGAAAACATTAAAGTAAATCTTAATCATTAATTGATTTAGGCAATCAACAATTTTTTTCAGCTTCAACTAAACTTTCTACTTTTTCTAACCATGGAAAGGAGATGTTAACTTCACGATCCTCAACTAAAACACCTCTATTGTATAGCTTATCTGCACATTTGTTTCCTTCCTTAATATGTGTGTAAACCTAATTTATTCAAACTCTTTAGCAAGATCTTGAATTTCCATAATTATCTCTTGTATGTTCTATGGAGTATTGGCTTTCCTCAAAATTGCATTTATTACTATGAGAGAATCACCTTCCATCCAAACTCTATTCCATTTCATTTGTTTACATATTTTTAACCCTTATAAATTTTCTCAAGCTTCAACTTCATTATTTGTCTTAAATCCACAAGCATTATGAGATAAAATCTCTCCTCTATTATTTCTAATTGTTCCTCCTCCTGCTGTTGGTCCTAGGTTTCCTTTAGATGCTCCATCAACCCACTCCACATCTAGTGGTTTCCACTTTATATTATTTACCTTATTTTTGCTTCTCTTATACCCAACATCATAATTCCATTTAATGACTTGACTCCATCTATCAAGACTCTATGTTTCCAAATTAGGGATTGGGTGAGTTGATAGGGTTGGTTTAGAATCCTCTATGGCTAAACATATCTTTTTTCTCATTACCTCTAAACTACTTTTATTTCCTTTAAATATTCTTCTATTCCTTTCTAGCCATATAGTCCAAAGTATTGCATATTTTAATATATCCCATACTGTCTATAAAGCCTCACTTTTATAAGTGCCTTGCCATTGCTTTAACCAATCTTTAATTTTGCTATCCATCACCATCCATTTACCAAACATATTAAGAATTTGTTGCCATAGATTCTATAATATTGAGCAATGTCCGAAGATATGGTCAATACTCTCCTCCTCCTTATTACAGGAAACACATTTAGAGGGGTCATGAAAAACCCTTTTCATAAGGTTATCCCAAGATAAAATTCTTCTATGACCTACTAGCCAAACAAACATTTTGACTTTAGGAATGCTTGGGCTATCCCAAATATCTCTCCAAATTCTAGTGATATTATTATTGTGTTGGTTTTGAACATTATATCCACTTCGTGTTGTGTATTATCCTAAGCTATTCAACTCCCAAATAAATTTATCCTTGGCACCCCTCAGAATAATTACAGTTGTTATCTTTCTACTCAATTGCCTCCTAGCATCAATGTCTTGTAAACTTGTAAAAAAAAAAAAATTCCATCTGTATATTCCTTCTCGATCCTTGTACAAAATGTTTGAAACCCTATCACCATATTTGTTTTGAAGTAATTGCATCCAAGGTTTCAAAACTGGATCTAAATTGAGAGGGTTTTTATCACACCAAGTATCCATCCAAATAGAAAAATTTTCTCCAGTTTCCACCACCCATATTAAACCTTTAATCATAAGATCAATAGATTTTTTTAAACCATTCCAAAGAGTAGAACCATTTGGAAGAGATAATGCAATAAATATTAAACTTGGATCATTGGGATCAACATACTTACTTAGAAGAATTCTTGCCCATTGTCTTTGACTCTCTTTGTATAATCTCTAGATAATTTTTCCCTTAAGATCTAAGTTTTCATCTGTAAGAGCTCTTAAACCAAGAACTCCCCTAGTTTTATCATCACACAACTTTCTCTATTTCACCAAAGAAAATTTTCTTTTATCATGTAAACCTGACCATAAAAAGGATCACATAATAAATATTAAACTTTTTTCAACTGATTTTGGCATAGAATACAAAGACATATAATATGTTGGAATGGCTTGTAATATTGACTTAATTAACTACACTCTTCCTGCTAATGATAACCATCTACCTTTCCAAGCTGGAATTTTATTTTTAAATTTACTAATAAATGGATTCCATAAATCTATCCTCATTCTCCCCTAAAATAAAGGTATCCCAAGATAAGTTGTTGGTAAATTTGCCTCCTCCATTTGAATCAACCTACAAATTCTTTCTTTGATATTAGTAGGAGTGTTAAGAAAGTAAATTTTGGATTTAGTCTTATTAATTTTTTTCCCTAAAGCTCTTTTGTACTCTTTTAAAAAGTTATTCAAAGCTCTGGCCTCATTTATCCTTGCCCTTCCAAAAAGGGTTGTATCATCTACAAACTATTTATGGGTGATGTTATTGATGTTATTACTAACCTTAAGTCCACTTATAAACCCATATTTTTAAGCCTTATTTAAGTTCCTAATAAAAACTTCTACCATAATAATGAACAAATAAGGATATAGAGGATATCCTTGTCTAAGGCCTCTCTTGGCTTTAAAAGATTCTGTCACTAACCCATTGAACAAAACTGAATAAGAAACTGTAGAGACACAAGCTTTAATCCATCTGACCCATTTCTATCCAAAACCAAACTTATCTAAAACTACAAAAAATAAAATTCCATTTAACCCTATCATAGGCTTTACTCATATCAATTTTTAAGATCATATATTTCTCTCTTCTTGAATTTGTTGAATGTATAACTTCATGAGCTACTATGATCCCATCCAAAATATGTCTCCCTTTCACAAAACCTCCTTGCTCTTCTGAAATAATTTTGTCTAACAATGACCTTAATCTATTTTCCATCACTTTGGAAATAATATTATAATCCATATTACATAGGCTTATGGGTCTAAAAGAATCAAACAATTCAACATCCTTCTTTTTTGGAATTAGGGTAAGATAAGTTGCATTTATTTTATAAGGAATGTATTTTTTTACCCTAGACTGTTCTACTGCCACCAATAAATAATACTTCACTATATCCCAATTATGTTGGTAAAAATTTGTAGAGAGCCCATATGGACCAGGGAATTTATCCTTATTAAAATATAAAAGAGTAAACTGAACTTCTTCTAGAGTAATAGGCTCCATAAGTTTCCTATTGTCTTCATTTGTTATAACTGAAGAAACATCTTGAAGAATTTTATCATTAAGAACTTTGGTCTCCTCTAAACCTAGAATATTCTGATAAAATGACTTAGCTTATTTTCTAATTTCACTCTGATATTCAATCCAAACCCCTTCTATTGATTTAATTCTACCAATTCTAGAAGAAGATCTCTATACTATAGCCATCCTATGAAAAAACTTTGTATTTTTATCTCCTTGCTTTAACCAAGTTTTTCTTGATTTTAATCTCCAAAATTTCTCTTCCTTACTCAAAATATTTTGATATTCACTAAGCAACTCCCTTTCCTCTAAGCTTGCATTATTTTCATCACCTTTTTTGAATTTTGAAGTTTTATCTTTTAGTTTTTCTTTCTTCCCAAAAATGATTCCAAAGGTGTTCTTGTTCCATTATTTTAATCTAGATGTCATAGCTTTAATTTGGTTTGGAAGAGCATACAACCAAACATTACCTAAATAATTCCATTTTTAAGCTATCATATCAACAAATTGAGGATGGTCTTCCCATATCTTCTCATATTTAAAATATGATATTGTTTTGAATTCACTAACCACAAATTTAACTCTTACTAGCTAGTGATCTGAACCAATCCTTGTTAAGGTATTAAGTTTAGCACAAGTTACTTCATATAGCCAATTATCTAAGAGAATGCATCTATCTATTTTTTTTCTATTAGGTTCTAGCCTCTTCTATTGTTGGTCCAAGTATAATTGTCTTCTTCAAACTCAACTTTTCATAGATTGTTGTTTTGAATAAAAGCTGAGAAATCTTTCATAATTTGGGTCAATTTCCTAATTCCTCCAGATTTTTCATTTAGCTTGGTAATGGCATTAAAATATCCAATGATAATGGTTTTCTTGGTCTTTACTTCTCATAAATGCCTCAATACCACTCCAAGCTTCTAATCTACCTGACTGAGTTGTAGGACCATACACATTGATAAGGATGAAACGAATATCAACAAAGTAGCAAATGACTAAAGAGGTTATCCAATGCCTAGTTTTATGAGTGGTTATACAAGAGGTTCTAGAAGGATTCCAAAAAGTTAGAATTCCCCCTGCTACTCCTTTAGAATCCATAGCATCCCATTCACATCTTGCCCAAACTACTTTCATAGTTTTTGAAAGTTTTTCTTTTTCCATTTTAGTTTCCTGGATACAAAGAATGTTTGGTTTATTACTTAAACATAGGTCCCTAATACACCTATTCTTTGAGGGGGAATTAGCACCCCTTATATTCAATGATATGATAATCATGTCTCATTAGGGGCTTTTAGCCCCTCTTGCATATTACCAATATCATTTTATTGTTTGGTAAAGAGAAGTTCAACCAACTTAGTTTGTGTTCCTTTCTCTATGTTAGATCTTGCTTCCCTGGATCTTGCTTGATAATTTGAGGGTTTTCTTATTTTTGCCTTGCCTATATTAGGAGTAGGTCTTATTATTCTATTCCTCAATATTATTTCACCATTTTTTTTTTAAACATATTTATCCTCTCCTGGATCTATTATAGAATCCTTCTCATTTTCTTATATTTCCTTATTAATAGTAGAGGTATTACCTTATAAAATTACATTTTCTTTACCAATTATTTTCTCCTAAATGGTGCATGGAACTTCAAGAGAGTCTTCAAAATATGATGAAACACATTCCTTGGGTTCATCAATAATTTTCTTCCTTAAATTAGGATCATATTGAATAGACGGTTCCTTGCTAATATGTTGAAATTATTGTCATGTGTCCTCTAAGTTTTGATCCACTTTTTCTTCATAGGCTAAAGCCTCAAAAGAATTGGAATTTCTTCCAATGTCCTTTCTTATTGGTATCCATTGTTCATTTTATTTTATTTTTCTAGATCTATTTTTTGAAAGTTGAAAACCATCTTTATCCATAACCATTTGTAAATTTCTCTTATGATTTTCTACAAATGATTATGTTGGGCTCTTCTTAGGGCATGATCTCTCAATATGCCCCACCTCATGACATATTCTACATATAAAAGATATATTTTCATAATATATAATTTGGGTCCACATCTTATCCCCATACTTAAGAATGATTGATTCTGGTAAAGATTTACTTATATCAATCATGATCAATATTGTTGAGGATACTTAGGCTTATACATTTAATCCTAAGTTATTATTTATTATTTTATTAATTTCCTATTTCTTGCACTTTGTATTCATGTGAGGCATAGTATGCCCATGTTGGAAATAAGTTGTTAAGTTGTTTGGATGTTTAGTTAGCTGTTAGATTGGTCCTTTGTCTTCTAGTAGTTAGTTTTCATCATGTATTAGCAGATTTTTATCTATTAGTTAAGTGGTTGGCCATGTTTGGTAAATTGTTAAAACCACTTAATATACGTGATATTTCTTGTATGATTATATATTCTCCTATTTCTAATGAATAAACAACTTTACGTTTAAGTTCTACATCAGTGGTAATCAGAGTTGAGGATAAAAATTTTGTAGGAAGGAGGGCAAGTTTACTTCTTTGCTAGGTGTTTAGTTGGGTTTTACAACTAGTGCATCAAATCCTAGGTAGGTGCTTGTGTACAATTGGCTTGAGGCCAGACACAAAATCTATTTGTGAAGCTCAGGAGGTGGCAGAGGGTAGAAATTACCCCTACACTGTATACCCCTAGAAAAAACTAGAGGGTAAACCTACTTCCCTTGTGAGGGTAAGAAATTTTTTTTGGTTGGAAAATTTATGTCTGAATATCAGCAGAAAAGTAGATATTTGAGAGGCATTTGCATAGCTTGAGGTCAATTTTTAGTCAAAATAAAGTCATTAACAACTTTTGCAGATAGAGCACTAGGATTGGCATAAAGGTGCACAAGTTTAGAATATTCCTACAAATTATTGAAGGTTGTATGAAAGGGGAAGCGTAAAAAAGATTCATCAAGAGTTTTGGGAAAATTTTGATTTTCCCATTCTACTCCTTTTTGCTTCATTTTCTCCCCATCCTAGACCGGCCAACCAGTTTGCCAATTGACCACCCCTACCGATCGACTGTCTACCTATTGGTAGAATTTTGGGTAACCCTTGCCCTACCCTCACCTCCAAGCCTCCCACCCTTATCCCTCCATACTTCTCCCCCTGCAACATTCTTCCTACCACCTCCCTACCCTAAAATCACCTGATTATGGGCCACAATCGGTCATAGCACAAGCATACGACCTGGCCATAGTCGACTGACCTGGCCACACTCAACATATTAATTAGGGAGCTACCTCTATTCCTTCATTGGTACAACAAATCTGCACACATGGGTGCTGATGGAGTATTGTGATCGTAGCCATTGTAGCCTAAAGACCTAATGCAAATGAATTTATAATCAAGAAAATCTACAAAAGGAATATTTAGTGAAGCTCCTAAGGTTTTGAAGGTGACCAATAATAGTAAAGAATAAATTCCAAATGCCTCCCCTAATCAATGCTTGATACATGGCATAATTTGGATCATCTATGAGGATTCTACAATGGTGTTTGGGTTTCAATTGTCATGAGATTTCCTAGCTTGATTTTGTATTTTTTGATGAAGCCAACACTCCCGACATCGGGAAATTTTTGCATTGATCAACGAAAATAAAACCAGGTGGAAAATAATTGTTAAAAATCAATTGGAGATGACGCTACTCATAGCAGTAGCTGATTGCATCATAAAATTTTTGGCCATTAGTATCCAATTTTTGGCTTGAACCTTTTTTTTGTGACAATCAGACTTCCTGACGATCGTAAGTCTCTCCAACGAGTTTCCAAGTTTTTGAGTAGTGAATTTTTGAAGAAATTCATACTTAAACAATAATTTTGTTACCTTTTCCCTGAAAATTTTGATAGATTATGGTAGTGACCTACAGGTTTTGATCATTGTCAGGTTTTTTGTAGGTTGATAGGTTTCAAAACTTTGAAAACCTTTAGGAATTTAGTCCCACATGCTTCATGTTGTGGAAGCATAAAGATATAAAGGCACTGAAGTGCACATAGAGAGGTGACCACCACTTAGTGGTCACCCTTGAGCGTGCTCGTACATGCACAATGATTGGAGGTGCATGGTGGACATTTGTCCATGCACCAATTTCTGGGTGCTTACGTCATTTTGACTATTGTGGATTCATCATGCCTATTGATCTTGATACCCTACTAATTTCAATGCATGTTGACTTCTATGCTACATGATTTTAGTTGACATGCAAATTTGGTTAGTCATGGAGTTTTTGACCATGGGGGTTGATCGCCCACCCAAATTTCAAAAATATTTTTTTGGTGCAACGACGAAGATTTTCCCGCCTATTTTTCAAAATTGCAGGTTTTGGCACCAAAACATAGCAGAGAAGGTATAAAATTATTTTTTACCTTCAATTTAGCAATTTTTACCCTTAAAATTGCATTTTCTTCCTCAAGATATTTTATTTTTGCCTCCATAAGTCAATTTTTCCTATAGTAAGGCCTAATTTCCCAAATTTTAATGCTATTTCTGTATTGCAAAATTGATTTTAAGTTTGTAAAAGCACTTAAATTAGCCTATTTTTATAAATTGGAAGGCAAAAATTTTTGTAAAATCTAGGCAAATTTTTGCATTAGGATTTGTTCCTAAAGCCTAGATAGTCTTGCAAAACATTTTGTAATCCTCCTAGTCTGGCATATACACAAAAAAACATGGCTCAAGACCTCAAAACAAACATAAAAAACCCTACTGTTGTAGTAGATATTCTAGAAGATAAGGTCAAAGATATTGTGGTGCAATTAACTCCTCGTGATATCAAAATTCACCACAATCATGCCAATAAAGAAAAATGTGAAGTCAAATTGTATGATGAATCTAGGGATCCTGATGTCTTATCTACATGGATTTTAGATATGTAAACTTGGTTCAATTATGCTGAAAATCCTAAAGATGAACAAGTTGTTTTTGCTATAGTCAAAATCACAGGCTTAGCAAAAATTTTAATTGTAGAAAGACAAAGCCATAATGCCACCATGACTTGGAAAGAATTGATCCAAATTTTAAAAAACATATTTTTTCCATCGAATTACCAAAGTGACCTCACGACCAAGTGGTATAGATTGAGGTAAGCCTATAGTATGTCTATTTTTGACTACATTTTCCAATTTAATAGGCTAAGGGTGCTTCTTGGTGTGAAATATTTAGAAGAGAATTTGATTAACAAGTTCACTCATGGATTGCAAGATCAAATTTTCAAGAAAATCAAATTCAATGTTTTCCTCATCTTGGATGTGGAATTCAACCATGCCATTCTTACAGAGGAGAAATTTGTTGCATATCACAAATCTCATTCATCATAGGAGAGATCTTCCAGAGGTGGGAATCAACATCAACAAAATGTAAAAAATACTTCTCATTTTTCCCCTAATTCTTCTCCTTTGTCTCCTAAAGCACATTCTTCTTCTTCTCACTCTAAAGTTCATTCTTCTTCATTGTATTGTGATTTTTGTAAAAATCATGGTCATGTAATATCCAAATACTTTACTTTTGAAAAATTTAAAAAGAAGAAGTCTCTAATTGTACAACCTACAAATGAGGAACCACATGATGGTCCCATTATGGTTACAGGGATAGAAGATGAATATCCAAATTTAAAGGGTAAGCTAAACAAAGTTACCCTCATGTCAAACATTTCTGCTCAAGGGGGTAATGACCATTTGTTTGTCACTAGATCCCACCTTACACATGACTTTTATGTTGATTGTATCATAGATAACATATCACAAAATATTCACATTGCAAATTCTATTGTGGAGAACTTGAAGCTTCTCATAAATCCACATCACCAACCATATGCACTTGGGTGGAAGGATGTAGAATCCACATCTAACATCACACACACTTGCACCTTGACTTTAGCTTTGTTGGAAATTTTGAGTAGTTGTGTTGTCATTGATGTCAAGAGTCAGTGTCAGTGATGTCAAAAGTCAGTGCAAGGAATTGACAAAAGGAGGGTTAAAATATTTATATTTTAAGCCCAAGAGATTTGGTTTAAAGCTTCACATGATTGGTCAAAAGGTTGGCTAAATACCCTGAAGGAAGGAGATACCTAGGCCTAAAGGAAATAATATTATAATATTTATTATTATAATATTAAAGGTGTTAAGATAAGGCCTAAGGTTAAAAAGGAAAACACCTAGGCCCAAAGGAAATAATATTATAATATTTATTATTATAATATTAAGTGTTAAAAATAAAGCCTAAGGTTACTTGTAAATTAATTATAATATTTATATTATAATTAATTTATAATATAAATTAATTATAAACCCTAAGTAAGGGTTGGGCGCAAAATATTAAACTTAATATTTTTTCCCCTCGAACGTCGAAGCAAGGAAGGATATGGTATTTATACCATAATGTTTGGATGGCATAAGGTAAGTCTCCGAAATTATATATGCGAAGGGTTAACAAATTAATCGATGCGATTTTCGTGAGCAAGGCATAGACGAAGATTTTTTAAAATCTAAAGGTGGAGTATGGATGAATAAAGGGAAGAGAGTGTGCATCCCTATTACCATCCACACGGGTGGCCTAGTGGCAAGGCTTGGCAGCGTAAGGCATTGGTGGAACAGAGGTCCCGCATTCGATTCCCGATGGCAGCAGAGGGAAGAGTTTTTTGTTTCAAATATTTTGTGCCAATGGAGGTTACAAAAGGTGGGAAGTGCATAGTGGTGTTTGTGTGGGCACGTAGCCCAAGTGGCAGCCTAGCCATGGCTAAGGTGCTAGGTGGGTGGTGAACGTGAGTTCGATTCACATGGAGTGCATGTTGGTGTTTATGGCATGCAAAATTATTTTTGATTAAAGTGGCTAAGGTATGATTTAATATTTTTATTTTTGCCATATGTTGGAGATTATAAGGTGTGTGCAAGGAATATCATTTGTGTATTTTGAAGTGAATGTTGGGTTAAGAATTGGAGAGTATAAGGTGTATTCAAAGGACTTTATTATTGTAATTTGAAATTTATTTTGAGTTAGAATATTAAAGTGTTTGGAAGGTTGAAATTTGGATTGAAATATTTTATGTTGAGTTGGAGTTAAAAGGAGTTATAGGGATATTGTTATTTTTTTTGAGTGAGTGAATGATCTATTGATTGGAGTTATTTTTAAGGAAGGAGTAATAAGGTATATTTGTGAGTTGACATTTATTGTATGGTGAAATATTTATTGAGGTAAATATTCTTATGGAGATTTTGAGATAGATTATTGCTATCTAACCTAGAATTGGCAAAAGGATTTGGTTGTGAGTAAAACAGGTTTTGAAGACATATCTCCATCAAAACAAAAAGGTATGGGCACATCATCTTTTGATTGAAGTATTGTTGGATTGAATGTTGTGAAATATAAGGTGGAGTGAAAAGGATTGTTTGATAAGCATTGTTGGAAATATTTGAGTGAGTTTTTATATGCATGATTGGTGAATGTTTAGAGAACATTGGAGATAGAGATTGAAGATTATTTGAGTTAGGGTTTGAGACCCACATTGTGCTCTTTGTTTGAAGAAGTATGAAAACACTTGTTTAGGGTTTGTGAGCAAGTTGTGTTTCATTGATTGAATGATTGAGTGAAAGTTCTTGAGCATTGGTTTTGAGTGATATTGAAAGTGAATGTGCAAACATTAGAAATCAGATTTGTGAAAGTGATAGACTTAATGATTGAGTAGAACATATTGAGTTTTTGATAGAGTACATCATTCTCTATATGTTCCAGAGGTTAAAAGAATTCTGAATAGAATATGTCTAAACTGCTTCAAGTTAAAGGAATTACTTTGAAGATTAGACAAAGCAATTGATAGCATTGTGTGCAAGATTTGAGATTGATTGAGCATATCTTGTGAGTTGTATTGAGCATGTGTTTGAGAATATTTGAGTAAGATTTTGTTAAATCTTAAGGACAAATTTGAGTAAGCTTTTGTGAAAGCTTAAGGATAGATTTGAGCAAGCTTTTGTGAAAGCTTGTAGGCAAATTTGAGGTAAGTCTTGGTGAAGACTTGAAAGCAGATTGAGCAAGTTCTTGAGAGGACTTGAGGGTAGATTTGAGGTAAGTCTTGGTGAAGACTTGAGAGCAGATTGAGCAAGTTCTTGAGAGGACTTGAGGGTATATTTGAGGTAAGTCTTTGTGAAGACTTGAGAGCAGAGTTGATTGATTGATTTATTCAATATTTGTGTTAAGGCTTGGGGTAAATCTAAGCAGAGTTGATTGTTGATTTGTTCAAGATTTGTGTTAAGGCTTGGGGTAAATCTAAGCAGAGTTGATTTATGATTTGATCAAGATTTGTGTTAAGGCTTGAGGATAGATTTGAGGATAGATTTTGGTGTAGATTTGAGAGAAGATTTATGCTAGACCTAAGATAGAGTTAGAGCAGATTTGTACTAGATCGAGGATAATGTTTGGTGTAGATCTGAGATAGAGTTGAGAGTAAGCTTTGGAGGTGATAGAGCAGAGGATAGTAGTCTCTAGTGGATAGAGATCCATTAGCCAGGTAGTGAGGATAGAGGTCTTTGAGTGAGGATAGAGGTCTTCTATGGAGAGAGATCCACAAGCTAGTGTAGTGGGGGTAGTAGTCTTCTAGAAGATCACCAACTAGAGAAAGGAGAAAGAGTTCTCCTATGGATAGAGATCCATGAACCAGAGCAAGGGGAAAGAGTTCTCCTATGGAGTGTGATCCATGAAGTAGCTGGGAAGATAGAGTTCTTCTATGGAGAGAGATCCACAAACCAGTTGAGGAGAAAGAGTTCTCCTAGGTCAAGTTCCATGAACCAGAGAAAAGGGGAAAGGTTTCTCCTATGGAGAGAGATCCACAAATTAGAGCATTAGGGGATTGGTGTCTCCTTTGGATAGAGGTCCATAAACATTGTAATAGGGAAGTGATTCCCAAGAGATTTGTTGAGAAAATTTTAGTAGAAATATTTTCTCCATGGAGTAGCCCACATTGGGTGAACCATGTTAAATTGGTGTCTCTATTATGTGTGATGATTTATGCATTGCTTTGATTACTATTATTGATATTGCCATTGATTATATTGGATAATATTATTTGGGAAAGAAAAGTAAAAGTTGATCTTATATTGTTCACCCCCTCTCAGTATAAGCTTGTGTTCTTCAATTGGTATCAGGGGTTCCTTCGAAAGAGTTTAACAACTTGAAGGAAAAGTATATAGGAACACAGATGGCATCTCAGAGTGGATCTTCAGAAAATAAGGCACCATTGTTCGATGGGAACAATTATGCATTTTGGAGTGTAAGAATGAATATTTACCTAATGGCACAAGGAAATGAGATATGGCAAGTAGTTGAGGATGGGTACACACCGCTAGCTACTCCTCCTACAGATAAATATGGTAAGCTCTTACATATGAATAATTCAAAGGCAATGAATGCAATATTAAGTGGTTTACATGAAGTAGAGTTTGTAAAAGTTATGCATTGCACATCAGCAAAAGATATTTGGGAAAAGTTGAAGAAAACATATGAGGGAGACAAAAAGGTCAAGATGGCAAAATTGTAAAATCACAAGAAAACATTTGAAGACTTGAAGATGAAGGATGAGGAAGACATTGCTACATACTTACTTCATGTGGATGAGGTTGTTAACTCCATGCAAGGACTTGGGTTTAAAGTTGAAGAATCAGATGTTTGTCAAAAGGTTTTAAGGTCACTCCCTAAGAGGTATAGTGAAAAGGTTTCAGCCATAGAAGAAACAAGAGATATTGAAACTTTGACTAGGGATGAGTTACATGGAACTCTCACAACTTTTGAGATGAGAATAGGAAAGGATCCTATCCCCAAGAAAGAGGTAACCTTCAAAGTAGCAAATAAATCAAAAGATAAGAAGACAGATTCAAGTGATGAGTCATCCAGTGATGAAGAAGCAAACTATGGCAGAAGGAACAAGGACTCAAGAAAGCACAAAGGTACAAAAATAGTTAAGTGTTTCAATTATGGTAAATATGGTCACTATGCATCTAACTATCCAGAAGCTGGAAGTAGCAGTGGTGAAGAGAAACAAGATCATAAGAACAGGGAAGCAAGAAAATCCAAGTATCAAAAGAAAAATAGGTATGGACAAAACAAGCATGAAAAGAAGTTTTTCCAGAGGCATAAGAAGAGTTTTTATGTAGATAAGATAGGCAAGAGTTCAAGTGATAGTGATGGAATATCCTTAGATAATGAAGAAGAAATTCTCTTCTTGGCAATAGAGGAAGAAGGAAGTGCTTCTATTGGAGATAAATCTAAAAGGTATGAAGATGCTCTTGAAGACAAAAAGGTAGAGGAAGAATCAAAAAATGAAGAGGAAGGAGTAGTTGATCTAGAAGGTGAGCTTATTTATGCTCTTAAGGAATTAAGAAAAGTTAGAAAATAGAATTCAAGACTCAAGGTTCAATTTCAAGAATGTGATGAAGAGAAAGGAAAGCTTATACAAGATCTGACAAACTCAATATCTAAGACAAGGAGATTTAAAGAAAAGTTAGAGGTAAAAGTCTTAGAATGTGAAATATTAGAGCATGAGGTAGCTTCACTAAGGAAGGAAGTGAAAGAGTCTAAAGACAAGCTACACAGGTTTGGGAGAAGCTCAAAGACCTTGGATAAGATTATCAAGGTACAAATATCTTCATCAAACAAGACAGGACTTGGTTTTGAAGAGGAACAAAGAGAACGAGGAGAGGAGTCAATCTCAAGCTCCAAAGAAGAAGAAGCTTCAGAAGAAGAGAGTGAAAGAGAAAGTGAGACTTATGAGGATAAGTTGGAAAATAGAAGGTTCAACAAGGAAAGGAACAATGCACAAATGAGGAACAGGAAACATCACAGGGAAGAAAGGACTAAGAGACCAATGGGGTCAAGGCAAAACTTCTTCAATGGATGTTGCTTCTCATGTCATAGGTTTGGTCACAAGGCTATGCAGTGCAGGACACATGAAAAGAAGGAATATGGTTTCACTAAGAGAAATTTTAGAAATGGACATCTCTTTCAAGGGTATTGTCACTCTTGTAATCAGTTTGGTCATAAAGCAATTCATTGCAAGGTTCATGATAGGAATGGATATGGCTTCACCAGGAGGAACTTCAAGATATTTGCACCTTCAAGGAACCACAACATTAAGTGTTATAAGTGCAATAATGTTGGGCATATGGCTAAGTGGTGTAGAACAGAATTTCCAGAGACAAGCAGGAACAGGAATACTCAAAAGAATCAGAAGGATCAATTGAGGAAGAAGGTGGACAAAGAAAAAGAGTAGTGTATGCTGGGAGTAGAGATACTCCCACCCCAAAATTAACCACCCCAAGGAGAGGAGGTGGGGAGGGGGCTGAGCTAAGAGTCTTATATTTAGCCCCAAAGGTGTCCCTTTGCCATTGATGTCAAAGGGGGAGAGATTTGAGTTAGGGGGAGAGCATTCAGTCAAGGGGAGCAGAATTGGAAAAAGGAAAAAGGAATGGTTAAAGAAAAAGGGTTGCCATCAATGACAAAGGGGGAGATTGTTGGAAATTTTGAGTAGTTGTGTTGTCATTGATGTCAAGAGTCAGTGTCAATGATGTCAAAAGTTAGTACAAGGAATTGAAAAAAGGAGGGTTAAAATATTTATATTTTAAGCCCAAGAGATTTGGTTTAAAGCTTCACATGATTGGTCAAAAGGTTGGCTAAATACCCTAAAGGAAGGAGATACCTAGGCCTAAAGGAAATAATATTATAATATTTATTATTATAATATTAAAGGTGTTAAGATAAGGCCTAAGGTTAAAAAGGAAAACACCTAGGCCCAAAGGAAATAATATTATAATATTTATTATTATAATATTAAGTGTTAAAAATAAAGCCTAAGGTTACTTGTAAATTAATTATAATATTTATATTATAATTAATTTATAATATAAATTAATTATAAACCCTAAGTAAGGGTTGGGCGCAAAATATTAAATTTAAATATTTATGCCCATCGAAATTCAAGCAAGGAAGGGATATGGTATTTATACCATAATGTTTGGATGGCATAAGGTAAGTCTTCAAAATTACATATGCGAAGGGCTAACAAATAATTCGATGTGATTTTCGTGAGCAAGGCATAGACGAAGCTTATTTTTAAAAGCTAAAGGTGGATCTGTGGATGAATAAAGGGAAGAGAGTGCACGTCCCTATTACCATCCACACGGGTGGTCTAGTGGCAAGGCTTGGCAGTGTAAGGCATAGGCAGAACAGAGGTCCCACGTTCGATTCTCGATGGTAGCAGAGGGAAGAGGTTTTTATTTTAAATATTTTGTGCTAGCGGAGGTTACAAAAGGTGGGAAGTGCATAGTGGTGTTTGTGTGGGTGTGCAACCCAAGTGGTAGCCTAGCCATGGCTAAGGTGCTAGGAAGGCGGTGAACGCGAGTTCGATTCACGTGGAGTGCATGTTGGTGTTTATGGCACGAAATTATTTTTGATTAAAGTGGCTAAGGTATGATTAAATATTTTTATTTTTGCCATATGTTGGAGATTATAAGGTGTGTGCAAGGAATATCATTTGTGTATTTTGAAGTGAATGTTGGGTTAAGAATTGGAGAGTATAAGGTGTATTCAAAGGACTTTATTATTGTAATTTGAAATTTATTTTGAGTTAGAATATTAAAGTGTTTGGAAGGTTGAAATTTGGATTGAAATATTTTATGTTGAGTTGGAGTTAAAAGGAGCCATAGGGATATTGTTATTTTGTTTGAGTGAGTGAATGATCTATTGATTGGAGTTATTTTTAAGGAAGGAGTAATAAGGTGTATTTGTGAGTTGACATTTTATTGTATTTCTTGTATGGTGAAATATTTGTTGAGGTAAAATATTCTTGTGGAGATTTTGAGATAGATTATTGCTATCTAACCTAGAATTGGCAAAAGGATTTGGTTGTGAGTAAAACAGGTTTTGAAGACATATCTCCATCAAAACAAAAAGGTATGGGCACATCATATTTTGATTGAAGTATTGTTGGATTGAATGTTGTGAAATATAAGGTGGAGTGAAAAGGATTGTTTGATAAGCATTGTTGGAAATATTTGAGTGAGTTTTTATATGCATGATTGGTGAATGTTTTAGAGAACATTGGAGATAGAGATTGAAGATTATTTGAGTTAGGGTTTGAGACCCACATTGTGCTCTTTGTTTGAAGAAGTATGAAAACACTTGTTTAGGGTTTGTGAGCAAGTTGTGTTTCATTGATTGAATGATTGAGTGAAAGTTCTTGAGCATTGGTTTTGAGTGATATTGAAAGTGAATGTGCAAACATTAGAAATCAGATTTGTGAAAGTGACAGACTTAATGATTGAGTAGAACATATTGAGTTTTTGATAGAGTACATCATTCTCTATATGTTCCAGAGGTTAAAAGAATTTTGAATAGAATATGTCTAAACTACTTCAAGTTAAAGGAATTACTTTGAAGATTAGACAAAGCAATTGATAGCATTGTGTGCAAGATTTGAGATTGATTGAGCATATCTTGTGAGTTGTATTGAGCATGTGTTTGAGAAGATTTGAGTAAGATTTTGTTAAATCTTAAGGACAAATTTGAGTAAGCTTTTGTGAAAGCTTAAGGATAGAGTTGAGCAAGCTTTTGTGAAAACTTGTAGGCAGATTTGAGGTAAGTCTTGGTGAAGACTTGAGAGCAGATTGAGCAAGTTCTTGAGAGGACTTGAGGGCAGATTTGAGGTAAGTCTTGGTGAAGACTTGAGAGCAGATTGAGCAAGTTCTTGAGAGGACTTGAGGGCAGATTTGAGGTAAGTCTTTGTGAAGACTTGAGAGCAGATTTGATTGATTGATTTGTTCAAGCTTTGTGTTAAGGCTTGGGGTAAATCTAAGCAGAGTTGATTGTTGATTTGTTCAAGCTTTGTGTTAAGGCTTGGGGTAAATCTAAGTAGAGTTGATTTGTGATTTGATCAAGCTTTGTGTTAAGGCTTGAGGATAGATTTGAGGATAGATTTTGGTGTAGATTTGAGAGTAGATTTGTGCTAGACCTAAGATAGAGTTAGAGTAGATTTGTACTAGATCGAGGATAGTGTTTGGTGCAGATCTAAGATAGAGTTGAGAGCAATATTTGGAGGTGATAGAGCAGAGGATAGTAGTCTCCAGTGGATAGAGATCCATTAGCCAAGGTAGTGAGGATAGAGGTCTTCTGAGTGAGGATAGAGGTCTTCTATGGAGAGAGATCCACAAGCCAGTGTAGTGGGGGTAGTAGTCTTCTAGAAGATCACCAACCAGAGAAGAGGAGAAAGAGTTCTCCTATGGATAGAGATCCATGAACCAGAGCAAGGGGAAAGAGTTCTCCTATGGAGTGTGATCCATGAAGCATCTAGGAAGATAGAGTTCTTCTATGGAGAGAGATCCACAAACCAGTTGAGGAGAAAGAGTTCTCCTAGGTCAAGTTCCATGAACCAGAGAAAAGGGGAAAGGTTTCTCCTATGGAGAGAGATCCACAAATTAGAGCATTAGGGGATTGGTGTCTCCTTTGGATAGAGGTCCATAAACATTGTAATAGGGAAGTGATTCCCAAGAGATTTGTTGAGAAAATTTAGTAGAAATATTTTCTCCGTGGAGTAGCCCACATTGGGTGAACCACGTTAAATTGGTGTCTCTATTGTGTGTGATGATTTGTGCATTGCTTTGATTATTGTTGTTGATATTGCCATTGATTATATTGGATAATATTGTTTGGGAAAGAAAAGTAAAAGTTGATCTTATACTGTTCACCCCCTCTCTAGTATAAGCTTGTGTTCTTCATACTTTTGGTGATAAGTTTGTGGATAAAGTAATATGTGATGTCACAGAGATGGATTTTTGTGGACTATTGCTAGGTAAAACCTATGAATATGATAGGAATGATATTTATCATGCTAAAAATAATACATACACATTGGCATTGTATGATAAAACCTACTTGATACTAAGCACTACACCTACATCAAATTTGATGTTAAGTTGTAGGCAAGTTCGTAAGCCATTAAGTCAAACAATTATTTTGTCTCCTACTTGCATAAGTTCCATACAAAATGAATAACAAACACTATCAAAGGCACATGACAAAGAAGAAGCTTCACTCCCACAAAATTAACAATCACAAGAGCTCATGGTTAAGGAACCCATCACTCTCACTCATGAAAAAAATTCCACTCATTCTATTGATATCATTTTGGGTACACCTATGGATACACAACCACTTACTCCATAGAATTTATCTTTAGCTTTGCCCTCTTCCACCATTTCACATGTGGAGGAGAAATCTAAGGACACTTACTTCATTCAACACCGATAAAGCCTTCAAGGCAAGATAACATGGGACTTGCAAGAGACTTCGTAGGAACAACAAAGCGTGGTGCGCAAGCATCACAGTCCTCACTCATATTAGGTTGGAGATAGATTTTGGATTCCTTTGGATAAGCACCACTTTCCATTTACACCTTTTTAGGATCCTCTTTTGGTACCTGATCTTGTCATTAGCCCTACAATAGTAGTGGCACCTGATCATCAGCTTCCACTCATTTTAGATAGACTTTTCCAGATGAAGACTCATCACACTCGATAGGGTTCTTCCACTACTTACCTTGTCACTCGTCATGGTCACTTTCCACACATAGCTCATTGAATTTCTCACCATGATATGGCCCATGAATTTCCACATTTGTTGAGAGAATTGGGGTCCAATGTTTCTATGGTTAGGAGGAGTTTTGAGGATACTTAGGCTTATCTATTTAATCCTAAGTTATTATTTATTATTTTATTTAATTTTCTATTTCTTGCACTTTGTATGCCCATGTTGGAAATAGGTTTTTAAGTTGTTTGGATGTTTAGTTAGTTGTTAAATTGGACTTTTGTCTTCTAGTAGTTAGTTGTCATCCTGGATTAGCATATTGTTATCTATTAGTTAAGTGGTTGTTCATGTTTGAAAAATTATTACAACCACTTAACATACATGATATTTCTTGTATGCTTATATATTCTACTATTTCTAATGAATAAACAACTTCATGTTTGAGTTCTACATAAAATATTCGAGCATAAATAGCCAAAAAGCCATATTTTTTTGTATCTGAAATCTCAAAGAATTTTCCTATAGTGTTGCCTATTGCTTTCAAGGTATCTATTTCCTAAAATTCAATGGGCAATCCAAAAATCCTAACCCAAACTAGTACTAGGGATATATTTACATTTTCAGGTGAAAATCCTTCATACCATCGGGTAAGGAAGAGCCCTGCTCTTCCCATAAACAAAGGACCCCCTTTTAGGATTCTTTCTCTTTCTTCCCTAGAAAAAAAATGGCTCGGAAGAAACCTTTGGGAAAAAATGATAGAATCACTCCTGGACAGTTCCAACTCCTATCAATCCATTTTCTCAAGGCTAAATCCCTTGGCCAATACCCATTAAATTTACCAAAAACTTCCCTATCTTGGAGAAATGAGGATCTCTCCGAGGTGTGCTCACTAACCTCTACCACTAAGGATTATTCTAAGGATTTAACTATAAATCTATCCATGGAAAGGAAACTAAAACTCAAAATCTAATGATATTTATCTGAAAGTTCTATAACAAATATATTTTTTGATAAAAAACTTTATAAAATTTTCATGCATAATTTCCAAGATAAAAAAATGGAAAAAATAAATTAGCTAAAAAATTCTTTGTCTAGATATAATGTATTACCTCATTGAAGTTCTAGCCCTTCATTGCTCTTCCCATCGTTCGAACCCTAGTTGGCAAATATTTGCAATTTTATTTTTTGCAACTTGAAAAATCGTCACTACCCTTATTTCAAATGGTTGAATTCACAGGGTTGTATCTCCCTCAATATTGCTCATATTTTTGCATATGAACACTCATTTTAAATCTATTCAAATTTTGCACAATTTGGTCCAATAATCAGTTGAATCGGATAACTCTTCGCAAAGATATGGCTCCTAAAAGATGATATATTTTTTAGGAAAAAAACCTAATCCTTCACACTTTGCAATTTCATTTTTCACAATTTGAAAAAATGTCACTACACTTATTCCAAATGGTTGACTTCATAGGGTCATATCTCCCTTAATATTGCTCATATTTTTTCATATGACCACTCATTTTAAATCTATTCAAATTCTGCACAAGTTGGTCCAATAATCAGTTGAATCGGATAACTCTTCACGAATATATGGCTCCTATATTATGAGATATTTTTTAGGAAAAAACCCTAATCCTTCGCACTTTGAAATTTTATTTTTCACAATTTAAAAAATCATCACTACCCTTGTTTTGAAAGGTTGACTTCACAGAGTCGTATCTCCCTCAATATTGCTTAGATTTTTCATATGATCACTCATTTTAAATCTATTCAAATTCTACACAAGTTGGTTTAATAATCAACTGAATCAGATAACTCTTTGCAAAGATATGTCTCCTAAAATATGAGAATTTTTTAGGGAAAAAACCCTAATCCTTCGCACTTTACAATTTCATTTTTTGTGATTTAAAAATTTGTCACTCCCCTTGTTCTAAATGGTTGATTTCACAGGGTTGTATCTCCCTCAATATTGCTTAGATATCTACATATGACAACTCATTTTAAAGCTATTTAAATTCTACACAATCTGGTCCAAGGATAAACTAAATCAAATAATTTTTTGCAAAGATATGGCTCCTAAAAGATGAGATGTTTTTTAGGAAAAACCCTAATCCTTCGCACTTTGCAATTTCATTTTTCTTTATTTGAAAAATTGTCACTGCCCTTGTTATGAATGGTTGAATTCATAGGGTCATATTTCCCTCAATATTTCTTGGATTTTTTAATATAATCACTCATTTTAAATCTATTCAAATTTTGCACAAGTTGGTCCAAGAATCAGCTGAATCGAATAACTCTTTGTGAATATATGGCTCCTAAAATATGAGACATTTTTCAGGAAAACACCCTAATCCTTTGCTAAATTCTTTTGATGTTGAATACCTTATGTCTTCCAACTCTTAAATAAATAAATTTTCAAATAATAATCTTTCAAATTTCTTCAAAATAATTATTTTAGAGTAGAAACCTTATTTCTCCAAATTTTATCAAGCAATTAATCAATTTCAAATAAAATTGCTTTCATGTTTTCAAAATTTTCAAATTTCAAAAATTCATTGCAATTTCATTTAATTCATAGCTTCCTTTTTTTTATTTTCAAAAAACAACAATATTTTAAAGCCTTATTACTCCATGTTAATATAAAATCATGCATGCCCTAATAGTTGCTTTATCCTTTTCTAAAAAATATGACTTAATTTTTTGTGCTTACCTTATACTCCAAATGGCAATACGGAAATGCAATGAATATTTTTTTAATATGTTCAAATTCATCCTCTATTTTTCCTTCTCAGGTCCAAATGAATTATTGATCAAGTATTTTCAATATTTCATCTACTCTCAGGCTTACTGCCACTCCTCAAGTTCTCTATCTACTTCCAAACCAATCAATTTAGGCACTCTAAATTCCTTCTCTTGGTTTGCTTTAGGGCTTCACTTTGCTCCTATAAATTTCTTCACATTATAAGGCTTTGTCTACATCAGTATCTCCATAGGCTTAAGTCAACTTTAGGAAATTTATCTACATTGACTTGCTCTTTCACTGCTTCAATTTTTTTTGACATCTACTTGATATCAACACTTGTTTTCTTAGGTGCTTTAGATGCTTAATATCCCAAATACTCTTATGTATTCTCTTTATCAACACATTCAAAAATCTTCACATCCCTTTTATCAATTTTCTCAAACTATTGCATTCTTTTTTCTTTTAAAAAATTGATAGGTGTTGCTCTATAATATTTCACAGTCAAGGTGTATTATGCCTAATTTATCAAGTGGTATTTTCCTTTGCTTTTAAAAAAACTTGGAGTTGTTCTCGTAGTCAGGGTTTATTGTACCTAAATTTATCAATAAATCTTTTATTTTTGCCTATGTTTCCTCATTTGGATTTTCTTTTCAAACTATATCCTTCTTTTGTGGCTTCTTCTCCATGATATATTATCAGGCAACATTCACTATCTCTTTCAAATATTTTTTTTTCTTCTTTTAGTGTTCTCTATAGTTTCAAATTTACACCAAATTTGTCCTCTATTTTTTTATTAGATGGAAAAATTAAGGGTTTTGAAATGCTCCCCTAACCTTTTACAAAAGGGATAAGGAGCAGGACAAAGAGCCAGAACCAACAAAAACTAGAGACAACCAAAATGAACAAGACCCAAAAGAAACCAGCCAACCAGGGCATGCATCACAACACAAAAAGGACCACCCACATAAATCTAGATCAATAGATTGGTCCTATGAAGAGTAACCTTTAAAATCCAAAGGAGAGCCCATCAGATTTTTTAGCTTCTAAGAGAGCTCCTTGACCAGAAACAAAGTTTGATTGGTAGATCTCTTGATAACTCTAAGGATTTCTTTCGTAAAATAAAAATGGTTAGAAGAAGGGAAAGAGTCGGTCTTATTTTTGCACTTATAATTATTCAAGCATTTCCTTTTTTAGGAGTGAGGTTCATCTGAGTCCTTTGAGTCATCAAAACATCTGTAGTGAAGAATTTTACACCTTTTCACCTTTAGATTTTTTTAGGATCAACAACCTTTTGCTACCCTTCATATTAACCTTCATCAAAGAGTTAGAATCACTATCATTTTGGATAAATAAGATATTTTAAGGAGAGGAGGATCTTTGACTCTCATCTTGAAGTTCTTGGATTGCTTTCTCCTTCAATGAATTACTCTTTCCATTATCCATATTGACCACCATGGTATCTAATTCTAACTACACCTCCTTTAAAGGATTGACCAGAGGACCAATCCTGTCCAATAATTATAAAGAACTCAAATTTTGGGTCTACAATTTTGATTCCCCTCCTAGAGTTGATAGGGTGTTACTATTGCCAATTTGAGGTCCAGAGGCATCTCCTTCCCCATAATTCTTTAGAGCTTGCTTTTATGGTTGTAAATTCATGGAACAATTATCCTTGTCCACTGAAGAGGAACCAGTATTTCCATACATAAAATAAAAAATCATTTTAAATAAACATTTATGGATGGGAACAAAAGCATTACCGTTCTGAATTTCAACCAAATTTTTTCAAGCTCCTTGAAAAGAAATTCAAGAATGTGCATATCTTTCCTCCTTCTTATATGGCTCACCAGAGCTAAGTGAAAATTGTGGATCACCTTCCAGTTACACTCCAAAGTAAATTAATCTATTATTATCAATAAAACCTTGTTCCATGGTTCTTTTAAGGATCTGGTTTTGAAGCCATTATAGTATTTCTTTGGTTTTCTTACCTTACACCTAAACACTTCAAGCTCTTTTTCCAAGGAGTGTTTTTTCCTATCCATGAAATCACCTCACATCAAAACACCTATAATTTCAACTAGGAAAGAAATGGATATGGTGAAATTCATACCTCTCATAGTCACCTTCCCTTTGGACCAAGAATGCACCATTTCTATCACAAGCTCAAAGTCATGTCCCTTAAACTTCTTTAGGAAATTAATAATACATCCCTTTGCAAAATGTAAATGACTTTCTCATATGCCATTATTGAGGATGGTTCAATACCTTTAACAGATGTAGCCATGGTTCTCCACCTAAATGAATTTATGATTTTACACCTAAAAATTGAGTGTGAGTCTGTTTTCTTTAAGTTTTGCAATATTCAATCTTCACTCCTAACGATAGGGAAGTTGAAGAAAAACGTACACTTTTGGAAATATCTCCATTCTAGAACATGACACTCCTTTGGTCAATATTGAATAAAAATATACAAGCACCAATCTCGTGCAAGGAGCGGAGGCATTGAAAATGATTAAAAATACTTGGATCTTTTGAATAAAGAGAAGAACCTCTAGGGATTATCATTATCTAGACACTGTGAACACTTTCCAAAATGCCAATGCCATTCCAAGCACGTGGGCAAATGAAAAACCACTAGCTCATCTGATAAGAAGGAAAAAATGTAATCTTACGATCTTACCTATAATGAGATTGAGATAGCTCCATTCCAATAAAGGCATAAATATTTGCCATAAAATATGGCCATAATTCCTTTCAATATATGATGCTAATTATGCAATCCTATACTTATGTCGATGATAGGTCGTAGTCATACCATATTATGCCCTTAGGAGATGTAGAAGGCACTCTATTCCTTTGAAGTTTGTAGCTCCATGATAAATTGAAAACCCTTTAACGACCATCTCTACCTGTCTTGTCAACAAAGGCACCAATGGTTTTTAAAAATTTAAAATTCAAAAAGTTAGACTTCCAAGAAGAGTGCAAAGTAACATAAAAAATATTCCAAACAATTAAAATTACAACATTAATGTTGTTCTTCACTACAAACTAGATAAATTAAATTTTAGAAAAAAAATTGTCTCCAAACTGTCAAATCCCTTTGTTGTAATCCAAGGTTATCTAAGAGGTTAGCAACTTTATTTCCTTCTTAGTAGATATGCTCAAAGTGGACAGACTCCATACTTTCTAAAAATTTAAAAATTTCCATTCTCATATTCTCAACTATCCAATTTGTTGTTTGAGTGCCTTGTAACATATTAATGATGCTCTATGAATCCCCTTCTATAATGCATTCCCTAACATTAGAGGAATTAAGGATACGATATCCTTGGAAAGTTTCTCTAGATTCTATAAAAGAATTCATTTGGAAATCAAGATTTTTTGCAAAAGCCCAAAGGATCTCCCCCTTATCATTTTGAAATACACCTCTAGCTCCTATCAATCCCATATTTCCTTTGGATGCCCTATCAAAATTGGATTTGACACAACCTATGGAAGGTGGAGTCCACATTGTTTGATTCCTATTTCTATCCATGCCTACATAATTCTCACCATGGGGAAGGCCCAATCTCTCAGCCAGGTTGAGTTTCGTCAAAGATTCCTTTTCTTTCGAAAAGGAAATACAATTGATATTTTCTTTTAAAACACATAAAATTCTATTGTTGATAGAAAGAATGCAATTAAAATAGTTTTTTAAGGCACGTATATTCCTTTCCTTCCAAATTCTCCAAATATAATGAGAAATAAGAAAGTCCCAAAAAAATTTACATCTTTTATTGACAAATGGAGCTTGCCATTGCTTGAAGAGATCCGCTAAAAATAAAGGAAAAACTCAAGAGATTCCTAAAATCTATAATAGAGTGCACATAACCTCATGCAAAATAGAACAATCTACAAAGAGGTGGTTGGTATTTTTTCATTTTTCCAACAAAGATAACACCTATTGACAATAGTCAAGCCTCCTTTTTTGATATTTTCAATAGTTAATATTTTTTTTTGAATGGAAAGCTAGAGAAAAAATTTATTTTAGGATTTAAGGACTTATACCAGACTTGCTTAGAAGGGATCCAAAGTCTTTTACTTGAGAGAATATTTTATAAGAATAATTAACAAAGAATAGGCCATTACTTTTAGGAGCTCAAATCAAAGATTCTTCTGCCCCTTTTGAGGAATGATTTGCAGATTCAATATGGTTCTCAATATCTATAGATTGGATTGTTGATCAAGAATTGCATTAGGTAAAACTAACTTCTTCCAATTTTTCCTTTCATCCACCACATCAATGTAATCAGAGACCTTCCTTCCCAGAAAAAGCTCAATTAACAGTTTAAGTGATGCAAAGTTTAGCATCTCATAGAGAGGAGCATATAAAAGCCACTTATCATTCCAAAACTCAGTAGAGCTTCCATTTCCTATTTCGCATATTACATATTTTTGAACCAGATATTTAGCATAGATTAGACTCCTCAAAAAAGTTGAGCCCACATGTAAAATGTGACTCTTTAGATAGTGTCTCCCTCTGTTGATGTATTTAGCTTGAATAATTTGAGTATAGGTGGTACTATTGGAAGTGAGGAGGTACCAACCTTGTTTAGCCAATAGATCTAAATTCATAGAATTTATCCACTTGAGACCGATTCAACCCCTTATTTTACATGAACATGCCTATTTCTAATAAATAAGGTGGAACCATTTCTTATTCTTAGCTCCAGACCATAAAAAATGAATTTATTCTATTTTACGAGCTATATTAGAGGGAATTTTGAACACCAAATAGAAGACATGACTAGAATGGCCTTGTTCACCTGACTAAGTAAAGCTCCCTTCCAACTTGAGATCTTTTTATGAAGTATTTCCAAAACTAGGAACCACTATTCCTCCTTATCATGACTAGAAAAAAGGAGCATTCCTAGATACGTTGTGGGCAAAGAAGCAATGGGACAACCCAAGATGTTAGATATAATTCTTTAACTTCTCAAAGGTGTGTTAAAAAAAATATTTTGCTCTTCTGAGATTGATTTTCTATCATCCAACCAATTCATACATATTTATAAAATACTTTAGAACTTAAGCTTGATAGATAGAAGCCTCAATTGATAACAGAGTGTCATCGACAAATTGTTAAAATGCAATGGGAGAGGTACCATCAACCGATTTGATTTCTAGAATCCTAATCAAAGCTAGATCATTGGAAAGAGCTCTGCCTAAGGCCTATACTAATATAATGAATAAATAGGAGGAAATAGGGTTCCCTTTTCTTAAGCCCCTAGATGTATCCTATTTTACTAGCATTTTAATCTATAACTTATTTTCAAATTCACACTAGAATTCTCTTCTTCTAATGCTAGCTTTTTAATGTGAAAATTTTCTCTTTAAATTCTTATTCACACATAAATTCACACAAAAAAAATTGGTGCTATCTTTTATCCTCCAAGCTTCTCACTTGGCTAGAATGTGGCTCTAATACCATTGATGGATTTTTTCTTATCTTTGCTCCATAGGCAAACTTTCACTAGATGTCTCTCGACTCAAATTGCTCTTTTTTTTCTCGACTCTACATGCAATTTTTTTGTTGAATGTCTCTTGACTTAGGTGGAATAGATGGCTCTTGTCTTATCCTTGACCCTTTGGCAGACTATTAATGGAATTCTTCTCAACTTATGTGGATTAGATAACTCCTTTCTTATTTTTGCTCTTACAGACAAACTTTTACCTTGGCTCTTTAGATTTTTTTCTCTTTATTTTTCTAGTTCACAATATTGTTTTCTTGGTTCACAAGCTCTCTAACTTTTGACATCTACCCTTGATGTTCTCAAGACACTAGATTTTTGCTTATCCACATATGGCTTTGTCCACCTCTTTCTCAGGCCACTAGCTTGAATATTTCAAACTTTAACTTTCTCCTTCAAGCTTCAAATTTATGCATTTAAATTCTTCTCACACAAAGTGAGGATATGTCAGAGAAACCAACAATAATTCATTGATATGAGGTTGAATAAATAATACAATGAGGCTCTAATTAGCCCGGATGTAGCAGATTTCTCGAACAACTATGAGCCTTAAATAAAACATGCTAACAACTATATGCCTAACAATAAAATATACTAACCAATATAGTTAGCATATAATAATGAAATAATAAATATACACGCTATAGCTACTATACGCTAATAGGATATATGTGGCTCTGATAGAGTCTACTCAAGGTAACTCTAATACCATTGTTGAATTTTTAGCCAAATTAATCATAGGTATTAATATTTAGGATCAAATCTAATTCACATAAAATATATAGACTCATTCACAAATTATATTAATATCAATGAATAAAATATTCATTAAATATAAAAATAATATACCACAATGAACAAAATCATTGTATTATTGATGAATCAAATATACAAGATCTCTTTTATAATTTTTCCTTTTGATACAATACATGGAGATTTATCTCCATAATATAACCTTAGAAGGTGACTCTTCAATACTTGACTATTGCTCTCCTTACATATCTAAGAGATGTATCATTTCCTATTCCACACATAAGACAAACCTCTCATGTCTCTTGACTTTACATATTATCTCACGCATGTGACTCTTCACTTGTATACTTGACACATACACACATGACTCTTAACTAACTACACACTTGCACATTTTATTATATAACACTTGCGCACTCCTACATATTACACACTTGCACACATTGTTACTTGACACTTGGGACTAATCCTACACATGGACACATACTTTACGAGAAATCACACATCCTAATATAATAATTCACACACTAATCTAATATTTATAATGTGTATGATGGTACCAAGGGGGTACATAAGCATCTACCAAATAATTCAATATTCGTCAGCACCCTCATATGCATAGAATTTCACCATCTTGAGTGCATATGAAGCCATTATCACTAGGATTATCATTTCATCTAGTGAAGGAAGGAGCCAATATCAAAACCTATGCAACAAAAGAAGATTACCAAGGTAAAAAACAAAAATAAACTCAAAAGAACATAAATAAAATGAATATAAAACCTCCAAATCCAAACAAAAATAGAAGGAAGACAAATTGTAGTTGCCTCCATCAAGTCAGATATTTAAGAAACAATAATTCAAAGAAAAATAGCACCAAATATATCAAGGAAAAAAATTTGGACTATAGATAGAGCTAAAAACTGAAACAAAACTTCAAACAACAAAATTTGACACTACAGGCATTCCATAAGGAGACCATAAAAATAGATATTATCACTAAATAAAATTGCATTCTAGAAGTAACTAGTAGAATTTTATGATTAAGAAATACCACAACAATTAAAAATTATTAAGGCACCGTATAAATTTCCTACCATAAAATTCAAAGGTTGAAAGAAATCCATTAGGATAGTAGCAAGTGGGCTACACGTGGAAAAAATTGAAAGTGAAAAGAAACATGTAGTTTTTTTAAAGGGAATATTCCATAGAGAGTATCATTCCTTATACCTTTACTCAGTAATATACAAATCTCTCTCACATTTTTGAAGCATCAATTGAAATCAAAGTATAGTCATATATACTCATCGAAAATATTTTTTTGAGGTAAACTCAATAAAATAAGAATATTTAAATTTTGTGCAAGTTTACCATGGCTAGTGGAGCATCAAAGTTTCTTGTTTCCAAATTCCTAATTATTGAGGGGAAACAATTATGCTACCTAGAAAACCAAACTTAGAACATAGCTTGATTTTGAAGAAGCGTTACATGTACTAATATAGAAGGAGATCAACCAAAGTTTGACAAGGTAGACAGAAATTCAAGATCAATCATAATGTTTAGAGTAGAAAATGAAGTATAAGAATACATGAAATATTTGACCATATCCAAATATGCATGGGATAAGCTAAAAATAATATTTAAAATTAAGAATCAAATTCATATTTTATTCCTCTAGAGCTAGCTCCATTGTCTAAAGATATTACTAAGCAAACACAAAGCTTTAAAATTTTGGTGAATCTACTTCAAAAAGTAGAGGCCTCACATACAATAGATAAAGAAGAATAAGTACAACTTACAAGTCAAAAAGGAAAGCAACGATTCAAAAGAGGCATGAGACTTCCATAATGCTTTCAAGAAAGAAATAATTTTTAAATATATCATAATCAATGAAATGATTATCAAAGGAACCCTTTCCACTTGAAAAATATGTGTGAACATTATGGTATAAATGGACACACCATGAGGGATTGTTGCCATATTCTATTTAAAATGGATCCCCTTCAAAAGAGATGAAAAAATAGCAAGAAAGTTCATCTTCAAAAAATCAAAACCAATATTGGAGGAAGTCAAATCATAATAATATATTCAAATAAATAAATTTAAAGAAGAAGGAAAGTAAAATTGGGAAGAAGAAGAAGAACATGTGTTTGTTGCACAAGCACACTTGAGAAAAACAATAATATCTGGTATAAATCCAAACATATGATATGTCAAGAAACTTGGACACATTCATCCAAATAATCATACAAGAAAAGTTCCATCAATTGATCACTTCAAGCCAAGGAACCAATAGGAGGTAACACTACCTAGATACAAAGGAAACTATTACAAACATAAACCATGGAACACATCTAAAGCCATGAAGTTCATTACATTCTAGAAAAAAAATGGTACTTTCAAAGTTAATTCATGTTCTACTCATTTCCCAAGTATAGAGAAAAACATTTGCAATATGAATGGCCTATTGTGAAGAAAGCTTTAAAAAGCATGGGATAGCTTGCAAACTACATCTTGTTGAAAAAATATTATCTATATTTGCAACTCAAACAAGATATCCATACATCATTATCAAATCCCAAGATCTCATAAGACTATTATCAAGAAGTGTACCAACACTATAAGTAATCAAGATACTAAATGATAAGATGCACTATGACATCATCAATATTAACAATAAAATACATGATAAAATAAGATTTTTTAGACAGTGACAACTACTATTGGGTCCTAATAACTCAATTCTAAGTACCATAGAGCAATTGAAAAATTGTTGCATTCTAGTTCAAGGAAAATTTATGGTAGCTATGGGATCATTCAAAGGACTAAAACAAGTACGCATAATTGCTAGAGATTGTATTCAAAATATACTTCCCATTTATCATATCATAGAAATGATAAAATGAGAACTTGAAATAAATCTAGGATTTTATCACAATGAAAATAGAGAAAGGTAAATCAGCAAAATATGTCTTACACAACTTGTGTTCCATTACATGCAAGCCAAAAATTAGTGACCAATCAATTTAGCAAGTGATGTATTATGAAAATTTATTTTCATAAATAGAAATCATTCACCAATATGCAAAAATATCAAATCATTCATCCACAAATAATTATCCATAATAACAATCCAAAAATGAGAAATAGATAGATAATACCCTTAAGGTAGGAAAACACCAATAATAATCTTTAAGGAAGGAATAACTTCACAATATCTCCCAAGATGAGAGTGCCACTTAAGGAGGGTAAAGTCCCATAAGCCACTTCATGGGAAAATATGATTACATATGATTGATCTCCATGATGATTACAATGAAAAATATCTCTTCTTTATATATCCATATTCTAATTCTAATTTGGGGAACCGAATACTAATATAATATTATATTATAATACAATCAACCTTGTATTATGTGTGGCCCATGTGAACCCTTATACAATATAATAATATATCCCCAAATATATATTCCTAGGTACCTTAACATGCCACCTCCTTACAAATGTTTCATCCTCAAAATATATTAAGAAACAAGATAATATTATTTGCTAAGAAATGTTAACAATTGGTACCAATCTCGATAATCCATCCATCCTAGTGAAACATTGATTGGTGGTGGTGGTCATTGATGCTGGTATGCCATTTTTCCACTTGAGTAACCAAATCTGCTTTTTTGGCTCCATGCTTATGCTACTTTATTTTGATAATTTGAATGGGTCCACTTGTTCCTTGATGTTGACAAACCACTTTGAAAACTAATATCACTATATTTTCTCTGCCAAACACTACCATACTTGGTGCCCTTTTGATTCCATGTAGAACCATAATATTGTTACCTTGAGCCATACCTCCAAGATTGTTGTTGTTCATGGTGGTGTGGATGGTGATATGGTGCAACCTTAACTTGATATTCTACCTTCTTTGAATCCTCAACATTTGGATCCATTATTTTAAATTCTTCTATGTATTGTTCTTTCATGTTCCCTTTGTTTGGTGTGTCCTTGTGATCTTCTAACAAATTTTCCTTGGACTCTACTACTATTATTTCCATGGATTTAATTTTTGTTGCTTCTTCCATGGACTCTATTTCAAGTTCTTCTATTTGTTCTTCAATTTGTTTCTCTGCAACCACTTCTTGTTTTTCCTTGGATCCTTGCTCTTTAAGCTGAGAAATATCTTGCAATGTTATCTTCTTTTTCTTATACCATAAATTCATAAACTTATTTTGTACATTAATGTTAAAAATACCCAAAGAATCTAACCAAGGATAACCAAGAACAATATCCTCATCATTCATCTCAATAGCATAAAAATATGAATGTAAAATATATTTATCCATGGTGATCTTCAAATTTTCAAAAATATGAACATTCTCACCCTCTAACTATATTTCTTTAATTTTTGTTGCTTGAACCTGCAACCTCTTAGCCAAAGCAATATTAATAAAATTATATCTACTACTAGGGTCAATGGAAATAATAACCTATTCCTTTTGAATGCTTCCATGAACCTACAAAATATAACTTTTAGATGAATTTAAACCCTTTTGATCCTTCTCTTGCTTTTGAAAATCCAAATATGTGTCTTCATTCTTCTCATTATCTTCCTTGACATTTTGATATTTCTCCTTATTGAGTACTTTTATTTATTTTTCATAGTCTTCATTTTGTTGCTTGAAAACTTTCCATTCTCCTTTCATTTCATTCCACTCATTTTAAATTCCTTGTAGTTTCTTTTCAAGGTCTTTTACGGCATCTATCAAGTTGTCTATTTTTGTATTCCTTTCCTTGAGATCTCTCTTACAAACATATACCTTTATTTGTAATTGAATAGGTTTCCATTTACTCAAGAATGTTGGTTCTATTTCTCTCCAAGTGCACAAGGGATTATCCCTAATAAAGCTTTCTACCCATTGTAAAACTTCCCCTCCAATTTTTTTTTAAAGTAATAGCATAACATGACTTCACCATGTTGAGATTTTTTTTTACATAGGGGAGTTGGTTATAGCTACTATTTTTAGTAACTGGCAAGCACAAGGTTCAAACCATAAGCATTGCTCCCAAAATCCTATTTTTCTTGTTTTTTTTGACCCAGCATGAGATGGAGACCATCGATCACTCAAGGTCTGTATCATCATCGTCGGTTTGGCATGCACTCAGAGGATTCAGCACAGACTATTACCTTTGTTAAAATTGACAACATACCCCCAAGGTTTAAACCTAGGTCTTTTCTTGGAAAGTACTTGGCCAGTCAATCCTTTACCAATCCACCTAGCTCTTGGGGCCATGATTTTACTATTTTCAACCCCTCTCTCACATCAATATCATTTCCTCAAGAAAAAAATTGTAGTTCCATAGTTGATGCCCTAATGAAAACTAGGGTTCTTTGATAATATATATGATGCCCTAATGCAAACTCATGTTTTATAAAAATAAATATCTTCCCATAGATCTACAATTTTTCTTCCAAATAAAATAAATTGCAACTGATTTGCTTAACCAAACTAACAAATTTTATCTTACAAAAAAAATCATGATTTGAAAATTTGTCACTGCCCTTATTCTAGACGGTTGACTTCAAAAGGTCGTATCTTCCTCAATACTGCCTGAATTCCGTCATATGACCACTCATTTTAAATGTCTTCAAATTTTTCACAAACTAATCTAAGAATCATATGAATTTAAAAAAATCATAGAGATATGACTTTTGAAATGTGAGATATTTTTAAAAAATACCTAAATTTTATCTTTCAAACAAATTTGTCATTTGAAAATTTGTCACTGCCCTTGTTCCAGATAGCTGATTTCAAAAGGTCGTATCTCCCTCAATACTGGTCAGATTCCTTCATATGACCACACAATTTAAAGCTATTCAAATTTTGCACAAAATTATACAATAATCATCTTAATCGGATAAAATTTCATAGAGATATGGCTTTTGAAATATGAGATATTTTTTCTAGAAAAAATTTTACCCTAATTTTGCAATCCAAAAAATAATCCCCACTTTGCCATAATTGTTGCTCTAATACCACTTGCTATGAAACTTTATTTTCATAAACAAATATCATTCACAAATATGCAAAAGTATCAAATCGTTCATCCACAAATAATTATCCACAATAACAATCCAAAAATTAGAGAGATAGATAATACCCTTAAGGTAGGGAAACACCAATAATAACCCTTAAGGAAAGAATAACTCCACAAGATCTCCCAATATGAGAGTACCACTTAGGTCAAATATGATTATATATTATTGATCTCCATGATGATTACAATGAAAAATATCTCTTCTTTATATATCCATATTCTAATTCTACTTTGGAGAGCCGACTACTAATTTAATATTATATTTTAATATAATATTGTAATACAATCAACCTTGGGTTGTGTGTGGCCCATGCCAACCCTTATACAATATAATAATATATCCTCAAATATATATTCCTAGGTACCCTAACATGATGTTGGATGCATGGGAACACAGGTAAACCCTAAGTATTTTGTAATAAATATATTTGAATTGCATGATCGCTAGAATCCAACACTCCTAAGTATCACAGTAGAAAGTCTATATTTAAGGAGGTAGGGGGAATTTCTCTCTAAAATTCCAATGTTACCCTAAATATTATTCTTTAGTCATAAGATAAAAATAGAGCTTTGACTATGATGTAATTATAAGGGTATTTTAGGAATTATTATATCATAGACCATGTGAGAATTCAAGTGGTCTAACCACCCCTCACAAGGCTTATGCATGTAGTATAGGACAATGTAGTTGCATGTTTGTTTGAAGGTTTGTTATGCCTAAAATAAGTATCCTATGTGCTTAAGGACCCTTAATTTTATAATACAATTAGATCAAAGCATTAATATCTAAATTCCCCCAAACAATATATCTTTTTTATTTAAGAAGGTAAATATAGATTGCTCTCTATACAATTGGTATTCTCTTAGACTATGCACTACTAATCTAATATGCCCATTTTCATCGGGAGTATATCAAAATATCATCAAGGAAAATAATTACAAACTTGTCTAAATAATCCTAAAACACTTTTTTCATTAATTTCACAAAATGCTATATGAGAATTAATGAGTCTAAAAGATCATACATTGAACTTATAATTCTCATATCTATTTCTAAAAGCTATTTTAGAAATATTCACTTATTTAATTTTGAGTTGGTGAAAACTAGACTTGAGATCAATCTTACAAAAATGGTGGCTTTATTGAAATATGTGTTGGTTAAGCTTCACTTGAGGCAACAAGTGACTTTATATTATATTGTATGTATAATCTCTTTGGTCCCTTGTAAACTTTATAAAGTTATTTTTTAATAATATTTTATTATTTAATATAAAGATAGATCTCTTAACCTTGATCAAAAAGTAACTTATTATTGGGTATAAATACCTCCTCATAACAACCTTTTCTTAATCAATTGAAGTGTATTAGTGAGATAAATTTGGCTTTTATGGAAAACCTCTTATATCATGTGTATTTGTTTCTATGTGTTCTTTTCAACATTTCTAGGCAATGTGTTGATTCTATTCATATATAAAAACTACTATAAAATCTAACATGGTATTAGAGTAGGTAAGAATTTTGATTACTTAATTACTTTTCTTTTCAACCTATATGGAATATCTTAATTTTTTTTTTTATTGAGTAATACTTCTTATACATATCCACCATGGGGATTGAACTCGGGTCACATCAATCATTGATAATGCAAGTGGCATCCTTGCCGGTAGACCACACTCATGGGGATGGAATATCTTAATTTTTGGAGTAGTAAGACTAAAAATGTAAGTCATCATTAGTTTGTAAAAGAGTTTTTCATAAAATATTAGATAGACTTGGATTGCAAGGATCCTAGTGGATTTTGTAGATTTGATCAAGGGAAAATATTGATATGGGAAACACTCTTAAAAGGCAACACAAATTGGCACAATTGAAAACTTTCAATTACATTAATCAAAAACATATATATAGGCATGTTTGTCTTTACAATTGGTATTTAATATGCACAATCCGTGTGAGTATTAAATGCAACACAACATGATCCCTATCATTCCCCCCCACTGAGGAAGCATTGATCCCCATTGCATATAGGTGTGGAAGAGAAAGATGGGTAGCTAAAGAGTGTCTGGTACTACCGAAAATGCACTCTTATTATAAAAATATGAAGACCACAATAACAAAGTTTTACATGTCTTCATAAAGCCATAATTTGGCACTAGATCTAATTGTGGCTCAAAAAATGCCCTCCAATGACTATAAAAACTACTATACCAATGGATAACTGAAGCAGCAACTGAAGTGTCAGAGAAGATGCAATAGAAGACCTCGAACCATGTGCACAAAATATGCCAAATGGAAAATTTGAATTTGTTGTGGTCTTTAAGACAAGCAAACATGCATTGAATTGGCTTAGTCATGCATTAATGGTTATGGAAAATATTAAATTAAATTTAAAATATATATTTAATTTAATTTAATTAATTTGTGGTTAATTGTGGGCTACTTGCATTAAATTATTGGTGGACCGGGACAACGGTCAAGTGGACAGTATTTGGCTTGCATTAAATTATTGGTGATCGGGACAACGATCAAGACTGAAGGTGGGGTGATATGCATTTAATGGATGGAGAAACAATAAGTTATATTAAAAATAATATAATTTAATTTATGGTCATTGGAGGATGGAAGTGGGAAAATTAAAAATGGGTATTTAAAAATTAAATTAAATTAAAAATTAATTTAATTTAATTTATAGAATGGTGGAGGCCATGGCGGAATCAAGCGAAGAAAATAAAAATGGTATGAGAAGCGGTGAAAATGCCATGCTAGTGGCAGCTTCGGTAGAGGATACATAGTGGTAAGATGAAGATTGTTAGAAATACATGATCTGTAGCGGTAATGCACAAGAGGAGCTGATAAATCAAATGTGAATAAAATGACATTGATGGTAGCAACTTCGAACAGTGAACATGCAACAGAGCAACATAAGGGTGTGTGCATCAATGGTAGTAGCAGTGGAGGCGGATCATGGCAAATAGACTTAGGCAATGATGGTAAAATGTGATAGTAGTTGTTATTATGAAGTGTAGCACTAAATATGATGGAAATATGCAGCATATCACATGAAGTAACCATCAAAAAAATGTAGAGGAGCTACGGATCCACCAAGGACAACGATGTGAAAACCATATGCAATGGATCAATGTCCAAAATCAAAAGATCAAAACTCCTCAACTTTTAATACGCAGGAATAACATGAACAATGGTGGATGGAAAAACATATTCTAGCTTATCATATGAAATTATATCCACATCAAAATCCACATCATATAATGGAAATATGTTGGGTATTTCACCTAGAGACCCTGGTTTGAATCCAGGTGTGGCTGTAAATTCCTCAATTTTTGGATCAGGGGTGGAATCCTGATATTCTTCAATGATATCGTTAGTAGGAATGAGATCATCAATAGTATATTCTTTGGCAACAACAGTGAGGATTTCAGTTGTAAAATGCTAAACATTGGCAGCCATTATTGTTTGGAATTGTTGGAGTGCAGCAATTTTCGTACGGAGTTGTTGAAATTTAACGGTGAAGTCTTCAAGCAAAATGGTCAACATTATGAATGATGGTCACGAATGGTTTTTGCTTCAATAAATGATAAATCTAAGATAAATTCTTGGATCAAGAGCTAAGAGTCGAGATTCAAAGGAACCAAAGCTGATAGTTTTCAAGAACAAAAGTGCACGAAGGTGTCTATGGAAAAATAAAGAATGCTCACCCAATACCAAGATCCGCTAGTGGTTTTCTCGTTCCTCTTTTGAACCAGACTTTCCTAGAGGAAGAGGATATTCATCTATCCAACACTCGACTCTAATACCAATGATACAAGAAACACTCTTAAATATTATATCCTCAAATATAATATTCCTAGGTACCCTAACATGATGTTGGATGCATGGGAACACATGTAAACCCTAAGTATTTTGTATTAAATGTATTTGAATTGCATGATCGCTAGAATCTAACACTCCTAAGTATCACAGTAGAAAGTCTATATTTAAGGAGGTAGGGGGAATTTCTCTCTAAAATTCCAATGTTACCCTAAATATTATTCTTTAGTCATAAGATAAAAATAGAGCTTTGACTATGATGTAATTATAAGGGCATTTTAGGAATTATTATATCATAGACCATGTGAGAATTCAAGTGGTATAACCACCCCTCACAAGGCTTATGCATGTAGTATAGGACAATGTAGTTGCATGTTTGTTTGAAGGTTTGTTATGCCTAAAATAAGTATCCTATGTGCTTAAGGACCCTTAATTTTTATAATACAATTAGATCAAAGCATTAATATTTAAATTCCCCCAAACAATATATTTTTTTTATTTAAGAAGGTAAATATAGATTGCTCTCTATACAGTTGGTATTCTCTTAGACTATGCACTACTAATCTAATATGCTCATTTTCATCGAGAGTATATCAAAATATCATCAAGGAAAATAATTACAAACTTGTCTAAATAATCCTAAAACACTTTTTTCATTAATTTCACAAAATGCTATATGAGAATTAATGAGTCTAAAATATTATACATTGAACTTATAATTCTCATATCTAGTTCTAAAAGCTATTTTAGAAATATTCACTTATTTAATTTTGAGTTGGTGAAAACTAGACTTGAGATCAATCTTACAAAAATGGTGGCTTTATTGAAATATGTGTTGGTTAAGCTTCACTTGAGGCAACAAGAGACTTTATATTATATTGTATGTATAATCTCTTTGGTCCCTTGTAAACTTTATAAAGTTATTTTTTAATAATATTTTATTATTTAATATAAAGATAGATCTCTTAACCTTGATCAAAAAGTAACTTATTATTGGGTATAAATACCTCCTCATAACAACCTTTTCTTAATCAATTGAAGTGTATTAGTGAGATAAATTTGGCTTTTATGGAAAACCTCTTATATCATGTGTATTTGTTTCTATGTGTTCTTTTCAACATTTCTAGGCTATGTGTTGATTCTATTCATTTATAAAAACTACTATAAAATCTAACATGGTATTAGAGTAGGTAAGAATTTTGATTACTTAATTACTTTTCTTTTCAACCTATATGGAATATCTTAATGTTTTTTTTTATTGAGTAATACTTCTTATACATATCCACCATGGGGATTGAACTCGGGTCACATCAATCATCGATAATGCATGTGGCATCCTTGCCGATAGACCACACTCATGGGGATGGAATATCTTAATGTTTGGAGTAGTAAGACTAAAAATGTAAGTCATCATTAGTTTGTAAAAGAGTTTTTGATAAAATATTAGGTAGACTTGGATTGCAAGGATCCTAGTGGATTTTGTAGATTTGCTCTAGGGAAAATATTGATATGGGAAACACTCTTAAAATGCAACACAAATTGGCACAAATGAAAACTTTCAATTACATTAATCAAAAACATATATATACGCATGTATGTCTTTACAATTGGTATTTAATATGCACAATCCGTGTGAGTATTAAATGCAATACAACATGATCCCTATCATTCCTCCCCACTGAGGAAGCATTGGTCCCTAATGCGTATAGGTGTGGAAGAGAAAGATGGGTAGCTAAAGAATGTCGGGTACTACCGAAAATGCACTCTTATTATAAAAAGATGAAGACCACAATAACAAAGTTTTACATGTCTTCATAAAGCCAAAATTTGGCACTAGATCTAAGTTTGGCTCAAAAAATGCCCTCCAATGACTATAAAAACTACTATACCAATGGATAACTGAAGCAGCAACTGAAGTGTCAGAGAAGATGCAATAGAAGACCTCGAACCATGTGCACAAAATATGCCAAACAAAAAATTTGAATTTGTTGTGGTCTTTAAGAAAAGTAGGCATGCATTAATGGTTATGGAAAATATTAAATTAAATTTAAAATATATATCTAATTTAATTTAATTGATTTGTGGTTAATTGTGGGCTACTTGCATTAAATTATTGGTGGACCGAAACAACGGTCAAGTGGACAACATTTGGCTTGCATTAAATTATTGGTGGTCGGGACAACGATCAAGACTAAAGGTGGGGTGATATGCAATTAATGGATGGAGAAACAATAAGTTATATTAAAAATAATATAATTTAATTTATTCTCATTGGAGGATGGAAGTGGAAAAATTAAAAATGAGTATTTAAAAATTAAATTAAATTAAAAATTAATTTAATTTAATTTATAGAATGGTGGAGGCCATGGCGGAATCAAGCGAAGAAAATAAAAATGGTATGAGAAGCGGTGAAAATGCCAGGCTGGTGGCGGCTTCGGTAGAGGATACACAGTGGTAAGATGAAGATTGTTAGAAACACATGATCTATAGTAGTAATGCACAAGAGGAGCTGATAAATCAACTGTGAATAAAATGACATCGATGGTAGCAACTTCGAACAGTGAACATGCAACAGAGCAACATAAGGGTGTGTGCATCAATGGTAGTAGCAGTGGAGGCGGATCATGGCAAATAGACTTAGGCAATGATGGTAAAATGTGATAGTAGTTGTTGTTATGAAGTGTAGCACTAAATATGATGGAAATATGCAGCATATCACATGAAGTAATCATCAAAAAAATGAAGAGGAGCTACGGATCCACCAAGGACAACGATGTGAAAACCATATGCAATGGATCAATGTCCAAAATCAAAAGATCAAAACTCCTCGACTTTAAATATGCAGGAATAACATGAACAATGGTGGATGGAAAAACATCTTCTAGCTTAGCATATGAAATTATATCCACATCAAAAGCCACATCATATAATGGAAATATGTTGGGTATTTCACCTAGAGACCCTAGTTTGAATCCAGGTATGGCTGTAAATTCCTCAATTTTTGGATCAGGGGTGGAATCCTGATCTTCTTCAATGAGATCTTTAGTAGGAATGAGATCATCAATAGTATATTATTTGGCAACAACAACGAGGATTTCAGTTGTAAAATGCTAAACAGTGGTAGCCATTGTTGCTTGGAATTGTTGGAGTGCAACCATTTTCGTACGGAGTTGTTGAAATTTAACGGTGAAGTCATCAAGCAAAATGGTCAACATTATGAATGATGGTCACGAATGGAGTTTGCTTCAATAAATGATAAATCTAAGATAAATCCTTGGATCAAGAGCTAAGAGTCGATATTCAAATGGACCCAAGCTGATAGTTTTCAAGAACAAAAATGCACGAAGGTGTCTATGGAAAAATAAAGAATGCTCACCCAATACCAAGATCCGCTAGTGGTTTTCTCGTTCCTCTTTTGAACCAGACTTTCCTAGAGGAAGAGGATATTCATCTATCCAACACTCGACTCTAATACCAATGATACAAGAAACACTCTTAAATATTATATCCTCAAATATAATATTCCTAGGTACCCTAACATGATGTTGGATGCATGGGAACACATGTAAACCCTAAGTATTTTGTATTAAATGTATTTGAATTGCATGATCGCTAGAATCTAACACTCCTAAGTATCACAATAGAAAGTCTATATTTAAGGAGGTAGGGGGAATTTCTCTCTAAAATTCCAATGTTACCCTAAATATTATTCTTTAGTCATAAGATAAAAATAGAGCTTTGACTATGATGTAATTATAAGGGCATTTTAGGAATTATTATATCATAGACCATGTGAGAATTCAAGTGGTATAACCACCCCTCACAAGGCTTATGCATGTAGTATAGGACAATGTAGTTGCATGTTTGTTTGAAGGTTTGTTATACCTAAAATAAGTATCCTATGTGCTTAAGGACCCTTAATTTTTATAATACAATTAGATCAAAGCATTAATATCTAAATGCCCCCAAACAATATATCTTTTTTATTTAAGAAGGTAAATATAGATTGCTCTCTATACAATTGGTATTCTCTTAGACTATGCACTACTAATCTAATATGCTCATTTTCATCGAGAGTATATCAAAATATCATCAAGGAAAATAATTACAAACTTGTCTAAATAATCCTAAAACACTTTTTTCATTAATTTCACAAAATGCTATATGAGAATTAATGAGTCTAAAATATTATACATTGAACTTATAATTCTCATATCTAGTTCTAAAATCTATTTTAGAAATATTCACTTATTTAATTTTGAGTTGGTGAAGACTAGACTTGAGATCAATCTTAGAAAAAATGGTGTCTTTATTGAAATATGTGTTGGTTAAGCTTCACTTGAGGCAACAAGTGACTTTATATTATATTGTATGTATAATCTCTTTGGTCCCTTGTAAACTTTATAAAGTTATTTTTTAATAATATTTTATTATTTAATATAAAGATAGATCTCTTAACCTTGATCAAAAAGAAACTTATTATTGGGTATAAATACCTCCTCATAACAACCTTTTCTTAATCAATTGAAGTGTATTAGTGAGATAAATTTGGCTTTTATGGAAAACCTCTTATATCATGTGTATTTGTTTCTATGTGTTCTTTTCAACATTTCTAGGCAATGTGTTGATTCTATTCATTTATAAAAACTACTATAAAATCTAACATGGTATTAGAGTAGGTAAGAATTTTGATTACTTAATTACTTTTCTTTTCAACCTATATGGAATATCTTAATGTTTTTTTTTATTGAGTAATACTTCTTATACATATCCACCATGGGGATTGAACTCGGGTCACATCAATCATCGATAATGCAAGGGGCATCCTTGCCGGTAGACCACACTCATGGGGATGGAATATCTTAATGTTTGGAGTAGTAAGACTAAAAATGTAAGTCATCATTAGTTTGTAAAAGAGTTTTTGATAAAATATTAGGTAGACTTGGATTGCAAGGATCCTAGTGGATTTTGTAGATTTGCTCTAGGGAAAATATTGATATGGGAAACACTCTTAAAAGGCAACACAAATTGGCACAAATGAAAACATTCAATTACATTAATAAAAAACATATATATACGCATGTCTGTCTTTACAATTGGTATTTAATATGCACAATCCGTGTGAGTATTAAATGCAATACAACATGATCCCTATCATTCCTCCCCACCGAGGAAGCATTGGTCCCTAATGCGTATAGGTGTGGAAGAGAAAGATGGGTAGCTAAAGAATGTCGGGTACTACCAAAAATGCACTCTTATTATAAAAAGATGAAGACCACAATAACAAAGTTTTACATGTCTTCATAAAGCCAAAATTTGGCACTAGATCTAAGTTTGGCTCAAAAAATGCCCTCCAATGACTATAAAAACTACTATACCAATGGATAACTGAAGCAGCAACTGAAGTGTCAGAGAAGATGCAACAGAAGACCTCGAACCATGTGCACAAAATATGCCAAACGAAAAATTTGAATTTGTTGTGGTCTTTAAGACAAGCAGGCATGCATTGAATTAGCTTAGTCGTGCATTAATGGTTATGGAAAATATTAAATTAAATTTAAAATATATATTTAATTTAATTTAATTGATTTGTGGTTAATTGTGGGCTACTTGCATTAAATTATTGGTGGACCGGAACAACGGTCAAGTGGACAATATTTGGCTTGCATTAAATTATTGGTGGTCGGGACAACGATCAAGACTAAAGGTGGGGTGATATGCAATTAATGGATGGAGAAACAATAAGTTATATTAAAAATAATATAATTTAATTTATTGTCATTAGAGGATGGAAGTGGAAAAATTAAAAATGAGTATTTAAAAATTAAATTAAATTAAAAATTAATTTAATTTAATTTATAGAATGGTGGAGGCCATGGCGGAATCAAGCGAAGAAAATAAAAATGGTATGAGAAGCGGTGAAAATGCCAGGCTGGTGGCGGCTTCGGTAGAGGATACACAGTGGTAAGATGAATATTGTTAGAAACACATGATCTGTAGCAGTAATGCACAAGAGGAGCTGATAAATCAACTATGAATAAAATGACATCGACGGTAGCAACTTCGAACAGTGAACATGCAACAGAGCAACATAAGGGTGTGTGCATCAATGGTAGTAGCAGTGGAGGCGGATCATGGCAAATAGACTTAGGCAATGATGGTAAAATGTGATAGTAGTTGTTGTTATGAAGTGTAGCACTAAATATGATGGAAATATGTAGCATATCACATGAAGTAACCATCAAAAAAATGAAGAGGAGCTACGGATCCACCAAGGACAACGATGTGAAAACCATATGCAATGGATCAATGTCCAAAATCAAAAGATCAAAACTCCTCGACTTTAAATATGCAGGAATAACATGAAAAATTGTGGATGGAAAAACATCTTCTAGCTTAGCATATGAAATTATATCCACATCAAAAGCCACATCATATAATGGAAATATGTTGGGTATTTCACCTAGAGACCCTGGTTTGAATCCAGGTGTGGCTGTAAATTCCTCAATTTTTGGATCAGGGGTGGAATTCTGATCTTCTTCAATGAGATCGTTAGTAGGAATGAGATCATCAATAGTATATTCTTTGGCAACAACAACGAGGATTTCAGTTGTAAAATGCTAAACATTGGCAGCCATTGTTGCTTGGAATTGTTGGAGTGCAACCATTTTCGTACGGAGTTGTTGAAATTTAACGGTGAAGTCATCAAGCAAAATGGTCAACATTATGAATGATGGTCACGAATGGAGTTTGCTTCAATAAATGATAAATCTAAGATAAATTCTTGGATCAAGAGCTAAGAGTCGATATTCAAAGGGACCCAAGCTGATAGTTTTCAAGAACAAAAATGCACGAAGGTGTCTATGGAAAAATAAAGAATGCTCACCCAATACCAAGATCCGCTAGTGGTTTTCTCGTTCCTCTTTTGAACCAGACTGTCCTAGAGGAAGAGGATATTCATCTATCCAACACTCGACTCTAATACCAATGATACAAGAAACACTCTTAAATATTATATCCTCAAATATAATATTCCTAGGTACCCTAACATGATGTTGGATGCATGGGAACACATGTAAACCCTAAGTATTTTGTATTAAATGTATTTTAATTGCATGATTGCTAGAATCTAACACTCCTAAGTATCACAGTAGAAAGTCTATATTTAAGGAGGTAGGGGGAATTTCTCTCTAAAATTCCAATGTTACCCTAAATATTATTCTTTAGTCATAAGATAAAAATAGAGCTTTGACTATGATGTAATTATAAGGGCATTTTAGGAATTATTATATCATAGACCATGTGAGAATTCAAGTGGTATAACCATCCCTCACAAGGCTTATGCATGTAGTATAGGACAATGTAGTTGCATGTTTGTTTGAAGGTTTGTTATTCCTAAAATAAGTATCCTATGTGCTTAAGGACCCTTAATTTTTATAATACAATTAGATCAAAGCATTAATATCTAAATGCCCCCAAACAATATATCTTTTTTATTTAAGAAGGTAAATATAGATTGCTCTCCATACAATTGGTATTCTCTTAGACTATGCACTACTAATCTAATATGCTCATTTTCATCGAGAGTATATCAAAATATCATCAAGGAAAATAATTACAAACTTGTCTAAATAATCCTAAAACACTTTTTTCATTAATTTCACAAAATTCTATATGAGAATTAATGAGTCTAAAATATTATACATTGAACTTATAATTCTCATATCTAGTTCTAAAAGCTATTTTAGAAATATTCACTTATTTAATTTTGAGTTGGTGAAGACTAGACTTGAGATCAATCTTAGAAAAATGGTGGCTTTATTGAAATATGTGTTGGTTAAGCTTCTCTTGAGGCAACAAGAGACTTTATATTATATTGTATGTATAATCTCTTTGGTCCCTTGTAAACTTTATAAAGTTATTTTTTAATAATATTTTATTATTTAATATAAAGATAGATCTCTTAACCTTGATCAAAAAGTAACTTATTATTGGGTATAAATACCTCCTCATAACAACCTTTTCTTAATCAATTGAAGTGTATTAGTGAGATAAATTTGGCTTTTATGGAAAACCTCTTATATCATGTGTATTTGTTTCTATGTGTTCTTTTCAACATTTCTAGGCAATGTGTTGATTCTATTCATTTATAAAAACTACTATAAAATCTAACATGGTATTAGAGTAGGTAAGAATTTTGATTACTTAATTACTTTTCTTTTCAACCTATATGGAATATCTTAATGTTTTTTTTTATTGAGTAATACTTCTTATACATATCCACCATGGGGATTTAACTCGGGTCACATCAATCATCGATAATGCAAGTGGCATCCTTGCCGGTAGACCACACTCATGGGGATGGAATATCTTAATGTTTGGAGTAGTAAGACTAAAAATGTAAGTCATCATTAGTTTGTAAAAGAGTTTTTGATAAAATATTAGGTAGACTTGGATTGCAAGGATCCTAGTAGATTTTGTAGATTTGCTCTAGGGAAAATATTGATATGGGAAACACTCTTAAAAGGCAACACAAATTGGCACAAATGAAAACTTTCAATTACATTAATCAAAAACATATATATACGCATATCTTTCTTTACAATTGGTATTTAATATGCACAATCCTTGTGAGTATTAAATGCAATACAACATGATCCCTATCATTCCTCCCCACTGAGGAAGCATTGGTCCCTAATGCGTATAGGTGTGGAAAAGAAAGATGGGTAGCTAAAGAATGTCGGGTACTACCGAAAATGCACTCTTATTATAAAAAGATGAAGACCACAATAACAAAGTTTTACATGTCTTCATAAAGCCAAAATTTGGCACTAGATCTAAGTTTGGCTCAAAAAATGCCCTCCAATGACTATAAAAACTACTATACCAATGGATAACTGAAGCAGCAACTGAAGTTTCAGAGAAGATGCAACAGAAGACCTCGAACCATGTGCACAAAATATGCCAAACGAAAAATTTAATTGTTGTGGTCTTTAAGACAAGCGAGCATGCATTGAATTGGCTGAGTCGTGCATTAATGGTTATGGAAAATATTAAATTAAATTTAAAATATATATTTAATTTAATTTAATTGATTTGTGGTTAATTGCGGGCTACTTGCATTAAATTATTGGTGGACCGGAACAACGGTCAAGTGGCCAACATTTGGCTTGCATTAAATTATTGGTGGTCGGGACAACGATCAAGACTAAAGGTGGGGTGATATGCAATTAATGGATGGAGAAACAATAAGTTATATTAAAAATAATATAATTTAATTTATTGTCATTGGAGGATGGAAGTGGAAAAATTAAAAATGAGTATTTAAAAATTAAATTAAATTAAAAATTAATTTAATTTAATTTATAGAATGGTGGAGGCCATGGCGGAATCAAGCGAAGAAAATAAAAATGGCATGAGAAGCGGTGAAAATGCCAGGCTGGTGGCGGCTTCGATAGAGGATACACAGTGGTAAGATGAAGATTGTTAGAAACACATGATCTGTAGCAGTAATGCACTAGAGGAGCTGATAAATCAACTGTGAATAAAATGACATCGACGGTAGCAACTTCGAACAGTGAACATGCAACGGAGCAACATAAGGGTGTGTGCATCAATGGTAGTAGCAATGGAGGCAGATCATGGCAAATAGACTTAGGCAATGATGGTAAAATGTGATAGTAGTTGTTGTTATGAAGTGTAGCACTAAATATGATGGAAATATGCAGCATATCACATGAAGTAACCATCAAAAAAATGTAGAGGAGCTACGGATCCACCAAGGACAACGATGTGAAAACCATATGCAATGGATCAATGTCCAAAATCAAAAGATCAAAACTCCTCGACTTTAAATATGCAGGAATAACAGGAACAATGGTGGACGGAAAAACATCTTCTAGCTTAGAATATGAAATTATATCCACATCAAAAGCCACATCATATAATGGAAATATGTTGGGTATTTCACCTAGAGACCCTGGTTTTAATCCAGGTGTGGCTGTAAATTCCTCAATTTTTGGATCAGGGGTGGAATCCTGATCTTCTTCAATGAGATCGTTAGTAGGAATGAGATCATCAATAGTAGGTTCTTTGGCAACAACAACGAGGATTTCAGTTGTAAACTGCTAAACATTGGCAGCCATTGTTGCTTGGAATTGTTGAAGTGCAACCATTTTTGTACGGAGTTGTTGAAATTTAATGGTGAAGTCATCAAGCAAAATGGTCAACATTATGAATGATGGTCACGAATGGAGTTTGCTTCAATAAATGATAAATCTAAGATAAATTCTTGGATCAAGAGCTAAGAGTCGATATTCAAAGGGACCCAAGCTGATAGTTTTCAAGAACAAAAGTGCACGAAGGTGTCTATGGAAAAATAAAGAATGTTCACCCAATGCCAAGATCCGCTAGTGGTTTTCTCATTCCTCTTTTGAACCAGACTGGCCTAGAGGAAGAGGATACTCATCTATCCAACACTCGACTCTAATACCAATGATACAAGAAACACTCTTAAATATTATATCCTCAAATATAATATTCCTAGGTACCCTAACATGATGTTGGATGCATGGGAACACATGTAAACCCTAAGTATTTTGTATTAAATGTATTTGAATTGCATGATCGCTAGAATCTAACACTCCTAAGTATCACAGTAGAAAGTCTATATTTAAGGAGGTAGGGGGAATTTCTCTCTAAAATTCCAATGTTACCCTAAATATTATTCTTTAGTCATAAGATAAAAATAGAGCTTTGACTATGATGTAATTATAAGGGCATTTTAGGAATTATTATATCATAGACCATGTGAGAATTCAAGTGGTATAACCACCCCTCACAAGGCTTATGCATGTAGTATAGGACAATGTAGTTGCATGTTTATTTGAAGGTTTGTTATGCCTAAAATAAGTATCCTATGTGCTTAAGGACCCTTAATTTTTATAATACAATTAGATCAAAGCATTAATATCTAAATTCCCCAAAACAATATATCTTTTTTATTTAAGAAGGTAAATATAGATTGCTCTCTATACAATTGGTATTCTCTTAGACTATGCACTACTAATCTAATATGCTCATTTTCATCGAGAGTATATCAAAATATCATCAAGGAAAATAATTACAAACTTGTCTAAATAATCCTAAAACACTTTTTTCATTAATTTCACAAAATGCTATATGAGAATTAATGAGTCTAAAATATTATACATTGAACTTATAATTCTCATATCTAGTTCTAAAAGCTATTTTAGAAATATTCACTTATTTAATTTTGAGTTGGTGAAAACTAGACTTGAGATCAATCTTACAAAAATGGTGGCTTTATTGAAATATGTGTTGGTTAAGCTTCACTTGAGGCAACAAGAGACTTTATATTATATTGTATGTATAATCTCTTTGGTCCCTTGTAAACTTTATAAAGTTATTTTTTAATAATATTTTATTATTTAATATAAAGATAGATCTCTTAACCTTGATCAAAAAGTAACTTATTATTGGGTATAAATACCTCCTCATAACAACCTTTTCTTAATCAATTGAAGTGTATTAGTGAGATAAATTTGGCTTTTATGGAAAACCTCTTATATCATGTGTATTTGTTTCTATGTGTTCTTTTCAACATTTCTAGGCAATGTGTTGATTCTATTCATTTATAAAAACTACTATAAAATCTAACATGGTATTAGAGTAGGTAAGAATTTTGATTACTTAATTACTTTTCTTTTCAACCTATATGGAATATCTTAATGTTTTTTTTTATTGAGTAATACTTCTTATACATATCCACCATGGGGATTGAACTCGGGTCACATCAATCATCGATAATGCAAGTGGCATCCTTTCCGGTAGACCACACTCGTGGGGATGGAATATCTTAATGTTTGGAGTAGTAAGACTAAAAATGTAAGTCATCATTAGTTTGTAAAAGAGTTTTTGATAAAATATTAGGTAGACTTGGATTGCAAGGATCCTAGTGGATTTTGTAGATTTGCTCTAGGGAAAATATTGATATGGGAAACACTCTTAAAAGGCAACACAAATTGGCACAAATGAAAAATTTAAATTACATTAATCAAAAACATATATATACGCATGTCTTTATTTACAATTGGTATTTAATATGCACAATCCGTGTGAGTATTAAATGCAATACAACATGATCCCTATCATTCCTCCCCACTGAGGAAGAATTGGTCCCTAATGCGTATAGGTGTGGAAGAGAAAGATGGGTAGCTAAAGAATGTCGGGTACTACCGAAAATGCACTCTTATTATAAAAATATGAAGACCACAATAACAAAGTTTTACATGTCTTCATAAAGCCAAAATTTGGCACTAGATCTAAGTTTGGCTCAAAAAATGCCCTCCAATGACTATAAAAACTACTATACCAATGGATAACTGAAGCAGGAACTGAAGTGTCAGAGAAGATGCAACAGAAGACCTCGAACCATGTGCACAAAATATGCCAAACAAAAAATTTGAATTTGTTGTGGTCTTTAAGACAAGCAAGCATGCATTGAATTGGCTTAGTCGTGCATTAATGGTTATGGAAAATATTAAATTAAATTTAAAATATATATTTAATTTAATTTAATTGATTTGTGGTTAATTGTGGGCTACTTGCATTAAATTATTGGTGGACCGGAACAACGGTCAAGTGGACAACATTTGGCTTGCATTAAATTATTGGTGGTCGGGACAACGATCAAGACTAAAGGTGGGGTGATATGCAATTAATGGATGGAGAAACAATAAGTTATATTAAAAATAATATAATTTAATTTATTTTCATTGGAGGATGGAAGTGGAAAAATTAAAAATGAGTATTTAAAAATTAAATTAAATTAAAAATTAATTTAATTTAATTTATAGAATGGTGGAGGCCATGGCGGAATCAAGCGAAGAAAATAAAAATTGCATGAGAAGCGATGAAAATGCCAGGTTGGTGGCGGCTTCGGTAGAGGATACACAGTCGTAAGATGAAGATTGTTAGAAACACATGATCTGTAGCAGTAATGCACAAGAGGAGCTGATAAATCAACTGTGAATAAAATGACATCGACGGTAGCATCTTCAAACAGTGAACATGCAACAGAGCAACATAAGGGTGTGTGCATCAATGGTAGTAGCAGTGGAGGCAGATCATGGCAAATAGACTTAGGCAATGATGGTAAAATGTGATAGTAGTTGTTGTTATGAAGTTTAGCACTAAATATGATGGAAATATGCAGCATATCACATGAAGTAACCATCAAAAAAATGAAGAGGAGCTACGGATCCACCAAGGACAACGATGTGAAAACCATATGCAATGGATCAATGTCCAAAATCAAAAGATCAAAACTCCTCGACTTTAAATATGCAGGAATAACATGAACAATGGTGGACGGAAAAACATCTTCTAGCTTAGAATATGAAATTATATCCACATCAAAAGCCACATCATATAATGGAAATATGTTGGGTATTTCACCTAGAGACCCTGGTTTGAATCCAGGTGTGGCTGTAAATTCCTCAATTTTTGGATCAGGGGTGGAATCCTGGTCTTCTTCAATGAGATCGTTAGTAGGAATGAGATCATCAATAGTATATTCTTTGGCAACAACAACGAGGATTTCAGTTGTAAAATGCTAAACATTGGCAGCCATTGTTGCTTGAAATTGTTGGAGTGCAACCATTTTCGTACGGAGTTGTTGAAATTTAACGGTGAAGTCATCAAGCAAAATGGTCAACATTATGAATGATGGTCACGAATGGAGTTTGCTTCAATAAATGATAAATCTAAGATAAATTCTTGGATCAAGAGCTAAGAGTCGATATTCAAAGGGACCCAAGCTGATAGTTTTCAAGAACAAAAGTGCACGAAGGTGTCTATGGAAAAATAAAGAATGCTCACCCAATACCAAGATCCGCTAGTGGTTTTCTCGTTCCTCTTTTGAACCAGACTGTCCTAGAGGAAGAGGATATTCATCTATCCAACACTCGACTCTAATACCAATGATACAAGAAACACTCTTAAATATTATATCCTCAAATATAATATTCCTAGGTACCCTAACATGATGTTGGATGCATGGGAACACATGTAAACCCTAAGTATTTTGTATTAAATGTATTTGAATTGCATGATCGCTAGAATCTAACACTCCTAAGTATCACAGTAGAAATTCTATATTTAAGGAGGTAGGGGGAATTTCTCTCTAAAATTCCAATGTTACCCTAAATATTATTCTTTAGTCATAAGTTAAAAATAGAGCTTTGACTATGATGTAATTATAAGGGCATTTTAGGAATTATTATATCATAGACCATGTGAGAATTCAAGTGGTATAACCACCCCTCACAAGGCTTATGCATGTAGTATAGGACAATGTAGTTGCATTTTTGTTTGAAGGTTTGTTATGCCTAAAATAAGTATCCTATGTGCTTAAGGACCCTTAATTTTTATAATACAATTAGATCAAAGCATTAATATCTAAATTCCATCAAACAATATATCTTTTTTATTTAAGAAGGTAAATATAGATTGCTCTCTATACAATTGGTATTCTCTTAGACAATGCACTACTAATCTAATATGCTCATTTTCATCGAGAGTATATCAAAATATCATCAAGGAAAATAATTACAAACTTGTCTAAATAATCCTAAAACACTTTTTTCATTAATTTCACAAAATGCTATATGAGAATTAATGAGTCTAAAATATTATACATTGAACTTATAATTCTCATATCTAGTTCTAAAAGCTATTTTAGAAATATTCACTTATTTAATTTTGAGTTGGTGAAAACTAGACTTGAGATCAATCTTAGAAAAATGGTGGATTTATTGAAATATGTGTTGGTTAAGCTTCACTTGAGGCAACAAGAGACTTTATATTATATTGTATGTATAATCTCTTTGGTCCCTTGTAAACTTTATAAAGTTATTTTTTAATAATATTTTATTATTTAATATAAAGATAGATCTCTTAACCTTGATCAAAAAGTAACTTATTATTGGGTATAAATACCTCCTCATAACAACATTTTCTTAATCAATTGAAGTGTATTAGTGAGATAAATTTGGCTTTTATGGAAAACCTCTTATATCATGTGTATTTGTTTCTATGTGTTCTTTTCAACATTTCTAGGCAATGTGTTGATTCTATTCATTTATAAAAACTACTATAAAATCTAACATGGTATTAGAGTAGGTAAGAATTTTGATTACTTAATTACTTTTCTTTTCAACCTATATGGAATATTTTAATTTTTTTTTTATTGAGTAATACTTCTTATACATATCCACCATGGGGATTGAACTCGGGTCACATCAATCATCGATAATGCAAGTGGCATCCTTTCCGGTAGACCACACTCATGGGGATGGAATATCTTAATGTTTGGAGTAGTAAGACTAAAAATGTAAGTCATCATTAGTTTGTAAAAGAGTTTTTGATAAAATATTAGGTAGACTTGGATTGCAAGGATCCTAGTGGATTTTGTAGATTTGCTCTAGGGAAAATATTGATATGGGAAACACTCTTAAAAGGCAACACAAATTGGCACAAATGAAAAATTTAAATTACATTAATCAAAAACATATATATACGCATGTCTTTATTTACAATTGGTATTTAATATGCACAATCCGTGTGAGTATTAAATGCAATACAACATGATCCCTATCATTCCTCCCCCATCGAGGAAGAATTGGTCCCTAATGCGTATAGGTGTGGAAGAGAAAGATGGGTAGCTAAAGAATGTCGGGTACTACCGAAAATGCACTCTTATTATAAAAATATGAAGACCAAAATAACAAAGTTTTACATGTCTTCATAAAACCAAAATTTGGCACTAGATCTAAGTTTGGCTCAAAAAATGCTCTCCAATGACTATAAAAACTACTATACCAATGGATAATCAAGCAGAAGTCGAAGTGTCAGAGAAGATGCAACAGAAGACCTCGAACCATGTGCACAAAATATGCCAAACAAAAAATTTGAATTTGTTGTGGTCTTTAAGACAAGCAAGCATGCATTGAATTGGCTTAGTCGTGCATTAATGGTTATGGAAAATATTAAATTAAATTTAAAATATATATTTAATTTAATTTAATTGATTTGTGGTTAATTGTGGGCTACTTGCATTAAATTATTGGTGGACCGGAACAACGGTCAAGTGGACAACATTTGGCTTGCATTAAATTATTGGTGGTCGGGACAACGATCAAGACTAAAGGTGGGGTGATATGCAATTAATGGATGGAGAAACAATAAGTTATATTAAAAATAATATAATTTAATTTATTGTCATTGGAGGATGGAAGTGGAAAAATTAAAAATGAGTATTTAAAAATTAAATTAAATTAAAAATTAATTTAATTTAATTTATAGAATGGTGGAGGCCATGGCGGAATCAAGCGAAGAAAATAAAAATTGCATGAGAGACGATGAAAATGCCAGGTTGGTGGCGGCTTCGGTAGAGGATGCACGATCAGTAAGATGAAGATTGTTAGAAACACATGATCTCGTAGCGAGTAATGCACAAGAGGAGCTGATAAATCAACTCGTGAATAAAATGACATCGACGGTAGCATCTTCAAACAAGTGAACATGCAATAGAGCAACATAAGGGTGTGTGCATCAATGGTAGTAGCGAGTGGAGGCGAGATCATGGCAAATAGACTTAGGCAATGATGGTAAAATGTGATAGTAGTTGTTGTTATGAAGTTTAGCACTAAATATGATGGAAATATGCAGCATATCACATGAAGTAACCATCAAAAAAATGAAGAGGAGCTACGGATCCACCAAGGACAACGATGTGAAAACCATATGCAATGGATCAATGTCCAAAATCAAAAGATCAAAACTCCTCGACTTTAAATATGCAGGAATAACATGAACAATGGTGGACGGAAAAACATCTTCTAGCTTAGAATATGAAATTATATCCACATCAGGAGCCACATCATCTAATGGAAATATGTTGGGTATTTCACCTAGAGACCCTGGTTTGAATCCGGTGTGGTCGTAAATTCCTCAATTTTTGGATCGGGGTGGAATCCTGGTCTTCTTCAATGAGATCGTTAGTAGGAATGAGATCATCAATAGTATATTCTTTGGCAACAACAACGAGGATTTCAGTTGTAAAATGCTAAACATTGGCAGCCATTGTTGCTTGAAATTGTTGGAGTGCAACCATTTTCGTACGGAGTTGTTGAAATTTAACGGTGAAGTCATCAAGCAAAATGGTCAACATTATGAATGATGGTCACGAATGGAGTTTGCTTCAATAAATGATAAATCTAAGATAAATTCTTGGATCAAGAGCTAAGAGTCGATATTCAAAGGGACCCAAGCTGATAGTTTTCAAGAACAAAAGTGCACGAAGGTGTCTATGGAAAAATAAAGAATGCTCACCCAATACCAAGATCCGCTAGTGGTTTTCTCGTTCCTCTTTTGAACCAGATTGTCCTAGAGGAAGAGGATACTCATCTATCCAACACTCGACTCTAATACCAATGATACAAGAAACACTCTTAAATATTATATCCTCAAATATAATATTCCTAGGTACCCTAACATGATGTTGGATGCATGGGAACACATGTAAACCCTAAGTATTTTGTATTAAATGTATTTGAATTGCATGATCGCTAGAATCTAACACTCCTAAGTATCACAGTAGAAATTCTATATTTAAGGAGGTAGGGGGAATTTCTCTCTAAAATTCCAATGTTACCCTAAATATTATTCTTTAGTCATAAGTTAAAAATAGAGCTTTGACTATGATGTAATTATAAGGGCATTTTAGGAATTATTATATCATAGACCATGTGAGAATTCAAGTGGTATAACCACCCCTCACAAGGCTTATGCATGTAGTATAGGACAATGTAGTTGCATTTTTGTTTGAAGGTTTGTTATGCCTAAAATAAGTATCCTATGTGCTTAAGGACCCTTAATTTTTATAATACAATTAGATCAAAGCATTAATATCTAAATTCCATCAAACAATATATCTTTTTTATTTAAGAAGGTAAATATAGATTGCTCTCTATACAATTGGTATTCTCTTAGACAATGCACTACTAATCTAATATGCTCATTTTCATCGAGAGTATATCAAAATATCATCAAGGAAAATAATTACAAACTTGTCTAAATAATCCTAAAACACTTTTTTCATTAATTTCACAAAATGCTATATGAGAATTAATGAGTCTAAAATATTATACATTGAACTTATAATTCTCATATCTAGTTCTAAAAGCTATTTTAGAAATATTCACTTATTTAATTTTGAGTTGGTGAAAACTAGACTTGAGATCAATCTTAGAAAAATGGTGGATTTATTGAAATATGTGTTGGTTAAGCTTCACTTGAGGCAACAAGAGACTTTATATTATATTGTATGTATAATCTCTTTGGTCCCTTGTAAACTTTATAAAGTTATTTTTTAATAATATTTTATTATTTAATATAAAGATAGATCTCTTAACCTTGATCAAAAAGTAACTTATTATTGGGTATAAATACCTCCTCATAACAACATTTTCTTAATCAATTGAAGTGTATTAGTGAGATAAATTTGGCTTTTATGGAAAACCTCTTATATCATGTGTATTTGTTTCTATGTGTTCTTTTCAACATTTCTAGGCAATGTGTTGATTCTATTCATTTATAAAAACTACTATAAAATCTAACATGGTATTAGAGTAGGTAAGAATTTTGATTACTTAATTACTTTTCTTTTCAACCTATATGGAATATTTTAATTTTTTTTTTATTGAGTAATACTTCTTATACATATCCACCATGGGGATTGAACTCGGGTCACATCAATCATCGATAATGCAAGTGGCATCCTTTCCGGTAGACCACACTCATGGGGATGGAATATCTTAATGTTTGGAGTAGTAAGACTAAAAATGTAAGTCATCATTAGTTTGTAAAAGAGTTTTTGATAAAATATTAGGTAGACTTGGATTGCAAGGATCCTAGTGGATTTTGTAGATTTGCTCTAGGGAAAATATTGATATGGGAAACACTCTTAAAAGGCAACACAAATTGGCACAAATGAAAAATTTAAATTACATTAATCAAAAACATATATATACGCATGTCTTTATTTACAATTGGTATTTAATATGCACAATCCGTGTGAGTATTAAATGCAATACAACATGATCCCTATCATTCCTCCCCACTGAGGAAGAATTGGTCCCTAATGCGTATAGGTGTGGAAGAGAAAGATGGGTAGCTAAAGAATGTCGGGTACTACCGAAAATGCACTCTTATTATAAAAATATGAAGACCACAATAACAAAGTTTTACATGTCTTCATAAAGCCAAAATTTGGCACTAGATCTAAGTTTGGCTCAAAAAATGCCCTCCAATGACTATAAAAACTACTATACCAATGGATAACTGAAGCAGCAACTGAAGTGTCAGAGAAGATGCAACAGAAGACCTCGAACCATGTGCACAAAATATGCCAAACAAAAAATTTGAATTTGTTGTGGTCTTTAAGACAAGCAAGCATGCATTGAATTGGCTTAGTCGTGCATTAATGGTTATGGAAAATATTAAATTAAATTTAAAATATATATTTAATTTAATTTAATTGATTTGTGGTTAATTGTGGGCTACTTGCATTAAATTATTGGTGGACCGGAACAACGGTCAAGTGGACAACATTTGGCTTGCATTAAATTATTGGTGGTCGGGACAACGATCAAGACTAAAGGTGGGGTGATATGCAATTAATGGATGGAGAAACAATAAGTTATATTAAAAATAATATAATTTAATTTATTGTCATTGGAGGATGGAAGTGGAAAAATTAAAAATGAGTATTTAAAAATTAAATTAAATTAAAAATTAATTTAATTTAATTTATAGAATGGTGGAGGCCATGGCGGAATCAAGCGAAGAAAATAAAAATTGCATGAGAAGCGATGAAAATGCCAGGTTGGTGGCGGCTTCGGTAGAGGATACACAGTCGTAAGATGAAGATTGTTAGAAACACATGATCTGTAGCAGTAATGCACAAGAGGAGCTGATAAATCAACTGTGAATAAAATGACATCGACGGTAGCATCTTCAAACAGTGAACATGCAACAGAGCAACATAAGGGTGTGTGCATCAATGGTAGTAGCAGTGGAGGCGGATCATGGCAAATAGACTTAGGCAATGATGGTAAAATGTGATAGTAGTTGTTGTTATGAAGTTTAGCACTAAATATGATGGAAATATGCAGCATATCACATGAAGTAACCATCAAAAAAATGAAGAGGAGCTACGGATCCACCAAGGACAACGATGTGAAAACCATATGCAATGGATCAATGTCCAAAATCAAAAGATCAAAACTCCTCGACTTTAAATATGCAGGAATAACATGAACAATGGTGGACGGAAAAACATCTTCTAGCTTAGAATATGAAATTATATCCACATCAAAAGCCACATCATATAATGGAAATATGTTGGGTATTTCACCTAGAGACCCTGGTTTGAATCCAGGTGTGGCTGTAAATTCCTCAATTTTTGGATCAGGGGTGGAATCCTGGTCTTCTTCAATGAGATCGTTAGTAGGAATGAGATCATCAATAGTATATTCTTTGGCAACAACAACGAGGATTTCAGTTGTAAAATGCTAAACATTGGCAGCCATTGTTGCTTGAAATTGTTGGAGTGCAACCATTTTCGTACGGAGTTGTTGAAATTTAACGGTGAAGTCATCAAGCAAAATGGTCAACATTATGAATGATGGTCACGAATGGAGTTTGCTTCAATAAATGATAAATCTAAGATAAATTCTTGGATCAAGAGCTAAGAGTCGATATTCAAAGGGACCCAAGCTGATAGTTTTCAAGAACAAAAGTGCACGAAGGTGTCTATGGAAAAATAAAGAATGCTCACCCAATACCAAGATCCGCTAGTGGTTTTCTCGTTCCTCTTTTGAACCAGATTGTCCTAGAGGAAGAGGATACTCATCTATCCAACACTCGACTCTAATACCAATGATACAAGAAACACTCTTAAATATTATATCCTCAAATATAATATTCCTAGGTACCCTAACATGATGTTGGATGCATGGGAACACATGTAAACCCTAAGTATTTTGTATTAAATGTATTTGAATTGCATGATCGCTAGAATCTAACACTCCTAAGTATCACAGTAGAAATTCTATATTTAAGGAGGTAGGGGGAATTTCTCTCTAAAATTCCAATGTTACCCTAAATATTATTCTTTAGTCATAAGTTAAAAATAGAGCTTTGACTATGATGTAATTATAAGGGCATTTTAGGAATTATTATATCATAGACCATGTGAGAATTCAAGTGGTATAACCACCCCTCACAAGGCTTATGCATGTAGTATAGGACAATGTAGTTGCATTTTTGTTTGAAGGTTTGTTATGCCTAAAATAAGTATCCTATGTGCTTAAGGACCCTTAATTTTTATAATACAATTAGATCAAAGCATTAATATCTAAATTCCATCAAACAATATATCTTTTTTATTTAAGAAGGTAAATATAGATTGCTCTCTATACAATTGGTATTCTCTTAGACAATGCACTACTAATCTAATATGCTCATTTTCATCGAGAGTATATCAAAATATCATCAAGGAAAATAATTACAAACTTGTCTAAATAATCCTAAAACACTTTTTTCATTAATTTCACAAAATGCTATATGAGAATTAATGAGTCTAAAATATTATACATTGAACTTATAATTCTCATATCTAGTTCTAAAAGCTATTTTAGAAATATTCACTTATTTAATTTTGAGTTGGTGAAAACTAGACTTGAGATCAATCTTAGAAAAATGGTGGATTTATTGAAATATGTGTTGGTTAAGCTTCACTTGAGGCAACAAGAGACTTTATATTATATTGTATGTATAATCTCTTTGGTCCCTTGTAAACTTTATAAAGTTATTTTTTAATAATATTTTATTATTTAATATAAAGATAGATCTCTTAACCTTGATCAAAAAGTAACTTATTATTGGGTATAAATACCTCCTCATAACAACATTTTCTTAATCAATTGAAGTGTATTAGTGAGATAAATTTGGCTTTTATGGAAAACCTCTTATATCATGTGTATTTGTTTCTATGTGTTCTTTTCAACATTTCTAGGCAATGTGTTGATTCTATTCATTTATAAAAACTACTATAAAATCTAACATGGTATTAGAGTAGGTAAGAATTTTGATTACTTAATTACTTTTCTTTTCAACCTATATGGAATATTTTAATTTTTTTTTTATTGAGTAATACTTCTTATACATATCCACCATGGGGATTGAACTCGGGTCACATCAATCATCGATAATGCAAGTGGCATCCTTTCCGGTAGACCACACTCATGGGGATGGAATATCTTAATGTTTGGAGTAGTAAGACTAAAAATGTAAGTCATCATTAGTTTGTAAAAGAGTTTTTGATAAAATATTAGGTAGACTTGGATTGCAAGGATCCTAGTAGATTTTGTAGATTTGCTCTAGTGAAAATATTGATATGGGAAACACTCTTAAAAGGCAACACAAATTGGCACAAATGAAAACTTTCAATTACATTAATCAAAAACATATATATACGCATATCTTTCTTTACAATTGGAATTTAATATGCACAATCCTTGTGAGTATTAAATGCAATACAACATGATCCCTATCATTCCTCCCCCATCGAGGAAGCATTGGTCCCTAATGTGTATAGGTGTGGAAGAGAAAGATGGGTAGCTAAAGAGTGTCGGGTACTACCAAAAATGCACTCTTATTACAAAAAGATGAAGACCAAAATAACAAAGTTTTACATGTCTTCATAAAACCAAAATTTGGCACTAGATCTAAGTTTGGCTCAAAAAATGCCCTCCAATGACTATAAAAACTACTATACCAATGGATAACTGAAGCAGCAACTGAAGTGTCAGAGAAGATGCAACAGAAGAACTCGAACCATGTGCACAAAATATGCCAAACGAAAAATTTGAATTTGTTGTGGTCTTTAAGACAAGCAGGCATGCGTTGAATTGGCTTAGTCGTGCATTAATGGTTATGGAAAATATTAAATTAAATTTAAAATATATATTTAATTTAATTTAATTGATTTGTGGTTAATTGTGGGCTACTTGCATTAAATTATTGGTGGACCGGAACAACGGTCAAGTGGACAACATTTGGATTGCATTAAATTATTGGTGGTCGGGACAACGATCAAGACTAAAGGTGGGGTGATATGCAATTAATGGATGGAGAAACAATAAGTTATATTAAAAATAATATAATTTAATTTATTGTCATTAGAGGATGGAAGTGGAAAAATTAAAAATGAGTATTTAAAAATTAAATTAAATTAAAAATTAATTTAATTTAATTTATAGAATGGTGGAGGCCATGGCGGAATCAAGCGAAGAAAATAAAAATGGTATGAGAAGCGGTGAAAATGCCAGGCTGGTGGCGGCTTCGGTAGAGGATACACAGTGGTAAGATGAATATTGTTAGAAACACATGATCTGTAGTAGTAATGCACAAGAGGAGCTGATAAATCAACTGTGAATAAAATGACATCGACGGTAGCGACTTCGAACAGTGAACATGCAACAGAGCAACATAAGGGTGTGTGCATCAATGGTAGTAGCAGTGGAGGCGGATCATGGCAAATAGACTTAGGCAATGATGGTAAAATGTGATAGTAGTTGTTGTTATGAAGTGTAGCACTAAATATGATGGAAATATGTAGCATATCACATGAAGTAACCATCAAAAAAATGAAGAGGAGCTACGGATCCACCAAGGACAACGATGTGAAAACCATATGCAATGGATCAATGTCCAAAATCAAAATATCAAAACTCCTCGACTTTAAATATGCAGGAATAACATGAACAATGGTGGACGGAAAAACATCTTCTAGCTTAGAATATGAAATTATATCCACATCAAAAGCCACATCATATAATGGAAATATGTTGGGTATTTCACCTAGAGACCCTGGTTTGAATCCAGGTGTGGTCTGTAAATTCCTCAATTTTTGGATCAGGGGTGGAATCTCGATCTTCTTCAATGAGATCTTTGGTAGGAATGAGATCATCAATAGTAGATTCTTTGGCAACAACAACGAGGATTTCAGTTGTAAACTGCTAAACATTGGTAGCCATTGTTGCTTGGAATTGTTGAAGTGCAACCATTTTTGTACGGAGTTGTTGAAATTTAACGGTGAAGTCATCAAGCAAAATGGTCAACATTATGAATGATGGTCACGAATGGAGTTTGCTTCAATAAATGATAAATCTAAGATAAATTCTTGGATCAAGAGCTAAGAGTCGATATTCAAAGGGACCCAAGCTGATAGTTTTCAAGAACAAAATTGCATGAAGGTGTCTATGGAAAAATAAAGAATGCTCACCCAATACCAAGATCCGCTAGTGGTTTTCTCGTTCCTCTTTTGAACCAGACTATCCTAGAGGAAGAGGATATTCATCTATCCAACACTCGACTCTAATACCAATGATACAAGAAACACTCTTAAATATTATATCCTCAAATATAATATTCCTAGGTACCCTAACATGATGTTGGATGCATGGGAACACATGTAAACCTTAAGTATTTTGTATTAAATGTATGTGAATTGCATGATCGCTAGAATCTAACACTCCTAAGTATCATAGTAGAAAGTCTATATTTAAGGAGGTAGGGGGAATTTCTCTCTAAAATTCCAATGTTACCCTAAATATTATTCTTTAGTCATAAGATAAAAATAGAGCTTTGACTATGATGTAATTATAAGGGCATTTTTTCTATCGCGATATCGCGACATGTCGCGATATCGCGATAGGTTGCGCCCTTTTGGCCTCTTCCAGGTTTTTGTCGTGATATCATGACATGTCGTTATATCGTGACAGGTTGTGCCTTCTCGGCCTTTGACGGGTTCTTGTCGCGATTTCGTGACATGTCGCGCCATCGCTGCCCTTGGGGAAGGCGCTTGGTGAATTGGTCGCGATTTCGCGATAGTTTTGGCAATTTGGTGAATTCGTCGTGATTTCGCGACACTTTTGTCGAAGGGTTGCAGGTGGGTGCTGTCGCCGTGACTTTGCGACATGTCACGATTTCGCGACATGTCGTGATATCGCGACATGTCACGATTTCGCAACATGTCACATTTTCGCACCTGTTGGCACTGTTGTGGGGGATCCGGGGTTGACTGTCGCGATCTCGCGACATGTCACGAATTCGCGCCCAGTTGACTTCTTTGCTCTGTGATGTGCTGGGCTACCTTTGTGCTCCTTTCTTGTTGGGTTGCTTACTGTTCTTGGTTTGGATGTGTTCTCTCCCGCTTGTAATTGTTCTTTGTATTAATTCAAGTTTTTCATTTTTTTCAAAAAAAATTTATAAGGGCATTTTAGGAATTATTATATCATAGACCATGTGAGAATTCAAGTGGTATAACCACCCCTCACAAGGCTTATGCATGTAGTATAGGACAATGTAGTTGCATGTTTGTTTGAAGGTTTGTTATGCCTAAAATAAGTATCCTATGTGCTTAAGGACCCTTAATTTTTATAATACAATTAGATCAAAGCATTAATATCTAAATTCCCCCAAACAATATATCTGTTTTATTTAAGAAGGTAAATATAGATTGCTCTCTATACAATTGGTATTCTCTTAGACTATGCACTACTAATCTAATATGCTCATTTTCATCGAGAGTATATCAAAATATCATCAAGGAAAATAATTACAAACTTGTCTAAATAATCCTAAAACACTTTTTTCATTAATTTCACAAAATGCTATATGAGAATTAATGAGTCTAAAATATTATACATTGAACTTATAATTCTCATATCTAGTTCTAAAAGCTATTTTAGAAATATTCACTTATTTAATTTTGAGTTGGTGAAAACTTGACTTGAGATCAATCTTAGAAAAATGGTGGCTTTATTGAAATATGTGTTGGTTAAGCTTCACTTGAGGCAACAAGATACTTTATATTATATTGTATGTATAATCTCTTTGGTCCCTTGTAAACTTTATAAAGTTATTTTTTAATAATATTTTATTATTTAATATAAAGATAGATCTCTTAACCTTGATCAAAAAGTAACTTATTATTGGGTATAAATACCTCCTCATAACAACCTTTTCTTAATCAATTGAAGTGTATTAGTGAGATAAATTTGGCTTTTATGGAAAACCTCTTATATCATGTGTATTTGTTTCTATGTGTTCTTTTCAACATTTCTAGGCTATGTGTTGATTCTATTCATTTATAAAAACTACTATAAAATCTAACATGGTATTAGAGTAGGTAAGAATTTTGATTACTTAATTACTTTTCTTTTCAACCTATATGGAATATCTTAATGTTTTTTTTTATTGAGTAATACTTATTATACATATCCACCATGGGGATTGAACTTGGGTCACATCAATCATCGATAATGCAAGGGGCATCCTTGCCGGTAGACCACACTCATGGGGATGGAATATCTTAATGTTTGGAGTAGTAAGACTAAAAATGTAAGTCATCATTAGTTTGTAAAATATTTTTTGATAAAATATTAGGTAGACTTGGATTGCAAGGATCCTAGTGGATTTTGTAGATTTGCTCTAGGGAAAATATTGATATGGGAAACACTCTTAAAAGGCAACACAAATTGGCACAAATGAAAACTTTCAATTACATTAATCAAAAACATATATATACGCATGTCTATCTTTACAATTGGTATTTAATATGCACAATCCGTGTGAGTATTAAATGCAATACAACATGATCTCTATCATTCCTCCCCACTGAGGAAGCATTGGTCCCTAATGCGTATAGGTGTGGAAGAGAAAGATGGGTAGCTAAAGAATGTCGGGTACTACCGAAAATGCACTCTTATTATAAAAATATGAAGACCACAATAACAAAGTTTTACATGTCTTCATAAAGCCAAAATTTGGCACTAGATCTAAGTTTGGCTCAAAAAATGCTCTCCAATGACTATAAAAACTACTATACCAATGGATAATCGAAGCAGAACCGAAGTGTCGGAGAAGATGCAACGAAGACCTCGAACCATGTGCACAAAATATGCCAAACGAAAAATTTGAATTTGTTGTGGTCTTTAAGACAAGCAGGCATGCATTGAATTGGCTTAGTCGTGCATTAATGGTTATGGAAAATATTAAATTAAATTTAAAATATATATTTAATTTAATTTAATTGATTTGTGGTTAATTGTGGGCTACTTGCATTAAATTATTGGTGGACCGGAACAATGGTCAAGTGGACAACATTTGGCTTGCATTAAATTATTGGTGGTCGGGACAACAATCAAGACTAAAGGTGGGGTGATATGCAATTAATGGATGGAGAAACAATAAGTTATATTAAAAATAATATAATTTAATTTATTTTCATTAGAGGATGGAAGTGGAAAAATTAAAAATGAGTATTTAAAAATTAAATTAAATTAAAAATTAATTTAATTTAATTTATAGAATGGTGGAGGCCATGGCGGAATCAAGCGAAGAAAATAAAAATGGCATGAGAAGCGGTGAAAATCCCAGGCTGGTGGCGGCTTCGGTAGAGGATACACAGTGGTAAGATGAAGATTGTTAGAAACACATGATCTATAGCAGTAATGCACAAGAGGAGCTAATAAATCAACTGTGAATAAAATGACATCGACGGTAGCAACTTCGAACAGTGAACATGCAACAGAGCAACATAAGGGTGTGTGCATCAATGGTAGTAGCAGTGGAGGCGGATCATGGCAAATAGACTTAGGCAATGATGGTAAAATGTGATAGTAGTTGTTGTTATGAAGTGTAGCACTAAATATGATGGAAATATGCAGCATATCACATGAAGTAACCATCAAAAAAATGAAGAGGAGCTACGGATCCACCAAGGACAACGATGTGAAAACCATATGCAATGGATCAATGTCCAAAATCAAAAGATCAAAACTCCTCGACTTTAAATATGCAGGAATAACATGAACAATGGTGGACGGAAAAACATCTTCTATCTTAGAATATGAAATTATATCCACATCAAAAGCCACATCATATAATGGAAATATGTTGGGTATTTCACCTAGAGACCCTGGTTTGAATCCAGGTGTGGCTGTAAATTCCTCAATTTTTGGATCAGGGGTGGAATCTTGATCTTCTTCAATGAGATCGTTAGTAGGAATGAGATCATCAATAGTATATTCTTTGGCAACAACAACGAGGATTTCAGTTGTAAAATGCTAAACATTGGTAGCCATTGTTACTTGGAATTGTTGGAGTGCAACCATTTTCGTACGGAGTTGTTGAAATTTAACGGTGAAGTCATCAAGCAAAATGGTCAACATTATGAATGATGGTCACGAATGGAGTTTGCTTCAATAAATGATAAATCTAAGATAAATTCTTGGATCAAGAGCTAAGAGTCGATATTCAAAGGGACCCAAGCTGATAGTTTTCAAGAACAAAAGTGCACGAAGGTGTCTATGGAAAAATAAAGAATGCTCACCCAATACCAAGATCCGCTAGTGGTTTTCTCGTTCCTCTTTTGAACCAGACTGTCCTAGAGGAAGAGGATATTCATCTATCCAACACTCGACTCTAATACCAATGATACAAGAAACACTCTTAAAAGGCAACATAAATTGGCACAAATGAAAACTTCCAATTACATTAATCAAAAATATATTTATAGGCATGTTTGCCTTTACAATCGACATTTAATATGCACGATATGTGTGAGTATTAAATGCAATACAACATGATCCCTATCAAATATTACCTGTATATTCCTTTACTCCTCTCTTGGCACTCAATCTATTCATTTTTTTATATTTTTTGACCATATGGATGACCTAGTTTTAGGATTGAGTTTTTCAAGGTTTTCTAAAAACCTTATTTGTCTTTAGGGAGTTTTCAAAAAAAAAAAATTATTTTCTCTTCTGAAATTTTATGTCTAATAGAAACATAGATGAGCGGACCATTTACATCGCCTACCATGAAAGAATGAAATAAGAGGCTAAACATATTTTTACAAACCCTAGATACTAGTGAAGTCATGGGTAGACTTATTTGTATAAAAGGATCTTTGAGCCATTTGAAAAATGCTAATATTATCCAACAATATTTTTCTTGAATTGGCTTCAAAGGATATCCTAATTGGTTACATTCAATAAAAAGGTTGTACAAGTAAAACTATGATAGATACAAATGAACCATCAATGTTTTTGGATTCTTTATGAAATATCAAGGGGGCCCCAATTCAACATTTTTCTCTATTTTTCCTCTAGGTACTTGTTTTTGTATGTTGAATAATTTATTCTTTTCCTTCCAATATTAAAAATTTTGAATTATAAAAGGAATATATTATAAAATATTATGTGTAGACACCTAAAAACACGTCGTTTTGAGAATACTACCTATACAAACATCTTTTTAGGCCATATGACCCACCTAGGGCAGCCTCAAGGCTTCAAAGTAATTTTTATCACTTCAACAAGAAGGATTTCTCCTTTATATGCTAGACCGTCATACCTAGAAGTGGCCTTCAAAGGTCATTGTACCCTATGATGACCAGAAATAACAATCACTCTACCCTAGGATGGTCGTGCCTGTAACAAACTCAAAACCAACACCTTGAGAAAAATTGGTTTCAATGGCCAACCAGACCCATCAACACTTGTAATCAGTTGTGGGAAGATTTTGGAATGGTTTGTTGTCCTTCTTGATCCTAATTGTTTCTTGGATTATCAAGGAAGCCAAGATTCCCATTGATAAATTCTATAAGAAGGCACCTTGCCTTCATTCAAAGCATCTGAATTCTTCATGATGAAGTGTTGTTGGTTTTTTTACTAGAGAGAACATTCTATCATAAGCAATGAAGTGTTGCTCAAATTTTGTTATGGAGCTATCAAATGCAACCATGGAGTCCCTTGGAGTTTGAAGGTCTAATTCAATAATATTTTACCATCAAGTGATATTATTTCATGTTATTTTAACAATTTAATCATGCTTCAAGTGCATGACCCTTGAACAATCAATTTAAGCATTTTTTGCATTGATCACACAAAGAAACAATTCATTATTCAGTGGTCGCTTTGTCCCAAAGTGGCCCGCAAGCATCGTCATCATACCCTGTGATGGTTAGTAGGCCTGATCACTTTACACCATGATAGCCTCTTAGTGATATTTTCTTTTTTTGTGCTTTCTAGTTATAGTATATTTAGCAGCAATTCATTTTTGTTTTAGCATAGTTTGTTTCAGTTCTCATGCATATTTTTATCATTTTCAGCATTTATTTTTATTTGCTTACCATGGACATGGACCTCATCATGAGAGGTTCCTCATTTGCTATTAACATCTTGTAAGTGTTCTTGTGTGCAGGTTTCAAATCTTAGTAAGAGATATCAACATGAAGATTCATCAATCTTTATCTCAACATGTGGAGGTTACAAGAAACCCTCCTCATAAACAGTTTTGAGGGTGCAAAGATCCTAGGAAATACACCTACCATTGGTTCTTTATTGTAAATTGTATAAAATTAGTATTTATCTCTAAGAGGGATATCTTTGTAACCGCCTTATGAAGGAATATTTCAATATTAATGAGGACACCATTTTCTATATTTCTTTGTCTTTTGATGGTTACATGATTATATTGTCAATTTGATTTCATTAATTGTTTAGGTGTTAGATTTTTGCATATCTACACTATGTAATATTATTTATATAATGGGAAATATTGCATAGATAGTGTATTGCACAAATATTATGTATATTTATTTCATCATAGGGGACACATATGAGAAGTAAAAATGGGAGGTAAAATGGGGGGTAGACACCCAATTTTAAACATATCATCAAATCCTAAAAACTTACGAGCATCTACCTCATTAATTCAATCAAGCATCCTAACCAAATTAAGAAGCTAAATTATAATCCATGGGGTAATTAATATCCTAAATCAAAAGTGTGGGGTGGAACACTTCCACTTAGGAGTAAGATTGGGGATCAGGTTGGGAGGGCACTTTTTCCACTCAAGTGCAATCTTGGGGCTCCAAGGATTACCACTCTTCTACATGTTGGTCTTTGATGAATACTAGTGAGGACACTCTAGTACAACACCTTATTAATACACAATCTAGTTGGGAACCCTTTCTAGAAGAACTAACCACTCAAGTTGGGTGGGACAACCTATCAAAGGATCCTTCCCCTTCTTCCAGTGCTATCTCCTTTTAGGGTTTAACAATTCTCATCTTGATGTAGCTATTTATTATGTTGTTTTAAGTTTATATTTTTTATGTAAGCCTTAAGGTTATTTTCATCTCTAGGTTGACTCTTAGATTGACTTTGTGGGGTGCACCTTTCTTGCCATCCACTTTTTTGTGAACAAGTATATTATTTATTCTTTTATAAATAAAAATCACTTTTCAACAAGTGTTGTAAACTAAGCAATAGCACTAATGGTGTTGCTACCAACCTGGAACTTCTTTTACCAAAAATTTAGTTATCACATTTTTCTATATAGTCAACCCTATTATAATTATTCTAACACTACCATTAGTATCATTAGTTATGCTAGTTCTTATAATGCTAGTGTTATTAGCTATTAGAATCCATAAAAGGAAAGGTACGTATTTGATAGATGTTAGTTGTTATTAGGTACCTAGGGATGGGAATATGAGGATATAATATTATATTGTGCATGGGTATTATGGATAACCGGCATGGGAAACACATAACCCAAGGTTGATTATATTATAGTATTATATTATAATAATGAGTGGGATGAGGGTTTAGGAAGATGGGTATATAAAGAAGGGATATTGTCATTGTAATCAAGCAATTCATATCGAGTATTCTCTTGTAATATTCTTGGCTCATGGAGTGGATCTAGAGCAATTCGTTCCTTAAGGAGTATTATTGGTGTTGCCATACCTTAAGGGTACTATCTATCTATCTCATTGTATGGATTATTATTGTGGATAGTTATTTGTGGATAATTATGTTGTTATCTCAATATATGGTGAATGATTTATGCTAATGAAAACAAAGGTTCATAACAAGTGGTATTAAAGCAACAATTATGGCAAAGTTGGGATTGTGTTTTTTTGTGGATTGTAGAATTAGGACAATTTTTTCGAGAAAAACATCTTATTTTATAGAACCATTTTTTTTTATTTGTGGAAAACATCCCAAAAGGGATGCCACTTTCGGGTAAGACCCAAGGAGACAGGGGTATCCATTCCACCAAAAATGCCCAGGACTCAAACCTAGCCTACCACCTTTGACATACTCAAGGAGCAAACAAACACACAAAACCAATTTAAAAATAAGTAAATAACAACAAAAATAATAAAATAAAATAAAAAACATGCTCCTTGAGTGTGTCAAAAACAAAAGCACAACCAAACATGCACAATAATATAAAAGAAACCACAACACAAACCACATAGAAAAACACAAGAACCACATAACAAAACACAAACAAGACAAAAACAACAGAACACTACAAAGACAACCCAAAAAAACATGAAAAATAAACACAACCAAAACCTAAAAAATTTAAAAAAATAAAATAAAAATAAAAAACAACCAACAATAGAAAATAAACAAAAACAAAAAACATAGAAAACACTCACACATAAAAACACAAAATAACACAAACAAAGATAAACCCAATAACAACAACGAAAAAAACACAAGAACAATAACAAAAAACATAAAAAAAAAAAACAAAACAAAACAACAAAAACACAAAGAACACAAAAACAAAACAAAACAAAAGAACCCACACACCTTAAAAAACTAAACAAAAAAAACAAAAAACAAAAAAGAAAAAAAAATGAACAAAACAATGACCTATCTAGACCAGAAGACTATTAAGGCAAGAATCAATAGAGGAAACAAAAAAAGAATAGAATGAGCTAGGGAACTAAAAAAAAAACTAAATCAACCAAAGAGCAACAAAAACAAAAAAAAAACAAGAAGAAACTAGGTACCTTCAAAACTGGAGCCATCCAAATAAATGATAGAAAGAAGAGCTTCCCTAATTTGAGAAGCCCACCATATAGGAGGGTGGCCATAACAAGTAAGATCACCTTTGTCCAAAGCCCAATTAGCTAAAGCATCAACACTCTTGTTTTGATCTCTAACCACATGATTGTAATCAAATTTCAAAAATCCCATCTGGATTAACTGAATCTTCTCAATAATTATTTTTATTCTCCAATCCACCTTATGATTCTTAGGAGTCTTCAAGAGATTAATCATAAGTTGAGATTCAGACTCAACTAAAACCTTTTCCCATCCAACCTTAGTAGCCTCCTGAAGACCTTTGAGGATACCATACCCCTCAGCAAGGTTATTGGAAAGAATACCCAAATTCTCAGCAAAAGTAAAAACCAGGGAGCCATCCGAAAGTCTACCAATTCCTCCCACATCGGCTTTTCTAGGGTTCCCTCTAGAGGCTCCATCAGTATTGACTTTTCCAAAATCCTTAGGAGGAGGTTGCCAATTTCTAGTCCTATATATCTTACTAATACTCACATTCCCTTTAATTTGGTTTCCCTTAGAAGGATTTGATCCCATCTTTGGTGGGAGTTTTAGGGGTGATTAAGGAGTTGATGGATTGATTCAACTAAGTTGGCTATGGTATTTTTCCAAATATAGTGAATATCCTTCCTATATTTATTAAAAATTTGGTTGTTCCTTTCATTCCAAATATTCCAAATAATAATGGTAGAACCCATCCAAACTAACTACCTAATAAAATGATCAACACCTTCTTGATTAGGCCAATCCCTCCAAAGTTGTTCAAAAGTAAAAAAATTGGACCACTGTAAGCCAAGTAAAGTGGCCATTCTCCTCCATATCTCAAAGGCTAAAGTACACTCAATAAAAATATGGTTGATATTTTCTACATTCTCTTCACACATTTCACATCTAAAAGGGCCATGAAAACCAAGCTTCATAATTTGCTCACCAGTAAGCACCCTACAATGCAATAAAAGCCAATTAAAGAACCTCACCTTAGGCCAGAGCTTTTGAGCCCACAATCAAGAAAATATGTTAGAAGAATGGTTGGGATTATTATGGCATAAGGTCAAATAACCTTGAGCAACTGAATACTCACCCTTAGTAGTGTTGTTCCATCCAAAAAAATATTTTTCATGGGACCAAGAGAGGGATCTCATATGAAGGATGCCTTGGATATATTATCTTTGCCTTTCTGGGATTTGAATAGGCCAGTCCTCAATAGGGATCCAATATCTACCAACATTTGAATTACCAGTATGGTATCGACGGTAATTAGCCACCTTTATCCAATTATCTCGATGAAGCTCCTCCATCCAAGGCCTCCAATTGGGAAACTGACTTATGAAAGGCTTGTGACCATCCCAAAAATCTGTCCAAAAATTTGCATGTTGACCATTATGAATGATCCAAAATAATTTTTTCTTTATCAAATCCTTACCAGTCTTAAGAACTGCTAAAATGGGAGAACCTTGGGTAGGAAGTTGATAGCAAACAAGGTCTTCAAGACTTTTGTTCTCAGTATATTTAGCATAGAGATTATTGGCCCAAAGAGCATTGGGGTTATGCAACATCCTCCAATATAATTTAGCAGCTAAAGCTTTGTTGTTATTAATTGAAGACCAAAATCCTAACCCCCCTTCACTCTTAGGAAGACATAAAGTATCCCATTTCACCAAGGCCCATTTTCTATTCTCCTTAGTACCACTCCAAAGGAAACGATGACTGATTTGATCCAATTCTTGAAGAACAACCTTTGGTATATTAAAAATAGAAGAAACATAAATAGGAATAGCTTGAAGGACTGATTTTACCATGGTGATTCTACCCCCAGAAGAAAGCCACTTGTTGGTCCAATTTCCAATTTTCTTCTTGACTTTGTCCAACAAGCAATTTCAATATTTATTTTTTTGCATTTGAATATTTATGGGAATACCTAAATAAGTTATTGGAAGAGAGGTCTTCTTATATCTTAATTTATCCAAGACCATGGATTCCTGTCTAGCAGAGCAGTGAAAGAAAATAAATTTATATTTGTCTTCATTGATCAACTGCCCAGTAGCCTTAGAAAAATAGCTAATGATTTGGTTAATATTAGAAGCTTCCTTAACTGTAGCTTTACCTAAAAGAGTGGAGTCATCCACAAATTGAAGAGATACATCCCATAATCCAATCCATTCAATCCTTATAGAAACCAAATTGCCTCAAAACTTTGATAAGGAAGTGCCAATCCACTCTGTCATAAGCTTTGGATAAGTCTAACCGAATGAACATGGAAGGAGAATTTTGCATATCCATGGAATGGATGGCTTCCTGAGCAATAACTATCTCATATACTATTTGACATCCTTCCACATAACCCCCTTGCTCTAGGGAAATAATATTATGCAAAATAGGCTTCAACCTTTCTGCCATGATTTTAGTAATGATTTTGAGCAGAACATTACATAAAGCAATAGGTCTAAAAGCTAAGATATGATCAACCTATTGAGCTTTTGGAACAAGAGTAATATAATTTTTATTCATAACCTTCAAAATTTCTTTGGCTTTCCTGGATTCTTCCACCACCTCTAATAAATCAATATGAAGGATATACCAGAACTCTTGGTAGAACTCAATAGGAAAACCATCAGGACCTGGGGTTTTCCCTTTTTGCATTTTAAAAACTACTTGTTGAAGCTCATTGATAGTAATAGGAGCAGTCAAAATAGAGTTCTCATCATAAGTGATAAGAGAAGGGATTGCTTGAAGAACATTATGTTGAGAAGTTGAGTCAAGAGGAGTAGCAGCAAAAATATTGGAAAAGTAATCAACAACAATAGAGTTCATGCCATCCCAAGTATAAACAACATCTCCAAAATCTGATTTTAAGGAAGAAATAAAGTTGTGAGATATTCAATCTAGAAGATATTTGTGGAAGAAATTTGTGTTTCGATCTCCTTCTTTGAGCCATTGAATTCTAGATTTTTGCTTCCATAAGATTTCTTCTCTATTTTCCCATTCCTCTAACTAGGTTGTGAGTTTAATTTCATCTGCACTTCTCTTCTTTGTGAGGCCATCTAAACAGATTTTCTTATTCAAATTTTCAATATGAGCAATAACTTCATGTTTTTTTTTATAAACATCCCCAAACTCTTTCTAGTTCCAAGTCCTGATTTTGGATTTAATGTATTGCAGTCTTTTGGCAAAACAGAACATCTTAGTCCCATGCCTAGGTTTACCTTCCTTCTACCATTGTTGGACATGAGGTCTGAAGGAAATGTCTCTAAGCCACATTAATTTAAAATGAAAATGAGAGAAACTCACATTGGTTTTCTACATTTCCACCATGACTGGCCAATGATCCGAACCAACATTATTAAGATTCTTCACTTTAGGAATGTGACCATGGATTAAGAAATTTTTAGAGATCAAAAACCTATCCAATCTCTCCATTATACAAGATAAGCATTGCCTTCTGTTAGACCAAGTCATAAGGCCATTATCTGGTTGGATATCCACAAGATGGAGGTTTTCAATATATTCGCTCATGAGGTCAGTGCTTTTGTCTAAATTTCTATTTCCCCCCTTTTCTCATCCAGAGAGAGGATGGTATTGAAATCTCCTCCGATCAAGATCCAAGATTTAGGAAAATGAGAGATAATATGAGTAATATCCTTCCACTATCTTATTTTTTCCTCCAAAGAAGTCGAAGCATAAACAGTAATGTAGAGCATAATCTGGTTGGAATGTCTACTTTGAATAGCTATAGCCAACAAACCCCAAATGCCAATCATATGGTGAATAACTACCTCTTTTGGGTCCCAAAGACAAACAATGCCACCCGAAGTCCCTTGGGAACTGAGGCAAACCACTTTTCTAGCTGGCCAAATTTTACTAGCAATTAAGTCCATATCCTCCATTGACATCTTTATTTCTTGCAGGAAAACAAGATGTGGATGATTTATTTGAATCATTCTTCTAATTTCATTTTGTTTTGAAAGACTCCCTTTGAGTCCTCTAATATTCCAAGTGATGATCTTCATTAATACTAGGGCTAAAAAAGTTGGTAAGGGCATTAATATTACCTTCCTCTACAAGCTTTTCACCTTCTTTTACCATATGATATTGATTGGTCTTGCAACCTACTTTTTGATTAGAATCCATCTTCAATTTTTTTTCCCTGTTTCTTGACTTATTCCAATTGAATCTGATATGGCTTCTAACCTTGAAGAATGCTCATACACAACCAAAATTTTACTAGATGGTTCAACGGAGTCTATATTGGGACCTGCATTATTTGAAGTTTTGACATTTGAAATGTTGTTTTTCTTGTGTAAATTTTCTCCTTTTTTTTTCTGTTGAAAATCTTGGATTTGTTGGTTTGTCTTTGAGTTCTTCCCTTCATATTTAAATTTTGTTTCTAAGATTTTAGTTTCCATTATTTCCTCTTCCTCACTTGGGACATCAATTGTGGAAAGGATTTCAAACATATTAGCAGTTGATTTTGATTGATCCTTCATAACTGGTTTTTTCTGAGTGTTCTTCTTCTTAGGTATTTGGAAACCTGCTGAGTTTATATCTTCTTTCTTTTGATCAGGAAATTTATTTGGGCAAGAACTGGCCAAATGACCATATTCATGGCAAATTCTATAATGAAAATGAATGTTCTCATAGTCCACTACTTGCTCCCAATTGTCTTCCCCAAATTGTATTATGATCTTTTTAGGTAGGGGTTTGTCAAAATCCATTAAAACACAAATCCGAGCATAAATAATATGTTCAAAATTTTGAGTACAATCATAAGTCATCATAAAATTTCCTAAAGAGTTTCCAATTGAAGAAAAAATAGTAGGATTCCAAAATTCAATAGGGATGCCAAATATTCTAACCCACACGGGAGCTATAGAAGGCATATCTTCTTTGGATTTAAATTTAGTATGCCAGGGCTTCATGAAAAGCCCTGTCCTTCCAAAAAACCAAGGACCCCCTTGAAAATTTTTCTCTCTATCTTCATTATTAGCAAATAAAACAAGAAAATAACCATTTGGATAAATAGAGATTTGTAACTCACCTTTAGTTTTCCAGCTTTTTGCAGCCCATACTTTGAAAGCAGATAGATTCGGACAAAAACCCACGAACCGACAAATTAGTCCTATTTTTTCCAAATCTTCAATGCCATTCTGAATGTTACCCATATCAAGCTTAACAATAGGAGTTCCATCAGCTGCTTTAAGACATCCTGACTCCATTTTCCCGGGATCAATCTTAGGCATTCTCAGGAGGTTTATGGGAAGCCCTAATATTGATATTAGCATTGGGTTGAGGCTGTCCACCATGAAGGGCATCCCTAAAATTCATTTTTGGGACTGAGTCTTCGAAATTCTTACCCTTGATAGGGGTTTTCATAGTAGAATTAGTTTATGGGTTCACCTTAGCACCAGATTCACTTGAGATATGAAAAACGTCTAATCAACTTAGAACCATAACTTGGCATAAGTTTATCCAATTTAGATGATTCTTGTACCATTTTATTTAGAATTTGAAGAGATTGAAAATGAGTGATCATATACAAGAATATAAGCAATATTGATAGAGATACAACCATATAAATTCAGACATCCAAAACAAGGATAGTGGCAATTTTTCAAATCAAGTTTTTCTAGAAAACAAAATTTGAAGATATTTGTCATTTGAGGTAAGAAAATCAGTTGTAGTTTATTTTGTTTTGAATAAATTTGTAAATATAATTGTTATATAAAGGAATAGATGAGACTTGTGAAATTTAATTTTTGAGAAATCCTAGTTTATTAAACCCTAGCTACTATGGGAAAGTTTTTAGGTTGAGGTCATGGAGTTGACAATATTCTATGGAAAGGATAATAGTGATGCTTGGGAATGGTGGAATTTTTTTAAGTCCTAATTCTAGATGGAAAAGCAAGATTTTGTGTAGCTCTTTAGGAGGGGAATCTTCATCTTAGTTTATAAACTTTGATTGTGCCCATAATTTCACATTTAAATGGGAAGAATATAAAGTTGTATTTTTTAGCAAATGGGGATTAGAGAAAAAGGATGAAAATATAGTTAGACTCCATGATGAACATAAGGAATTAAAAAGAGTTGAAAGTTTTCAAGACATTGGTAGAATGAAAAGATGAGGGTGATAGTATGTAGGCTAAGGGAACCACAACTTTGATGATAGATAGGCTAAACAATGTTTACAAGGATTTTTTTGAATCTAAAAAATCTATTTTGTAGGTTCATGTCTGAATTCAAAGGAAAAACATTATTATTTATATAAACCCTAGCAACAAATATAATTTTATTAATACTACTTTGGATAAAAGGTTGGAGGTTTAAGCAACAAAAATTAAAGATATGAAAGCTTGAGGTGAGAATGTTTTACATTTAGATTTTTGTGCTATTGATATGGTGATGTGGATATTATTTTGGGTATTTCTTGGTTGGTTTCCTTAGGTACTGTTAACAATAATGTGCAAGATATTTTTATGAGGTTATGGTATGGGAAAAATAAGATAGCATTGCAAGATATTTCTCAGCATAAGGAGCAAGGATCCAAGGGGAAGAAAGAAGCAGTTAGGGTAGTAAAACAAGTTAAGGAACCAATAGAATTGTAAAGCAAAAATGAACAACACTAATAAAAAGTAGTAAATCAAAGCAGATAACAATGTACGCATAAAGTGAAAGATATTATTTATTATAAACTTAGGGATCTTGGATCTCCACTTTACATTTATTACAATTAGAGGGTTTAAAACCCTCATTCAAATGAATGATTGGAATAGTGAATGTTGGTAGTTTTGTGGAGTTTTATAGATCAACTCCACCTCACTACCATGTCTCCACAAGATCTCTTAGGGAAAATATGATTACAATAACTATTCTAATCATTCCTTAAATATAGACTTTCTACTATGATACTTAGGAGTGTTGGGTTCTACTGATCATGCACTCCAAATGCATTTATTAAAAATACTTATTTAATAATTATGGACTTAAATGCATGAATTATGTTTCTTCAATTATCTTTAAGTGAAGCATGTGTTCCCATGCATCCAACATCATGTTAGGGTACCTAGGAATAGATATTTGGGGATATATTATTATATTTTATAAGGGTTGGCATGGGCCACACATAACCCAAGGTTGATTGTATTATAATATTATATTATATTAGTAGTTGGCTCCCCAAAGTAGAATTAGAATATGGATATATAAATAAGAGATATTTTTCATTGTAATCATCATGGAGATCAATCATATGTAATCATATTTTCCCTAAGAGATATTGTGGAGACATGGTAGCAAGTGCAAAGATCTGTGGATCTGGTTGACACCTAACTAGATGTATTAGAGGCCATGGTGAGATGCTCGATGGCCCATTGATAGAGAGCAGTTACGATGGGTCAAGTAGGCCATATTTATGGTTGGGTGACATGGTAGTTAGGTGGATCTAATCCAGTTCTCATGGGTGATATAGTAGTTTGAGATATAGTATGGGGAACCTGACACTCTAGTGTTGTATAGGCATCTTGCTGATGAGTTGAGCCTACCTTGTATGGATGAGTGGCAAGTGTAGTATGAGGATTATGAATATATAGATCTCCTAGATGTGGATAATGTTAGGACCATTGGTGACTATGATGTATGGTTCTCTTTATAGCCTATATGGGTACCTAGCCAAGTGGTTGATGAGGGTAGTGGGGATGATGGGGAGACAACAACGAAGGCTGAGGAGACTCCTCGATGTCAAATATATCATCGATCTAGCAATTAAAGGGGAATGTGAGGGTTGTAATAGATCAACCTCTAGATATTTGGGGTGATGGTGATGGTGAGGGTGGTATGGAGGAGGTTATAGAGAGACCTCCTAGTTGTAATGAGGAGGAGTGGGCTGAGCTCTAAGTAGAGTGAGGCCAGCTTTGATCGATGGTGGTAGAGAAAGATGCAGTGATAGTGGCTTAGGATGATGAGAATACTCAACTATGGGTAGAGATAGAGGTATGGATGGTAGCAGGTGGAGACAAGGATGTGATAGTGAGGCTCCATTCAGAGTTGATGTAGAGGTATGCTTGTCAAAAGTAGGATTTGCTATGCCATCGATCCTAATTAGGCTATATTCAGGAGTTGGATGACCTGCTTATGCAGCATAACATTGGGTTGCTAGTATTAGGCATAGTGACTCTAGGCATAGTGACTCTTGATATAGGGCTCCATCAGGATCACAAGGGTATACCTATGGGTGCTAGCTAGTGCCTTGATGCACTTTTGTATATGAGCCTTAGTGCTCCATTGTATATAGCCTTCGGGCATTTATTGTACTTAAAATTTACATATATATATATATATATATATATATATACATGGATTTTATTTTGTGTTATGACTTTTGTGTGAATGTTTGTGTGAATGCATGTGTATGTGATGTGATGGATGATAGTGTAATGATGATGTATATGAATTATGATAATAATTTAAATGAACTGACACACTAATGATCATTCATAATTTATATTTTTGTTTGACCATATTTGTTGTTGTTGCTTGATCAGGGACACCAATACTGTGGTGTGTGAAATGGAAGATTCATGTAATGATATGATAATGGCATGGATTATTTTGGCTTATGGATGGCTGATCTAAATTTTTTTTATAGAGACTCAAACATCTTAGTGATGTTGAACAAACTCACTAAGTTCTATCTAATTTCTCCAAGACCAAATGTGTTTAGTGAATCTTTGTTTACCAATCATGAGCATGGTAATGACTCAAGGAAATGATGAACCAATGTGTGTGCAAGTGATTCATTAACCCATCTTGAGTAAATTGAGATAAAACCTATCATGGAGAAGACCAAGAAGCTATATTTTCCATATGTGCAGTTAGAGGTCTCTTTGAAAGAGACGTATCACTATGCATGAGCGTACTTCATTGCCAGTCAAGCATCTAGAGCCTTAATGGAGATTAGATCCATAGTCCAATGAAATTATCCCTAAGCTTTAGGGCTTCAAACTACCTAATAATTTGGATGGAAATGTAGTGTTATCCTTACTACTTGGGGATCTATGGTGTGTGATTTGTAAAATAATTAGAGCTTTGGGGAATTGAATTCTCAATCGAGGTGTGATGATAATTTTACCCTATACTTACTACTCATTCTTTTATTTGGAAGTGTTGATAGTGGTGAAGACCACTATTTTGATTTTGGACTATGTGCATAATGGGATAAGCAAAGATAACTTTTTTCACTTCGATATTCAACCCAATCATGGTGGTATCCCTCTTTGACACAAGATGTTTTTAATATATGTGAGATATGTTTGGTTCAATAATGTTAGAGTAAACTCCCAGAACTCAAGATTTTCCTTAGTGAAAATGTGCCTTGGTCCTAGAGAAAACTTGACATCTATTGGAGGTTTCTTGAAACAATATGAGTGGTTGAGTGACCGAAAACACCTAGGGATGATGGAAAATTTATTTTGTAAATGATGACTTGACTTAGAAAATTATGCAATGAGATGGATTTGAAATCAAAGGTGCCAATAATTAAGGTGACAAGACTTATTGGATCAATCATTGTATAACCTGAGAAAAAAGCCCCTAATATGGTGGATGGAATGTGAATGTGATTATGCAAAATGGATGTATGAAATGCAATGTGTAGTGTTTTTGTTGTTTTTGTTTTTTTAGCCATGTATATATACGTATATAAATCACATTGGGCATAGAATGCTCTCATGTGGATTATTTTTAGTTTCTTGGGCTCTTCTACTCCCTCTATACTGGCAAGCCTATAAGTTCCTTGATCCACATTTTGTGTGACAATATATGGACCTAACCAATTAGCTATGAATTTATCAAGAAGATGTGGTAATGCATTGGTATTTTGTTGATTATCTTTAGGGACAAGATATCCTACTTGGAATTCATGTAGATGGAATTTGGAATTGTAAGCATGCTTTAAACGATCCTGATATACTTGTAAATGCTCCAAGGCATTGATTTACCTTTCATCGAGGAGTGTGAGTTGGTCAAGACATGCTTGTCTAGAAGTCTTGTCATCAATGAAATCTTGCAATGAAATACACAGTGAGGGGATCTCGAGCTCAAGAGGCATGATGGTTTTGACACCATAGATCAATGAGAATGGTGTAGCCCTAGTAGGCATGTGGATGCTTGTTCGATAAGCCCATAATTCCAAGGGGATTTGTGTATGCCACTATTTAAAATTTTCTTTGACTAATTTCTTGAGAATATTAATTAAGGTCTTATTGGTTGGCTCAGCTTATCCATTTATCTCTGGGTAATAAGGAGTCAAGAAACTATGTTGGATATTATATTTCTTACAAAGTGCTCAAACATCCTTGTTTTTGAAAGGCTTGAGGGGATACCAAAGTGACAGATGATATGTTGAAGCATGAACTCCACAATTTGTGATCCTATCATACTAGTTAGAGGAATTCCCTTGATCCACGTCATGAATTATTTAGTGGCAATGATGATGATTATGTGTTATCTCAAGGAAGGAGGTGATATTTTACTAATCAATTCCAAACCCCATTGTGAAAAGGGCCAAAGACTTTGAATAGGTTTTAATGCTTGTGATGGCACATGATTTAAATTAGCATCTTGCTGACATTGTTTACATTTCTTGACATAAGTGCAACAGTCATATTCCATGGTGGGCCAATAATAACCCATGCATAAAATGTGTTTTTTTATGGCCATTCCACTAACGTTACCACCACAAGTACCATCATGATATTTATATATTATTCTTTGGGCATCTACAGGCTTGATATAATGGAGGACTCCATCATAACCACATCTATACAACACATCTCCCAAGAGAATGAAATGAGCTACCTTTTTCTTGAAATTTTGTTTGGTAGTTTGTGATATGTCAGATGGGAGTGTTCAAAACTTGAGGAAGTCATTTACTTGGTTAAGCCAAGGCTAAAATGGCTAAGCATGGATGAAGAAAACGTCATTCTCATATTTAGATTTAGCATGGAAAATTGTAGATTTAGAGATTGTTGTGACAATTAAGGGTTGTACCTCTCCTATGGAGTTATTTGGAATCAATGATCCTAGATAGGCCATCACATTTGCAAATCTATTAGTCAAATGAGGTAAAGTATCAATCTCATAACAATCAAATTTTGTAAGCAATTTCACTACTACTTCATGATAAAGTTATAATATTGGTTCTTTGCATTGGTACGATCCATTTACTTGATGAACGACAAGTTAGGAATCACCAAATATTCTAATACACTTTATGCCTATAGCTATGGCTGCTTGAAGTCCTAATATTAATGCTTCATACTCTGCATTATTATTTGTGCATGGAAAATCAAGTTTTATAAAGGAATAGGTATCCCTTGTAATGTATGAAATACGACTCCTGCACCTTGTCCTTTTTTGCACTTAAAACCATCAAATAATAGTGTGATATCAACATCTTCCTTAGTAATGACATCTTCCTTTTGTTCAAAGTGGTAAATATTGAATCATCTGGAAGCTCAATAATCAAGGGTTTTTCACTAGGAAGTGGAGCTTTAGCAAGTTGATTGGCTATCACCTAACCTTTAATGGATTTTTGATTGATGAACTCAAGATTAAATTCTCTTAGAGCATTATCTATTTCATGGTGTGGGTTTTGTTTTAAGTGAGATTCATCATGTAATTCAGATGGTTTTCATGAGATATGACATAATTTGTGTGACTTAGCATGTAATATATGAGTTTCTTAAGGTAAAAACCACTTCTAGGCACCATTTTTCCACATAAGTGTATCAAGTTTTGTGGCCTACCAATGTTTGACTAAAGTAATATATTGCTTTCTCTTAGTTGTTTTCATTTTTTATGTAAGCATTATCCCTAATGCAAAGTCTGTTGCTAAAACATAAATATGAAAAGGTGCCCCTAGGTGGAGCAGAGTTAATACTGGTGGAGAAGCCAAGTATTGCTTGATATCATCAAAATCTTGTTGACATTATTCTATCCATGAAAATGTCACCCCTTTTTTAGTAGATGATTGAAAGGCCTAGATTTTTTTGAAATTTGTGCAATAAAATGATGGATCGACTGGATCTTTCCTTGTAATCTATGCAATTATTTCAATTTTTTGGGGGGAGCATCTCCATAATGGTCTTGACCTTGTTTGGGTCCACTTCAATGCCTCTATTGGAGATAATGAATCCTAGTATTTTTCCTAAGGTGGCACTAAAGACACACTTCTTGGGGTTCAACCTTACATTATGGTCTAGAAGTCGATCAAAAAAAAATTTCTAAGACATCGATGTGCTCTTTTCGGGTTTTAGATTTGGCCAATAGATCGTCCACATAGTCTTCAATGATCTCATGCATGTAATCATGGAAGATGTATGTCATGGTAATTTGACATGTGGCACCTAAATTTTTAAGTCCAAAAGGCATCACCTTGTAGCAAAGTCCCCCAAGGTGTTGTGAATGTTGTTTTGTGTTGGTCATTAGGATTTATTTGAATCTGGTTATATCCTAAAAAACCATCCATTAAATATAGCATTTCATGGCTAGTGCAAGTGTTGACAAGAGTATTAATTTTTGGTAGAGTAAAGTCATCCTTAGGACACGCTTTGTTAAGATCTCAAAAATTAGTGCAAATGAAAATCACCCTGTTAGGATTACGAAAGGGCACCATATTTGAAAGCCACTTAGGATAGTCAACGGGCTGAATAAAACCCATGTCTAATAACTTTTGAAGTTCTTATTTGACCATGAGGGTAATGGTAGGATGTAACTTTATCAATTTTTGTTTGACCGACTTAGCATTCATATGTAAGGTTAAGTTGTGGACAACTAAGTTAAGGTCAATACCAGGCATGTATTTATAGGACCATGCAAATATGCCATTATTTTTCTTGAGGAGAGCTATCAATTACTCTTGTTCATCAATAGATAAACTTTTTCTAAGTTTAAAAATTTATGGATTGTTCGCATCTGTACTAAGGTTCACATCTATAGTATCTTCAATGACCATGTATGAACCTTCCTCAAGCTAATGAGGTGTTGGGATCATATGAATTTCATCAACGATGTTATCAAACTCTTCTGGATTAGTCTCTTCCATTTCTATGTAGAAAATAATTAGATCCAAGGGTGAAGGCAAAGGTGAAGGCAAATGTGATGGAGGAATGTAAGTAGTGGAAGCTCTTAACAATTCCTTGAAAATTATGAATTCAAAAAAGGATGGTGGTGATGAAATCCATTCTATATCGATGAAGCTTATGTCAATAGAAATTGGTTTTGCCAAATCGTATGGGTTACGAAGTGGTGTGAATAAGTCAACAAGATTCATGATGACTTAGTTGGGGAATGGTGGTTGCTATGTGAAGGGTGGTTTATCCTACCTCTTGGAATTGATGAATGAACCTCAATAACCTGGATAGTAGAAAGCAACAAGTGTAAACGCAAATGACAAGGCCATGCAAATGCAATGCAAAGGTTTTTATATTTTTTTATGTACATATGTTACATCAAGTTTTTGTGAGATGATCAATGAAGTAGAGGTGGTGGTTCACCAGTAGGATCAGCTCACTCCCTTGGGAGAAGCAAACAAAAAATGGGTTGATGGATAGGGAACATTCTAAGGTAATACTCATCATGTTCATTGAATGGAGTGATTGGGATCGATTCCTCTTTAGATTCATCTGAAGATATCGACATGATGTCGTATTATTCATATAATTTCTCAAATTCATTGTTGTGATTGGATTCCTCTTCTGAATCTAAATGGAGGCTTTAAAAATATTGTTCAAAGGAGAAAGTGGTAGAATGTGAATGGTAATTTAGGCCTGAATAGTCATGTGCTTCTCAATATTGAGGATCAATAATGTCATGCATACCCTATTCATGTTGTCCTAGGTGATATCCTTGCCAATTAACCTAATGAAAGTATTGTTATGGGAAATAAAACATGTGCTCTATATTGGTAAGGGTTGGCTACTTAGGTTCATCTAGGGGAAGTGGATCAGATGATGAATCGACCTCCCAATATATGAAGTTGATTTTATTAGGTGCTAAACCCATGTGGTACACTACTCCTATATATAATGGTGGGTCACATGGGTGATCATAATCCCTAATAGTTTGTATGTTGAGAAATTTAATCATGACATCTTAAATCATGTACTTGCCAATGTTAGGACAAGCAAGGTAGACTGCAACTTGTATGGTGATGGTGTGGATGGAGTGAATGTGGATATGTGAGGCTCATGTGTGGCTTGTGTATCAAGTGATGGGATAAATGTATGTTGAAATGGATTATCACAGTCTATAAAATTGACTTGTGATACATTGGATGGTGGAGATAAAGATGGATTTGGTTGAAGAATTTGATGGATGATTGGTGATTCTTGTGTGGATGAAATTATAGTGGATTTTTATGGATTTGGTTGTGTGGGTGATGATTAATGGGTGATAATGGGTGATTTATATGATGTGGAAGGTGTGGAGGGATGTCCCCTTAGTATTTATGTGGAAGGAGTTGATTGGGTTTGATCACATGTACATGTTATCGATTGTGATGAATGTGGGGGTGTGGAAGTGGAGGCTTGATGTGGGGTAGTGATAGGGAGATCCTCAAGAATAGGAGCTTTGGATGAGGAAGTATTGTGATGTGATGTGGATGGTGTGGTTTACGGGGTTAAGAACAAGTGAATATATGGAAGTGTAGATTCGTATGGGTTGGAGAAGAAGCTACAATATTTAAATGGTTTGATGTATACAATGAATCTACATCTCATGTACATATTTCAAACATTTATGTAATATTGAAGAGACACATTTCATCTCCCTTATCAAATGACATCCAAGGAGTACATTGTAAGCCATGGACCCCTCTAGGATAAGTAACATAGTGTAAAACATCTTAACCCCACTTCTATGGGTAAGACCATAGTGCCAAGTGTAGAACATAGAGCATCATTGAATGATCACAAGGTGAAAGTGGATTTGATGATGTGTAAAGGTGGAAGATTGAGAAGTTGAAAGGTTGAGGTGGAAATGATGTTGATGGATGAGTCAGTTTTAATCAGCCCTCATTTGAAAGGCTTCCTATCAACTTGAAACATGATATGTAATGAAGGATCTGGTGATTCTGATTATATTGATTTTACCTAAAAATCATAGAACGTGATAAAGGTCTCTATACATGTTCAAATGCTCCCCATGAAATTGTTATGTTACCTTTTGATGTAATGAGCACTGGGATATAGCAATCACAAGATGCAAAAAAATATGAAAGAAATTAGATCTTCTATATGACTAAAATATGTTGTAAATAGAAATGGCATAAAAGAATACAATCTAGATATGGAGGAAATGAACACTCCATTAATAAATCTACTAAACTACATTGCACCTATCACCAATGGATTGTGATATACACATAACTATACTATACTCTAAGCTACACTATCTGAATATGTCCCTTGACTCTATGTTTGTATTACAATTAGGTATTTCTTATATAGGTTATATAGGTTATATAGGTTACTTGGCCAACACTCTGCCTATTTGTGCAAGGGACAACTTGCACACATACAACTTGCACATTGACACTTGTGCATTTAATACATTGCATGAAGTAACTAGATAACTTCCCCCTAAAATAATCTAATGTCCTAAGTATGTACCTTGGAAGATACATTTACATGATCCAAATGATGTAATATACTCTATTTATAACACCCCCCTATATTAAATTATTTGGGTATTGAAGACTTTAGTCTTTAATATGGATATTCTTCTTCTTCATCCTAAAATTTGTACTCTTCCTCTATATTCTTTGTTTTCAGGTTCAATAGGTAATTTGTGTCTTCATATGATGCAGAGTAAGTTGTAGCTTAAAATAGAGATTCTCCTTTCATTGGAGTATCTTTGGCTTATTCAGGTTCATCTTCCTTATCTTCTATCCAGCCACCTTTATGGTTCTCTTTGCAAGTATCTTCATTTGATTTTGATTATTGATGAATGAGTAGGGCATGGTGCAATTATCCTCTCATATTTTTATTTTTGATCCTTATATGATTATATTTTTGGTGTACTGGTTATTCATTTTCTTCAACCTGTTCCTCTATAAATATGTTAGCATCATTTTGAAACACCACAATATATTGTGACATTTCCATTGAGTCTAGGATGTATGTATTTTTATGGATTGAACCTGTTTCTTTTATTCTATATTTATTCATAATGATACATGTATTGATCCCATATATATATCCAAAGCTAACCATATAGTTATTTTCTACTAACTTGCTTACTGAGATGAGATTGAATCCTAATCTAGGAACATACAATACTTTTTGTAGTAGAATATTTGGAAATTATTTTTCGGGTGTTACACATCCATATACATGTATAGGATAAGTTTGGTTGTCTGCAATTCTTATTTTGTAACCTTTAGAAACTTCAATACAGTAAAACCATTGTGTATTTCTTTTCATATGATGATTGGCTGCTGAGTCAATATACCACATTATGCATGTTTTCTGAACTGGTTCCTATCGGAGCAAGTTTTACATTCATTGTATCACATTCCTTTACCCATTTGAAGATGTTGAATTTGAAGAAATGAGATAGAATTGTATTCTTTCCTATAGCTCCTTATATTAAGATATTTGATCCCTAATTGAATTATATAATCTTGATTTGATAAAACCTTTATTAATCCTTAGGTTTGTAGACTTCCTTATGTCTCCCTAGATATGAATACCTAATTTTAGGTTTTGAAGAAAGCTTATATCTTCCCAAATTGATAATATTTGATAAATATTATTATTATCAAGTTTTGTAGAATGCCTTATGACTCCCAAATATTTTTGGAGTATGATATAGTGCTTTTGTAAAATATAGTTCAATTTTTGGTTGATTTTGTACAGTTTTGTAAAGATAAAAATCAACTTTTCTAACACCTTATTAATCCTATTGAACTAAGAACTTTTCAATTTTGAAGAGGTTTTAATATTGGATTTCTTTTGTTCCCTTTGAGAAAATTTTGAGACAAGAATATTCTAAATTTCCAACCTTAACAAAAAATCTTAATAACCTCTTTTGTAACCCTTAGGATTTTATTCAAGTGTTTCTAATTTCCAATATCCTAGTTTGATGTTGTAACCCTTATAACTCCCAAATTTGGAAAATTAGAACACATTAATATTTGCAAACATTAAATGGATTAATTCCAACTAGTATCCCTTATTTCTCCTAAGTTGTATTTTACAAATATTATATTAATTTTCCTAAGTTTTGCGTTTAAATAAAGAGTGATTCATTTAATATTTCAACCTTAACATATAACCTTATAACTCTCTTTTTAATGAAAGCAAATTAGATGAGGAAATTTTGCCTTAATAAGGCTTTGTACCTTTATGAATCCGGATGAATATGGTAGTAGTCCTTCCTTTTTAAGCATGAATTCTTCAATGTGTACTTTGGCTTCAATGCTATCCTTTAATGCTCCCTTGACCTATTTGATCGAGAGTGCTTCTGAATACTCTTGATTTTCTTCAGATCCCTACTGTATCATCGTTGAACTACTATCGAACTTCTACTGAATTGCTACCAAACTGCTATCAAACTGCCATCAAATTGCTGTCAAATTACTACATTTTCCAAGGTACAAGGTGCATTTAATATACAAGCAGCTAAGTAAGTGTCACGTTAGTATTTTAAATGCTCTATAGATTCTTTGGATATTTGGTGGATACATTGAACTTACTCCATTGCGTGTGACAAGTGTCACCTTTAGTTGAGATATTTTTATTCCCCTTCAAGTGTTGTTTGAGATATATTTCTTCTTCAGTGTATATGAGACTTCTTTTGCTATAATGGACGTATATCAAGCTTCTAGTTTTAAGTAAATCCTCTTTCACATGGAGTATGGGTGCCAAGACAGTGTTGTAACATCTTCTTTGTGAGCATTATTTAGGGTTCTTTTTTAGAATGACAAGTGGTGTCGTATTTCTTTTGCATGCCCTTGTCTTATCAACACCTTCTTGAAGGCCTTCCAACATGTTTTTCCACCTTGTTCTTTGTTTTTCTACGTAGATGCTGAAATGTTTCCATCCAAGCAATGCTTATGGTGGAGCTTTGGTGGAGATATGAAGGATCTTTGGTGGAGCTTTGGTGGCCCTTGAATGAAGTTTGAATGGTAGTTCTTAGATGAATACTTTGTGATGCTCCACTTAGGCATTGAATGCTCCTTGATTTGGACATGTAGTTCCTTTTTTCTTGCTTTTATTTCCTTTTCTTCTACACTGCTTAATTTCTCCCTAGCTTTGTACCTTATCTTTTGTAGATTCAGCCATCCAAGATATATAGAATATGAGCCTATATAAGTGGATCTTTGCTATACTTGGGAGAATGCTAGCTTTTGACTACCTTTGGCTAGTTTAACCTGCTGATATTGTGCCTATGAGGCACTCTCAAATATGCCATTTTTCCTACATAGAATGAGTTAGAGAAATGCAATCCAATGTAACAATATCTGTAAATAAGATGCCTATTGCGCCCTTTCTTGTACTCCTTTTTGCAGGTCTAATATTCTGATTTTATATGGAAATTTTTTTAAATGCAATGTAGAGGTTTTAAGGTTGTCTCTTTTCTTAGACACATTCCCTTTTGCTTGGATACTATGATGATAAATCCAATCTTATATTGAAGTAGATAGAAGCTCCTTATATGATGCAATTTTCTGCACTTTCTCCTTGCAAATAACCCTGTAATGCTTTGGATTTGAGACTCACCAAGTCTCAATATTTGAAGCTTCTATTTCTAATTTTGGTTAGTTGTCTTCTTATCCAATTTTTGGAGGATTCTAAACTATTTTTTTGGATTCCCTTGGCCACTAAGTATTGCATATTTTTGTTCACTAATATTATCTTTAAGCACTTTGACAATTTCTGATTTTGTGTCCTTCTCAAGAACACAAACAATAATTCTTTTGAGAGTAAAAGAATAGTGCAAATGAATCTAATAAAATTTATTTTAATGCACTAATAATTTTATCTTATCACTCCAATCAACTCTCAAATTAATGCACTTAATCAATTTACTACAACTAATGAATCTTCAAGAGTTATTCTACAATTTCACTATAATTAATATTGTAGGACTTAGTCTTCTTTTTATTTTTCTAAAGTAGATGATAGGTAGTTGATAGATTTAATACTAAAATATAATCAACTCCTAATTAATGTGCAAATGAACCTTAAAAAGAACTTTTATCTATTTGCACTTTTTGAAAACTGTAATACAATTTTCTTCTTCTTGCAACTTTAATCTAAATTAAGGTGCTTTAACAAATCTACTAAGTAATCCAATTAACGATTTTATTTACACCAAAATTTGCTTACATTTTTAAATATTCCATAGATATTTTTTCGCTTATGTAGAGGATGAGAATCCTGGTGTCTAATATCACCAAGTTGCTACTTCAAGTAGGATCTTGCAACTTTTTGTAGACTATCCTAAACAAATCCTTATTCACAAAAAATGATCTCGAATTTTTTTTCACAAGCCTAAAATTTAGTGGCTTGTTCACCTCTTGTGGTCTCCTACTTCTACTATAGATTTGGATAAGTCTTTATCTCTGAAGTGGTACCTTCTTATTGTGAGAGGTAATCTTTAAATCTCCTATATTTGGTGAGATTTTTCTGTCTTCAAGTCTTCTTGTCAAATTTTGACTTCAAGCAAAATCTTCTTCTCAATATTCTAAATATCTTGAGGTCTTTACTGGATTCTTCTTCTGGTATTTCACACTCCTTGATAAATTCTTCTTCTTGTATTTGGCACTCCTTTCCAAATATTCTTCTCTTGGGCTTGTTTTTGAATTGCGACAATTATCCCAAGTTCTTCACTATCAAGGACTTCTCCTTGGTAGTGGATTTCTCCAATGAGTTATCCTTTGATGATTAATTTAGTAAGGTTCTCCTAGAATTTTATTGGATACTCATTGATACATTCCCAAGGTCTTTGATCTTGCATCTTATCCTAGTATTCCTTGAGACCTTCTCTTCAACCTTCTACTTCTAAAAGTGTTGGTGGTGAGATCTTTTGGATCTTCAATTCTGCTACTTCTGAATGTGACCAGAACTCTCCTAGTACTTCTTCTACTTTCAATATTGGAAGTTCATCAATGAGATCTTCTCCTAATTTCTTTGATTTTTCTTCAGGTGTTGAGTTGATGATGAAGAAGATACTCTTCCTAAATTTCTTGTAGGAATTTTCCCAACTCACTGACTCTTCTTTCCCTGCAACAAAATATTAGTACTAAAATCTTAATCTGCTTTTGAATTAGATATTCTCTTTGAATTTTTCTTTAGTATCAAGACTTCTGGATCCTTTTCAATATCTAGAATTCTATGGCATTTTTTAATATCAAGGCTTCTATGGCATTTTAGTATCAAGGATTTTGTGGCATTTTTTGTATCAAGGCTTGTGGCCTTTTTAGTGTCAAGGCTTTTGTGGCCTTTTCAGTATTAATACTTCTATGGCTTCTTCTTTAAGGATTTTATGGCCTTTTTTGCATCATGGTTTCTATGGCCTATTCTTCAACTATGAAGTTCTTAAATCCAACAATGGATATCTTCAGTCTCCTGAATTCACCATGACTCTTCACCAGAAATATTCTACCACAGTGTTCTTCTCTCACACAAGGAACTAATATTTGCACTATGAAGGCACATGACCTTTAGGTAATGAAGTTGGAGTCTCCTAGATTTTTATTATTATAGGAGTCCCAATCCTCTAAGAATTATTTTTCTACAAAAAAGGAACTTTAGGCGATAGTTAGCAAATTCTAGATATCCTGGATGATCTTCATTAGATGATTTGTTAATCTAGTGGATTGAATGCTAAATCCTAGTCTTCACAAGTTTTCCTTGCAACTCTATGGAAAAGAATTTATTCAAATGTAATCTCATTATTTTTGGAGCTGAGATTCCTTTTTAGTACTAACTTTGTGACTCTCCCTAATTCTACCACTTTGACTCTTCTAATATTTTTTGATAGTGGTTGGTCTAGCAGCATGTCAGGTTGATAAAAAACTTAGGCTCAATAATAATGGTGGTTTTTCTATTGACCTACACAGACTAGATTTACTGTGGTTCTTATACCACTGTTAGCTTTTGATGTAATGAGCACTAGGAGATAGCAATCACAAGATGTAGAATAATATGAAAGAAAGTAAATCTGCTAGATGACTAAAATATGTTGTAAATAGAAATGATATAAAAGAATATAATATAGTTATAGAGGAAATGAACACTTTATTAATAAAGCTATTGAACTACATCACACCCATCACTAATGGATGGCGATCTACATAGAACTGTATTATACTCTAAGCTACACTATATGATTATGTCCCCTGACTCTATTTGTATTACAATGAGGCCTTTATTATATAGTTAAAATAGGTTACTTGGACAACACTCTACCTAGCTATGCAAGGGATAACTTGCACATATACAACTTGCACATTGACACTTGTGCATTTATTACATTGCATGAAGTAACTAGATAACTTCCCCCTAAAGTAATCTAATTTCCTAAGTATGTACCTTGGAAGATACATTTACATGACCCAAATGATGTAATATACTCTATTTCTAACATGTTAAAGGTAATAGCATATTGAGATTCAATTTCAATGGATTTTAATATTTCCATTAGTGCCTAATGATGTGGGGGAGATTGTTGTATAAGCTCATAATTTAATAGTTTTGCAAAATTTATTTTGAGGCTAGTTGTTAACCGATTACTTAGCGTGATGATAGGTCTTTGTGGATGGCTTGGGGAATGAATAGGTTGGTATCAATGACTTGGAAGGTGAATTGGTTGAGATGAATTAGAAAAAAATTAATTGGTGGAGATGAATTAGCAAGTTGTGTAGACATATTTACTGGTGATACTACAGGAGGTTGGACTGCTTGAGGTTGTTTATTTTGGTGATTGGTGCCTCATTGACCTTGGGTTACCACATGGATAGCACCCACAAAACCTTGGTATTGTTGCACATGATTGACTTGGTTAGGGGGAGTCATGGTATTTGATCCTCCTATTGTCTATTGTGTTTCATCATGATGAGAAAGTGGTGTCTGATAAATTCTAAGGTTTTGATTTTATTATGCTAAGGGGTTATCCAATTTAATGGTCCTTAGGTCTATCAAGTATTACACCATGTCTTTTAATGTAAAGCAATTATTATTGTCATGACCTTTCTATCGATGGAAAGGACAAAACAAATGCTTCTTATAGCTCTTGCCACGTATGGTTGGATCATCCAATTTAACATTGGGTAAGGTGAGAGCATTAGTGTCATACAACCTATATAATATGGAAGTATATGATTTGTATAAAGGTGTGTAAGTACGAGCTTATCGAACAGATTGTCGATATTGATGGTTTTCCATAGTTGGTGTTGTGTTATGGAATTTTTGTGGTGGGAAAAATGCTTGATAAGAAACTTGTTGTGATTGTTGCAATGATGGTTGTGTTTGGTGTTGACCATGGGGTTTTTGAGTCATTTGGGATTGACTTAAAACCACTTGATTGATTTATCCTAGTTTTTATTGGCCAAATTAGTTTCCTTTAGATTGGTCCTTGTTTTGCCATTCTTTTTTCTTTGGTTTGATCTCACCCTCTTGAATTTTTATTTCTTCGATGATTCGGTATTGGGAAAGAGCTTCATCAAATGTTTTGTATTATTGTAATTACAATAATAAGGAGATAGGTTTTAAGAAACTCCTTACAAACATTCAAGTTAATTATTCCATTTGGAGGGATAATGGCAACTTGATGATGACTGCCCTCCAACAGTTTCTAAAATTATAGATCGAATCTTCTTCAAATTATTTGAGATTGTACAAGCTAGTCAAGGTAGTTTTCTTGCAAAAATTGAGGGAGAATATTTCCAAAAATTTATCCACCAATTATTCAAATGTGTAAAAACTATGATGTGGTAGATGATTATACCAATCTAAAGCATCTACCCCTAATGTCAAAGGAAAATTTTAGAGCATTAATGCATCATTATCTTGGATTCAAAAACATGAATGGATGAATGTGCTAATGTCCTCCCTAGGGTCTTTAGTCCTTTTGAATTTTTTAAACTTTGGTAGTGTAAAGTCTGCTAGATAAGGTGGTGAAGGTATCGAAGAATGAATGGGTTGATTGATAAACTGTCTCAATTTAGGTTTCTAGTACATCATATCAGGAGTATGCATAATTAAGTTGTCAATCTATTGTTTCAAGGCTTGGATATTAGGGTCTTCCATGTGTGTGTGGAAACCCTGATTTATTTTATGAGTGTATTGAGGTGGTGTGTGTGGAGTGACAAATTATTGGGATGGAATGTGGTACTGATTGGCCTATGGATTGATGTATATCTAGTGATGTTGGATGTATTGTTGGGTTTGGCTATGGAGGAACTGATATTTATGGAGTGGGGATGAATTTTGGGGTATTTAAATGTGTTAGGTTGTGGGAGTGGTATTGATGTGTTTGAATGGGTGTGTGGGTATAGTAACCTTAGAAGATTGTGATACCCAATATGGATCAAAGGTGAAAAAGGTTTTTTGGTTGGGTATGGAATGGGTTTTAAATATACAACCTGTGATTACTATCGAGGGTAAGAACAAACATCTTGATGGACCATGAGCAGTTGATTGAGGTGTTGCCATGCTTGTTGTCAGGCAATTTTAATGGGTGTGTGGGTATAGTAACCTTAGAAGATTGTGATACCCAATATGGATCGAAGGTGAAAAAGGTGTTTTGGTTGGGTATGGAATGGGGTTTAAATAGACAACCTGTGATTACTATCGAGGGTAAGAACAAACATCTTGATGGACCATGAGCAGTTGATTGAGGTGTTGCCATGCTTGTTGTCAGGCAATTTTAGATGCATATTGTGTGGTTGTGGTGGAAGAAGATGTAGGTATCATGTGAGTGTTGGTAATTTTTATTGAGGTTAATGGAGGGTAAGTTGCAAAAGGAATCACAACTAAATGAGTAGATAGAATGGTAGATGGAATATGCGAAGCAGCATTAACTTGTGCTTCATAAAGTAGATTGGAATAGGTAGTGGTGCAGGTAAATAGAATATAGGTGTTTTGGCTACATTATTGTGGAGGAATTTGGTATGAGGGTGTGGATTTTGCCTCAAAAAGAGGGTTGGTGTAGACTTTGTTGAAGTTGTTTGGATGTGAATGAGAAATTTCTTGCTCAAAAGAAGGAACATGTATGGGTGGAATGTGAAGTGGTTCTAGAGAAGGATTGGTTGGTCTTAAATAAGCTCCAAATTTTTCCATGTCTATATAAGTGGTGTTATGGTCTGTTGGTATGGATGATTTATTTTATGGAATGGAAGTGTGAATGGCTCTTTGCATCACATCAACATTTGAAGTGAATACCATATGAGAAGGTCCTATAGACAAGCCAAAATAGCTTGTCTGTGTCATTTTGGTTGGGTTAGCCACAGAAGTAGCTAGGAAAGGAGTGGAGCACTCCATGAATGAGGTAGGTACCTAACTTATGGCTCTGGCTTGATTTCTGGTCAATACCATAAGCTATAAGTAGGTTGGGGTAGAAAATGTGTAGGGTGTGTGTGGAAAGTGATATGGCAATAAAAAACACATAGATCAAACAAACAATTGTGTCTTATGTCTTGCAAAAATGTTTTTTATTTTAATTCTTTTTATTTTCTTTTTTTTTGTGTTTGATGTTATGACTCCCTAAGCCTAAGATAACTATACAAGGTGGATAGGTGTATTCACACTCACCTCTCTAAAAATAAATAAAATGTGAATGGATTAAATGGCTTCCTAATGTGGGTCTCTCAAGAGTGGGAAATTTTTTGTGATGAAGTCAAAAAAAACCATTCATGGGCTACTATTAGTATCTATGGGGTGATCCAATATATGGAGATGAAGCCCACCATCATTGGTCTCGATCAGTGGTTGGTGATGAAATCCAATTCACTGATGTTGAAGATGAAATGTGCAATGTGTGTGGATTCCTTTTAAATTTTCATTTTCTATGGTGTTTCTCTAAAAAGAAATCACACTTCACTTCAACCAAGGTGGTTACTAGGAACACTAGTGCCAAGTATGAGGTCCTTAAAAGAATCTAGGGTACACCGCTTAAGATCCATAATGTGTGGAGGTTTCATCTAGCTCTTCCACTCTAAATCAACAAGTATTTTCAACAATGCGAGGAAGCTTGAGCACAAGTGACTTATCCCAACATAAAAGAGTGATACGTGGGAAATTTAGCCTACAATGCAACTAATATATTTTTCAGTACGTTTCCTAAAGTGTAAATAAAAAACACACACATCACACAAGGCAGAAAGCAAAACACCATGAAGAACAACAAAACTTGAATCAACTATAATGAATGTCTAATGTAACTAGAAATGAATGTATAGGAGTATATCTACCCCTATGTGCAATCTATATGATTCTCAAAATGCACTTCTTTTTTACTTTATAAAGTAAAATACCTACGAATGCCTAACATTGCATGGCATATTTCTTTTTAAATAGAAAAATAAATATTTTTTTTCATTTCCTATTTTAAAAAGTAGAAACGTAAGGTTTGAAAATAGCTTACAAGAAAGCCTACATATTCTTCCCCAACTTTGCAAACGTGGTGTTGAATCTCTCAGATACTCTACCAAATCTCATAGATACTTTATAGAATCTCCTAGATACTCTATGGTATCTACCAGATACTCTATGGCATCCACCAAGATGATGTGTGGCATCCCCCAAACATTGTATGACATCCATGCAACCACAGATCAAATCTCACACCTCCCAAAAATCCTAACTCTACATCACACGATTTTTGCACGATTGAATTTTTGAGAACCTATAACAGATTAAAAAAACATAGATAAAAAACTTAGTATTGACAAGGTAAATTAAAATATGAAACCCTTTAGGAGTCCCATTGTGATCACCATTTTGTAAAGCAAAATGAACAACACTAATAAAAGCAGTAAATCAAAGTAGATAACAATGTATGCATAAAATGAAAGATCTTATTTATTATAAACTTGAGAAGCCTGGATATCCACTTTATACATATATAGGCCCCAAATTAGGGGTTACAATACAATGTTTGCTTTGATACAGTTATTACAATTAGAGGGTTTAAAACCCTCATTCAAATGAATGTTGGTATCTATGGATCATCTTCACTCCAAACAAGTGTGAGTGGGCTTGTGTATCCCTATGGGGCCACTCGAAGCTACAACAACCATCACTAAAAATACCTCTTGTAACCTACACACAAATAGATCAAAATAAAGTTAGTAACACCTGTGCGCCTCCACAGTGTGAGGCCCACTAAAACATGAAAGTGTAAAATACTAACCCTAGCTGAAATACTTTCTAAATGAAGTGCAAAAATATAGAAAATGTAAGTAAAATAATGAAACATGATACCTTGTTGAAATATACTTGAGTTGCTGGATTTTTGCTTCTTCTTCCTCGATCTGGTGATACACGAATTCCCAAGAGCATAGGAGGGTTTTTCAACTACAAATCAATGAACGAGAAACATCTTGGAGCATCAAAGGATGGCTATGATGTTGTGCAATATTTTTGGGATACTTTGGGGCATTTGGAAAATGCCCTGGAGCATTTATGGATGATGGGGAATGCTTTGTGAAATTTGGGTAGGTTTCACAAAGTTTTTAGCGATGGATATGATATATGTGGCAATGAGGGCTTGAGGGATGACAAGGATGGAATGTGTTAGTTGAGTGCTAGGGTTTATGCAAGGATAGATGATCAATACTTTTCAAATCCAAAATGTTCTGATCTATTGTATTTCTAACCTTCATTCACAAAAGTGAAAGATCTTTTATAATTTGCCCTTGATCATGCTAGGGTTTCGATGACATCAATGGACATCCAAGATTAAGACATGATGAAGGGTTCAGATTGAGATTGGATAAGTGACATGGATCATGTTAAATGAGTGGTTGAGATTAAGACGTGATGGGCAGCTAATATTTATTTATATATACATATATTTATATAAATATATAAATATATTTATATTTATGCATAAATATACATATATAAATAAATAATGAATGGCTATAATTTTAGGATGCGTAGATTACAAATAGCTAGGATTTGGTGTCTACAAGAATAATCAAAAGTAGAATATACAAAAGTATTACCAGTAGAGTTTAGGTAAGAACCAACAACAACAAATTCCATGGAAGAAGCAACAACAATAGAGTCCATGGAAAAATAGCAATAAATTCCAAGGAAGTTTTGTTAGAAGGGCATTAAGATGCACCAAAATAAGGGAATAAGATAGAAGAACATAAGGAAGATTTTAAAAGAGAAGAACCAAATTCTGAAGAATAAAAGGTAATAAAACATCAAGTTAAGGTTGTAGCATATCACCACCCACACCACCAAGAGTGGCAATAATCTTGGAGGTATGGCTTAAGGCATCAATATTAGTATGTAACAATATGGAATTAGAAAGGCATCAAGTATGTAAGTGTTTGGAAGAAAAACCATAGTGATTCTAGATTTTAGAATGGTTCAACAACATCAAGGAACAATATGACCAATCTTTTGATATATCCACGTAGATCAACCAATTAATGTAGATAATGGATAAATTATAGATATTCAAGTGTTATAATGGTAACTTGGCATCATCATAGACCACCACCAATTAAGATTTCACTTGGATGGAGGGATGATCAAGATTGGTACTAATTAGTAATATTACTTAGCAAATCATATTATATAGTTTCTTCTTATATTTTTAGGATGAAACATTTGTAAGTTGGGTGGAATATTAGGTACCTAGGGATAGGAATACAAGGATATAATATTATATTATGTATGGGTATTATGGATAGTTGGCATGGGCCACACATAATCCAATATTGATTATATTATAATAATATATTATAATAATAAGTGGGATGAGGGTTTAGGGAGATGTATATATAAATAAGGGATATTGACATTGTAATAAAGCATTCATATTGAGTATTCTCTTCTAACAATATTGCCTCATGGAGAAGCTCTCATCTTGAGAGACTTTGTGGAGTGGTTCCTTCCTTTAGGAATAATATTGGTGTTGCCTTATCTTAAGGCTATTATCTATCTCTATCTTATTGTATGGATTGTTATTATGGATAATTATTTATTAATGATTGTGTTGTTATTTCAGTATATGAAGAATATTTTTTGTTAATGAGAATAAAGGTTCATAATAGTTGCTTTACAAACATGGGATTTATCATATCAATCATATATGACATCCCTAGTTTCCATCACTTGATATGATTAATAGTCAATATTTTCTTAACCCTCTCAAAATTTCCTTTCTAATCCTCATCCAAATATTCCATCCTCCTTGAATGTCAACTTTTGATCCTTATCACCCCAATTTTGGTCCTCTCTATGCAACCCACCATCCATGAAATCTACCATTCCAATAAGATTCTCCAATAGATCTTCTAAGGGATCCATGGTTATAAATCTAGCCCTTAGGGGATCCCAAATCATATGATTTTCAAGCAGAATTTTTTTCAATTTTGTATCTCATTTGAACCTAATCTTTTACATAGTAAAACTCTAATGAATTTCATCTTGAATCTTGAGTAGCAAAATTTAATTTATTTGGATCTTAATCTTGTGTAATAAGGTGTTGTCCAGTCAACTATTGGTTTTATATGAAGGCCAATTTGAAGCTTATATGATATGGACCATTTAATTTCAAGTTCTCTTCTAGCTACAATCACACATGTATTGGAGCATGCTCTCTATTTAGATCTACAAGATTTTTCTCTTATCCATCATATCTATCTTTGTTTTATAAGCATTTATTTTTTTGTGCTTCAAACTTAGTTTTATTTAAATGTTTAATTAGGAATTTAAAGTTGTATTTTTCATATTATCTTCATCTAATTAATTAAAATTATATCTTAGTCAATATCCTAATAGTTAAGGTCCCACAGTCTTTCATAGGTTTCCAAATTTGGGAAGCCATATTTCTTCAATTGCAATCAAAGATCTATAAGATTTAATATCAACAATCCTACTATGCTTTGGTCTCCTTATCATTTTATGATAGTAAGTGAAAACATTTTCATAGTCAAAAATGTTAATGATGCTTCCGCTTGGTTGTAATGATTTTGCTATCTATAAATTTGACATGATTTCTAGCTTTGTTTCTTTATAAATATTTCATAAATAGGGTTTTGATGTTAGCCAAGTGGATGATATCCATCCTCTAACATAGGTAGATCCCTTTGCATCTAATTATTTTTCTATTTTTTTTCTATTTTATAGGTATTCTAAGGAAAAAGAGGTGGATCTATTAGGTTGTAGACAAAAACACCATATGATGAAAGCATTGGCAATGCTTCTACATCTATAACACTCCTGCTAAACAAGGAGCAAAACTAGGTTTTCCTTCTCTTTATATATCTTTGCTTAGCTTAGCATTAAGATTATTTATTTATATTTGTTTTTGTTTGTTTACTACTTTTCCATAAGAAAGAGAAAAAAAGGTAGAATAGTCTTAGGAAAACATATTTTAGTATTTTGTCCTTTTGAAGCTAACACCTACACTAAACTTTGCATTTACATCCAATAGGGGATCACATATAGACTAGGACTTGATTGTTACATATTTCTTGCACCCTTACCTAAAGTAACAAAATTCTTGCTTTATCATCAAAATCAAAAGAAGCAAATAGTCATAATACATATTTTTTGCATCTTGTTTTCTTATATTTTGTAATTAAAACATCCTCTAAGTTTTAGAGTAAGGAAAAGTAGTCTAAAATGGAACATTATAAAAATGAAGGTATTTCTAAACCAAATATGAAACATGGATCTTAATAAACTTCCCCTATGCTTGAAGTGAGACATTGTGGACATGACACCAAACCAAGACACAAAATCCAACACACTTATCTTCGTGCATGAGTCAAAGACCATCTACGATTTCTCATATTACATTTTGGTGAACACCACATGGGTCACAATATCCCTCTTTACCAACTTGGCTTAAGTAAACTTAACATACTTTAAAATTTAATGCAAAACATTATAATTTGTTTGTATTATTTAAACCACATTAATAAACATAATAAAAATATAACCCATTGCTAGTCCTACTAGGAATATATTTTATTCCTTGAGGAGCTATAGTAAAAACTATTTAACTATATTGGGTATAAAGTGAGTCAAGGTCATCAATAGCCAACATAGGATCTCACATATCATGCCAAATAGGGAGTATATCATAGTGGACTAAATAGGAAGTATATCATAGTGGGCTAAATAGGAAGTATATCATAGTGGACTAGTGGGAGGGACAAGGAGGAAAACTATTATCCCTTGCATATCAATCTTGTCCACATATCCAAATGGTCACTTCCATGTATTGTTAGACTTCCACATATTGACTTTTCTCTCATATACTGATGAGTATATCGATAAGAGTAATGTATATAGGGATCCTTCAATCTATAGGGAGGCCTTTGATGTACATCAATTGGATTAGATATATAGATGGAATATGATATAATTTTATAAAAATATTCTTCTTCTTCTAAGCAGCTCTATAAATATTTAAAATCTTAAATAATTTGTTTTTCTCTCCAAACCCTAAAACCATGACCAAGAAATGTCACCTAACTTGTATTGTTGCTCAATAGTTGTTTAATCATCCTAGACCTCCAATAAAGGGCCAAGATGAATATCTTATCCATGAAAAAACTAAATTTTAACAAAGAAGAGGAAATCTCATCTCCTTAGTATTCTTTTATCCAAACCCATGAAGATGATGGAATATTAATCTTCCAATCCACAAACCACATGGTTCACTTCTGATAAAAGCACAAGGAATTCATAAAGTATTTCTTTAAGGAGGCTTATGAAGCCCAAGAAGCTTCTACAAGGAATAAGTCATTATTGGATCACCCCAACAACCTAATATCAATCCTTTATAATTAAATTAGATAGACCAATTTTTTATGTTCATTAATGATACAATATCAACAAATCTCACCGCATCAAGACCTAATATTATTGATGGTATCCCATATTATAGCACAACATCAATGGATAATGGGAAATAAGTTCTTCCTCCTCTACCATTGATACAACCCCTATATTTATATACTCTTGAGGATTTGTAGGGCAATTTTAATTATCCTACATCTCAATAGGTAGGAACCATCTATAATGTTAATCAAAGTGTCTCTTAAAATACCTAGATTCATAACCTATAATCCTAACCCTAACCCTAATATATCATGTCATACAACATAATCCTAACAATAAAATTTATATATTAGGAATAAGCCAAGAACCTCAATTTATCAATATCTCATCCTCAACTCACTAATCAAGTTTATTATTATACTTAAGGTATTTTGAGAACTAATTATTCAATGTTGATTTTGAAATCATATTTTAAAATGTCTCAACTCCATCTCAAATCCATTATCAATAAATTCCTTCTATATCTCAACCCATGTTTCAAACCCCACCAAAACATGTACCTTTCATCTTGTCATCATAGTCCAACCCAATATCTCCAAATATTCAAGCTCTAACTATATAATTAGAATTTAAGTAAAAAGTGGACATTATCCAAGGGTAATTATTGGTTCAAAAGTACTCTTAAAACTGCCTATGTAACTATACCTTAGATCCCTTTGTATCAAGCTTCTACTTTGCACAAAAATTTGAAATTCCTAAGTTCAAATATACAAGAAGAAAGAGGATCCCATTAACCACCTTAATTTGTTTAAAATTGATTACAATGACATGGCCTATGAAGAAATGTTGCTTTTGAAAATATTTCCTAAGAGGCTTAATGGTCCTTCCTTGGAATAATATTACCATTATACCAAGGTATTTTTAAATATATTTAAAAAACTATTAGAAATGCTTGCCAAGAAATTATTAGTCTATATTGAGGATAACGTCACTATAAATGACCTATACCAAATCAAGTAACCAAAGTATGATACTATCGCTATTTTTTTTAGAAGATGATCAACCCTAGTGGGGAGACTATAATATGTTCCCTAAAGAATCTACTTGCTACTTTGATAACCGACCTACATGACCAATAATCAGGGTTATGTCCTTCATGTAGGAGGACATGGTGAATTACCTTATTTTTCACCAAATATTATAAATCATTAGAAAATTTAATAGTTTTGATCATATTGGGTGTAAAATAGGGCCCTACCATAAATTGCGTGCAAAAAAGAGCCTAGACGTGGATCGGGTGCAAAAAATAGCCCAAATGTGGATTGGGTGCAAAACAGGGTCTGGATGAACTTGGGTTATAACCTAGGAAAACTTTTTAGTTTAGAGGGTGCAAAACTGGGGCTTCCCAAGAGGTCACGCATCCAAGTACTACTCCAGTCAAGCATGCTTAACTATGGAGTTTTTGATGGGCTGGAAAACATCAAGTCATCTTATTTTTTTGAATTTTTGGTTGTAGTTGTGAGGTCTAAAAAAAAAAGAGTCAATTTTTGTTGCTTACCTTGGAATATTTGAAATTCTATTTTTTCTCTTCTTCTTTTCTCCACCTTACCTGACCCAATTTATACACCCAAACCTCTCTATCTTGTCTAAACAATTTATGCACCCGACTCGCTCCACCTCACCTAGATCAATTTCTACACCCAACCCGCTCCACCTTGCCCAAACTAGTTTCTACACCCAGCCCACTCCACCTCACCCAGATCAAATTTTCACCTAGTCTTCTCCACCTCGCCTGGACCAATTTCTTCACCCGGTCCACTCCACCTCACCTGGACCAATTTCTACATCCAACCCTCTCCACCTCTCTCAGACTAGTTTCTACATCCGACCCATTCCACCTTGCTCAGACCAATTTTTGCACTTGATCCACTCCACCTCCACATCATCCAATCCAATTTTTGCACTTGGTCCCTCCCACCTCGCCTAAACCAATTTCTACACTTTAACTACATTCAGACCAATTTCTACACCCACCCTGAATCCAAACCAATTTTTGCATTCAGTCCACATCTGGACCAATTTCTACACCCGAACCAGATGGTACCCAATCTAGTGTACATGGACAGTACTCTAATGTTTTAGTTGTATGGGTATGATTTTTATGTTATGTTTACATACTACTATAAGAGGTGAATTTGATGTGATAATTTAAAAAAATTATAATTTCAAGGTGAAAAGGATCCCCAGTTTAGGTGGGAGTGCTAGGAATTTTTTTTAAAAATCCATAATATTATTATAATCGCGCGATGAACTAACCCCTAAAAATTTTAGGTGAATGGACTGACGTCTAGGATGACCATTTCACCAATTTCCTATTTTTTAAATCCGAATATTCTCTCAATTTGTGAATATTCACCAATGTGCATAACCCTACCAATAATCATTATATCTAAAATGGATAATGTATATTCTTTTAAATATATCATTGAAATGGTCAAGAGAGTAAATACTGGTCTTGTTAAATTAAGGTAATTGAAAACCAAATAAGAAGATAACTCCTCTTCAAACTTGAAAGGATAATACAAGAATAAACACATTTATGGTGATGGAGTTATAAAATCTCACAAAGCTAACAATGTCAATGCTATTGAAAACTTTTAAAAGACCATTCTAGGGAAATCTGACCAATAAAAATCCAAGAGGTATGACTAACTATATGAACCTATTTTTTCTATCCTAGATCATCTTCTTAGAGCTATGATGGTAGAAATACCACCCATAAAGCTTGTAGATCCTATAAGGATAAAATATTTTAGATAAAATGAATAATGTGTCTTTCATAGAGTCAATGATAATTTGACTAAAAGTTGTATGGGCCTCAAGATTGTGTCCTAAGACCTTATCAATAATGGTCTTCTTCAAATAATATTTTGGTATTTTTCAAATTTTGTTGCCAAATAATAATAATAATTAGAAGTAAGGTGCACCAAAAAATATCATCTATTGAAGCATGCATACTCTAATAAAGGAATGGTTGATAGCCTTAATCAATTTCATCATGGTAAGCATATTTTATATATCTATGTTATGGCAAGATAACAATAAAAGAATCAGTTATCAGAAAAATCATCAACTAGTAAACTACCATAACCATATTTAGTCCTATAAAAAATATTTTCTCTACCTAAAAGACCTCCTACAATCATTCAATTCTAAATCAAGACTAAATCCAAAGGTATTTTTTACTTGCTTTGGAAACTCAATAAAATCTCTACTAATATATCTATATTTGAATTGCTTAAGTCTTGTTTGTTACATTAAGATATTTTAACTAGGGTTTTAAGTGATTAAACTATCCTTGAGGTTAATCATACCAACATATCCTTTTATAAGGATGATATCCCTTAATCCTCTTTGGCTAAAGATCTATTGTTATAGATTATGGGCCACATTGGTGATAAATTCATAAAATTAATTCTAGTCAATAATGATTCTCAATTAAATATATATGGAGTATTTTTTCTCTAGCCAAACAAGATTTGGATTAACCTAAACTTGTGATTTGTGATTTGGACAATGGGTAATATGAGTCTAGGATTACAATAGTTTTATCCATCAAAGTCAAATCTCATACTGTTAATAGTCTCTTCTATGTCAAGCCACGTGATCTCTTATAACATAATTTTTGGAATATCATGGATTCATATATATATACGTTGTCTCCTCAACTTTACATCATTGCCCTAAATATGAATATAAGGGCAAAACTTATAACATTTTTATTGACCTTGAAACTTTCAATTATTGTCATGTAATCAAGGTTGAGAATCAAAAGATCAATTTGTGTCCTTCTTCTAATCCATGTATTGAGTCTTCACCTTCTAAATCTCTCATCACTAATGCATTTAAATAATTTAATTTAAGTGACCCACCTAAAGAAAATTTAATGGAAAGTGATACTAAATCAATTACCCTTAATATTAATCAAAAAATAGATAATAATAATTAATATTTTATAGATAGGTTATATCCCTAGTCATAGTGATACTTACCCCAATTCTTCTTTAGATCATGAAGAATAACTTGATCAGTATGATAATTATGATAGAACTTATCTAACCAATTACATTTCCTTAAATATACTTTATTGGAATGATGGTGATTATTTTGGATCATCACATCTTATAAACACTAGCTTCTCTCAATTGACCTAATATGTTAGACTGAACTAATTAACCCTAGAATACCAAGAGTTGATTGATGATGAAAATATTTTTGAATATGAGGATCTTGCATATGATATTTCCCAAGGTAGTCCTTCAAACTACCTTCAACAAAACCACTTTTTTTTTGGAGTATCTTTTCCCCAAATCACCAATGTGGCCATATCACAAAAGCTAGATAGTGATCCCAAAAATAAATATTTGGGAAAAAATTAGGAAAAATGTTGTGATTTGTTGTATCCCAATGGGATATTAAAGTTGACCTTTATCAAATATAAACTACTATCTATATTCCATCTCATATTAACCCAAATCCACAATATCTACAGCAAAATCCAAGTCGTCAAGAGATTCATCTCCCAACTTACTAACAAGTGTTAGCCCTTTACAATTTTTTTAATAAAGGACATGGTTTTTAAATGGGATTATGGTTTTCAATTTGTATTTAATTTCCTAAATTATTGTCTCATATCACCTCCCATCCTTATCCCACCTAATACTTATAGGCCTTTATTGCTATATACAGAAGTTGCATACTATACCTTAGGAGATATGTTGGTACACTATGGTGATCAACATAAATAAAGGGTTATATTCTATATTAACTAATATTTTATCAATTATAAATTTAGGTATATAGCCTTATAGAAGCTTTGCATATATTACATGCTTAGTCATATAACCTTTGTCATTTCTAGGGTAGACCCCTTGCAATACCTCATGTCCAAGCCTCACTTCTTGGAGAAACCTGCTAAGTGGGTCACTGTGCTTGGTAAATTTATTCTATATTTTATCAATCAAAAGTTTGTGAAATTCTAGGTTATTAGTAAAAAATTAGAATCTACAACCTTAGAAGCTAGCCAAATCTTAGTGGTAGAATTTCCTAATGAGTTAGTTTTTAACCTAAGTCTAGAAGTAGATCAAGAAGACTTTTGAATCTTATCCTCTGGTGGTGTACTAAGATGCATAAAAGGAGTGGAAACCAAATTTATTTTGGTAAATCCTTAACAATAAATCTCTTTATCCTTTAATATTAAGTTCTCTTATTGTATTGGATTAAAATCCAACATAGTGTTTTATTAAAAATGAGAAAATATATATGGTGTATCATGAGAAACAGACAATATAACCAACAATCCTAATTTATAAATTTATCTAACTAAACCTAATAAAAAATCTAACTAATCCTATATCAATCTTAAAAACTAGATAATATTAGGACTAATGAAGATACCCGCTAAGGAAGCTTCATATCAATTTGCTTGTTAAAGGCAAAATAGAAGCTCAGTAATAGTAATAAAATAACCTATGCAAGACTAAGAATAATAAAATAATAAAATAGACCTAGGACTAAACTAATCCTAGAAATAATCACATGATATACTCATCATACCTCCCCAAAATAGAAGCATTGGACTCTAATATTGTTACAGTAAAAGTAGGAGAGTAAGTCACCAAATGCTGAAAACACATCCCACTGATAGGACAAAGTGGAATCTGATATAACACATCATCACAAGTTTGGAGAAGGTCAATAATGTCACTAGATTTTATTGGCAAAATACATGTATGGTCAAAACCCTATCACTATTCCAATAAGGAAATCGATGAGGACCAAATACCTAGTGTGGTGGTTGTGAAATCTACTGCAAAAAATGAAGCTATTTATCCAAAGGAGGCGGTAAAGAACATGGTCTCTTAATACATGGAAGTAGCATAGTAGGTGGAGTAGTAGGAAGGGCATATAGAATAATAGATGAAAGAATTTATGAAGGAAGGATTATCTCCTTGCAATTCTAAGGTCGTGTAGCTGCAGCTAGTGTGTCTTGGGGCCTACTAAATATTAAAGCATTTTTTGTGGTTTATTGGAGCATAGCAATAGGGTGGTATTCTAAAGTCCATGAATAAGAAATGTTTTATTTGTGTGATTCAAAGTATATGTATTGTTATACACATCATATTGAGCTTGCTTATCATATTGATAGGGCTTTCCAATAATCAAACCATAAAATCGCATCTGAGTCATTTGAGTCACATCAAAAGTGACTCGATCCACAAAAAAGGATATCATACAAATTTCTATGATGCAGGAGTTGGAACCATGATCCTCCTATCCAAGTGAGTATGGATATGGATGTGATTCCATAGGGAGCTACAATTTATCAATTATGGATTTCATAATCAAGTTCTTTTGTGATCCATTATCAATAATATAATTCACAAAAAAAATATGTATTAGGTGGGCTTTGGTGATAAACAAACTATAACAGACACCTTCATACAAATTTTTATGCATGAGGATAACATTATTCAATTTTAACTTCAAATCATCATACTCTTTATGCTCATATTATCTGAGTGGGATCATCATGTGGTTTCTTCTTTTGATATTTCACAATGAGGTTATTCTTGTTCCTAAAATACTTAGATTCACATATCCTGTTATTTTACAATTATTACAAAATGTATTATCATTAAAATAAGGAGAAGAATAAGAATAAGAAGAAGAGAATAAATAAGGCATCTTCACCTTATATGACTGCTATTGATTTAAAGGTCTAGAAGCTTCCTTTGACTGAGTTGCAAGCTTCTCTTCTGCCAACTATACATAATTGAAAGTTTCATAGAAATTAGCCAAGGGTGTATATTTCAACTCCTAATGCAAATATTTAAGGCATCCAATGGTAAACTTCATGATGATGGCTTCTATGGGATCTTTCATATGAATCAAAATTCTTAACTTGTTGAATTGGAAGATATAATATGGAACAAACATATTATGGGTTTATCTTAATCTATATTGGTTGATATTTAGCTCTTGTTCATAATTTGAAGGGTAAAATATATCTTTCAAGGCTTGGATTAAACCATACCAAGTGGTAATAGGATTTGGATCTCTTGTATTTCCATAATTACAAGCTTGGCTAACCCTAACAATTTGAGTTTTGTAAAAGGTACTTTTTCCTCAATGGAAACTGTTGTATAGGAGAACCAAGTCTCCATGTCCATTATCCAACTTCTTAGGACATCAAGATCTTGAGACCCATCATAAGTATTTACATCATATTTTTTCGTTGCCCTTAGATAATTATTATAGATATTTACATCAAGGGCACTTTGGATTGTGATATCCTATACCTTATTAATTAATAGACTAGTTATATTAGATAAAGTGACCATTTGGTCTATTAAATAGGATGCCATTTGTGAATAGGTATAAGCCAATTGGAGTTACAAAATTGAAGCCTAAGGGAACAAAAGGTTTTTTTTTACAATAAGGGGCTACTAACTTAGAATACTACCAAGCAATTACAAAGGTATTGTGTTATATTTTACAAAATGATGGAATAAATTTTACCAATTTAACTATACTATGGAATTAATGAATGGTAAATTATAAGCACAAAACTGGAGCGGTTGATTAAGCATAAGTACTTATTTAAAATTTTGAAAAATAAATGCCCCCTCTAGTAAAACAAAATTATTGTATAATCACCTTTAGGTACCCACAACCTAAAACAGTTACAGTAACTGAACCGGTTTCTATAACCCAACCAATTAGAGGCAACATGATTAACAAGTCAGTAAATCATGACAAAAGCTCTTGCTAGTCAAGTGGGCCATCCATTTCATATCTCAATGACTAAAGGTTTTAAATATCTAAATTATTTTTCTACCCATGCATGTGGGATAATAATCCTATAGCAAGAGAAAAAAGAAGATAAAAATTTATCTTCATTTTTGTATGCGAGCAAATTAGAACAAAATCCATACCAGCCAATCTACACATAGTCAATAGGTCAAGCTCACAAGACAATTGGACACTCATCATATATTGAGTCTGGTGATTACACTTCTTCTATGGGTAAGTTTGAACATCTAACACTTCTCTACATCCCCAATGTGGGATAAAAGCAATAGATTCTCCATTGATTTCCTTTGTAATGTCGTATGATTGTTGTGATACATGGCCCACATTAGTATGTAATCAAGATATTCCATGTGGTGCCTTTGGATTGGCTATTTTAAATATTAGATATCGATCTCTTGAAGACAATGGGTTGGTCACTAAAAATAAATTGGCTATGATGTTTTCTAATAGATTGTCTTCATTTGCAAAGAATGTATGTCGAGGCCAAAGATCAATAAAAGAACATTCATCAAGGCTAGAGTTCAACTAGAGATCTCCTATCAATGGAAGAGATGCAGTGTAAGATACTGTCTTTCATAAAAATTAAAGCAAATCAGGTTGTCCCTTAGTGAAATATTACAACTATAAATGGAGGCTAGGGTGACGAAATGGAGTGGTGAGGGGCATCAGAGGTGGTTTGCATTAATGATCAGGTCCACTCTTGTGTCAAGAGAGGTGATCACTAGGTAGTAAGAATGAGTCATGTCTCAAGGTGCTCAAAGCCAAGGTAGCATTGAGCTACGTATATGAGAAGAGGCTACCTATGTTTGAGGTATCATTGATGAAGATATTAGAAAATAGGTAAGTACTGCAAACAAAGTATCATTATCAGATAACAAGATGCATACAAAAAATATTTGTTCATGAAATGGTCAGTCAAGAGCATCAATGTCAATAGGAAATAAAAATTCTAAATTTGTATTGAAGGTAAGCCTCATAAATTCATCAAAATTATGTGTCATCATCAAACAGGTTTCATCATTGGTGAGAGGGGTGACCATTGGAGAAGATGGGCTACCAAGATGTTGGTGGAAGATCTTAAAGGCACAATTGATAAATGGCATGTGCTCTAGTGGTGTCATGGGTGTAGACCGCTAGAAAAGCTGCTAAAAGTTGATATCAGGTCGACACTGGAAAATCGAGCAAGAAGAGCATGACTTAGGGAAAATAATTTCCTTTTATTTTTTTAATATATAAATATCTATTTTTAAGCTTGAACTTAGCTTTAAAATAATACAAAAATAAATTCACCTTCATGCATCCAAAGGAAATAGGAGATAACTTGGCTTAAACAATTCACTAATTTTGGTGTAAAACACATAGAAACAAGAGCTTCCTATGCAAAGAGCCAATCTCCCACAAGCCTAATCTCAAGATTTCATATCAATGCAATGGATTAAAAGCCAACATAGTGTTTTATTAAAAATGAGGAAATATATACAACCATAGATGGCATATAATGAGATCGTCATAACAAACATGATAACAAATAATTCTAATTTATAACTTTAGCTAACTAAGCCTATCTCAATCTCAACAAACTATCTAAGATTAGGAATAATGAAGCTACCCACTAATAAAGCTTCACATCAATCTGCCATCTAAAGGTAAAATAGAAACACATGTATAGTAATAAAATAATCTATACAAGCCTAAGAATAATAAAATAGACCTAGGACTAAACTATTCCTAGAACTAATCAAATGATGTCCTCATCACTTGTACCAGTAATATTTTATACTATTAAGCACTTACCCTAGAGCTATATGCTACTTGTCATCTTAGAATGTATCCATAAAAATTACGATAAGGGGCTAACAAGACGGATGCACCCATGCTTCACATAGATTGAAATAGTAGGAAGTGTCATGGATGGAGGACCACCTGTGGGGTGACCTTCAGGTTATTTAATCAAGGTTGGCTCCTTGTTGGATATAAATACTTGATGCATAGTGACCTCCACAAGCTAAAACTAGGGAAATAATTATAGTGAAAGTAAAGAATGTGAAAGAAAATACTTTGCAAAAAAATAAAATCCTAAGCTATGATGGAAATGCACTAAAGAATTAGGTCCCCCAAAATTTGACTACAACAAATGGCAATTGAACAAAAAATATCACCTATGGCTAGTGAACACAACCAAGTAAACACACCTCTAGGAATCAAGATAGGTCAATAGAAGGAGAACAAAGTGAAATTAGTCATAGCTTCCATTAACATGCTTAAAATGATTACAATAAAATGAGGCCCAGAGGATTTGATGCTCCCTAGACATGAGAAAAGGTTCAAGATCCCTTTGTTGTAGTAGGAAATAAAAGTGAAAGGAAGACCATGTAAGGTCAAGTACCAAGCATGAGGAAATAGCTTCCAATTACTTTTACAATAAAATTGGGCCTATTTATAAGCCAAAAGGAGGGTATCTTCTCTCCAAATTTGTGTGTAGAAGACCTACAAATATCTTTTATTCTTGTAGCTAATAAATCCATATGCAATTTATGTGATAGTAGCTTCAAGGTCTTTAGATCTAGGGCTATAAATGTTGAAAGTTTTTGAGCTTTTGGATGATCAAGTATGGTCAACGTAAGTCTCTGCTACTATGTTAGATTGGTTGCACCATTACTCTTTTACCATATTTCTCCTAGTGTGTGCTGCCTTATTGACTTTATAGGCATGGCCTCCCTAACTTGTGTAGATGGAAAAGGTAGGCTCATGTGTATGGTGTATGGTGTATGGTGTATGGTGTATGGTGTATGGTGTATGGTGTATGGTGTATGGTGTATGGTGTATGGTGTATGTTGTATGGTGTATGGTGTATGGTGTATGGTGTATGGTGTATGGTGTATGGTGTATGGTGTATGGTGTATGGTGTATGGTGTATGGTGTATGGTGTATGGTGTATGGTGTATGGTGTATGGTGTATGGTGTATGGTGTATGGTGTATGGTGTATGGTGTATGGTGTATGGTGTATGGTGTATGGTGTATGGTGTATGGTGTATGGTGTATGGTGTATGGTGTATGGTGTATGGTGTATGGTGTATGGTGTATGGTGTATGGTGTATGGTGTATGGTGTATGGTGTATGGTGTATGGTGTATGGTGTATGGTGTATGGTGTATGGTGTATGGTGTATGGTGTATGGTGGTGATGGTTGATGTGTAATTATACTTGATAGTCTTAGCCATGAAATTCAAGCATTATGGCCAATGGTGAATATCCTCTTTAATGTTCTTTTGCCTATTTTTATTCTTGCACACATGATAGCCATGTGTCCTTGGATGGGGTGGAACCTCCTTCTGCTAATAGATGGCCTTCTTCATTAATTATTGGTGCTTTCCTCTCTTGGTCTCCCAACTAGTCACCATGTGTTCTACTTTAATTTTAATCATATCATTCCCTTCTCATTTTCACTTTCCTTATTAGAAGGACAACGCAAGTTGTTGGATTGAAAATCAATGGTCTATGGGCCTTGGTTCCCTTGATGTGGCTAGATCAAGGTTAGAAGTGAAATACAGACTGTAAATGGAATATCTAATGGTTAGCATAACCTCTAAGCCCATTCATATTTATTTGGAGTTTTATTCTTTTAGTTGAAGGTGGGAAGTGCCTTTCGATGGAGTTGCCTTGGCATGTCCTACTTTTGATTGGTATTACTTAGAGTGAATTGAGGTTGTAGGGAAATTTTCCCTACACCTTTGATAGATCCTAGGACTCCTTAGCCTATTGAATGAGGTAACCCAAAATTATTGCCTTGTCAATTGGACGTGGAGTCAAAACTTGGAAGTTGCAAAATTAAGAAAGAAGAAATGACAAAATTTGGGGAATTAAAGATAGTAAGATGTTGCATCAACCTAGATTGTATCCTCAAGGGGCTAATTTCTTCTAATGATATATTTTTATCATGGTACCTAGGATATTCTCCTTGGATTCTTTTAATGTGTATGGCCTAGAGTGACCTCACTTGTCTTTATTACCTAATATTTGGTGTTGTGGTGTAGGTCCCTAGGCTCAGTGAGCCCAATTACTTTCCTCGTCTAATTAGATTAAATCATATCCCTTTTCCCTTATGAAATATTTAGTATTTTATAGAGTTTGGAATATTTTTCATGTTTAAACCATGATTGGGGTGACCCCTTTATGGGCCAAGAAATCCATACAATCATCGGAAACTTCACACCCCATTTCTTGTATGTTGATATTTTTGTGAGACCATATGTCCCCTTGGATGATACAAATCCCTTGCTTGGTCACCTCAAGCCCTTATTGACCTTTCACTTGCTCCTAATTTTCTTATTTCTTGAGGACCTACTTGTTGTGACTCCTTCACAACGACCCCAAAATTGGGGACCCACCTTAAATTTTGTGATTTCAGGGAATTTTTGTTTATCCAATTTTGCTTGCATCAAGGTCTTTGAAAACTTGCTTTCACTTTGGAATTGCTGACATATTTGCATTTTGAAGGTTTGAATGTAGTTGTAATGCTTCAAACTGAATATTTTGATTATTTGCATATTAATTGCATTATTTCAAATAGAATCATTTGATTAAAATCATTTTCAAAGGTTTAAATGATTAATTTTCATTTAAATAATTAAATTTTATTTTAAGGTTAACCCTAAAATTAATGCAAATTTGAAATGGACATATCTTGAGCTAGATAACTCCTTTTTATCTCATTCAAAACTTGGTAAAAAGATATAGATTTTCTCTTTCTAATGGTACCAAACTTACAGGATTTCAAATGTCAATTTCACCAAAAAATAGCAGTTTAATTTAGCAATATGAGAACTTTGAAATAATTTTGGAAAAAAGGAAAGTTACGGGAGAATGAATAATAAATAAAGTTTGGTTTTGTTTTGATATTATGATTATTATTTCATTATGCAGGTAATACAAGGGCAAGGGTTGAAGAAGATAGTTATAAAATCCATTCCCAAAACTATGATGAAATGGAATAACTAAACTTTTCAAATTATAAATAATTCATTGAGATTCATGGAAAGGGTCGGACACTTTGAGGAGCAGAGCAGAAGGAAGGATTTTTCAAAGAATCAAAGGCATGAATGAAGAGAAGCTATAGAAAATCTCAAATTATAGAGAAACCAGACTTTATTGTAAGATTTTTATTATATCAAAATATTTTAGGGATTCAAATAAGCATAAACATGGTATTTGAATTGTAATTAAAATTTCCGATATAATTTTCAATAATTAAAATTCAGTTGAAGATTATATCATTTCATTGTTGTTTTGTGTGAATACTGGTGGGCAATGATTTGGTTTAAGTCTCTATGATTGGTATTAGTCTGTAGCATTTGTCTGAGATAGAATATTAGTTTCTCATCATAAAACTTTTGATTATTTATTTTATACTAAATCATTTTTACATAGCCTAGTTCAATTTCATAAGAATTAAACTTTACACTAGGTTATTAATAATTTATTATTTAAATATTAAATTGTTTTAATATTTAAATAAATAAATTTATAAAAGATAAATGAGTACTCTGGTTTCAACTTTGATTTAATAAAGTTGAGAATGAGTTGATATCTTTTATTGAAATTAGTTTGGATTTCATGCTTTAAATACAGTTTTATTTATTTACCGATCCAAACTCTACATTGGAGGATTATATTTGTTATTAAATATTTTATTCCATAAATATTTAATAAGCAAATAATATGATGAAAACATATTTATGAACTTGATTTTTAAAGCATAATATTTACAGTTCATAGATCAGTTTTATATTAAAACCCTATAGATTATAATTATAAGGTTTGAAAGCCTTACAATTTTGGGGTTAAACATTATTACTTTTATTCATTTTCCAAATATTTTAATGTTGATTTTATATTTGGGATGAATAAAATATTGTCATTAATTAAACCCTTAGATTTTAAAAGGATGAATATTTATATCAGGGTTTATATTTCATTTGAATTTCATAATGCTTTGATCTTTATTAAAGTAATTGAAATTTCATATCAATTGAAATGCTAGATTAAACATTTGATTTAAACCCATTTGAAGCATTTTAAATAAAATGTGGTTTTGAGATAATTGAATAGATTTGCACAATTTATTAAGATTATAAGGCAAATTTATTATTTAGAGAAAGAATTGGTGAAAAGACACTTAATACATGATAAATTCCAAATTGATTACCTAATTCCTAGGCCCCTTGTTAACAGTACTTGCAAGCCATTGAGACTATTCAAGCACTTATTTACGCACATATGTATGACACATTAAAACATTAAGTGAGAACCTTGGAGAAAGTTAGTTTCTTTGCAAGAGAGGAAATTGAATCCTAGTTGTCGAGTGGTTTTTGTAACCTGACAAAATCACACCTCAACAAATTGGTGCTAGAAGGAGGGCATGAAAGGTAATATTTTAATTTTTAGCATGTGCAATTTGTTATTTAAAAAAAAATTGAAATTTTTCGATTTATGTTGCATTAATGTTAATCTGTCATAAATTCGAAAATTAGGTTATGATTCAATTCTTGTGAATTTTCATACATAGCCTTGCATATTAAAATTGGTTCAATGGTAGAAAATGATTTACCTTATTTTAAGCATGATGGGATGATTACAGCTGAAGAACATATTCAGGCATATAAAAATATTATGTTTCATTTTCAAGTTATGCAGGAAGATGTTCTCTGTAGAATGTTTCCATACACATTGGATGAATTTGCTAAAGATTGGCTTATCAATTTACCTGCAGGTTCTACCGCTTCTTGGAATCAACTAGAAACAACATTTCTTGAACATTTTGGAACATTGGTTGACATAGATTTGTTATCAAATCAATTTTCTTCTATCTGTAAACAACCTAATGAATCCATGAGTCAATTTAATGATAGGTTTCATAAGTTGTATATTGAAATAGAGATACACTTTATCATTTCAGAAGAAGTTGTTCAAATATACTTGGAAGCTTTAGACCCTTTTACTGTTAAGTGTTTAGAAAAGTTTCTTAAAGATTTATGCTTGTCTAACGCTTATGGTGGGGCAATAGCTGTAGAACAATGGTTGATTTCAAGAGGAATTGATGTGGGTAGATTATCATTACTTAACCCTAAGGTTTCAAATCAATTACCACCTATGAGTCATGATACACATTTTTTGACACCATCGAATGAAATTGAATGTCCTAGTTTTTCAACTACTTTTGATATTGTTCAAGAGGAAGTTCAAGTTTCCAATCCAATATCCATCAATGAGGATTGTAGTAATCAAGTTTATCAAAATGTAGAAATGCATGAGTCTTCAGATATTGGAGGAATCTTAGATCTAACTAGCTTTGAAACATATGATAGAATAGAATCTTCCTTAGAGTTGAATGAAACAATTAAAGCTACAGAATTGCAAGATTATAGAGGTAATTTCATTATGACTGATCATAAAATTTTATTACTTGAGGAAGATGAATTTTTCATTGAAGATAATTTTTTTGAAAGTGATGAACATGAACTTGAAGAGCTTTCGATTGTTGAATTGGTAGAGTGTGAAGAAGTGGTTGAACATCATTCCCTAATTTTAGAAGATGATTATTGTTGGTGGAACAAATGGGAGGATTTTGCCTCTCTTTATAATGAAGTACTTGCTTCACCTAAATTGTAGGATAAGTTGCAAAGGTTAATTCTACAACTTAAAAGAAATAGTGATCAAGCACAGGGACAAATGCATCAAGAGGCATATCTTGATAATTATATAAATCATTCTCATGAGACAAAGATCGAAGATGCTAAAAGTGATATTCTTTTAGACAGTGGAGAAGTCCTAGAGTGGGCTAGTTTTGAAACACATGATAAATCAAGACCTTCCATAAATTTGGATGAGATCATGGAAAATGATGATCAAAATTTTTAGTATCCTCAAAATAATGATCAAGAAGAAATGAAAGAAGGGATGCAATCTCATAAAAAGTTTCAAGAAGATGATTATTATAATGGTTGGGGAAGATATGAGGAATTATTTATTTCTAATTATCCTACTGATGAATTTTCCATTTTATTTGATATGCAGGATGTTGAAATCTCTATCTTGCATGAAGATTTGGCAATTTCTATCCAATTGGAAGATGACATGTTAATTTCAGAAGTAGAGAAGGTTTCAAGATTTGATCATGTTGAACATGAATTTGTAGAACATTCTTCTACAATAGAAAGGGAAGAAATGGTAAATGTTTCTTATGATTCATCTAGTTTAGATGAAGAAGAGGTAAATTCTTTTCTTTCATTCTCGAATACTGAAGATTTGAGTGAAAATTTTCATGATTGTATTGAATATTCAAATGAAGAAACTTCATGTATGGCTAAAAAAGAACTAGAATTTCCTATTCATCCTAAAGAAACTATTGCTTTGTTTGATCAACAAGATTTATGGTTTGAAAAATATGGACATATTCTTGATTGGATGCCTAATTTTGATGCTTCTGAAAAATAGGTCATTGATGAAAGAATACGAAATGATGGTGGTGATGATAGAGATCATGAAGAAAAAGAAAAGACTATAATGGCTCATCAAGTAATGGTAAATGAAAGTGTACAAAAGGTAGAATCTTATCCTTTGTATTCAAACATCCAAGAATCAGGTAAAAGTTTGTATTTATTGGATTTAGATGTTGTTTATAATAAAATGTCATTGGAAGTTGATCAAGAATTAAAGTGGATTTATTTTCCCACTACAAATAAGTTTGCATTGCTAAATGAAAAAGAAGACATGCTTGAATCATTGAACCAAGTTCAACAACAGTTAACAATTCAATCTAGGATACAAAACTATAATGATTCTTATTTTGTAAATATCCTAGATTCTTGTAAATTGTTACATGAATATGATTGGCCTAAAAACATAGATGATGATTTCACTTTAAAATTTTCAGAAGTTGCTTCTTATTTGAAAGAAATCTTATATGCTTGTGAAAAAGAGAATTTAGGTCAAAGTGATGAATCAAGGTTTGAAATTCCCATCTTGTTGAATAAGCATAAGATCATGGAAGATCATGTATTTACTTGTAAGGTTAATGGATCAAATATTAAACATGGAATTTTTTATAAGTTTGAATTAAATCAGTGGGGTATGAAAGGCAAAATGAAGATTACATCATTTCACTTAATATTGTTTCGGTTGGATTTATGTAAAGCTTGGAATGCAAATCATATATGTCTTTTACAGTGTGCCAATCGTATTTGGGATCCAGGAAGGTGATAGCATAAATTTGTTATCATTTTGTACATAGTGTATATTTTTGTAAATAGTTTTTTTTGGGTTTTTGTGTTTTTGTTTTGTTTTGTACGTAATTTGTTGTTTCGTGAAATTTTGTTATGTTGCAATAAATTGGCTTTGCCAAATTTTGGGAGTTTTGTGATGATGTTCATATTTAATAAAGTTTCAAGGGGGTTTTCAAGGATTAAGGTAGTTGTTACCGAGACACTAGTCATTTTGTGGTTTTGTTTGGTATTCGATCCTGGGTCATATAGGATGAAATTACCTGTTTTGAAAACCTGTAAAACTTGGAGAAAAGGAAAAGTGAGATGTTAGTTTATATCTTCATGAATTTGAACCAAGATAAGGAGATTCAAAATATTAGAATCATATTGCAAAAGCTTCACAAGTACTACAAACACTTTAAAGAATATCTTTTGAAATTTTGGAAGTATGAAGTTGTCAGTTTTGCAAATTAAGGTGAAAATTTCCATATACTCTTTCAGCCTTACCTGATCTCTAACCCAAATGGTAGGTGGATTTTTTGCAAAGTACCTTATTATTGGATAAAAAGAAAAAAGGAAAAAAAAAAGAGAAAAATTATGAATACAAAGGAAAGTAATGATAAATCTATCACCGCAGTCTAGATAGCCTTCATCGGGGCTATAGACGCCTGACTAGCAGTGGAGATAGGTCTAGACTGAAATGAAAAATACAAAATGCAAAGTTTCACCTAATATATGGGAGATTCAAATAATCTCTACCGAGGCTATGAACATTTTGCTAGCAGTAGAGCAATGTCTGAAGAGAATCAGGTGAAGGTATACTTTAAACAAAAATGTTCATAGCCTAAAATACAAAATTGACAATGGAAATGTTGAATGGTTTCAAAATATATAGAATGAATCACTTTGCACACACCAAGCTGATGCTGATGATTCTGATGGTTCATGTCGAATTGGTCTATTCTCATTCTCTAGATATCATTGACGCTTATAATTCTAATATTTGGGTTTTTGTTGTTTTCAGAGTTTGGTTTTTAAGTTCAAAATTTCCAGGGACATTTACCAGCAGAGTCGCCATTTGTTGTGACTCCTTCACAAAGACCCCAAAATTGGGGACCCACCTTAAATTTTGTGATTTCAAGGAATTTTTGTTTATCCAATTTTGCTCGCATCAAGGTCTTTGAAAATTTGCTTTCACTTTGGAATTGTTGACATATTTGCATTTTGAAGGTTTGAATGTAGTTGCAATGCTTCAAAATGAATATTTTGATTATTTGCATATTAATTGCATTATTTCAAATCAAATAATTTGATTAAAATCATTTTCAAAGGTTTAAATGATTAATTTTCATTTAAATAATTAAATTTTATTTTAGGGTTAACCCTAAAATTAATGCAAAATTGAAATGGACATATCTTGAGCTAGACAACTCCGTTTGATCTCATTCAAAACTTGGTAAAAATATATAGATTTTCTCTTTCTAATGGTACCAAACTTATAGGATTTTAGATGTCAATTTCACCAAAAAATAGTAGTTTAATTTAGCAATATGAGAACTTTGAAATAATTTTGGAAAAAAGGAAAGTTATAGGAGAATGAATAATAAATAAATTTTGGTTTTGTTTTGATATTATGATTATTATTTCATTATGCAGGTAATACAAGGGCAAGGGTTGAAGAATATAGTTATAAAATTCATTCCCAAAACTGTGATGAAACGAAATAACTAAACTTTTCAAATTATAAATAATTCATTGAGATTCATGGAAAGGGTCGGACACTTTGAGGAGCAGAGCAGAAGGAAGGATTTTTCAAAGAATCAAAGGCATGATTGAAGAGAAGCTACAGAGAATCTCAAATTACAGAGAAACCAGACTTTATTGTAAGATTTTTATTATATCAAAATATTTTAGGGATTCAAATAAGCATCAATATGGTATTTGAATTGTAATTAAAATGTTTGATATAATTTTCAATAATTAAAATTCCATTGAAGATTGCATCATTTCATTGTTGTGTTGTGTGAATACTGGTGGGCAATGATTTGGTTTAAGTCTCTGTGATTGGTATTAGTCTGTAGCATTTGTCCGAGATAGAATATTAGTTTCTCATCATAAAACTTTTGATTATTTATTTTATACTAAATCATTTTTACATAGCCTAGTTCAATTTCATAAGAATTAAACTTTACACTAGGTTATTAATAATTTATTATTTAAATATTAAATTGTTTTAATATTTAAATAAATAAATTTATAAAAGATAAATGAGTACTCTGGTTTCAACTTTGATTTAATAAAGTTGAGAATGAGTTGATATCTTTTATTGAAATTAGTTTGGATTTCATGCTTTAAATACAATTTTATTTATTTATCGATCCAAACTCTACATTGGAGGATTATATTTGTTATTAAATATTTTATTCCATAAATATTTAATAAGCAAATAATATGATGAAAACATATTTATGAACTTGATTTTTAAAGCATAATATTTACAGTTCATAGATCAGTTTTATATTAAAACCCTATAGATTATAATTATAAGGTTTGAAAGCCTTACAATTTTGGGGTTAAACATTATTACTTTTATTCATTTTTCAAATATTTTAATGTTGATTTTATATTTGGGATGAATAAAATATTGTCATTAATTAAACCCTTAGATTTTAAAAGGATGAATATTTATATCAGGGTTTATATTTCATTTGAATTTCATAATGCTTTGATCTTTATTAAAGTAATTGAAATTTCATATCAATTGAAATGCTAGATTAAACATTTGATTTAAACCCATTCGAAGCATTTTAAATAAAATGTGGCTTTGAGATAATTGAATAGATTTGCACAATTTATTAATATTATAAGGTAAATTTATTATTTAGAGAAAGCATTGGTGAAAAGGCACTAAATACATGATAAATTCCAAATTGATTACCTAATTCCCAGGCCCCTTGTTAACAGTACTTGCAAGCCATTGAGACTATTCAAGCACTTATTTATGCACATATGTATGACACATTAAAACATTAAGTGAGAACCTTGGAGAAAGTTAGTTTCTTTGCAAGAGAGGAAATTGAATCCTAGTTGTTGAGTGGTTTTTGTAACCTGAAAAAATCACACATTAACACTACTGATGTTACCTTGGTAATGGTCCCAAGGGACACAAAAACTAGTCCACCAGTGAGAGGAAATTCAATTTATGAGCCTATCCATCTATATGATGGGAAGGTTCACAATCATGAGACAAGAAGGGGTATTTCTAATAATAGATCCCATTTAGATGTTACTGGGAGGGTTTTGGGGATTTCATCTATAGTATTTTTTAGCCTAGTTACCACCAAGAAGGCTAAAAATCCTTATTTGATGGTTTTTCATGGCTTCACAATATGGGGAGCTTTAGGTTTGCTAATAGCTTCATTCAAAATCTCCACTTTGTCAGCCTCTTTAGCACCACTTTTGTATTTTTTGATAGAGTTTTGGGTGCCTTCATCCTTTTGACTATAGTTTATCTTTGAAGGATGGTCCAAGGCTTTCAAGGCATAGTGGGGAAGCCCTTCCTTATATAGTCTTCTCTTATCCTTGGGATTTTAGGTTTTTTTGCATCCCATTGGTGGGCGTCTACACTCCTAAGTAGTTATATTAATAAAGACATGATTATCTTTGGTGGTTGTGATCATTCTACTTGGTATGTGATAATCCTTTTGATATAATATTTTCTAGATTATGGCAATGTTGACTTGTGTGAACATCTTGTCTCTCCTAGATCAATCTTGTTGTCAATATCCCTATCATCCATTTTTAAATTTGATGTGCATCCTATGACTTTTTAGACTAAATTGCATTTTCTAAAGTGTGCATCAAAAGCCTTCTAGTTAAGGTTAGGTCATGTGTCCCTATAAATGTTGGGGTGGTGCCTTGTGTACATGTCCTGGATAGAAATATTCTTTCTACCACCACCCTTTAAAATTAAGCCATGTTTTCTTTCACAAAGAAACCATGCTCCAATCGAGTGTATAGTTGAGATTGTCTAAAGTTCCATCCTTGCATACTTTTAGACCATTGGAATCAAATATTTCATCATCCTTCCTAAATTTGTATTCTACATATACATATATATATTACTATGTGTAATATATACATAGAAAATACCTAGTGATAATCACCCTATTTTTATTACCTCAAATGTTTTATCAAGATTCAATCTCCATGTATTGGATGCCCGCTACTCCAAGTAGTCATCGAGAATGTATGGGTGCATCTCATCAATGAAGTAATCAAAGTTGAATAACTCTTCTTATTCTAAGTAGGCTTGATCCTTCCCACTCCTTTTGAAAGGGATTTTCTCTATGTGGTATGTGTGGAGGGGTTCCAATAGGATTTTGAACATGGTCTCATATTTCGTTCAAAGCAACATGTGGGTCCAATCGAGCGACATGCATACTTCAATCTTAGCAATGAAATCTCTTGAACAAAATATTTTGAATGAGGATGAGATATTGATCATTGTTATGTCTTGATGAACCATCAAGTTGGGGTATGCTTGGAGTGGCAAAGGAAGGTCTTGGATGATCCCAAATATTGGCACTAGAGTGGCATCTAACAATACTACCTTGTTGTTGGCATGTTTTAGCAATAGACCAAGTGCTTCTGCCACCTTTCTTGGCATTACTGATGCAGTGGACCATAAGTCAACTATATAGTTGTGTATAAGTTGATCTTCATGGATCAATGTCAAGTAAAATTGTTTAGCCTTAGGCCTACTAGGCTCTAGGACAAAAATATATAGCACAATATTTGTTACTTGTTTTCTTAGCTCCTTTTGTTTCTTTAGGGCCTCTTCTAAGTTCTTCATCTATTCTAGAATAGAGAGGACCTCCCAAATATTTATGGCTATAGTGGACTTCCTTATGTGCTCTACCATATTAAAGGTCTTAACAAAAGGGTCTCTTAGAATGGTTTATGTTGTTAGAAGCTTGGTCATTTTTGTTAATAGGGGTGGTGTTGACAAATTTATAATAGGATATCTCAGTAGTTCAAGGGTAGATCCTATCATTATCAAGACTACTTAGCCTAGATTTATTGGTGTAGCTTGTGTTGGAGAGGTCCTCAGATTATCTATTTCTCTCCTCTAATATCTAGCCTTAATTGGGCTAGGCATTACTTGTTCTTCAATATCCCTTCTTTTGGCTGGTGCATTACACTCTGATTAGACTTACAACCTCTTACTTGAGGGTCCTACTTTGTCCAACATAGTGTATACTTCAACTTCATTCCATACAATAAAGGTCTACTCTAAGGTTGATAAGTTAATAGTTGATGGCATGGTTAGATATTGAGTAATTGGTTATTGAATTAACATCAAGACTTTTAAATGAGAAATATGAGTGTCATTATGGTCAAAATAGTAAGTCTCAATAGCCTGAGATTCTATTTTGACATAATTATTGGAAAAATAATAGTCAATAGTAGGACATTATTAACCACTAGGGTCTTTGGCATAGTTATTCTAGGTGTTGACTAGGTCCTTAGATAATCTTGTAAGAACTTGGTGGGTTGGGACTGATATAGGTATTATTTGTTGATTCAGGGCCTAGTGATGACCCGAATTCTTGTTGGCTAAAAATGAGGGCTTATGATATCCAATTGAAAGTGATTTAAATTCAAGGTTCCCTTGTTGGAAAAAAGGCTTTGGGTGAATTTGGTAGGGAAACCTTTAGATATTAGACTTCCTTTTGATGGTTGTGATATCATTAGTGAGGATCCTCATGATTTTGAAAATTTTATCCATTTTAGATTTTAAAGGAGAGGAATCTTGATTTTGTTCTGGGTATGCAAGAGGATGAGTGAAAATGGTCGTAGGTTGTATGGTTGTAGTGTAATGGTAGGTGTGTTGAATGGAGGAAAACAATGGTAGAAGTGGTATAGGATCTAACATTCCTATTTATATTAGGTCTTTATTAGCTTGGATAGCTATCTCATAGGCCTTTGATAGTGAATTACCACCCTTAGACTTGACCATCATGGCAATCTCAAAATTAAAATATTTTATATAGTAAATGAATGTCATACTTAGAGGTGGTTAGATATCTTTGGATATCCTTTCCAAGTCTTATGTAATCAAACATTAAAATCATCCATTGACTCTACAAGTACCATCTTGATAGTTATGATATACTCTAGGAGGGATGCTCCATTTACCTTCTATTTGAACTACTATACCAAGAGCTCTACCACTTCATCCCAAATTTCAACTAATCATAGTCTAATATTGAGGCACCATTTATGAGCCCTCCCACATAAAGAATACACCCATAGCCTTAGGGCTTTATCTTTATTTTGAATAAAATGTAAAGAACATAATATTACCATGTGCCATATGTTTTTTATCAAAGTGATAGCATATTCTATTGAGAAGTAAGGTAAGGGTTTGAGCATCAAGGTAGAAATTGGATCCCATGTGTTAGGTGAAACCAAGTGGAATCAATGTACCTCTATCATTCCACACCAAAAAAATTATAATATGTTGATGTATCATGGTTATCGCATTGTGTCATTGGTTCCTTCTTTGTCTCTAGTTTGGATATGGTACTAGCTCTTCTTGATTAGCTCTAGTGAAGGCTTTTGTTATAGGACTTCTTCTCATATAACTTTGGGCCTTCCATTTAAGAACATAGTCATCAGGTGGGGGTATTTTTCTTCAATAAGCTAATGAGATAGATACCCCCATCGAAATATTGATGTCTTCTGTCAAACAATTTCTTTAAAGTCTATATTTTTAAAATGAGTCATCAAGTAGAGTTGCCAGGTGAATTATCTAGGTGCTTCTCTTCAAGTAGTAATACTATGACCTTCATTATAATCATAGTTAGACTTTTTTAATCTGTGGGGTGAACATCGAGGCTCATCCCATCGGGTGTACCAAAAAAATTGTTGTCATCTCAGAATGCACCCACCAAACATGGGTCAAGGGGCCTAAAAATATAAATGTGCCCATACCTCATGTAGGGAAAAATAAAAATAAGTGACATAGATAGGGTACCTCCTATAGGGTGACCTCTAAGTTTTTTAATAAATTTTTGCTCCTCTTTGGACCTAAATCCTTGAAGCACAATGACCTCCATGAGCGAAGGTTGGGGAAAGGATTACAATGAAAGTAAAGATCAAAAAATTAAATTCTTTACAAAAAAATAAAATTCTAAGCTATAGGGGTGATGCACCAAATAATTAGGACCTCCAATTTATGACTACAACAAGTGGCAATTGAACATGAAAAATATCACCTATGGCTAGTGAACACAACTAAGCAAACACACCACCAAGAATTGAGACAAGTCAAGAGAAGGAGGATAGAGCAAAATTAGTCATGGCTTCCATTAACATGCTTATGAGACCTAGAGGGTTTAATGCTCCCTAGGCATGAGAAAAGGTTTGGGATCCCCTTTTTATAGTAGGAAATAATGGTGAAAGGAGTATCCCACAAGGTTGGGTACTAGGTATGAGCAGATAGCTTTCAATACCTTTACAATAAATTCAAGTCTATTTATAATTTGAGAGGAGGGTGACTTCTATTTAAAGTTTTGTATAGAAGGCTTACAAATATATTTCATCCCTACAATTAAGAAATCCTTCTATATCTTGTGATATAGCAACTTCAAAGTCTTTGGATTCGAGACCATAAATTTTGAAATCTTACAAGTCTTTGGATTCGATACCATAAATATTGAAAGCTTACAGGTCTTTGGATGATAGAGGGTGGCTAACTTAGATCTTTAATACTATGTTGGGATGGTTACAAAATTACTCTTTTATTGTATTTCTCCTAGGGAGCATTGACTTTCCTGTGTGGTATGCATGGCCTCTTTGACTGGTATAGGTGGATAGGGTAGGCTCACACGTATGTTGGATAGTGTCCATGGCTAATGTGTGATCGACTATAATAGTCTTGGTATGAAATTCAATATTTGTAGCCAATTGTGTATATCTTCTTTAATGCTCTTTCACCTATTTTTATTCTTACACGTGTGGTAGCCATGTGTCCTTGGATGGTGTGGAAAATATTTTGACCAATGGAAGGCCTTATCTATTAAGCATTTGTGCTTTTCTTTCTTGGGATCTGTTGGCAGTTTTGCGCCATGCCACATTGAAGTTTTGATCAAATTTTGTAGGGGGATTTCCAATTGTAAAAGTGGTATATATATATATGATGCAATGTTTTTAGCTTGTATAATGAGATACAATGTTTCATGTTAGTATTTTTTCATTTTTATAAATTTTGTGCTTGAATAATAATGGGTGTTGTAAGTCAAAATGTTTACAAAGAATTCATAGAAGTTTCCTGAAGGCGGCAATGAAAGCAGTGCATTGAAGTTTAAATTTTATAGGAGACTCTAGCAGTTCTTTCTGAAGAATACAAGCTTATACTGAGAGGGGGGTGAAAAGTATAAGACCACTTTTTACTTTTCTTTCCCAATCAATATTATGCAATGAATCAATAACAATATCAACAATAGTAATCAAAGCAATGCACAAATCACCACACACAATAGAGACACCAATTTAACGTGGTTCACCCAATGTGGGCTACTCCACGGAGAAAATATTTCACTAATATTTTCTCAATAAATCTCTTGGGAATCCTTTCCCTATTACAATGTTTATGGACCTCTATCCAAAGGAGACACCAATCCCCTAATCAAGTTCGTGGATCTCTATCCATAGGAGAACTCCTTTCTCCTCTACTATGGTTGGTGATCTTCTAGAAGAACTATTGCCTCCACTACACTGGCTAATGGATCTCTATCCACTGAAGACTCCTGTCCTCACTCAGAAGACCTGTCCTCACTACCCTAGCTAATGGATCTCTATCCACTAGAGACTATCATCCTCTATACTCTATCACCTCCAAAGCTTGCTCTTAGCTCTATCTCAAATCTGCACTAAACATAGTCCTTCGATCTAGCACAAATCTGCTCAATATCTGTCTCTGGTCTGGCACAAATCTATCCTCAAATATACACCAAAATCTATCCTCAAATATGCACTAAACATAGTCCTTCGATCTAGCACAAATATATCCTCAATATCTATCCTCAAGCCTTAACACAAAGCTTGACTTAATCACAAATCAAATCTGCTAGATCTACCCCAAACCTTAACTCAAGGTTTGAACAAATCAATCAATCAACTCTGCTCACAAGTCTTCTCAAAGACTTGTCTCAAATATACCTTGTAAGCTTCCACAAAATCTCACACTAATCTATCCACAAGTCCTCTCTAGAACTTGTCCAATATGCTCAATAATATATATCCTCAAATATGTATTGTAAGCTTCCACAAAATCTCACACCAATCTATCCACAAGTCTTCTCTAAGACTTACCTCAAATATGCTCAACAAGTCCTCACTAGAACTTGTCCAATCTCATAGAAACATATAGAGAATTGTTAGAGACTCAATATGCTTCACATTCACAACAATGCTCAATCACTTTCAATCTCTCTTTTTATCATAGAAACATATAGATAATTGTTAGAGACTCAATATGTTTCACACTCACAAACACTCAACCTCTTTCTCAAATCAATTTAGAATATGGAACAATTTATTTCACAGAACTTGAACTATCACTTCAACACATCCACTTGACTAGGCTCAACCAACTCTACTACCAATCACTCAATGAAATAATCCTTGCTCACAAACCCTAGTCCAAGCATATGAACACTCACTCAATTATTTCCAAGCAATCTTATCAAACAATCTCACATAACAATGATACTCATGATCTTTCACAAACCCTAGTTCAATATAGTTCACAACTTCACATAACAATGATACTCATGATCTTTGCACAAACCCTAGTTCAAGCATATGAAAGCTTTACTCAATATTTCCAACAATGCTTATCAAACAAGGTTTTTATCATCAACTCTCACTTAAAAAAACCTTCAACAATCAAACTCAACAATGCTTATCAAACAATCCTTTTCACTCCAACTTAGCATTCACAACATCCAACAATCACTCACTAGGAAGATGTGCCCATACCATCACTTTGTATGAAGAGACATCAAAAACCTATCTTAAACACAATTTCCTTCTTTGCCAATTTCAATGGTTAGATGATAAAATATCACACTAACACTCTCTCAAAATATTTCTCAATTACAAAAATAATCAAACTCAAATACACCTTATTACTCCTTTGAAATTAGCAATCATCAAATCATACATAAAAATAATTACTCAATTACACCTTATAATCTCCAAAAATTAAATTAACATCCTCCAAAAATTAAACTTTCAAAATAATATTGCCTACCCTTTTATCTCCCTCAAATACTCAATATCCAAATTAATTTAGGCAAAAATAAACTTTATAAACCATCAAAAATATTTTATTTTTCCAACCTTAGCAAATCCGAAATAATCAAGTGACCAAGGCAATTAACATCAATGCATACCTTTAACACTAGCCAAAAGGCCTCGATGGGTTTCGAACGTGAGGCTTCCTCCTATCGAGCACCTTATCGAGGTGCTAGCCCACCACGTGGGCTACAAGCCTCCATGCAAAGGGGAAGGCGCAAGCCTTCCTCTTCTTTCCTTTCGATCGGTGCACATAAAATGAAAATGCCCTTCTTCCTTGCAAAATGAACACGATGGGTTTCAAACCTTGTTCTCCCACCTACCACAAGCCTTAACACAACTTGTCATCACCAACTACGCTACACAACACTATGTGAGGACAAGAGGAGCCTTGCTCCTACTTGTCCTATCCTTTACCATCGAAAACCTTTAAACACGAAAAACCTTACACTCTTTTGCACATAAATTTTGGAGGCATTGATTAAATCGAATGCATTAGGGGTTTTTGACTTAGGATTTGCCCTCCTTTTATACATGAAGACCTCATGCCATAAAACATCGATGCTAAATCGAATTTCAAATTCAATTTTAATTTAAACCTTATAACCCACTTTAGGGTTATTTAAATTAATATAAATTAATTTATAATTAAATTAAAATTAAGTTATAATTAACTTAAATAACTTTGGAAGTTAATTAAATTAATTAATAAATTAATTTATAATAAAATTATATTAATTAATTTATAATTAATTTAAATTTCCTTTTTAATATTATAATATTATTTTCTTGGGCCTCTTCTTTGCACTTTGGACCACATATGACCACCTGGAACCGGATCTGACCATCTGGAAGTGGACTCTCCTTTTTGCACTGATTATGAAATTGCTTCTTCTTGCACTACTCACTGAAACTGACTTTTGACATCAATGACCACTCACTCTTGACATCAATGACAACTCATCTACTCAAAATATCCAACAATCTCCCCCTTTGTCATTGATGGCAACCCAATTATCTTTTCCAATTTCCTTAACCTTTTTTTGTTCTGCTCCCCCTGACTCAATGCTCTCTCCTTAAATCAAATCTCTCCCCCTTTGACATCAATGGCAAAGGGTCACCTTTGGGGCTCGGGGCTAAGAATGAGTCTCTTAGCTTAGCCCCTCCCCCACCTCCTCTTGAGGTGGTTAATTCTGGGGTGGGAGTATTTCTACTCCTAACATACATTGATCTTTACCTTTGTCCACTTTCCTTCTCATCTGATCCTTCTGATTCCTCTGACTATTCCTATTCCTGCTTGTCTCTAGAATTTTTGCTCTACACCACTTTGTTGTATGTCCATCATTATTGCACTTGTAACACTTAATATTGTTATTCCTTGGAGGTGCAAATATCTTGGGATTTCTCTTGGTGAAGCCATATCTATTCCTATCATGAACCCTACAATTCATTGCCTTGTGACCAAACTGATTACATGAGTAGCAATACCCATGAAAAAGCTACCTATTTCTGAAGTTCCCATATTCCTATCTTTCATGTGTCCTACACTGTGAAGCCTTGTGCCCAAATCTATGACATGAGAAACATCATCCATTGAAATTTCCTTGCCTTGACCTCATTGGTCTCTTAGTCTCTTTTACCCTATGTTGGTTCCTGTTCCATCTGTTCCTCTTTTGTGCATTGTTCCTTTCCTTGTTGAAATTTCTATTGTCCAACTCATCCTCAGAAGTCTCACTTTCTCTTACACTGTCTTCTTCTGAAGTTTCTTCTTCTTTAGAACTTGAGATTGACTCCTCTTCTTATTTCTTTTGTACCTATTCAAAACCAAGACCTATTTTGTTTGTTGACCATCTTTGTACCTTGATCATCTTATCTACGATCTTTGAGCTCTTTCCAAACTTGTGTAACTTATCCTTAGACTCTTCTACTTCTTCCCTTAGTAGAGCTACTTCATGTTCTAACCTTTCACATTCTAAGACCTTTGCTTCTAACTTATCCTTGAACTTCTTTGTCTTAGCCATTGACTTATTTAGATCCTCTATAAGCTTTCCTCTCTCTTCATCACATTCTTGAAACTGAAGCTTAAGTTGGGAATTTTGCTTTCTTACCTTCTTTAATGTGTTAAGAGCATAAATAAGCTCTCCCTCAAGATCAACTTCTCCTTTCTATGATTCTTCCTCTATTTGTTTACCTTTGAAAACATCTTCATTCTTTTTTGACTTATCTTCTATAGGATCACCTCCTTCTTCTTCTAGTGCCATTAGAATATTCTCTTCTGGTCCTTCAAGTGTATCTTCATATTCATCATCACTGAAACTGAAACCACTCTTTGTACAACTATCTTCAAGATGACCAAAGTTACCACATCTAAAACACTTGAGAATTATTGGTGACCTTTTCTTAACTTCTTTTTTTTCTTATCAGAAATAGAACTTCATCTTTATCATTATCCGAGAAACTATTATCACTATCACTTGAGTACTTACTTGCCTTGTCTGCATAGTAACTCCTCTTCTATCTTTGAAAGAACTTCTTTCCTTGTTTGCCTTGTCCATCCTTGCCTTTCTTTTGGTACCTATATTTTTTTGATTCCATATTCTTATGATCCTATTTTTCTTCATCATTGCTATTTCTAGCTTCTTGACAATCAGTTGCATAGTGACCATACTTTCCACAATTGAAACATCTAACAAATTTTGCATATTTAAATCTTCTTGGATCCTTATTCCTTCTACCATAATTTACTTCTTCATCACTGGATGACTCATTGCTTGAATCTGACTTCTTACCCTTTGTCTTCTTAGTAGCTTTGAAGGTTGCTTCCTTTCAGAGATTAGGTTCCTCTTTTGTTCTCATCTCAAAAGTTGTAAGAATACCAAGTAATTCATCTCTTGTCAAAATATCACCATATTTTGATTCCTCTATAGCAGAAATATTTTCACTAAACCTTTTTGGGAGAGATCTTAAGATCTTATCACAAACATCAGATTCTTGAACCTCAAGTCCAAGTCCTTGCATGGCGTTAACAACCTCATCTACACGAAGTAGATAAGCACTAATGTTTTCCTCATCCTTCATTCTTAATTCTTCAAATTGTCCTTTGAGATTTCGTATCTTTACCTTTTTGACACTTTTATCTCCTTCATATATGCTTTGCAACTTATCCCAAATTCCTTTTGTTGATTTGCAATGCATAACCTTTATGAACTCTGTTCTATGCAAACCTTTCAAAATTGCATTCATTGCTTTTGAATTGTAATGATGTAGAAGCTTACCATATTTATCTGTAGGTGGAGTAGTTGGTGGTGTGTATCCATTTTCAACTGCTTCCCATATTTCATTGCCAAGTGCCATCAGGTGAATCTTCATTCTCATACTCCAAAATATATAATCACTTCCATCAAATACTGGTGTTGAATTATCTGAGGATCCATTCTTAGAATCCATTGTGTTCTTGTAAGATTTTCCTTCAAGTTGTTAAACTCTTCCGAAGGAACCCGCTCTGATACCAATTGAAGAACACAAGCTTATACTGAGAGAGGGGGTGAACAGTATAAGACCACTTTTTACTTTTCTTTCCCAATCAATATTATGCAATGTATCAATAGCAATATCAACAATAGTAATCAAAGCAATGCATAAATCACCACACACAATAGAGACACCAATTTAACGTGGTTCACCCAATGTGGGCTACTCCATGGAGAAAATATTTCACTAATATTTTCTCAATAAATCTCTTGGGAATCCTTTCCCTATTACAATGTTTATGGACCTCTATCCAAAGGAGACACCAATCCCCTAATCAAGTTCATGGATCTCTATCCATAGGAGAACTCCTTTCTCCTCTACTCTGGCTAGTGATCTTCTAGAAGAACTGCTACCTCCACTACACTAGCTAATGGATCTCTATCCACTGAAGACTCCTATCCTCACTCAGAAGACCTATCCTCACTACCATGGCTAATGGATCTCTATCCACTAGAGACTATCATCCTCTATACTCTATCACCTCCAAATATTACTCTTAGATCTATCTCAAATCTACACTAAACATAGTCCTTCGGTCTAGCACAAATATACTCAATATCTATCTCTAGTCTAGCACAAATCTATCCTCAAATATGCACCAAAATCTATCCTCAAATATACACTAAACATAGTCCTTTGATCTAGCACAAATCTATTTCCTCAATCTCTATTCTTCCTCAAGCCTTAACACAAAGCTTGAATTAATCACAAATCAACTCTACTAGATCTACCCCAAACCTTAACTCAAGGTTTGAACAAATCAATCAATCAACTCTGCTCACAAGTCTTCTCAAAGACTTATCTCAAATCTGCCTTGTAAGCTTCCACAAAATCTCACACTAATATATCCACAAGTCCTCTCTAGAACTTGTCCAATCTACTCAACAATATCTATCCTCAAATATATATTGTAAGCTTCCACAAAATCTCACACCAATCTATCCACAAGTCTTCTCTAAGACTTACCTCAAATATGCTCAACAAGTCCTCACTAGAACTTGTCCAATCTCATAGAAACATATAGAGAATTGTTAGAGACTCAATATGCTTCACATTCACAACAATGCTCAATCACTTTCAATCTCTCTTTTTACCATAGAAACATATAGAGAATTGTTAGAGACTCAATATGTTTCACACTCACAAACACTCAACCTCTTTCTCAAATCAATTTAGAATATGGAACAATTTATTTCACAGAACTTGAACTATCACTTCAACACATCCACTTGACTAGGCTCAACCAACTCCACTCAATCACTCAATGAAATAATCCTTGCTCACAAACCCTAGTCCAAGCATATGAACACTCACTCAATTATTTCCAACAATGCTTATCAAACAATCTCACATAACAATGATACTCATGATATTTCACAAACCCTAGTTCAAGATAGTTCACAACTTCACATAACAATGATACTCATGATCTTTCACAAACCCTAGTTCAAGATAGTTCACAACTTCACATAACAATGATACTCATGTTCTTTCACAAACCCTAGTTCAAGCATATGAAAGCTTTACTCAATATTTCCAACAATGCTTATCAAACAAGGTTTCTATAATCAAATCTCACTTAGAAAAACCTTCAACAATCAAACTCAACAATGCTTATCAAACAATCCTTTTCACTCCAACTTAGCATTCACAACATCCAACAATCACTCACTAGGAAGATGTGCCCATACCTTTTTGTTTGATGAAGAAAATGACCTTAAAACCTGTCTTAAACACAATTTTCTTCTTTGCCAATTTCAATGGTTAGATGATAAAATATCACACTAACACTCTCTCAAAAATATTTCTCAATTACAAAAATAATCAAACTCAAATACACCTTATTACTCCTTTGAAATTAGCAATCATCAAATCATACATAAAAATAATTACTCAATTACACCTTATAATCTCCAACAATTAAATTAACATCCTCCAAAAATTAAACTTTCAAAATAATATTGCCTACCCTTTTATCTCCCTCAAATACTCAATATCCAAATTAATTTAGGCAAAAATAAACTTTATAAACCATCAAAAATATTTTATTTTTCCAACCTTAGCAAATCCAAAATAATCAAGTGACCAAGGCAATTAACATCAGTGCATACCTTTAACACTAGCCAAAAAGGGCCTCGATGGGTTTTGAACGTGAGGCTTCCTCCTACCGAGCACCTTATCGAGGTGCTAGCCCACCACGTGGGCTACAAGCCTCCATGTGAAGGGGAAGGCTCAAGCCTTCCTCTTCTTTCCTTCCAATCGGTGCACGTAAAAATGAAAATGCCCTTCTTCCTTGCAAAATGAACGTGATGGGTTTCAAACCTTGCTCTCCTAGCCTACCACAAGCCTTAACACAACCTACCATCGCCAACTATGCTACACAACGTTGTGTGAGGACAAAGGAGCCTTGCTCCTATTTGTCCTATCCTCTATCACTGAAAACCTTTAAACATGAAAACCCTTACACTCTTTTGTGCACGAATTTTGGAGCTTTGATTTCATCGAATGCATTGGGGATTTTTGACTTAGGATTTGCCCTCCTTTTATACATGAAGACCTCATGCCATAAAACATCGACGCTAAATCGAATTTTGAATTCGATTTTAATTTAAACCTTATAACCCACTTTAGGGTTATTTAAATTAATATAAATTAATTTATAATTAAATTAAAATTAAGTTATAATTAACTTAAATAACTTTGGAAGTTAATTAAATTAATTAATAAATTAATTTATAATAAAATTATATTAATTAATTTATAATTAATTTTCCTTTTTAATATTATAATAAAATATTATAATATTATTTTCTTGGGCCTCTTCTTTGCACTTTGGACCACATCTGACCACCTGGAACCGGATTTGACCATCTGGAAGTGGACTCTCCTTTTTGCATTGATTGACAATGCTTCTTCTTGCACTGCTCACTAAAACTGACTTTTGACATCAATGACCACTCACTCTTGACATCAATGACAACTCATCTACTCAAAATGTCCAACACTTTTGCTTGAACGAAGAAGAGAAAATTTGGTGCCCTTCCTCGGGGCGAAGATGTTTCTTTAAAATTTAGGTCATTGAGTAAAAGGAAAAGTGAAGTTACGTTCACCTCTAACTTAGGGTGACTGACGCGTTCACCTCATTTTGGGGTGAACGTGATGTTCTTTAAAGGGAGAAATCAGAGGAAAGGAGTTAAAAGTTTGGGCAAAAATGCTTTCACCCTAAATATGAGGTGAAAGTCCCTAAGGGGTGAAAGGGCATTGAAGTGAGTGCACCCAAAATTGAAGAGAGTGCGCCTAAAGTTGAAACGTAGAGTCAAAGTGATAAAAGTGCATTCACCCCAAAGTTGGGATGAAAGCATCATTCACCCCACTTTGGGGTGAACGTTATTTAAGTTGGAAGCATTGACAAGTCAAAAGTATTTTTACCCCATGTGAGGGGCGAACATCCCATTCACCCCTCCTTGGGGTGAAAGCTCATCAAAGGAAGGATTCGAGTGAAACTAAAAGGAAAGCGATGTTGAAAAGTCAACTTTGCTTTCACCCCAAGTGAGGGGTGAAAGTCCCATTCACCCCTTCTTGGGGTGAAGCTACATGAAGACAACCTCACCAATTCATCAGAGTTTTATTTTCACTCAAGCAGATATTAAGAAAAGGTAGCATTGAAAAATCAAAGCTACATTCACCCAAGGTGAAGGGCGACAACGCCTTTTGCCTCCCTTTGGGTGAACATATATTTTAAGAAGTAAGATGTCCTATGAGAAGCACTTCCACCAGGAAAGAAATGTGAAGTTCTCGATCAATTTTTTAGGGGTAAAGCATCAAATGTAAAATCAGAAGGGTACAGAGAACTGTTTCACCCAGATTTTCTCCAAGAAGGTGAATGCAACATTGAAGTCGGGGGGCTATCCATGGATCGCAATAGTGTAAGAGTTAAAAGAGGAAGCTTGGATAAGGAGGAAATAATAAGAGCTTAAAGGTGGTGCTTTCACTCATGGCTTTGTTTTGAGTGAATTCGAGTTCAAGCATCAACGCAATTTTTTTCAAAGGCACCCAAGATAGGTGAATGAAAAGCATTTAATGATTGGGGTGAGGAGTAGCCAAAGTTATGGATTTCAAGGTAAAGGAGCTATGATATTTAATTTACTAGAAAATCTTCATGAGTTCCAAAGCATTATGAGCGAAGGTGAATTTTTGAGGAACAATAGAGGTTTCAAGTCAATGACCAGATTTACAGTTTTTTGTGCACCGACATCCAAATATGTTGATTTCTTGGAGATTTTCCCCTTAAAACTAGATCACTGCTTCAAGAGAAATATTTTCAAGGACTTCAAGGAGGAATTGCTTCACCAAGGTTCCTGATCTGTAAACATTTTATCTTCATGTACATTTAATAAAAGAGACAAAAACCTCTATAAATACTACTCAATTTCCATTGTAAAGAGGAGGATAGACATTCTACAAAAAAGCTATTCAAGTTTTTTGCATAATAGAAGAGACTTGGCTTCTAATTTTGCAAGTAGTTTTATGTGTGATTACTTTCTATTTTAAGCATTTATATTTCATATTCATGTATGTTATCTATTGCTAAATTTAAATTCTACATCTAGATTTGAATACTATCGATGAGGGAGTGAGTACTAGAATGCGATCCTGGAGGTTGTTTCTATAGAACTGTAAGTAAATTCTTTGCCTTATCTTCATCTTATGTTGCTACCATGCTTGGTTGGAATTCCTATTGCTAGTCTATCCCTGATCCTACACCTTTGGCCTATGGCCATATTTCCCATTTCTTTATATTATTTCAAATTTCTTTCCTACAACTCTAGTCTCAAACTAGTGTAGGATTTAGTAAGGGAGCCAACCCTCTCTAGATATTGGCATGGAGGACATCTCTTTCCTCCAGCATTTCAATGTTGGCCATGTCTAGGGTGCACAAATGTATGTTTGTATAATTAGGTAGATATTTGACCAATAGTTTTTGGCATGCCTGGTGGGACCTCGAAAGTTCCACTTTCAATAGTATTGAGGTTTGATGTTCACCTTTATGTTGTATGATTAGAACATCTGGTGACTCAGTTATACCTAGAAGCCTCCGAACGTGAAGGCAATGAAATTTGTGCTTCATGATCACAAGATCGAAGGCCAAAAATCTTGAAGACCCTATTGAGTTCTACGAACTTGACACTAAAATATTAGGTGAACACCCCAGGTTAGTTCCTTCACCTTACACATCATCCACAACATCCTCACAAATAGCTAGTGTGTTCTCCATTCCTTCAAGTCCAGCTAGTACTACTACTAGTGTTCCACCACCTCAACCCCACACACCAGTCCAAATGGCTCAGAACCCACCACAATAACCATAGCCACCAAGGTAGTTTCCAACATGGAATAGCTCAAGAGCTTTGAATCTACAAGCACAAAATCTAGTTCCCCAAGCAGCTTTAAAGGCTTTGCCTACCTATGATAGAACTGGAAAAACTGCTTATGAGCATATTCAAGATGTGGCTTCCTTGGCAACAATCCATGGTATCACGGATGAAGACATTATGGTAAGGTTGTTGGTGTTATCACTTAGAGGAAAGTTATTATACTAGTATCGATCATTATCACTCACCACTATCACCACATGGGATCAGTTGGTAGAATTGCTAATCAAGAATTTTCATGAGCAAGATGATCCATTCTCCTTGCTGCATCAATTTACAATGATCCAAAGACATCCACAGGAGGAGATAGTGGACTTCAATGTCAGATTCACTCGAAGTTGGCAAAGAGTTCCTGATGGTCTTCGGCCCACCCATGAGCAAGCTACATTTTATTATCTTAGAGCCTTCAACTCTGACATTGGTATGGTTGTCCGATAGGCCAATGTAAATACATTTCTAGAGTTGTACACGTAGGTGCAGAAGGCTGAAGTAGACTTGATCACCATAGGTAAGCTTCCCCCAAAGGTAACTATGCCTATCCTTCCCGATCTTCCACAACATTTGTATTCAAGTGTATTTTTGTAGCCCATGCCTTCTATGTACCCAGTTCCCTCATGGAGCTTGGGTCCACCTCAAGTCACTCTGATTCCTGTCCCACAACTTCTTGCTCCAAGATTTTCGTAGTTACCCACACTAGTAGCACCATAGTTGCCAGCACCCATTCCTTTCCCAACGTTACCAACATCACCTATTCCACTATTGTTGCCTACCCCATCAGTACCTCTACCTTTACTAGCACCTCCTACACCTTCGAATCTTGATCCTTACATGAAGTTATTACAAGAGGTGCAATCTATTAATTCAGTCATAAGGACAATGTCAAATGAAATCACCATAGTAAGGAAGAAATAAGTGAAAGCTGATTTTTGATCAAGGAGATTTCAAACACCATCGATTACTAGGGAGCAAGCAACCACTAGCAAGGGCCCTAAAAGGAACACAATTATGTTGAAAAATGAAGAAACTAGTACATCAGAGAGAGCATATTGGTGCTCCACCTATAATGATCCTCATGGAGAAGACACATGCATGGTGCATTTGAACTATGTACAGACATTAGCAAAAAGTTCTATCGATGGAAAAGTTAATATGATAATGGAGGTCGATCATAATTTGATGGTCCCATATTTGGAGCAAGTTTTAGTTCTTACGAGGGCTAGAAAGAAGTCGATGATTGTAGATCCAATAGAAATGGAACCTCTGAAAGTTCTGCTGAGTAGAAGGCATAAAATGAAAAGGTGCAACCACGAGTGAAAGCACCTGAGGTGACAATGAAGCAACAAGATTCTATCTTATTGAAGGATCTATTGCCCAAGCAGGCTCAAGAGAAGATGAAGGCATCAACTTCATAACCTACAGTTACTCAAGTGCAAATGGAAGTGAAAGAGCAAGCCAAAGAATACCTCAAGTACCCATCATTGACAAAGAGACAAAGGGTGGAGGCTACTCAACAATATCAGAATAAGTATGAGCAGGTTGTAGAAGAAAAGGTTCCTGGTACTTCTAGTTATAACATTATGGAAGAAATGAAGAAAATTCCTATGAAAGTAAGCTTATATGATGCTTTGTAGTTACCTGGGTAGGTTGATCTGCTACAAGAGTCTCTCAAATTAGCAAAATATCAAAAGAAAAGTCATTCCCAAATAGTGTTAGCACAGACACTACCAACTTCTACCACTAGAAAGAATAGACCACCTCTATTCTATTTGTCACTCAGAATGGAAGGGTGGATAGTGCACAATTGTATGATCGATTCTAGTGCTGCAACTACTATCATGCCAAAGGTAGTATGTGAAGTAATGGGAATGGAATACACAAGAAGTAGTCCAAGCATATTGCAGTTGGATGGGACCCCAATCAAAATGGTTGGAGTAATCAAGGATATTCCTATCATTCTACATAGCATACCTCAGATCATCGTCATTCAAGAAGTAGTGGTGGTTGACTTAGAACCATACTTCAGCATGTGTCTTTCAAGAGAATTCATAGCGAAACTAGGAGGGTACCTTTCCTTGGACTATTCACATTTGGAGATTCCATTCAAGGGAAGAAGAATCCACATCTATAATGAGAAGCCCTCTACTTTTCATATAGAGAAATTGGAAGAAGAAGAAGAAAATCCCACTGGTGCAATCAATATGATGATAGAGGAATTGCAAGAAGTTGACTTGATGGAGGAAGCACTTGGTGAGCTTCTCCTAGAGGATGAATTTTCATTGATGGATTTCAATGTGATGGTCGAAACTGACATCGGTTGTTATACCATAACTAAGCCTAAGTAGGCAGAAGGAAAGGTTCCTGATTCCCTAGACCCTATCATAGATCAGCTATGGAAATTGTATTTTGATGGTGCAAGGTGCAAGAATGGTGCAGGGGCTGGTATAGTTCTTATTTCTCCTACAGGATTGTAGAAAACTTATTCTTATCGGTTAACCTAGAGTTGCACAAATAATGCCATTGAATATGAAGCATTGTGCCTTGGTTTGAAGAAAGCTAAGAAATTGGGCATAAAATAGCTACAAATATTTAGATATTCTAAGCTCATCGTCAACCAGACTACAAACAAATGTGTGTCAAAGTAACACTACTTGAAGGCCTACCATAACAAAGTATGGGACTTGTTTGAGTCATTTACTACATTGAATATCTAGGCAATTTCATGAGAGCAGAATAGGCATGCAGATATTTTAGCTTCTCTTGGTGCCAATTTCTCTCCTATAGAGCAAGTGGTCAGGAAGCCCAAGACTATCAAGGTTATTTATAGACCCTCAATCCCCGACAAGAACCTCTATTGGCAAGTTTTTGATAATGATGAACAAATAATCAATTTTTTTATTAAGGAAGTTGCAAGTGTAGACAATAGGATACTTGCCGAAGAGGAAATGGAAGGAATGATCCAATTGAAGAACAATCACATTCCTAGGGGACTGATATCGCTTGAAAGTTTATTTGATCAGAATGATCAGGTGAAGAAACACAAAATCAAGGTGGATGCAAGGGAGTACAAGGAAATGCAGTTGGAGCCTGAGAAAATCATTAAAGTAGGAATAGACTGTACAATCGAAGAGCTTGAAGATATCAAAAATTTGTGCTATGAATTCCTCGACATTGTTGCCTGGAGCTACCATGATTTAAAAGGATATGATAAAAATGTAATCCAGCATACCATTGAACTACAGGAGGGAGTAAAACCTTTTCGATAGAAACAATGACTAGTCAATCCAAAGATTGAGGTACTTATGAAAGTAGAGTTATTAAAAATGTTGGAGGTAAAGATAATCTATCCGATTAAGCATTCAACATGGGTAGCAAACTTGGTTCTGGTTCGAAAGAAGAATGGAGATATATGGTTATGCATGGATTTTTAGAATCTGAACCAGGCATCATTAAAATATCATTACCCCCTACCATAGATTGATCAAATCCTCCATGTGGTCATTGGGGTGCAAATATTTTCATTGTTGGATGGTTTCTTTGGTTATAACCAGATTTGGGTGAAGGATGAGGACCAACACAAGACAACGTTCACTACAAAATGGGGCACTTTTACCTATCAGAGAATGCCATTTGGTCTATCCAATACTGGTGCTACATTCCAGAGAGCTATGGATATTGCTTTCGATGAGTTATTGAATAGAGTTATTGTGATTTATCTTGATGATATGACTATTTTCTCACATCGCAGGGAAGAGCACATCTCTCATTTGAGGCAAGTGTTCAAAAAATATCAAGAATTTGGAATTTCCATTAACCCAAAGAAGTCCATATTCATTGTCAAAGAAGGGAAACTCTTGGGACATGTGATTTCATAGGAAGGACTAGAAATAGACCCTGCAAGGGCTGAGGTGCTCTTAAAATTACCATTACCAGTTAACAAGAAAGATCTGCAATCATTCTTTGGCCAGATCAACTTCATTCGTAAGTTCATTGCCGATTTTGCTCAAATTGTAAAACCAATGATCGAGCTTCTGAAGAAGAATGTAGATTTTAAATGGATCGAAGTGAGAAGATAGGATTTTTAGGAAATCAAGGAGAGGATCACTCAAGCACCTATATTGATTAATCCAGATTACTCAAAATATTTCATTCTCTATGCAGTTGGTGAGCAGGAGAGTTACGCCGTTGTTCTCACTCAGAAGCAAGAAGATAGAGAGGAAAAGCCAATTGCCTTTTTGAGCCAAGTAATTTCATTCCACCAAGAAAAGTATAATTTTATTGAAAAATAGGTGTACGCGGTTATGAAATCTTTAAAGAAGTTCTGACATTTTATTTCACAGAGTAAGACGATAGTCTATGTTATTCATCCAGATGTCCGAAACTTCATTCTCCAAGGAGAGTTAGGTGACAAAAGAGTAGGTTGGGTCTCAAAAATTCAAGAATATGATGTGGAGATCCGATCGACTAAGTTGGTTCATGGATGAGCTCTCTACCAAGAACTAGCCAAAAGTGCAACTTTAGAATCATTGGCTCCAGTACATAATGAAAAGCTTAGTGAAAGCATTTGTGCAAATCGTGCTATAGGTGATCGTGATTGGACAGAGGACCTTGTCAAATTTTTACATCTGGGAGATGTCCATCACACCTAGATGCTTCACAGTGATGGAGATTCATATTGCAAGTGCTTAAGTATGTCTTATTGCCAAGCGGATTGTTCCATAAGAATATAGATGGAGTGCTCCTCAGGTGTGTGAAGGAGTCAGAGAAGGAGAAAATATTGGAAGAATTCCATTCTAGTTTATCTGATGGACACTATGCAGGAAGGCCTATGGCCTTGAAGATCATTCGAGTCAGGTACTTTTGGCCTACCCTTTTCGCAGATGCACATAAAGTGAGCTAGAGTTGTGATAATTATCAGCAGTATGTTGGCAGGACTAAAAATGCATCATTGCCTCTACATCCGATTCAAGTTGAAGCACCCTTCCAAAAGTGGGGACTAGACTTCATTGGGGTTATTGATCCCCATTCTTTCACTGAGCACAAATATATTTTAATGATAATAGATTATTTCACTAGATGGGCCGAGGCCATCCCAACCAAAAAAGTTGATCAAGCAACAATTATCTCCTTTCTGGAAGGACTAATCACCCATTTTGATGTTCCAGATGCAATTGTAATAGATAATGGGACTCCATTCATAGGGGCTAAGATCATCGAATTTATAAGCAAGTATGGGATCTATCTAAAAATATCTTCCAATTATTATCCATAGGGAAACAACTTGGCCGAATCCACAAACAAAAACTTGCTCCGAATTCTTAAAAGAACATTGGGGAACAATAAGAGAAGTTGGCACTTACTGTTGAATCAGGCTCTATGGGCAGATCGGATATCAGTGAAAAATTCTATTAAAGCCTCTCCTTATTCTTTGGTGTATGGGAAAGAAGTAGTCCTGCCCACTCACATTGAGCTCCCTATCCTCCAGACCTTGCAGTTGTTCAAAGATGAAGATGAGGAGTATGATCCAATGAGCGCAAGGTTGGCTCAATTTACTAGAAGGAGAAAAGTATCAAGATTTCACCGAACACACAAAAGTGATGCAGAAGTGGTTTGGAAAAAGACAACAGAGCGCAAGTTTTAGGTGGGAGATTTAGTCCTCAAGTGGAATGAGAACAAAGCCAAGCCTAGGAAGCACCACAAGTTTGATGCGATCTGGGAAGGTCCATTTCATATTTCTACTGTGAATTCGGAAAATGCATACTATCTTCGAGATATGAATGGTTGGGATCTTCCAATTCTAGTAAATGGTCTTCATCTGAAGGCCTATGTTCAATGAGGTGATCTAGAGGTACCAATTTGTAAATATGTACATATTCCTTTTATTTTACTACTTTACATATTATATAAAAAAAATATTGAGAAGCAAAACAATAATGCTTGGAAGCATAGCAGTGAGAATCAAATTAGCCTAATTTTAAAAGTATAGAAGAGCAAATTAAAAGTACTTTCACCCCAAAATGGGGGTGAAAGTCCCATTCACATTTCAGAAAATGTGAATGATTTTAAAACTATTCAAAGCACTAAAATTCATGATTGAAATACCAAATTCCCCAATGCCCCAAGGAAAGGGTGAAATTCCAATCCTCCCAAAGAGGAAAAATATATACATCCAAAGAAAAATAAAATAAAAGTTTTCTAAAAAGGGTGAAAATCTTCACCCCAAATGAGGGAAGAATTATATAACAAAAGGGAAAGGTTTTCACCCATTACCCTCATTAGGGAAATATTGAAAGGTTTAAATGAAGTGACCAAAGGTACTTTCACCTTGTGTATAGGATAAAAAAATTTAAAATGTGAAAGGGCACGTCGTTAGCTATGATTGCATTAAAATTTTTTAGTATGCAAGCGAAAACAAAGAAAAGAAAAATCAAAGAGAAAAAGCCCTAAAATCATTGAGTTTTTAAAAGAAAATCTATGCTTTTTCTAAATTTGGGCAAAAAGAAAAGCAGAAGTTGTTTTAAAAGAAGGACATTCGCCATGGAATCACATCAAGCAGGTAAAGAGCATTTTCAGAGCAAAAGAGAAGAACAAGTGCGCCTCCATAGTATTTTCACTCTAATTTGACAATTTGTAAGGCTTAATTTTCACTCTCTAACATGTGGAAAATATTGGGAAGTGTGCATGCAAGCTAAGATATTTTTGGAGCATTTAATTCAAAACGTGCACCCAAATTTGCATTGGAAGGCGATTTGGTGTTCTCGAGAAGCGAAATCTCACATTGACAAAAATAGAAGTGCTCATTGGTCCCTAGGTGGCGAGTTTATTTTTCCAAGATAGTTTCAATAGCAGGGCACACTTTTCAAAGGTGCAATGCAGCAAGAAGGGCACACTTTCTAAAAGTGATTTTGTAGCGAATAACATTCAATTACCATTTAGCATTGGGATCAATGCCAATTGAGGGAAACAAGGTGCACCTTCCTCCCGAATTCACCTGAGGAATTTACTGCATTTACTTCGATGGTTGGCTCGCATTCTATAAATAGAGCACAGGTAAATCCCTTCAAAAGTTAAAAAAATTTAAATAATTTTTTGCCTATGCATTTTTGGGTGTGTTGCTTGTAAAAGTTGCAGAACTTATTTGGAGTTGTTTGGTCATAGAGTTGATAGAATGGGAAAGAAAAGCAAAGAAGCTAAGGAGGCTACAGAGCCCAAGAAGTCTAGAAAGAAAATCGAAGGTGGGTCAAAGTCCAAGAAGGCCCGAAGAAATGAGAATGTGGACTTAGACCCATACTCTGACACCATGGCAGAGGTTGGAGATTGCTTGATAACAAACAAGGGCGTAGTGAAGCTTCGACAAGATGTAGAATTCGTAGTAAATCAAGGAGTGTCAACAAAGAGCCCATTAACTATGTCATTTCATGCATAATTATTTTGGTATTTGTGTATGCCCGTACACCCTTGCCCGAAGTTGGTAAATTTAATTGCCAAATATTATAATCCACTTACCAGGGTCATTCAAAAAGCCAATGGGGAGGTGCTTTTTTCTATCTCCACCATAGAAGTGAGGGAAGCATTTGCATGTGGGTTAAAACCCCCATTCGATCTAATTTTCAAAAAGTTGCATATCAATGAGCAAGAAGAAAGATATATATCAACAGTGATAATGCGTCAGTTCATGGAGACATAGTTGATTAAAGAGCCACAGTTGGGGTAGTTGCCAAATATACCAAAATCATTGTCAAAATTTAAGAGCCTTGACTTGTTCTCGATGTTGGCATGGGTCACTAGTATTCCAATAGATTCTACAGTCCACAAGTGGCAAGCGATGTTGGTGCAGTGTATATCTCAAAGGGAGTTTTATGCTCCAAGGGCCATGAGAAGAGATATAAATCTGATTTATTTTGATTGGGATGATTTTATTTATTGGAAGATGCACATCCAGCTAGAAAAATTGCATACAGGAGAGGAGACATCCTTCAAACATACATCCTTTCTTGTATGGTATTTCTTCTTTCACTTGCACCAACATTTTTCATTTATAGCCATAAGACAAGTTGATGAGAAGGATGAATTATTGTCTGTTTATGTGTGGACTCCCGCTCTATCAAGGAGGGAGTCATATTATAATTTTAACCATCTATTTTTGGGGCCCGCAATTGAGTTGATTTGTGGCCAAAGTGAGAGAGTTCCATGGGTGATGAAGGAGGTAGTCATCACAATGGAGAAAGGTGACATATTTTTGTTAACACAAGGTATGGTCGTAAGAATTTATGGCTTCATAGGTAAGCCATTCCTACTCCCATACTTCACCATCGAGCATGTGTTCACCATGGAGGTGGTGCGACAAATATATTATGCCAATGATGTATATGGAGCAGGGCATGGTAAGAGGACCACTTGCAATATGCCTTTCAAGTTTGATAGTATAGAAGTGAACCAGGTCGGGCAGAATAGACTACTCATGGTGGCACTTCAAGACCTAGGGTTGATAGAACTGCCACAATGATGGAGATATGACCCATTGGGTAAATTTTTAGAGATAATCAAGGCCAAGACTTTCCATTGTTTCCCATGACCCGATATTCAGGAGAGGTGCAATAATTTTTATGGGTGTGACTTAGAGTGGCATATTGAAGATATGATGTCGCTCCCACCCTAGCATGATTTCTATGAATAGGAGGTTGAGTATAATCTGAAAGTATACAGAGATCAGATTCCTCCACCTAGACTATTTAGCTAGGTGAAAGAAGCTCACCCCTTGTGGACCGAAGAGAAAATAATGAACTGGTGGATTATGCGTGTCCATAGGGGAAAAACTATGTCTAATTTTGGGTTGAAAATGGATGAGGCATTTTTGGAAGCCTATGATGAGTATGTCAACGCCTATCAACCCATCACTTTCACCAAAGTTTTACCTCAAAGATTTCAAAAATTTGACAGTGGTGAAAGCATGGCAAAAGTGACGCGCCCAACAGCTGAAGAAGAGACACCCGAGGAGGAAGAGCAACAGTATATTTTTCAATGAAGATCTCGGTGAGTGAAGCGGAATGTAGAAGAGGCACCTTTGTTGGAGAAGCAGGTTATTAAAGAGGCACCTCCATTCCTGAAAGCTATGAAGAGGCCAAGGACTGGTGCTACTTCCTCTTCTACTATTGTAGTTTTGGTTGTTTTAGTTTCTACAGTTGTAGTTGCTACAACAACTGATTATTCACCTCTGTTGGAGCCGATTGCTTCGGTTAGCGTTGCTCAAATATTTCCATTATTTCATGAGAAACCAATGGACCAGCAAGAGGATATCATTAACCTTGAGGTGGAAGTGGAGGAGCCATAGGAATAAGTTATTATGCAGCCGCCTCCATCACCAGGACACATGGTGCCCACGCTCAAAGGTACATTTTTCCTTCCCTCTTCTTCTACTTCTACTTCAGAGCATGTAGTGGCTATTAGTTCATTTCCATTAGTTGCTACCTTAGTCTCTCCCCCTTCGGTATGCCCTCTATGTCTATTTCGCTCCCTTCTTCCCATCCATAAGTCACTACTACTCCTTCTATTCCCCTCTCTTCGACCTCCCTTTCTTTCAGTTCGTTCGCATCAGGGCCGAATCCATTTTTGTGTCCTTCCCCTTCCATTGCCACCACCACTTCCACCGAGGCTGTAAGTATGCAAGCTCCTCCACGAGTGAGCATAACTGTAGCCAAACCTGGTTCTTCTATCCACTCTACTATTTTGGTCCCCCTCTTCTGGCTATCTCCTCTACTTCCTTTGAGCTTGACCGTTCGTAGATCCTGATTCCTTTCACATCATTTTTGGAGTTGCAAGTACTCCCCAAAGTCGAGGTAGCACCAAAGAAATCGGACATAGAGAAAATCAATCGAGCGCACCTTAGTTCATCATAGTGGCTGAAAAGTCATAGGCAAAAAGAGGCACTTGCCCTAGCCCAACCTCTCAAGAAAGTTGCCTTTGATCTGGTTGCCATGGAAGTTCACACGACCAAGATCACTCCCCTAGTCTAGAAGCCATAAGGAGAAATGACACCAAGTGATTACGCTTATGAGACTCAGATAGAGGACCTGACTAGGATTGACCCCACTAAGAAAATGGGGAATATACAGGTCGACATGAGTTTGGTCTACTTGCACGATGAATATTATAAGCAAAGATATTTTGACAACAAAAATAAAATTACCGAACTCGAAGATGCCTTGGCCGCTAGCAGAGCGTAGCAAGAGAAGATGGTGGTAGAGATGGAACACTTGCATCAATAGGTGGAGGTGCATCAAAAGGACAAGGATGCGATAGAGTAGTAGGTACAAGTATTGAAGGTGCAGCTTGAGTCTATCCAGAATCAACTAGCAGAGAAGGCCACACAAGCTGTAGGCTTTTCCCATAAGATAGTGAAGGAGGCCCACCTTCGTTTGGCCTAGAGCTATGAAAAGTTGGTAGCTAGAGTAGTCCAGGTGTTATAGTATCTCTACGAGGCTCGAATTTAGATTTAGCTGAGTCAACAGATAGTGGACAGTATTGAGGAGATGTTGGAGCCTCACCTAGAAATGGCTGTAAAAATCCAAGCATTGGCTCAGTCCGATATACACATTCACCCCATGAGTGACATGGACCGAGCCTGGTCAACCACCAAGTTCATGTTGTGTAGCTATTTTTAGTGGTTGGATCTAGTGAGAGAAGGTAGAAAGCTCCTCAACACGATGGAGTGAGAGCACACTATTTCCATGATCCATTTTGATGCTCTCATCGATATGGGCTTTCCAGATTTCACCAATGAATGGGGAGAGCCTCTACCAAAAGAACAGTTGGAAGTGGCCTAGAAGAACTTCATGGAGGATGCATCCAAAGTTGACAAGTGGGAAGAGTCGATCATAGAGGATCAAGTGTTATCATTGATGAAAAATTTCACCCGTATGGAGCTAGCCTTGTTCGAGTTGGCCCAATGAGCTAAACGCCTTAGCCTAGAGGATGTTGAACACTTGTGGTTTATCTATGAATCACTTAGTGTTCCCTCCATGTTTACTACTCATGCCTAGGCTGATGTAGTAACTATTTATGAGGTCATCAATGCAAGTTTGAAAGAGCAAGAGGAACAGGTTGAAACAAAGCAGGTAGTAGCCGAAGCAAAGCGGGCAAAAGTACTCTGAGTAGTAGCAGAGGTAGAGGCAACTAAGAAGGTAGAAGAGCAAGCATAAAAAAAGGCATCCAAAATAGAAGTGCCATCCAAAGCCACCAAAGGGAAGAATCACTAAAGATCCCAATGGATAAAGGCTTGGGATCGCTTGCATCCATGCGAGTTGGATACCCCATGAGCCACCATAAATATTGGTAATTTTGACAATATGCCACATTAAAGTTTTGATCAAATTTTGTAGGGGATTTTGATTGTAAAAGTGATATATATATATTTATTTATTTATTTATTTATGATGCAGTTCTTTTAGCTTATATAATGAGATACAATGTTTCGTGTTAATTTTATTTTTCATTTTTATAAATTTTATGCTTGAAGAATAATGGGTGTTACAAGTCAAAATGTTTACAAAGAATTCATAGAATTCACCTAATGGCGATAATGAAAGTAGTGCATTGAAGTTCAAAATTTATAGGAGACTATGACAGTCCTTTTGCCTGAATGAAGAAGAGAAAATTCAATGCCCTTCCTCAGGGCAAAGACATTTCTTTAAAATTTGGGTCATTGAGTAAAAGGAAAGGTGAAGTTACGTTCACCTCTAACTTAAGGTGACTGATGCGTTCGCCTCATTTTGGGGTGAACGTGATGTTTTTAAAGGGAGAAATCGAAGGAAATGAGTTAAAGTTCAGGAAGAAATGCTTTCACCCCAAATATGAGGTGAAAGTCCCTTTCGCCCCACTAAGGGGCGAAAGGGCATTAAAGTGAGATGCCTAAAGTTGAAGTAAGCACACCCAAAGTTGAAATGCAAAGTCAAAGTAACAAAAGTGCATTCACCCCAAATTTGGGGTGAAAGCATCATTCACCCCACTTTGGGGTGAACATTATTTAAATTGGAAGCATTGACAAGTCAAAAGTATATTCACCCCATGTGAGGGGTGAACATCCCATTCTCCCCTCCTTGGGGTGAAAGCTCATCAAAGGAAGGATTTGGGTGAAACTAAAAGGAAAGCAACGTTGAAAAGTCAACTATGCTTTCACCCCAAGTGAGGGGTGAAAGTCCCATTCACCCCTCCTTGGGATGAAGCTACATGAAGATAGCCTCACCAATTCATCAAAGTTTTATTTTCGCTCAAGAAAATATTAAGAAAAGGTAGCATTGAAAAATCAAAGCTACATTCACCCAAGGTGAAGGACGATAACACATTTTGCCTCCTTTTGGGTGAACGTATGTTTTAAGAAGTAAGATGTCCTATGAGAAGTGCTTCCACCAGGAAAGAAATGTGAAGTTCTCGATCGTATTTTTTAGGGGTGAAGCATCGAATGTAAAATCAAAAGGGTACAGAGAACTGTTTTGCCCATATTTTCTCCAAGAAGGTGAATGCAACATTGAATTGGGGGGTTGTCCATGGATCGCAATGGTGTAAGTGTTAAAAGAGGAAGCTTGGATAAGGAGGAAATAATAAGAGCTTAAAGGCGGCGCTTTCGCTCATGGCTCTATTTTGAGTGAGTTCAAGTTCAAGCATCAATGCAATTTTTTTCAAAGGCATCCAAGACAAGTGAATGAAAAGCATTTAATGATTGGGGTGAGGAGTAGCCAAAGTTATGAGTTTCAAGTTAAAGGAGCTACGATTTTTTAAAAATACCAGATGATTTTCATGAGTTCCAAAACATTCTGAACGAAGGTGAATTTCTGAGGAATAATGGAGGTTTCAAGTCAACGACCAGGTTTGCAGTTTTCTATGCATCGACACTCAGAATATGTTGATTTCTTGGAGATTTTCCCCTTAAAAATTGGATCATTGCCTCAAGAGAAATATTTTCAAGGACTTCAAGGAGGAATTGCTTCGCCAAGGTTCCTGATCTGTAAACATTTTGTCTTCATGTGCATTTAATGAAAGAGGTGAAAACCTCTATAAATACTAATCAATTTCCATTGTAAAAGAGGAGGATAGACATTCTGCAGAAAAGCTATTCAAGTTTTCTGCATAATAGAAGAGACTTGGCTTCTAATTTTGCAAGCAGTTTTATGTGTGATTACTTTCTATTTTAAGCATTTTTATTTCATATTCATGTTTGTTATCTACTGCTAAATTTAAATTCTGCATCTGGATTTGAATACTGTCGGTGAGGGAGTGAGTACTGGAATGCGATCCTGGAGGTTGTCTTCGTAGAACTGTAAGTAAATTCTTTGCCTTATCTCCATCTTATGTTGTTACCATGCTTGGTTGGAATTCCTACTGCTAGTCTATCCCCGATCCTACACCTTCGGCCTATGGCCATATTTCCCATTTCTTTTTGTTATTTCAAATTTCTTTCCTGCAACTCTAGTCTCAAACCAATGTAGGATTTAGTAAGGGAGCCAACCCTCTCTGGAGATTGGCATGGAGGACATCTCTTTCCTCTGACCTTTCAATGTTGGCCATGTCTAGGGCGCACAAATGCATGTTTGTATAATTAGGCAGATATTTGACCAACAGGATTCCAATTGATCACTATGTGTTCTACTTTGACTCCAGTCAAAGCCTTCCCTTCTTATTTATTTTTTCTTTGTCAAAAGTATTGTTATTAGGTACCCATGATAGGTACTTAATAATTTAATATTGTATTGTATAATGGTATGAGCCATAATTAACTATTGAGTAAGAAAGGCCACATATCAAATTAGAAATATGTATTTCATATAATCATGTGTAACCATCAAGGAATATTGTCATATGTAACCATCAAGGAATACTATCATATTGTTATGCACTTTGTAACTTATGGAAGGTGAACCACCACATGGGTGATCTTTTGTAAATCATGGAAGGTGTACCATCATACTCTTGTATAAATAGAGATGTACCTCCATTGTAAAAGGATATAGATGAGTTATTCTTATAGAATTTTTGGCTTGTGGAGCTGGGGATCGTGTGGAGTGACTTCCTTTCAATAAGAAGCATTGTACGGTGTTTCCCTAACTCAAGGGTATTATATTTTTTTTACTGTGTGGAATTTATTATGCAATTTATTTGTGGATGCATATTGATGAATATTTTATTGTAATGAGAGGAAATATTCATAACATTTGGTATCAGAGCAGTGATTTTGACAAAGTGGAGTTGTTTTTGCAGAGCTAGGGCACATTTTTCATAAAAATGTCACATTTTACGAAGGCCATATTCTTATTTCAACAACCATTTTTAGAATATTTTTTCTTGCATGTAGATATTTCTATGTACTACAAAAAAGACTACTCATTTGATAAGTATTGAGAAATTTTTGGTTGTTTGAAGTTGGGTTATTTATGTTGTTTTTTGGTTGCATGAATTTCTTTTCAAAATAAAAATTATTAATTTTGTTAGCAGTTATTTTTAGAATATTTTTGCACCAACATGCATATTATTTTGAGTACTACAAAAATAATTACTCATTTGTGAAATTCTAATAAGTATTGAGAGTTACAGTTGTTTGAATTTGGGTTGTTGAGACTGTTTTTGGGCTATCCGAATTGTTTTTCAAATAGAAAAAAATCGTAAGAAATTTTTTAATTCATTTATAGAATATTTTTGCACCAGCATGTAGGTTATTTTGTGTACTCAAAAATTAATTGGTCACTTGTTAATTTCTGTTAAGTATTGAGGGAGTTACAGCTATTGCTAGTTGGGCTTTTGATGTTGTTTTTAAGCTACATATAAAAGGGAAAAAAATTCAAAACTCTCAATCCGGGTAAGCAAATCAATTGTCATTTTTTTGAAGAAAATCTACGGATTTAATTGTTTGAAGAAAGAAATAATGAAATCTAAAAAATTTTAAATTTTGAGAAATTTTGGTTATTTCAAACCCTAGCTATTTTGAAAAACAAATAATAATAACATGGCGTTATCAAATTTTTTTTGAGAAGATGATATTGATGCTAGGGAATGGTGGGAAAATTTCAAAGTCTTTATATTCTTCTGAAAGGTTATGGAGATATAATATTTGGATTTCCTTGCAAAGGGAAGCTTCATCTTGGTATTCCAACTTTGTTTGTCCTCATGATTATATATACACATGGAAATAATTTGAAGTTGTAAGCAAATGGGGATAAAAAAAAAAGGATAAAAATGTGCAAGCTAAGGAAACTACATCTTTTGTGTTAGGGCTAAACAGTGGTCACAAATATTTGTTTGAGTGTAAGAATCTATTTTGCAAGTTCATGGTTGCATTCAAAATCAAAAAATTAGTATTTCTATTAACCCTAACAACAAATATAATTTTATCAATATGTCTTTGACTAAGAGGTTGCAATTTCAAGTAAACAAAATCAAAGACATACAACATGAGGGTCAAAATGTTCAAATTTTTAAATATTTGAAGCTTGCCCTATATAAATATGTTTTGCATTCATATTTTCATGCTATTGAGCTAAATGACATAGATAGTGTTATTGGTTATCCTTGGTTGAATTCTTTTGGTACTATTAACATTAATGTGCAAAATAATTTCATGAATTTATGGTATCGAAATAAGAAAATAACAACACGGGACATTTCTCAATATAAGGAAAAACACATAGCTATTGTAGGGGAACAAAATAAAGAACAAACAAAAGAACCTAAAATAGAATCTCAAGAGGAGGTAATAATAGAAATCAAGGAAGTAAAAGTAAGGGAAGAATAAATGGATGGGAGCATGACAAAAGAGCATAAAATAGAGGAACAAAATATTGAAGAGTCAAGGAAAGTAGCACATAGGGCTAAGGTTGGAGCATATCACCATCCACATCACCATGAGAGGCAACAATCATGGAGATTAGGCACAAAGTAACAAAGGAGATATGATGGACATACATGGAACCCATGGGTTCATTATGGATATTCAAGTGGCATAAGGGCATATCAAAATCAACAAGTAACACCAACAATCAAAGTTTCACTAGGATGGATGGATGATCAAGATTGGTTTCAATACTCAACATGGCTCAGAAGATCATATTATTTAGCCTCATCTAATGTTTCAAGGATGAAATATTTTTTAAGGGGGATGGAATACTAGGTACCTGAGATAGGTACTTAATAATTTAATATTGTATTTTATAATGGTGTGAGTCATAAATTAACTATTAAGGAAGGTCACATGTAACAATAAAAATAGGTATGTCATAGAATCATATATGTAACCATTATGGAAAGTTATCATATGTAACCGTCAAGGAATATTGCCATATTATTATGCACTATGTAACTCATGGAAGGTTAAACCACCACATAGGTGATTTTGTAACTCATGGAAGGTGAACCATCACACTCTTTTATAAAGAGATATGTACCATCATTGTAAAGAATGTGTATAAAGTATTCTTATAGAAGTCTTGGCTTGTGGAGTTAGATATCTTATGGAGTGGATTCCTTCCAATAAGAAGCATTGTACGATGTTTTCTTACCTCAAGGGTATTATCAAACTCTATTTTGTTGTGTGGAATTTACTATGAAATTTATTTATGGATGCATGTTGTATATTTTTGTATATTGGTGAATGATTTATTGTAATGAGGAGAGGTACATAACAACTGCATGGCCATTGGATTGAAAATTTGTGGTCGATGAACCTTGGTGCCCTTGATGTGGTTGGATCGGGGTGAAAGTGAAGTGTTGATTGTAGATTGAAGATCTAACGATCATTATGGCCTCTAAGCCCATTCATATTTCTTTGGATATTTATTCTTCTGACTAAAAGTAATAAGCATATTTCATGGAGTTGACTTGGCCTGTCTCACTTCCAAATGGTATTATTTGGAGTGAAGTAGGGCCATAGGAAACAATTTCCTACACTACTATAACCCTCAATGTTAGAATTATTTTAATATTTGGGGACTTACAACTAGTGAAAAACCAATTCAATGGTGTTTATGAAACCAAATATGATAAACTAAAACACTATAAATAAATTATCAATAGGTTGATATATGCTTTCAATAATATCACCATTGACAATATCTCTAGATCTAATAATTTCCATGTTGATGTTGTGGCTTTGGCTACATCCTTGATTCCCTTAATTTGAATGATGAGCAAGGCATCATCATCATCCAATAAGTTAGGGAACCCTCAACTCTAGAGTTCATCCAAATCCCCTTAGAGTTATTTTCATTTGAAATTGTCTCATCCCTAGTCCTTCGTATAAGGACATCTTTACTTACCTTAAGGATGACACCTCGCTTATTGGTTTGAATCAAATGAGTGTAATAACTCAAGCAATGAGCCTATAGGTATATTGGCATTGGTGATATTTTGTATTATCTCACCCTTGATGGCATCTTACTTAGTTGTTAAGACCATGATAAAGCATAGAAAGTACTCTAAGAATTTCATGATGGATCATTTGGTGGCCACTTCAATGGCTTTTCCACCACCAAGAAACTCCTTTAGATGGTTTACTATTTGACCTCCATGTAAAAATACTCTTGTGAGTGCATAACAAGGTGTGATAAATATTAGAAGCATGAAAACCTTATCTATACCCATTTCCAAGCCCTTCAATCCATCACCTCACCTTGGCCTTTCTCCATTTTGATATTGGACATCATTGGGAAGATAAACCCTTTGTCCTCTCATGGAAATTTATCATTATAACTACTAAATACTTCACCAAGTGAATCAAATATATACCTTTAGCCTTAACCACTAGAATGCAAATCTTCAATTTTATCCTTAACTAGATTCTTAATCACTATGGCATCCCTTCTATTATCATCTTGACAATGGAATTTCTTTAAAGAATAAAAAAATCCAAAAAAAATCTGCTAAATATAATATATAACACAAATAAAATCCTCTAGCAAAACCCTTATCAAAAAGTTACTAAAATTGGTAGGGATCAACATTTGTTGTATGCAACCCTTTATAAATATCTCATTAATATCTTAATATCTACTAGAGTAATTCCATATGCTTTGGTGTATGGCACTAAAGTAGGATTTCCCTTTGGGCTTGAGGTCCCTTCCTTGCACATTCTATTACAAGATGCCTCTATAAGAGATTAATATCATCTTGGTCACCTTAGCCAACTAGAACTACTTAATGAAAATAATTTCCATACCTTAGAACACCTAAGGGTCCATTAGCAAAAGCTTAAACAAGCCTATGGAAAGAAGATATAATCTAGATCCTTTGAATTTGGTGACCTAGTTCTTGGAGAGAACTAAAAATATATTAACACTTAAAACTGAGCTCAAAGGTTGGCTTGAGCTCAACTGGCTAGGTCCATACATCATAACTGCAAAGTATTGTTGAGGTGAATATTGCCTTGCAATTCTTGAACAAAAATAACTTAAAGAACCAAAGAACATAATGCATCTTAAAAGATATTATGATTAAAAACTCAAACTTTTTATTGTTTGCTTCTAACTACTTGGGCCTGACTATCTGCTTTATGACTACATATTTATATGCATTTTCTTATTGGACTAATTGTAGCATAGAAAGTTAGGAATCCATAATGACATGCAAATGATGATCCTAGTTACGATAGTTATTTTTCTTTCTAATAGGTGAATGATGCAAGCGAATATTCCCTTGTACTATTTTATAAACTATTTTCCAAGGCATTCATATCTTATGGTATGTAAGAAAAGATCTATAATAGTTTACAAAATTATATACTTTTGACATATTCTTCCAAGGCATAAGTGGGAATCATCATCATTTTATACCAAATACTATCCTCTCTCTTATTAGATATCACTAAATTTTTCCCTACCTGACTCTAGCAAGCTTTGTATCTAAGAAATGGAACACTCATCAATTTATTTATGTATAAAGTAATAGAAGTCCCAAGTATGCATATTATCTCAACAAAATCTTAAATCATATTCTATCACCTAAACATGTTCATATAGACCTTTTGTAGAGACATTAAAGAATGATTTCTTGTACTCATCTCTCTACTTATGAGCAAAAGGACAAGAGCAATGTGTTAAGTTTATGGTACATGTCTCATAAAATCCAACTTATCTATATACCTTTCATCTTGTTACTTTGGCATATGATGATTCTAGTTAGGTTAGATATATTGGTCTACTATTATCTAGGGATCTTGATGCTAATGGGGCCACATCATCATAACTTTCAGGACCTTTTTTGCCTTTTTGATTTGTACTTAAATAAAGGAACCAACTAGATGTTTCTATTCTTAAAAGATAATACCTAATATTAATAATATTTTAAAGGTATTTGATTAGACATAATATTTTCATCTCTCTTCCAAATCAACTCATCTCCATTTTGGTATATTTTGAATACTATGATATTTGTAGATGTTGATGCTAAACTTAATCTTTCCATATTCTTTCATAAACTACCACATGATCAAAATTGTGAGCTTCAGAGCAACCTCATATATTTTTTAGAATTGTTATATGTTGATTCATGTTTCTTTTGGATCCATGTAAAATATCATATGATCTCAACATAATATTTTAGTCATCTATCTAGGATCATCAAGAGTACTAAAATCACATATAGACATAGGGACAAAATGCATCATGTCAATAACTTACTTTTCCCTGAGAATAAAATTGGAGATAAGTCATTCTGAAGAACAAAATCACCATCTAAAGTCCTCAAAGATATTTTCCTAGAGGTAAATACATCACCATTTGAAACATCTAAAATAAACCTTTTGCAACATATATTTAAGAGGTAAGTCTATCAACAAAATCTCTTTATGACATTTGTCTAGAGGTAAGGCATAAGTCTTTTATGAAATTTATCTAGAGGTAAAGTAAAATTTATTTATGACATTTGTCTAGAGACAAAAAATTTCCTTTTTCACATTTTATCTAAAAGAAATACTAACATAAGTCCTATATTATTGGAATATTACATTATTTGATCCCCTTGTAAATATTAGTTTTGTAGAATTATTTATATTTTATATAATGTATGTTTCAATATGAGAGAAAGCACAAGGTTTCAAGAGAAAGAATGAAGAGTCATATTGATATGTGGCAAGACGAGAGGAATATGAAAGGATGCATCTCCCAGATGTTTGAGGAGAGCAATAGTCATGGTACTAAAAATTCATGTAAAATTATATATTGGAGACAAAGCTCAATGTAATGCAATCTATCTAAATCATTCTTGAAATATTTTGATATTGTATATATTTGAGTTATATTTTTTAGATATTGTTGTTATTCCAATATTGAGATTCATTATTATTTTGTATGGAATTTATCTAATTTATACTTGATACTAGATAAAGCTTTTTATGAGTTAATCTATATCGAAAGCTAACGGTGGTATCAGAGCCACTTTGGAAAAATCTTGGAGAAAATATTGTGTTTGAAATGAGAGATCAATTTTTTTTGTTGTCGGTGAAGATTGGACAAAGAAATAAAGTGCCTATGATAACAAAAGCCCAAGATGAAAAAATTTGTGTACCTGTGTGTCTATAAGCAAAACCTATGAAGGATTCAAACTGAGAGGTGTTGTGAAGAAAAGTGTTATTGTGGAAGAGATGTTTGTGAGCCAAGTTTTATGTACTACTGCATACACTAAAAGCTTGAAGGATAATAGAGCTAAAAGCTCAAATTGATTTGAATTCAACTCATATTAAAAGTAAGTTGTATATATATATATATATATATGTTGGATTGGTTGATATATATTATGTATTGAGCTTGCAATATTTTATTTAAAAAAAAGTCTTGTTTTTTGTGTTGTTGAGTAAATATATTCTGGAAGATGTTAAATTACATCCTTGTGAAATAGAAGCTAGCTAAATCTGAGTGTGAAAAGCTCGAGGAGGGTAATATTACAACCTAAAGAATATATGCAACACACATTTAGATGTAAGCAGAGCTGATCTTGGTGAGCTTGAAGAAAAAAATAATATATAACCACCAGAAAGAAGCATAAGAAGGGAGAGCTACCTGAATTAAGAAATATCGAGCCAAAGAGTGAGGATAAATTAGGAGGTATCATTTCTTCCAACCTATGAAAAGTAAAGGGAGAACCCTAAAGTTGAGTCAACAAAGTTGAAAAGGAGAAAGTAAAAATTCAAAAAAATGTAGCCAAAGAAATGAAATCATTCAAGTACTCTTGAGATATCATTCTACAATACCATTATATTTGATAGCAACACAGGAGAAACACATGAGAACATAGTGCATGAGATTGCATAAGAGGAATGTTCAAGCAAGAGTATTCTTCTGGTCAAAGACCAAAAACCCAAAAGGCAAGCACGTAAGTAAAAGCATTTCCTTTTCAAAAATTAACATTGAAGGAATGTAGAAAATAGATATGTGGCACAAAAATTCAAAAAGGTAGTGAGAATAAAGATAAGAAATCTAATTTTTCTTAGCACCTAGATTATTGGAGTAATAAGGTTAATTTAAAAATTTTGATTAGGGCTGCATTATTTTTGAAGCTGTAAAGGCAGTGAATTAAATATTTAAAAAGTGCATGGAGCAGATAAGTTCCTATTTAAACCTATGAGATTTTATTAACCATGGCATGGAATCTACGTTGTTTCAGAAATAATGTGCATGTTTTAGAAGTTTTCGAAGAACGCATGATAGCTAGAAAAAATAAAATTGCAATTTTTTTTAATAATCTTTTTACATGTAGTAAGAGGAATAATTATTTTTTGAGAAGGTTGATTATTAATCTATGCCCTCTGAAGCTCAATACACAAGCATATAATTTCTTCAATACTCTTCATTGCATATAAGCAAGAGAGTAAAACAGTAGGTGAATATAATATTTCCATAAAGGTCAAATAAAAAAAAGGTATGCAAAATATATTTTAATATTTTCGTGGACTATTGGTGAAGATAATATATTGAAAGTATTTTAGCTCGAATTATTACATTTAGTTTATTGCATTATTGTTGTAATTTTTTGGAAGAAAACAAAAAAAAATGATCTGAAAGGTCAAAGAGTTACGAGAAGCATATCTTTGATTTAAAGTAAAAAATTAAATGTTATAAGGAGAATTTAAAAATGGAATTTGAAAAGTATTTAATAGAAATAAAATAGTTGGGAGATATAAGTGAAATGAGAAAATTTAATATTTTTTTGAATAGGTTATATGTGGCTTCTATTGGGGGCCACTCCCATCAAAATACCAGAATATTACATTTGTTGTAGCAAACATTTTTATCACTGTTTTTTCTTTTCTTTTTTCTCTTAAATATATTCTTCAACTTTCTCAAAGTGCTATGTTTCCACAATCAACTCCTTGACATCATTTTGATTAAGACATAAAATCTCACTTGGCCAGTTGTCTTCTAAAATTTGAATTTCATGGGGATGTAGATCAACACCATAATTCGCTAATTTATCTGCTACTCGATTTCCTTCTCTATAAATATGCTCACACTGCCAGGAGATTGCCTCTAGTAATAGATGATGAACATCAACAATAATATTATTTTTTATCCAGTCTCCACATCCATTTTTGTTAATAGCATTGATGATAATTTGTGAGTCCCCCTCAATTGAAATATATTTCCATCCTTTTTCTTGCTGCAATTTTAATCCCAGTAAGAAGTGCCCTAGCCTCTGCATAGTTGTTAGTTGAAGTTCCATATGATTCTGAATAAGTGAGGAGAATTTTGCCTTCACTATTTCTAAAAACACCACCTCCACCAAATTTTCCTAGATTTCCTTTAGAAGCACCATCAAAATTAATTTTGATAAACCCAATTTCTGGACATTTCCATTTTACCATAGATCGAAGTAGATCCTTTGTTTTAATTCCGTTGTCGTAGATGACTCTTCCATGTATGTTCAAATCCTGTAGCCAAATTATTAGCACTTATTTTTTTACAATTGAGACTTCCCATGATGAGCACCATATTTGTAGACATTCTACAAGAGAGGCACTGATACGGTTCCAAACTTGGGCATGATTTTGATATTTATTATTAAAAATTCTATTATTCCTTTCAAGCCATAAATTCCAAAAAATAATGGTAGGGCCAATCCTCCAAAGAATACATAATGCTTTAGCTTTGAAATAATTTATCCAACATTTTATCAACTCTTTCAATGTTGATGGAGATACCCAATATAATTTCATATTTTTTAAAAAGTAACCCCAAATGGTGTGAGCAAATGGACAATGAAGGAGTAAATGGTCTGATGTTTCTAAATCCTTCTCACACAAGGCACATCTGAAGGGTCCATAATATCCTCTTCTTTGTAGACTCTCTCCTGAAAGAATCTTACTTTGAACTGCTAACCAAAGAAATGTTGAGGCCTTAGGGAGAGCCTCTAATGACCAAACATTCTTCCAAGGAAAATATTTGGGAGAAGGAAATTTTGATTGTTCTAAATTCTCATATCCCAACTTTACTGAGTATCCACCATCCTTTGATAAGTTCCAAACCAACTCATATTTTCATGTAAAAATTGGCAAATAAAACTCTAGAAGCATATTTTGAAGTTCATCTGCAATTTGTTTTTGTTCCTCTCCTTCAACCAGGTCACTAAAAGAAATCCATGATCTAGAGTTTTTGTTCATAATAATATAATATTTGACCTTTGGACCTTTACATGCTAGGCACGCTTGAGCCAATGGTTTCCATTTTGAGTCTGAGATGAGAGGATAAGGCTTCAACCAAGCATCAGACCAAAAATTTGCATAACTCCCCTCATTGACTGACCATCTAATATGTTTCTTTATCAATTGCAAACTCTCTGATATGAAGTTCCATGTTGATGATCCTTTGGGTAGAGTTATTTTTCTAAACAATTTCATTGCATCAAGAGAACCTATATATTTTTGAAGTAATATTTTTACCCAATTCTTTCCTTGATCTCTGAATAATCTCCACCCAAGCTTTGCTCCTAATGCCAAATTCATAAGTTTACAATTCCGCAAGCCTGCTCCTCCAATATTCTTTCCTCTGCAAACCTTTCCCACTTACAAAGAGGAAACCTAAATTTTTCCTCACAACCTTTCCATAGAAATTCTCTTTGAATTTTATCAATTTTTGATGCAATACCTGTTGGTAGTCTTGAAACTGACATCATATAAATAGGAATGGATTGCAAAGTAGTCTTTATGAGTTGTAGCCTTCCTACCATGGTTAAGAACTTACCTTTCCAACCTGCCAAGAAAGCTTTCATTCTATCCAAAAAAGAGATCCAAAGCTCCTTTTTATTTCCTTTATCAGACAAAGGAATACCCAGGTAGATTGATGGAAATTTTTCAATTTTAAACCCCAAAATATTCACAATAATTTGTTGTAAATCTAGGGCAGTATTAATGAAAAAATCTTGGATTTTGAAGTATTTACCAACTGTCCAGTAGCCTTCTCATAACATGACAATATTGATTTAAACTCCATGGCCTCACTGACTGAGGGATGACCCAAAAGAAAAGTATCATCAACAAATTGGAGATGAGATTCAAAGGGACCATTTTTTGCAACTTGAATACCCTTGATTTTTCCTTCCATTTTTGCCTTTGAAAATGCTCTCCCTAATGCTTCTGCCAGAATAATGAATAGATAAGGAGAAAGAGGATCACCTTGATGAAGTCCACAAGATGACTTGAAGTACCCAGCAGGAGAACCATTGATCAAAACAAAAAATTTGTAGTGCTATAACAACATTTAATCCACTCACACCAACTATAATCAAAGCCAAACTTTCTGAGAATAGCATGTAAAAAATTCCAAGAAACCCTATCATATGCTTTGTTCATATCTAATTTCAAAAGCATACCTAGTTTTTTCATGGAATGAAGAGAATGTATGGCCTCTTGTGCAATAATTATACCATCAAGAATTTGTTTACCCTGAACAAAGCCACCTTGTTCCTCCGAGATAATACACCCTAGAATGCCCTTCAACCTGTTTGCCATAATTTTTGAAATGATCTTGTAAATCATATTACAAAGGCTTATTGGATGAAAATTATCAAAATATTTTGTGTCACCCTTCTTGGGAACCAAGGTAATAAAAGTAGCATTGATCTCACTTATTATAGCCTTCCTTTTTGGGCCTCTTCCACTGCATCTAACATATCACTCTTCAATAAATCCCAAAAATTTTGAAAGAAAATTGTAGGAAATCCATCGAGGCCAGGTGCCTTGTTAGGATGGAAAGAGAAAACTGCTTCATGGAGCTCCTCCATAGATATCTTCTTCCTCAAGCTTTCATTTTGTCTCTGAGTGATAATTGATGGAATATTTTGTAGAAGTTTTTCTTGTGCCTCCTTATCTTGCCTAGAATCTGACAAAATATTTTTGAAATAATTTACTACTTCCTTCCTTATATCTTCTTCATCCTCAATATTTCTTCCATATAGAGTTATAATATTTTTGATATGATGAACAAAAAAAATTTTTTTTGTTGTAGCATGAAAAAACTTTGTATTTCTATCTCCTTCCTTGAGCCATTTCTCTCTAGATTTTTGGAACCAATATGACTCCTCCTTTTTCAATGCATTATGATAATCAGAAAGTAATTGTTTTTCTTTCACATAAGAATCCTGGTCCATTCCATTAATTTCTACTATCTCTTGTAAATTTTGGAGTTTGGATTCAATTTCTTTTTTCTTTAAAAATATTACCAAAATATTTGACATTCCATATCTTCATTTGCTCCTTTACATGTTTCAACTTTTGAACAAACCTGTACATACATGATCCTTCAAATTTTGATTCATCCCACCATAACATAACCATATGGAAAAAATCAGGGTCTTGGAGCCACATAGACTGGAAGCGAAATGGCTTTGGATGACCATTGTTAGGTGACTCACAAGTCAAAAGAATGGGTTTGTGATCTGATCCTGCTCGCAATAAAATATCCGAAGAGATTGTATACTTTATTTGCAACCAATTATTGGATAACAAGAATCTATCCAGTATTTCTACTATATGATTTTTCCCAATGCGTCTGTTATCCCATGTGTATTGAAAGCTTGAGGGACTAACATCCCAAAGGTCATTTGAATTGACAAATGAAGAAAAATCTTGCATTGATTTAGACCATCCTAGAATGCCACCCTTCTTTTCCAAAGGAGATATAACAGTATTAAAATCACCCCCAAGAATCCATAGATCACAATGAATCATCATTGTATTTGACAAAAATATACTAAGGTCCTTCCAACATCTTTCACGTGGAGTAACTATAGTTGGAGCATATACATTTATAACCCCAACTTTGATGTTTTCCTCTTTCCTGCAAAATAATCTAGCAACCCAATTACTTTTTGCTTCTAATAGTTCTCCATCCCATTTGCATTTGTCCCATATTATTGCAATACCACCTGAAGCTCCTGTAGAAGAAACTGCTAAACAATCACCTGTCTTCCAAATCTTCTTAAAAGCCTCCTTACATTCCTCACTACTTAATTTTATTTCTTGTATTAAAATAAACTCAGGGCTATAACAACCTATTAATTCCTTAATAACTCTTTTTTAGGGGTTTTATTCATACCCCTAATATTCCATGATATCATTTTCATCATCAATACTTTTTATTTTTGTTAGTGGGCTTAGCCCCACTTCTTGTTAACACCTATGATATTTTTGTTTGGCTTCCCAAATCAATATCCTTCTGAGTTTCTTTTTCTCTTAGATCATGGTTTGATGGCCTTCCTCTCCTTCTTCCATTCTTGCCAACACTCTCATCTTCATCAATCTCTTCCATTTTTTCATATTGTTCAAAATGAGACTTATCTTCTAAAGGTTTATGTTGCCTTAAAGAGCCGAAAGTGCAAGGAATAGCCTCATTAGCATTTTCTTCTTTATGTTGCCCTAAAAACTCTAAACTGCAAAGATGATCCTCCATAGTCATCACTTTCTTATGTTGGCCTAAAAACCCTAAATTTCCTTGGATATCCTCCATAATATTTTCTTTAATATACTGCTCTTGAAAACCTAAAGTGCAAGGAACACACTCCATACTACTTTCATTTTTATTGGAAGGAGAATATTTTAAGCTACTTGAGGATAGTAAAGGTGATTTACCTGGATTAAGCTTGACCTCCTTCTCCTTATTTGATTTAAGATTCATCTCCCCATTTTCCTTTGTATTAAAATTTGCCTTCCCCTCTTCCTTCGCACCTTGAGCTCCTATATTTGAACTTGCGCAATGTACTTCCTCATCTTCCATACCATTTTTTTTCTTCTAATGGCTGATTCGAGTGAACTGTAATTGCCTTTTCCATTTGATGATGTAGAGGGATTTTTCTTGCCACTTTCTTAGGAGTGGAAAATCCTTGATTTGACCTAGCTTCTCCTATGATATGGTCTACTTGTTTCAAATTGAAATTACCCTCATGCCCAAAAAATTCCATCTCTTCCTCCATTTTTACTTTGCAGTCTTTTGCCATGTGCCCAGTTTCATGACATTTGTGACATCGGAATGCAATATTTTCATAATCCACCTGTTGATCCCATTCTCTTGATTCAGTTTTAATCCTAATCGATTGTGGTAAAGGTTTAGAAATATCCATGGAAACACATATTCGAGTGTATACAACATGTCTTCTCTCCTTAGTAGATGGTCCCTCTTGGATGAATTCGCCTAGAGTATTACCAATACTCTTCAAAACCTCCTTATTGATGAGTTGATAAGGAAGTCCAAAAAGCCTAATCCATACCGGAAGCCTTTTAATAGTTTTTGTGTCCACAAAAAAATTCTCACTCCAAGGTCTTAAGTATAATGCATCTTTACCCCTAAACCATGGGCCTCCATCCATTATTTTATCCCTTATTTCTGAACTGGAGAAAATAATGAGGAAAAATCCTTTTGAAAGAAAAGTCATGGAGTAATTTGAATTCAATCCCCACTTCCACTTAATCCAATTTTGAATCTCAGAAAAACCTAGCCAATATCCATGAAACTTACAAATTAACCCTCTAGTTTTAAGAATCATTATATCATGCTCAATCATCTCATCTTTGATAATCACTTCTGGTGTAGAATCTGCTACCCAAACTGGGTTTGCCATAGATTCTCTCTTACCCTTATTGCTAGCTAGGGCATCCAAACTTCCAACTTGGCCATTCATACTTTCAGTAAGGACTTTCACAAATGACTTTCTTTCCATGTTACCTAGGTTTTTTTCAAATGAATCCTCTAAATTTTCTTGAGATCTGGAACAAGAAGTGACTGGTCACACTTTTCTTTTTATTATTTGCTTTCCTGCTCACACTTCCTCCTCACTCTCAGCTTGCGCTCGCACTTGCTTTTGGATGCACTCACTCCCAGCTGCACACTCGATATTGACTGCACTCACACCTGGTTTGCACTCGCACTCTTATTTCTAGCTATATTCACTCTTGGCTTATGCTCGCACTTGCTTGTGGTTGCATTCACTCCTAACTTGTGCTTGCACCTACTTTTGGTTGCCCTCACTCCTAGCTTGTGCTCCCACTTGCTTTCGATTGTGTTTACTCCTAGTTGTGCTCACTCCTAGTTGTGCTCACTCTTGACTGCACTCACTCCTCGTTGTCCTCCCCAATCGTGCTTGTAATTATTGTTGCACTTATTCTTGGATCACACTTGAAGAACACAAGCTTATACTGAGAGGGGGGGTGAACAGTATAATACCTCTTTTTATTTTTTCCTTTATACCTCAAAATAGTAAAGCAATATACCCAAAGCAATATCAAAGCAATGCACAATATCATCCACAAAGTGACACCAATTTTAACGTGGTTCACCCAAAATGGTCGGGCTACGTCCACAAAACTTTTCTCTAAAAGTTATCTCAAAGTTCTTTGGGAATCCTTCCCAATTACAATGTTTATGAGCCTCGGCCCAAAGGAGATACCTTCCCCCAATCAAAATTTATGAGCCTCTGCTCAAAGGAGATACCTTCCCCTCTACTCTAGAAATGATCCCTCGGAAGATCAACTGCCTCTACCTCTTGCCAGCACGTGGAACTCCTTTCCACCGAAGACCTCCTATCCTCAATGCTTAGCCTAAGAGACCTCTGCCTTCTATGATCACGTCCACAGTAGCTCAATAATCTGTACCAAACATAGTCAGTCGGTCTAGTACAAGTCTTCCTCTGTCTATCAGATCTGTCCAACGCTTGAACAAATCAATCCTCTACACACAAGCCTTCTCAAAGACTTGCCAAATCTATCCTCAGGTTCTTCTCAAAGAACCAGTGCACCTCTGTCCTCAAGTTCTCTGATAGAACTATCAAACTCAGCTCACAAGTCCTCTGCTAGGACCTGTCCAAATCTGCTCACAAGTCCCCACCGAAACCTGTCCAAAAACTCAACAAGCTCACCAAGAAAAAAACTTTCTTAGTAGGAAATCACAAGGTGAATTGTTAGAGACCCAATGTGATTTGTCAAACTCATAGAAGCATAAAGAGAATTGTTAGAGACTCAATATGTTCTATACTCAACTCCCAATCTCAAAACTCAACTCAAATCAACTCAGCTCAAACTCAATCTCAAATCTGAAAACTCAACTCAATATCTGAAATGGATAGGATAGAATGCTTTCTTTCAAGAACATGAAACCCCAACAATTGCCAACTATGCAAAGAATCACATAACAATGATACTCATGTTCTTTTCACCATCAATTAGGGCTTCAACAACAATGCTCATCAAACAAGGTTCAATCAACACCATTCAACTCAAAACACAACCTTGAAGCATTTCACAATCAACATTAGAAAAGGAAACAAGTAGAACTCCTTTTCTCTCCAATATTGTTTGAACAAAAAGCATCCACCAACTCAAATCACAATAGCACAAAACAACTTTTCAAATCATCAACAAAGGAGTAAGCCCAACACTTTAACCAAGTAAAGAATAGCTTGATTATTACCAATTTAATGAAAGCAAATGTCAATCTCAAAGCTGCCCACTTAAGGTTTCACAACTTCACACAAGAAGCAATTTTAACCTTAAAACATCATGCTTTCATTTCCATAATCAACCAAAAGCACTCTCAACATTACAAGAAAAATTTATCCCTTATACACCTTATTTCTCCCTTATAGTCTTATCAAAAATAAAATTTATCTCTCATAAGAATGCAATAAGATATTTCAAACAACACCTTCAAAAGAATCTTTTATCAAAATAAAACAAGCTTTAAACTCCTTATAACTCCTAAGCTGTTTTTCCCTCTAATAAACTTCCTCCATCCGCAAAATACACTTAGCAAAAATTAATTTCGAAAATACCTTGGCCAACATCAAAAATCATGCTATGGAGAAATTGCGCACGAATTCTAACACCACCCGCTGCGTCCACTTCACGATGAAAAACCCTTTCACGTTATTCGAACGTGGAACCTCCCGTTCGGGTAGCGCGCCAACAGCCTAGCCGCTACCGATGCGCCAAAGGCGCCCGGTGAGGTTTAAACCTCACGCTGTTAGCCTTGTTCCTTCTGCGCCAGGGATTAAATAAAACAACAGTGCCTCCCTTTCTTCCTGACGTGAACACGAAGACGAAAACCTTACGATGGATTTACGACAAACGACGAGTACAAAAAATGAACAACGGATTCACGAAAACGACGAAGACACAAATTCGAACAGTGGATCACGAAATCACAATGAGGAAGAAATCGAACAGCAGATCACGAATTCACAACGAGCAACTCTTTTCAAAATGCGGATGGGATAATTCTTGATTTTCATCGAGGGAGATTTATATGCATTTTTACCATAAGCTCTTGACGTCGATGAGGAGTTTAACACGTCGACGGAGGTCTTGGCTAGCGCCCACAATCTTAAAACATAGAGAGATTTGCGCCATGGGTTAGGAGAACCCATTGCAAACAATAATTTAATATTTATTTAAAAATAATTAAAGGGAACCTTAACAAGGTTTTTAATTATTTAAATAAATACTTCCTCCTGGACCCAAATGCATTAAACTAATGCATCCACCTGTAATCTTTAAACCTCCCAACTTGGGGTTTACAAAAGACCTTTGAAACTGTCATGCCGTAACTAAACCTTCATCAAAACAAATTATTTGACATCAAATCAAATTCCTTCAAGAGCTTCTTGACATCAATGACAACTTATACACTTGAGCAAAGGCAATGTACCCAAAGTACCCAAAATTGCCAACAATCTCCCCCTTTGTCATTGATGGCAAACCTTTACCGAAAACACTTCTCAAGAGCCAAAACTGAAACCAACTCGTGCTAACAACTCGAGAATCTTCCTTTGAAGTTTTGCTCCCCCGAACTTGAAGCTCTCCTCTTCACTTTGAAGCTCTCCCCCTTACTCATATCTCTCCCCCTTTGTCATCAATGGCAAAGGGTCACCTTTGGGGCTCGGGACTAAGAATGAGCCTCTTAGCTTAGTCCCTCCCCCACCTCCTGATGAGGTGATTAATTCTGGGGTGGGAGTAAAACTCCCATTAGGCACTGATCATCATCAATGTCTATAACTTCCTTGTCGGGCCTTCTCTTGAACTCTTTGTCCATATTCCTATTCTTGTCACTGTTCTTGTTCTTGTTCTCATCCCTGTTCTTGTCCATGCCTTGATCCTTGGACCTGATCATGCCACTGTTCCTGTTCCTGTATTCTAGAATTTTAGCTCTACACTGTCTCATTATGTGACCTTCATTGTTGCACTTGAAACACTTGACGATGTTGTTTCTCCGAGGTAAACCTGATCTTTGAATCCACCAGCTTCGACCAAACCTGTTTCGACCAAACCTTTTTCCAAACCTTTCCGACCAAACCTATTCTGCCAAACCTTTCTTTCCCAAACTTTCACCAAACCTTTCGATCAAACTTGTTCTTGTTATTTGCCTTGCAATAAACTGCCTTGTGCCCAAACTATTGACAAGAGTAGCAATACCCTTGAAAGTAACTAGCACTTCTGAAATTGTCATTTACCTTCTTCACTTGAGCCATGCAATGTGAAGCCATGTGACCAAACCTGTGACAAGCAAAACATCTGCCTTGAAACTTTCCTTTATTTGACCTCTTAGGTTCTGAAAACTTCTTCTTCTCATTCTGAATTCTGTTTTCTATTTTTGTGCATCTATCATTCAAGGACTCCTTTTCTGAAATACTTTCCTCATCAGAACTCTCTTCCTTTTGGAGTCTCTTACTAGACTCTCCAACTTGTTCCTTGTGTGGCTTAACAAAACCAAGGCCTGTTTTATCTGTTGTCTTTCTTTGACCTTTGATGAGTGACTTAACCTTTTTGGAGCTATCTTGAAACCTCGTAAAGCTTATCCTTGTACTCTTTAGTTTCCTCTTTCAAAGAAGCCATTTTCTGTTCTAACTCACTATACTCAAGAACCTTAGACTCTAACTCATCCTTGAGTTCTTGTGTCTTAGCTATAGAGAAGTCAAGACTTTCTATAAGATCATCTCTCTCCATACAACATTCATCTAACTTATCCTTGAGTCTAGCATTCTTCTTTCTTTCCTTTTTCAAAGCACTAAGAGCACTAATAAGTTCACCTTCAAGATCTACTTCACCTTCCTCTATATCTTCCTCTATTTGTTTGCTTTTTGAATCATCAAAGCCTTTTTCAGATTTCTTATCACTAGAGGTGCTACCCTTTTCAAAAACCATACATGCATCTTCCTTATAGTTTTCTGAAGCATCCTCATACATACTAGAAACCAAATCATTATTTGTGCAATCATCCTCAAGGTGACCAAAGTTTCCACATCTAAGACATTTCATGATAATGAATCTATGTTTCGGTTCTTCCTCTTTTTTTGATATGAACAACATCTCATTTTCATCATCACTTGAAGAACTTTCACTATCACTACTAGAACACTTACTTGCTTTGTCTAGGTAGAAACTCTTCTTGTGCTTGTGAGAATACCTCTTTCCTTGATTGTTGTGCTCATCTTTGTTCTTCCTGTGATGCTTGTGCTTTTCAGAATCCTTGCTCTTAGAATCTTGTTTATCTTCATCACTTTCATTCTTGGGAACAATACAGTCAGTAGCATAATGACCAAACTTTCCACAATTGAAACATCTTATATTTTTCATACTTTTGTGCTTTCTAGAGAACTTGCCTTTCTTGCTGTAATATGCCTCTTCATCACTAGAAGACTCATCACTATCTTGAATCTGTTTACCCTTGGATTTCTTGGTAGCCTTGAAAGTTGCCTCTTTCTTGACATCAACCTTCACTTGAGTTCTCAACTCAAATGCTGCAAGTATACTATGGAGCTCATCCTTTTTCAACTTATCCAAATCTTTAGCTTCCTCAATAGCAGAAATATTTTCACTAAATCTATTAGGAAGAGATCTTAAAATCTTATCACAAACATCATTTTCAGCAAGCTCAAGACCTAAGTCTTTCATGGAGTTAACAACCTCATCCATACGAAGCATGTAGTCACTAATATTTTCATCATCATTCATCTTGAGTTGTTCAAACATACCTTTGAAGTGTCTCAACTTGGCCTTTCTTGACATTTGTATCACCTGTATGAACCACCTTCAACTGTTTCCACATTTCACTAGTTGTCTTGCAGTGAATCACTTTGGTGAGATCTGCTTTCTATAAGCCTTTCAGGATTGCATTCATTGCTTTTGAATTGTTGTGATGTAGGAGCCTTTCTTCTTTAGTATTAGGACCATGTTCAGGAATAGTGTACTCATCTTCAATCACTTCCCAAACCTCATTCCCAAGTGCCATTAGATGAACCTTCATCCTTGCACTCCAAAGACCAAAATCTGACCCATCAAGAATAGGTGCTGCATTGCCACTTGAATGATCCATTGTGTTCTTTACTAGCTTTTCCTTCAAGCTGTTAAACTTTTCGAAGGCACCTGCTCTGATACCAATTGAAGAACACAAGCTTATACTGAGAGGGGGGGTGAACAGTATAAGACCTCTTTTTACTTTTTCCTTTATACTTCAAAATAGTAAAGCAATATACCCAAAGCAATATCAAAGCAATGCACAATATCATCCACAAAGTGACACCAATTTTAACGTGGTTCACCCAAAATGGTTGGGCTACGTCCACAAAACTTTTCTCTAAAAGTTATCTCAAAGTTCTTTGGGAATCCTTCCCAATTACAATGTTTATGAGCCTCGGCCCAAAGGAGATACCTTCCCCCAATCAAAATTTATGAGCCTCTGCTCAAAGGAGATACCTTCCCCTCTACTCTGAAATGATCCCTCAGAAGATCAACTGCCTCTACCTCTTGCCAGCACGTGGAACTCCTTTCCACCGAAGACCTCCTGTCCTCAATGCTTAGCCTAAGAGACCTCTGCCTTCTATGATCACGTCCACAGTAGCTCAACAACCTGTACCAAACATAGTCAATCGGTCTAGTACAAGTCTTCCTCTGTCTGTCAGATCTGTCCAACGCTTGAACAAATCAATCCTCTACACACAAGCCTTCTCAAAGACTTGCCAAATCTATCCTCAGGTTCTTCTCAAAGAACCAGTGCACCTCTATCCTCAAGTTCTCTGATAGAACTATCAAACTCAGCTCACAAGTCCTCTGCTAGGACCTGTCCAAATCTGCTCACAAGTCCCCATCGAAACCTATCCAAAACTCAACAAGCTCACCAAGAAAAAACTTTCTTAGTAGGAAATCACAAGGTGAATTGTTAGAGACCCAATGTGATTTGTCAAACTCATAGAAGCATAAAGAGAATTGTTAGAGACTCAATATGTTCTATACTCAACTCCCAATCTCAAAACTCAACTCAAATCAACTCAGCTCAAACTCAATCTCAAATCTGAAAACTCAACTCAATATCTGAAATGGATAGGATAGAATGCTTTCTTTCAAGAACATGAAACCCCAACAATTGCCAACTATGCAAAGAATCACATAACAATGATACTCATGTTCTTTTCACCATCAATTAGGGCTTCAACAACAATGCTCATCAAACAAGGTTCAATCAACACCATTCAACTCAAAACACAACCTTGAAGCATTTCACAATCAACATCAGAAAAGGAAACAAGTAGAACTCCTTTTCTCTCCAATATTGTTTGAACAAAAAGCATCCACCAACTCAAATCACAATAGCACAAAACAACTTTTCAAATCATCAACAAAGGAGTAAGCCCAACACTTTAACCAAGTAAAGAATAGCTTGATTATTACCAATTTAATGAAAGCAAATGTCAATCTCAAAGCTGCCCACTTAAGGTTTCACAACTTCACACAAGAAGCAATTTTAACCTTAAAACATCATGCTTTCATTTCCATAATCAACCAAAAGCACTCTCAACATTACAAGAAAAATTTATCCCTTATACACCTTATTTCTCCCTTATAGTCTTATCAAAAATAAAATTTATCTCTCATAAGAATGCAATAAGATATTTCAAACAACACCTTCAAAAGAATCTTTTATCAAAATAAAACAAGCTTTAAACTCCTTATAACTCCTAAGCTGTTTTTCCCTCTAATAAACTTCCTCCATCCACAAAATACACTTAGCAAAAATTAATTTCGAAAATACCTTGGCCAACATCAAAAATCATGCTATGGAGAAATTGCGCACGAATTCTAACACCACCCGCTGCATCCACTTCACGATGAAAAACCCTTTCACGTTATTCGAACGTGGAACCTCCCGTTCGGGTAGCGCGCCAACAGCCTAGCCGCTACCGGTGCGCCAAAGGCGCCCGGTGAGGTTTAAACCTCATGTTGTTAGCCTTGTTCCTTCTACGCTAGGGATTAAATAAAACAACAGTGCCTCCCTTTCTTCTGACGTGAACACGAAGACGAAAACCTTACGATGGATTTACGACAAACGACGAGTACAAAAAATGAACAGCGGATTCACAAAACGACGAAGACACAATCACGAAATCACGAGGAAGAAATCGAACAGCAGATCACGAATTCACAACGAGCAACTCTTTTCAAAATGCGGATGGGATAATTCTTGATTTTCATCGAGGGAGATTTATATGCATTTTTACCATAAGCTCTTGACGTCGACGAGGAGTTTAACACGTCGACGGAGGTCTTGGCTAGCGCCCACAATCTTAAAACATTTGTGCCATGGGTTAGGAGAACCCATTGCAAACAATAATTTAATATTTATTTAAAAATAATTAAAGGGAACCTTAACAAGGTTTTTAATTATTTAAATAAATACTTCCTCCTGGACCCAAATGCATTAAACTAATGCATCCACCTGTAATCTTTAAACCTCCCAACTTGGGGTTTACAAAAGACCTTTGAAACTGTCATGCCTTAACCTTCATCAAAACAAATTATTTGACATCAAATCAAATTCCTTCAAGAGCTTCTTGACATCAATGACAACTTATACACTTGAGCAAAGGCAATGTACCCAAAGTACCCAAAATTGCCAACAATCTCCCCCTTTGTCATTGATGGCAAACCTTTACTGAAAACACTTCTCAAGAGCCAAAACTGAAACCAACTATGCTAACAACTGAGAATCTTCCTTTGAAGTTTTGCTCCCCTGACTTGAAGCTCTCCTCTTCACTTTGAAGCTCTCCCCCTTACTCATATCTCTCCCCCTTTGTCATCAATGGCAAAGGGTCACCTTTGGGGCTCGGGACTAAGAATGAGCCTCTTAGCTTAGTCCCTCCCCCACCTCCTGATGAGGTGATTAATTCTGGGGTGGGAGTAAAACTCCCATTAGGCACTGATCATCATCAGTGTCTATAACTTCCTTGTCGGGCCTTCTCTTGAACTCTTTGTCCATATTCCTATTCTTGTCACTGTTCTTGTTCTTGTTCTCATCCTCATCCCTGTTCTTGTCCATGCCTTGATCCTTGGACCTGATCATGCCACTGTTCCTGTTCCTGTATTCTAGAATTTCAGCTCTACACTGTCCGATTATGTGACCTTCATTGTTGCACTTGAAACACTTGACGATGTTGTTTCTCCGAGGTAAACCTGATCTTTGAATCCACCAGTTCGACCAAACCTATTCGACCAAACCTTTCCGACCAAACCTTACCAAACCTTCCCAACCTCACCAAACCTTATCAAACCTTATCAAACCTGTTCTTGTTATTTGCCTTGCAATAAACTGCCTTGTGCCCAAACTGTTGACAAGAGTAGCAATACCCTTGAAAGAAACTAGCACTTCTAAAATTGTCATTTACCTTCTTCACTTGAGCCATGCAATGTGAAGCCATGTGACCAAACCTGTGACAAGCAAAACATCTGCCTTGAAACTTTCCTTTATTTGACCTCTTAGGTTCGAAAACTTCTTCTTCTCATTCTGAATTCTGTTTTCTATTTCTGTGCATCTATCATTCAAGGACTCCTTTTCTGAAATACTTTCCTCATCAGAACTCTCTTCCTTTTGGAGTCTCTTACTAGACTCTCCAACTTGTTCCTTGTGTGGCTTAACAAAACCAAGGCCTATTTTATCTGTTGTCTTTCTTTGACCTTTGATGAGTGACTTAACCTTTTTGGAGCTATCTTGAAACCTGTAAAGCTTATCCTTGTACTCTTTAGTTTCCTCTTTCAAAGAAGCCATTTTCTGTTCTAACTCACTATACTCAAGAACCTTAGACTCTAACTCATCCTTGAGTTCTTGTGTCTTAGCTATAGAGAAGTCAAGACTTTCTATAAGATCATCTCTCTCCATACAACATTCATCTAACTTATCCTTGAGTCTAGCATTCTTCTTTCTTTCCTTTTTCAAAGCACTAAGAGCACTAATAAGTTCACCTTCAAGATCTACTTCACCTTCCTCTATATCTTCCTCTATTTGTTTGCTTTTTGAATCATCAAAGCCTTTTTCAGATTTCTTATCACTAGAGGTGCTACCCTTTTCAAAAACCATACATGCATCTTCCTTATAGTTTTCTGAAGCATCCTCATACATACTAGAAACCAAATCATTATTTGTGCAATCATCCTCAAGGTGACCAAAGTTTCCACATCTAAGACATTTCATGATAATGAATCTATGTTTCGGTTCTTCCTCTTTTTCTGATATGAACAACATCTCATTTTCATCATCACTTGAAGAACTTTCACTATCACTACTAGAACACTTACTTGCTTTGTCTAGGTAGAAACTCTTCTTGTGCTTGTGAGAATACCTCTTTCCTTGATTGTTGTGCTCATCTTTGTTCTTCCTGTGATGCTTGTGCTTTTCAGAATCCTTGCTCTTAGAATCCTGTTTATCTTCATCACTTTCATTCTTGGGAACAGATACGATCAGTAGCATAATGACCAAACTTTCCACAATTGAAACATCTTATATTTTTCATACTTTTGTGCTTTCTAGAGAACTTGCCTTTCTTGCTGTAATATGCCTCTTCATCACTAGAAGACTCATCACTATCTTGAAGTTGTTTACCCTTGGATTTCTTGGTAGCCTTGAAAGTCGCCTCTTTCTTGACATCAACCTTCACTTGAGTTCTCAACTCAAATGCTGCAAGTATACTATGGAGCTCATCCTTTTTCAACTTATCCAAATCTTTAGCTTCCTCAATAGCAGAAATATTTTCACTAAATCTATTAGGAAGAGATCTTAAAATCTTATCACAAACATCATTTTCAGCAAGCTCAAGACCTAAGTCTTTCATGGAGTTAACAACCTCATCCATACGAAGCATGTAGTCACTAATATTTTCATCATCATTCATCTTGAGTTGTTCAAACATACCTTTGAAGTGTCTCAACTTGGCCTTTCTGACATTTGTATCACCTGTATGAACCACCTTCAATTGTTTCCACATTTCACTAGTTGTCTTGCAGTGAATCACTTTGGTGAGATCTGCTTTCTGTAAGCCTTTCAAGATTGCATTCATTGCTTTTGAATTGCTGTGATGTAGGAGCCTTTCTTCCTTAGTATTAGGACCATGTTCAGGAATAGTGTACTCATCTTCAATCACTTCCCAAACCTCATTCCCAAGTGCCATTAGATGAACCTTCATCCTTGCACTCCAAAGACCAAAATCTGACCCATCAAGAATAGGTGTTGCATTGCCACTTGAATGATCCATTGTGTTCTTTACTAGCTTTTCCTTCAAGTCGTTAAACTTTTCGAAGGCACCCGCTCCGATACCAATTGAAGAACACAAGCTTATACCGAGAGGGGGGTGAACAGTATAAGACCTCTTTTTACTTTTTCCTTTATACTTCAAAATAGTAAAGCAATATACCCAAAGCAATATCAAAGCAATGCACAATATCATCCACAAAGTGACACCAATTTTAACGTGGTTCACCCAAAATGGTTGGGCTACGTCCACAAAACTTTTCTCTAAAAGTTATCTCAAAGTTCTTTGGGAATCCTTCCCAATTACAATGTTTATGAGCCTCGGCCCAAAGGAGATACCTTCCCCCAATCAAAATTTATGAGCCTCTGCTCAAAGGAGATACCTTCCCCTCTACTCTAGAAATGATCCCTAGAAGATCAACTGCCTCTACCTCTTGCCAAAGCACGTGGAACTCCTTTCCACCGAAGACCTCCTATCCTCAATGCTTAGCCTAAGAGACCTCTGCCTTCTATGATCATGTCCACAGAGCTCAACAACCTATACCAAACATAGTCAGTCGGTCTAGTACAAGTCTTCCTCTGTCTGTCAGATCTGTCCAACGCTTGAACAAATCAATCCTCTACACACAAGCCTTCTCAAAGACTTGCCAAATCTATCCTCAGGTTCTTCTCAAAGAACCAGTGCACCTCTATCCTCAAGTTCTCTGATAGAACTATCAAACTCAGCTCACAAGTCCTCTGCTAGGACCTGTCCAAATCTGCTCACAAGTCCCCACCGAAACCTGTCCAAAACTCAACAAGCTCACCAAGAAAAAAACTTTCTTAGTAGGAAATCACAAGGTGAATTGTTAGAGACCCAATGTGATTTGTCAAACTCATAGAAGCATAAAGAGAATTGTTAGAGACTCAATATGTTCTATACTCAACTCCCAATCTCAAAACTCAACTCAAATCAACTCAGCTCAAACTCAATCTCAAATCTGAAAACTCAACTCAATATCTGAAATGGATAGGATAGAATGCTTTCTTTCAAGAACATGAAACCCCAACAATTGCCAACTATGCAAAGAATCACATAACAATGATACTCATGTTCTTTTCACCATCAATTAGGGCTTCAACAACAATGCTCATCAAACAAGGTTCAATCAACACCATTCAACTCAAAACACAACCTTGAAGCATTTCACAATCAACATTAGAAAAGGAAACAAGTAGAACTCCTTTTCTCTCCAATATTGTTTGAACAAAAAGCATCCACCAACTCAAATCACAATAGCACAAAACAACTTTTCAAATCATCAACAAAGGAGTAAGCCCAACACTTTAACCAAGTAAAGAATAGCTTGATTATTACCAATTTAATGAAAGCAAATGTCAATCTCAAAGCTGCCCACTTAAGGTTTCACAACTTCACACAAGAAGCAATTTTAACCTTAAAACATCATGCTTTCATTTCCATAATCAACCAAAAGCACTCTCAACATTACAAGAAAAATTTATCCCTTATACACCTTATTTCTCCCTTATAGTCTTATCAAAAATAAAATTTATCTCTCATAAGAATGCAATAAGATATTTCAAACAACACCTTCAAAAGAATATTTTATCAAAATAAAACAAGCTTTAAACTCCTTATAACTCCTAAGCTGTTTTTCCCTCTAATAAACTTCCTCCATCCGCAAAATACACTTAGCAAAAATTAATTTCGAAAATACCTTGGCCAACATCAAAAATCATGCTATGGAGAAATTGCGCATGAATTCTAACACCACCCACTGCGTCCACTTCACGATGAAAAACCCTTTCACGTTATTCGAACGCGGAACCTCCCATTCGGGTAGCGCGCCAACAGCCTAGCCGCTACCGATGCGCCAAAGGCACCCGGTGAGGTTTAAACCTCATGCTGTTAGCCTTGTTCCTTCTACGCCAGGGATTAAATAAAACAACAGTGCCTCCCTTTCTTCTGATGCGAACACGAAGACGAAAACCTTACGATGGATTTACGACAAACGACGAGTACAAAAAAATGAACAACGGATTCACAAAATGACGAAGACAAAATCCGAACAACGGATCACAAAATCACAAGAAGAAATCGAACATCTAGATCACAAATTCACAAACAAGCAACTCTTTTCAAAATGTGGATGGGATAATTCTTGATTTTCATCGAGGGAGATTTATATGCATTTTTACCATAAGCTCTTGACGTCGGCGAGGAGTTTAACACGTCGACGGAGGTCTTGGCTAGCGCCCACAATCTTAAAACATAGCACTAGATTGCGCCATGGGTTAGGAGAACCCATTGCAAACAATAATTTAATATTTATTTAAAAATAATTAAAGGGAACCTTAACAAGGTTTTTAATTATTTAAATAAATACTTCCTCCTGGACCCAAATGCATTAAACTAATGCATCCACCTGTAATCTTTAAACCTGCCAACTTGGGGTTTACAAAAGACCTTTGAAACTGTCATGCCGTAACCTAACCTTCATCAAAACAAATTATTTGACATCAAATCAAATTCCTTCAAGAGCTTCTTGACATCAATGACAACTTATACACTTGAGCAAAGGCAATGTACCCAAAGTACCCAAAATTGCCAACAATCTCCCCCTTTGTCATTGATGGCAAACCTTTACCGAAAACACTTCTCAAGAGCCAAAACTGAAACCAACTGTGCTAACAACTGTGCCCGAGAATCTTCCTTTGAAGTTTTGCTCCCCCGAACTTGAAGCTCTCCTCTTCACTTTGAAGCTCTCCCCCTTACTCATATCTCTCCCCCTTTGTCATCAATGGCAAAGGGTCACCTTTGGGGCTCGGGACTAAGAATGAGCCTCTTAGCTTAGTCCCTCCCCCACCTCCTGATGAGGTGATTAATTTTGGGGTGGGAGTAAAACTCCCATTAGGCACTGATCATCATCAGTGTCTATAACTTCCTTGTCGGGCCTTCTCTTGAACTCTTTGTCCATATTCCTGTTCTTGTCACTGTTCTTGTTCTTGTTCTCATCCCTGTTCTTGTCCATGCCTTGATCCTTGGACCCGATCATGCCACTGTTCCTGTTCCTGTATTCTAGAATTTCAGCTCTACACTGTCTGATTATGTGACCTTCATTGTTGCACTTGAAACACTTGACGATGTTGTTTCTCCGAGGTAAACCTGATCTTTGAATCCACCGAGTTCGACCAAACCTATTCTACCAAACCTTTTTGACCAAACCTTTATTTCGACCAAACCTGTTCCGACCAAACCTGTTCCGCCAAACCTATTCTGACCAAACCTATTCTGATCAAACTTGTTCCTGTTATTTGCCTTGCAATAAACTGCCTTGTGCCCAAACTATTGACAAGAGTAGCAATACCCTTGAAAGTAACTAGCACTTCTAAAATTGTCATTTACCTTCTTCACTTGAGCCATGCAATGTGAAGCCATGTGACCAAACCTGTGACAAGCAAAACATCTGCCTTGAAACTTTCCTTTATTTGACCTCTTAGGTTCGAAAACTTCTTCTTCTCATTCTGAATTCTATTTTCTATTTCTGTGCATCTATCATTCAAGGACTCCTTTTCTGAAATACTTTCCTCATCAGAACTCTCTTCCTTTTGGAGTCTCTTACTAGACTCTCCAACTTGTTCCTTGTGTGGCTTAACAAAACCAAGGCCTGTTTTATCTGTTGTCTTTCTTTGACCTTTGATGAGTGACTTAACCTTTTTGGAGCTATCTTGAAACCTGTAAAGCTTATCCTTGTACTCTTTAGTTTCCTCTTTCAAAGAAGCCATTTTCTGTTCTAACTCACTATACTCAAGAACCTTAGACTCTAACTCATCCTTGAGTTCTTGTGTCTTAGCTATAGAGAAGTCAAGACTTTCTATAAGATCATCTCTCTCCATACAACATTCATCTAACTTATCCTTGAGTCTAGCATTCTTCTTTCTTTCCTTTTTCAAAGCACTAAGAGCACTAATAAGTTCACCTTCAAGATCTACTTCACCTTCCTCTATATCTTCCTCTATTTGTTTGCTTTTTGAATCATCAAAGCCTTTTTCAGATTTCTTATCACTAGAGGTGCTACCCTTTTCAAAAACCATACATGCATCTTCCTTATAGTTTTCTGAAGCATCCTCATACATACTAGAAACCAAATCATTATTTGTGCAATCATCCTCAAGGTGACCAAAGTTTCCACATCTAAGACATTTCATGATAATGAATCTATGTTTCGGTTCTTCCTCTTTTTTGATATGAACAACATCTCATTTTCATCATCACTTGAAGAACTTTCACTATCACTACTAGAACACTTACTTGCTTTGTCTAGGTAGAAACTCTTCTTGTGCTTGTGAGAATACCTCTTTCCTTGATTGTTGTGCTCATCTTTGTTCTTCCTGTGATGCTTGTGCTTTTCAGAATCCTTGCTCTTAGAATCCTGTTTATCTTCATCACTTTCATTCTTGGGAACAGTACGATCAGTAGCATAATGACCAAACTTTCCACAATTGAAACATCTTATATTTTTCATACTTTTGTGCTTTCTAGAGAACTTGCCTTTCTTGTTGTAATATGCCTCTTCATCACTAGAAGACTCATCACTATCTTGAAGTTGTTTACCCTTGGATTTCTTGGTAGCCTTGAAAGTTGCCTCTTTCTTGACATCAACCTTCACTTGAGTTCTCAACTCAAATGCTGCAAGTATACTATGGAGCTCATCCTTTTTCAACTTATCCAAATCTTTAGCTTCCTCAATAGCAGAAATATTTTCACTAAATCTATTAGGAAGAGATCTTAAAATCTTATCACAAACATCATTTTCAGCAAGCTCAAGACCTAAGTCTTTCATGGAGTTAACAACCTCATCCATACGAAGCATGTAGTCACTAATATTTTCATCATCATTCATCTTGAGTTGTTCAAACATACCTTTGAAGTGTCTCAACTTGGCCTTTCTGACATTTGTATCACCTGTATGAACCACCTTCAACTTGTTTCCACATTTCACTAGTTGTCTTGCAGTGAATCACTTTGGTGAGATCTGCTTTCTGTAAGCCTTTCAAGATTGCATTCATTGCCTTTGAATTGTTGTGATGTAGGAGCCTTTCTTCCTTAGTATTAGGACCATGTTCAGGAATAGTGTACTCATCTTCAATCACTTCCCAAACCTCATTCCCAAGTGCCATTAGATGAACCTTCATCCTTGCACTCCAAAGACCAAAATCTGACCCATCAAGAATAGGTGTTGCATTGCCACTTGAATGATCCATTGTGTTCTTTACTAGCTTTTCCTTCAAGTTGTTAAACTTTTCGAAGGCACCGGCTCTGATACCAATTGAAGAACACAAGCTTATACTGAGAGGGGGGTGAACAGTATAAGACCTCTTTTTACTTTTTCCTTTATACTTCAAAATAGTAAAGCAATATACCCAAAGCAATATCAAAGCAATGCACAATATCATCCACAAAGTGACACCAATTTTAACGTGGTTCACCCAAAATGGTTAGGCTACGTCCACAAAACTTTTCTCTAAAAGTTATCTCAAAGTTCTTTGGGAATCCTTCCCAATTACAATGTTTATGAGCCTCGGCCCAAAGGAGATACCTTCCCCAATCAAAATTTATGAGCCTCTACTCAAAGGAGATACCTTCCCCTCTACTCTAGAAATGATCCCTCAGAATATCAACTGCCTCTACCTCTTGCCAGCACGTGGAACTCCTTTCCACCGAAGACCTCCTATCCTCAATGCTTAGCCTAAGAGACCTCTGCCTTCTATGATCACGTCCACAACAGCTCAACAACCTGTACCAAACATAGTCAGTCGGTCTAGTACAAGTCTTCCTCTATCTGTCAGATCTGTCCAACGCTTGAACAAATCAATCCTCTACACACAAGCCTTCTCAAAGACTTGCCAAATCTGTCCTCAGGTTCTTCTCAAAGAACCAGTGCACCTCTATCCTCAAGTTCTCTGATAGAACTATCAAACTCAACTCACAAGTCCTCTGCTAGGACCTGTCCAAATCTGCTCACAAGTCCCCACCGAAACCTGTCCAAAACTCAGCAAGCTCACCAAGAAAAAACTTTCTTAGTAGGAAATCACAAGGTGAATTGTTAGAGACCCAATGTGATTTGTCAAACTCATAGAAGCATAAAGAGAATTGTTAGAGACTCAATATGTTCTATACTCAACTCCCAATCTCAAAACTCAACTCAAATCAACTCAGCTCAAACTCAATCTCAAATCTGAAAACTCAACTCAATATCTGAAATGGATAGGATAGAATGCTTTCTTTCAAGAACATGAAACCCCAACAATTGCCAACTATGCAAAGAATCACATAACAATGATACTCATGTTCTTTTCACCATCAATTAGGGCTTCAACAACAATGCTCATCAAACAAGGTTCAATCAACACCATTCAACTCAAAACACAACCTTGAAGCATTTCACAATCAACATCTAGAAAAGGAAACAAGTAGAACTCCTTTTCTCTCCAATATTGTTTGAACAAAAAGCATCCACCAACTCAAATCACAATAGCACAAAACAACTTTTCAAATCATCAACAAAGGAGTAAGCCCAACACTTTAACCAAGTAAAGAATAGCTTGATTATTACCAATTTAATGAAAGCAAATGTCAATCTCAAAGCTGCCCACTTAAGGTTTCACAACTTCACACAAGAAGCAATTTTAACCTTAAAACATCATGCTTTCATTTCCATAATCAACCAAAAGCACTCTCAACATTACAAGAAAAATTTATCCCTTATACACCTTATTTCTCCCTTATAGTCTTATCAAAAATAAAATTTATCTCTCATAAGAATGCAATAAGATATTTCAAACAACACCTTCAAAAGAATCTTTTATCAAAATAAAACAAGCTTTAAACTCCTTATAACTCCTAAGCTGTTTTTCCCTCTAATAAACTTCCTCCATCCGCAAAATACACTTAGCAAAAATTAATTTCGAAAATACCTTGGCCAACATCAAAAATCATGCTATGGAGAAATTGCGCACGAATTCTAACACCACCCGTTGCGTCCACTTCACGATGAAAAACCCTTTCACGTTATTCGAACGCGGAACCTCCCGTTCGGGTAGCGCGCCAATAGCCTAGCCGCTACCGGTGCGCCAAAGGCGCCCGGTGAGGTTTAAACCTCACGTTGTTAGCCTTGTTCCTTCTACGCCAGGGATTAAATAAAACAACAGTGCCTCCCTTTCTTCTGACGTGAACACGAAGACGAAAACCTTATGACGGATTTACGACAAACGACGAGTACAAAAAATGAACACGATTCACAAAACCGAAGACACTCTCATCAAAAATCGAACAGAGATCACGAATTCATAACGAGCAACTCTTTTCAAAATGCGGATGGGATCATTCTTGATTTTCATCGAGGGAGATTTATATGCATTTTTACCATAAGCTCTTGACGTCGGCGAGGAGTTTAACACGTCGACGGAGGTCTTGGCTAGCGCCCACAATCTTAAAACATAGCGCCATGGGTTAGGAGAACCCATTGCAAACAATAATTTAATATTTATTTAAAAATAATTAAAGGGAACCTTAACAAGGTTTTTAATTATTTAAATAAATACTTCCTCCTGGACCCAAATGCATTAAACTAATGCATCCACCTGTAATCTTTAAACCTGCCAACTTGGGGTTTACAAAAGACCTTTGAAACTGTCATGTCGTAACCTTCATCAAAACAAATTATTTGACATCAAATCAAATTCCTTCAAGAGCTTCTTGACATCAATGACAACTTATACACTTGAGCAAAGGCAATGTACCCAAAGTACCCAAAATTGCCAACAACACTTACACTCATTGCTACACTTACTCCCGACTCATGCTCACACTCACTGCTATGAGAAAATTTAATATTAATAGCTATTAAGTTGATTATTAATATCAAATTTGTGAAAGAATTTGAAATTTTGATTATTATTGAATTTGAAAATTTAAGAGATATAAGGGAGTTTAAATAAAACAAAACATTTAGCATGCATGTGTGGATATTGTTTTAAGGAGGTTATTAACAATATAAAGTGTTTTTAAGGGAAAATAAGTTGGTGGAGTTATATATATATATATATATATATATATATATATATATATATATATATATATATATATATATTAGGTGGAGTTAAAAGGTGATTAAAAATATATATTTTTTATTAGAGTTATAAGATGGATTTAATCAATTATAAAATATTTTTGATTAGAAATTATTAAAAATTATTATTAGGGAGTCATAAGGTATTCTACTCCAAAGGAATTAATTGAAATTTTTTATTAAATTTTGGAGTTATAAGGTTTTCAACTTCAAAGGAAATGGCAAATACAAGAATTTTCTTTTTTAAATCTCAATTATTAAAAGGGCATAATTTTACCCCATGGAAAAATAAGATGGAAAAATGTGGTGAATGGACAAAGAAATATTCTAGAAGATAAAACAAGAATTCAAAAATTCATTGATGATGATGCTAAAGCTTTGATGTTAATTTTGTTTGGCATATCTGATGAAATTCAAGCATGCATTAGTGAAGAAAAAAAATAAAATTTTGCATGGTAAAAATTAAACCATTTAACACCTAGAATCACAATGTATGCACTAAAAGTTTATGATGGAGAAAACATACAATATTTTCTTCAAAGGATATCAAAATTAAAATCAAAATTGCATACCATAGGATAAAATATTGAAAATAAACTCCTAGTTTCAGTTGTACTTAGAGCACTTCATGAATCACTCAATATATTGATTGCATCTCTTCTAGTATCAAATAGAAAGGTTCCATTTGAGGAATTAAAAAATATTCTTCATCAATATGAATTTAAAAATCAATTAAGAAATGAGTCATCCAATAAGGCTCTTGTATTAGAAAAATAATTTTGCACTTCATCACAAAATAAAAAACAAAAGAAGTATTATCATATTTGTGAAAAAGTACATAATACAAAATCTTGTAAGTATAATGCATTGACTAGGAAGGGTTAAGACCAAGAATCTTCTAAAGAGAATCAAAGATATTAGAATAATTAGCAAGGATATGTTGTACAATTAGAATATGTACACAAGAATCCTATGAAAATCACATGCCTATTTTGAAGTAATGAGGAATCCAATAATGACTTGGAACCTATAACAGTAAATGCATGTTCTGAAACAAAAAATATATATATAGAGTGTAGCTCATCTGATTTGAATATTGTTCATGATTGGTTAGAAAAAAACTTATGTTATCATAACTGATGATTATATGAATAGTGATGCTTCAAGTTATGTTGATGTTGATAGGTAGCGGTTTGATGATTATTTTGGTTATTTTGAAAAGCATACTAAAGGAATTGGTTCAAAATTGTTAAATAAAATGAGATACAAAAATACAATTTTTGGAAAACATGGGCAATGAATGAAAGAGCCAATTGTACCAATAATAATATCAAAATATGAATGTCTTGGATATACAAGATAGATGAGCAATAATAAATTAGGAACTAAATTCATAACAAGAAATAGTAACATCAAATTTGTGACAAGGACCAGTAATAATGGATAAACAAAAAGTAATGAATCAGAGAAAAGTAAAAGGATTCCTATAATAGGAAACAAGTGTAATCATTGTGGTAGATATAGACATAGGATAGAAAAGTATTGGAACCTCCATTTTTGTGAAATTTTTGGATATAATTATTCTTAAAAATATTGTCTACATAAAGAGAAGGAATATTAAAAATTAAAAATGGATTGTGGATGGATAAGTATGAATTAATGGAATAAAATAAAAGGAATTTTGTATGGTTTCTATAAGAGGAAATCAAGTGTGATAAAAATTCAAATTTTATCGAATGTAAAGAATTATATTGGTCTTACCATGGAGAAATGTGAAATGAATGATTATGACATAAGCCTAGCTTGGAAGATGGCCTATAGTGAAAGCATTTGTAGTGATGATTATATAGAAATGATAATCTTATGAATATTCCAGTGGATGATCCAGAGACAACAATAATCTAGAGGTGACCCACAGGCAGAGTTCCAAAGGTAGTGACCTAGAGGTAATGGACCAGAGGTAAATATCCAAAGGTAGTAACCTAGAGGTAATGACCCAGAGGTAGAGATCCAAAGCCAATGACCCAGAGGTAAATACCTAGATGCAGTGACCCAGACGTAGTGAACCAAATGTAGTGACCTATAGGTAGAGACCTAGAGGTTACTTAGATACATTGATACAAAGGTAGACCCAATGAAGGTTGCATATATTTAGCAGTACTAAAGGCAGAGCTAAATAATGAAGACCAAAGAAAGAAGAATTTGGTAAAAATACTTCTTACCAAATAATGTAATACAAGGGGTGTTGGAAGTATTACATTATTTGATTGCATCTCTTCTAGTATCAAATAGAAAGGTTCCATTTGAGGAATTAAAAAATATTCTTCATAAATATGAATTTAAAAATTAATTAAGAAATGAGTCATCCAATAAGGCTCTTGTATTAGAAAAAGGATCTTGCACTTCATCACAAAATCAAAAACAAAATAAGTATTGTCATATTTGTGAAAATTTACATAATACAAAATCTTGTAAGTATAATGCATTGTGAAGAACACAAACTCATACTGAGAGGGGGATGAATAGTATAAGACCACTTTTACTTTTTCTTTCAATTCAATATTATGTAGTGTATAGCTAGTAGTATCAATAGCAGTAATCAAATAAATGCACAAAACACCATACACAATGGAGACACCACAATTTATGTGGTTCACCCAATATGGGATACTCCACAGAGAAAATATTTTACTAAAATTTTCTCAATCAATATCTTTTGGTAATCCTTCCCAATTACAATGTTTATGGACCTCTCTTCAAAGGAGATGTTGATCCCCTAATCTCAAGTTTGTGGATCTCTTACATAGGAGAACTCTTTCTCCTTCTACTCTGGCTAGTGGTATTCTAGAATACTTTGTCTCTCTGTTGTACTGACTGGTGGATCTCTCTCCACTTGAAGACTCCTCACTCATATATGTCTTCAATTGTCTTGGATATTGGATCTCTATCCACTAAGACTCTATCCTCTGTACTCTGTCACCTCCAAAGCTTTGTCTCAATACTATACTAAACATAATCCAGTTGGTCTAGCATAGCTCTTCTCAATCTCTTACACTAAATACAGTACATTTGATCTAGTCAATAGGTCCACATAGAACCTACTCAAATCTGCTCAGTAGGTCCACATAGAACCTACTCAATTTTGCTCAATAGGTCCACACATAACCTACTCAAATATACTCAAGAGGTTCACACAGAACCTGCTTAAATCTGCCCAACAAGCTCACTCAAAAATTGTCCAAATTTGCTCAACAAGATCACTTAGAACTTATCCAAATCTGCTCAACAAGCTCACTCAGAACTTGTCCAAATCTGCTCAACAAGCTCACTCAAAATTTGTCCAAATATTCTCAATAAGTCCTCTCTAGGAGTTGCTCAAATCTACATAGCAAGCTTCCATAAAAGCTTATTCAAAATCATTCCACAAGCCTTCTCAAAGACTTGTCTCAAATATGCTTAACAAGCTCACACAGAACTTGTCCAATCTCATAGAATCATAAAGAGAATTGTTAGAGACTCAATATGTTCTATACTTAATGCTCAATCAATATCTCAATTCAATCTCATAGAAGCATAAAGAGAATTTTTAGAGACTCAATATGTTCTATACTCAAATCTCAATCTCAACTCAAATAAATATCATAGAAGCATAAAGAGAATTTTTAGAGACTCAATATGTTCTATACTCAAATCCCAATATCAACTCAAATCAATCTCATAGAATCATAAAGAGAATTGTTAGAGACTCAATATGTTCTATTCTCAAATATCAATCTCAACTCAAATCCAGATATAGAATAGTTTGTTTCATGGAACTTGAACAACCACATGCATCCACTTGACTAGGCTCAATCAACTCTACTCAACCAAACACCTCAAGGAACAACCCTTTCTCATATACCCTAGTCCAGGCATGTATCAACCAACTCAAAATGTTTCCAATAATATTTCAACAACAAATATCACATAACAATGATACTCATGTTCTTCTCTAACTCAAGTTCAAGTTCTTTGTATAACCAATTGGATTCAACAACAATGCTTATAAAATAAGGTTTAATAACAACTCTTAATTCAGAAAACCTTAAAGCATTAAACCAATCACTTTCTAAAATGAAACCACAATCTATCATTTCACTCCAAAGGCATTTTATAATCAACCACCATAATCAATCAATAGGATAATATGCCCATACCTTTTATGAATATGAAGAAGCCTCTTTGGAAATCTTCCACAATCACAATATTCTTTTGCCAATCCTCACAAGGGTTAGAAGATCACAAAATAATCAACATTACTCCACTTCACAATAATATTCACCAAGGCTTTTAATTAGAAAACTTTCTTAAGAATTAATGCACAAATTCCTTATCACTCCTAAAGCCACTTGTACCATAAAATACAATAAATCAAAACATTGCATAACCTTGTCACTCCAAAAACCACTTATACCATAAAATAAATCAAATATTTTATATCCTTCCTTTCAACACTTTTGCACTTAAAAAATAATCACAAAGCCTTCTTAGGGAATATCCCACACTAATCAAATATCAAACCTTAGTCATATGCAAAAATTAAATCCACTATACTCTCCGTGAAAGTCGACGCTTAACACAACCTTAGCAAATTCAAAATATTTCATGCACCCTAAAATTTCGGTGATCGAATTATGGTATACTTTGCAAAATGGCCTCGGGTGGTTTCGACCCCACGTTCCTCCTCATCGTGCGCCTTAGTGCATTCTTCGCCCATCGTGTGGGCTAGGCCTCCCACATGGAGGCTTTAAGCCTTTGAGACTTATATTTTTGTCCTCTCCACCTATGCCTTGAAACTTGCTCCCTTGTTCCACGTGCAGTGTGCAAATGAAATTAGAAGGGGGAAATCAACGATTATGAAGGAGGGGATAATCGAATGCAGAAAATATTTCTTTTCTTTACTCCTTGGTTGATAAAAGCAACCCCTTTAAATATTCAAACCTTTGCATGATAAAATATATAACATCACCAGACATGGCAAGAAAACTCTTTTATTTAATTTTAAAATTTAAATATAAATTTTAAATAAATTAAAATCTTAACTAAACCTTTAAAATTAAATTTCTTCATCATCGGGGTAACTTTTTCGATGAAACGAAAAGCCAACTTGGGTTTTAATAAAAACCCATTTCAAATCTGCCATCCATGGTTTTAAATAAAACATTTCCTTGCCTTCCTTGGTTTTCATAAAAACCTTTTGCTAAGCTTCCCTTGAAGCTCCTTTTGGAACCAAATTCCATGCATCCCTTCTTGAACCTTTGATCAAAACCTTTGCTTCTCATGAAACTCTTTGTGGAGCAAAATCATAGTGCTTACTTACATAGGTCCTTTTGACATCAATGATAAATTTTATCTTAGGGACTCAAAATGTCCAACAATTTCTCCCTTTGTCATTAATGGCAACCCATATCCATTTTATTGAAACGTGACCTTTTTTTTTGCTCCCCCTGGGTTTTTGCTCCCCCTGGCTCAATGCTCTCTCAAATATCAAATCTCTCCTCATATAAAATCTCTCCCCAATACACACATATCTCTCCCTTTGACATTAATGGCAAAGATTCACCTTTGGGGCTCGGGGCTAAGAATGAGCCTCTTAGCTTAGCCCCTCCCCCATATCCACATGAGGTGGTTAATTCTAGGGTGGGAGTATTTCTACTCCTTGAAAGCATAGATCTGTGCCTTTATCTTTCTCTCTTATTTTGTGAGTCTTCTGAATCCTCTCATTGTTCCTTTCCAAGTCATCATCCCAGTTCCTATCGTCACATCTATTCCTGTTCCTATTCTTGTTCTAATCCATGTTCTTGTTCTTGTTCTTGTTCTTGTTCTTGTTCTTGTTCTTGTTCTTGTTCTTTCTTTTTTGAGTCTTTATTCTTTTCTGAGTCTCTATTCTTGTTTATCTTCCTATTCTTGTTAATATTTCTATTTATGTTCATACCTATTTCTAGAATATTTTCTCTACACCATATTGCTATGTGACCATCATTATTGCACTTATAACACTTAATGTTATTATTTCTTGGATGTGCAATTGTCTTAATATTTCTCCTAGTGAAGCCATATCCTCTTCTATCATTAATCCTACAATTCATTGCCTTATGACCAAACTCATTACATGAGTAGCAATACCCATGGAAAATTTATTCTTTTCCATATACCTATATTTCATGAGTCCTTCACTGTGAAGCCATGTGTCCAAACATGTGCCATCAATAGCATATTCCATTGAAGCCTCCTTGTCTTGATCTCATTGGTCTCCTATTCTGATTGTTGTTCCATTTGTATCTTCTTTGTGCATTGTTCCTCTCTTTGTTGAACTCTTGGTTGTCCAACTTATCCTCCGATGTCCAACTTACACTTAAATTGTCTTCTTATGATGTATCTTCTTTTGAAGTTTCTTCTTCATCAATAATTGAAGTAGATTCATTTTCCTATTTCTTTTGATCATTTCCAAAGCCAATACCTGTTGAACATGATGTTTTTTGTTGTCCATAGATGAATTTATCCAAGTTCTTAGAGCTATTTGTGAAACTCTTCATCTTGATCTTGGAGTCCTTTAAATCTTCTTTTAGAGTAACCACTTCTTGTGCTAACTTCTCACATTCCAAAATCTTTGCTTCTAACTTATCCTTGAAATTGCTTGCCTTAGCGTTTGATATTTCTAAATCCTCTATGAGTAATAATCTTTCTTCATCACATTCTTGAAACTAATTTTCAATCTTAGAATGTTACTTTCTAACCTTCTTTACTGTGTCAAGGGCATAGACACGTTCTCCCTTGAGATCATAGCCATTCTCTGCTAAATATTCCTCTATTTGTTTACCTTTGTTCATATAATTACTTCCTTTTGGCTTGTCTTATATAGGATCATATTCTTTATCTTCTAAAGCCATTAGAATATTCTCATTTGGTCTTTCAAGTGCATATTCAAAATCATCATCACTAAAACTATAACCATCCCTAGTACAATCATCTTCAAGATGTCCAAATTTACCACATCTAAAACACTTGAGAATAACTGGAATCCTTTTCTTAACTGGATCTTTCTCTTTAACCATAAATAGGACTTCATCTCTATCATTGCCTGAAAAACTAGCATCACTATCAATTGATTTCTTACTTGCATTTTTTGCATAGTAGCTTCTCTTTTATCTTTTGAAGAACTTCTTTCCTTGTCTGCTTTGTCCATCCTTGCTTTTATTTTGGTACTTGTGTCTTTCTGATTCTCTATATTTGTGATCCTATTTTTCTTCATCATTGTTACCTTTTGTCTCTTTGCATTCTATTGCATAGTGTCCATACTTTCCACAATTGAAATTTTTGATAGATCTTAGATCTATGGTCTTCTGGACCCTCTATTTCTTCTACCATAATTATCTTCTTCATCACTACATGATTCACTGCTCGATTCTATGTTCTTTCCCTTTTTCTTTTTGTCTACATTGAAAGTAGCTTCTTTCGAAGGAATAGAATCTTTTGTTCTTATCTCAAAAGTAGTAAGCATGCCAAGCAAAGAATTCCCTGTCAAAGAATCACTATAAATTTATGTTTCTATAGGAGAAGCCTTTTCATTGTACCTTTTTGGAAGAGTTCTCAAAATCTTATCACAAGCATCAGATTCATCAACCTTCATTCCCCGACCTTTCATCTCATGTACAAGTTCATCAATCTTACTGAGATAGTCACAAATGTTTTCATCATCCTTCATTCTTAAGTTCTCAAATTCTCCTTTGATATTTATGATCTTAGTCGTTCTAAATCCTTTATCTCCTTCCTATATTTCATGCAGAAGTTCCCACATTTCTTTTGTTTTTTACAATCCATAACCTTCATATATTCTGATCTATGCAATCCTTTTATAATTACATTCATGGCTCTTGATTTTGCATGCATTATAAGCTTACCTTCCTTATCTTTAGGAGGATTGACTGCTAAATCGTATCCAAGTTCCACTGCATCCCAAACTTCATTTCCAAGTACCATCAAGTAAAATCTCATCAGCATACACCAATATAAGAAGTCACTTCCATCAAATACTAGTATTGCATTATTGAAGGGTTTGTCTCTTTGATCCTTTTGATCCATTGTGTTCTTAGACCTCTTTTCCTTCAAGTTGTCAAACTCTTCTAAAGGAACCCGCTCTAATACCAATTTAAGAACACAATATTATAATGAAATGGGGGGTGAACAGTATAAAACCACTTTTTACTTTTTCTTTCAATTCAATATTATGCAGTGTATAGATAGCAGTAATCAAAGCAATGCACAAAACACCATACACAATAAAGACACCACAATTTACATGGTTCACCCAATGTGGGCTACTCCATAGAGAAAATATTTTACTAAAATTTTTCAATCAAACTCTTTTGGGAATCCTTCCTAATTACAGTGTTTATGGACCTCTGTCCAAAGGATATGTTAATCCCCTAATCTCAAGTTTGTGGATATCTTCCATAGGATAACTCTTTCCCCTTTTTCTCTGGCTAGTGATATTTTAGAAGACTTTGTCTCTCTGCTGCACTCACTGGTGGATCTCTCTCCACTTGAAGTCTCCTCAATCAGATTTATCTTCAATTGTCCTAGCTACTGGATATCTATCCATTTTAGACTCTATCCTCTGTACTCTATCACCTCCAAAGCTCTATCTCAATACTGTACTAAACACAGTCTAGTCATTCTAGCATAGATCTGCTCAATCTCTTGTACTAAACACGGTACATTCGGTCTAGTAAAATTCTGCTCAATAGGTCCACACCGAACCTACTCAAATATGCTCAAAAGGTCCACATAGAACCTACTCATTTATTCTAAATAGGTCCACATAGAACCTACTCAAATATGCTTAATAGGTCTAGACGAAACTTACTTAAATCTGCTCAACAAGCTCACTCAGAACTTATCCAAATCTGCTCAACAAGCTCACTCAGAACTTATCCAAATATGCTCAATAAGCTCACTCAGAACTTGTCCAAATTTGCTCAATAAGTTCTCTCTAGGACTTGCTCAAATCCGCAACAAGCTTCCATAAAATCTTACTCAATATCAGTCCACAAGCCTTCTCAAATACTTGTCTCAAATCTGCTTAACAAGCTCACACAAAACTTGTCCAATCTCATAGAATTATAAAGATAATTGTTAGAGACTCAATATGTTCTATACTTGATGCTCAATCAATATCTCAATTCAATCTCATAGAAACATAAAGAGAATTGTTAGAGACTCAATATGTTCTATACTCAAATCCCAATCTCAACTCAAATAAAACTCATAGAAGCATAAAGATAATTGTTAGAGACTCAATATGTTCTATACTCAAATTCCAATCTAACCTCAAATCAATCTCATAGAAGCATAAAGATAATTATTAGAGACTCAATATGTTCTATTCTCAAATATCAATCTCAACTCAATCCAGATATAGAATAGTTTGTTTCATGGAACTTGAACAACCACATGCATCCACTTGACTAGGCTCAAACAACTCTACTCAACCAAACACCTCAAGGAACAACCCTTTCTCACATACCCTAGTCCAAGCATGTATCAACCAACTCAAAATATTTCCAACAATGTTTCAACAACAAATATCACATAACAATGATACTCATGTTCTTCTCTAACTCAAGTTCAAGTTATTTGCATAACCAATTGGCTTCAACAACAATGCTTATAAAACAAGGTTTAATAACAACTCTCAATTCAGAAAACCTTGAAGCATTAAACCAATCACTTTAAAAAAGGAAACCACAATCAATCCTTTTCACTCCAAAGGTATTTTATAATCAACCACCATAATCAATCAATAGGAGAATATGTCCATACCTTTTATGAAGATGAATAAACCTCTTTGGAAATCTGCCACAATCACAATATTCTTTTTATAATCCTCACAAGGGTTAGAAGATCACAAAATAATCAACATTACTCCACTTCACAATAATATTCACCAAGGCTTTTAATTAGAAAACCTTCTTAAGAATTAATGCACAAATTTCTTATCACTCCTAAAGCCACTTGTACCATAAAATAAAATAAATCAAAACATTGCATAACCTTGTCACTCCAAAAACCACTTATACCACAAAATAAATCAATTATTTTATATCCTTCCTTTCAACACTTTTGCACTTAAAAAATAATCACAAAGCCTTCTTAGGAAATATCCCACATTAATCAAATATCAAACCTTAGCCATATGTAAAAATTAAATCCACTATACTCTCCGTGAAATTCGACTCTTAACACAACCTTAGCAAATTTGAAATATTTCATGCACTTGCAAATTTTGGCGATCGAATTATGGCATACCTTGCAAAATGGCTTCGGGTGGTTTCGACCCCGCATTCCTCCTCGTCGTGCGCCTTAGCGCATTCTCCACCCACCGTGTGGGCTAGGCCTCCCACATGGAGGCTTTAAGCCTTTGAGACTTATATTTTCGTCCTCTCCACCTATGCCTTGAAACTTGCTCCCTTGTTCCATGTGCAGTGTGCAAATGAAATCGAAGGGGGAAATCGACGATTGCGAAGGAGGGGATAATCGAATGCGGAAAATATTTCTTTTCTCTACTCCTTGGTTGATAAAATCAACCCCTTTAAATATTCGAACATTTGCATGATAAAATATATAACGTCGATGGACATGGTGGGAAAACTCTTTTATTTAATTTTAAAATTTAAATTTAAATTTTAAATAAATTAAAATCTAAACTAGACCTTTAAAATTAAATTTCTCCATCACCGGGGCACCTTTTTTGGTGAAACGAAAATCCAACTTGGGTTTTAATAAAAACCCATTTCAAATCTGCCATCCATGGTTTTAAATAAAACCTTTCCTTACCTTCCTTGGTTTTCATAAAAACCTTTTGCTAAGCTTCCCTTGAAGCTTCTTTTGGAACCAAATGTCATGCATCCATTCTTGAACCTTTGATCAAAACATTTGCTTCTCATGAAGCTCTTTGTGGAGAAAAATCATAGTGCTTACTTACATAGGTCCTTTTGACATCAATGACAACTTTTATCTTAGGGACTCAAAATGTCCAACACATTGACTAGGAAGGGTCAAGACTAATAATCTTCTAAAGAGAATCAAAGAGATTAGAATAATTAGCAAGGGTATGTTGTACAATTAGAATATGTACACAAGAATCTTATGAAAATCACATACCTATTTTCAAGTAATGATGAATCCAATAATGACTTGGAATCTATAATAGTAAATGCATGTTTTGACACAAAAAGAAAATATATAGAGTGTAGCTCATATGATTTGAATATGGTTCGTGATTGATCAGAAAAATCTTATGTTGTCATAACTGATGATTACAGGGATAGTGATGCTTCAAGTTATGTTGATGTTGATAGGGAGTGGTTTGATGATCATTTTGGTTATTTTTAAAAGCATACTAAAGGAATTGGTTCAAAATTATTAAATAAAATGCGATACAAAAATACAATTTTTGGAAAACATAGACAATGAATGAAAGAGCCAATTGTACCAGTAATAAGATCAAAATATGAATATCTTGGATATACAATATAGATGAGCAATAATAAATTAGAAACTAAATTCATAACAAGAAATGGTGACATCAAATTTGTGACAAAGACCGGTAATAATGGATAAACAAAAAGTAATGAATCAGAGAAAAGCAAAAGGATTCCTATAATAGGAAACAAGTGTAATCATTGTGGTAGATATAGACATAGGATAGAAAAATATTGGAACCTCCATTGTTGTGAAATTTGTGGATATAATTATTCTTAAAAATCTTGTCTACATAAAGAGAAGGAATATTAAAAATTAAAAATGGATTGTGGATGGATGAGTATGAATGAAGGGAATAAAATAAAAGGAATGTTGTATGGTTTCTATAAGAGGAAATCAAGTGTGATAAAAATTCAAAGTTTATCGAATATAAAGAATGATATTGGTCTCACCATGGAGAAATATGAAATTAATGATTATGACATAAGCCCAGCTTGGAATATGGCTTATAGTGAAAGCATTTGTAGTTATGATTCTATAGAAATGATAATCTTATGAATATTCCAGTGGATAATCTAGAGATAAAAATAATCTAGAGGTGACCCACAGGCAGAGTTCCAAAGGCAGTGACCCAGAGGCAATGACCCAGAGGTAAACATCCAAAGGTAGTAACCTAGAGGTAATGACCCAGAGGTAGAGATCCAAATCCAATGACCCAGAGGCAAATACCTAGAGGCAGTGACCCAGAGGTAGTGACCTAGAGGTAGAGATCCATAGGTGACTTAGATACATTGATCCAAAGGTAGACCCAATGAAGGTTGCATATATTTAGCAGTACCAAAGGCAGAGCTAAAGAATGAAGACCAAAGAAAGAATAATTTGGTAAAAAGGCTTCTTACCAAATAACGTAATACAAGGGGTGTTGGAAGTATTACATTATTTGACCCCCATGTAAATATTAGTTTGGTAGAATGATTTATATTTTATATAATCTATGTGTCAATATGAGAGAAAGTGTAAGGTGTCAAGAGAGAATGAAGAGTCACATTGATAAAAATATGAAAGGATGCATATCTTGGATGTTTGAGGATAAAAATAGTCAGAGTACTGAAAGTCATGTAAAATTATATATTGGAGATAAAGCTCCATGTAATGTAATTGATTTGAATCATTCTTGAAATTTTTTGATATTGTATATATTTGAGTTATATTTGTGAGATGTTATTCCAATATTAAGATTCATTGTTATTTTTTGTGGCATTTATTTGATTTATACTTGATATTGGATAAATATTTTTGCAAGTTAATATATCTTGAAATCTAACATCTATGACCTTTATATAGGAGTAATTTTGTCACCATATAGCACATTTACAAAATCCTCAAAAATATTTGATTTGAGAAAAATCTATTTATAGATTTTTAATAAAATAAAAACACCCCTTTGACATTTTTTTGGGAGAAAAAACATTATATTTATATTGTATCATAGTAGTATGTCATCACATTATATAAATTCCCCTTGGGAACATCTCTAGTTTGTACCATATCTTGTATCATAGCAATACTCTATGGCATTATCTAAATTCCCCCTAGGCACATCAATTTCTGTATCATATCTTTTATCATTTAAATACCTTATGGTATTATCTAATATCACCCTAAGCACATATATTTTGTATCATAACTTCTATTATAGCAATGCCTTATAGCATTATCTAAAGTCCTCATGGTCACATCTCTTTTATTTATTATATCTTGTTGTGAGATTGAAAAAAAAAAGTGAAGGGTGTCTTAGAAGATCCACCATGTCTTTCACTCTCTCACCTCAAGGATAGCAGTAGTTTGTGAGCTTAAATCTATATTTTAATTGATTAGTTACAAAACACATACATTTCTACTAAGTTATTTTTGAAAAATATTAACCTTAATCTAGTCTTATGCTAGCTATGTATGCATCAAGCAATGTAATAACTAAGTCCTAATAAAGTAAATTGATTTTGATTTTAATGATAAATAAAAGATTATATTTCTTTTTTAGAGCAAGGGATCAAGAGGGTTATGTAGCAAGGCAACCTAATACAATTATATGTAATTTTGCTTTCAATGATAACAATATTAAATAGGATTCCATAATAATAAATGCTAATTAGTTTTTTTCTTTTTCTTTTGCTTTGAATGAGTAAACAAAAATTATAGAAATAGAAATAAATAAAATACGGACAACAGATAATACTATGACCTAAATCCTAAAAATGAAATGTTATGATCAAAAAACTTGATTTTTCTACCATAGAGGTAGAAGAATTATAGACATGTAAAATTTCTACTAGGAGAAGTGTTGTTGGTCCCACATAAGCAATATTATAGCTACTACTTCCTCAGGGCACTTTTTTTCAACTACAAAAAAAATAACAAAAAAGTGGGTTGGGATCTACATAAGCTTAAGGAGAGTACATGGCTTCCTCAACCAGCATTACACCCCTATTTAGAGATAAAATAAAATCTATGAACTAATAAAAATAAGATAAAATAAAAATCTATGAACTAATACAAATAAAAACTATATACTTAATGGCAAAAGCACCACTATGTGAGTGATAGTGTTAGCACTTTTGTTGACTAACAATGCTTTAACTTTCTATCACTATGAACTCTATCTCTAAAATAGAGAGTAACCACCACTAAACCTACAAATTGAAAATTCTTTCACCTATGTAGGCAATAAAATTATGCTTGTATGATGGATTTAGAATTTCTATTAGTTATGCAATGAGGGTCCCTAACTAAGAGGTGTAGGGGACCTATTAGATGGATTAAGACAATATGATTGCTTATGAAATTTAAACTAAGGATGCAAACTAAATGAAAAATAGATACAAATATGATAAACAAGACAAAATTAATATGCAATAATCATAGATTAAAGAGTTACAAAATGATAATGATAAAAGTTAAGTAGGAAAGAGAGCACAACCCAAGAAAACCTGTAGCTCCAAGATGTCCAGATCGATTTCCCCTTGTGTTTATGAAGTTGATTTGAACTTGCTTATTGTGATACACTTGAGATATTTAGAACTTATTGGACTTGATAGGATCACAACGTGATTTTAGCAGAACTATATCGTGCTTAAAGATTGATTGTTATGAATTTTGATAGAGTTTTATTATTTTCAAAAGGCCGTATGGATTTGGATCCCTAAGTGTTGGATTTATAGAAATCAATGGACCCTTGGGGAATGGTTACATTGAATTTGATAGGATTGTTGAAGATAAAATTTTAAAATATGCTTAAGATGCAATTAATGGATGGAAGATTGAAAATGATAAATTTTGGGCTTTGGATATTTGTTGGATTGTGGATCTAATTGATACAATCAAATCCATTTATGGTGGGACTCTTGAAAGGTAGTAAATACCAAAAAAAAAAATTGTTTTTTGATGGTCATTATTGCTAGAGGTGATAGTGCTAGTGACACTAATGCCCTAGCATTTTTTCCAAGATGACCATTATCAATCAATTTGAATGGGAAATGATGAAAAATTCAAATATTAGCATTAGCACTACTAGGGCATAAAAGTACCATTGGTATTATCACTTAGGCCCTAATGCTTTTACTTTTGGAGCAATAAATGATCCTAATTTGATATTAGAGGTAACTAATTTGGTTTGGATCCTTGATTGGATGACTAATGAAGATATTGGTAAATTTAGAGATATTGATGATACACTCAAGGGTGTCTACATTTACCCTTTTTGATACATTTATTGAATTAAGAATTCATCAAAAAATAACATTAATATCCTCATTTTGAGGAACATAGATTTGTTGTTCCTTGGGAATAATGATATAAGATAACTAGTTTTTTCTATTTGTTGATTAGATATTATGTTAAATTTTGTCATTTTGATATCATTAAATGCTACCATACCCCATTATTTCCCTAAAATTTTAGAGGTAAAATCAAGTTAGATCAAGGAAATTTGGCTTGGTCATAATTCACACCATTTTTGTGATGAAAGATTAATGATAAGCAATATAAATTGGCTAGGAAGGATTGGGGGTTAAATGGATAGGGGATAAAAAATGAATTAATTTTACCATGGATGATGTGATATATGTTTAAAGCTATGATGGTTATGTTATGATCATTTGATTAATGATTATATGACTGTTTTGATTAATGATGCATAATTTATTGTAATTAAATTTGATATTGATTAGATAATTAATTATTTTTATTAGAGTTATTCAATTGATTTTAGATTATTAGCTTAATATAAATGATGATATCATGATGGTAATAGATGTATAATTAATATTAGAGAATGATGTTCCCAAGGGGACTTTAGCTACTACCAAGAGGCATTACTATAGTACAAACTATATACAACTATATAGAGACAAGGATTTGATTAGCGAACTTTAGTAGAGTCTACCCCAAGGGGATTTTAAGAGATAATATAAATACATACATGGATATATATATAAGTATGTACGTAGTTTTTTTTATATCTGTATAAAAATTCCTATGGATAATTTTGTGATTTATTAAAGTTTTAAAATGGATTTTCCTTTAAGCAAATGCTTAAAGGGATACTAGTTTGCCTAGAGGAGTTCTAATTTAGCTTTTCCTAGAGGACTTCCAATATTACTTTGAATTATATTGCAAATGCTTAAAGGATTTCTACTTTAATTGGTTTACCTCATAGATAAATATCATAGAATACTTTGATGATTTATTGATGTGACAATGAATCATGCCCCCAAATGGCAGGAAGGATCCATTATCAACATGCTACCCCCATACATGGTGATACATGGAAGATAAGATGATAAGATTTATATTACCACCAACACTTGCAAACCTCATAATATTCATCATGTGATAATATATTTATAAAATAGAAGATAAAGATAGAGTGGATTGATCTTTCCATCAACATCTATGGACCTCGGCATTCATCATGTGACAAGAGATTTATGCGATAGAAAATGAATATAGAGTGGATTGATCTTGCTATCAGCATCTACAAACCTCATAGCATTCATAATATGACAATATATTGATGAGATAGAATATGAATATAGATTTTTAATGATTATATAGTGTGAATCATGATTAGTTTATAAAATGGGATTAGGGAGGTTTGCTCACATTAGTTGCCTAGTAAAAATAAAAATAAGTTGTCCAGACTATGATTATTATTTGCATGTCATCATAGATCCTTGATTTGATATACAATAGGTGGTCCAAGTAGAGATAGGTATGTGCATACAACAAGATATAAAGTTAGGCAAATAAAACAAGCATCAACAAGTAGTTAAAATAAAACAAGCAGTCGATCAAAACTTAGATATAATATCATTTAAGATGCATTACGCTCATTAATTCTTTAAGTTATTTTTTATCAAGTGTGGTGAGGTGAAGCACCTAAACCATACTTGGTAGTTATTATGTATCAACCTAGCTAAATAGGCTCAAATTTACCTTTGAGCTTAGTTTTATCACTAGTATTTTTCTAATTCTCTTTAAGATCACCAACTTCAAAGGATTTGTATATTATATTTTTGTTGTAGGTACATTTAAGCCTTTTCTAGTAGACGCTTAGGTTTTCTAGGATATGCATCTACTTCTCATCAAGCAACTCCAACTTGATAATATGGGAAAGATGATATTTATCTGCAATATATGCTCCTTGCATAAGGAACCCCCAGCATAAAATATAAGACTACTTCAATTCTATAGATCAAAGAATAGGGTATTCCACCAATGGGAGTCCTGACACTAGTGTGATATACCCATAGAGAAGGATACAACTAGACATATTAATATTTACTAGTTGTGTTGGTAAACTTCTTAAGAATTTGAAAAGAAATTTATTAGAAGCTTTAGCTTGGCTATTTCCTTAAGGATAATAAGGCATTAACCATTTATATTGAATCTTGTATTCAGCATAAAATTTTTAGATATCCTTATTCTTAAAATATATTCCATTATAATACATTAGAATAGAAGGGATGCTATAATGGCTAAGGATCTAATTAAATATTGACTTGAAGACTTGGACTCCAATGGTTTAGGCTAAATGCATAGCTTCAATTTATTTGATGAAGTATTGTCTAGTTGTGATAATTAAATTGTATCCAACAAATGACATAGGGTTCATCTTCCTAATAATGTCTAATCCTCAAATGGAGAATGGACATGAAGTGGCCAAAGATTCAATGGATTGGGATAGAGAGTGAATAATATTTTCATTCTCATAACACTTATCACACCTCTTGAAAAAGTCACAAGAGTCATTTTCCATGGAGGGCTATTAATAACCCATACATAGGAATTTATTGGCAATGGATACAACACTAAAGTGACAACTAAATGATCCATCATGGATATCATTGAGGATTATTTTGGTTTTGGTTGGATCTAAGCACCAAATAAAAATTCCATAAAGGGTGTGGTGATATAAGATATCACCATTGTTGACATGCCTATAGGCATGTTGCTTGAGGTTCTTATACTCATTGTTATTCCAACCATCAAGAATGGTATCATCCTTAAGGTAAGAAAATATAAACTTGTACCAAGGATCAAAGTATGAAGTTGCTTCCATGACAAAGACTTCTAGAGGAAGATAACTATATTCTAGGGTTGAAGGTTCTTTAATTTATTAAATGATAATCATAGCTTATTTTTCATCTATCTCTAAGGGGATAAGGGATGCAATCAATACCATAGCATCAACATGGTGGTTACTAGATCTAGGGTTAGCATCAATGGTGATCTTGTTAAAAGAAAAAAAAATTACAATGTCCCTGTATAGCTTTAGCTTATCATATTTGGTTTGATAAATACCATTAACAAATATTAATTTAGAAGATATATGATCAAACAGAATTCTCATTTGACTTAAAAAATAGGATTGTAATTAAGGATTTATAAAAATATTTATAAGCAAGTAATATGATGAAGAACACAAGCTTATACTGAGAGGGAGGTGAATAGTATAAGATAAACTTTTACTTTTCTTTCCCAAATAATATTATCCAATGTTATTAATTGTAATATATTTTCATAGCAGTATTAAGCAAACTCATCAATAGTAGTAACAAGGAAATTCACAAATCAACACACACATGAGAGACACAAAATTAACATGGTTCACCCAATGTGGGTTACATCCACAGAGAAAATATTTTTTTCTAAATTTTCTCAATAAATATCTTGGAAACCAATTCCCTATTACAATGTTTATGGACCTCTGTCCAAATGATATCTCAATCCCCTATGCTCAATTTCATGTACCTCTATCACCTTAACTCGGGTTCGTGGAACTCTATCCACATGAGAACTCTATCCCCTTGTTGGTCTGGTTTGTGTAACTCTATCCACAGGAGACTCCTCTCCTTTGCTCTGGCTCATGGAAATTTATCCATAGGAGACACCTCTCCTCTCTGCTCTGGTTTGTGGAACTCTATCCATAGGAGACACATTTCCTCTCTACTTTGGTCACCTCCAAAGCTAGTACACACCTTTGCTTAACTTTTTTCTAAGCCTACTCATGAAGCTTAATCAAATCTTCTCACAAATCTGCTCTCAACTCTGCCCCAAATCTGCACACACTACATGCACAAATTTGTCTCAACTCTATCCCAAATCTGCATACATTACATGCACAAATCTATCTCAAATCTATCCCAAATTTGCACACATTACATGCACAAATCTATCTCAACTCTATTCCAAATCTGCACACATTACATGCACAAATCTATCTCAACTCTGTCCCAAATCTACACACATTACATGCACAAATCTATCTCAAATCTGCCTCAAATCTGCACACATTACATGCACAAATATATCTCAAATCTATCCCAAATCTACACATATTACACACACAAATCTGTCTCAACTCTACCTAAAATTTGCACATATTACATGCACTAATCTGTCTCAACTCTATCCCAAATCTACACATATTACATGTACAAATATGTCTCAAATCTACCTCAAATCTGCACACATTACATGCACAAATCTATCTCAACTCTATCCTAAATCTGCACACATTACATGCACAAATCTACTTATAAGCCTTCTCAAAATAAAACAACTCATAACTGTTCACAACACATGCTTAAATCTGCTCAAAACACATACTCAAATCTTCTCAAAACACATACTCAAATATGCTCAAAACACATACTCAAATCTTCTCAAAACACATACTCAAATTTTCTCATCAAAATATGTTCTCAACTCTCTAAATATTTCATACACAACAATGTTCATCTATTTCAAGATATTGCATAATAGTATCATCAAGTGCTTTATCTAATTTTCAATGTGCTTTACTTAGCTAAATTAGTTTAGACATATTTTACCCAAAATTCATTTAACCTCTTGAACATATAGATAATGATATGCACTTGATAAATTCTCAATATGTTCTACACATTCATTAAGCTTATCACTTTCACATGTCTCACATTCAGTAAATCAGATCTCTACCTCTTACAAATGCCTTTCAAATCAAATCATGCTAGTGTATAACTTGCTTCACAAAAATGGTCTATCTTCCTTGAAAAATTGCTCTCAAATATCAAATACAATAATGCACAAGTTTTCTCTCAACCCTAGCACAAGTGTTTCCAATTTCTTTCAAGGATAAAGCACAACTTGTTCACAAAATCTAGCACAAGTGTTTCCAATATTCAAAAATTAAGCATATTTTTATTCTCAAACCTTAGCTCAAATATTTTCAGCAATGCACACTAATAAAACCTTTTATCTCCACCTTATGATTCATAAATATTTTCTCAAACAAACATCTTAAGAATGAATTATATTACCATACCTCTTAACTTGCTTTGATGAAGATGTGCCCTCAAAACCTGTCTCAAAATATTCTATCTTTCTTATGCCACTTCAAGGGTTAGTTAGCATAACACTTTTTCAAATCATCCACATGAAAAACTTCTCTCAAAATATGTGCACAAATATAATGCTAAAACATAGTGTTTTATAACCTCCTCTTGTTTCACAAGATAAATCTTTCAACCAATGACAATTTTCCTCTTTATCATACACCTTATTTCTCCTTTCTAAAAATACAAAAATTAAAATTTCAAGACAATTCAAATTACACTTTATAACTCCTTTTCTCACATGCAAAAATATTTCTTCTATATTACAATACTTTATAAATGCACCCTTATGACTTATATTTTTCAAACTAAAATATTTTAAAACATACCCTTATAGCTCTCAGTGTGCAAGATAACAAATATTTTAACAATTCCTTAAGATTCCCTAATTGCAAAATACTTTAACATATGCTTATGACTTCCTATATGCAAAAATGAATAAACCTTTAACACGACCTTATGACTCCCTAATCAACATATACCATAGGAAATTTAATTAAAAATACCCTTACCAATGCAGCCATCGTGAATTAAACCTACCACCTCTTGGTTTCCCGCACCCCAGTGCAAGCTAGGCTATCGCGTGAGCTTCCCGCCCACACAAAAATTTAAGCCCACAAAATACTCCATATTGTTTTGGTGAACTTCTTCCTTGATCAAAATGTTAACAAAATTGAAGTCATTGCGAATCGATCCACTGACCTCTTATCTGCTAGTGCCTTAGCTTTGGCTAAGTTGTCGCCTGAGCTAACCACTTGTTTAGAACAATGAAGGCACATCCTTCTATTTGTTTACTTTCTTTTGCTTTGAAATGAATGCACGTGGTGTCTTGCTCCTCTGCTCCCTTTTTAAAATGTGAATGGATCGATTGCGCTCAATGTTCAACCTCCGCCTTAATGAGGTATTTTTCCCTTCATTAAATATGCACTTTGATTATATATTTCAAACGTCGACGGTGTAAAAGTCAATTTTTCAATGGTGCCTTTTAAACCTTAACCTTAGTTATATTTAAAAATATTATAATAATAACTTTTAAACTTTTACATCTAATTATGAAATTTAAATCTTTTAAAAGCAAGTAAGACCTTGTCCTTTTCTTGCAAATATAACCATGGAGAATGACCTTGTCTTTTTCTTGCAAATATAAACATGGATAATGACCTTGTCCTTTTCTTGTAAATATAACCATGGAGAATTATTTTGCCTTGACAACTTGTGTACCTTTGAAATTTCCTCATGTATCCTTTGAATATATGTACCTTGCACTGTAATATTTCAACCTTGAAGATAATTCTCAACCTTTTCACCTTTGACATCAATGAAAACCAATATACTTACTATTTCCAACATATGATGTCCTAGGAAGTATATATCTTTCTCAATACCTAATCACCTGATCACATCCTCTCTAGGATTAGGGGCAAGGGACATGCATAAGAACCAACAACCTAAATTCTTGATAATGTTCTCATTCTCTTGTCCTTTATGATCTAGGTTTATCAAATGGACAAATAATAGATAGATAAATAGATGAAGTGCAAACTATGGGTAGACTACAAAACATCTTTGAACTATGAAAAACAAAACCTGGGCTACAGAATGCTTAGCAACAGTAGTGGACTTTCTTCATCCCACAATCTGCATCATGGAAGTCAAACCATCATAACCATCAACACTCTTCTTCTTCCACCAAAAATTGTACATAAACCTATAATTTTATTTCAATAAGGGTGCAGTGGTAGTTAGCAAGCATCTCTTCTCACAAATGGCTTTTATTTGGTAGACATATATTCTCAAAGAAGAATCCATTTAAGACTAATAAAATTTGCTTAGTATATTACAATCTTGTTTCCTTATTTTGGTTTTCTACTCTAAAGGATCCATTCTCTCTAGACTTTTGGATCAAGTGGTATCAAAATAATTTATTTACAGGTGTATGGTCCCAAAGATGAGATCAAGATATCAAAATCTTATGTTCCAGATGTGTGACCCCTCTTATTATATACCCAATTATCTCAAATTATCTTAGATGGTGGACAACATTGAGATAGCAAATCCTTTCAAACAAATGGTGGATGAAGCTCTTGAGAGACAAACGAGTCAAATTCTAGATCAATTTGCCCAAATTCTTGAATTATTTCCATTTTCCCATGCTAGAACATAACCATTCAGTGCCCCAACACCATTCAAAGTTTAGGTGAACTTTGATATTCCTATATTTGAAGGAAAAATCAATGCAAAAGTAGTGGATAATTGGTTGGATCAATTATCTGCATATTTTCTATAAATTATTTCTCTATTAAAGATATCACTTTTACCCTTCTAAAATCTTCAATACCAGTCCAAAATTGATGGGAAGTATACATCAAGAACCAGGAAGACTCATAACACCCTACATGGGATGAGTTCATGGAAGCAGTCAAAAATGAATATTACCTTATAGGCACTTATGAATATTTATACATATGATGGAAACAATTACATCAAGGTAGATAATAGTCTATTCAAGACTATACTGATGTTTTTCATTCACTGTTTATAAAAATTGGCATTCAAGAAATTAAGATGCATCGATTTCTCAAGTACCATAGTAGGCTATATTAGTACATAAGGGAGGAGATAGACTTATTTGAATTCAATACATTGGGTGAAGCATATAATTTTTTCAAGATTAAGCAAAAATATAAACATAAAAACAAGAAAGGAGATGGTTTGAAATAAAAGAACCAAAATACCAAGGGTCATCCCAAGAAATATAAAGGTGATAACCAAAAGCAACCAAATACAAAAGGTTAACAGCAAAATCCAAATAGAAAGCAAAAGGAGTCATAAGATAAGATGCCTTAAAATAACAATATGGAGAAATTGTGAGACTACCACAAGAACAACCAATATTCAAGCAAATAATATCAGACAATTTAGTCTCTTTTTGTTCAGACGTAGCCCTCTACATCCACTACATCAAAATATCCTCTACCTAAGGATAAAGGTAAGTTGATCATTAGGTTGAACCATATGTAATTGTTGCTATCTCTACTATACAAATCAAAGCGAAGGAGTCTTCTGAGGAGGAGCAATTATTTCACTCATAGTTTTGGGTAAATGGTAAGTCCTTTTATTTCATTGTTGATAGTGGAAGTCAAAACAATTTGATTTCTATTGATATTGTGTGTAGACTACCACAAGATCAAGGATTCATGGGCTAACCTCATGGGAAGGCCTACTCTCAATGTGAAGTTTTTTTTAAAGTGCAAATGTTCAAGTTTGATGGTTTCTTTGAAAAAAACTTAAGTTTGTTTGATAACTCAGTGCTAAAACTATAAAATAATTTAAAAATTAAAATTGCTTAAAACAATGATCTATGAAAACAAGAGCAAACGTAAGCATGATTTTTTACTTTAATGAAGTCTATCCTAAATTTGTGAGAAAAGTAAAATATTTTTCTTTGAGGCAAGGTCACAAGAGATATGCAACATACAAGCTAGCCTAGATTTAAATCTACATGTAGTTTTTATTTCAATACCTAAGTTTAAAAAAAAAAAGATAAATAAATCAAACTAAGAAGATTCTTTGACTTCCTTCTTTTCCTTTGTGTGTTAAGATAAAAGGAAATCTAATACTAACTTAAATATTCCTTGAAATCTTTATCGTTTAATGTTAGATAAACCAAACAGAAAATAGAGATACAACAAAAAATAAACAAGATTTTATCACTCAAAATCAAAAACCAAAATTGTTAAAATAATTACCTAAATTAAATTTTTAGGCAGAATCATACCTTGAATTGCAAACCTATGATTTTACGCCATCATGCCTTATGTAGATAAACCATGATTTCAAGTTACCTATAAAAGAAACAAAAACTTGATAGAGAAATCAAGTTTTGGGGGGGCTTGCTAGACAAAGAAGATAATGAACTTCCTTGCTATAGATTCAAATCCCTAAGATCCCTTAGTTGACCTAAAATAAATGCAAGAAAGGAAGTATACAACCATTGCTAGTAAAATTATGCTTGGTGTAGGCAAGGGTGAAATTCTAAATTGAGGTAAGAGTGCTAAAGAGGAAAAATTTGATGGTTGACTTACAAATGTAGGGGGTGATCGATTGTTTATGTAAATCAAAATCATGCCTCATCAAGATAGGGTGTGATTCTTCCTATAAGAAAATTGCAAATGATAGAAATTTTATAAATTGAGTGATTAGGATTCTAAGTAGATAAGGATAGACAAGAATTGATGTAGGATATTCAAAATTCATATGCATAGTAGAAGTTAAGTAGGTGTTGCAGGTAGAATCACATGTTGCACAAGCAAGGCACATTTCTGTTAAAAGAGATGATATGCACAAAAGAAGGGGCATGGTGATGGTTTTCCTCATGAAAGGAGGTTTTCTAGGGAGCAAAGCAAATAATGTAAAGGGAAAAAACTAGAACTAATAGGATGAAAGGACAACCTCTTATCCCCAAAAATTTGGTCATAGAATCATGTTTTAGAAAAATAGGGCACATTTTTGCCTAACTTTATAGTAGGTGAAATAGGCCCAAGAGATATATACTAGTTTGTCCAAACAACAAGAGAGGTGTAGCAATATTAGACAATGAGAGAGTTGTTCTTTCCTAACTTGCCTAATAATCCTCCAAACCTTCAAGCAAAAGTACTATGATCCCCATGAAGATTTTTAGCATGAGAGAGAAAGTGAAAAATAGAGTTTTTTTAGCTAGAGAGTTCTTATTGAAATGAGACTCCAAGGCCTCTTGTAGATTTTTTGACCTTGGGGAAGGGATATTGGAATATTCATGATTGATAGTAGGGGTAGGCAAAGTTTTCAAATTGATTCTTTGGGATGGTAAGGCAAATATAAAAATGATAGCCTTAGGGGATGAATGTAGGTTGTGGGTGTCCTAGGAGGATGCCACCATAAATGGTCCAAATCTTAAAGAGGTGGAGGATCCAATATTTTTAATCCTTGGCCTTAGATCATAAAATTATGAGTTAAATTTTGCTATCATGACTTCATAGATGTGATTTTTTAAGGTTAGTTGGGAAAGTAAGGAGCGACGCCTTGAAATCTATGTAGGAATATTATGGGCTCAAAATCATGACTTCATTTCAAAAGTTGTGATTATGCCCAAATAGGAAAAAATATTAGAAATTAAGGTTGGGATGGCTAAATTATGTTTTTTGTGGGTTTTATGGTTTATTGGAATAAATTGGATAATCGAGTGGTCTAATTTTGGATATCTACATTGCTCCCTTTTTTATGTATTTATGGTATAATAAATATATCAAAAATAATTGCAGATACCCCCAATGTTGAGGAAAGATGACTTCTAGATGATCACTAGAATAACATGGAGTGGTGGTGCAAAAATACACACTTTGATGAGGTATTAATTGCACTAATACCCCCATTTAGCGTGCTCACTTGAGTTTTTTAAGGGAGTCAAATGTCCCTGAGGAAACTAGACTAGGCTAGGAAGCAAATATAGAAGAAATAAAAAGAACAATGAAGGTAAAAAAATTTGAGAAGGGGGGATTAAAAGGTAGGGTGGGGATAAAAAATAATTTATTTTTACCCTGCATGAGAGAGAAAATATAGCTATGGAGAACAATGGCCCTTATGGTCCATCGTTCAGCATTTGTGAGAGGTAAGGCAGGGGAAGCAATTATGGATTTCTAGGTAGATTGTGATCCTATAACCTACTAGTGAGTTTTTAAATTTGATGTTATCAAATTTTTAAATATTTATGAATTATGTAAAATTTATCATGTGACTAGATGTGCATTTTTGGGATACTTGCGATAATGCAACCCATGTTTTATGGTTACCCCATGATACTAGTCTATGGAAGTGGTATGGAAATTTGGTTGCATCAAGGTAGGGATGATTGCATGAATTCACATGAAATATTAGTAAAGAAGTGATAATGTGCCAAGAGAGAGAGGGAAAGAGAAAAGATGCTAACGTTGAGGCTTGTGGTTTTGTTATGCAGCTAGATATTTTAGATCCATGGGATTGGTATCTGCATACACTAACTCTAAGGGATAAGGTAATCCTGGATAATATTTGGTTACAACATATAGCAATGATGCCAAGGATTGAGTGTGATTATGCTAAGATAATTATGCTTATTAAGAGGTGGAGCCTAGAGTTATCCATTTTAGACTACCTACAAGTGAGATGACTATCACACTAAGAACATGTGGAATATTTTGAGGGTACCAATCTAGGGGAGACAAGTCTATTGGATGCAAGATAGAGGATAGCCCTTGGAGATATTGACTAGGGATTCATATTTTGAGGTGACCAGTAGTGGAGTACATGTGGATAAGATATTTGAGTGTCTTGAGTTAGATGTGATGATGTGTCTATTATGTGGTATTACTATAGGGATGATATTGATCCACATGTGCAATAAAATCTTTCCATGGGTGCATGGTGGAGTGATCCTAGAGATGTAAGATTAGTAGATCTAATTTTCTTAGGGACCATTGATACTGTCATACCTATACTAGACCTTATATAAGATCATGTAGAGGAGGAAGAAGAGTTATGGATGTGTAATTATACTCTAGGTATGGTTTTGGGAGCACATCATGGTGTGGCAACCATTAGGGTTGTCAAGGGAGGTGAGGGATGTAGAGAGGCCTATGGTGTATAGATAGGCACACCATTTTGAGTGGGTATAGAGAGTACTTAGAGGATATTTAGCATTAGAAAGGTAGATGGTGGATGAGTTATAAGCTTGTATTATGGTGTGGTGCTATGGATATAACATCTAGGATGGAAGGAGGATAGGTTTGAGTTGGCACACGTTCATTAGGTTAGTTGGGTTATTATCAATCAGGGGGAGCAAGTGTTACATAGATATGATTACGTGATATGATAATTTGAGGTGATTCAATGGGTGTTAAAGCTACATGACTAATAGTACCAGTGTGTGGATAGGGAGGATGCCAAAGTAGAAGGATGATTAGATCCCACTAGTTTTATTTACGAGGATAGGGATAATCCACTTATGATGGATCTAGGAGTTAATTATGCTAGAGTTTATCATGGATACTAGAGATGGTATTGAGAGGTTAGGCTAGCCTAGGTTTTTCTAGTTGTGTCGATTGAGGTGAGGGATCATGAGTATAGAGCTACAATAATCTTTGATATTCTCTTAGAGGATGCAAGAGGAGAGATGGATTAGAGCATAAGTTCAAATAGAACAAATGAGATCAAGGGTAGTACAAGAGATTATAGAGATGACAGTGGTGGTGTCACATAGGGGAGAGACAAATATAAGTGTGACATTGATGGAAGATAGGATAAATGTAAGGCCTAGTATGGTGGTAGAGGGGATGGGGTTGGTTAGTTTAGAGGATCTCCTAGAGAGAGTGGGGTAGATGTACTTGCTCTACCAAAGGGGGAGCAGTTGGATATCTAGGTGAATGTCTAAAAATAGACTATGGCCTCTAAGTGAGAGGGTCATAAGAGTGACATGGCTATTTTATAAAAATAGCTTGATGTGGTGATAGTAGAGAGGGATCAGCTATAAGCCAATTGAGATTAGAGAGTAGTCAATTTGAATATTGATATTGATCGCATGACTTAAAATAGGGACATAACTTAGGTTTAGGACGGTTGATTACAAGGGGAGGTGGCTAGGCTAGAATGAGAGAGACGGTAGGCTAGGTTAGAGGTGATATCACTCAAGGTGAATGAGAGGTAAAAGTAGATTATTTTTCTTCTAAGGAAGGATATAGAATGATCCCAAGAGAATATGGAGGAGTATTTAATATTGGTAGCTCATTATAGGGCCCTCTACAAGTAGGTTGTCCTGACATAACCAAGAGAGTCATCACCATGTAGAACTCATTTGTACAGCCAAATGAAATCTAGGATGTGGATCATGTCATACTCCATAGATATGCCACCACTATGACCACTAGAATTAGAAATAGGAGGTGCAAGAGAGACTAGCTCACAAAGCTAGGCAAGGGAGGTGGGAGAGATGTGTCAATTTTGTTATTGTGGCACACTTTCTAGGAGATACTTGTAGATGATCGAGTGTACTAGTTTTATGATTATGGTACATCAATGTATCATATGTGATGTATTATGAGCAATAATATATATACAAATATTTATATGTTGTGATTAGCTTATTGATTTGTGTATGATTTTTATGTTATGATGCATATATGATAATAAATGAACTTAATTGTGTAATATAGTAAGATAGATGGATAATCTAATTGATTTTAGGAATGAATAGAATTATAATTATTAAGGAAAATAATGAGAGAAGAGAGATGTAGAATGAGTAGGAAGAAGAGCAATGAAACCTGCACTATATATAATATTATGAATGATGGCTAGTTAAGGCCTGTGATATTATATCATAGTATAGTATAATAGCTATATACATTGGCCAATGAAGTCCTACATGATTAGGATGGTTGATATCTAGTTAAGGCAAATATGAGCAAAGTGAGAAATGGCTATTTAAGTCCTATATGAGCAGTATGATGCAAAAATATGTACAAACTCTTACAAATGCTATATATATAGGCCAACTAAGGCCTATGAATAAGATGGTCAGTGACCAATGAAGGCCTATATGAGCAAAGTGAACATTGGCCAGTTAAGGCCTATATGAGTAGTATGAGCAATGGCTATTGAAGGCATATAATTAAATATAGTATAATAGCTATATGCAAAGGAAAATAAAGACCTATAAGTAGTGTGATCAACGGCCAGTTAAGGCCTATAATAAGCAATGACTAGTTAAAGCCTATAATAAACACTGGTTGAATAAGTTCTATAATGAGCAATGTCTAGTTAAAGCCTAAAATTGAACACTGGCTAGTCAAGGTCTATAATGAATCTTGATGTTCAAGCTCCTATACTACTCCTAGGATACCATGCTCTTCTAGAGAAAAGGGATAGGAAAAAAATCACTACAAACACTATTAATAAGTATCCCACATATGACAAATAATTTGTCATTGTTCAAGCAGTGGAAGCGCTATATCTTGGGCAAAGAAACAACCATTCACATTGATCATAGATCTCTAGAATTCATATGGACATAAAGCAATATTAGGAATGAGAGGCATAAAAAATAGACTATATATTTGTAGTAGTTTTACTTGATCATATAGCACAATAAGAAAAGCACTAACTCAACTATAAATTGCCTGAGCCAACCACCCATTACAACACTCACTACCATTCTTGATTTGTGTAGGCATGAGATATTCAATTGGTCCACCTTGTATGGTGTTGACCTTGACTTTATTGAAACATATCAAGCCCTTCGATTAGGTAAGCATATTTCTAATTTCTATATGTAGGGACATCTACTCTATCACATGGGACACATCTATGTTCCTTCTACTAAATAACCAAATATGATATAGGAAGCACATTTTAGCAAGGTATCATGTCACTTTGGTGTGGATAAGACTCTAGTAATTCTTCAAAACACTTCTTCTTGCAAAATATTAGGAATTATGTGGATACATACATCAATTCTTGTGCATCCTATGCCATTGCAAATCTAGCCAACAAGAAATAAATATTATCTACACCCTTGTCATTACCTACCAAGCCTTGGGAATCTATCTCTATGGATTTCCTCTTAGTTTTGCTTGTTTCTAAGCATGGTAATGATTTTTTTTTGCTATATTTTATCACTTTTCTAAAATGGATCTCATAATTGCTTGCAAGAAGAATTTTATAGTTGAAGAGAATGTAAAACTATATTTTAGCCAGTATAACTACTAAAATTTATCAATATATCCTATAAAAATTGTATTATTTAAAAATAAACCTATAATAATCTACATGTAGAACTTCTAAGATAATGGAGGGATAAATTAAATAGCTAAAAGAATATGCCCAGAAAAAATATCCCACATTGCTAATTCCCTAACCTTCCATTGTTGATCCCATCATCCAAATCCTAGTTGACAGATATCTATAATTTTATTTCTTATGACTTGAAAATTTATAAATATCCTTGTTCTAGATGGATCACTTCACAAGGTCATGTCTCCATCAATACTACTTGGATTCCATCATATGACCACTCTTTTAAAATTTCTTCAAATTTCATACAAATTAGTCCAAGAATTTTCTGAATTGGACAACCCTTCATGAAGATATGTCTCATAAAATATGAGATGTTTTTTTGGAAAATTTTATCCTAATGTTGCCCTTGTTCTATATGGTTGTCTTCACATGGTTTTATCTCCCTCAATACTATATAATAGCTCCAAGTTAATAAATATATTGGAAGTGGACTAATTTGATGTGATGATCTAGATCTATCAAGTGTTTAACAATTTTCTTATTATTGATTACTAAGCATATCAAACATTCTCTTGATAGGTCAATGCATTCTAACATGACAATAGTTTATCTATAATTCTTGGTGGAACCAAATTGCAACAATTGGTCCCATGAAGAAGACTCAACTATGATTCCATTGAAGATCATAGTCGATCTATTTGAAGTGAAGCATCAAGAGATTCACCTAATGACTCCTTTGAAAAGAAAAAGACTTTGAAGAAGTTTCCTAATAAAAGAGAATTTGATTTTTTTTTGGGGGTCTCATCTCATGAGCTTTTTTAAGCACTATCTCCACATCTAATGAATTTATCTTCAAGGAAAGGGATCAAAATTATATGAGAAAAATAAATGTAACTAGAGCCTTCACTTAAGCCAATCAACAAGATTTGATGCCACTACTGAATCGAAGGAAGAGGAACTGATAACGTAATATGATATCCATGATAAATCATTCTCCTCAAAAATTTCTAATGTGGAATGATATATGTCCATAATTCCATTGACTCCACCTAATACATGGGACTCGATTTTTGCCTTAGCACTAAAGTACCTATCTTGTTTCTTAGGAGAGGATGTTGTCACCCTAAAAAAGAATTTGTACTACCTAGTGATCTTTTGTGTTGTGCACTTAATTAAAAATCAATATATAACCCTACGGTTATTAGTGGATTATTTCAAAGGGAGAACTATGAATGGTACCTCAACCTTAGCTCATAATCAGTCAATATCTAGGACCAGTTTGTGAAACTCTTGATAAGTAGAATAAAAGAAAAAGTAATGGTTGATTTCAATGTTTAGTTTCATAGGACTTGTAAAGGGATCCCTTATGAGATCCAACCACCTCTAGATATGGCATTTATTTACTATCTAAAAACTTTCAATTCTAAAATTTCCATGATGGTCAAGTTTAAGGGTGGTAACTTGTTACCGAATGCCTATGAGATAGCCATATAGACTGAAAAATATCTAATCTAGATAGGAAGCCTAGCCTCAAGACCCCCTCCATCATTATTTTCTATCATTTATCCCTTGATTCTTGCTCCTTTTACTACTAAACTTGATGAACTATATAATATGATGAGGACCTTCTCTAATGATATCATAGTCCTAAATAGGTAGCATAACACTTAAATGTTCCCCTACCAAAGTTACCTAAATCCTACTTTCCACTAGGGGAAGTCGAATGTCTAACCACCTCCAACTAGATATCATAAGACTTCACTTTTTATCGATAGAAATCCTAGTCAATAATAGGCTTTGATTCAAAAAATAGTACTTGTGTTAGTCCTCATCCAAAAAATGACTAGAAGATCATCTAGGGACTTGGTCACCACCCAATATAACTATGTTGAGTATCCTAATAATTGTTGTAACTATCCTACTCTTGACTATCACTCTTTCAATTGTTATGTTATAACATAGTTTCAAACAACCCAAACGACTTTCAAACCATAATTTTTCACATCCTTCTTAGTCAAAACTTCCAATGCTAATTTTAAAACCTATCTCTCAACCTCTAACCATGTCATTAGCTACTGATTCTTCAACTCAAATCAAACCTTTATCACTTGGGATGAAGTGAAAGTGTATGTCATACTAGATGAAGCAAGCCCCCCAAGATCATAAGTCCAATCAAAACATATTACCATGTCCAATATAAGGTCCACTGAAGAGCAGGGGATACCTTTTTGATAGATACTAGGCCCCATATAAGGTAATTGGATAATTGGAGTGTCCCAATACAAGCTATACTAGAGAGTCAAGCACAAGCAGTTTTTATGATCACCAAGAACAGTCTTGGAGCCTCTAAGGAAACATGTTATAGATCCAATTAGGACACCTTCAATGATAGAAATATATAGACTTCTAACATTATTGAATACCATTTTGAAGGCTCCTTCTTCAAACCCTTAAATATAGTGGAACACCTAAGGAGATCTACCATATCCATGCATATTTGGGATGTCTACTTGATTCTTGAATAGATGGAAATTTTGGAAGAGACCCTAAGGAAGTAGAAAGAGCTTAATAGATAAGAGATGTCTACTATGCTACAACTATCTAGCTTAGACCCTAGTCAACCCAAGTCTGCATCAATCTACTTAACACTAATCTATGGAGATAAGTTAATACATAATTGCATGGTGGACTCAGGGTCAAGCACATTTATCATGTCAAAAAGGATAGTAGAGGCACTTTTCCTAACATTGGAGCATGCCAATAGTAGGGTATTTTAGTTAGATGACACCCTACTACTAGTATTTGGACTAATTTGGAACCTTACCTTGGAACTCCAAACTTTTTCTAACCTAATGATGCACTAAGAAGTACGGATGATTGATCTTTTGACCATATTCTAAATATATCTTTCAAGAGACTTCATCACCAAGATCAGAGGATACTTATTGCTAGACTAGATTCATATGCTACTCTAAATCAAGTATGATACCAAGTTCAAAATCCTACTAAAACTCCTCCACATGTACCATAGATAAAATTCCCTTTAAGGTAAATGAAGAGGAGCAAGCCTACTTAGTAAAAGAGGAGTTGTCATAATCTGACTTCGTGGACAAGATGCATCCATACATCCTCAACAACCTTTAGGAGCCATGGGTATTTGGAACGTGGGGGTCAGATCTTGATAAAGAATTGAGCCAATTGGGATTGGATGATCCATCACTAGGTATTACATTGTACATTTTATAAATATTATATATAATTTGTAAAAAAATAGAGGGACTTTTTCCAAAGGAGAGATAATTGTCTGATCCAAAAAAAAAAAAGAACAAGGATTTTTGACATTGCAATGTGATATTCACCCTTGTAATAAACACATGGTAAATATATGTTAGCCTAGTACCAAGAGTAAAAGTGTGCTAAGGACTAGGTAGTTTCTACCATTGGATCAAGCATCATCAATGGTCAAGAGCAAGAAACTACCCAATTTCATGTAAAATCCAAGCGGTATAGATTCAAGTTTAAGTTGTTATAAGGCACTAATGTTTAGTACCTACTTATGAAAATGAACCCTAACACTCACTACATGGTGGTGGCTTACAAGGCCAAGATGGTTGACACCTAGAAGGCATGAGATGGATTGAAAAGTGTGACTAGGAGAAATTTTTGTGGTAGGTATGTAAATCTACCAAATAAAATTTTATTTGTAGGGATCGAGGAGCATCTAAATGCCTTAATCAAGCCACCCATTAAAAGGTTAAATGTGAATCCTATGCCTTAGCATGTGTATTGGACTCCTTGAGAGCAAGAAACTATGTTGGATCTCTAGTAAAATTAGCTACACACTTGAAGGTGGATTAGATTTGGAAAAAGTGTTTGTACAATATGGGCATAGTTGACAACCCCCTTGTGAGTCTGTGAATCATCACACACTACCTAGAGGATCTGCCAATTCAATGATGATACAACTGCCATGGAAGAACATGAGGAGGAATAACTGATAATTAGATTCAATGTTGTAATAAATGTCATCTTATGTTGGTTGGTCAAGGAAGTTCCAATCATAAAAGGAGAATCAATAAGGAAAAGGAATTTTTGGTTTTTCTAGTGTAGAGGTCTATCAAAGAAGGTCACCTTCTACTTTTCCTTAAATGATCCCAAGTAAAGTTACTCTTCAAGTAGGGTATCTCTCCTTCGAGGTTTCATTACAATGGGATATTCTTACCTATAAGAAGATGCTTTAAGCAAGTTTGTTGTTCATGGGATGAGCAAGAAAATAAGACCTAAATATTTTGCAATTTTAACAAGAGAAGACCTTCAAAGGAAGATCTTGTTAAATCTAAAACTCCATGTTCCATAATATGATTATGACCACCTAAACTAGATAAGCAAAAGGATATAACCTTCCAATTGGTATCAAAGTGAACCCTTATTATAATTAAGAACACTTGAACATTTCCATTGGTAACAAAAAGGGCTTTATCAACAACCAAATTACAACCAACTTTATGGCCCTAAATCCACCCCTCAATCAGAAGTGTGGATTTAGAAACTGAAACACTCTCTTTCAATAACAAGGCTTCAAAGAGACATGTATCCAAGGACGATTGCAAAGAAACATGAGCAACACACCCATAAGACAAACCTAGGAACCAAAAAGGGAAATAAGAAGAGGGACTTTGGTTATAAGGTTGTCAGTAAGCTTGTCAAGGCTTGTCAAACTATATAAAATATCCCTTTGATGTTCATGGTAAAATGCATAAGGGAGCAAATCCTATAGGGCAACTACCTTGAAGCATTAGCAATTAAGCAACAAGTAAGGTCATGGTAGAAGCAATATTCATGATCCTAGGAGACAAGATAGACTGAAGCTTCAACTAATATTCAAGACTAAAAAACTATTCAAAGTTATGATTTTTCCAAGAATGTTGCCCCAATAACTTAGGTAAAATCTTAAATTACCTAAAGCTTTTCTTACTTGCATGCAAGATCTAAAAGGCAACGTTCCATCCAAGAGTCTCAAACCTGAGACAATAACCTTTCTCATCCCATTCTCACTTTTCCTTCCCTTATAATTCTATATTTTATTATTTCTTTATTTCTAATTTTGACTTCGCACCCAAATGACAAGGCAAGTAGTCTTAGATCACTCCTTTCAGTAGGCTAAAAATGCCTAGAAGGCATCAATACTATAGATAAAATTTCCCTACAACCCTTGATTCACTCAAAATCTTAATAAAAAGCATGATAGGTCAAAGAAGACATTTAAGAGGATCCTTGCAACTTTGGTTAGAAGAAGGGACATTAAGAGAAATATGTATGAGTCCAAAATCCATATCAGTCGTTAGGTCTACCATCAATGGTTGATGCTCATCCTCTGCTAAGAGCCAGTAGCATTAAGGGAACCAAGGCCTATGGGCCATCAATTTTTCATCCAACAATCTATGTGGTCCTTTTGATGGTGGAAAGCATAGAAAGGATAAAAGGTCTCAATGTGATCCAAAGCTAGACACATGATGACTAGTTAGGAGTTATAAGAGAAATATGTTAGGGTACATCTAGAGAAAGCCTACCATTGTTTGAAGAGATCCCACCTCAATCAAGGACACATGGCAACTACATGCACATAGAACAAGGTAGACAAAAGGAGAATCTAAGAATACACCTATTATTAGTCATAAATATTAACTTCTATAGTATGTCTTGTTAGATCCAACCATGTTTTTGTGTAGTGACCATCCATCATAAGTAAGAGCCTACCCTATCCATATACATCAATAAAAATATCCATGCTTGCTATGTTAGTGAATTCTAGGAGAAACATAATGAGAACTTGATGGTACAACCCTTCCCAATATAGTATCAATGAGACATGTCAGCCGTAGATTATCATTTGAAGGTTTGAAATCCATAGGCATTAATGGCACTAGATGTAAAGGCCTAAAATGTGTTGATTTCCATTGTATAAGGGTTTATATTGTAAAGCAAAGAAAAAATTGTAGACAGATTGCAAAGATTTTTAGAGGGAACGAACCCTCCTCCTAGCCTATAAATAGGTCTGAATTTGCATTGTAAAGACATCAAGAGTTATCTAATCATGCCTCTTATATAGCCTTGTGGGCTCTTTATTTTACCCCCTCTTCTCCATTGTAATAAGAAAATCTTGAGCCTCAAGTCGTTGTTTAAGTAGCATCGAGCCTATCTAAGCTGCATGCCTTGAAATTATTTTTGGTACATTAATGGAAGTCATGACTAATTTCACTTTGTCCTCCTTTTATGTGTTTTTTGTTCTAGATTATGTGAAACTTAGTGTGTCCATTCTAGCTATTAGAAAATGGTGCATGTATTCATTTATGATCACTTTTTCAGTAATGAGGGGGAATTTAATCTTGATGCATCACCCTCATAGCTTAGGTTTTTTTTTGTAGAATTTACTTTTTTATTCATTTATATTTATCTGCATTTTGACTTTCATTGCAATTCCTTTCCCTACAACTCCCCCAAGAAAGTTAGGTCTAAATTCAACATAGGCATTTGTGCACCAAGGATTAAAATTCAACAAGGAGTGGGCCTTGATTAAAAACCCCAAGGTTACCTCACAAATGGTCCTCTTGCCTGTTGTGCTTCCTGTTGTGTCTCTCTAAGCAAAGTGCGGGTGCCCCAGGCATGTCAAAATTCCTGATGGGTTGGTGTATTGTTAGAGAATATTAGATTATTTGATTAATGTATCTTTATGGTACAAATATAAATATGTAATAGATTAGGGTTTGATTCTAGGTGAATGATCTATATTTTATGTGTCTATGTGCAGGATATGCACAAGTGTCATGTAGATAGGTGTGCAAGTAATTAAAGAACCAAGAGTCTTGTATACATGTGGTAAGATAAGAAGACAAAGGTCATATGGAAAGCAATAGTCAAGAAATTGAGGAGTCATATTGTATGGCTATATTATGGAGACAACACTTCATTAAATTTATTTGAATGTAGAGTAAATCTCAAGATTGTATATTTGATTCATGAATAATATTGTGAGTATTTTATTTTAATAATATTGTTATATTGTTGAATATTATGTTGATTCATATTATATGATATTTGTATGCATTGATATTATTTTGTAATTAAGTCTTCATATGAATTTTATATGATCCTAGTTATCTAGGACCTAAGATAATTTAGCTTAAAAGCCAACATGCATTCTAATATGACAACAATTACAATAGAGAAGATACATTCATTTCACTCAACAATGTCTCCTCTCTTACACCATCAATATTTTCAAATATGAAGTTCTATGCAATGTTGTTCCTTTGGATGTTTGTGATATAGTATATGTTCATGATATAGTAATCACAAGAATTTCATGATATATGTTCATGATATAGTAATCACAGGAAGATCTATAAGTCTTATATATGGAGTTAAAAATGACATAGAAAATAATTTTGAAATGATAGATTTGGGACTTCTTCATTATTGTCTTGGTTTGAAAATTTGTCAAAATGAAAACAATATCACAATAACACAAAGTATGCAAAATCATTACTTGAAAAGTATAGAATAAAAAAATTGTAAATCCAAAGATACACCTATGGATAAAGGATTGCAGTTGTCTAGATATGATGAAACATCTCTAGTCTTAGCCACTATATATCATCAATTAATTGGAAGTCTTTTATATTTAACAAATACTAGACTAGATATAGTTTTTGTTGTAAATTATATTTCAAGATTTATGCAAGAATCTAGAGAAAATCATTGGAAAATCGTAAATATAATACTATAATATATTAGCAAGAGTATAGAATATGGGATAATATATAAAATAAATAAAGATGATGATAAGTTTTATCTACAAGGATATTTAAATTTAGATTATGTTGGATCTATAGATGATAGAAAATCTACATCAGGCTATGTATTCTATCCTGGATCTAGACCTATTTCTTCGTACAGTAAAAAACAACATGTGGTAGCACTTTCATCTATAGAAGTAGAATATTGAGCAACAAAAGATGCAATCTGTGAGACACTTTATTGTCAAATATGGAAATCAAGAGAACTACAATAACAAATTGTGATAATCAAGGAGTACTTAAATTAATAAAAAATTTAGTGATTCATGAAAGAACAAAACACATTGAAGCTCAATGTTATTTTATTAAGGATCATGTTCAAATTCATCATATTTAGTTAAAATGTATAACTACTGAATTTCAGAGTGTAGATATTTTTACAAAATCACTTGCTTGAAACAAATTTTAGATATTCTAGAATCATCTATGTACATCAAGAACAACTTATATCAAATAATGTAATACAAGGGAGTGTTAGAGAATATTACATTATTTTATTAATTTATCTTTATGGTACAAATGTAAATATGTAATAGATTAGGGTTTGATTCTAGAAGAATGATTTATATTTTATGTAAGTGTCTATGCGCAATATATGCACAAGTGTCATGTAAGTAGGTGTGCAAGTAATTAGAGAACCAAGAGTCTTGTATACATGTGGTAATATAAGAATCCAAAGGTCATATGGAAAGCAACAGTCAAGAACTTGAAGAGTCGGCTTGTATGGCTATATTATGGAGATAAAATTCCATGAAATGTATCCGAATGTAGAGCAAATTACAAGATTATATATTTTAATCATAAATAATATTGTGAGTATTTTCTTTCAATAATATTGTTATATTGTTGAATATTATGTTGATTCATATTATATGAGATTTGTATGCATTGATATTATTTTGTAATTAAGTCTTCATATAAATTTTATATGATCCTAGTTATCTAGGACATGAGATAATTTGGATTAAAATCCAACATGCATTCTAAGATGACAACAGTTACAATAGGAAATATACATCCATTTCACTCAACAATGTCTCCTCTATTATACCATCAAGATCTTCAAAGATGAGGTTTTATGCAATGTTGTTCCTTTGTATGTTTGTGATGTGACTTTAGACTAACCATTTATGTAGAATAGGAAGGGTGTATATGAGTCTAGGCCCTGAAGTGTCATCATCATTGTCATATGTCAATGCTTAAGGATACCACATGTGATTAGTCCTCATAATGACCTATTTTATACTCATATTATTTCTTGTTTTATTGATATTAATATTCTCATATACCAATATTATAAGCATGAACATATCCTCTATACTTGAATAAACTTATGTTTTTTTTAGCCTTGTACTTTTCTAAAAGTAGATCAATTTGATAGTTTTTTATGAAGTTTTGATGGAATAAATGAGTAACTGCTAGATTTTTAGAATGGTCTTGTGTGTTAACTATTATGTTAAAAAAAAAATTGTGGAGCACATTCTAAAAAAATAACCTATTCTAGAATTGTTGCATAAATTCTATTGCAAAACCTATCATAGATTTGCAAAAACTACTGCAAAAGATGTTACAAGACTATCATGAAACTTTTGTTCTGGATTTTTTGTAGAAATTCTATCTTAAAATTATTGTATAAATTTTTTTGTAGGATCTATCACAACATGCAATAGGATGATGCATGGCCAAAAGAAAAGTATATGGATTCCAAATACCTAATTTGTTGAGAGGAGGGACGATTATTTGTTGAACAAGATGAGCCAAAAGAATGTGACATAACCACTTTAAAAATAAGATAGAAAGTTTAAAACAAAATTCAAGATGGAAATAAAATCTATTGTACCTAGATACAACTAGAATGAACAATAGTCTGAGGTAGCTATAACTAAAATCTACAACTATACATGGATTCCTTTTGTTGATTCTTTGGAGAAAGCATAAATTTCTACAAATCATCTTCAACCGTTCAATATGCCACTTGAAGAATAATCCATTAGTCATTATTCATAGTAAGAATTCTTTTTATGGTTGTTGTAACTTAGAATTTCTCTTAGTAAACAATAAGAAAATTTTGTTATGGTAGTTGTAACTTAAATTGTCTCATTCCATTAAGATTTCCCATAATAGTCCAAAATTTATTAGATTCTTCTAGCTTATGTTAGGCTATTTTTTGGAGGTTCTTCCAAGGACTTAGTGCTATATAAACCCCCTTCTCTTCATGTTTGAGAGAGTGTGAGTTATTCCATTTAGCATGGAGGACTTGATGTAATTTCATATTTCCTCAATAATACAATTGACACTTCCATTGTTGATTAAGTAAAGAGTTTTAGCTTAGAGGGAATCAAGACATTGGCCTTTTGAGGTAGGGCCAACTCGTGAAGTCCAATGGTTATCTAGAGTCCCTTCCAAGTAGTTATATTTATTTTTCATGATATATGTCATTTTATTTTCATGAAGTAATTTTAACCCCTACTATGAATACTTTTCTTTCTCGTATGGTTTTAGTTTTACTTTCCTAATTTATGTTATGATTTATTTACTTTATTATTTTCATAAAATTGATTTATTAGTTTGTATAGTCAATCGTAAATAATGTGGCAATGATGAGAACTTAGGTAGTACACTCTTGATGTGTCATTGAGTAGGTACTATAGGAGCAAGGTTGTCAAGAGATCTCTATGGTCAGTGGTTGACTCCTTGATCAATTCTAGTCATGTGTTTTATCCAATAGGTGCAAGTCCATAGTTTAGGTTCGTTGACTACACCTTATGATCATTCTAGAACTATATTAGGGACCTTATAGACTAGAAAATTGAAGTTGTCTCCATATATAGTGCACATCACCTTACAAAATTCTATGACCCCTAGATTTATATTTATAACATCATCAATAGGTGTCTCCTCTTACCTCAATTTTCTTAATCGGTGCTAAATAATGCACAAAGATGATAGCCAATACAAGAAAATTAATTTTATTGATGGTCAAGCCATAAAATAGGAGGTCCATCACTACATAAATTGTAGGACCTACATAGAAGAAATATATGGTTCAAATTATAGTGGAATATGATAACTTGTTCAAGTCACCAATTGGGGTTCCACTTGATTATAAGGTAAAACACTCCATTGATTTAGTTCTTGATTATCCTTTATCTAATTCATATTTTTATCATAGATCAATTTTTGAAAATGATAAAATTAGGATTAGAAACCAATAATTGATTCAAAAGGGGCACATTAGACCAAGTTCTTCACCATGTGGTAGTCCATTTGTCTTGGTTTCAAAGAAAGATGGAATATGGAGACTTTGTATTGACTATACAAATTTAAATAAAATTACTATGAATAACTATATCCACTCCTTTAGATAAATGACTTATTGGACTAGCTCTATGGTGCAAATTTCTTCACCAAAATTAATCTCAAATATATCTACCATCAAATGGCCATAGATCCCACTAACATATGGAAGACTGCATTCAAATACAATAAGGATTTATTTGAGTGGTTGGCTGTGGTTTTTTTATTGACTAATGCACCTACCACATTAATGAAGATGATGGATGACATTCTACATCTCTATACCAACTCATTTGTGGTTTTCTACTTAGATGACATTCTCATTTATAATAAGACATGGGAAGAAAGTTTACATGTTTAACAGCTACTTTAAATTCTTTGAGTACACAAGCTATATGCTAATTTTGATAAGTGCTCATTTGCCATGATAAAAATATAGTACCTTGTGTATATTATTGATGAAAAGGGAGTCCATTTTGATCTTGAGAAGACTCGGGTAACTAAATATTGGCCTACACCAAAGACTCTAACAAAGCTTCATAGCTTTCTGGGTCTTACCAATTTCTATCAAATATTTGTATGGGTTATCACATATTGCTTGACCACTACACCAAGTGATAAAATAAGGTGCCAAATCTAAGTTCCACTAGGGAGATACACAATAGAGGGAATTTGAGAGGTTGAAGGACCAATCATGTTCAACTCCTATACTTTTCTTACCTAATCTACATCAACCTTTTAAAGTAATAATTAATGCATAAGAGTATGCATTATGAGTTCTTCTTACACAACATGGGCATCCAATTTCCCATCACATTAAAACATTTAATGAAGCAATTCAAAAATATCCTATATATGATATAGATCTCTATCCCATTATCTAAGTATATAAACAGTGGAAGCACTACATCTTGGGTAAGGAAACCATCATTCATACTAATCATAGACCTCTAGAGTTTATTCGAACATAGAGTAAGCTAAGAAAATAAACATGTTAAAAATGGGTTACATATCTATAACAAATTCATTTGATCATCAAGCATAATAAAGAGAGTGTCAATTCAATAGCAGATTGTTTGAGCCAACCTCCAATCATAACACTCACCACCATTATTGATTTCTATTGGGATGATACTTCCAATTGGTCTACCTTGTAATAAATATTGGGATTAATAATATTATCCAAAAATAAACATAAGCAATCCATCCACTCAAATCTTATACAAACAACATAAAAATAATAAAGGAGAGAAATATATGGTGGGTGCTCATATTCACCATAAATAATCACTATATATAGATAATATTACACAATACCACAATGAGAAATGACGAGTGTGAAGGAAGTACTATAGCAATACCAAAACCCAAATTACATCATAAAGGAATCCTTTTGTAGGTTTTTTTTACCTCTAATGTGGTAACCTATGAACATAAGGAAAGGAAGTTGCTTAGGAGTCACAACGAGCAATGTTCCATATTGGAAAATATAATATTTTTAGTCTAATATAGACTAGGGATTGAATCCCATCAATACCATTAACTAAATAAAAATAAACTTTGGTCAACATGGTGCCTCCCTACACCACCTAATCCATTTTTTATCTTTATAAACCCATCAACCAATCAAAAGAAGCCAAATGCCAGATTGCTGGTGCACTAGTGAATGTCAGGTGACAAAGGATAAATGGTATCCATCATCAAATGAGTGGATGACACATGGCGAGTAGTGATTCAACACCATTTTTTCTAAGGTTTGGCAAATAATTTTTATTTTTTGAGGGCTATGAGGAAAAAGGTTCCAAAGACCATAAATTTTGCATATGGAAGCATTTTGAGCCCATTTTTTCAAATTGCATGATTTTTTAATCTTTACCCTTTGGTGACATCAATCTACAAATCTATTCACGTGTTTGGGTCCAAATTTTATAGAATACTCCTCAAGCCCTATTGTATTGGTTTAAAAAAGCAAATTTATACTTCTCTGCACATTAAAAATATTTGGCTTGGTTTTTTAGGAGATTTATATGGATTTGTGACAATTGTTGCAATTTTTAAGTCTTTTGGAGTTTTACAAGAAAATAATTTAGGATATGCTTTAGTCAATCTCTCTTCCTCCTTTGGAAGATCAATTTGGATTATTCATGAAGATCTAATCCTACATGATCTCTTCCTTCTTCTATTCTTTTCCTAGGTACACTTGGAAGTTTTTTACAACTCTTATTTTAATTAGGTTCATGCAAAGCCTTTTTGGTGATTGAAATCATGTGTCCCACGAGTAAAATAAAGTCTTCAAATAAGGTCTTCAAATAAGGTAATGTATGTCATGATTGGAAAAGTTTTACTTTCAAGACATACCTTTATGATAATGGAAGATTGAAATATACTTCTTCATTTGGAGTTGTAGTGGAAGTGTTTTTTTGGGATATGTATGGGGGTGTTTAATAGTTGCAATGGTGACTATGGTCAAGCCTAAGTAGATTCTTGTGCAGGAAATATTTTTGCAACAAATTTTTGGTAATGGGGGGATCCATATGAGTATACCTCAAAATATGAAGGTTTTTTAGAGCATCCATTATGGGAGGGGAAGATATTATTGTCACTAAGATCTTCTCTCCTTGGACCCTTAGTTTAGATTATAGGGGATGTTGAATTTAAAATATGATTCATGGTCAAGAGTTGACATTGTGTGACGTATTGGATAGGCCTAAAGACATTTCATTGTGCAATGTATTTAATATTTTATTATGTAATCCAAATGGGCCATGGTTAAGCTTATTTAATATTTATAATTAACCTAAATCCTACTTGTAAATGGTAGAGTAATACTTATTGTCTACAAGGTCATAGGCCATATGAGATGACCCTCATGGAGGATGTTTTTTATCCAATATATGGCTATCCAATCATACTTTAGTTGTTGAAGCATGGTGTACAACCCTTCCACCAATGGGATCCAAACCTTGGATCTCCATTCAAAGTTTTAAAGTATCCACTGTTAGACCCACTAAGGTTGTACTTTATATTGGATTAGGTTATATGAATCCTTTTCTCTACATTACCTTCAACTTCCTTAGAGTAATTGATTAGCTAGGTTTTTTTTGTTCATGATGTTGAATCCATGTCCATAAAAAAAGAGTTCTTTATATCCCTATGGAAGGAGCAAAAATAGTGATGTTGATATTTTCTCATTGCCCTATATGCTTTCAATGCTCCAATGTCAACCTATTTGGATGATCACCACCGACCACTTGCAGTAAAAGAGGTATTCTCATATTTTAAATTCTATAACCCTAAACCAAGAAGCAAAGCATAGATTTGAACCAACATTGCATAGATAAAACATTCAAAAATACCCACTTCTAATCATCTTGCCATCCTTCGTGGGTACACTTGATGCGACATCCTCTGCTTGAAGAACATCTTGCCTTGGAAATATGATTCTAAAGGGATAATGCGAGAAGTGGGTATATTTTAATATTTAAATGTCTCTCGTCTTGTTTTCTTTCTAAAAATTGTACCAACTTTGAAAGTTTAGCACAAAAATAATCAAACTTAATTGCATAAATACCTTGAAGGAGAAGGCACAAAATCTCCATATATTTGAAGGGAAAAAAAGTCCATGGAATATAATTTTCTCCACTTCTTAGACTTAAAAATACTTGGAAATTTTTAAGAATAGGATTGTCCTTTATTTTAAAATTAGAATCAAAGGCTCTAAATAAATCTTATCTATGATCAAGTGAGGCAGCTCCATACTTGCTCTGATACCATGTTGGAATTTACAATATTTTTTAGAAATGAATAGAAGCAATTCATCCACTCAAATATTATATAGAAAGCATAAAAAATGATGAAATAAATAAATATATAGTGGGTGCCTATAGGCACATAAATAATTACTATCCATATATAATATTACACAACACTCCAATGATAAATGAGGATTGTGAGGGGGTATTTGCAACAATATCAAAACCTCAAATTATATCATAAAGTTTAACCTATGTCAATATAACAAGCAAACTTTAGGTTAATTAAAAATATTAAATAAGGTTTAACCATAAAAGGGTTAACCATGGCCCATAGGTCTTGCCTAATAAAATGTTATAAAATAATAAATAAATTGCACAATGAAATACCTTGAGGCATATCCAATACATCATACAATGTTGGCTCTTGGCCATGAATCAAATTAGAAAGTTAACCTAAAGTAGACTCTAATATTGTAAATTCTTATCGAGCTCTTCGTGTGGTAAAGCATATTTCAAATTTTTATTTGCAATATAACCTCCTCTACCACATGAGACATATTTTTGTACGCACTAGTGTGTGTTCAAAGATGATTTGAAAACCACACTTCAACAAAGTAGCAGATCACATTGTGCTAGGAAAAATATTGGTAGTACTTCAAAATTATTTCTATTGGCCTAAGATGAGGAACAAAATTGAGAGGTACAAGTCATGTACCCCATATGTTATTTCCAAACCATCAACAAGAAGCAAGGATTGTATATGCCATTGTGAATGTCATCTAAGCCTTGGGAGTCTATATCCATCGATATCCTCTTAAGTTTTCCCACTTCTAAGTATGGTAATGATTGTGTTTTTATAGTTATTGATAATTTTTCAAAAATGGCTATCATGATTTCTTAAAAGAAATCCAATTCAGCTAAGTATGTTGTTAAGCCTTATTTTAGTCATGTATCTCTCAAATTTGGCTTATCCAAGTCCATTATATCCAATGAACACCAAGTTGACCATGTCCACAACCTTCCATCCTCAAATTTATGGCCAAATAAAATTTTTGAATCAATTGATTGTATATATTCAAATGTACAATTCTAAGCATCCACACACATGGGAGGAGAGCCTCCCCTACATGCAACATGGATAAGACAAGCTTTGCATAACTCTACCAAACACAACATATTTCATGTATGTTTATAGTCCTAACCATTGGCACCTTCTAATGTAGGTCTCTTTTTACAAACCATGAAGTAATCATCTCATGGACAAAAAAAGGTAGAAAAGGCAACATGGCTTATGGTATTGTAGAAGGGGAAAACTACCCTATCAAATATAATTATCATCTGGATCCATTGGGAGCTGATTTAATTATAGATATGTGTTATATTCTCTACACTCAGGGTCTTGGGGATCAAAGGGTTCACCAGGAATGGTTTAATGACTCACTCCAAGTCCAGGATGGAAAGGTTTGATGTGTCAATTGAGAAAACACCTATGTTTAGCTTTTCTCAGATTTAAACTAAGAAAAATAAATAATGATGCAAGACAAAAAAAAATACAAGAAATCAAATACTAATCCTAGAAAGATTCTTGATTTTCAATGATGACTAAACCTTAACTTGTAATAAACCCTTTTATTTTCAGCAAGGGTTTTAAGAGAGTGCACAAACAAATTAACCCTAGAATACAAACTATGTACTTTTTCACTTTTGGATGCTTAGAAATAAGAACATAATATTTATTTTTATTTATGATCTATGTTTTTGAATAGAAATAAGCAAGAAATAAAAAACAAAGAATCTAGAAGCTTATTTAGGGTACTTATCTAATTCAGTGGTTGATCCTAGCTTTAAATTGTATCCAAAATATTCAAACAACTTCATAAAACCTAGAATTTTTTATCAGCATTTGGAGATCTACTTAGGTTTTTATGTGACTGAGATTGGATGGCACAATAGTTTGTTATATTTTGATGTAATAAGCACTAGGAGATAGTAATCACAAGCAAAATAATATGAAAGAAAGTAAATCTGCTAGATGACTGAAATATGCAATAAATACCAATTCCACCATGTAAATTCAAAATAAAATATGCAATAAATAGAAATGATATAAAAGAATACAATGTAGCTATGGAGGAAATGAACACTCCATTATAAAGCTATTGAACTACATTGCACCCATCACCAATGGAGGGTGATACACCTAGAACTAAGCTACACTATGTCCCCCGACTCTTTTTGTCTTTCTATGTTCTATATTCTATCTATGAGGCCATCCTTATATAGGTAAAATAGGATACTTGGCCAACACTCTATCTAGTTGTGCAAGGGACAACTTGCACATGTACAACATGCACATTGACACTTGTGCATTTATTACATTGCATGAAGTAACTAGATAACTTGCCCCTAAAGTAATCTAAGTATGTATCTTGGAAGATACATTTACATAACCCAAATGATGGAATATACTCTATTTCTAACACCCTCTGTATTACATTATTTGGGTATTGAAGACTTTAGTCTTCAATATGGATCTTCTTCTTCTTCATCCTGATATTCTTCTACATTCTTTGTAACCTGTTCAAGCAAATAATTAGTGTCTCTATAATATGTAGCATTTGCTGATAAAGCTTTCACCTCATAGGTATCTGTGGGTTCTTCCAGTTCTTCAATTTCTTCTATCCTCTGTACCAGGTGTCCCTTATGATTTATCTTTTGATATTCCAGTTGAGGATAATTGGTTGGTCTCTAAAATTGCTGTTGATGAGGGTTCCTTTGATATTTTCGAGTTTGAAAAATATTCCCACTATTCATCTGATTTCCTTGCTTTTGATTTTTGGGATTGTATCTGCAATAGCTGGTACTATGGCCTTTCTTTCTGCATATCTGACAATACCATGTTTTCCGTCCTCTCATTGAAGATGCAATATTTCCCTATGGATTATATTTTGATGCCAATGCAGTGTTAGTCAATTCATCTTTCACAATATTTTCTACTTCATATTCTTGAAGTATATTGACTAGATCATCAAAAGAAGTATATTTACTTAGAACCTGTAAAGATGTGACCAAGTGTTTATAACTGTCTGGAAGTGCTCTCATGGTTACTTGAGTGAGAAGTTCATCCTTAACTAATTCTCCTAAGGTCAATAGTTTACCTTTAATATCTACAACCTTCCTTAGGAACAATTCTATGCTTTCTCCACTATTCATCTTTAAAGAGTGAAGTTGAGTTTGGAGATGAAGGATAGTCGCCTTATTCTTTCCTTCAAATATTTTTTCTAGGCTTGTCCATGCATCTGAAGATGTTTTGGTTGAACTGATATATGGTTGAATCTCATCAGTGATAGCAAAAGTTATTATCATTAAGGCTTTTGAATCATTTTCTTCAAACTTTAGGATTTTAGTTTCACCTATAGTAGGTCTCTATGTTTTCCCTTTGACAACATCCCAAAGTTTTTCATATACTAAGATTTCTTTCACTTTATTTTTCCAAGAGAAATAATTTGGACCCTTGAGTAGTTGATATTCTGCTAGGAAGAATTTGTTTGATGTCATTTAAATCTTCCTAATATCAATCCTTGGATATGTAGGCTTCCTTATGTCTCCCTAGATATAAGAGTATGAACACCTAATTTTAGGTTTTTGAAAAAGCTAATATTTCAACAACTTAAAAATTTTTTAGATAATTAATTTTTGTAGAAGAAAATACCAACTTAATTTAAAAAAAAAATCCCTTATGACTCCCTAATTTTTTGGAGTATGATTTAGTGCTTTTGTAAAATATAGTTCAATTTTGGTTGATTTTGTATAAATTTTGTAAATATCAAAAATCAACTTCTTAACACCTTATTACTCCTATTGAACTAAGCACTTTTCAATTTTGAAGAGGTTTTAATGTTGGATTTCTTTTGTCTCCTTTTTGAGAAATTTTTGAGACAAGAATATAAATTTCCAACTTTGATAAAATATTTTTAATAACCCCTTTTTGTAACCCTTAGGATTTTATTCAAGTGTTTCTAATTTCTAAAAAACCTAGTTTGATGTTGTAACCCTTATCACTCCCAAATTTGGAAAACTAGAACACATTAATATTTGCAAACATTAAATGGATTAATTCCAAGTAGTATCCCTTATTTCTCCTAAGTTATATTTTGCAAATATTATATTAATTTCCCTAAGTTTTACTTTCAAACAAATATTGATTTCATTTAATATCTCAACCTTATCTTATAACCTTATAACTCCCTTTTTAAAAATGAAAGCAAATTAGATGAGGAAATTTGATTAAGGCTTTGTACCTTTATGAAGTCGGATGAATATGGTAGTAATCTCTCCTTATTGAGCATGAATTTCCCAAGGTAAGCTTTGGAATTAATTCTCTCCTTTAATGCTGGTTGAATAAGAGTGTTTTATACTACTCCCGAATTGCTCCGAATTGTTGTCGAATCATAGTCAAACTGTCATCGAGCGTCTATCATAGATCTACCAAAATGCCATAAATTCACTGCCAAATAGCTTCCAAACTACTGTCTGTATCATTTTTGAACTGCTACACTTCCTTTCCAAGGTCCAAGGCACATTTAATACGTAGTTGGATGAGTGACAAGTATCACGACAAAATTTTTAAACACTCATGGAAGTTTTGACTATTTGGTGGAGGTGCCAAACTCACTCCACTGCTTGTGATAAATGTCACCTTTTGGTTGAGACATTTTTATTCTCCTTTGAGCATTGTCCAAGAAATGCTTCTTCTTCAATGTCTACGAGACTTCCTTGTTGTAACGTATATCAAGCTATTAGTTGTACGTAACTCCTCTTCTGCATGGAGTATGGGTGCCAAGAGATAAATGTAATATCTTCTTTGTGAGTGTTATATAGAGGTTCTCTCATAGAATGACAAGTGGCAGATTGCATGCCTTTCTCTTTATCAACGCTTTATTGAAGGCTCTCCAACATGTTTTCCACCTTGTTCTTTGTTGTTTTACGTAGATGCTAAAATATCTCCAGCCAAGCAATGCTAATGGTTGAGTTGTGGTGGAGATATGGTGAAGCTTTGGTGGAGATATGGAGGATATTTGGTGAAGCTTTTGGTGGCCCTTGAATGGAGTTATGAATGGTAGTTCTTGGATGAAGACTCCTTGATGCTTCACTTATGGTAGAAATGCTCTATAGATTGCTTTGATAGAAATGCTCCTTTGCTTTGATGTATGCTTTCTTTGATAGAGATGCTCCTTTTCTTTGATGTATGCTTTCCCTTTTGCTTTACACACTACTTTATCTTCCCTTATGCCTTGTCTTCTACAAGTTTTGACCATCCAAGATCCATAGAGGATGAGCCAAAAGAGTGGCTCTTTGATATGCTTGGAAGAGAGATAGTATTTGACCACCTTTGGCTGATTCAACTTGTAGATATTGTGCCTTTTTGGGGCACATTCAAATATGCTCTTGGGTTGTAAAAAACTAGATTAAAGTAGTGCAATAAAATGTATTATAGATTGTACATAAACCTCCTTTGATGCACCTTCTTTTGCACTCTTATTTTAGATCTGAAATTCTAGTTTTATGGCAGATTTTTCTCCTGCAATACAAGGGTTTTGAGGTTGTATTTTATGATTAGACACCTTCCCCTATTTTCTTGAATATTATGATGACAAATCCAAGCTTATATAGAAGTAGATATATGGTGCAATTTTCTACACTTTTATCCTTGCAATTAACCCTATAATGCTTTGGATTTGAGACTCACCAAGTCTCAATCTTTGAAGCTTCTACTTCTATTTTTGGTTAGTCGTATTCTTCTCCAAGTTTTGGAGGATTCTAACCTATTTTGGTGGATTCTTTTGGCCACAATGTGTTGCATATTTATGTGCTTCAATAGTGTCTTTAGACACTTGATACAAATCAGATTTTGTGCCCTTCAAAAAACACAAAACTAATTTCTTTTTTAGAGTAGTATAATAGTGCAAGTCTTTCACTTTTAATGCACTAATATTACACCTTATCACTCCAATCAACTCTAAAATTAATGCACTAACAATTTACTACAACTAATCAAGAATAACCTAAAATGAATCCTTAAGAGTTATTCTACAATTTCACTACAACTAATATTGTAGGACTTAGTCTTCTTTTTCTTTCTCCAGAATAGATAATAGGTAGTTGATAGAAGCAATTTTGAAATCTAATCAACTCCTAATTAATGTGCAAATGAACCTTAAAAAAAATATTTTCTTTTTGCACTTTCGAAGACTGTAATCCAATTTTCTATTTGCAACTTTAATTCAAACTTAGGTGCTTCTAACAAATCTGATAGGTAAATCAATTAATGAACCTACTTGCACCAAAAATTTGCATACCTTTTTGTAGTAGCTCTTTTATCACTTCTGTAGAGGATGTAGATCTTGGTGTCTAGGATCACCAAGTTGCTACTACGAGTATGTCCTTGTAGCTCTTTGTAGACTGTCCTAAACTCCTTCTTCACCAAATTATGGTCTCAATCTTTCTTTCACGAGCCTAGGATTTGGTGGCTTGTTCTCCTCTTGTTATCTCCTTCTACATATTTGGAGAAGTCTTTGTCTCTGAAGTGATGCCTTCTTGTTGTGAGAGGTAATCTTCAAATCTTCAATATTTGGTGAGCTTCTTCTATCTTCAAGTCTTCTTGTTAAATTCTGACTTCAAGCAGGATCTTCTTCTGATATTTTGCACTCTTGCTAAATTCTTCTTCATGAATTTGGCACTCCTTGCCAAATTCTTCTTCTATTTGGCACTCCTTGCCAAATTCTTCTTCTTGGATTTGGCACTCCTTGCCAAATTATTCTTCTCTTGGGCTTGTTGTCGGATGACAAAAATTATCCCAAGTCCTTCACTATCATGGGCTTCTCCTTGGTAGTGGATTTATCCAATGAGTTCTCCTTTGATAATATCTTCAATAAGGCTCTCCTAGCATTTTTTTAGATGCTCGATAAGACCTTCCCAAGGTCTCTGATATTATAACTTTTGATGGTCTTCCTTGAGACATTTTCTTCAACCTTCTACTCCTAGAAGTGTTGGTGGTGAGATCTACTTCTGGATCTCTGATTTTGCTACTTTTGGATTCGAGCAGGACTCACCTAGTCCTTATTCTCCTTCTCCTTCCTTGACTGGAAGTTCTTCAATGAGATCTTCTCCTGATCTCTTCGATTTTGCTTTAGGTGCTGAGTTAATTTTGAAGAAGATACCCTTCCTAACTTTCTTGTAGGAAGTTTTCCAACTCACTGAATCTTCTTTCCCTACAACAAAGTGTTAGTACTAAAATATTTAGTCTACTTTTAAATCAGATATTCTCTTCAAATTCTTCTTTAGGATCAAGGCTTCTATGGCCTTTTTTAGTATCAAGGTTTTTGTGGCCTTTTTCAATATCAAGGCTTCTATGGCCTTTTTTAGTATCAAGGCTTCTATGGTCTTTTTTTTTTTTTTTGGTAATTATTTTAATATATTAACAGTGGGTTTTTATAGAGGATCCCAAAACCTTATGTACAAAATTAGCCATATTTCTAATGATGCATCATACCTCTTGGCTGTAACAATAAGCCTAATTGCAAGTAAAGCCATCCTAATGCTAAAGACTTGGAAACTGTAAAAAGGGCTTTTAGGCCTGGAAACCCAACGAAAAAGAAATAGGACAAAACCGAAGGAACACCAAGTAGAGCCCGAAGAAATGAAACGAGGAAAGCAAAACAGACAAGACACCATGGACAGCTAAGTAGACAAAATTGCCATGCCACACCAAAACTCGTCGGAGGGGGCTTTCCAAAAACTGCGCAAGGAAAGCTTCATGAATGGATGTCTGCTCTGGCCAACCTTTCCACCTCGGATGGGAAGCGAGACCGCCACACGACCGGACACGTGGTCATGAGCCCTTTGTTGGCCATGTGGTCAGCCACGCGATTACCTTCTCTCAAAGTATGATTTGCTTTCCACCTACCACGATAGGAGAGAAGCGTTCTTGCCTCGAGGATGATGTTGTAGACTTTCCAAGATGGATTTTTGGTGCCAAGAAGGTAATTCATGATGTTGAGCGAGTCACCCTCAATAATAAGAGGTCGAGGATCCTCAGAGAGTATCCGAATACCTTTCAGAGCGCCTCGGGCTTCGGCATAGTGATTTGTCTGGGAGCCCAAATCTTCACAATAGGCCATCACAAGATTCCCATCATGATCTCTGACAACACCCCCAGCACCAGCGGGCCCAGGATTCCCCTTAGCCGCTCCATCAAAGTTTAATTTAATCCACCCCATGGGGGGTTTGGTCCAAACAATATTCCTTCGACAGGGCCCTTTAACAACCTCCAAAAATGGCCAGAGATTCATCATTTTGAGAATCGCTTCTTCGCTCGAAAGGTAGGGATGGGGACTGGGAACAACAATAGAATTCTCGATGGCGTAGGACAACGCCCTTTGAGCAACAGAAGGGGGCCCTCTAGGAGCTCTGCCAAAGATTTTGGCATTCCTCTCTAACCAAATTTGCCAAATTGAATGATGGAAGGAGGCCTCGAGGAGGAAGCGGAGTTTGGGATTCTTGAAAGGATTAGGCCATTGGTGGAAAGCATCTCTGAGGGAACGGGGAGAGCACCATAGGATTTGGAAGGAGGATAGGACAATACTAAGAACAGAGTGGGAAAATGGGCAATGCAAGAATAAATGATCCCTCGTCTCGCAATCTGCAAGACACAAGTAACACCTGTTGGGGAAGGCAAAACCTCTCTTGTGAAGGTTGTCAATTGTTAAGGCTTTGTTGTGGAAAGCAATCCATGCAAAGAAGTTGATTTTAGGGACGACTCCTTTCCTCCACACAGTATTCCACCTGTAGTCCAGAGCAGTCTTGGTGGTAAGAAACTCATAAGCTGATTTAACAAAAAAAAGCCCATCCTCCGTACCACTCCAGATGATTCTGTCATTCCTCCTGGCAGAAGGAATTAAAACCGATTGGAGGATATTTGCAAGAAAGGTAACCTCATTATTAAACCCCTCCACAACTGGAATCTTCCATCGAGGAAAATGGGTGCTCCGGTCTATGAACTCTGCCACCCTGAGTTGGGAGTTAGGGTCAGTCAAACCTCTCAGCCCAGCGAGATCCGCCCTCGACCCAAGGGCTTCTTCAGTCGCCCACCTATCCTTCCAAAAGAAAATGAGGTTGCCATCACCCAAAATCCAGCGGGCTCCCAGGCTGATCAAATGTCGGGTTTGGAGCACAGATTTCCAAAAGGTCGATGCCACGGAGGAGGTCTCAGCATCCAAGAAGGAAATGGGGCCAAGATACTTCTTTTTAACCAGCTTAACCCACTCCATCGGGTCGCTAGATAGAATCCTCCAAGCGTGCTTCGCTATCAGAGCCAAATTCATAAGTCTTGATCTTCTCAACCCCAGACCGCCTTGGTCTATCCTCGAACACACCTTGTCCCAGGCAACAAGGGGGAGTCTAGATTTCTCTTCGCTGCCAGACCATAGAAAGGTCCTCTGAATCTTCTCAATTTTGGAGTGAACTGCAACCGAAAGCATGAACACCGACATGAAGTAGGTCGGGATCCCCTGAAGACAAGCTTTGGTAAGGGTGGCTTTTCTGGCTTGCGACAGGAGTTTGCCCTTCCAAGTTTCGAGTTTCTTGTGAAGGCGCTCAAGAATCATGTTCCACATATCCCCACTCGCCCGCCCGCTATAAGATAGAGGCAACCCCAGATAGGACGTAGGCGGGGAATCAATAGTGCATTCAAGAATTCTAGCAATCCGAAGTTGCCTGCGCAGGGGAGTGTTAATAAAATAGATTTTGCTCTTGATGTAATTGACCTTTTGCCCTGCAGCTTGCTCATAACGGGACAGGATCCGCTTGAGCGATTTGGCTTGGGCAACGGATGCCCCAGTGGAGATGAGGGTGTCATCCACAAATTGTTGATGAGTGACAGGATCAACTCTAGAAGTCGACAAAATGCCAAAAATCTTGTTCTGACGAAGAGCCTCTTTCATGGACCAACTCAGAACCTCCGCCAGAAGAATGAAAAGGATGGGGGATAAAGGATCGCCCTGTCTGAGGCCTCTGGCGCTTTGGAAATACCCAGCTGGGGACCCATTGACCAGGACAGAAAAAAAGGGAGTGGATATACAACTGTAGACAAGGTCAATCCAGTGGGGATGAAAGCCGAACTTGAGGAGGATTGCACACAAAAAATTTTGATCAACCCAGTCAAAGGCTTTGTTCATGTCGAGCTTAAGAAAAAGAGCAGCATTCTTGGAGCGGTAAGCGGAATGAAGGGTCTCATGGACAGTGATGACACCATCAAGAATGTTTTTGCCTTTAACAGTGCTTCCATGACAAGGATCAATCAGGATGGGGAGGACTGTTTTGAGTCTATTGGCTATAGACTTGGTAAGAATCTTGTAAAAAACATTGCACAGGCTGATGGGCCGATAGTCAGAGAAAATTTTGCAGGCAGGAGACTTAGGAATGAGGGCAAGAAAGGTGGAATTGAGTTTCGGGTGGATGGATCTGGAAGCTTGAATAACCCGAATAGCATCGCACACATCCGGACCCACGACCTCCCACATGACTTGGAAGAATCGAGGGGGAAACCATCGGGGCCAGGGGCCTTATCTGGTTGCATGGAGAACAATGCTTCCTTAATCTCGGATGAGGAAAAAGGTTCCAGAAGCTTAATGCTTACCTCATGGGGGACTTTAGTCAAAAAATTGGCGAGCAGAGATTTTTGGACCTGAAGGTTGTTGTCCGGAGGAGTGCCAAGCAAATCCTAAAAAAAGTCAACCGCTTCGCTCCTGATTTCCTCTATCTCCCTGGTAATGCGCCCATCCTTACAAGCCACTTCTCTGATCTTGTTGGCCCCTCTGTGCCTCATAGTAGACGCATGGAAAAACCTCGTGTTGGTGTCTCCATTCTTCAACCAAAGGTCACGAGATTTCTGGCGCCAGAACGTTTCCTCCCTAGCGAGAATAGAATGAAAGTCCACCAAAAGACTCCGCTCTTCCTCCCTGAGACCCTCAGTGTAACCTTCGAGTTCCATCCTTTCCTCCAAAACCTTCAGGTTCTCAGAGATGGATTTTTTGGACTCAAAAATGTTGCCGAAAACCTCTTTATTCCAAACTTTCAGCTTTTCTTTGACCATTTTGAGCTTTAGAGCCACCCTCTTAGGAGCATTTCCTTCCACCTTCAATTGCCACCATGTTGAAACCAAACCTTTGAAGTCCTTGTGAGAGATCCACATGGATTCAAATCTGAAGGGGTTTTAAAAATAGGCCCATCATCCGACTCCAAGAAAATAGGGTTATGGTCAGACCCAATCCTTGGAAGAGCCGAAAGGATAGCCCCGCCAAGGATAGGAATGGCTTCTTGGGACATAAAAAATCTGTCGAGCTTGACTTGAATCAAACCGCTCCCAATCCTTCTGTTACTCCAAGTGAAGGAAGCCCCTTTGAGTTCGATGTCGAGCAAGCCATTAGTAGAGACAAAATCCCTGAAGTCCTCCAAGCTACGGTTGAAGTGGTCGGATCCTCCTTTTTTTTCGAAGGATGAAGGGGACAATTGAAGTCACCCCCTAAAACCCAAGGAAAATTACTAAAATTCTCCCTCATCTGAGAGATAGCTTTCCACATTTTTGCTCTCTCTGTGGCAGAATTTGAAGCATAAACGTTGGACAGAATCCAGGAAAAATTGGTGGTTTTGGACTGGAACAGTACATTGATGATTCTGTTGGAAGTTGATAGCAGGCTGCCCTCAAACCTCGAAGGGTCCCACAGAACCATGAGTCCTCCCGTTGTTCCCACTACAGGGTTGGACAGACAATTTGCCTTGGCCCAAATGGCCTTCGCAACTTTATCAGAGGAGATAGCATCGACCTTGGTCTCTTGCAAAATAAGGATGGAAGGATTAGTCCTCCTACGGAGATCAGCCACTAACCTTCGTTTGGCTGCACCGTTCAGTCCTCTCACATTCCATGAGAGGACTTTCATCTGGACAGTTTGAGGTTTTTCTTGCCTCCCCTTCCTTGTTGAGGGGGAGGTTTTGATGCATGCGCTTCGTCCGTCTGAGCGCCACAGTCATCCAGAACCAGCAAACGTTGGGTTCCATTTGCAACGTCATTTGTTGTCTCTTTGTCCCACCTGTCTTTGTTAGGAGGACGACCCTGCTTCCTCTCACTACCAAAATCCACACTTTGCTTTTGGCTCCTCGTGTTTCGGGGGCTAATGTGACCGGATTGTTCACCCCTCCTTCCTAAGAGGTAATCTTCTAGCATCGTCTACGACTGGCTGAAATCGGGATGACCCATATCTTGGGGCAGAGAAATAGTCTGAGTCACAATTTGGGATGGGGTCCGTTCCTTCTCTTCCTGTGATTCACTTTCCAAGTGGGAGTCTGCTCCTTGTTGATTGTCAGCCTCAAGTTGCTCGGGGTCCGATTGGAGAGTGGGATTCTCTTCAGGCTGAGAGAGTCCGACGCAGACTCTAGAGGGGCCTGGAGATTCATGACCCTTCGCATCTGGAAGATTTGACTGCTTCGCCTGACCTTCCCCATGCTCCAGGGGGTTGTCATTTTCATGCTTTTGCTTACCCAATTTTTGAAGAGGACACTGGGATTGGAGGTGCCCTTGGGACCGACACTGGGGGTAGAAAGCTGGTCTATTTTCATAGACAATAGCTTGTTTATGAAGAAAGGTACCTCCAGACCGAAGAGTGATGAAAGTTGGGAGTTTCGCCTCCAAATCTGCCAGAACGCAAAAACGGGCTTGGACAAACCTTGTTCGAGCTCGGGTGGGTGGGTCAATGGTGACCAACTCCCCAATGGAGCGCGCAATACCCCTTATGACATTTTCATGCCAGCCAAAGAGGGGAAGATTCGGGAGCCTAACCCATATTGGGGCAATGTTGATGTTCTGGGTATCAGGACTGAAATCCATGTCCCACTTCCTAAGGAATAAACTTCTGCGGCCCAGAAACCATGGCCCGCCAGCCAAAATTTTATAGTAATCCTCCTTATTGTTCAGTCTAATGGCAAAAAAACCTCGGGATAGGGCCGCTAGCTCCATATGACCAGAAGTCCTCCATTTGCTTGCTGCCCACTTTCGGATAGTTTCCATGTCGGGACGACCGCCAATGAATTTGCCTATGAGGGTAAATTTCTCAAACTCCATGAAGCTTGAAAGAACTTCCGCCGGGATGTCCAGCTCATCCCCAACCGAAAACAACTCTTTGGTAAAAAACCCGTTTAGGGTTTTTGAGGCCGCTGCCTGGGCATAAGACTTTTGAGCCCCACCACCCCCTTTGTCTGGTGGGTCCTTACCTCGACTGACACCATCAACAGCCCGGTCTTCTTCAATGGGTCCGGATGCTTTCGCACCTCCGGATCCCTGGTGCCCTTCGATTGCTCCACTGTGCCCAAGACACGAACCGTAGCCGCTCCCGAGCTCCCCTGCAGATGACTTCCCGCCCATCGACATCTCCTCCCTCCCCGCACTTGGAGACTGCTGCTCCACTCTCCGACTGTTGGCGGCTGCTGGTTTCACCCTTCTGCTACTCTGCTGGTCGAAACCCTAGCTCTGTGGCTGCCCTATGCTCTGCAAATCACATGTTTTGATTATTGTCGCTTATGTGGTCTTTTTTAGTACTAAGTCTTCTATGGCATTTTTATAGTATCAAGGAATTTGTGGCCTTTTTCAGTACCAAGGCTTCTATGGAATTTTTGGTATCAAGACTTCTGTGGCTTCTCCTTCAAGGCTCTTGTGGCCTTTTCTCCAAGGCTTATATGGAATTTTTATGTCAAGGTTTCTATGGCATATTCTTCAACTTGTGAAGTTCTTCGATTCAACAATGGAGATCTTTAATGTATTGACTTCACCACAACTCTTAACTGGAAGTCTTCTTTCACATTATTCTTCTCTTGTATAAGGAACCAATATTTACACTATGAGGGCACGTTGACCTTCGAGCAACAAATTTGAAGTCTCCTATATTTATGTCGTATAAGGAGTCCTAGTCCTCTAACAATTAATTTCTTGCAACAAAAGAAACTTTAGACACTAGTTAGAAAATTCCAAATATCCTAGATGATCCTTACTGGATGATTTATCAATACAGTGGATTCAATATTGAGTCCTGGTCTTCACGAGTTTTTCCTGTAACTCTATGGAAAGACTCTAGTCAGATGCAATCTCATTATTTTTGAAACTAAGAATTCTTTTAGTCCTCACTTGGGCTCTCCCTAATTCTACCACCTAGACTCTTTTGAGATATTTCGATAATGGTTGTTCCAGCGGTGCGTTGGTTTATCAAAAACACTTAGGCTTAATTATAATGGTGGTTTCCCTATTGACCTACACAGATTAGATTTACCATGGCTCTGATACCACTATTAGCTTTTGATGTAACGAGCACTGGAAGATAGCAATCACAAGATGCCGAATAATATGAAAGAAAATTAAATCTGCTAGATGACTGAAATATGCAATAAATAGAAATGATATAAAAGAATGCAATGTAGTTATGGAGAAAATTAACACTCAATTATAAGCTATTGAACTACATTGCACCATCACCAATGGATGGTCATACACATAGAACTAAGCTACACTATGTCCCCTGACTCTCTCTATATTTCTATGTTCTATATTCTATCTATGAGGCCATCATTATATAGGCAAAATAGGATACTTGTCCAACACTCTATCTAGATGTGCAAGTGATGGGGAACCGAAAATCTCAACCATTCACATCCAAATTTTACACCAAAAATTCAAAAATAACTTTACAAGAAACGAAACACTCTTTGTTATTCATTAACTTGTAAAGATTATAATAACAGTCTGCAGGCTTTCCAACAACTGGCACACGGGCACAGTTCTCACTATTGCAGAGATTCACTAACTCTGCAACACTAGCCCGCAGGCATAGTTATTCTTCTCCCGATGCAAGCTACCTCACGTTCGGGGATCTTCCTGCGCTCCTTGGAAGAATTTTCTAACTCTGGAAGGAAAACACACTCTAGCCAGTTCAGAATGGCTCTCGGCCCTCAACTCTGCAACTCGACTGTGCAACTCTGCAACTGCAGTTTTCCAACTGTTTTCCAACCCCTGTACATGCCTCTGCTTCATCCTTTTATAAATTTTCACGTGACTTTTCATCTTCCATCTGGCGATCCTTCGATTCATTTCCACCATGATTGTTTGTCTTCTTCTGCTCCATAACTGCAATCCGTAACGTCCTCTGTAACTGCCATCTGACTCTCGCTTACGGTTACATTTTTTACATGACTCTTTGTCTTCGCCTACCTTCACTGCACGTGCCACGTGTTGTTCTATGCTACCACGTGTCATTCTATAGCGGTCTTTGGAAATACCGCCTGTCATGATTTCGTGATGTCTCCTCCTTCTTCCTCGTCTTCTTCTCTTCCTGTCGCGATATCACGACATGTCACGGTATCACGAAATTCTAGATCCCTTGCCTTTTCTCTCCTCTTCGGGTCACAAAATCACGACATGTCATGATTTTGTGACATTTTTCTTCCTTCCTTGCTTTCTGCTCTTTTGGTCGCGATATCACGACATTCTTTCCTTCAAGCCTTCCTGCTTCTACCTTGGTCGTGATATCACGACATGTCATGATATCATGACGTATTTCCATCGTGTCCTCTATTTTTTAGCTTCGGTCGCGATTTTGTGGCATGTCACGAAATCGTGACGTTCCTCTGTCACCCCTTCGTTCTTCTATTTCTATCGTGATTTCGTGACATGTCATGAAATCATGACATGTCATGGTTTCACGACCTTCCATCCATTGTAGCTTTTGCTCCTCATTTTGGTCACGATTTCACGACATGTCACGAAATCGTGACATGTCACAACAATGCGACATGTCACGATTTTGTGACCCTCCGTCCATCGTAGCCTCTGCTCTTTTCTTTGGTCATGATTTTGTGACCCTCCATCTATTGTAGCTTCACTCTTTTCTTTGGTCACGATTTCACGACCCTCCATCCGCCTAACTTCTGCTCTTTGCCTTGGTCGCAATTTTGTGACGGTCACAATTTCGTGACATGTCGCAAAATCATGACATTCTCAACGATGTCTTCTCCTGGTTGCCCTGCATCACGATTTCGTGATGGTCGTGATTTCATGACATGTCACAAAATCATGACATTCTTAACGATGTCTTCTCTCGGCTGCCTACATCACGATTTTGCGACGATCATGATTTCATGACATGTCATGAAATCGTGACATTCTCAACGTCTCCTCCTTCCAGTTGCTCCTGGTCACAATTTCACAATGGTCATGATTTCGCGACGGTCATGATTTCACGACATGTCACGAAATCATGACATTCTCCATGGCACTTTCTCTCTCCTACTACCAATCGTGATTTCACGACATGTCGCAAAATTGTGACATTTTCTCCGACATCTCCTCTCTCTTGCTTTTGGTTGCGATTTCGCAACATGTCACGAAATCGTGATAATTTTTGCCCTGCACCTTCTCTCTCCTTCCTGAGTCGTGATTCTGTGACATGTCGCGATATCGCGACACTTTTTTTGTTGTGATTTCATGACACCAAGGCAAACACTTAGAAATTTTCTTGAAGATGCAAGATTGTTCGGCCGCCACTAGATGCTCCTGCATCAGACACCCGAGGTTGATGGAGAAGTGACCTTCACTTCTGTGCTATCCGGTCATCGCCTTCTGCATCACCTCCAAATGCGCACCTACCTTTGTAGTCCACTTCAACTCCGTTTCCTGGCCATCAAAAACATTTCTACTTCTCTATTTATCCTCATGCTTTCTACGCAGCTCCTCTTGCAAGGCTTTCACTTGCCTCTGCAAATCTCTTCTGAGCAGCTCCTCTTGCAGGGCTTGCACTTGCCTCTGCAAAGATCTAAACATCTATAACTATGAATCTTCAGATCTCATATCTCTCCCACCACCATGGTTTCTTCGTGGAGGCATTCTTCTGCACTTTCTTCTCATAATCCTTAACCCTAGATCCTGGTGCAAGTGCTCTGCTTACACGCTCAGAATCTTCTGGCTCTGATACCACTTGATGGGGAACCAAAAATCTCAACCATTCACATCCAAATTTTACACCAAAAATTTGGAAACAACTTTACAAGAAATGGAACACTCTTTGCTATTCATTAACTTGTAAAGATTACAATAACAGCCCGTAGGCTTTCCAACAACTGGTACACAGGCACAATTCTCACTATTGCAGAGATTCACAAACTTTGCAACACTAGCCCACAGGCGTAGTTATTCTTCTCTCGATGCAAGCTGCCTCACGTTCGATGATCTACCTGCGCTCCCAGGAAGAATTTTCTAACTCTAGAAGGAAAATGCACTCTAGCCGATTCAAAATGGCTCTCGACCCTCGACTCTGCAACTCGACTATGCAACTTTGCAACTGTAGTTTTCCAACTATTTTCCAACCCCTGTACACGCCTCTACTTCATCCTTTTATAAATTTTTGCGTGACTCTTCGTCTTCCATCTGGCGGTCCTTCGATTCATTTTTGCCATGACTGTTCGTCTTCTTCTGCTCCATAACTACAATCCGTAACGTCCTCTGTAACTATCATCCGACTCTCGCTTACGGTTACATTTTTTGCATGACTCTTTGTCTTTGCCTACCTTCACTACACGCGCTGTTGTTTTGTGCTGCCATGTGTCATTCTGTAGTGATATTTGGAAATACTTCTTGACGCGATTTCGCAACGTCTCCTCCTTCTTCCTTGTATTTTTCTCTTCCTGTCATGATATCGCGACATGTCGTGATATCGTGACATTCCAGCTCCCTTGCCTTTTCTCTCCTCTTTGGGTCACGAAATCATGACATGTCACGATTTTGCGATATTTCTCTTCTTTCCTTGCTTTCTGCTCTTTTGGTCGTGATATCGCGACATTCTTTCCTTCACACCTTCCTGCTTCTGCCTTGGTCACAATATCATGACATGTCACGATATCACAATGTATTTCCATCGTGTCCTCCATTTTTTAGCTTTGGTCACGATTTCGTGACACGTCATGAAATAGTGACGTTCCTCCGTCGTCGCTCCGTTCTTCCGTTTTGATAGCAATTTCACGACATGTCACGAAACCACGACATGTCGTGGTTTCACGACCTTCCATCCGTCATAGCTTCTGCTCCTCATTTTGGTCATGATTTCATGACATGTCGTGAAATCGTGACATGTCACAATTTCGTGACCCTCCATCCGCCGTAGCCTCTGCTCTTTTCTTTGGTCATGATTTTGTGGCCCTCTGTCCGCCATAGCTTCACTCTTTGCTTTGGTCATGATTTCACGACCCTCCATCTGCCATAGCTTCTGCTCTTTGCCTTGGTCATGATTTTATGATGGTCGTGATTTCGTGACATGTCACGAAATCGTGACATTCTCAATGATGTCTTCTCTCGACTGCCCTGCATCATGATTTTGTGACGGTTGCGATTTCATGACATGTCACGAAATCGTGACATTCTCAATGATGTCTTCTCTTGGACCTACGTCACGATTTCGTGATGAACACGATTTCACGACATGTCATGAAATCATGACATTCTCAACAGCTCCTCCTTCTGGCTGCTCCTGGTCACGATTTCGTGATGATCACGATTTCACGACATGTCATGAAATTGTGACATTCTCCATGGCACTTTCTCTCTCCTGCTACCGGTCACGATTTCATGACATGTCGTGAAATCATGACATTTTCTTCGGCATCTCCTCTCTCTTGCTGCTGGTCGCGATTTCGCGACATGTCACGAAATCACGATAATTTTTGCCCTGCACCTTCTCTCTCCTTCCTGAGTCGCGATTCTGCGACATGTCGCGATATCGCGACACTTTTTTTGTCACGATTTTGCGACACCAAGGCAAACACTTAGAAATTTTCTTGAAGATGCAAGATTGTTCGGCCGCCACTGGATGCTCCTGCATCAGCAAGGGACAACTTGCACATGTACAACTTACACTTTGATACTTATTACATTGCATTTAGTAACTAGATAAATTCCTCTTAAGTAATCTAAGTATGTATCTTGGAAGATACATTTACATAACTTAAATGATGAAATAGACTATATTTCTAACACAGTCAAGCCTCATTGGTCCTTTTATTTTATCATTTGAAAAATGAAATGATCTTGACCTTTAGAACAAACGCAGCGAGATATAACAACATGAAACAGTGAACCATATGCAAACAAAATGAACATAATGCTAAACTATAATGTAATTAGAAACTTAGGGCTTTGGGAGACAAAATGGTTTCCCCCAACCTAATATGATTTAAATACAAGTAAAATATAATGAAAAAAGTTAAAATAGAATGATAACAAAAAGGAAACAATAAAAAGTAAACCTACAAGCAAAAACCCTAGGGTTTGGGGACAACTAGTTGCCCCAAAATCTATCTAGGCCAAATATATGCCCTATAAATTCCCAGGCATGGATTTGGTAGACAAATGGAAAAGAGTAATAGAGTGCACTACAAGTAAAAATAATTTTTTTTCCAAATTCAGGTCCTATAGTAGACTGGGCACGAACTCGCACAAGGAGGTTTAAACAAAAAAAATTGATGCAAAAATGTAGCTATAACATAGAGAAAAATGATTGAAAACTAAATGAATGCAAAGAGACAACCTGATAAGCCTATAGAAGAAGCAAGAGCAAAGGTAGAAGACCTCTCCTCCTCAAGAAGATAAGTTTGTCATCAAGGCTCCTCCACTTGCAAATCAACAAGAAGCACACCAAAAGTAGAACACTAGAGCACCAAGAATACCAGCAAAAATAAATATTGCACAAGAGGTCACTTAAATTACTTAGGGATATTTCATGCATCAAGATTGCCAAAAGAAAACTTGTCTCTCAAAAAGGGATCCAACCCCCTTATTTATAGAGGGTTTGGAGGGCTAAAGAGGTAGGAAAATGAAAATTAACCTTGGCCAAGCTGACGCCACAAAAGGTCGACTCAAAATTTAGACTTTTTTAAGAGAAAAATTTTCTACCCTATTTGTCTGTGAATTTGGTCAAGCCTCAGTAAAAAAGAAAAACACAAGAAAAGAGGGTACAAATTTGCACTTAGCAATTTTGAGAGCCTCCCAAGGGATTCTAAGGAAAAATGACTCATTTGGGTGGGTCAATTTTCCATGTCTACATTTTACCCCCTCTTTGATGCATTTATGGCCTAATAAATGCATCAAAGAAAGATGTAGACACCTATGGGTGAAAAACAACAAACACAAAAAGGGGTGGCTAGTTTAGAAGAAAGGGGTGGTGTAAAAATGGTGTCAGTCTAGACACTTTTAAAATTTTACATGCAAATCGAGGCATTAGGGACATTAATGCCTCTCAAGTCGAGGTGCCCCCTCGAGTTTTGAAAGGAATATTACATTCTAGAGGAAACTCAAAATGGCAGACGTAGAAGAATAGAGTGGAAAACAGAGAAAGAAATAAAAAGAAAAGGTGCCAAAGGGAAGAAAGAGGAGAGAGAAAAAGAAAAAAGGAGAAATAAAAGGTAAAAAGGGGAAAACCCTAATTTATTTTCACCGTGCAAAAAAAGAAAAAAAGAGCTTTGGAGAAAATGGAATAATGGCACTTCCCACACACCGAGCAGTAATTGTGAGGGGTGAGGCCAGTACAACAGCATAGCGTGTATGGGTAAGAGCCAAGACCCAAATTTATATTAGGGTTTTACTTATATTTATTAATATTTTTAAACATTTAAAAAAAAGTATGTTTTCAAGAGGAATCACTGCATGGGTGCCTTGGCATGGATTTGGCAGTCACCTACAGACCCAACCAGCCTTGGCAGTAATCAAATTCATTCCTTATACTGTATCTATGGCCTAAATGGTATAGGGTATAGATTTGAAGAAGAAAGAGAGAGAGAGAGAGAAAGGAGAAAGAAAATGAGTAATTATGTTGCTCTTGGTCTTAATTTATTATTTTTTTATTTTTATGTTTTTATTGATGAAATTAATGAAAATTTTATTGTTGTTTACTTTTATTGCAACATGATGTGCTCGAGAGTAGGGAGTGGTGGTCGAGCACCCTAGAGGAGGCACTATAATAGCTCACACCAAAGGAGAGACACACTACAGGTAGTGGGGCTACTACACTTAGCAGAGATACCCTAGGTAGAGGCAGATAGAGTGCTACTAATGATGCTAGTAGAGAGGTGGTACCTAGAATCATCCACATTCTAGTTATCGATGGGGGAGATGACTATCACACTAGAGGATGTGTGGTGCATCTTGAGGATCCCCATCAAGGGAGAGGATAGTTTACAGGGTACAGGTGCCTCAGATGACAGCATAGAGATTGATGGGTGATCCATCACATGAGATCCACAAGAGTGGGTTTCATGTCGATGATATGCCATGATGATATAGGATTGGGGCACTAATGATCATGCTCTATGGAGTGGTGGTAGGATTGCTAGTGTGTCATACCAGTCGAAAACACCTACCATGGGTACTAGTGGGAGTAGTAGCAGACATGTAAGACCATCAAATGAGGTTCACATGGGGTTCGTATGTGTTGGCCTATTTATACAATATTGTACAATATCATGTAAAAATGACACATAGGACTAGTGTACATGACATTGCTCTAGGTGTGGTGCTGGGAGCACATAGCCATCAAGAGGCCAGATGCACTACTAGGGCCACTACTTGACCTAGAGTGACCAGTAGGATATAGGTGGTCCTAAGACTACGAGCATACATAGAGGGTATACACAGGTATTCTACCACTAGGGAGGTGGGTAATAGATGAGCTATGAGATCACCAGATCATATGGTGACTATGGTATCTACACCTTGGATGGGTTGAGGATGTAAAGGAACTAGCTCAGGTTAGGAGGGTCTAATGGGTCACCATAGAGAAGGGTGAGCTAGAGCTTTACTCGATTTGATCGAGTGTGATGATAGTTTGGGATTCTCTAAGAGATATCAAACCTGAAGGACTACTAGTTTAGGAGGGTGAGGAGGGATCCATCAGGAGTTAGAGGGGACCCTAATGTGGCTAGGTTTATAGAGGAGGACTTGGATGATCCCCTCTATGTTGATCCTAAAGTGGATGATGTTAGAGTAGCCTTTGGATATAGGAGATGGTATAGGGGTATTATACCCCTAAGGATCTCCCCATAGGTGCCAGTGTAGAGGAGCCAAATCATGGGTTGATAGGTGCAGCTGGCACTTTGAGAGGCTAACTAACATGCAGCAAAGCAATGATAGAGGAGGCTAGAGCCTCCTAGGCAAGTGAGGGTATAGGTTAGGGTAGAGATGGTGATGACCATAAGGATGACCATCACTCTCTTTGGCTCAGAGGTAGGGGGGATAACAAGAGGTGCCCCCATAGTGATATAGGTGGGACCTAGATGGGGGAGGCAAAGGGTCTGCTAACCAAGATAGTTGTTATTCAAGAGGATATAGACACCCTTTACGCACAGTTGAGCCAGACTATGGTAGAGTGAGACACAACGAGGGTGGAGGTTGATCACCTTAGGGGGAGATGGGTTGGCTAGAGTAGGAGCGATAGTAGGCTCGAGTAGAGGGGATGGTCATTATTACCAGTAGCTAACCAGGTGAGGGGATCCACCTTCTACAAGAGTAACTATAGAGGGAAGAGGAGAGGTAAGAGGTGTCGATATAGAGGGAGACCTTCTACCAGACCCTATACTTTTAGGTAATACTGACGGAGCAAAGGGTACCTCCACCAGCCTCCCTTTAGACACAGAGTCGATCATGATCTAGATCACGGACTACCATATGATCCATGAACATGCCCCCACCAAGACCACCTCTAATAGGTAGAGCAGAGGAGATAGGCTCATGGAGCTAGGGCTAGGATCGAGGTGACATGCCAATTTTTTATTATGGCATGCATCCCTAGGGAGGGTCGAGTGTATTGAGCTTGGACTATGGTGCACCGACCCAATTGACATGTACTCTCTACTATTGATTAATATCATGTTGTTGTTTATTATTTTATGGTGTGAAAATATGTGTGCATTATGTGTATGCTTTTTAATTTATTTTTGTTATGCATGATGATCACAAACATAATGAATACAATGCATAATGATCTTAACTATAATGCAAAATGAGCTTAACTAATGAAATGCATGAAACTAACTAAAATGAATGCAAATGAGATGAATGGAAGAGCAGAAGGAAATAAGAAAGGAAAGAAAAGATAAGGGAAGAAGGGAAACACTGACAAGAGAAAAATAAATATGAAAGAAGAATAGCAAAACTCCAAAAGATAAAAATAAAACAAGAGTGAAACCTAGAAAGATGTATGCTCATAAATGATCGAATGGAGGCTACCCCTCGCTTATGGCCATGAAGCTATCATATAAGGTGTGTTACCCACACTAGGTGTAGTGCTCACTGATGGCAAGAGATGAAGAGATACCCACTAGGATGTATGCTCACAAATGGTCAAGATGGAGGCTACCCCTCATGTGTGGCCATGAAGCTTATCCTATATGGGGTGAAATATTTGATTGATTTTCCAAAGTGAGTACTACCCAATAGGGGTGTGGTGTGTGCAAAATATGAATGAGTAGAGCAAAACACAATAGAAAAAGGTGTGTGTGCATGTGTTATAGGAGAATAAGACTAAAGAAATAGAAGATAAAAGGGTAAACAATAGTGTATGTGTGTGTGTCCTTATTAAAATTTTAAGAGCTAAGAGGTGTGCGTAAGATAGTTAGTGGTCGTATGAACACCATAAATGATATTCATGTGGTATCTACCCTATCCCATGAGGATCACTTAACAATCAAAATATCAAGAAGGAAAAGTGTGAGTGAAAGCAAGAATGAGCAGATAGAAGAAGGAATGTATATCCTTTATCTTGAGAAAAAGAAGAAATAAAACTTTCAAAGGACAAGGATATACAAGAGAAGAAGAACTATATCCCTTGACTTGGAGAAGAATTTGATGATCATTTTATACTTTCAAAGGTCAAGGAATATAAAGAGAAAAAGAAGATATGAGAAAATGCAATGATGAAAATGCATGGAGATGGGCCCTAGGTTGGGGATTTGCTAGGCATCAGAGCCCTAGTATGAGTGCAATGCATGTGAGCTAAGACCTAACTAGGTTTCATCACTTGCCATCCTCATGAAGTCTCCAAAATATCTATATGATCAAGCAACAATGCAATTATATGACAAGAAAAAATGCAAGTGGAACAGAATGTCAGGCAAACCATGCAAAATATGATAGGCAATCATGCAGTATGAGCAAGAAAACCAAATGCAATATGAAAACTAAGCTAAATGTAATATGAGAAAATGAAAATGCAGAGTCATGCATAGTATCTTTTTAGATGCATTATGTTCATTGGTTCTTTAAGTTCTTTACCATCTAAAGAAGCTAAATGATAGGCTCCTGAGCCAAACTTGGTCATTATGACAAAGGGGCCTAACCAATTGGGCTGAAACTTACCTTTCAGATCTGAATGAGCATTGGTGTTCTTTTGGTTTTCCTTGAGGACAAGGTCCCCAACCTCAAAAGAATGATTGTAAACTCTCTTGGAATAAGATCGCTTGAGCCTATTCTGATAGGCTCAAAAATGCTCTAAGGCATGAATGCACTTTTCATCCAATAACTCCAATTGGTGCAAATGATCAAAATGATACTCATCATCGATCGAGGCATCTTGCAACAAGATGCACAATGAAGGGACCTCTAACTTGAACAGAAAAATTACCTCAGTCCCATAGACCAAGACATATGGAGAAGCACCTATAGGAGTTTGCACACTAGTATGATAGGCCCACAAGGTAGGATAAAGTTGGATATGCCAGTCTTGACCGGTCTTACTAACCAACTTCTTGAGGATCTTGATCAAAGACTTGTTGGATGCTTCAGCTTGACCATTACCCTAAGGGTAATACGAAGTTGACCACCTATGCTGAATCTTGTACTTAGCACAAAGCTTATGGACATCCTTATTCTTGAAAGGAGTGCCATTATCAAAAATAATCATCGAAGGAATCCTAAACCTACAGAGGATCTAGTTGAAGATGAACTTGGATACCATGGATTTGACCCATTTAGTGAAGTACTCTATCATTATTATGATAAACTTGTGATCATCAAATGATGTTGGGTTAATATTCCCTATAATATCCAATCCCCACATGGAAAATGGCCAAGGAGAAGAAATAACCTAAAGGTTTTGAGGAGCATGAACAAGGTTGTCATGGTGTTGACACTTGTTGCAACATCGAACATGGTCACATGCATCTTTCTCCATGGAAGGCCAATAATACCCCATCCGAAGGAGCTTCTTGGCAATGGCATTGCCGCTAAAATGGCCTCCACATGATCCTTCATGAGCCTCACTAAGAGCTAGTCGAGCTTCATCAGAGTTAAGGCATCGCAAGAGGATACCTTCAAAAGAATATCGATATAAAGTATTACCAATTATAATAAATCAACATGCTCTTTTGCACAAAATCTTATATTGATTGTGATCTAAACCATCAAGAATCAAACCATCCTTAAGGAAATTAAATATGTCATTATACCATGGCTCAGATGGGGAAGCTTCGATGGTCAAAACATCTAATGGAACAAGACTAGAACTAAGTGATGTGGGCTCCTAGAGTTGTCTAATGATAATTGATGCTTGATCATCTTCCAACTCCAAGGGAAACAAGGATGCAACAGTGGCCATGGCATCCACATGGTGGTTGGAGGATCTAGGGATAGACTCTATGGTTACCCGATCGAACATGGAAAAAATCTTGGTGATAATCTCTTTGTAAGGTTTTAGCTTATCATCTCGAGTCTGATAAACATCATTAATCTGATTGACCATAAGTTGAGAGTCACCAAAAACTAAAAGAACTCTAACCTTCAAGGCTAAGGCTGCTCTAAGACCAAGGATCAAGGCTTCATACTCAATAGTATTATTCATGCAAGAGAAATGAAGCTTGAAGGAAAGGGGGATGAGCTATTTTTGTGGGGTAACTAGAATGATTCTAGCACCAACACCCTTTAAGCATCAGGCTCCATCAAAAAATAAAGTCCAAGACTCTAGCTCTTTAGCTTCTACACTAAAGCACTCATCGAGAAACTCGATGACTAAGGGATGGGTGACTTCTAGGGGAGTGGAGGCTAACTGATCAGCAATCACCTAACCCTTGATAGCCTTCTGACCTATGAAGGTTAGGTCAAACTCACTAAGGGCTAAAACCCACTTAGTAGCTCAACTTGAAAGGTGGGGCTTAGACATTAAGTAGCACAAAGGATCAAACTTCGCAACAACCAATGTCTTATGGCTGAGCATGTAGTGTCTTAACTTCTGGGAAGCAAACACTATGATAAGGCAAAGCTTCTCTAAGGGAGTGTACCAGGTTTCATAGCTAACCAAGGTTCTACTGATATAGTAGATAGCTTGCTCTTTGTTTTGATCATCATGTTGAGCCAACAAGGCTCCCAAAGCATGAGTTATGGTTGCTATGTAAAGCATCAAATGCTTATCCGATCTAGGAGGAACTAAGATAGGTAGGGAAGTGAGATACCTTTTGAGTTCATCAAAAGCTTGTTGACACTCAGAATCCCACTAGAACATGACATCTTTCTTAAGAAGCTTAAGAAAGGGCTGACACTTATCAGCTAACTAAGCTATGAACCGATGAATAGCTTGAAGTTTACCTTGCAAGCTATGCAACTCGGTTAGGGTGCAGGGAGGAGGTATATCAATGATAGTCACTATCTTAGTGGGGTCCACTTCAATACCTCACCTAGACATGATGAAACCTAACAACTTGTCAGATGTGACTCCAAACACACACTTGGAGGGCTTAAGATGAACCCTAAACTATCAAAAGTCTTTCAAAGATTCATCTTAGATCATGAACATGATCCTTTTGATGTATGGAATGACCCAGAAGATCATCCACATAGTCCTCTAGAATATCATGCATCATGTCATGAAAAATATAAGTCATAGCCCTCTGATATGTGGCACCAACATTCTTCAAGCCAAAAGGCATAACTTTATAATAGAAGGTACCCCATGGAGTAATGAAAGTTGTCTTGGCCTAGTCCTCAAGGGTAACCATGATCTGATTGTATCCTAAAAAACCATCCATGAGCAAAAGCATTCCACATTTGGTAGTGAAATCTATGATCATATCTATGTTGGGGAGAGGAAAATCATCCTTGGGACATGCTAAGTTAATGTCCCTAAAGTTGGTACATATTCTGATTGTTCCTACCTTCTTAGCCATAGGAACGATGTTGGAGATCCAATCAGAATAGTCGATAGCTTTTATAAAACTGATATCAAGGAGTTTTTGGAGCTCCTCCTTGACTAAAAGGGTGACCTTAGGATGCATCTTCCTAAGTTTCTTCTTAATAGGCTTAGCACTAGGCTTCACTACCAAATGATGCATAACAAGGGAGGGATCAAGCCCTGGCATGTCAGCATATGACCAAGCAAAAATATCATGAAATTCCTTCAACAAATTGGTCAATTGCTCCTACTCATCCATGGACAAGGCTTTACCTAACTTAAGGATTCTAGGGCTCTCCTCAGAACCTATGTTAACATCTATGGTCTCCTCAATGAGAATATGAGACTCATCCTCATAAGGAGGTAGGGCAAGGATCACTCCTAGTTGCTCAAGGTCCTCGGGAGACATAGAACCAAAATCCTCTTGAGAACTAGAAGACTCGACATGTGCGACACAAGGGATTGACCCATCAAAGAAGAAGTTATTTCAAAGGATATCCTCATGATCCATGTCACAAAGAGTATCCCCTTCAACATACTCCCCTGGGGTCACAACTAACTCAGGATGCACCAAAGTTACCACATTGTAAAATAGAATGTCAGTGGGATAAGGCGGTCCCTCATCCTCATCACTCCACTCCAAGCCTTGATGATCCAAATATTCAGCATAAGTAATAAGGTGATCATCATCATCAAATGGTAAAGGTTGGTTTTTATTGGGTATGTAGCCTATGCCACATCTCCTAGGCCAAAGCTCAACTTCCAAAGGCTCTTGAATACCTTTCTGTTGTGGCCCCAAACCTTTACCTATATATCCCATACTAGATAGGATTTGCTTGGGAAGTGGGTAATCATTGGATAGGTAACAATGGGTAAAAGAACACTCTATAGGAAGAGGGTTGCTACCATGGATATTTTCTTTGAGGGATACACCTATGAAGATAAAGGTACACATGCCAATGTGTACGACTTCACCCTTCTTATGAGGTAAACCCATAGTCCTTGGTGAAGGTGGTAGCTTGGCTAAATCTAGAAGAGGCTCTTGAAGAAAAGGATTGACCTGATCTTGTGATGAAACATTGATTAGTGGTTCCTCACTCACCTTTAGATTTTCAAGTTGCTTGGTGATGTGAGATGAAGAAACTGATGGACATAAATTGAGACTAGATTGAGCTTGCTCAACCATTGAACAATATTGGAATGGATGAGGGTCACCCAAAATGGTGACAAGTTGATCTTTGAATTTAAACTTCAAACATTGATGAAGAGTAGAAGGGACAACCCTCATCACATGAATCCAAGGGCATCCAAGAAGAAGATTAAAATATGCAGGGCAAGGTACCACATAAAACAAGGTATCTAAGATCTTAGGTCCAACCCTAAGGGGGAGGGATATAATGTCATAGGCCTCTTGGGACTCATTGTTGAAAGCTTTGATGATGACATCAAATTTAATTAAATCTTCCTCTTTTAATCCAAAATTTTGGAAAATTTGATAAGTGCATAGATTGAGGGAGGAACCATTATCTATCAAAATTTTCTTGATAAACATTTCCCCAATAAATGCAGTGATGTAGAGGGAAGAATCCCCTCGTAAGTTTGAGGAAGGAATATCATCATCCAAAAATGTGATATGATGTATCCCAAGGGAACCTACAACATCAACTATAGTGCTAGGGGAAATGTCTTGAGGAACAAATTGTTGTCTTAGAAGCTTCAACAAGGCTTCCCTATGAATAGGAGAAGTTTACAAAAGCTCTAAGAGGGAGATATTGGCTAGGGTACTAGCTAACTATTGTTGAATGTCAAAGGAGACTTTAGGTTGTGGTTTCAACACTAAGGGTGGGTTTTCTACTCTTGTGCTCCTTTTTTGGGTACTCTTCAAAACTAAGGGTGGTTTTGAAGGTTGATTGGATGTAGAACTCATCTCCTACTGAGATCGTTGAGTCGGTTGAGCTTGAGCTTGTTGTCTTGTAGTGGTTACTATCATACCAACCATATTATTGTAGGGAGGTGGCACATTATGATATGACACTTGATTAGCTACCTATTGCCCATGATTAGGTAGGGGGTCTTGGAATATCCCCATGTCTTGATTAGTTGTGGGTGCTTGTTGAGTAGGAGGTTGATTATTTGTTGGAGGATTAGGTTGAGGACCCTCTATAACAAGGTGACCTGCATCAATTAAGTCCTAAACCACATGTTTCAACCTCTTACATGAATTTGTCATGTGCCCCTCCACTCTATGATATTCACAATGTTGACCAGGCTTATACCAATTAGTTATGGTATCAGGTTGTCGTATGGGAGGTAACTCAATCATGTTAGCTTCCAAGAGTTGCTTTAGGACCATGTTCATAGGCGTGTTGAGTCTTGTAAAATTCCTTGGTGGGGGTTTTTGAGGTTGGCTAAGCACCATATTTTATAGGGTGTTAACAACATTGTTAATAGGTCTACTATCTGTTACCCCATCACCAACTACATGCTTGTTCTTATACTAATTTTTTGTGGTCCTATCTTCTTCTTTATTTGGCTTAATTTGACCTCTTTGAATAAGGGCTTGCTCTACCATTCTTTTCAAATATATTGCTTGGTAAAAATAGGTAATGGTTGTTGTTTCCAATTCATAAGATATTTTCTTTTGTAAATTTCCAACAAAAATCTCTAACATGTCTCAAGGAGGTAAAGTTTACCTTAACCATCCAACTATACTCCTCCAACAAAACAAGAATTCTAAAAACTTTCATATTTACCTGTTGGTCACGAATCTGCCACAGGAAAGGATTTTTACAATTGCGCCCTAGACCCGGCCAACATTGAAAGGCTGGAAGCAAGAAATGGCTCCCAGACCAATCTCCAGAGTGGGCTGGTTCCCTTCACTACTCTAAAAATGGGTTTAAGATAGGGTTCTTTGGAAAGAGATTTAAAAGGTTGCGAGAAAGAAATGGGAAATATGGCCACAGGCCGAAGTGATGGGATCAGAAAAACAATAGCAGGAAACTACAAACGCAACAACAACAAGTAACATAAGAAATCAGCTTCATCCTCGCACAATCACATGCCGCAAATCCCTCCAAACCCACATTCCAGGAATTGTACCACGACCGCGAGTATTTAAATCCGAGTATGCAGAATTTAAATGTAATAGCAATGCGGGAGTACGAATGCTATTAGAAATGCAGAAAAACAGAAAGCAAATTCATCCATGCGACGCTTGAAAAATTAGAAGTCGATCCTTGTATTCTTGCAAATACAATTCCAGTTTCTAGCAGCAAGTTTTTCCAACCCTTGTAAATGAGAATTACATTGGTTTTTATAGAGGTCCATCCTCTTTGCAGCATTAAAAATTTAAAAACAACTTCCTCGTGATCCACAACCGTCACTTGGAAATCAGGAACACGACCCCTTAATAGCGGCCTCGAGGAAATACAAATTAAATACCATGAAACGTTCGCGGCCCTTCATTAAATTCATTTTTTCAAACATGTGCATGAAGCCGTTAAAATAATCCACGAACCGCGGCTTTGAACCAATAAACCCTTTAATTTTGGTGGCCTGGACACTCTTCGACCTTAACCGCATCGGAAATCCGCAAAATATTTAATTCGGGTTAGCATTAAATCATCGAAAACCCAAAAAACCCTCTCGGCCGTTCATACTGCACTTGGCGGGAAAACTGCGCAGGTCGCGAAAATGCGACGGGTCGCGAAATCGCGACGGGTCGCGAAATCGCGACGTCTTATCATGCCGTACGCTTTGACCACCGTTGACCCGCGAAAATGGAACATGTAGCGATTTCGCTACATGTTTCCGCCGTTGGCTCCTCCCTGCGCTCCGCCCCGCGAAACGGAACATGTAGCGATTTCGCTACATGTTTCCGTCGCCGTACCAATCGCCTTTTTCGGTCGCGATTCGCTGACATGTCAGCGACGCGCTGCAAATTTTGACTTAACGCCTTCGAAGCTGCCCGGGTCGCGATTCGCTGACATGTCAGCGAATCGCTGCATGTTTTCAACTTAATGCTTTTTTGCCCACCGACCCGCGATTCCGGAACACGTCGCGATATCGCGACGGTTCCGCCAACCTGCCTGCGTTGACTGAGTTGACCGCGATTCTGCAACATGTCAGCGCGTCGCTGCAGTTTTCAGACTTAACCATTTTTTGCTCAATTTTTCTCCTTTTTTCGCCCAAGCTGCATCAATCAAAGGTCAGATCCCCAACAATACATCAATGCATTCATCAATGAGAATCAATGTGGCAAAAATGCCAACATTCTTGGCGGCTCGCGGGGTATACAACTCGCTGTATGCAAGAATCCAGGCCTTAGTCCATTGGGCACAGAGTCATATCCGAACAGAAGGCGGGCTGCTGCAATACATGTTCTGCTGAAAAATTGAAACTGGAAAAAACCTGCATATAACTGATTATGAAACGACTAATGGAACGCGATGATGGAGTGAGCTCTTGCGGTTGCGCAAGCGGTGACTGCAATGGAATGATGAAATGAAAATGAACGAAGTTATGGAGTGGGAATGGAACTAGGAAAGCTGTGAAATGAAATGAACTAGACTGTTAGCAAATGCGTAAAAGACTGAACTTAGAGGAAAGGGATAAGAAGATACGGGGAAAAACAGAAAAGGGAAAAAGAAACAACAGCCGTGGCTCATTTTGTTTTAATGCAGAATAAAAAGAAGTAAAAGAAGGAAGATGAAGAAGGGAAAGGAAAGAAAAAGGGAAGGGAAAAGAAGAAAGTGCTAGAAAGCCACCAAACTGTTGGGAGGAGAAAAACAAAGGAAAAAACAAGCATCTACGGCTCGCAGGCAACAAGAACCGAGATGAACAAATAAAAACAATACCAGTTTTTTTTTTTTTCTCTTCTTCTTTTTCTATTTTTTTTTGTTTTTTTCAAAATACTATATACAATAATGCACGACATGATTGGCATGTCGCCACCAGACACCCAATCTCAGAATGTTATCCGGTAAATCTGCAATGTCCCGACCAGATCTGATCATACTTAAGTCGGTCCTTGAAATTGGGTTGGCTCCTTCCTGAAGTTCTCCATGGTGCTGATAGGATGCAATTCAGCAGATTATCCTTCTTACTAGTACCCCCATGGAAGACTTCTTCAGGTACTGGATGTAGTGGCTGGAACCAACACCACCACTTTGCAGACTTTACTGGCTGTGGGCTGAGTACAGGCTCCTCTAACTCCTTGATGTGATCACAGGGCTCTTCAAGTGAGAACTCGGATTCTGGGATCTCCTCAGACTCTGAAATTTGCACTTGTTCTTCTACTTGGCCCATCTCTTGATGAAAACTGCAAGCAACCATATTGTTCATTCTTTGGAAAAGTGCTTGCATGTTCCAATCCTTGCCTTTGGACGAGATCTATCCCTTGAACTTCACATGACTGCATCTCAGGGATCTGGCATGAATGTGCAGGGTAAACAGGAGCAGCAACCACCGGAGAGGGTAATGGAGTTTCTCCCCACGGTAACTTTCTTGATAAGAGCAACAGCTGTTCCGCTCGCACTGCTTCCTCAAAGATTTGTGGGAAGCGTTGTTCACCTGACTGCAGCAAAAAGAGACCTATGTCAGAATTAAAAGCTCGAACATAAAAGAGGTGGGCTTGGGTGGGTGATGGACGGATCTTCTCTGGAATTCTCTTCCAACTTATCAAGAATCGGACATTGAAGTCCGTGATGCTTTCTTGAGGTGCTCTCTTGATGTACATGAAAAATTGGTAGAGATCCAAAGAACTGTAGAAAGGATCTTCATCAAATCTTTTGATCAGTGCTCCCGCTAGATCGTCCCATGAGCTGATGCTTTGACATTTGAGCAGTCTGTACCATTGCAATGCTCTTCCTTCCAAAGACTGAACCAAAAGTCGGATCATGACATCTTCGTGTTCTATGACATGGATCATGGACAGAATAGCAATATCTTCAACATGTGCCGAGCCATGCCTTCGGTACCATCATATTTTGCCAGGTTCTTCAGGGCACCTTCGGGAATTTCATGTCGAACTTGGAGATTCAGAGGGCCAGGATCATCCCATCTAGAAAAAACCCTCGCCTTTGTGGCAATGGTCTGCGGAATCACGGCCATCGCCATTAAGTCAGAGTCGCCAGAAAAAACATTCTTTGAATTTTTTTTTTTTTTTAAAAACAATAGGCGTCCACGAACAGATCTTCAACTCAGCAAAGTCGCCAGATGAACTTACAAATCTCCGCTGTGAGGCCAAGACAGCTCATCAAATCTTGAGACCTCCGGGTGTTAAAAGCGTGCCAAAAACTGTTGGCACCGGTGGGGTTATCACTTTGGAAAATTATGCGTATCCCACCGATTATGAATTCTTGGAGACAAGAACAGTCTGTCCCACCGGGCGTGCCAAAAACTGTTGGTCACGAATCTACCACAGGAAAGGATTTTTACAATTGCGCCCTAGACCCGGCCAACATTGAAATGCTGGAAGCAAGAAATGGCTCCCAGACCAATCTCCAGAGTGGGCTGGTTCCCTTCACTACTCTAAAAATGGGTTTAAGATAGGGTTCTTGGAAAGAGATTTAAAAGGTTGCGAAAGAAATGGGAAATATGGCCACGAGCCGAAGTGATGGGATCGAGAAAAACAATAGCGAGGAAACTACAAACGCAACAACGAGCAAGTAACATAAGAAATCAGCTTCATCCTCGCACAATCACATGCCGCAAATCCCTCCAAACCCACATTCCAGGAATTGTACCACGACCGCGATATTTAAATCCGAGTATGCAGAATTTAAATGTAATAGCAATGTAGGAGTACGAATGCTATTAGAAATGCGAGAAAACAGAAAGCAAATTCATCCATGCGACGCTTGAAAAATTAGAAGTCGATCCTTGTATTCCCGCAAATACAATTCCAGTTTCTAGCGACAAGTTTTTCCAACCCTTGTAAATGAGAATTACATTGGTTTTTATAGAGGTCCATCCTCTTTGCAGCATTAAAAATTTAAAAACAACTTCCTCGTGATCCACAACCGTCACTTGGAAATCAGGAACACGACCCCTTAATAGCGGCCTCGAGGAAATACAAATTAAATACCATGAAACGTTCGCGGCCCTTCATTAAATTCATTTTTTCAAACATGTGCATGAAGCCGTTAAAATAATCCACGAACCGCGGCTTTGAACCAATAAACCCTTTAATTTTGGTGGCCTGGACACTCTTCGACCTTAACCGCATCGGAAATCCGCAAAATATTTAATTCGGGTCAGCATTAAATCATCGGAAACCCAAAAAACCCTCTCGGCCGTTCATACTGCACTTGGCGGGAAAACTGCGCAGGTCGCGAAAATGCGACGGGTCGCGAAATCGCGACGGGTCGCGAAATCGCGACGTCTTATCATGCAGTACGCTTTGACCACCGTTGACCCGCGAAAATGGAACATGTAGCGATTTCGCTACATGTTTCCGCCGTTGGCTCCTCCCTGCGCTATGCCCCGCGAAAACGGAACATGTAGCGATTTCGCTACATGTTTCCGTCGCCGTACCAATCGCCTTTTTCGGTCGCGATTCGCTGACATGTCAGCGACGCGCTGCAAATTTTGACTTAACGCCTTCGAAGCTGCCCGGGTCGCGATTCGCTGACATGTCAGCGAATCGCTGCATGTTTTCAACTTAATGCTTTTTTGCCCGCCGACCCGCGATTCCGGAACACGTCGCGATATCGCGACGGTTCCGCCAACCTGCCTGCGTTGACTGAGTTGACCGCGATTCTGCAACATGTCAGCGCGTCGCTGCAGTTTTCAGACTTAACCATTTTTTGCTCAATTTTTCTCCTTTTTTCGCCCAAGCTGCATCAATCAAAGGTCAGATCCCCAACAATACATCAATGCATTCATCAATGAGAATCAATGTGGCAAAAATGCCAACATTACCTTATTTCAACATATAAACATCTTTGATAGTCACATTTTTCTGAACCTAAGCTCCAAATTGTTGAACAAACAATTTTATTGTCTCTTCAAAATTCCTCAAACAATGATGAGGCAGTTGATAATACCATTCCAATGTCATACCACCAAGGCTCTTAGGGAACATATTTAGTAACAACATGTCATCATATATAATATCATGGCACGTTGTCCTAAACATCCTTAAGTGTTCAATTGGGTCATTTTATTCTTATAAATAGGTAAAATAAACATTTCCTTATAATTGTTGATTGCACATTTCCTTATAATTGTTGGTGAAACTTGGAGGTTGAATCATATCCACTCTTATGACTAATAGGGTCTAAAAGTGGTAATAGGTTCTAAGGGTTGATTGCACATTTCCTTATAATTATTGGTGAAACTTGGAGGTTGAATCATATCCACTCTTATGACTAATTATTTTACCACATTTATCAAACTTTGCACATCAGGATTTTTGTTGTTCAACACCCCTAGGTTCTCTAAGGGAAGGTTATAGGTAGGTTTTTGAAAGGTAACTTGGCCAATGTTGGATGAAATGATATTGTTATGGTATGGGTTATGATATATGGTATCTTGTTATGAAGGATAACTGACATTTGGTGGAACAGAAGCATGAATGTTGAGATGAGCAAAAAGAGGAGAAAATTGGGCATAATCTTGAGATGCACTACTAGTTGTAGGAACTTATGGAATTCTTCCAACGTTGGTATTTGTAGTAGTGGCATAATCTAAAGATTCAAACAACAGATTGGTGTGAAATTTTCAAGGAGAAATGGTTGGAGGATGATAAGTTCCAGCTTCTTCATCCATAGCCTTAACCAAAGCACCCCTATGATATTTCATGAAATTCTAGATATGATCATATGATGTGAATGTAAGGTGTTCATTGGACCCCTCAAGAGGATCAAGGTCAATACCTATTTCTACCTATTCTTCCTCATCTAGATTAGGGTTATCCCTATCAATCTAATCATCTTCTTGGGAATCTAATCAGATTCTAAAAGCTTTTACTTACTCCTAATTGGGATCCATAGGAGAAAGAGAAATGATAGAGGAGAAAAGGAGGATCTAAAAATCAGCGAAAACACACCAGATTTTTAAAATACTTTTAATGTTTTATGATTCTAAGAAAATAAAGTTAGTGATCTTTCTTAAAGTTTTCAAAAAATAAAATAAAAGTAAAAGGCTTCCTATCTTGGCCACTAAGACATGTGTTCACATTGGGTTCACCAAATATGTAGAGGGAAAAATTGCCTTGCCGCATACGATTATTGGCTAGATCCATTTGGAGTTGAGGTAACCATGGGGGTGTGTTATATTCTCTACACTCGAGGGCTTGGGGATCAAAGGGTTCACCAAGAATTGTTTAAGGACTCTCTTCAAGTCTAGGGTGGAAATGTTCGATGTTTCAATTGAGCAAACACCTATGCTGAGCTTTTCTAAAATCTAAACTAATAAAATGAAAGAATGATGCAAGACAAACAAAAATACAAGCAATTAAAGACTAATCCTAGAATAATTCTTGGTTTTCAATGATGACTAAACCCTAACTTGTAATAAATACTTTTCTTTTCAACAAGGTTTTTAAGAGAGTGCACAAATAGGAATTAACCCTAGAATTCAAACTATATGTTTTTTCTCTTTTGGATGCCTACAAATAAGAACATAATATTTCTTTTTATTTATGATATAGGTTTTTGAATAGAAATAAGCAGGAAACAAAAAAAAAAACCTAGAAGCTTATTTAGGGCACTTATTTGGCCTTATGGTTGTCCTAGCTTTAACTTGTGTCCAAAATATCCAAACAGCTTCAAACCTGCAAAATAGTTTCATAAAACCTAGAAAATTTAATCAGCGTTTGGGGACCTGCTTAGGCCACTATGTGATTGAGCTTGGATGACATAGAAATCAAGCCCCCTTGGTCCTTTTAGCTAACCATTTGAAAAATGAAATGATCTTGACCTTTGGAACAAACACAATGAGATATAACAACATAAAACAATGAACCAAATGCAAACAAAATGAACCCAATGATAGACTAGAATGTAATTAGAAATTTAGGGATTTGGAAGACAAAATGGTTGTCTCCAAGCTAATATGATTTAAATACAGATAAAACAGAATGACAAAAGTTAAAATGAAATTATAATAGAAAGCAAACAATGTAAAGTAAACCTACAAGCCAAAACCCTAGGGTTTGGGAATAACTAGTTGCCCCAAAACCTATCTAGGTTGAATTTGTGCCCTGTAAATTATTTGGCATGGATTCGATAGACAAAAGGAAAAGAGTAACAAAGTCCACGATAGTCAAAAACAAGGTTTTTTCCGAATATATGTCCTATATTATATGGGGAGTGGATTTGCACAGGGAGGTTTAAACATAAAAAGTGGATGCAAAAATGTAATTATAACACAAAGAAAAATGATTAAAAACTAGTGAATGCAAAGAAACAACCTAATGAGTCTTAAGAAGAAACAAGAGTAAAGGTAGACAACCTCTCCTCCTCAAGAAGATAAGTTTATCATCCAAGCTCCTCCACTTTTAAATCAACAAGAAGCATACCAAAAGCATAACACCAAAGCACCAAGAATACCATCAAAAATGAATATTGTAAAAAATGTCACTTAAACCACTTAGGAATATTTCACGCATCAAGATTTCCAAAAGAAAAATTATCTCTCAAAAGGGGGATCTAACCCCCTTATTTATAGAGGGTTTGGAGGGTTAAAGAGCTAAAAAAACAAAAATTAACCTTGGCCAAGCCAAAGCCACAAAAGATCAACTCAAAATTTAGGCTTTTATAAAGAAAAAGTCCAAATTTTCTAAATCTACGTCTTGTAATTTATCGGGTGCATATTTGGTCAAGGTTAAGAAAAACAAAGCAAAACACAATAAAAGAGGGTACAAATTTGCACTTAGTAATTTTAAGAGCCTCCCAAGGGAATTATAAGGAAAATTACTCATTTGAGTGTATCAATTTTCCATGTCTACAGGTATAAATTCAACACACCCATCAACATATTCATAACGTATTGGAAAAATAAACTAAAAATACAAGTAACACCATGACCATCATCGATTCTCTCATAAATTCAAGGTTAGAGATAAGATATGGTTACATATTTAGAAAGAAACTTATAGAACCCCCTCTGAATATTAGACCTCTTTGCTATGGACTATACACCATCACCAAGAAGGTGGAAGAAAATACCTTAAAATTTAATTGAATCTTCCATCTTAGCTTGGTTTGCATTCAATCTTCAATGTTGAGCTTCTTAGGCCCTATTGTCCACCTTTGTTGGACATTTTTACAATAGCAAAAAATTGGATATTGAAGAACTCAACCTAGATAGTTTAGCACTAACAAAGAAGGATAAGATTATTTACACATGGACCAAGACCACCAGAAGATAACCCACTCAAATTTATATAGTGATCAAGGTAACACAACTTGATCACCAAGGATAATGGCTCATAAAAGTCAAATGAAGAAACAATTTTTGCACCTAATACCAAAAATTAACACAATGAGGACCATTGCTTTTTAAGGGGGAATGAATGATCCAGGCATGTGAACTTTTTATAACATGACTTTATGCTCAAAAATGCCTGAAAATCTATTTTTATCCTAACTACACTATTAGAGGCATAACTTTGTGCTGGGGACTACATTTTGATCACTCAATAAGCATTGGAAAGATTTGAAAGAGAATAACAATTTTAACAGGCAACTCTATCATAGACAAGTTGCCAACAACTTTGTAAAAGAAGCTCTAGAGGCCTTAAAAAATCCAAAGCAAATACTTATTTAAAATAGTAATTTTCTAATAGCTATAATATTACTACAGTGGTAAGGGCTTTGGCCTCTTTATGAGAGATCCAAGGTTCAAACCCCACTCAATATGAGGGGACCAGGACCCCTCATAAAAACTTGTGCAAACTCATTGGATGAGGAGACCAAGACCCCTCGTAAAAACTTGTGTAAACTCATTGAAAAAATATTACTTTCTTTTTTTTTAGATTTTCATAACCAAAATGTATCTCCAGCTATGTTGACACATCAATAGAAGACAAAACACAAAAGGAAAAGTCATATGTATGTATTTTTTTTTAATATGCATTTTGTAACTCATGGAAGCTGAATCACCACATTTCCATATGGGTGACCTTCTAACTCACAAAAGGTGAACCACCACATTTGTATATGGATGATATTTCGCATTCAATAAAGTGGATTTCCAACACACCTGTTCTTATATAAAGAGAGATGCATCTTACTATAAAAAAACATGAGTAATGGATGCAATGTTATAGCCTCACATCTCTTTTAGAAGATTGCTTGCATTGCACTCTATTTTTTAACAATAAAATCATTTTGTTATTTGATTATATAGATTTGTTCTTTGATTTATTATACTTTATTATTTTTTAACTACACACTTTCATGGTCTTCCTTAACTAGAAATTTTAAGTTTGGATCATCAACTCCTCCTTATATATTGAATAACATTGAGTTATGTCGAGGGTTCTTAATTAAAAATTTAGCAAAATCAATGCAATAATCTATTGCCTTGTCTAAGGACATAACTTACTTGAAAGATATAAAAAATAACCTTAGAAATTATTTGAATGAAAACTACTTTTACTTAAAATAGTTAAAAAGAATTTGTCCACCTTTGTAGCACAAGTGGAGAAGGTAAGCTTGGCCCTTTTGAATAGGAGGTCCATGGTTCGAACCTCTGCAATGCGAAGGGGGATACCAAAAAAATCTCCTATGGATTCCCTCTAAATAGTGGTATACCCAGATGGGATGGCACTGCCAGCCACCTAAGAGTGGCTCTCGAGGTTTTATCTCTACCCTAAGAGTTTTTCCCCAAGGGCTAGGTGGATTGGTAATTGTTTGTTTGGCCAAGAACTTACTCAGAAGAGATCTAGGTTCAAACCTTGAGGGCATACATATTTGCAAAGGTAGTAGTCTACTATGATTCCTCTGAGTGTGCTTTAAACTAATGATGACGGTACAAATCTCGAGTGACCAATGGTCCTCTTCATGTTGGGTTATCAAATAATGAGGTGATATAGGCTTGTTGGGGGAAGCCCCTATGGTTTGAACCCTTAACTTGGTAGTTACTAAAAAGTGTGGATGTATCCAACTCCCCTATGTATAAAAAAAAAGAATCTTATAAAATAATTGAATGAGAAGGCTTAAATGCATAAAAAGTTCTATCACTTTGTATTAGTATTTATAGAATATATCTTTTATCACCTTGTGAATTATATTACTCAAATATGACCAATGAAATATAATTCAAAAAATAAACAATTTTTCTAATAATATCTCAATATTAATATAAAGTAAATATTATTTTGTATTAATTTGCCCCCAAGGGTTAGGTGGATTGGTATTTGTCTGTATGGCCATGCACTTACCAAGAAGAGACATAGGTTCAAACCTTGAGGGCATACCAGTTACAAAGGTATTAGTTTGATCTGAGTTTTCTAAGTGTGCACCAAATCGATGATGACAGTACAAACCTTCAGCGATTGATGGTCCGCCCTCATATCGAGTCATCAACAATGAGGTGGTATAATTTTGTTGGAAGCAGCCCCTATGGTTTGAACCCTGCACTTGACACTTACTAAAAATAGTGTGGATGTAACCAACTCCCCTATGTATCCAAAATATATATATAACAAAATTAAAAAAATAAAAATAAAAAATAATTTGGTTTGTGTGAGAAACCCCTACGACCAACGCACAAAGCTGAGCAGTCTCCTCCCAACCATGATCCCTCGTAAATTCGAGAGCTATGCTTATCAATAGGGAAATTTATGCACACCCACCCCTCACACACTCGCCCACGTTGCGATTTTTAAAAAATATTAATCCCTAAATCACATACATAAATTATATATAATATAATTTTTTCTAGTTAAATGGGATTGGAATGAGCCTCACCCATATTACATAATTATCACATAGTGGTATTACAATAGCTTGGCAATTAAGTATATATCACTTAATAAGATTTGAACCTAAGTTTCTCTTTGAAAGTTGAGGAATCTAACCAATTGAGTTAATACCATTTTATTAGAAATTTAAGGGTAAAACATAGGTTTTTGAAAGGGGACCAGTCCTCTTGTCTCTAGGTTTGAACTTGGATATCTTGGATGAAAACCTAAATACATACGACTACTTTATCCTTTGTGGGAACTTTAATTTTAGGGTAAGAAACAAGTTTTGAAAGGGTGAGGATCCCTTTGTACTGAGGTTTGAACTTGGGTCTCTTAAATGAAGACCCAAAGACATATTACTATGATATACCTCATGAACAAATTATATATTATATAATTATTCAAAATTATTTTTTAATTATATAGAATTGAAAAGGTTTCCATCCTTATTATATTATAAACCACAATAAATTTAATAACTAAATTTTAACCTAAATATTTAAGTAAAAAAAAATTAATTAGTTATATAGGATCGAAAAGAGCAAATTATATATTATAAAATTATTCAAAATTTATGTAAAAAAAATTTATATTTTTCTAATTATATAGAATTTTTTTTTACATGGTGGAATCGATAGTCGTCACGAATCTAGGCAGGTTGTCCGGATTTTTATGGTCATCACAGTATTCTGCGTTGTTTACCCCGAAAGCCACCACACAGATCTTCGTACAACCTTCCTCTATAACCACCATGCCACGATCATTTTAAACCTTTTATACCGTTGAAAGCACCAGGAAAGGGACAAGCATTCAGTCCAACAAGGCCCAAGATTTGAACCTTGGACCTCCGCCCCCTTACGGGGTTTGGAGGAACCAATTGATCTACACCTCGGACCTCCAATTATATAGAATTGAAAAGGTTTCCATCCTTATTATATTATAAACCACAATATTTTTAAAAACTATATTTTAACCTAAATTTTTAAAATAAATTTTTTTAATTACTTATATGGGATCAAAAATGTCACGATTTATATTAGATTATCACCTTATAATTTTATTATAACAACTTGATTATTATGTATTTATATTTGACAAGATTCAAATTTAAATTATTTTATTAAAAATAAAAAATTAAATTAATATTATTTAATTTTTAACTTAAAAATAAAATAATTAATGAAAAAACATTTCTTGGAGAGTATGTTTTCTTGGTAAGTTTGGTCTTTGGAAGAGAAAACTAGGGCATCAGTTGGGTAGCCGAAGAGATTTTTGGTTACTATGGATTTGAAGACAAGATTGTTGCCCCAGGAGGGCCCAATGGGGACACCTTCGGATCCTCTTTTAGAGAGACATAGTTCTTTTGCAGATTTTTTAAAGGATAAATCTCCATCAGAGACTGAAGAAGCACAAAAAACTGCATTAAAAATGCTCTTTACGGTTGCTGGAAATAGATCAACATCTCAACGAGTTAATGGATGCTTGCCACAGTCAGAATCAAGGCCAAAGATTGTCATTGAGCAAAGGATGGTCGAAGAAACAGTTTTATATAGAGCCAATCATGATTTGATCTGTAAATTCATGGGTATTCGCCCTACCCTAAATTTTTTGCATTCTTGGGTCCGGCAAAACTGGGAGCCTCTTGGTGAGTATTCTTTGTGGTTTATTAGCAATGGATATTTTATTGTTAGTTTTTCTTCACTTGCCGATAGAAATAGGGCTTTCAAATCAGAAAAGAGGAATCATGGTCTGACAGGATTATTTGTTCAACCCTGGAGAGTGGGATTTGATCCTCGAATGGAACCCACTATTGTCCCGATTTGGATCCATTTGTATGCACTTCCAATGGAGTTTTGGAGTGAGCAGGTATTGGAAATTATCGACAATTCCCTTGGAAGACATTTGGGTGTTTCCAAAGACACAATGGAAGGAAACACAATTGTTTATGCAAGATTATGTGTGGAAATGGATCTTAGCCAACCTTTGTTGGTAGAGGTGGAACTCGAACTTGCAGGACTATCTTGGATTCAACAACTGGATTATGAGGCATTGCCCTTCAGATGCAGAGTTTACCACAAATATGGGCATTTGGCCCGATCTTGCCCAAATAATATGAACATAAAAATGGAGGCTCCTCTGGGAATGTCAAATCTTCCTAAGGAGGGTAAGTCAACAATCAATAAAGAAACAACCAATATTTCTCAGGGCAAAGAAGCACAGGGAGATGGTTTTGAACAACCCAAAAGAAGGAGAAGGCAAAAGAAAAAATATGGTAAAGAGCAAACCCAACTCAAGCCCTCCAATAGGTATGAGATATTTAAGACACTAATGGACCAAGAAGAAGAACAATTCATGGAAGGAGTGGATGGGAATAATAAAAATAATAACAACCATGTTCAAGCCCCTCTTTCATCTCCTCCCATCATAGAGCAGGTAATTGAGTGCAGTGAGTTACCGCAATTAGAGAGTGTAGGGGCATTGATAGTGCATAACCAAGAGCAACCGATAATTAAGGATGTCATCATGGGCATAGCAGAAAAGAATAGAGAAAGGCCAACTCTAGGGATAACTCAGGTGGAAAAGAGATAAAAAAATAGTAGCTCTCAAGGAGTGGGTAGAAAATCAAATAAGGAATTGATAGTAGTTCAAGGAGACAAACTGATCACTGGAGGATCGGTGAGGCCAATAGATTTTTACTGCTCTCAAGGTAACCAATGATTATACAATCATGGAATGTTAGGGGTTTAAACAGTAGAACCCATCAATCTGTTGTTCGAAGACTCTTAGAAAAATGTAAAACAAATTTTTTGCTTATCCAGGAGACAAAAATATTGTTGGATCTTATGTGTAAAATAGTAAATAGACTTTGGAGGGGTGTTGGTCATATGGAAGTGGCTGCCCAAGGGGCCTCAAGGGGGATAGTTACTTTTTGGAACTCTCTTGAATGGACTGCAATAGAACATATAGCTTGGAGGGGTGTTCTCACATCACATTTTAGGAACAATGTCATAGTTGAACATGTTTTAATCATAAATTTTTATGGGGCTCAAAACCTAGATGGTCAGATGCATCAATGGAAAGTTGTGCATAACATGAGAGTCTCAAGGGAAGAGTTAGACTGGATTATTGTTGGGGATTTTAATGCTAAATTATCCTCTAGAGATCAGGAAGGGGGAACCCCAATTTTGGACCCAGGGGATCGACTTATGATTGCCCAAGTCCAGGCATTACACTTGGTGGATATTAAATGCCTTGGAACCAACTATACTTGGACTAATAAGAGGAGGGAGCCACATAGCAGGAAGGTGAAGTTAGACCATTTTTTGGTTTCAGAGGAGGCATTTGTAAAATGGAATATAAAATTTTAGATTTTGGAGGGTCCAGTTTCAGATCACTTTCCCATTTTGTTGGAAGGGGGGATCAAGACAATGCAACATCACAAACCATTTAAATTTGAAAACTTTTGGTTACAAAAAGAGGAACTTCGAAAGAAAATTCCATAGTGGTGGGAAGAAGGCCACCCAACATATGGGACAACAATGTTTAGATTCCACAAACAACTTCATTATGTCAAAGATCAACTGAAACAATGGAGGTGAGCTAACAAGACAGACTTCCAGGTCCAAAGAGCTCCATTGGTGGCCAGATGGGATGAGGTTCAAAAACACTTTAGGGAAGGAACAATTACAGAGCAACTCAAAGAAGAGGATGATGCATTGCATAAAGTGGTTGAGGACATTGACAACCAAGAGGAGACCTACTGGAAATAGAGAGCAAGAACCACTTGGTTATTAGAAGGTGATAAAAATACCAAATTTTTCCATCAGGTTGCTTGTGCTAGGAGATAGATGAACAACATGGAAGCTCTTCAAGATGAGAATGGACACTCCTTTGATACAATTCCAGGTATGCATTTCCATTCAATGGATTATTTTTCTAAACTATTTAAGGAAAGTATGGTGCAAGATGAAGAGGCTCAAAAAGAAGTTCTTGTTGTCATACCCTCTATTATCTCTGAAGAAGAAAATCAGGCCCTACTTAAACCCATTGATAGAGAGGAACTGAAGAATGTAGTCTTTGGAATGAGCACCGAAAAACACCAGGTCCATATGGCTTTCCAATTGAGTTTTTTCAGGCCTTCTGGGACAACTTGGAGGAGGATGTAATGGTTGTTATAGAGGAGTCCAAAGGTAGTAAAAGAATGCTTAAAGCATTAAATCATACTTTCATTGCCTTAATTCCAAAAGGGGAGGAGGGGGTGCATATTTCAGATTATAGACCTATTGCCTTATGCAATGTCATATATAAAATAATCACAAAGGTAATGGTTGAGCGGCTAAAACCTCTTCTACATAGCATTATCTCCTCGGAGCAAGGGGGTTTTGTAGAGGGTAGGCAGATCTTGGATGGTGTGGTTCTAGCTCAGGAGGCAATCCATTCAATGCAAACATCTAGTAATAGAGGAATGTTCATAAAATTGGATATGTCAAAGGCTTATGATAGGGTGGAGTGGAGCTTCTTGTCAAAGATGATGGCAGCCTTTGGTTTCTCTCAGGATTGGATAGAATGGGTCATGAGTTGTGTTTCTACTCTGACATACTCAGTGTTAATCAAGGGTCTTCCCTCGCAACCATTTGGAGCTACTCGAGGCCTTCATCAAGGAGATCCTTGTTCCCCCTATATTTTTCTCATATTGGCTGAAGGCTTGGGTAGACTCATCTTGAGGAGAAGACAACAAGGTTTGCTAACAGGTATCAAGGTGGGTGAGGAAGTTTTGACTCACCTACAGTTTGTGGATGACACAGGATTGGTGGGAGTGGCCAGCTTTAGGGAAGCAAGAATGATTAGAGATACACTTAATGTCTACCTTAGGGCTACAAACCAAGTCATCAATGATAAAAAATCCAAAGTGGTCTTTTTCAATCTTGATCAAAGGCTTCAGGACAGAATTTTAGAGATCTTGGGATTCACAAGGACTTCTCTCCCAATGGTATACTTGGGGGTCCCTTTGCATTTTAAAAAACTAAAAATAGATATCTGGAGGAATATTTTGGACTATATCAAGGAAATAATTAATCATTGGTCTCACAAATGGTTAAGCTATGGGGGTAGATTAACTTTTTTACAATCAATCATTCAGGCCATGCCAATTTATAAATTTTCTATCCTTGTTGCCCCACATACCATATGGAAAGAGTTGGACAAGATGGCTAGAAAATTTTTATGGGAAGGAGTAAAAGGAGAGAGGAAATGGGCCTTAGTAGGTTGGGAGAAAGTAAGCCAACCCAAGGTAAAAGGAGTTTTGGGACTGAGAAGATCAAATTTAAATAATAAAGCTTTGGCTGGAAAGCTTTACTGGAGGTGGATTTCCCAACCAACTTCTTTATTCAGTAGAATCTTAACTAGTAAATATTTGGGATAGGTAAACCCAAATGAGGTGGGTCATTTCCCTTTGGATGGTAATGGATCCTTAGTGTGGCAGACTCTTAAGTTAGGATCTCAGGTAGTAAAATATGGATTATTTTGGAAAGTGGGGAGAGGGGAGAAGGCACGATTTTGGATAGATTCATGGGATCAATACCCACCTATCATTGTTGAATTTCCTGAACTGCAACCAATAAAAATAACCATGGAAACCAGGGGTTGGGTCCAAATTGAAATTTATTTCAACACTAGTCAGCTGGGGGATTATAAGTTTAAGCAGTTTAAGAAGTTGGATGAGTGGCCAATTTCAATCCCTCCGGATTTGACACCCATCATGACTAAAATCTTGGCAGAAATATTTCTCACAGGTAGAGATGAGGAGGATGAATTAGCTTGGGGCTATGGGAGCCTTGGTGTCTACACAGTGAAGGATGGATATGATAAGATCCTTCCAGAGCCTCCTCCTCATGCATATCAGGTTGAGGATTGGAGAAATATTTGGCAGTCCAAGGGTTGGCCGAAAGTAAACTTTTTTGCCTAGAAGTTCATGCATAATGGAATTCTTACTTTTGATAATCTCATATGTAGGGGAATCATTGGTCCATATCAATGTGTTTTATGCTACAAGAGTGAGGAAACAGCTGATCACTTGATGTTTGAGTGCCCATTCACATGCTAGATCTGGGAGAGATGGTTTTTATATTATAAAATTTGAGTTAATGGTGATTTGAATCGGATTAATATTTGGGAAATATGGAAGAGGGGTAGATTTAAATCTAAAGCTCTTTGTATTGGTTGGGAGCTTGGATTAAACTTCATTTGGTGGCAAGTGTGGTTGGAGAGAAATGGCAGAATTTTTAGAGAAACCTTTTCTTCTTTAGATGGAGTTTGGCAGGTCATTTGGAGCAAAGTCACAGAAACTGTGGTAGTGTATGCTAAAGAGGAAACTCAGGTTGTTATAGGGGCAATGGAGAAGGAAGTTGAAGTGCAAGAGGGGCAGGATAGAGCTAGTTGGAAACCACCCCTAGAAGGTTGGATTAAAATTAATACTGATGGAGCTGCAAAAGGCAATCCGGGTAGAGCTGGAATTGGAGTGGTTTGTCGGAATCATGTTGGAACAGTGCTCTATTGGGAACTACAAGGCTTGGGAAGAGCCACAAACAATGAAGTGGAAGCCTTAGCTATCAAATATGCTTCTATTTGGGTAGTAAAACAAGGTTACAAGAGGATAATCCTAGAATCAGATTCTCAAATAATGGTTGGAGCTCTAGATTGCATGAGGAACTTTGCTTTGAAGACATGGAGGTTGAGGATTCTTGTCACTCAAATTAAGGAATTATGGAGGGAATTAGATGATGTGATTCCAGTTTATGTGAGTAGAGATCTAAATAAAGTGGTAGACTTCCTAGCTAAGATGGGCACTGAGAAGGAGGTAGGGGTTCAATGGCACAATGACATGGCTATTGAGGATGAGATGATTAGGCAAGTTGGTGAGCAAATCTAGTGTTTAGCTAATTTGGACAACCATTCCAGAAATATGGTTTAGGAGATTTGTGCTCCAATGTAGATCTTCTTTTATAGTTGTAAACAAGTGAACAACCATTGTAGAAATATGGTTTAAGAGATTTGGCTCCAATGCAAATCTTCTTTTACTATTGTAAACATGTGTTCTCTTTGGCTAAGGTTGGGAGAAGTCTCATCCCAACTTGTAAATGATCTTTGTTTTAATACAAGTTTTTTCAAAAAATAAAATAATTAATTAATTGTTTTTAGAAAATTAAATAAAATAACAGTTGCAAGCTTACTGCAGTGGTAAGGCTTTCGCCTCTCTTTAAGAGGTCCAAGGTTCAAACCCCACTTAATATGAAGTGATCGAAACCCCTCAACCTCTATAAACTCATTGCAAAAAAAGTAAATATAAATGTATTTCAAACATTAAAACCCTCAACCTATGTAAACTCTTTGAAAAAATAAATAAAATAAATATATTTCAAACATTAAAAATGTATAAAAAAAAATTAGCTTAGAAATTGTACATGAAAATTTTATAAAGTTTTTATCAAATATTATATTTGCTATAATATTTTCAGATAAATTTCAATATATTTTTAGTTTTAGTTTCCTTTCCATGGATCGATTTATAGTTAAATCCTTAGAATCATCTCTAGTGGTAGAGGTTAGTGAGTGCACCTCATAGAGATCCTCATTGCTCCAAGATAAGGCAGTTTTTGATAAATTTAATGGGTATTGGCCAGGGGCTTCAACCTTGAGAAAATGGATTGATAGGAGTTGGAAGTCTCTAGGAGTTATTCTATCATTTCTTCCCAAAGGTTTCTTCCTAGCCATTTTTTGTTCTAAGGAAGAAAGAGAAAGAATCCTAAAAGGGATTCTTTGGTTTATGGGAAGAGCAGGACTCTTCCTTACCCGTTGGTATGAAGGCTTTTCACCTGAAAATGTAAATCTATCCCTAGTTCTAGTCTAGGTTAGGATGTTTGGGTTGCCCATTGAATTTTGGGAAATAGATACCTTCAAGGCAATAGGAAACACTCGAGGAGAAATCCTCAAGAATTCATATACAACAAAAGATGGAATTTTGGCTATTTATGCTCGAATTTTGGTCATGATTGATATAAGTAAAGCTTTACCAGAATCAATCATTTTTAAGTATGGGGATAATATGTGGACCCAAACTATATATTATGAAAACATATCTTTTAGACATAGAATATATCATAAGGTGGGGCATATTGAGATATCATGCCTAAGGAAGAGCCTAGCATAATCATTTGTAGAAAACTAGAAAAAAAATTACGAATGGTTATGGATGAAGATGATTTTCAAATTCCAAAAATTAGATCTAGAAAAATAGAAGAAAACAAACAGTGGAGACCAATAAGGAAGGATATTGAAATAAATACCAACTCTTTTGAGGCTTTAGCCTATGAAGAAGAAGTAGATCAAAACTTATAGGACACAGTACAACAATTTTAACATATTAGCAAGGAACTGTCTTTTTAATATGATTCTAATTTAAGAAAGAAAATTCTCAATGAAGCTAAGGAATATGTCTCATCAGGTTTTGAAGAGACTCTTGAAGTACCATGCACCATTCAGGAAAAAATAATTGGTAAAAACAATGTATTTTTAGAAGTTAATACCTCTGCCATTAATATGGAAATGCTAGAAAATGAGTAGGACAAGTCAAAAGCTTCTATAATAGAGCCAGGAGAGGATAAATATGTTGAAAAAAAAAAATTGTGAAAGAATATTGAGGAATAGAATAATAAGACCTACTCCTGATATAGGCAAGGCAAAAAGAGAAAAACCCTCAAATTATCAAGCAAGATCCAGGGAAGCAAGAGCTAACATAGAGAAAGGAATACAAACTAAGTTGGTTGAACTTCTCTTTACCAAACAACAAAATGATATTGGTAATACGTGGGAGGGTCCAAAAGCCTCTAATGAGACAATATTATCATATCATGGAATATAAGGGGTGTTAATGCCCCCTCAAAGCATAGATGTATTAGGAACCTATGTTTAAGTAATAAACCTGATATTCTCTGTATCCAGGAAACTAAAATGACAAAAGAAGTTTCAAAAACTATGAAAGCATTTTGGGCAAGATGTGAATGGGATGCTATGGATTCTAAAGGAGTAGTAGGGGGAATTCTAACTTTTTGTAATCCTTTAAAACCTCTTGTGCCACCATTCATAAAACTAGACATTGGATAACCTCTTTAGTCACTTGCTACTTTGCAAATATTATTTTCATCCTTATTAATGTCTATGGATCTACAACTCAATCAGGTAGATTAGAATTTTGGAGTGGTATTGAAGCCTTTATGAGAATTAAAGATCAAGAAACCCGATTCATGATCATTGAATATTTTAATGCCATAACCAAGATGAATGAAAAATTTGGGGAAATTAGGAAATTGACCCAAAGTATGAAATATTTCTCAACAATTATTCAAAACAATAATATATGGAAAGTTACCCACGTGTTGTAGGTGAGTTGGAGAGGGTAGGGAAATCCTCCAAGGAAGGTCCTTGATTCGAATCTTTAGCCTACCAAATGCACATTGGGTACCCAAAATCTAGTTGATAATGTTAGTGCGGTCAGGGTCGGGCATGACTCCCGAGTGCTATTAACAGTGTAGAACCCCCTGGTCATGGTTTCTCATACCAAGATGGCCCTGTAATGGATTTTTTGCTAAATTCAAATATATATATATATATATGGAAATTTGAGTTTGAAGAAGACAACTATACTTGGACCAACAACAAGAGAAGCCAGAACCTAATAGCAAAAAAATTAGATAGATGCATTCTCTCAAATCATTGGCTAGATGAAGGAACTTGTGCTAAAATTAATACCTTAACAATTGGTTCATATCACTGGCCGATAAGAGTTACAATGGCGGTAAGTGAATTAAAAAAAAACATCATATTTTAAATATGAGCAGATGTGGGAAAACCATCCTTAATTTGTTGATATGATAGCTCAAACATTGAATTCTTTAGGTAATGGTGGGTTGTATTCTCTTCCAAACCAAATTAAAGCTATGACATCTAGATTAAAATAATGGAGAAACAACACCTCTGGAAATATTTTTGAGAAGAAATAAGATCTAAAAGATGAACTTTCAAAATTCCAAAAAGGTGATGATAATAATCCAAGCTCAAAGGAAAGGGAGTTTCTTAGTGAATATCATAATATTTTGAGTAAGGAAGAAAAATCTGGAGATTAAAATCAATACAGACTTGGTTAAAAGGAGATAAAAATACATTTTTTTCATAGGATGGCTATAGTACAGAGATCATCTTCTAGAATTAGTAGAATTAAATCAATATAAGGGGTTTGGATTGAATATCAGAGTAAAATTAGAAAAGAGGTAAAGTCATTTTATTAGAATATTCTAGGTTCAGAGGATACCAAAGTTCTTAATGATAAACTTCTTCAAGGTGTTCCTTTAGTTATAACGAATGAAGACAATAGGAAATTGATGGAGTCTACTACTCTAGAAGAAGATCATTTAGCTCTTTTCTCTTTTAATAAGGATAAATCCCCAGGTCTAGATGGGCTCTCCAAACTTTTTACCAACATAGTTGGGATTTAGTGAAGGATTCATTATTGGTGGCAGTGGAAAAATCTAGGGTAAAACAATACATTCCTCATAAAATAAATGTAACTTATCTTACCCTAATTCCAAAAAAAAATGATGTTGAATTGTTTGATTCTTTTAGACCCATAAGCCTATGTAATATGGGTTATAATATTATTTTCAAAGTGATGGCAAATAGACAAAATCATTTCAAAATAGCAAGGAGGATTTGTGAAAGGGAGACAAATTTTGGATGGGATCATAGTAGCTCATGAAGTTTTACATTCAATAAATTCAAGAAAAGAGAAAGCTATGATCTTAAAACTTGATATGAGTAAAGCCTATGATAGATTTAAATGGGGTTTTCTTTTTGCAAATTTAGATAAGTTTGGTTTTGGGAAGAAATGGGTTAGATGGATTAAATCTTGTGTCTCTACAGTTTCTTATTTAGTGTTGGTCAATGGGTTAGTGATAGAATCTTTTAAAGCCAAGAGAGGCCTTAGACAAGGAGATCCTCTATCTCCTTATTTTTTCATTATTATGGCAGAAGTTTTGAGTAGGAACATAAAGAAGGCTTATAAATATGGGCTTATAAGTGGACTTAAGGTTAGTAATAACATCGATAACATCACCCATCAACAGTTTGTAGATGATACAACCCTTTTTGGAAAGGCAACGATAAATGAAGCTAGAGCTTTGAATAACTTTTTAAAAGATAACAAAAGAGCTTCAGGGCAAAAAGTTAATAGGACTAAATCCAAAATTTACTTTCTTAACACTCTTGCTAATATCAAAGCAAGAATTTGCAGGTTGCTTCAAATGGAGGAGGCAAATTTGCCAACAACTTATCTAGGGATGCCTTTATTTGAGGGGAGAATGAAGATAGATTTATGGAATCTAGTTATTAGTAAAGTTCAAAATAAACTTCCAGCTTTTAAAGGTAGATGTTTATCGTTAGAATGAAGAGTGCAGTTAATTAATTCAGTCTTAAAAGCCATTCCAACATATTATATGTCATTGTATTCTATGCCAAAATCAGTTAAAAAAATTTTAATCTATATTATGCAATCCTTTTTATGGTTAGGTTTACATGATAAAAGGAAATTTCCTTTGGTGAAATGGAGCAAGTTGTGTGATGATAAAACTAGGGGATGTCTTGGTTTAAGAGTTCTTACAGATGAAAACTTAGCTCTTAGGTACAAATTTATATGGAGATTATACAAAGAGAGTCAAAGACAATGGGCAAGAATTCTTCTAAGTAAGTATGTTGATCTCAATGACCCAAATTTAATATTTACAACATTCTCTCTTCCAAATGGTTCTACTCTTTGGAATGGTTTAAAAAAATCTATTAATCTTATGATTAAAGGTTTAATATGGTTGGTGGGAATTGGAGAAAAAAAATTATTTGGATGGATACTTGGTGTGATAAAAAACCACTCAACTTAGATCCAATTTTGAAACCTTGGATGAGATTGCTTCAAGACAAATAAGGTTATAGGGTTTCAAACATTTTGTACAAGGATCGAGAAGGAAGATACAAATGGAAAGAAGATTTATTTACAAGTATACAAGACATTAATGCTAGGAGGCAATTGAGTAGAAAGATAACAACTATGATTATTTCAAGGGATGCTAAAGATAAATTGATTTGGTAGTTGAATAGCTCAGGAGAATACACAACCAGAAGTGTATATAATGTTCAACACCAACATAATAATAATGTCACTAGAATATGGAGAGATATTTGGGATAGCCCAAGCATTCCTAAAGTTAAATGTTTTTTTGGCTAGTAGGTCATAGAAGAATCTTATCCTGGGATAACCTTATGAAAAGGGGTTTTCATGGCCCCTCTCGATGTGTTTTCTATAATAAGGAGGAGGAGAGTATAGACCATCTCTTGGGACATTGCTCAATAGTCTGGAATCTATAGCAATGTATTCTTAATATGTTTGGTAAATGCATGGTGTTAAATAGTAGAATTGAAGATTGGTTAAAGCAATCATAGAGAACTTATAAAAGTGAAACTTATAGACAATATGGGATATATCAAAAGATAAAATATTGTGGACTGTATGGAAGAATATTTAAAGGAAAGGAAAACAGTTTAGAAGTAATGAAAAAAATATATGTTTAGCCATAGAGGAGTCTAAACCAACCCTATCAACTCACCTAGTCCCTAATTTGGAAGCATAGAGTCTTGATAGATGGAGTCAAGTCATTAAATGGAATTATGATGTTGGGTACAAGATAAGCAAAAAGAAGGCAAAAATATAAAGTGGAAACCACCAGATATGGAGTGGGTTAAATTGAATTTTGATGGAGCATTTAAAGGAAATCTAGGACTAGCAGGAGGAGGAGGAATAATTAGAAATAATAGAGGAGAGATTTTATCTCATTATGCTTTCAATAATGGATTTAAGACAAATAATGAAGTTGAAGCTCGAGTATCTTTAGAAGGGTTGAAAATATGTAAACAAATGAAATGGAATAGAGTATGGATGGAAGGTGATTCTCTCATAGTAATAAATGCAATTTTGAGGAAAGCAAAGTCTCCATGGAACATACAAGATATTATTGTGGAAATTCAAGATCTTGCTAAAGAGTTTGAAGAAATCAGTGAAGGAAACAAATGTGCAAATAAGCTAGCCAATAGAGGGGTTTTGATTGAGGATCATGAAGTTCAATTCTCATTTCTATGGTTAGAGGAAGTAGAAAGTTTAGTTGAAGATGACAAAAAATGTTGATTGCTTAAATCAATCAATGATTAAGATTTTCTTTAATGTTTTCCATTGATAATATTTGCTTTATTTTGTAATATTAAAGTATTTTTATTTATATTATTTATTATAATTTTTGTGGTTGCACTTGTGTTTCAAGAAGGAAACTAGCAATCTAGATTTGGTAAAGCGGACTATGATAGTGCGATGTTTTGGAAATATTACTCTACTAAGATGTAAGGCATAGATAGTAGAGATGAAATTTTGGCATTGTGAAGGTTTATAGAAAAATGGCAAGAAAGATGCTAAATTCTGGAGTAATTGTATTCATACAGAAATTTGAAAAGATTTAGAAAATGAAAATCAAGAATTCAAACATTTTATGTAAAATGATGTAAGTTTTTAACTATAACATCTCAATTAAGATGAGAAGTGTATTTATTTGTAAACTCTCAAATTTTAAAGAAGAAAGATGTAATTTGTCAAAGGTGAGGACCCAAATACAATCCCTTATTATATAAAAATAAAATTAAAAAAAAATTAAGAAAAACTTTGGATTTGATTAGTGTGAAAAACCTCTATGACCGACGCTCAAGGCTCCACATCCCTATCCACTACACAACCACCCCATCACACACTCGCCCACGCCACGGTTTGAACCTTAACATCTCTATCCACTACACAACCACCCCTTCACACACTCGCCCACGCCACGGTTTGAACCTTTAACGTCTCGAAGAAGAACTAAAATCTGAACCTTTTGTATTGTCCCTTGTGCTCTTCCTCGAGACTAAATCTTAAGGTAAACTACAAATTTGAAATTAAGTTAACAATAAATTCATATGAATTTTTTTATTACATAGGAGAGTTGGTTACAGCCACTATTTTTAGTAACTGGCCAGCTCAGGGTTCAAACTATAAGAACTACTCCCAATAAATTTATTCATCTTGTTCTTGTTGATTCGACGTGAGATGGGGACCACTGGTAGCTCGGAGTTCGTACCATCGTTGTCAGTCCGACGTGCACTCAGAGGATTCGCACTCAGAAGATTCGGAGCATACTACTTTTAGAAGATTTGGAGCATACTACTACATTTACAAAGGGTTGGCTTCCTCCAAGATCTCTTCTCGATAAAGTCGATAAAGTTAAATTAATATAAACTGAACATCAACAGCAAAATTAAAATCAAATCAATCTTTTCATATGAAAAATGACTTAAATGCAACTTTTTAAAATCTTTATAGCCGAAACCCAATTTTCATTGACCTTTTTGGAAAATGATTTTTAAAAGAAAAAAGTATTTGTGGGTTATTTTGTTTGTTTTTTAATTTGGATATTGTGGAAAAAAATTCATCCAAGTATTTTTATTTTAGCTATGATTTCTTTTAAAATGAAAGTTTAGCTTTTCAATAAAATATTAATACACCTTCCAAAAATTAAACTTGAGAATAAAAAATTAATACATATTCCAAAAATTAAAAAAGATTAATACATATTCCATACATATCATACAATTTAAACTTTGAACCCTGAAAAACGACGTGGGCTGTTCGGTTTGATCCTATTAGAGTCGGTAAAATTTCAATCAAGCATGGTGCATCGTCACATCTTCACGCAAGCACTACCTACTCAGTCCAGACGTCATAAGGAAGTTATAGGTCGTTGACTCTTCCGTTGTTTGTCATTTTATGGGTTTTGTTCTTTTATTTTTTAATGTTTTAAATAATAATAATTACTTTTAAAATTTATAATTTTGGTTAGTATGAGAAATCTTTATGATTAATGTATAAGGTTGAGTAATCTCTTTTTAACCATCAATAGGGAATTTAACACATAGCCATCACATACCCACTCCATTACACACTCGTCCATGTAGTGGTTTGGACCTTGGATCTCTTGAAGCCAATGTCTGAATCGTTGCGTTATCTCCCTTGAACTTACTTCTAATTTTTTTGAAAATAAAGGTTTAAAGTATACTTTTAGTGAGTTTAACTTTGAAAATTTTAGAATTCTGAGTAGAAGTTCAAAGTTCGAATCTTGGAGGTGATAGAGTTGTGAGTTGTACACCATGCTTAAGTATAATTGAATAATCATATATTGGATAAAACAATATCTTTCATAAGGATTATTTCATATGACCTACATCCTTCATAAGGATCATTTTATATGGCCTATGGTTTTACAGACGTAAAAAAAAAAAATTATCTTTTACAAGTGGGTTTTAGGTTAAATATAAATATTAAATAAGGTTTAATCATAACAAGGTTAACTATGGCCGATTGGGCTTACATAATTAAAATATTACAGATTAATAAATACATTGTACAATGAAATGCCTTTAGGCCTATCTAATACATTGCACAATGTCGAATTTTGACCATGAATCAAATTACAAATTCAACACTCCCCATAATTTGAACTAAGGATTCAAGGAGAGAAGACATTAGTGACAGTAATATATGCCTTCGCATTTTGATGCAAACTCATATGGATTCCCCCATCACCTAAAATATGTTGTTGCAAAATTATTTCCTACACAAGAGTCTTTGTAGGCTTTGACCATAATCACCACTACTACTATTAGACACCTGAACATATCCAAAAACACTTTTGTTACATCTTCAAATGAAGAAGGAAAGTAAAAACATCACCTCTTTAAACATCACCTCTTTAAACATCACCTCTTTAAAATATAAGTGCTTTTAATCTTCCGTTTTTGTATAAGAAATGTCTTTAAAGTACAACTTTTCCAATTATGACATACTATTTGAAGACTTCCTTTTGCCTATGGGCCACATAGTTGTTGATGATATGTTACTAATTGGAAACAGTAAGGAAATGATTAGAGAAGTGAAGTCTCAGTTAGCATCATAGTTTGACATGAAAGATCTTGGCCCTGCAAATTTTATTTTGGGCTTGCAAATAAATAGAGATCGTTCAAACAGAAAGCTATGGTTGAATCAGAAGAAGTATGTTAAGACAGTATTGAAGAGATTCAGTATGCAGGATTGCAAACCAATGAAGGTACATATTCTTTTGGAGAAAAAATTATCTGTTGAACAATGTCCAAACTCCAAAAATAGAAGAAGAGGTAGAAGAAATGTCCCATGTTCCTTATGCAAATGTTGTAGGGATTTTAATGTATGCCATGGTATGTACTAGACCATATATTACCCATGCAGTGGGAGTTTTGAGCAGATACATGTCTAAACCTGGTAAAGAGCATTGGACTGCTATAAAAAGGGTTTTCAGATATTTGCGTGGCACATCTGATTTTTCAATTTGTTATGAAGGTGCAGGTAACAAAAACAGATATCCTTATATATAGAAGATTTTGTTGATGCATATTGGGCTGAAGATCTTGACAATAGAAGATCTACTAGTGCTTATGTATTCAACTTTTTTGGAAGGGCTATTAGTTGGATGAGCAAAAGGTAAATTGTTGTTGCTCTTTCAACCACTGAAGCTGAATACATGGCAGCCACTGATGCAAGTAAGGAAGAAATATGGCTACAAAGACTATGTGTTGAGATTGGGTTCTTTCAAGGAGCTGTGAAGATAAATTGTGACAACCAAAGTGCTATATTTTTGGCAAAGAACCCAACTTACCATTCAATAACAAAGCACATTGATACAAAGTACCACTTCAATAGGGACATGATTGAACAAAAGAAAGTGTTGCTGGAAAAAGTGGATACCAAGGTAAATGTTGTAGATGCTTTAACCAAGGCAGTTAGCACAAAAAAGTTCATGTTTTGTATAGTTGAAATGGGTTTGGAAAGACTGAGTGTTGGAACTAACATTGATTACAACCTTTTTGCAAAGTATTCAACAAGTGGGAGAATGTTGGATGTGTCTCATTCTTTCCAAAAGAAGTGGGCTCCTACTAACCTGGAGATATTATCGAAGCTATTTTCGGAGGCTTTGGTGGGATTCTCGTGATTTATGGGTATGGGTGGTTTTAGACCATGGTATTGTACCCACGGTATTCTAATACCACATTATGGTTTAGGGTTGTAAGAGTTTCCTTTATATTGATTGTAATTTCCCATTACGAGAAATGAGTGAATAATAATATCAAAGGAGGTGTGGCTCTTGTTTGCTGGAGTAGCCCATATTGGGTGAACCAGGGTAAATCTCATGTGTTATATGTGCATGATTAATTGTGAGTTGTTTTCTTCTGAGTTATTTGTTTATGTATTAATTATTCTGGAATAAGTTTGGTAGGCTTTGCATGAACCTACTTAAAAGAAGAGTTGTAACGAACTTCCAAGAGTACCTAGACATAGAATAGAAGAAGGATTAGATCTTTGTGAATAAGTTAAATCAATCACCCAAAGGAGGAAGAGGTATTGACTAAAGCATATCCTAAATCATTTTCTTGCAAGCCTCCATAAGACTCAAAAATTATTGCAACTATCACAAATCCATCTAAATCTTCCCAAAAACTAGGCCAAAGATTATGATTGCATAAAGAAGTATAAATATGCTCTCTCAAACTAGGGCAATAGGGCTTGAGTACTATTCTACATAATTTATCCCCAAACACATGAATAAGTTTGTATATTGATGTCACCAATGGGTAGAGCTTGAAAAATCGTGCAATTTGAAAAAAATAGGCTCAAAATGCTTTCATATGCAAAAGTTATGGCCTCTAGAAGTTTTACTTTAATAGCCCTCAAAAATTAAAAAAAATGCTAAACCTTAGAAAAAATGACATTGAATCACTGCCCACCATATGTCATCTACTCATTTGCTGATGACTACCATTTATTCTTTGTCACCTAGCCTTAATTGATAAACCAACAATCTAACATTTGGCTTCTTTTAATTGGTTAATGAATTTAAATAGATAAAAAAAAAAAAATGGATTATGTGGTGTTGAAAGGTGCTAGATTGGCTAAAGTTTATTCACCTTTAGTTCATGGCATCGATGGGATTTGACCCCTAGTCTTTACTAGCCTAAATACATTGTGTTGTCCAATATGGTGTAGCGCTCATTATGACTTCTAGGTAGCTCCCTTTCCTCATGTTCATAGTTACCACCTTAGAGGTAAACAAAAGTGCAAAATAGACCAGTGAAGGGATTCGAACATGAGTCCTTTTATTTATAACACCCTTAGTTGTCTTGGAGTAACTAATTAGATAGGTCTTTTGTTTGTGATGCTAAATCCAAGTCCATAAACAATATCTTCAAATCCCTATAAAAGGAGCAAAAAGAGAGATGATAGGATTTGATCATTGTCTCATGTGCTTTTGATGTTCTAATGTCAACCCATCTAGTTGACCCACCATCACCTAAACTTGCAGTAAAAGAGGTATTTTCATCTTTTAAAATCTATAACCCTGATCTAAAAAATAAAGCATGTATTCAAACCCTCATTGCATAGATGGAATGTCTGAAGATAATCACTTTAACCAACTTGTCACCCTTAGTGGACACACTTGGGGGAGCATCTTCTCCTTGAAGAAGGTCTTGCCCTGGAAGTGTGATTCTAAAGGGAGCATGTGGGAAGCAAATATTTTTTTAAATTTAAATGTCTCTCACCCTGCTTTCCTTTTAAAACATTGTGGCAACTTTGGAAATACAACACGAAAATAATCAAACTTAATTTTGCAAGTATACCTTGAAGAAGGCATGAATTCTCCATAGATTTGAAGAAAGAAAAAAAGGTTTGTGGAATAAAATTTTCCCTTCACTTCTCAGACTTAAAATTCTTGGGAATTTTTGAGAATAGGATCTTCAAAAGTAGAATCGAAGGCTCTAAATAATGCTTCCATATGACCAAATGAGACAACTTTATACTTGCTCTAATACCATGTTGGAATTCACAATATTTTTTATAAAGAACAAAATTAATCCATCCACTCAAATCTTATATAGAAAGTGTACAAAAGGATAAAAGAGAGAAAGATATGGTGGGTTCCCATAGACACCATAAATAATCACTATCCATAGATAATATTGCACAACACTCTAATGAGAAATGAGGAGTGTGAGGGAGTATTTTTAACAATACCAAAACCTCAAATTACATCATAAATATTAACCTAAGTTGATATAACAAGTGGGCTTTAGGTTAGTTACAAATTAAATAAGGTTTAACCATGGCCCATTAGGCTTACATAATAAAATGTTATAAAATAATAAATATATTGCACATTGAAATGCCTTGAGGCCTATCCAATACATCACACAATATCCACTCTTGGGCATGAATTAGATTACAAATTCAACATGAAGTAGATTCTGGTTTTGCAAATTCTTACTAGACTCTTCGCAAGGGTAAGCATATTTTTTATTTTTATTTTCAAGATAACCTCCTCTATCACATGGGACATATTATTGTACTAACTATTGAGTGCTCAAAGATGATTTGGAAAGCACACTTCAACAAAGTAGCAAGTCACTTTGATGTGGGAAAAATGTTGGCAATACTTCAAAAATACTTTTATTGGTCCATGATGAGGAACAAAATTGAGAGGTACATCAAGTCATATACCCCCTATGTTATTGTCAAACCATCAACAAGCAGCAAGGGTTGTATATGTCATTTCCAATGCCATCCAAACCTTGGAAATCTCTCCATGGATATCCTCTTAAGTGTTCCTACATTTAAGTATGGTAATGCTTTTGTTTTTGTAGTAATTGATCATTTTTCAGAAATGGCTATCATGATTCCTTGTAAGAAATTCATTTTAACTAAGGATACTATTAAGACTTATTTTAGCCATGAATGGCTCAACTTCGACTTGTCAAGTTCATTATATATGATAGGGATAGTAGATTTTTAAGTATTTTTGGGTCCACCCTATGGAGCATGATGGACACCAAGTTGACCGTGTCCACAACCTTCCATCCTCAAATTGATGTCTAGATAAAAGTTTTGAATTGATTGACTATACATATTTGAATATACAATTTCAATCATCCACACGTATGGAATTATAGCCTCCCCTACATGCAACATGGGTACAATCAAGCTCTACATAGCTCTACCAAACATAATTTATTTTATGTCTGTTTCGAGCCCTAATCATTGACACCCACTAATGTAGCTCCCCCTATGCAACCCATGAAGTAAGCATCCCATGGACAAAAAGAAATAGAAAGGTAGCAAGGTTTATGGAATAGACTCAACACACCCAACAATAGGTCCATGGCCTCTTGGAAAAGATAAATAAAAAATACAAGTAACGTCATGACCATCATCAAATCCCTCGTCACTTCAAGGTTGGAGATAAAGTATGGTTATGTCTTTAGAAAGAGACTTGTAGGACCCCCTAATAAGACTAGACCTCTTTGATAAGGACCATACACCATCACCAAGAAGTGGAAGAAAACGCCTTTAAATTGAATTGAATATTCCATCTTATCTTGGTTTGTATCCAATCTTCAATGTTGATCTTCGTAGGCCCTATTGTCCATCTTTATTGGATACTTAGCAGAATAATTGGATATTAAATAAATCAACCTATATAGTTCAACATTAATAAATGAGGATAATAATGTTGACACATGGACCAAGACTACTAGAAGGCAGCCCACTCAGATATATAGAGTGGTCAAGGCAAGACAACTTGGTCACCAAGGGGAATGACTCACAAAAAATCAAATAAAAAATAATTTGTGCACCTGATGTCAAAATTTACACAATCAAAACCATTGCTTAAGGGGGAATGAATAATCTAGGAATGTTACTTTTTAATGACATGGTTTTATGCTTGAAAGTATCCAAAAATCTATTTTTTTTATCCTAACCGCACTATTAGAGGCATAACTTTGTGCTCATGGCTTCATTTTGATCCATTCAAGAAACATTGGAAAGATTTAAGAGAGAAGAACAATTTTAATAGGTAACTTTGTCATAGAAAAATTGCCAACAACTTTGTAAAAAAAATCTCTAGAATCCTTAAAAAATTCAAAGCAAAATACTTTACTAAAAATAACAATTTTCTATGTTTAGATTTATGAAGCCATAATGTATCTCTAGCTATGTTGATACATGAGTAGAAGACAAAACACAAAAGAAAAATAATATATATGTAATTTTTATTTAATATGCACTTTGTAACTCATGGAAGGCGAATCACCACTTTTACATATGGGTAACCTTCTAACTCACAAAAGGTGAACTGCCACATTTCTATATGGATAACATTCCATATTTAATAAAATGAATTTCCAATACACCAATTCTTGTATAAAGACAAATTCACCCCTAATTATAAAAAGCAAAATAATGGATGAAATGTTATGGCCTCACATGGAAGATTGCTTGTATTATGTTCTTATTTTTTAATAAATAAATCATTCTATATTTTGCTTGCATATATTTATGCTTTGATTTATTATAGTCTCTTATTTTTTAATTGCACTTTTTCATGATCTTCCTTAACTCAAAATTCTAACTTTCAAATCAGCAAATCCTTCTCATACGTTGACTAACATTGAACTATGCCCAAGAGAGTTATTAATTGAAAATTTAACTAAATGGATATAATAGTTTATTGTTTTCGTTAGGGACTAATAGCTTACTTGAAAGATATAAAAAGTAATCTTAGAAAGTAGTAGAACGAAAATGACTTTTACTTAAAAGAGTTAAAAAAAATCTTATAAAGTAGTTGAATGAAAATGCCCAAAATAAAAAGTTAGTAGCCATAGATTGTATCTTTGGTGATAAATCTATCACTTTTTATTAGTAGTTGTAGATTATATCTTTATGGATAAAACTATCACCTTGTATAGTATATTGCTTGAGTATGACCAGTTAAATATAATTCAAAAACACATTTAATTTTTGGAGTTGCAAGCTTACTGCAGTGGTAAAGGCTTTTGCTTCTCTTTGAAAGGTATAAGGTTCAAACTCCACTTAGTATGAGAGGACCCCTCATAAAAACTTATGTAAACTTATTGAAAAAACACATTTAATTTTTTAATATTATCTCAATATTAATATAAATTATAATTTAAAAATTAGTTTAACTCCGAAAAAAAAAAGCATTTATAAATGATATATAATATAATTATTCAAAATTATATTTTAATTATAATATAGATTTTGAATAGGCTTTCATCCTTATATTACATTGTAAACCACAAATTTTTAATGATTTTTTTTAGATTTGGTTATAAAAGATAGAAACAACCCACATTAAATTTTTTACTATTATTTCAATATTAATATAAATCATAATTTAAAAAATCATTTATCTTCAAATCACATTTATTTATTTTTTTTTGTTGAATAAGATATGTGTGGCTTCTATTGGGGTCACTTCCATAACAAAAATAAAATGATACATTGCTCTCATTACATTTCTAACAAATTAATTAAAGCAAGCATACCTTTGCTTTCCTATCAAAAATATTTTCCATCTTCCTCAAACTGCTAAGTTTCCATAATCAAATTTTTTATTTTGAAGGAACTAACAACAAGAACAACCCTTACATGACACATAACTCCAACATATAGAAGAAAAACAAACATAACAGTCATCCATAAAAGAGGAAATTAGTTTGATTATTTTTCTTCCTGTAGCAGAGATTTTTCCTCCTGTAGAGTGGCAAGATCTGAGAATGCATTTTTGCACTTCAAGATCTTGAGGTAATATCTAGTTGTACCACATTTTATAGGAAAAAACTCACTATCATTAATTATTTCATAATTAGCTTTGAGTATACCATATGAGGTGTTAATCTTGGAATCATTTGGATGGTCTTTAGTAACCATTTGGATTTTCTCAATGATATGATTCAAATTCTCCTTTTGAGGTTGAGTATTATGTTGCTCGCATGATTTTTGTTGGATAATTGGTGCATATGGAGGATGAACTTCTTCTTTAGTAACCATTTGGTTTTTCTCAATGATCTGATTCAAATTCTCCTTTTGGGGTTGAGTATTCTATTGCTCGCATGATTCTTGTTGGACAATTGGTGCATCTAGAGGATGAGCTTCTTTCTTTTGAACTGGGACATTTGAATATTTTGAATCATTCGCATTCAAGCCCTTCTCCACCAAGGAAGAATCAAAGCATGATCGGATGTTCAAGCATCTCTTCTTCAAGTGGCCATATTGTTGACATCCATAACATCTTAGGGAGAAGTTTTCATATTCAGTATCTTGGAACCATTCCCCTTTGCTCGAGGAGATAGTAATGGATTGAGGCCCAGGAATTGAAACATCCATCTAAAAAACCAATCTTGCTTTACTCATATTAATTTTATTGGACAAATTTTCCTCAGTTTGGGCATCCATATACTGGAATGAACCAATGGCATTTTTGAGCAAGGTGCAGCAACAATATTGTCATTGTTGTCAACACAGTCAGATAGATCTGTTAATGCAGTGGACAGGAAGTTCAAAAGATATTCAGATGCGAGAAGACGGGGAGTTTGAAGGGTACTCAGAGTTTGTACAGTGATTTTCCATGAAGACCGAAGTGGCCCATATGCAAAAGATCAAAGAAAAAGACAAGTAAGAAAAGTGTCGCGATATCGCGACATATACAGCAGGCAAGAAAAACTGTCGCGATATCGTGACATGTTGAGAAGAAAGAAAAAATGTCACGATTTTGCGACATGTTCGAAGAGAAAGCACAAGCAAGAAAAACTATCGCGATTTCGCGACATGTTGGAAGAGAAAAAGACAAGTGGAAAAAATGTCGTAATTTTGCGACATGTTGGAAGAGAAAAAGGCAAGTGGAAAAACTGTCACGATTTCGTGACATGTTGGAAGAAAAAGAGAAAGCAGGAAGAAGTGTCGCGATTTCGCGACAAGTTCGAAGAAAGAGAGTAAGTTGGAAAAGTGTCGCAATTTCGCGACATGTCGCATTTTCGCGACAAAAGAAAGAGAGGAAGCGTACGAAAGCAGAAGTGTCGCAATTTCACGACAAAAGCAGAGAAGAAGACTTCGAAGGCAGAAGTGTCACGATTTTACGACAAAAGCAAAGAAGCTAAGTACGGAAGCAGAAGTGTTGCGATTTCATGACAAAAGCAAAGAAGAAGACTTCGAAGGCAGAAGTGTCGCGATATCGCGACAAAAGCAAAGATGAAGTATACGGAGGCGAAAGTGTCGAGATATCGTGACATGTTGTATTTTTGCGGGCCAAAGCAAAGAGAAAGAGGAGAGAGAAAATAGTGTCACGATTTCGTGACATGTATTTTCGTGGGCCAAAGCAAAGAGAAAGAGGAGAGAGAAAATAGTGTCGCGATTTCGCGACATGTTGTATTTTCGCGGGCCAAAGCAAAGAGAAAGAGGAGAGAGAAAATAGTGTCGCAATATCGCGACATGTATTTTCGCGGGCCAAAGCAAAGAGAAAGAGGAGAGAGAAAATAGTGTCGCGATATCGCGACATGTTGTATTTTCGCGGGCCAAAGCTAAGAGAAAGAGCAAGGAGAAAAAGTGTCGCGATATCGCGACATGTATTTTTGCGGTTAAGTTTAAGCCGATGAAGACCGACGAACAGCCGACTAATTTTAGGGTTTTCAGTTGTTATGCAAGCCGACTAAGATTAGGGTTTTCATCATGAAAATGTTGTTATAAAAGGAGGATTGTTTGGAGAATTGTGTGGAAGTTGTATAAGTCGTCGAATGCATGTCGAAGTGTGAAATGTGGCCGTAAGAGCGCAGAAGCGGCGAGATGATGGCGAAGTGCGCAAAGTGAGCGAAGAGTCGTGTCGAATTGTCCTAAGTACGTCTGTGATTGCGTAGAGAAAGCAGAAGGAGCAGAAAGTGCAAAGGGCGAAGACAAACGCAAAGTGTAGCTATAACGAAGCAGAGTGTGTGAAGTGATTACGTAGAGAGAGCAGAGTGCAGAGAGAGCGCAAAGGTGAAGAAGACCAGTCAGGGTCTTGAAAAAGCAAAGGTATCTTACTATCAATCTTCTAGTTTCAGAACTGATGTCCAAGTTGATGCTTGGCATTAGGGGTTGGTGCTCCTTCCAATTGGTGCCGGTAAATCAGGGGTTGGTGCTCCTTCCAGTTGGTGATGGTAAATCAGGGGTTGGTGCTCCTTTTTGTTGGTGCAAATAAATAAGGGGTTGGTGCTCCTTCCAGTAGGGTGCTGGTAAATTGATTGTAAATTTGGTGCTTTACAAAGGCTGGATTTGGATGGTAGTCCAAGCAGTCATTCTTAAGGAGTAGCCAAATTGGTGAACCTTGTTAAATCTTGTGTTGTGTGATGTTCTCTTATGATACTTGCTTTATCTGGTTTTAAGGTTTCAGTATTTCAGTTTTAAGAGCTATAAATTTAAGTTTAAAGAACTACACTGATTCACCCCCCCTCTCAGTGCCATTGTACGACTAACAGGCATTACCGATTTTGGTGAATATCTTCTCTCCCCAAAACTCCACAAGGAGAGCATAAAGATTCACCCGGACTAGGAAGCAATTAAATGCTTTTATAAAGGGGTTTAAATTAGGAATCCAAGGTCTTATATTGACACCCCTTTGTCCGAAAAATAATTATATCTATAATCCATTACCCTATATTTATCCTCTAAATTAGAAAAGAAAATAGAAAAGAAATTTTTGGGTAGGAGAGTTACTTGAAAATCTGAACTCCACCAATATTTAATGTATCCTTTGAGATCCTCTAGGCCTGGTCTTTTGCCTTTGAGTTTGCAAATAATTATTCAGGCTTCATGATCAATCAGATCCAAACCAAATTCATCCTCTAAAATCTTGATAGAGAGCATGGGTTCATCCACCTGTGAACCCAAAGATCCTTGAGAAATATTTCTTTTGATCAAATAGAATTTTTCACAGACTAAAGAGACGGTTTACGAACAACCCTCTTGATTGCACCTAGGGTTTGCATCTCTTTTGTGAATACTATACCCAAATTTATTGCTTTGTTCCATCGCTTGACTACACCTAGGGTTTGCATCTCTTTTGTGAATGCTATACCCAAATTTATTGCTTTGTTCCATCGCTTGACTGCACCTAGGGTTTGCATCTCTTTTTTTTCCATCACTTGACTGCACCTAGGGTCTACACTCCTTTCACAAAGAGAAGTGTTATCACCATTGTTGACACTGTGGTTCCTCGTGGGCTTCACCCTTGCCTACCTCTACATCCCCTTGGAAGCCCTTCTACCCATGTCCATCCTCATCGCAACCTTTGCGCTCACCGTAGCATCCGCGCTTGTCTTCGCGTGCTCACCCATATCTTCAAATCATATTTATAAATAATATATAATATAATTATTCAAAATTATTTTTTAATTACAATATAGATTTTGAAAAGGCTTTCATCCTTATATTACAATGTAAACCACAAATTTTTAATGACTATTTTTTCAATTGGTTATAAAAGATTGAAACGATCTCCATTGCATTGCATCATCGTTACATAGCTATATTACAACAAAGCTTGTATATTATCATCACCATATAATGGTATTACAACAAAGCTTGGATATTATCCATGTATCACTTTGCAAGATTCGAACCTGGCTCTCTTTGAATGTTGAACGAATGCTATTTTGTTTTTAACGACTAGATTTTGAATCTAGATCTTAAAGTTATTTTTTCCTAATTAGTTATATGGGATTAAAACTTAATTTTTCTTTTTTAATTAGTTATATAGAATTGAAACGGTCACCACCTCTTCTTTTTCAATGAGTTAACGGTCACCACCTCCTATTACATCAATATCATGTTATTATAACAACTTTATTATTATGTATGAATCATTTAATAAGACTTGACTATTATGTGTATCAATTGATTTATTTTTTAATTAAAATTTTAAAAAGAAAATTAACTAGTTAAATTAATATTAATTAATTTTTAATTTAAAATTATAAATAATTAGTTAATTATTTTTAAAAATAAAATATAAATATATTTCAAACATTAAAATTTAAAAACTCCACAAAAAAATTATTTTGTTTTAAGGAAAATTCAAATATAAAATTGATTTTAATTGAATTAAAATAAAGTTATATATAAATATATCAACTATTTGTCCCAATCATTGAACCAAGGACCATTTGGCTGATGTTAAATTGATATGAAATGACCATCAATGGTAAAATTAAAATCATCTTTTTATATGAAAATGAATTAAAAACAACTTTTTAAAATATCTATTGAATTTTTCTAAGCTTTTTGGGATGACATAGGGGAGGATGTAACTAGGGTAATGGAAGAATCTCATGCAAATAAAAGCATGTTACGGGCTATGAACCATACTTTCCTTTGATTCCTAAAGTGGGAGAGGCTTCCAACCTTGGAGACTTTTTCCCGATTGTACTTTGCAATGTAGTCTACAAGTTCATTACCAAACTAATGGTTGAAAGGCTCAAGAAGGTATTGGATAATATTATCTCTCCAGAGCAAGGAGGATTTATGGAGGGTTGACAAATTTTGGATGGAGTAATCTTGGCACAAGAAGTAGTTCACACTTTGCATAAAAAATATCAAAGAGTTAAGTTTATCGAATTAGACATATCTAAGGCCTATGATAGAATCCCTTGGAAATTTTTGGATTGAATGTTAGAGAAATTTGGTTTCTCTCAAGGTTGGAGAGAATGGATCATGAGTTGTGTCTCTTTGACCTCCTTCTTAGTCCTCATCAATGGTATTTTTTTTATTCCCTTTTAGGTCTCTAGGGGAATTCAACAAGGATATCCTATATCCTCGTATCTATTTATTTTTCTTGCTAAAGGATGGGGTAGATTTCTTCGAAGGAATAGGCAACAAGGAGTTATCTCAGGAGTGCAGGCAGGAGTCGTAAATATGACTCATTTACAATTTATGGATGACACAAGGTTACTTGGGGTGACCAATATCAGGGAGGCAAGAACATTCAAAGTTGTCTTAAATACTTATCTAGAAGCCATAGGCTAGGAAGTGAATGCAATCAAGTCCAAGATAGTGTTGTTTAATATCAAAAGGGATATCCAAAATTAGATTCTAAACATCTTAGGTTTTTCTTTGGGCTCCCTCCCATTGGTACCTAGCAGTTCCACTCCATTATAAGAAGCTGAAGGTTGCAGAATATAAAATAGTAGTCGAAAAACTGGTGGGAAGGTAAATCATTGGACATATCACTAGATTTCTTTTGGAGGAAGAGTGACTCTTCTTCAATCAGTGATTCAAGAAATACCAATTTATAAGTTCTTTATCCTTGTAGCTTCGATTGGAATCCTAAGGGATCTAGACTCACTCATGTAAAAATTTCTTTGGGATGGCCCAAGGATGGGTAAGTGATGGGCTCTAGTAAGTTGGGACAAAATTTTCCAACCTAAATCAAGCGAAGGATTAGGAATTCGAAAAGCAACATTGAATAACCAAGCTCTAGCAAGCAAGCTTTATTGGAGATGGATCTCTAATTAGGAAGCATTGTTTAGCAAAGTTATTACTAGTAAGTATTTGGGTAATATTCCTCATGAGGAAGTAGGTCACATTCCTATGAGTGGCCAAGGTTCTATTGTTTGTAAAGTGTTGAAATTAGGAGAGAAAGTGGTAAAACCAAGACTATTTTGAAAAGTGGGTAGAGGGGATAAAGCAAATTTTTGGACCAATTCTTGGGACCAATACCTCCCCTTAATTTTAGAATTTTTAGAGTTGTATCCCCTTCAACAAAGCTTAGAGGCTAGACATTGGATTAAGACAATATGCTATCTACATACAAGGCAGATTGGGTCCTTCTCTTTTATGCAACTAAAACAATTGGAAGAGTGGCCAATCCTAATCTCTCATAATGTGTTACCACTTTTAGAGAGGATATTAAAATAACACAACCTTATAGGAAATGAGGAAGAGAATAAGATAGCTTGGGGTCATGGGAATTTAGGCATCTATATAATCTAAGATGGTTATAATTAATTGCTTGTTAAAAATATGTTGAATATTTTCTATGCTATTCTAACGAGTTTAACTCTAAAAGGTACTAGACACTCACCAAGGTTTTAGGATTTCTTAAGCTATTTTTAGACCCATATGGGTTGTTTAGGGTTAAATATTTAAACCCAAGGTATTATAAATTTGTTCTTATGTTGTTGTTATTTAATTGTATTTGCACCAGGGTTTGATAAGAGATGAGAGATGAACATTATTGTATTGGAGATGGTTATGTTTATACAATAAGGAGCTTTTACTATGCTAGGTTTTTTCTTGTAAGGGCTTCCCGGGTGAAATATTGTATTATGTGTGTATATGTTATTTTATTTGTCTTTGATTATGTATTTACTATTTTTCTAGATTTATTTTATTGGGGCCCTTTACTCTTCATTTCGTATCAAAGCTAGGTTTTAGCTTTGTTTGAAGAGTAAGGATTTCAACCCTAATATAAATTAATTCTTGATTGGAAATCGTATGTAGAAGAATATAGATGAAGGAAAATTATGGGAAGCACATAGGTAGAGATTGAAAATTTTAATGGATAAAATATTTAGTTATAGAAACTCAAGATGGAGGATCTGTTAGTTGATAGAGATCAGTGAATTATGGTCTTGCGAATAAAACCAACATCAATGAAAGATGATGATTGGCTGAAAATCGATATGAAGGCAAGGAGCTCTATCAAATTGTGCTTATATAATTTGGTATTGTTGAATGTATCGATAAAGACCACAACAAAGTTACTATGGGATAAGTTAGGAACTTTGCATTAGACAAAGTCACTAGTAAATCAACTCTTTCTCCAAAAGAAGTTGTATTCACTTTAGATGAATGATGGTGACTCTGTGGCTAAACATCTAAATGGTTTTAACATTTTTGTAAGTCAATTAAACTTTGTTGAAGTAAAAATTTATGAAGAGAAAAAGTGTATTACTTTACTTTGTTCATTACCTGATTCGTGGGATAACCTAGTTATGGCTATCAACAATGCTTGATGAGCACCAAAAATGCTCATTTTATATACACTATTAAGGGGCATCATCACTAGTTTAATTAGCATTAGAAATATATTTTTATTTAACTTATGCATATAATTGATAGAAAATCCGGTATTATGCTTAACGAGTGTTTTTAGTGGAAACTGTGTATAAATGCAAGTTTTGCTACTGATATGGTGTTTTCCAATCTACATCCCAAATAGACCTGGCATGTTTCTATTTTAATGCATCTGAGGTATATGGAGTAGGTGCCTTACTCTGGCGCCTTACTCCCATACATGGGGAGGCGTCTTACTCTAGCGCCTTACTCAAGTAGGCGCCAAGTTGGTACCTTACTCAAGTAGGCGCCAAGTCTGTGCCTCACTCAAGTAGAAGACTTATTGGTGCCTTACTCCCCATATGTTGGAGACACCCACATTGGAGATGCCATATGACCAAGTCAAGGAGACCTAGGTTCCAATCCCACGGGCTTGCCCATGCATAGACAGTAGCCCAGATCCGATTCCTTTGAGTGGTGCGCCAGATTGATGACAATGGTGCAACCCTTGTGCGTCCGACGGTCCCCATCTCACGTCGGGTTACCATGTACCGAGACGGTGGAAGTCCTGGGAGCCTTCGTAGATAGTTTGAACCCTACCAGTTGTGTTGGTAGCTACTAAAAATCATGATTGTAACCATTGCTTCTATATACCAAATATATATATATATATATATATATAATAAAGTATTTTTTATTATTATCAACCGATTAGTCGGTTGACCTCCCTAAGCTCTTAAGGCATTATTTTTAGAATGCATTAGTTTAGTATTTGTTTGTTACGTACACCTAAGTATATATATATATATATATATATATATATATATATATATATATATATATATATATATATATATATATATATATATATATATATATATATATATATATATATATATATATATATATATATATATATATATATCCTTCTAGTGAACGAACATGCTTTAAAATAGGGAAATAAAATCTGTGTAGAACCAATTGTAACTAATCACGTCATGTGATTAAATTAGATTGATTTGTTATTGTAACAATATCTGGTTGCGCTTTATATAAAGACGCAGGCCAGATGAACGGGAGGATCAATGATTAATTTTACACAAAGATTATTTCATTTTATTCTTTGTCTAAATTATTAAGAGTGCAACTCCTCTTATTCGAGCAAGCTCTACATAGCTAGTCGGGCGGACTATCTATGGGAGCTTGGGCCCACTCCCTACAGTAGTCCTCCCCTGTTTCATTTATGTTCTTTATTTTCCATAGATTAGATTTATTATTTTATTTCCTGCTTTAATTAATTTAGTTGTGTGTATTTATTTTCCTGTATATTTTATTTTTGTACATTTATTTTCAGCACTTTAATTTAGTTGTAATTTATTTATTTAATTTTTTCGCACTTAGTTTATTTAGTTTGGTTGAAATCAAAATGCACAAACATCTCCCACCAAACTAAATAAGGTACAGGCGGATTCATTCCCCAACACTGCAGGCATATACTGTGTGTGACACTTGTAAGTTTACAGACTTATCGGATTGATAATTTAAGGAAGAGAAATGATTGTTTTTCGAGACATGGTTTTTGCTCACCATTTTGGCATTGTTGCCGGGAAGTGCCTAAATTGTAGTGTTCTGATTTATAGGTTAGATAAATAGCCCATTTAAATTTACCTATAAATATTTTACTTGAGAAGTGTGAGTCCACCAAGGCCCTTTTTATAAGGTCAAAAATAGTTGCCAGCACAGTCAGAGCCAAATCCCATAGGAAACAATTTAAAGTTACCAGATTCTTAGGTAAATACAAGAATGAACCTGATGTACCATAATTAAGTGTAGAAGTAGGAATAAATTGTGTTGTTGAAATTTTTTTAGAAAATATGGCAATGAAGGATTTCCATCATGTTCTAAATGGTTTCAAGAAATAAAAAGAAATAGCACAACCCAGGTATGATTAAACAATTTTAGAGATGTATTTTTTTTATAAAGAAACCATTGGAAAATTATGCCTTATAATAATTAAATTTTTTTACAGAACACATTGGCAAATTCTTTTAGAGATGTGTTTTTTATACATAACACATTGGCAAATTCTTTTAGAGATATGTTTTTTATATAGAACACATTGGCAAATTCTTTTGATGATGCAGAGAAAATTACAGAGTTGAATTTAAAAGAACATGTTGTTATGGAGTATGCTCTTCACTTGCGCTTAAGGCGACCTGGTGAATCAAAAATAAGCACGTGTTTTTAAAAAGATTGCTACACCCTGTTTTCTTCAATGTGCTAGCCCGTAGATAGTCATTCATTGGCCTGCACATTTTGCCACTACATTGAAAGAGTTTGGTCGAGAGGCCATGAAGGAAAATACTCTTCTCATGCTACAGCATATCAAAATAGTTGACAAAGAAGAAGATGATTTTCATAAAACTAGCTCAGATATAGGCATAGGGGGACCCCACCTTCATCAATGTCGCCAACAGCATAATGAACGTTGGTTGTAGTGTTCATGAAAAAAAGTAAATCTTCTATTGAAAAGGCTCCAAATTAAAATGTAGAGCTAAAACAAAGTTTTTTGCTACCCGTCGGAAGAGAGTATCCTCTTTCCCGAGGACCAAATTGGTCCAGAGGGAAATGAGAAATCTCCAATCGATAACTTAAAAAATAGGGAAGGAGCTTGGAAGAAATCGGATGTCAAATATCTGCAAGAAGGCCACATGGTGCCTGGGCACGATAAAAAAATATATGAATGGAGCTCATAGTGGCCAGAAAAAAATAGCAGCACATAAATCTCAACGTTACATCTCATGGAAATGTCACACCTGAACACCCAACAAATGTCATGGATGATGGTGGATAAAATTGTTTTTACCTCACTCTAGGAAGTAAAATAGAGGATCCCTGGGTTGCTCTAATTTACCTGCGAAAGAAATAATTTAGAGTGGAAGATAATTTGATTTGGGCACATGCGTGTTATTTTAATCAATTGAAAAATATGACATGTTTAGAAGGATATGGTGAGAAAATAAGGCACAAAGGTTAATCCCTATGATGCAGCTAAATAGTTTGCGCTCTTATCCGGATTAAAATAATTTTATATGTGTTGTTAATGAGGAGCTTGGTGTTTCAAACATTCAGAGTTGTTGGCTATCATAAATCCTTTAATAGCGGCATAAGGGACGTAAAATTTTGCACACCAGGCTACATAGTTACCTGGCTTGCACGACCTCTACTTCTTAATGCACCATGCCAATATTACAATTTTTATGGCAGCATTTCAATCTGTGGAGAAAAGAAAAATCATCGGCTCACATTTGTGCAATTGACATTTTGTTCTTTGACGTAGACGATGAAAAAAATGATAATCCAATATTTGTTCTAGTCATGGTAGAATAGATGAAAAAAATAGTTAGAATTTTATTAATGCCTTTAGTTTAGTTTTTTATGTTTTGCAGGACAACATGAAGTGCGGAGTGTCATACCAACAGTTTTCAAGAGTGCCTTACTCAAACAAGCACCTTACTGAAGTAGGTGCCTTACTCAGGTTGGTGCCTTACTGCTGTAGGCACCTTATTGAAGCAAGCACCATACTGAAGCAAGCGCCTTACTGAAGTAGACGCCTTACTTAGGTAGGTGCCTTAATAAAGCAAAGTGCCTTACTGAAGTAGGTGCCTTACTCAGGTAGGCGCCTTACTGAAGCAGGCGTCTTACTGAAGCAGACATCTTATTGAAGTAGGTGCCTTACTCAGGTAGGCACCTTAATCAGTTAGGTGCCTTACTGAAGTAGGCCCCTTACTCAAGTAGGCACCTTAATCAGGTAGGCGCCTTACTAAAGTAGGTGCTTTACTCAGGTAGGTGCCTTACTAAAGTAGACGCCTTATTGAGGTAGGCACATTACTCAGGCAGGCGCCAAGTTGGTGCCTTACTCAGGAAGACACCAAGCTGGCGCCTTACTCAGGTAGGCACCAAGAAAGAGCCATACTCAAGAAGGCACCAAGCTCCTCAAGCAGTGCCTCAATGTCCATCAACGGAGGCACCTGATCATGAAAAAAAGAGGAAGAATAGGACAAGCACCTTGATGTCATGCGTCAAGGGTGCCTTGATTATTATTAATAAAAAAAAGGAAGGGGAAAAAGAAAAAAATCGCACATCATCTATCTTGCTTAGCATAAAATTTCTTTTGCTACTTTCGTGTGTTGCAGGGAAAGTGCTCGCATGCAAGCTGCAGGCATCCTGAGAGCCAAGGCCTAACAGGCACAAATTGCACTGAACTGCATTTTAGTTTTCTTAGTTTTTCTTTTGCAGGGGAAATGACCTGATTGTATGAAAAATAGGCATCTTGGGAGACAAGGCCTATACCGGCTCAGCATTCATGAACCTGCACATTTTTTTAGGGAGGTAGAAATTTGACTATTTCTATCTAGAGGAGATAGTCACCATCTGGGCATGGACGTGAGTGTTAATTTCCTGCAAAGGGAAGAGATACCCACCTTTGTGCTTGGACGAAGCAGATGTTGATGCAGTATAAAAAATATATATTGGAAGGCCTGATCAACTCTTCAACAGTAGACACATTAGCAACTGCTCACTTTTCAACACCAAGAGGGCGCCTTGATTTCATGTGTTCTATTTTCTAGTGCACCGACTGTTGGAAAGTTAAAAAAAATAGAAAGAATTTGATAGTTGGGAAAGAAAAAGAGTGCTTAAAATAATTTGCAGCTCTTCCTAGAGAAGAGAACTACAAATCCACTTTATCCCAGTATTTCTCAACTTCTTCTCCCTAGATTGGGGGTTCTTGTTGCTCAGTGTGGGACCTGATGTTTAGAGGGCTACAGACCTGTTGCATAGAGGGACCTATTACTGGTGACGAGGGCATCACCAATTTAAGTGGGGGAGGATTTGGGTGAACCTATTACTGGTGATGAGGGCATCACCAATTTAAAGTGGGGGAGGAGTTGGGTGAACTTGAATCTCATGCAAATAAAAAAAAAATCCCTTGTTTTCTAGACTTCATTTCCACTAAAAGGTGATGCATGAACCACACAGAATAATTGGGCCCCATAATTATTTTCTTGAGGAGAACACCACAGAAAGTATACCATGATTTATTTACCATTTTATGCTAACAATACAGATGGGCACAAAATTTTATATCTATCGTTTGGAAGTTGCGTAGGAAGGATTCGGTAGTAGAAATTTAAAACTGCATCATTTCCCAAATTTTCATGCTTAGGGAAAATGACGTCTTCATGGTTGTTGAGAGTCATTGATGGTTGATCATGATGTGTGTAAATCATTGGCTTCATTCTTTGGAGAAGCAACGCTCAGAGAAAGAACAACGCTGATTAACGATGTGGAAGATGAAGGCAGCCAAAAAAAGAAAAAATAAAATAAAATAAAATTCTCCAAAAGCATCAACGTCACCAACAATCTCATTTTTTCTAGAACACCTCGGTTACGGGCAATATGGAAACATTTTTACACCACTAGCATGCTACAGATCAGAATCTGCAAAATTCACCCAAGTATGTACTAAGTTTTATGTTAATTATGTGCAGAGTTTTTTTAAAAATAATTTTTATGCTAAAATTAGTGGATGCCCTTTAAATTCTCTCCGTCAAAATCTCCTAGTAGAGTTTAGTCACATGACATGCCTCGGATATGAAAAATTCATAACCCCGAAATGATTAAAAAAAATGATTGAAGATTATAAAACCACAATGGGATGGCATAGGAATGCATGCAGCAATTAGGAGTAATAATAATTGAGTTTGGCAATGAAATCGCAGTCCAAGAGTTTGAAGGTTTTGTTTATAGCAGAATGATGAGCGCTCAGATCGGGGATATAGGCAGTAATCCATTGCCGAAAATAGAACATTGAGAGAGAAATTAAATCTACTGGAAAATACACGAAAACAGGAGCAGAACAGAGATCGGTTATGAGCAGGTTAGAATATGTGGATTTCAACGAACTGAAAATAAAAATAATAAATAAATTTAATAGAAGAAAAGAAAAAAAAACAACGCTCAATGGAAGAAGAATAAAAAATAGTAAGCGCTAAATAAAAAAAACAAATATGCTTAGTGTATCTGTGCATTGGGTTGATGTGCGATGCTTTCGGGCTACGCTAGATTCCTGCGACTCTAGGCCCTTGTTGTACTAGGACGACTTATGTATATTGGCTATGTTGGCTTTATGCAGCATTGGTTACGTCTTCCTGCCATGCTTGGTCCACAAATCTGACTTTCACAGGTGCCATAGTGCTTAATGAAGAAAACAGTGCAATGGTAATTTGGTTTGAACAGTGTGATCATGATTTACCCATTTGCCCTCAATGATCAGTCATGACATGTTTCTAACTTCTACCGGTGCAGATGTGCTTAATGAAAAAAAATATAGCAGTGCTCAATAAAAAATATATAGCCGCGAGAGAAAAAAAAAATAGAGCAATGCTCAATGAAAAAAAAATTATTATTATCCCGAGGGTTTTTTTTCGAGGTCGTTGTCACGAGGATGTGACAATCTTTAGGCATGGGGGATGATGAGCACCAAAAATTCTCATTTTATATACACTATTAAGGGGCATCATCACTGGTTTAATTAGCATTAGAAATATATTTTTATTTAACTTATGCATATAATTGATAGAAAATCCGGTATTATGCTTAACTAGTGTTTTTAGTGGAAACTGTGTATAAATGCAGGTTTTGCTACTGATATGGTGTTTCCCAATCTACATCCCAAATGGACCTGGCATGTTTCTATTTTAATGCATCTGAGGTATATGGAGTAGGCACCTTACTCTGGTGCCTTACTCCCATACATGGGGAGGTGTCTTACTCTGGCGCCTTACTCAAGTAGGCATCAAGTCGGTGCCTTACTCAAGTAGACGCCTTATTGGTGCCTTACTACCCATACGTTGGAGACACCCACATTGGAGATGCCATATGACCAAGTCAAAATTGACCAGGTTGACCAAGGGGCTAAGGAGGAGGTTGCACGTGAAGACAAAGGAGAACTATTTTAATCATGCATTTATTAAATAGAATAAAGTATTTTTTATTATTATCAACCGATTGGCCGGTTGACCTTGTAAAGCTCTTAAGGCATTATTTTTAGAATACATTAGTTTAGTATTTTTTTGTTACGTACACCTAAGTATTTATATATATATATATATATCCTTCTAGTGAACGAACATGCTTTAAAATAGGGAAATAAAATCTGTGTAGAACCAATTGTAACTAATCATGTCATGTGATTAAATTAGATTGATTTGTTATTGTAACAATATCTGGTTGTGCTTTATATAAAGACGCAGGCCAGATGAACAAGAGGATCAATGATTAATTTTACACAGAGATTATTTCATTTTATTCTTTGTCTAAATTATTAAGAGTGCAACTCCTCTTATTCGAGCAAGCTCTACATAGCTAGTCGGGCGAACTATTTGCGGGAGCTTGGGCCCACTCCCTGTAGTAGTCCTCCCTTGTTTCATTTATGTTCTTTATTTTCCATAGATTAGACTTATCATTTTATTTTCGAACTTACCGGATTGATAATTTATTGAAGAGAAATGATTGTTTTTCGAAACATGATTTCTGCTCACCAATACTACTTCTACATCAAAAGTAAATGATATGGTAGGAACATTGTTATATGAGGAAATGAGATAAAAATATCCCTTGGTTGTGAGAGGTTGTTTTAAAGAAAGAAGCAAAAAGAAATCAGGAGAAAAGAAATTGAGATCTAGGGGTAAATTTGTTGCTCCATAAAAGTGGAAATGTTGGAAGTGTGGTAAAACAAAGCAATATAAAAGATACTGCAGATCTAAAAAGATTGATAATAGTCGATAATTTGATGAAGGAACTTTTGTAGAAATAAAGACCACAAATGAAGATTTAGGGGACTTATTCTTAGTTGCAACATGCTCAAGTGAATGCCATGACTCATGGTTGATTGACTCAAGTACTTCTTTTCATATGACTCCTCATAGAGAGGGGTTCTATAAATATGAAAAGATAAATGGAGGTGAAGTCTTCTTGGAAGATAATTCGACATATAAAATAATAGGTCGAGGAAGAGTCAAGTTGAGGTTAAAAGATGGAAGAATTAAAACTCTTTCTAGTGTGTTGCATATTCTAGGTTTAGAAGGGAATCTGATATCCATGAGTAAGATGAATTATGTAGATGTGACTATGGTATTCAATAAGGATAGCTACAAGATGGTTCGTGGAGTCATGGTGTTGGCAAGGGGAGTTCATACAAGAACTTTGTTCAAACTTGAGGCTAGCACTATAAGTATTAATTGCAATAACTCTTTAGTTGTAGAGGAGAATAATAAGGTAGAAGCAACTTTGAGTATTCTTGTAGTGAAGATAATGTTGTGGCATCAATGCATGGGGCATATTGGTGAGAAAGGCCTTCGAACATTAAAAATGAAAGGTATGGCTAAAGGAATTTTTTATTACCCATTAATTTTTTATTTTTGTGAGCACTATGTTTTTGGAAAGAAAACCCGAGTCAAGTTTCCTAGTAGTGCTACAAGATATGAAGGAATTTTGCATCTAGTTCACAATGATGTGTTTGGACCTGCAAAAGTACCATCGTTAGGTAAATCTATATATTTTGTTATATTTATAGATGACTTTTCAAGAAAGACCTAGATATATTTTTTACATAAAAAATCTGATGTTTCAATAAATTTAAATAGTTTAAGGCTCTTGTAGAAAATTAGATAGAAAAAAGATAAATATTTTGAGAAGTGATAATGGTGGTGAGAATTTCTCTAATGAAATCGAGCAATTTTGCAAGGACTATGGAATAGAAAGGTAGAAAACAACTTCGTATACTCCACAACAGATTTGATTTGCAGAATGGATGAATAGAACATTGATGGATAAGGCCAAAAGCATGCTAAGTGGTGTAGGGTTAGAAAGGAAATTTTGGGTAGAAGTCGTGTTAACTGCTTTTTACCTCATCAATAAATCTTGTACCTCAGTTTTGGTGGATAAGACTCCATAGGAAGTGTGGACTGGTAAGAAACCCTCTCTTAGTTATATAAGGGTTTTTGGTTGTGATGCTTATATGTATATCCCAAAAGAGAAAAGGACTGAGGTAGACTATAAATCTGAAAAATACATATTTGTGGGTTATATATTGGTGTTAAAGGATATAAGTTGTGGAACCCAAAAACAAATAATATTGTTTACTATCGTAATGTGATCTTTAGAGAAACAAAAGGGGTTCCAAAATAGGAAATGCAACCAAACAAATAACCTAAAATAGTTCAAGTACAATAGAACCTAGTGCTACAAAAGAAGATGAACTATAGAGAGATTCTAAAGAGGAAAATTTAGAGGAAGAAGGTGAGGAGGAAGCTGAAGATGTAGAACCTAGAACTCCAAGTTTGAGGAGATTAGATCAAGTGAGAAGAATCCTAGAAAGGTATAGCCGTTCAAATCTTTTTTTTACATTTAATATATTAGTTACTAATGAAGAACCCAAGACTATAAAGGAGGCACTTCAATCAAGTAAGAATAAGTCTTGGAAAAGGGATATGGAGGAAGAAATGAAATCCTTGGATAAAAATAAGATGTGGGATTTGGTGAAATTACCCTTGGAAGAAAACTTGTTTGTTGTAAGTGGGTATTCAAGAAGAAGTACACTGTAGAAGGAAAGTTAGAGAAGTACAAGGCTCACATGGTAGCAAAAGGATTTTATCAAGTTGAGGGAATTGAATTTGGTGAGATTTTTTCTCTTATGGCTAAACTAACTTCAATTAGATTTTTGTTGGCTATTTTTGTTTCCTTTTCTCTTGAAATATAACAAATGGATGTAAAGATATCATTTCTACATGGTGAACTTAATGAAGACATATGTATGTCACAACCAAATTTTTTTACGATAAAAGGTAAGGAGGACTTGGTATGCAAGTTGAAAAAATCTCTTTACAGCTTGAAGCAATCTCCAAAAATGTAGAACCAAAATTCGATAGGTTTGTTTTGACACTTGAGCTTGGAAAAAACAAAGCAGATCTGTGTGTGTATTAAACAAGAAGGTGAAAATTTTGTTATTATTTTGTATGTGTATGACATGTTGTTAATTGGTAACAATAAGGAGATGATAAAGTTACTAAAAACTCAATTATCTTCTGAATTTGACATGAAGGATTTGGGTGATACAAAATTTATTTTGGGTATGAAAATAATAAGGGATCGTGCAAATAGAAAGTTGTGATTAAATCAAAGTAAATATGTTGATTTGATACTACAGAGGTTTAGGATGCATGATTGTAAACCAATATATACTCCATATCCTATTGGTCAAATGTTATCTTTGAATAGTGTCCTAAAATGATAAGGATTTCGAAAAAATACATCATATTCCTTATGCTAGCGTTGTTGGTAGTCTGATGTATGCAATGGTCTGTACTAGACCTGATATTGCACATGAAGTGGGAGTAGTTAGCAAATATATGTCCAATCCAGAAAAGGAACATTGGATTGTTGTGAAGAGGATTTTTAGATACTTGCATGGAACTTCAAACTATGCTATCTATTACCAAGGAAAATCTAGAGATAGTAATATTGTAAATCTACAAGGTTTTGTGGATGTTGACTGGGTTGGAGATCTAGACAAGAGAAGATCCATGAGTGCTTATGTGTTCAAACTATTTGGAGGGGTAGTAAGTTGGATGAGTAAAAAGTAATCAGTGGTTGCTTTATCCACAACATAGGAAGAGTACATTGCAACAACTCATGCCTATAAAGAAGTAGTGTGGCTACAAAGTTTATGTTCAAAAAAATTTCTTAAGAATAAGGCTATACAAATTGATAGTGACAATCATATTGCAATATTTTTGGCAAACAATCATGGTTTTCATGATTGGTTAAAACATATTGATATCAAGTACCATTTTATGAGGAGATGGTTGAAGAGAATTGGGTGATGTTGGAGAAAGTTGATACAGAGAATAATGTTATTGATTCATTAACAAAGGTTGTACTTACTCAAAAACTTTCTTGATGTAGAAGATCTATGGGCATGGTTTGACAATGGCAGTTTTTGGTCCTTATGGAAAGTATTCAACAAATGGGAGAATGTTGAAAATATATTGAATATTTTCCATGTTATTTTGGTAGGGTTAACTTTAAAAGGTATTGGATACTCGCTAGTGTTTTAGGGTTTCTTAAGCTATTTTTAGACCCATATGGGTTGTTTAGTATTAAATATTTTAACCCATGGTTTTTCGCCCATGGTATTGTAAAATCTATTCTTATGTTGTTATTTAATTGCACTTACATTAGGGTTTGATGAAATATGAGAGATAAATATTATTGTATTGGATACGGTTAAGTTTATACAATAAGGAGATATTACTATGTTGGATTTTTTCTTGTAAGGGTTTCCCAGGTGAAATATTATGTTATGTGTGTATTTGTTATCTTCTTCTTCTTCTTTTTCTTTGATTTTGTATTTACTATTTTTCTAGATTTAGTTTATTGGGGTCCTCTCTTCACTACTCCCTCCCCCTCCAATGCAACTAGATGTTCCATGGGATAGAGTATAGTTGGTAAAGGGCTGGCCAAAAATCAGTTTTTTTGCCTGGAAAATTATGCATTGTAGCTTCCTTACGTATGATAACTTACAAAAGAGGGGTTTTCATGGCCCCTCTAAATGTATCATGTGCAATATCCAAGAGGAGACAATAGATCATTTGCTCTTCCAGTGTGACTTTACCCTAAAGTTATGGAACCAATGGGTTGATCTCTTCAAGGCCTATCTCAATCAATAGTTAACACATATTAATATATGGGAGGTCTTGAAACGAAGACGATTCAAAAATAAATTAGTTTAGTTGGGTTAGTCTCTAGGTTTGATCTTTATCTGGTGGCACTTATGGCTAAAAAGAACTGCCTGAATTTTTAGATAGGAATACACTTTGATAGAGCTAGTTTAGCAAAAATTATTAAACAAGGTGACAAATAGTAAAAGCTCATGTGGGGGAGCAATAAAATAATCAAGGAGAGAACACTACCATGAGGTAGATTAATGGGTCTTGGAAACCCCCTCCCTTAGGCTAAGGAAATATCAACACAGATGGAGCAACCAATAATAACCCAAGGGTAATGGGCATTGGTTTCTTCATAAGAGACTACAAGGGTAAGGTTCTTCATTGGGAATTGGAAGGCCTAGGAGTAGCAACAAATAATTAAGTATAGGCTTTGGAAATCAGACAAGGCTCTCTAAATGCTTGGGAAAATAGAGTTTGGAATATCATAGTGGAGTCAAACTCTCAAATTTTGGTGGGGTTGCTAGATGAGATTAGGAATTTTAGATCGAGTGTGTGGCAGATCAACAACATAGTGAAATAGATTAAAGTTATTTGGAAGTAGTTTGAGGATGTCATTCTAGTTTATGTAGACAGAGGGAAGAATGAAATGGTTGACTTTTTTGCTAAAAAGAGAAGTGAGCATCTTGCTAGATATCAGTTGAAATATGATCATAACAGGGATATTGTAGATTAGATGTTCAACGAACAAGTTTTATTACTAGCCAACAGTAATTTAGGCAATAAAGTGTGTGGGACCAGGGTTGATGTTTATGATGATTGGTCTTTGGTATGGTATCATGTTGTTGCTTGTAGTGTTCTTAGTCCCAGTTTGGGATAGCCCCTGAATTCATGGTAAGATAGAAGCAATTTTTGGTCCTCTGGAATAGTATTAATAAAAATTATAATTAGGATAGGAATTTCTACTCTTTGGATCGCACTAAGAAATTTGTGGTCCAAGGAGATATTAGAGTTAGTTTTATTAGAATCCTAGGATTGGCCAAAAGTGGTAGGTCATTTATTGTAACTTAGAATCTATATTTTTAATAAAATTTTCACCTTTTTCAAAAAAAATATCTATAGTCGAAACCTAATTTTCATTGACCTTTTTGGAAAAAATAAATTGTTTGGAAAAAAATTTAAAAAGAAAAAAGTATTTGGTGGGTTGTTCTATTTGATCCTTTGAAAATCAATAATATTTCAATCAGTAGGAATGCATTGTCACATCTTCACGCACAACACTACCTACTCAAACTAGATATCATAAGGAAGTTAGAGGTCGTTGACTCCTCCATTGTCATTACTTTTTTTGGCTTGTTTTAAGGATATTTTATCCTTTGATGTTTAAAAAATAATTACTTAAAAAAAATAGAGGTTTAAAGCACAACCTTAGTGGGTTTAATCGTAGAGACTTTAGAACTCTGAATAGATGTCCAAAGTTTGAATTTTCAAGTGGTAGAGTAGTATGCCATACTTAAGTATGGCTAGATAACCATATATTGGGTAAAACAACATCCTCCATGAGGATCATATCATATGGCCTATGATCTCACAAATGTTAAAAACTCCATTACCCTTTACAAGTTGACTTTAGGTTAATTACAAATATTAAATAAGGTTCAATCATAAAAAGGTTAACCATGGCTGATTGGGATTATATAATAAACTATTGCAAAATAATAAATATATTTCACAATGAAATGCCTTTAGGCCTACCTAATACATTGCACAATGTCTACGCTTGGTCATTAATCATATTATAAGTTCAACACCCCCTTCCGCCCAAAAAAAACTGAACAAAAGATCTGAGGAGAGAAGACATTAGTGACAATAATATATTCCCCCTCATAATGGATGTTCTAGTGGGACTTTGCATTTTGAGGTAGAATCATATGGATCCCCCCATCATCTAAAATTTGTTGTTGCAAAAATGTTTCTTGCACAAGAGTCTCCTTAGGCTTGACCATAGTCACCATTGCCACTATTAGACACCCCCATGCATATGTAAAAATCACTTTTGCTACATCTCCAAAGAAGAAGGAAAGTCAAAAACACCACCTCTTTTAAATATAAGCTCTTTCAATCTCTCATTGTCACATAAAAAATGTCTTAAAAGTACAAATTTCCTAATCATGACATACTATTTGAAGACTATCTCTTGCCCATGGGCCACATGATTTTAGTCACCAAAGAGGCTTTCCATGAACCTACTTAAAATAAGAGCTATAACAAACTTCCAAGAGTACCTAGACAAAGAATAGAAGAAGGAATAGATCATAAAGGATTAGATCTTCATGAATAAGCTGAATCAATTACCCCAAAGGAGGAAGAGAGATTTACTAAAGCATATCCTAAATCATTCTATTGCAAGCCTCCAAAAGACTCAAAATTTGTTTTTATTGTCACAAATCCATCTAAATATCCCAAAAAACTAGGCCAAAAATCTGAATTGCATAGAGAAGTGTAAATTTGATCTTTCAAACTAGGGCAATAGGGCTTGAGGACTATTCTACACAATTTAGTCCCAAATACATGAATAGGTCAGTAGATTGATGTCATCAATGGGTAAAGATTGAAAAATCGTGCAATTTGAAAACAAATGGGCTCTAAATGCTTCCATATGCAAAAAATTTGGTCTTTAGAAGTTTTTTGCTAATAGCCCTCGAACAAATATAAATAATTTGCCAAAACTTAGAAAATAATGTTGAATCACTACCCACCACGTGTTATCTACTCATTTGATGATCGATACCATTCATTCTTTATCACCTAGCCTTCACTAGTGCACCAACAATCTAACATTTGGCTTTGTTTGATTGGTCGATGGGTTAAAATAGGTATAAAAGTGGATTAGGTGTTGCAGGAAGGTGTCGTGTTGGCCAAAGTTTATTTCCTTTGGTTCATAGTGTCGATGGGATTCGATCCTAGTCTTTGTTGTCCTAAAATAATTGCACTTCCAAAGATGGTATAGTAGTCTTTGGAACTCCTACGCAACTCCCTTTCCTTTATGTTCATAGGCTACCACCTTAGAGGTAAAACAGACCAATGAAGTGATTCAAACATGAATTCTTTTCTCTACAACACCCTCAACTACCTTGGAGTAACTAACTAGTTGGGTCTTTTTGGGTCTTTTTGTTCATGATGCTAAAACCATGTCCATAAAAAAAAGAGTTCTTTATATCCTTATGGGAGGAGCAAAAAGAGTTATGATGGTATTTGATAATTTTCCTACACACTTTCAACACTCTAACACCAACAGGGTTGGAGGATTACCATCGACCACTTATAATCTATAACCCTAATCCAAGTAACAAAGCATAGATTCAAATCCACATTACATAGAAAAAACATCCAAAAATAGCCACTTCTAACCATCTTGCACCCTTAGTGGATGCACTTAGTGGGGCATTTTCTCCTTGAAGAAGAATGTCTTGCGCTAGAAGCATGATTCTAAAGGGATCATGTAGGAAACAAATATTTTTTAAAATTTAAATGTCTCTCACCTTGTTTCCTTTCTGAAACATTGTAGCAACTTTGGAAACATAGCACAAAAATAATCAAACTTAAGTTTGCAGGAATACCTTGAAGGAGAATGCACGAAATATCCATAGATTTGAAGGGAAAAAAATAATAGAATTTTCTCTTCATTTCTCAAATTAAAAATGCTTGGGAAGTTTTGAGAATATGATCGTCCTTTATTTCAAAAGTAGAACTAGAGGCTCTGAATAATGCTTCTCTTGATCAAGTGAGGTGCTCCATACCTGCTCTGATACCATGTTGGAATTCACAATATTTTTAAAAATGAATTGAAGCAATCCACCCACTCAAATAGTATATAGAAAATGTAAAAACTGGTGAAAGAGAGAAATATATGGTGGGTGCTTATAGGCACACAAATAATCATTATCCATAAATAATATTGCACAACTCTTAATTAGAAATGAGGGGGTATTTATAACAATATCAAAACCTCAAATTAAATCATAAAGTTTAACCTAAGTTGACATAACAAGTGGGATTTAGGTTAATTACAAATATTAAATAAGGTTTATCCATAACAAAGTTAACCATGTCCCATCAATCTTACATAATAAAATATTATAAAATAATATATACATTGCACAAAAAAATGCCTTGAGGCCTATTTAATACATCGTACAATATCGGATCTTGGCCATGAATCAGATTACAAATTCAACATGAAGTATATTCTGATTTTGTAAATGCTTACCAAGCTCTTCTTTTGGTAAAGCATGTTTCTAATTTTTATTTGCAAGATAAACTCCTATATCATGTGAGACATATTTTGTACAAGCTAGTGAGTGTTCAAAGACAATTTGGAAAACACACTTCAATAAAGTAGTAGGCCACTTTGTGGTGGTAAAAATATTAGTAGTACTTCCAAAGTACTTATATTGGACTAAGATGAGGAAAAAAATTGAGAGGTACAAGACATGTACCCCTTATGCCATTTCCAAACCACCAACAAGAAGTAGGGATTGTTATACCATTGCCAATGTCATCCAAGCCTTGTGAATATATCTCCATGGATATCCTCTTAAATTTTCCCACATCTATGTATGGTAATGATTGTGTTTTTGAATTAAGCCTTATTTTAGTCATGTGTCTCCTGACTTTGGCTTACCAAAGTCCATTATATTTGATAAGGATAGTATATTTCTAATTATTTATGGATCCACCCTATGGAGCATGAAGAGCACCAAGTTGACCATGTCCACAACCTTCCATCCTTAGATTGATGGCTAGACAAAAGTTTTAAATTGATTGATTGTACATATTTGAATATACAATTCTAAGCATCCACACACATGGGATGAGAGCCTCTCCTACATGCAACATGGGTACAATTGAGCTTTGCATAGATCTACCAAACACAACCTATTTCATGTTTGTTTTGGATCCCAGCCATTGACACCCATTAATGTAGCTCTCTTTGTGCAACCCATGAAGTAATCATCTCATGGACAAAAATAAGTAGAAAAGACAATATGGTTTATAGAATAGATTCAACACACCCACCAATGGATCCATGACCTCTTGGAAAAAGTAAATAAAAAATACAAGTAACGTCATGACCATAATCTAGTCCCTCATCAATTCAAGGTTGGAGATAAGATATAGTTATGTCTTTACAAAGAAACTTGTAGGACTCCCTTAGAAGATCAAACCTCTTTTCTATGGACCATACATCATCACCAAGAAGGTGGAAGAAAATACCTTAAAATTGAATTGAATTTTCCATCTTATATTGATTTACATCCAATCTTCAATGTTGAGCTTCTTAGACCCTATTGTCCACCTTTTTTGGACACTTTTGTAGTAGTAGAACAGTTGGACATTGAAGAGCTCAATATAGATAGTTTAGCACCGATAGAGAAGGATAAGATTGTTGAAAATTTGACCAAGACCACTAGAAGGAGGCCCACTCAAATGTATAGAGTGGTCAGGGTAGCACAACTTGGTCACCAAGGGGAATGACTCACAAAAAATAAAAATAAAAGAAACAATTTTTGCACCTGATGTAAAAAAATAACACAATGGGAAACATTTCTTTTTAAGGGAGGATGAATTATCTAGGAATGTGACCTTTTTATAACATGACAATATGCTCGAAAATGCTTGAGAATCTATTTTTTGATTCTAACTGCACTATTAGGGAAATAACTTTGTGCTAATGACTCCCTTTTGATATATTTAAAAAGCATTGAAAATATTTGAGGGAGAACAACACTTTTGACAAGCAACTCTGACATAGACAAGTTGCCAACAACTTTGTAAAAAAAGCTCTAGAGGACTTTAAAAATCTAAAGCACATACTTACTAAAAATAGTATTTTTTTATTTTAGATTTTCGTAGCCAAAATGCATCTTTAGCTATGTTGACACATCAATAAAAGATAAAACACAAAAGGAAAATTCATATGTATGTAATTTTTATTTAAATGCACTTTATAACTCATGGAAGGTGAATCACCACACTTCCATATAAGTGACCTTCTAACTCATGAAAGGTGAACCACCAATTTCTACATGGATGACATTCCATATTCAAATTATTGTATAAAAAGATGTTGTACCCCTAGTGTAAAAAGCATGAGTATTGGATGTAATGTTATAGCCTCACATCTCTTTTCAAAAAATTGCTTGCATTGTACTCTATTTTTTAGCAATAAAATCATTATATTATTTTGCCACATGTATCTATGCTTTTTATTTTTTAATAAGTTATGCGTGGCTTCTATTGGGGCCACTCCCATCAAAATGCTAAAATATTACATTTGTTGTTATGTCAATTAAACCATATCCAACATGCCTTTTTATCACACTCTTTTCATTTCTTTTTCTATTAAATACATTATTTATTTATTGGGGGCCACTCCCATCAAAATACTAAAATATTACATTTGTTGTTATGTCAATTAAACCATATCCAACATGCCTTTTTATCACACATTTTTTTCTTTTTCTATAAAATACATTCTTCAACTTCCTTGAAGTGTTATGTTTCCACAATCAGTTCCTTGGAGATAAAATCTCACTTGGTTTCCTTCTAAAATTTGAATTTCACCGAGAATAAGATCAACACGGCAATTGGCTAAATTATCTGCTACCTAAATTCCTTCTCTATAAATATGCTCACACTTCCAAGAGATTGCCTCTAGTAATAGATGATGAATATCAACAATAATATTATTTGTATCGAGTCTCCACATCTATTTTTGTTAATAACATTGATGATAATTTTTGAATCCCCCTCAATTGAAATAGATTGCCATCATTTTTTTTTATTACAATTTTAATCCCTGTAAGTTCCCTAGCCTTTGCATAATCGTTAGTTAAAGTTTCATATGATTTTTAGTAAGTTAAGAGAATTTTACCTAAAAGTTTAGGGTAAAGCATGGATTTTTGAAAGGGGTCTCGGTCCCCTTGTACTAGGGTTTGAACTTGGGTCTCTCAAATGAAAACCCAAAGATATACCACTATGGTATCCCTCATAGAACACATATCTATGCTTTGATTTATTATACTTTGTTATTTTTTAATTATCTTTCTTAACTCAAAATTTTAAGTTTTGGATCAATAACTCCTCGTGTGCTAAATGATATTGAATTATGTCTGAGAGGGTTCTTAATAGAAAATTTAACGAAATGGATGCAATAGTTTATTGTCTTCTCTAGGTGCTAATAACTTACTTGGAAGATATTAAAAAAATTCCTAGAAAGTAATTGAATGAAAACTACTTTTACTTAAAATAGTTAGAAAGAATCTTATAAAATAACTGAATTGAAATGACTTAAATGCATAAAATATTAGTAGCCATAGAAAATATGTTTGTTGATAAATCTATAACTTTGTTTTACTAGTTGTAGATTTCATCTTTATAGATAAAGCTACCACCTTGTGTAGTATATTGCACAAATATAACCAAACAAATATAATTAAAAAATACATTTGATTTTTTAATATTATCTCAATATTAATACAAATCATAATTTAAAAAATCATTAATCTTCAAATCACATCTATAAATTATATATAATATAATTATTCAAAATTATTTTTTAATTATATATAGAATTGAAAAGGTTCACATCCTTATTACATTATAAACCACAATATTTTTAATGACTAAATTTTTTGAAATATAATTTAAAAACTTATATTAAAACAAAGATCATTTACAAGTTGGGATGAGACTTCTCCCAACCTTAGACAAAGAGAGCACATGTTTACAACAATAAAAGAAGATTTGCATTGGATCCAAATCTCCTAAACCATATTTCTACAATGGTTGTTCACCTGATTACAACTATAAAAGAAGATCTTGGAGCACAAAATTCCTAAACCATATTTCTACAATTGTTGTCCAAATTAGCTAAACACAAGATTTGCTCACCAAACTGCCTAATCCTCTCATCCTCAATAGCCATGTCACTATGCCACTGAACCCCTACCTCCTTCTCGGTACCCATCTTAGCCAAGAAGTCTACCATTTTATTTAGATCTCTACTCATGTAAACTGAAATCATATTATCTAATTCCCTCCACAATTCCTTAATTTGAGTGACAAGAATCCTCAACCTCCACGTCTTCAAAGCAAAGTTCCTCATGCAATCCAGAGCTCCTACCATTATTTGAGAATCTGATTCTAGGATTATTTTCCTGTAACCTTGTTTTACTGCCAAAATAAAAGCTGATTTGATAGCTAAGGCCCTTCCCAGACCTTGCAGTTTCCAATAGAGCATTGTCTCAACATGATTCCTGCAAACAACTCCAATTCTAGCTCTACCCAAATTACCTTTTTTCGCTCCATCAATATTAATTTTAATCCAATATTATGGGTGTGGTTTCCAACTAGCTTTGTCCTGCCCCTCTTGAACTTCAACTTCCTTCTCCATTGTCCCTATAACAACCCAAATTTCCTCTTTAGCATATACTACCACAGTTTTTGTGACTTTGCTCCAAATGACCTGCCAAACTCCATCTAAAGATGAAAAGGTTTCTCTAAAAATTCTGCCATTTCTCTCCAACCACACTTGCCACCAAATGAAGTTTAATCCAAGATCCCAACCAATACAAAGAGATTTAGATTTAAATCTATCCCTCTTCCATCTTTCCCAAATATTAATCCGATTCAAATCACCATTATAACTCGAATTTTATAAGATAAAAACCATCTCTCCCAAATTTGGCGCGTGAATGGGCACTCAAACATCAAGTGGTCATATGTTTCCTCACTCTTGTAGCATATGGACCAATGATTCCCGTACGTCTAAATTCATGAATAAATTTTAAACCTAAATCTTTCACTTATTTTTTTTTAAATTATTTATATGATTTTTTTTTTTTAAATGAGACTCCTCGCAACCTTAGCCATCAAGAGCACTTGTTTTCTCCTTTTAACTTTCCAACAAACTTCCATAACTCTAAAATACAAGATCCTATGAAACTTCAATAAATTTTGGTTACAAAACTAAAAGAAGATCTATTTTGGAGCCAAATATCCTAAACCATATGTCTATAATGGTTGTCCAAATTAGCTAAACACTAGATTTGCTCACCGACCTGCCTAATCCTCTCATCCTCAATAACCATGCCATTGTGCCATTGAATTCCTACCTCCTTCTTGGTACCCGTCTTAGGCAAGAAGTCTGCCACTTTATTCAGAGATCTACTCACATAAATCATAATCACATCATCCAATTCCCTCCACAACTCCTTAATTTATGTGACAAGAATTCTCAACCTCCACGTCTCCAAAGCAAAGTTCATCATGCAATCTAGAGCTCCTCCCAAGATTTGAGAATATGATTATATGATTATCCTCTTATAACCTTGTCTTATCACCCAGATAGAAGCATATTTGTAGTTAAGGCTTCTACTTCATTGTTTGTCGTCTTGCCCAAGCCATGTAGTTCCCAATAAAGCATTGTTCCAATATGATTCTTGTAGACCGCTCCAATTCTAGCTCTACCCAAATTGCCTTTTGCAACTCCATCAATATTAATTTTAATCCAACCTTCTCGGGGGTGTTTTCCAACTAGCTTTGTCCTACCCCTCCTACATTTCAACTTCCTTCTCCATTATTCCTATATCAGCCTAAGTTCCCTCTTTAACATACGTTACCATAGTTTTTGTGACTTTGCTCCAAATGACCTACCAGATGCCATCCAAGGATGAAAAGGTTTCTCTAAAAAAATTATCATTTCTCTCCAACCACACTTACCATGAAATTAAGTTTAATCCCAACTTTTACTGGATATGAAGAGCTTTATATTTAAACTTACCTCTCTTTCATATTTTCCAAATATTAGTCCAATTCAAATCACCATTGGCTTAGATTTTATAAGCTAAAAACCATCACTCCAAAATTTGGAGTGTGAATGGACACTCAAACATCAAGTGGTCAAATGTTTACTCACTTTTGTAGCATAAATCATATTGGGATGGGCCAACGATTCCCCTATGTCTCATATTAACAAAAATTAAAAATTCCATTGTGCATGAACTACCAAGCGAAGAAGTTCACTTTTGGTCAACCCTTGGATTGCCAAATGTTTCTCCAATCCTCAACTTGATATGCATGAGGAGGAGGTTCTAGAAGGATATTTTCATATCCATCCTTCACCATGTATACTTCAAGGCTCCCATAGCCCCAAGCTAATGCATCCTCCTCATCTCTACATGTAAGAAATATTTTTGCCAAGATTTTAGTCTTAATGAGTGTCGATTTTGAATGGATTGAAATTGGCCACTTGTCCAACTTCTTAAACTACTTAAACCCATAATCCCCTAGTTAACTGGTGTTGAAATAACTTTCAATCTTGATCCAACCGTTGCTTTCCATTATTGTTTTTACTATTTGTAGTTCTAGGAATTCAACAATGATAGGTGGATATTGATCCCATGAATATATCAAAGATCATGCCTTATGCTCTCCCCCATTTTCCAAAATAATCCATCTTTCACTACTTGAGATCCTAACTTTAGAGTTTGCCACACTAGGGACCCATTACTATTCAAAGGGAAATGACTCGCCTCATTTAGGTTCACCCGTCCCAAATATTAAATAGTTAAAACTCTACTGAATAAAGAAGCTGGTTGGGAAACCCCCCTCTAGTAAAGCTTTACAACCAAAGCTTTATTATTTAACTTTGATCTCCTTAGTCCCAAACCTCCCTTTGCCTTGGGCTAGTTTGTTTTCTTCCAACCTACTAATGCATATTTCCTCTCTCCTTTTACTCCTCCCCATAAAATTTTCTAGCTATCATGTCCAACTCTTTCCATATGATATGTGGGGCAGCAAGGATAGAAAAATTATAAATTGGCATGACTTGAATGAATGACTACAAAAAATTTAATCTACCCCCAAAGGTTAACCATTTGTGAGACCAATGGTTAATTATTTCTTTGATATGGTCCAAAATATTCCTCTAGATAGTTATCTTTAGTTTTTAAAAATACAAAGGGACCCCCAAATAGACCACTGGGAGAGAAGTCCTTGTGAATCTCAAAATCTCTAAAAAAATTTCTTGAAGCCTTTGATCAAAATTGAAGAAGACCACTTTGAATTTCTTATCATTGATGACTTGGTTTGTGGCCCTAAGATAAAAATTAATAGTATATTGGATCATTCTTGCTCTATAGAAGTTGGCCACTTCCATCAATCTTGTGTCATCCATAAACTATAAGTGGGTTAGATCCTCCTCACCCACCTTGATACCTATTAGCAAACCATGGTGTCTTATCCTCAAGATAAATCTACCCAAGCCTTCAACCACTATGAGAAAAATACAAGGGGAACAAGGATCTCACTGACGAAGGCCTCGAGTGACCTCAAATGATTGTGAGGGAAGACCTTTGATTAACACTGAGTATGTCATAGTAAAGACGCAGATCATGACCCATTCTATCCAATCTTGAGAGAAGTCGAAGGCTGCCATCATCTTTGATAAGAAGCTCCACTCCACCCTATCATAAGTCATTGAAATATCCTATTTTATGAACATTCCTCTATTGCCAAATTTTTGCATTGAGTGGATTGCCTCCTAATCTAGAACCAGACCATCCAATATCTACCTACCCTCTACAAAACCCCCTTGCTCCAAGGAGATAATGTTATCTAGAGGAGGTTTTAGTCGCTCAACCATTACCTTCGTGATTGTTTTGTATATGAAATTCATTAGGCGATAGGTCTATAATCTAAGATATGTACCCTCTCCTCCCTTTTAGAATTAAAACAATGAATGTTTCTCTATCTTGTTTGTCTATCTCCTAAAGAGTTCCCATCTTGTTTGTCTATCTCCTAGCATAAGCAACCCGACGGAAAATTTTGGTGTTTCTATCACCTTCTAATAACCAAGTGGTTCTTTCTCTCTATTTTAAGTATATATCCTCTTGGTTTTTAATGTCCTCAATCACTTTAAGCAATTCATCATCTTCTTCTTTGGGTTTCTTTGTAATCGTTCCTTCCTTGAAGAGTTTTTGCACCTTATCCCATATGACCATCAATGGAGGTCTTTGGGCTTGGAATTTTGACTTGTTAACTTGCCTCCATTGTTTTAGTTGATCCTTGATATTTTAAAATTGCTTGTGGAATCTAAACATTGTTGTCCCATATGTCGATCATCCCTCTTTCCACCATTGTGGGATTTTCTTCCAAAGTTCCTCCTTCTCCTAGCACAAGCAACCCGATGGAAAATTTTGGTGTTTATGTGACCTTCCAATAACCAAGTGGTTCTTGCTCTTTGTTTCCAATAAATCTCCTATTGGTTGCTAATGCCCTCAACTACTTTACACAATTTATTATCTTCTTCTTTGAGTTGCTTTGTAGTTGTTCCTTTTTTTAAAGATTTTTTGCACCTTATCTCGTATGACCACCAATGGAGCTCTTTAGGCTTGGAAGTGTGACTTGTTAACTTGCCTCCATTGTTTTAGTTGATCATTGACATAATAAAGTTGCTTGTGGAATCTAAACATTGTTGTCCCATACGTCAATCATCCCTCTTTCCACCACTGTGGTATTTTATTCCAAACCTCTTCCTTTTGTAACCAACATTTTTCAAATCTGAATGATTTACAATGCTACATTGTCTTGGTTCCCCTTCCAACAGAATGGGAAAGTGACCAAAGTCTAGACCCTCAAAAACTATAAATTTTAGATTCCATTTCACAAATACCTCCTCTGAAATAAAAAAATGATCTAACTTCATCTTCCTGGCATGTGGCCCCCTCCTCTTATTAGTCCAAGTATAGTTGGTTCCATGATATTTAATATCCACCAAGTGTGATGCATGTACCTAGGCAATAATAAACCAATTCCCTGAGTCTAAAATTAAAGTTTCCCGTTCCCAATCTCTAGATGATAATTTATCATTAAAATCCCTAGAAAGAATCCAATCTAACTCCTCTCTCGAGACTCTCATATTATGCACTGCTTTCCATTGACAAATATGACCATCTAGGTTTTGAGCCCCATAGAAATTTATGATTAAAACCTGCTCAATTGTCACATTATTCCTAAAATAAGATGTGAGAACACCCCTCCAAGCTATATGTTCTATTGTTGTCCATTCAAGAGGGTTCCAAAATGTAACTATTCTCACTAAGGGCCCTTGAGAAGCCACTTCCATATGACCAACACCCCTCTAGAGTCTATTTACTATTTTATACATGAGATCCAATGATATTTTTGTCCCTTGGATAAGCATTTTTTTTTAACTTTTATTTTTCAAACACCAAATTGATGGGTTTTGCTATTTAAACCCCTAATAAGCTATGATTGTATAATCATTGGTTACCTTGAGACCAATAAGAGTCTATTGTCCTCACCAATTCCCTAATGACCAGTTGTCTCTTTGAGATGCTATCAATTCCTTATTTGATTTTCTACCCACTCCCTGAGAGTTGATATTCTTTGATCTCTTCTCCACCTGCATTATCCCTAGAGTTGGATTTTATCTATTCTTTTTTGCCATACTCATGATGGTATCCTTTACTATCGTTTTCTCTTGATTATGCACTATCAATGCCCATGCAATATTTGATTGTGGTAACTCATTGAACTCTATTACTTGCTCTAAGATAGGAGAAGTCAAAAGAGGGGCTTGAACATGATTGTTATTGTTTTTATTATCCCCATCCACTCCTTCCACAAGTTGTTCTTCTTACTTCACCAATATCTTTAAGATCTCATACCTATTTGAGGGCTTGGGTTGGGTTTGCTCTTTACCATCTTTTTTTCTTTTGCCTTCTCCTTCTTTTAGGTTGTTCAAAACCATCTCTATGTGCTTCTCTTCCCTAAGAAATATTAGCTGCTTCTTTATTGATTGTAGACTTATCCTTAAGAAAATTTGGCATTCCCAAAGGAGCCCCCATATTGGTGATCATATTATTTGGACAAGACCAGGCCAAATGCCCATATTTGTGGTAAAATCTACACCTAAAGGGCAACACTTCATAATCTAGCTGCTGAATCCAAGATAGTTTTGCAAGTTCAATCTCCATCTCTACCAACAAAGGCTAACTGAGATCTAGTTCAACGCATAATCTAGCATAAACGATTGTGTTTCCTTCCATTGTGTCTTTAGAGACACCCAAATATATTCCAAGAAAATTACTAATGATTTCTAATACCTGCTCACACAAGAACTCCATTGGGTTTTGCATACAATCAAACCTAAACTAGGACATTGGTGGGTTCAATTTGGAGATCAAATCCCACTCTCCAGGGCTGAACAAATAGTCCTGTCGGACCATGATTCCTCCTTTCTAATTCTAATGCCCTATTTTTGTCGACAAGTGAGGAAAAACTAACAATAAAATATCTGTTACTAATAAATCACAAAGAATGCTTACCAAGAGGCTCCCAGTTCTACCAAACCTACGAATGCAAATCATTCAAGGTAGAACAAATGCCCATGAATTTATAGATCAAGTCATGATTAACTCTATATAAGATCGTTTCTTCTACTATACTTTGCTCAATGACAATATTTGGTCTTGATTCTGACTATGGCAAGCATCCATCGATTCTTTGAGATGCTGATATTTTTTTAGCAACCACAAAGAACATTTTCAGTGTAGTTTTTTGTGGTTCTTTAGTCTCTGTTGGAGTTTTTTCCTTCAACAAATCTACAAACAAACTCTATCTATCTAAGAGAGGATTTGGAGGCGCCCCTAGTAGATCCTTCTGAAGCAACATTCTTATCTTCGATTTTGCAGCAACCAAAAAGTGCTTCATCTACCCGAATGATGCCCTAGTTTTTCCTTCCAAACCTCCCAAAACCATCACCAAAATCAATAGTTATATTATATTGTATAATTTGTTAGAATAAATTAGAACTTAATTTTTTTTAAAATTAGTTATATGTGATTGAAACTATTACCACTTGTATTACACCATTAATATGTAATGTTGTTATAACAACTTAATTATTTAAGTAAATAATTTGAAAAACTAGCCATAAAATTGTAGTTAGTTTTAAGAAAAAATCAAATATAAAATTGATTTTAAATTAAAATTGAAGTTAAATTGATATGAATTGTTCGCCTAAGACAAAGAGCTTTGACCTTTTTTTTGTGGAGGTTCAAGGTTCAAACCATGACATATGTAAAAAGGGATAGGCTGAATAATATCGTTGAGTGTTTGTTTACTTAACTTTTTGAGGAGGCTCGAGGTTCAAACCACGATATTAAAGAAAAAAAACGGAATAATAATGTTTTTCTAATTAACTGTTCCAATTAAATACCTTAAAAAATCGAAATACCTTAAAATATCGGATGAGGTTCATGTTTATAAAAAACATCCAATAATATAACAGATTTCCTTATACATTAAAAAAAAAATTGATAAAATTGATATGAATTGACCGTCGGTAAAACTAATCATCTGCAAAATGACTTGAAGGCAACTTTTTTAAATCTCTATAGCCAAAACCCAATTTTCATTGACCTTTTTGGAAAGTTTTTAAATCTCTATAGCCAAAACCCAATTTTCATTGACCTTTTTGGAAAGTTTAATTTTTTTTTAAGTTTTAAAAAGAAAAATGTTTTGGTGGCTGTTCGGTTTGATCCTCTGGAAATGGGTAGAATTTCAGTCAAGAGGAGTGCATCGTCTCATCATCAAGCACAGCACTACCTACTCAGACCAGACGTCATAAGTTAGAGGTCGTTGTCTGTCGTGACTTTTTGGCACCCAGCGATTTTTTTTTCACAAAATGTAAAAAGTTTGAATCGAACGAATATTAAACGAAACCAACAGATGCTTATAGAAGCATATATTCCCACGTTGTTGCTGTGGTTTTATCTTAGTAGCTGTTATGAGAGGCGCGGTCTTAATGGACCTTCAGAGGAATGCCACTCGTCAACTGTAGCGCTCTTCAAAGCAGAGTAAGTTTGAAGGTGTTTCTTGGGAAGATGCAGACACCAGGTCAATTGGCGACAGAACTAAGACCTTCAGTTGTGGAAGACGAGAAGGAATTGGCACCCATTATGCAGAAGGCATTCAGAACATTCAACCTTTCTGTGGGGCTCCCTCCCCACTTGGACTATGAAACCGTGGAGTTGGCTGCACAAGTCCTCCATGAAATTTTGCAGTCTTCCAGCTATGGAATTACTGCCCTGGACAGGGCCTCAGGTCGACCGGTTGGAGCAGCGTTCCTCAACTTTCCAGGTGACCGTTGGAAACCCTACTCGTCTACCTATTTCCTTGGAGAATTTCTTATATGTGTTGCTAATATATATGGAGAGGATTGAAGGAATTTAGTTTATTGGTTTGCAGGCGAGAGTCTTCAATCCATTGGGCCCGTGTTTGTCGACCCTGAGTATAGCAACAAGGGAGTAGGGAAGGCACTTATGGTTGCCTTGATAGACAAGGCTAAGACTACCAATGCCAAATCCATCCATCTTGTTCAGGTGTGCTGTTGCTGCCTCTCAATGGACTGGTCTCTGTTTTTGAATTTTCCTTTAGTCTGAAGTATCCGATAGTTGCATACGTTTTATAAGACCTCCTTCTCTCTTTGATTGGAAAATTCTAATATTCGTCTCTTCTGTTTAACAAGCTTCGAATCCCACAAATAGAAATCATATCTGACGGTTTGCTCCTACACATAATTTGCCTTTTCCTTTACCCGGGATTTGTACCCGGCCTTGTACGAGTGTTGCTAAAATTAAATGCCAACTTTAATCGATGAGCGTTCCCAGTGGAGTTGAATGTGGGTTTTCCATCATATTCCTGGGGAAGAGCTAAGAACATGCGGTTAGGCTTGTGTCCAGTGAATGTCTGCACATGCATTGCCATAAATTTGACCGTATCCCTGGGTGCCTCTATGACAAGACGGTCCATATGGATACTTGGTGGACTTGGATCTGTAGTATGGCTACATGGTCCGTGCGCAAATTGCCTTGCATTCAGCTCCTGCCCCTGAGTACAGCCATAGCAATACATAGATATGCTACATAAGCATTGTGTGGTGTGCAAATGCATTACCCTAAGTTCTATCCGTGTCTCTCTATCTCTACCTTAAGGTGTTTAAGAGAGTACAGGAATAGATCCTTCATATTGAATTGAGACGGCGATGGTGTTACATCTTGGCAATTATGCATGTATTGTTTGGTAAGCTTCGTAAAAGTTGAAAAATCTAACCGATTGAACTAATATCATTTGATAATGGTGTGAAAATGTTTTGTTTCTGCTGGGTGCCTCAAATTCATTCGACAAAATGTAGATTTTAGGACACAGCTTGAAAAGAACATGGGGTGGGCTTGGGTTCTAGAGGTGAATGTCTTCTTTTATTTTATTATTTGGTTTCTTTCCTCCTCTTTGTGTGTGCACAGATGGGGAATCATGCAGTTCCGTAGTTTAAGCAGAGTTAAAGAAGTTTTGTGGCAAGATGAGACATGTGTTTAGGTTATTTATTTTGTGTTGATGACAGTGTTTTTGGCTTACTGAATGCCCATACTACACTTTTTTTTTTATTTGTGGAAAACATCCCAAAAGGGATGCCACTTTCGGGTAAGACCCAAGGAGGCGGGGGTATCCATTCCGCCAAAAACGCCCAGGACTCGGACCTGGCCTACCACCTTTGACATACTCAAGGAGCAAACAAACACACAAAACCAATTTAAAAATAAGTAAATAACAACAAAAATAATAAAATAAAATAAAAAACATGCTCCTTGAGTGTGTCAAAAACAAAAGCACAACCAAACACGCACAATAAGATAAAAGAAACCACAACACAAACCACATAGAAAAACACAAGAACCACATAACAAAACACAAACAAGACAAAAACAACAGAACACTACAAAGACATAACCCAAAAAAACATGAAAAATAAACACAACCAAAACCTAAAAAATTAAAAAAAAAAATAAAAATAAAAATAAAAAACAACCAACAACAGACAATAAACAAAAACAAAATACATAGAAAACACTCACACATAAAAACACGAAATAACACAAACAAAGAGAAACCCAAGAACAAGAACGAAAAAAACACAAGAACAATAACAAAAAACATAAAAAAAAAACAAAACAACAAAAACACAAGAACAACAAAAAACAACACAAAGAACACAAAAACAAAACAAAACAAAAGAACCCACCCACCTTAAAAAACTAAACAAAAAAAACAAAAAAGAAAAAAAAAAAAATGAACAAAACAATGACCTATCTAGACCAGAAGACTATTAAGGCAAGAATCAACAGAGGAAACAAAATAAAGAATAGAATGAGCTAGGGAACTAAAAAAAACTGAATGAACCAAAGAGAAGCAAAAAAAAAAAACAAGAAGAAACTAGGTACCTTCAGAGTTGGAGCCATCCAAAGAAATGATAGAAAGAAGAGCTTCCCTAATTTGAGAAGCCCACCATATAGGAGGGTGGCCATAACAAGTAAGATCACCTTTGTCCAAAGCCCAATTAGCTAAAGCATCAACACTCTTGTTTTGATCTCTAACCACATGATTGTAATCAACTTTCAAAAATCCCATCCGGATTAACTGAATCTTCTCAATAATTCTTTTTATTCTCCAATCCACCTTATGATTCTTAGAAGGAGTCTTCAAGAGATTAATCATAAGTTGAGAGTCGGACTCAACTAACACCTTTTCCCATCCAACCTTAGTAGCCTCCTGAAGACCTCCGAGGATACCATACCCCTCGACAAGGTTATTGGAAAGAATACCCAAATTCTCAGCAAAAGTAAAAACCGGGGAGCCATCCGAAAGTCTACCAATTCCTCCCACATTGGCTTTTCCAGGGTTCCCTCTAGAGGCTCCATCGGTATTGACTTTTCCAAAATCCTTAGGAGGAGGTTGCCAATTTCTAGTCCTATCCATCTTACTAATACTCACATTCCCTTTAAGTTGGTTGCCCTTAGAAGGTTTAATCTTCAATCTTTGCATCACTTGATCCCATCTTTGGTGGGAGTTTTGGGGGTGATTAAGGAGTTGATGGACTGATTCAACTAAGTTGGCTATGGTCTTTTGCCAAATATAGTGAATATCCTTCCTATCTTGATTAAAAATTCGGTTGTTCCTTTCATTCCAAATATTCCAAAGAAGAATGGTAGAACCCATCCAAACTAAGCTGCCTAATAAAATGATCAACACCCTCTTGATTAGGCCAATCCCTCCAAAGCTGTTCAAAAGTAAAAAAATTGGACACTTGTAAGCCAAGTAAAGTGGCCATTCTCCTCCATAGCTCAGAGGCTAAAGTACACTCAATAAAAATATGGTTGATATTTTCTACATTCTCTTCACACATTTCACATCTAAAAGGGCCATGAAAACCACGCTTCATAAGTTGCTCACCGGTAAGCACCCTACGATGCAATAAAAGCCAATTAAAGAACCTCACCTTAGGCCAGAGCTTTTGAGCCCACAATCGAGAAAAGATGTCAGAAGAATGGTTGGGATTATTATGGCATAAGGTCAAATAACCTTGAGCAAGCTGAATACTCACCCTTAGTAGTGTTGTTCCATCCAAAACAATCTTTTTCATGGGACCAAGAGAGGGATCTCATATGAAGGATGCCTTGGATATCTTGTCTTTGCCTTTACGGGATTTGAATAGGCCGAGTCCTCAATAGGGATCCAATATCTACCAACATTTGAATTACCAGTATGGTACCGACGATAATTAGCCACCTTTATCCAATTAGCTCGGTGAAGCTCCTCCATCCAAGGCCTCCAATCGGGAAACTGAGTTATCAAAGGCTTGTGACCATCCCAAGAATCTGTCCAAAAATTTGCATGTTGACCATTATGAATGATCCAAAATAATTTTTTCTTTATCAAATCCTCACCGGTCTTAAGAGCTGCTAAAATGGGAGAACCTTTGGTAGGAAGTTGATAGCGAACAAGGTCTTCGGGACTTTTGTTCTCGGCATATTTAGCACGGAGATTATTGGCCCAAAGAGCATTGGGGTTATGCAACATCCTCCAATATAATTTAGCAGCTAAAGCTTTGTTGTTATTAATTGAAGACCGGAATCCTAACCCCCCTTCACTCTTAGGAAGACATAAAGTATCCCATTTCACCAAGGCCCATTTTCTTTTCTCCTTAGTACCACTCCAAAGGAAACGATGACTGATTTGATCCAATTCTCGAAGAACAGCCTTTGGGATATTCAAAACGGAAGAAACATAAATAGGAATAGCTTGAAGGACTGATTTTACCAAGGTGATTCTACCCCCAGAAGAAAGCCACTTGTTGGTCCACTTTCCAATTTTCTTCTTGACTTTGTCCAACAACCAATTCCAATCTTTATTTTTCTGCCTTTGAATATTTATGGGAATACCTAAATAAGTGATTGGAAGAGAGGTCTTCTTATATCTTAATTTATCCAAGACCATGGATTCCTGTCTAGCAGAGCGGTGAAAGAAAATAACTTTAGATTTGTCTTCATTGATCAAGCTGCCCAGATAGCCTTAGAAAAACAGCTAATGATTTGCTTAATATTAGAAGCTTCCTTAAGCGTAGCTTTACCTAAAAGAGTAGAGTCATCCACAAATTGAAGATGAGAGATAGGTCTAGCTCCATGAGCAATGGTAACTCCCTCAAGGGTTTTGTTTTCCCTCTTTTTGGTTATAGTCCTACCCAAGCATTCAACAAGAATGATGAATAAATAAGGGGATAGCGGGTCACCTTGCCTAATACCTCTGGAAGCTGGGAAAGGCTGAGAAGGCCTGCCATTGATAAGAACTAAGTAGGAAACTGAAGAGATACATCCCATAATCCAATCCATCCAATCCTTAGAGAAACCAAATTGCCTCAAAACTTTGATAAGGAAGTGCCAATCCACTCTGTCATAAGCTTTGGATAAGTCTAACCGAATGAACATGGAAGGAGAATTTTGCATATCCATGGAATGGATGGCTTCTGAGTAAGAACTATCTCATCTACTATTTGACGTCCTTCCACATAACCCCCTTGCTCTGGGGAAATAATCTTATGCAAAAGAGGCTTCAACCTTACTGCCATGATTTTAGTAATGATTTTGAGAAGAACATTACATAAAGCAATAGGTCTAAAAGCTGAGATATGATCAACCTCTTGAGCTTTTGGAACAAGAGTAATATAAGTTTTATTGATAACCTTCAAAATTTCTTTGGCTTTCCTGGCTTCTTCCACCACCTCTAATAAATCAACATGAAGGATATCCCAGAACTCTTGGTAGAACTCAATAGGAAAACCATCGGGACACTGGGGTTTTCCCTTTTTGCATTTTAAAAACTACTTGTTGAAGCTCATTGATAGTAACGAGGAGCAGTCAAAATAGAGTTCTCCTCAGAAGTGATAAGAGAAGGGATTGCTTGAAGAACATTATGTTGAGAAGTTGAGTCAAGAGGAGTAGCGGCAAAAATATTGGAAAAGTAATCAACAACAATAGAGTTCATGCCATCCCAAGTATAAACAACATCTCCAGAATCTGATTTTAAGGAAGAAATAAAGTTGTGAGATCTTCGAGCTAGAAGAGATTTGTGGAAGAAATTTGTGTTTCGATCTCCTTCTTTGAGCCATTGAATTCTAGATTTTTGCTTCCATAAGATTTCTTCTCTTTTTTCCCATTCCTCTAAGCTGAGTTGTGAGTTTAATTTCATCTGCACTTCTCTTCTCTGTGAGGCCATCTAAACGGATTTTCTTATTCAAATTTTCAAGATGAGCAATAACTTCATGTTTTTTTTTATGAACATCCCCAAACTCTTTCCAGTTCCAAGTCTTGATTTTGGATTTAATGTATTGCAGTCTTTTGGCAAAACAGAACATCTTAGTCCCATGCCTAGGTTTACCTTCCTTCCACCATTGTTGCACACGAGGTCTGAAGGAAATGTCTCTAAGCCACATTAATTGAAAACGAAAAGGAGAGAAACTCACATTGGTTTTCCACATTTCCACCATGAGTGGCCAATGATCCGAACCAGCATTATTAAGAGTCTTCACTTTAGGAATGTGACCATGGATTAAGAAATTTTTAGAGAGCAAAAACCTATCCAATCTCTCCATTATACAAGCTAAGCCTTGCCTTCTGTTAGACCAAGTCATAAGGCCATTATATGGGTTGGATATCCACAAGATGGAGGTTTGCAATATATTCGCTCATGAGGTCGGTGCTTTTGTCCAAATTTCTATTTCCCCCCTTTTCTCATCCAGAGAGAGGATGGTATTGAAATCTCCTCCGATCAAGATCCAAGCTTTAGGAAAATGAGAGATAATATGAGTAATATCCTTCCACTGTCTTCTTTTTTCCTCCAAAGAAGTCGGAGCATAAACAGTAATGCAGAGCATAATCTGGTTGGAATGTCTACTTTGAATAGCTATAGCCAACAAACCCCAGCTGCCAACCATATGGTGAATAACTACCTCTTTTGGGTCCCAAAGACAAGCAATGCCACCCGAAGTCCCTTGGGAGCTGGCCAAATTTTACTGGCAATTAAGTCCATATCCTCCATTGACATCTTTGTTTCTTGAAGGAAAACAAGATGTGGATGATTTATCTGAATCATTCTTCTAATTTCATTTTGTTTTGAAAGACTCCCTTTGAGTCCTCTAATATTCCAAGTGATGATCTTCATTAATACCGGGGCTAAAAAAGTTGGGAAGGGCATTAATCTTACCTTCCTCTACAAGCTTTTCACCTTCTTTTACCATATGATATTGATTGGTCTTGCGACCTACTTTTTGATTAGAATCCATCTTCAATTTTTTTCCCTATTTCTTGACTTATTCCAATTGAATCCGAGATGGCTTCTAACCTTGAAGAATGCTCGTACACGGCCAAAATTTTACTAGATGGTTCAACGGAGTCTATATTGGGACCTGCATTATTTGAAGTTTTGACATTTGAAATATTGTTTTTCTTGTGTAAATTTTCTCCTTTTTTTCTGTTGAAAACCTTTGATTTGTTGGTTTGTCTATGAGTTCTTCCCTTCATATTTAAATTGTGTTTCTAAGATTTCAGTTTCCATTATTTCCTCTTCCTCACTTGGGACATCATTTGTGGAAAGGATTTCAAACATATTAGTGAGATGACTTTGATTGATCCTTCATAACTGGTTTTTTATGAGTGTTCTTCTTCTTAGGTATTTGGAAACCTGCTTGAGTTTATATCTTCTTTCTTTTGATCGGGAATTTTATTTGGGCAAGCATTGGCCAAATGACCATATTCATGGCAAATTCTACAACGAAAAGGAATGTTCTCATAGTCCACTACTTGCTCCCAAGTGTCTTCCCCAAATTGTAATGTGATCTTTTTAGGTAGGGGTTTGTCAAAATCCATTAAAACACAAATCCGAGCATAAATAATATGTTCAAAATTTTGAGTACAATCAGCAGTCATCATAAAAGTTCCTAAAGAGTTTCCAATTGAAGAAAAAATCAGTAGGATTCCAAAATTCAATAGGGAGGCCAAAGAGTCTAACCCACACGGGAGCTATAGAAGGCATCTCTTCTTCGGCTTTAAATTTAGTATGCCAGGGCTTCATGAAAAGCCCTGCCCTTCCAAAAAACCAAGGACCCCCTTGAAAAGTTTTCTCTCTATCTTCATTATTAGCAAATAAAACAAGAAAATAACCATTTGGATAAATAGAGATTTGTAACTCACCTTTAGTTTTCCAGCTTTTTGCAGCCCAGACTTTGAAAGCAGATAGACTCGGACGAAAACCCACGAACCGACAAATTAGTCCTCTTTTTTCCAAATCTTCAATGCCAGTCTGAATGTTACCCATATCAAGCTTAACAATAGGAGTTCCATCAGTTGCTTTAAGACATCCTGACTCCGTTTTCCTGGGATCAATCTTAGGCATTCTTAGAGGTTTATGGGAAGCCCTAATATTGATATTAGCATTGGGCTGAGGCTGTCCACCACGAAGGGCATCCCTAAAATTCATTTTTGGGACTGAGTCTTTGAAATTCTTACCCTTGACAGGGGTTTTCACAGTAGAATTATTTTGTGGGTGCACCTTAGCACCAGATTCACTTGAGATATGAGCCATTTTTTGATCAACTACTTGAAACTTGTTTCGTGATCTCTTTAATCCTTGCCCTAGACGCCGTGGAAAGGTATGGTTTTCACTTTTCTTTTGTGCAGCAAATTGGAAGCCGTTGTCACTCAAGTTCACGGTATGATCTGTTGAAAGACAAATTTCTAACCCATCTTGTATCCCCTGCAACATTTCCTGCTAAAATATTGAGCATAAACCACAAAAATATTGGCCGCTAGGGCCCGAAGGCCCTAAAAACCAACCTCTGGAGCTGCTTGCACTCAACCCAGATGAAACCCTCGCATAGCCGCTTGCCAAATATATTGTTCACACATAGGGATGATGCCCATACTACACTTTAATCATGACTTGCCAGACCTCTTTGTATGGTGGCTGCTACTTGAATATGAGGGCAGTTTGGATTTCATCGTGACATCTATCAAGTACTGGAATTAGGAATTTGCCAAGGCGGTGTAAGCCTATAGATACAATTTCTGAATTGGGTCTGCTGTATATATATATTAAAGTGACAGGTCTATCTTCTTAGAAAAGAAAATCCCTTATGCAGCTTGCCATGTCAGCAATCCTGAGAATAGAGTTGTTAGAGGGAGAACATGGTGATGGAAGTACCTTTTACAACTTTGCTGAGTGTTAGATGGATGATTTAGACAAGGATTTAGCTTATGCCCTTGCAGTGACTGCTTTATTAGCAGAGATCTCACATGGCATCTGAACATTTTTTTAATGATTTGTACAAAGATTTTTTTTTTCCAATTGAACAATAATTTCAGTCTTTGAGAGGATAGTGTCTATATATATGCTGCTTCATAACCTCTGTTCATGTCATAATTACACTACCCTCACCTCTGTTTTTTTCCAACATCCCTCACAGTATCCTTGCAATCTTTGACAATGATCAGTTTTCTCATGTAAAGGATGTAAAGATACTTGCAATACTTTACCACTTGGCATATTTGTCATACAAACTAAGAGATTGATTTTGTTGGCACTCTTTGCTGCAGCAAAGCCATCAGCATGTTTTGAGAACACAAGAATAGTACTAGGTTGATGTTGTTCGTCAAGTCTACAGTCAAAGCAAAAAAAATACTTCAAATATTTGATTTTCATTTTAGACCTGCCTTGTTGGATACTTGGTTGAGTTCAACTTGGTTTTCATATTAATTTCCTGGTAGGTTAAGTTGTCACTTTATGATTATCTTGGTCTTTGGTGGTTTTTGTTCTATGGAAACTTGATATTGTCGAAGAAGGCTTAGAAGTACAGTATTGATACATTGATAATGAGTCATGACTTGCATTAATTTTTTATTTTGAAATGGGTATCAATTTTGTCAAAATTATTGGAGGATTGAGGACTTGAGCTATGTATTTACTCTTTTGGCATTTTAGTTATTGAGACCATTGCAAAAATTAGGAAAGTTCTTCAAGCCCATAAATTTCATTGTGAAAGAAGTGTCTTGGATTAATTATTCTTTTGTATGCTTCAAGATATCCAAGATATCTAAAGAGACATTGTGTTAAGTAAGTATGTCCTCAAACCAAATATGACGAGAATTTATTCCACAACGAGATTACAAGCTGAAATGACAGGAGAACCTCATCATTTTGCATAACTAAGAAAAACAACTTATTAATTAATTAATATATAAATATGGACAAAATTCTCACTTACACATGCCACCAGGAGACAAAGAACTTCTTAACAAGAGCTTGCATACATCACAAAGACATTTAGAAAAAGGAATCAACTGTAACTCCACAATCTACAAAAAAATATAATTGAACAAGTATTGCATCATTTTAAAATTTTGTTAAGAATATATGCTGTTAGGATAAAGTTAAAAATTTTAGGATCTGATTTAGCAGCTGTTAGGTTAAAGTTTGTTAGAATTTCTAGCATTGGATTTAGCCTTAGAATAGTTCACAACTTCAAATCATGTGATGTCACTTTTTAGTCTCCTTTTAAAACTGTTGTTAGCGTGATTTAGGATTCATTGTTATCATGCATTCTTTTGATAGGATGTAATATTTTTATAAATTGTTTTGAATATAAATCCATTGGTATAATTTGTATCAGAGCTTTTGAGGTTTGCAACTCATTCTTAGCAGTATGACTTTTCAAGATATAAAACATTTTCTTTGGTTGGACAATGATTCCTTAAGACTTGATTGTCTTCAAAATTAAAATCAAAGGGCTTTATTTTATAACTCAAGTTACGAGGTTTGGTGTTTGGGTTCAAGTTTGACAAGGATAAAAATAAAAAAGAAGGTTTTTGAGAAAATCAGCTATAAAATCTGCCATGAAGTTCCAAAAATAGAAATAAACATTTTTATTATTCAAATATGAATGAGACTGACTTGCAAATTCCTCCATGAATGAGTTACCATAAGATCATTTTGCCATGTTGAGGTTGTTTTAGTTTTTTTCCTTGGTTGTTTTCTTGCAACTTTTAGTTTTTATAGATGTAGAAGTGAGTCAAGCAAACGTGGCAATGCATTATGCAAATGGGACAAGTTTTATTTATTTATTTATAATTAACAAATTAAATCCTATTTACGGTTGAATGTTGTTTGTCCAATTATGTTTGTCAAATTTGTGAAGTGTTAGGTAGGAAAGCGTCAATTTTGATTTGGAGATTTTTAATAAAATTTGTCAAATCTGGTAACATAATTTATAACTATACTTTCTTATATATGGTATAACACAAAATCTAGTAAAATAGATTATATATATGGTATAAATTTTCACCTATTTGTGGTATAGCACCTTCTTCTCTGTTAGATTGGAAATTTTATATATGGAAGTCCTTTCTTTTTATAGCATCATGTGAGATATTAAGATACTGTATTTGGTTTGAGAGTTGGAACCTTTTGAAAGGACTGTTAAATGGTGTGGTGCTACCTTAAGGGTATTCTCTCGAGTATTTGAATATTTGGGTACATGTTACCTTCAACATATTTTTGTTATCGGATATTTGGATCTCAACATGTGATATTAAAGTGGTGATTTAGGCAAGTTGGAGATGTTTTCTACATATTGAGAAATACAATATTGAAATTTCTTTTTGAAAAAATGCTTCATCTTTCCACTTGATTTTATTCTTCTAAAGGAGCAAAATTTTGGCTGCAACTATATTGCTTGATGTAGAACATGGACTCCATTTTTGGAAAAGAATCATGGTAGGAAAACCAATCAGTATTTAGGGAGATACAACTTCTGGAAGCTGACCCTTCAAAATTGTTTTGTTTTTTATTTATAAATAGTAATGACCCATGCCTTTTCTTGTAGGCATATATATGGAATAAAATTGGGGTGCATCTATGCATTGCAATGCAAAACATTTATGGCATTTCCAAATAGGGTTTATGTTAGAAAATAAGGGGTTGTGATATCCAAATAGTATCCAAGGAGATACGGCCTTGTTAACTAGGCTGTTTGGAATTAGCTCAATATCTTTCCAAGTAGGTAAGCAAATCAAATGCCATTTTGTGGTCTGAAGAAAAGTCAATAAACTACTTGCTTCTAGAGATTATATATTCAGTTTTTGTATTAGGAGGGGAGATGCATTGGATGCAACTTTTCCTTTTGCCATTAAGCCCTATCATCCAGCGAAACCATTATTTTTTGGCAATTTGTAGAGATGTCTAACCTTTTCGAAAAGGAAGATGAATTGATATTAAAGAATGGAAAAAGAAGCTTTCTCAAAGTAGATTTTGGCAAAGCTTGTATGGTATGGCATTGTGAAGGCCCATAGTAGAAGCCTTGGCTTTGTGGCCTTGAGGGTAAACTTTAATTAAGTAGGGAAGCTGATTAGCATTTTTAGCTAGATGGGATAGAATTGAAAACCCTACCCTTCGATCCATAATTGTATGAAAGAGGACCAAATATTTTGTTTCCTACTATAGAATTTTCAATAGTGCAAGTTGGATGCATCCAATAAGATAATGTCGTTGTCTTCATATATTCTGGTAGTAGGTATAACTTCGTCAAGATGGTCTTGACAAAAAGAGTTGAAAGTTAAAGGAAATATTTAAGACATACACACACACACATGTAGGGTTCAAGTTTTTGAAGTTTGAAATATCACTATGGACACATACTTTGCATTCCAATTTTCATATTATAGCTATGATTGATTTAGATATTGTTCTTGGATATCCTTGGCAAGAACTTTTGGAATTGTTAATATTAATGTGCACAAGTACATGAATCTTTGGAATTGGAAAAAGGAAGTAATCTTTCATGGTATTATTTAGCATGGAGAAACCCGACAACTTAAATTTTGGGGGCCATAAAGTGCATGTTCCCAATTTTTCGGTAGTATCCTTTGGGAGTATATTCACAATGGATCCTCCACCTACTATTACGTTTGATAGCTTATGTCATAACAACTTAACATGCAAAATGGTAGGTTTTGTACTACATTGAGCATTAGGACCATTAGATTGATATGTATTGCATTTCCTAGTTTTCTTCTTGCCATGATTGAGTAGTTGGCTAATCTATTTGAAATGCTACATCTCCTCTTACCTTTTGCAGTTTAGAGATACTATAAAATAGATTTATCCATTTCATCAGGCTTGGAGTTTGTAACACTTGCTTTCCAATCTCTTCCTATGAGTGAGAAGATGCTTCAAGATATCTAACATTTTGTATCCACTTAATTTTTTTGCTTTATTTGTTTGTCTTCTTCCATATTTCTTTATGGTTCTACTTGAATGAAGAATTTCATAAACTATCCACTAAAGACTCGAATGTAACCAACTCAACACAAGATATACGAAATGCAAGTCAAACATTAATCAAACCATTCATGTAATGTCCCCAAGATTATCCAACATTGTAAATATTGTCTTTTTGTGTTTTGTATGTGTTTAGGTGTCATTTAGGGTGTTTTGTTATATTTTGTTGTTAAAATGGGAGTTATATGGGTTAATAAGTGTGTTTTGACAAGTCTTATGGTTGACATATGTGTTGAGGGAGTTATTTAAGTATTTGGGAAAGATTTGGGATAGAAAAAAGAAATTATTTAATGCCTTTAGCTTGGTATACGTTTTTGAAATATGTTTAAGTGTTGAGAGAGTCTTTTCCTTCATTGTGTGGACCCCAACATCACTTAAGTGATCTCAACGTAAGATTATATCACAGCCCTTAGATCTTAAGTGAATGAGATCTAATCTCAGCCATCCATGGCCATATCTAAGGCTGAGATTCATTCTCACATTAGGGTGTGATTATGAAAGAGCATTAGGGTTTCATTTGGAGGGGAGGAAATTGTGATTGAAGGATTGGAGAATACTGCCGTATTCTTGGGCTCTTAGAGGTTGCTGGAAGTATCTCTTGGAGATTTGGGGTTCCCATTGGATTCATCCATTGGAGGCTGGACCAACTAGCTATCTACCCAATAGATCTGACAAATCCATCTCAGGGTTTGTGGTTTGTGCTTGATTTGTGAGAGATCTGGAGCTGAAGTGAAGGTCAGCCATTGAGGGAAAATTGGAGAACATTCTGAGTAGGGTTTCACCCTAATCTCTCCCTCAGAGTGTGACATCAGGCCTAGGAGGGCAGTTTTGGAGCATTTCGTGGACCTTATCAGCCTAGGAGAGGCAACGTCCAACCCTAGGAGGGCTAATTTGGTTTTTGAGGGTTTGGAGATCATTCTGGTGCATCAAGTCTGAGATTCAGCCTCCCACAGCCAAACGTCCAGTCTGGAAGAGGATAAATTGCAGATCAGAAGTGTTTGGGACAGTTTTGGACATCTCAACTTGACGTCAGCCCTTGGGAAGACCTGATTTGCCAGCTGAAGGTGTTTTGAGGTGCATTTGTGTTTGAAATATCTCTTTTTCTTGTTGTTTATCTGGTGTAGGTTGTAATAAGGGTTTGTTTGAAGAAAATAAATAAATCAGAGTTTAGATCTGTTATCTATTTGTTATTTTCCTGCGTTTTGGTATTTTTGTATTTGGTCTATTTCAAGTGGTATCAGAGCTGGTGTTTCCTGCCAGCCTGAGGGTTAGTTGATGGTCCATCCTTATAACACCCGGAGTAAAGGTACAAATCCTTCAGAATCATCACACATGGCTGGTCATGAGGAAAGAAGAGAGGAGACAACAAGGGATGAGGCATGCAGAGAAGATCCCATGGCCACATTTCAGCGAACTATGCACGCTATGCTAAACGTGTTGCTTCGTGTAGAGAGATACCTCCAGGAAAGGGATGTCAATAACAGGGACTTACATCAGCCAGAAAATCAAGGGATTAATACACATGTTGATGGTGAGAATTCAGCTCAAGGGGGAATTAGAGAAACTCTAAGACAACATGTTTCAGGTGGGAATGCTACTAGGGCATCATGGCTTTGGAAACCTCCCACGCCCATGTTTCGTCAGCCCCAAGTTGAGGAAGAGGAGCCAGAAGGCACAGGTCATGAGATGGAAGCACTTTGGGAAAAAATTTGTGCTATGCCTGAAGATTTTCAGGAAAGGGTAGGGTTTGATGCATATGTGAACCTGCAAGATAGAAGATCGGGAAGAAAACCCCGTGGAGGTGACAAAGGGGGAGATCTGCAGTATAAATTGGGTAAGCTGACGCTCCCATTTTTTGATGGCAGCGATATAATTTCAGCTAGGGCTTGGTTGCAGAAATTACAGAGTTATTTTTCCCTTAAACCCACCATGACAGAAAACGAGGCGGTACAATATGCAACCCTCCATCTTGAAGGCGTTGCATATCAATGGTGGCATCATGGCTTACACACCCAAGGCCATGGATCCATCGATTCCTTTGATGTGTTTGCTACAAAACTCTTGGACAGATTTGAAAAACAGGATGAAAATGAGTTTTTTAGTGAACTAGCTACCATCACTCAAAAGGGTTCAGTTGCTAGTTATGTGGAGGAGTTTCAACAAATTTCTGTTATGGTGACTGATGTATCAGAAGATAGGATTGTCCATCTTTTCCTGAAAGGTTTATCTGAACCATTAAGGGGTTTGGCAAAGGCCTTCAAGCCCAAAACCCTTGATGAGGCAGTCTCTACAGCCCTAGACCTTGAATCTTCAACAAATAGCAGCAGAAATAAGTTTGGACAGCAGTTTAAATTTGGACAGCAGTCAAAATTTGGAGCATTTAAACCATCACAACCAAGTGGACAGCCATGGAATAAAGTAAATCAGACCCAAAACAAAGGGGCCCAGCCTCCAAAAATGCAAAATCAGCAGAAGCCAAAACAAGACGAGGCAACTAGGAGGGAACTTCAGCGCAAAGGTTTATGTTTTTCTTGTCATAAACCTTGGGGACTGTTGGCAATTTTGCCACATTAAATATTTTGATAAATTTTGGCTTAAGTATGGAGCTTTCAAGCGGCAAAGAGCATGCTGAGGTGTTCAGGTTTTCGCGGGCCATAAACGGGGGCGATAAAATGGACAAAATGAGCTCTGGATATTTTATCATTGCAGATCTTCTCGCCAGCTTTCCGACGATATATTATAATAGGCGATCGGGTCAGCGGATCAAAAGTTATGGCCCCGGGAAGCAGAACCAGGAAACCCAGTTTTTTGTGCGAAGTCCGACTGCGCCCAGTTTTTGTGCGAAGTCCGACTGCGCCCAGTGTTGGTGCGAAGTCGGTCCGACTTCGCCCAGTTTTGGTGCGAAGTTCGTACTTCGCCCAGTTTTGGTGCGAAGTCCGACTTCGCCCTTCTTTCTGGGCGCACCTTGTAGCGGTCGGCGGTGCGCAGGAAAAATGACTAAGTGATGGGGCGAAGTCCGACTTCGCGCGAAGTCCGAACTGCTCCCCCTTTCCAGGGCGAAGTCCGTATGGCGGCAGACATCAGCTTTCACCTGTGCGCAACCCGACTTCGCAGCGAAGTCGGAGTGCGCCCTTGACAGGTGCACAGTAGGGAAACAAACTCAGAATTTGACTAAGGCATGAAGACCTTCCCGATCGCTGTTGTTTACGTCTGCGCAACCCGATGGCGCTCATATCCCGGGAGAAGTTGGATAAACTGCCTTTCAAGGCGAGACACGTGTCAAACAACATCATCCGACAAGTGTCCAACTTTGGGATCTGAGCCAAGACATGCCGAGCAAAAGGACAAGCATGGGCCGCACTACTTATGCCAGTTGCCTCATTTAAAGCTGATGTGAGTTTCCACCGCTCCACTGCCCGCATTCTCGCCGAGATAGAAGTTCTACACAACACGCTGCCACGTGGCTGTTCCGCCTTCCGGGGAGACCATGCCGCGGGCACGGTCCGGTCCGACAAAGGTCAGCATTTGCAGCTCCTTCGCCGCTTTTGTCAGCTAATGTTTGACTGGGACTTTGTGCCCATTAATGTAACGGGAGGGACTCGGGCTATAAATACCCACCATGTTTCCATTGTAAAGTGGTGGAAGGGGAATGTCTGTTAGGGAACCATTGTAACCGTGCTTCTGCTTATAAATATAAATTGTATGCTTGGTTCTGTTCTGCTGCTTTTATTTTTTATGCTACCTCTCCTTTATATGTCTGCTTTACGTTTTCCTGTGTCACGGCTCGTTGATTCGTTTCAACATTTGGTGGTCGAGTGCCTAAAGCATTGCTTGTGTCATGGCTTGTTGATTCATTTCGGCATTTGGTGGCCAAGTACTTTTGAACTTCATAGATTAGAGGATACATAGAATAAATGTGGTAGCAGTTCCATCAGTTGTGTGTTACGTTGTTGTCCGTAGTGGTGATTGATGCATTGCCGTGCTGTTAGTTCTCCTTGTAGGGAGAATGTTTGCTAGGGGACCATTGTAGCTGTGCGTACACTGCTTTATACAAAAAGCATACTTAGGTTTTGCAGTTTCGGGTTATGCTTTGTATTTATGATGCAGTAAGTAGTGGTGATTGATGTGTTGCCGTCATTGTTAGTTCCCCCCACCCAACTCCAATCACATTTGTAAATTCTTTCCGCTATTTTTATCTCTTTCCTGCACTCTCATCTTACTAACCCTCGCAAGGAGCCGGCCTTCTCCGGAGATTGGCACGGAAGGCATCCCTTCCTTCCGGCCTTTCAATGTTGGTTTGCGGGTCCAGGGCGCAATAGCAACAAATCCTTTCCTCATGGCGGATTCGTGACCAACGGTTTTGGCACGCCCGGTGGGACTCTTTGTCTCGCATTTGGAAGATCTCAAGCTCGTCCTCACTCGGGCCGACAGTTTCTTTCCGAATACTCGGTGGGACAAGGAAGTTTCTCACCCCCAAACAGAATCGAAGCACTGGTGCTCGCTTCATTGTTGTTCAAAATCAGAGCACCTGGCGACTCTGCACGTTCATATTCTCTGAGTCCAAAAGACCGGTCCTAACGCCTTCGTTCAAGCAGGAAGGTGGCGAGCGAGGAACCCGGGAAACCAGCCTGACCTTACGAAATTAATACCAACGCTCCAGGCGAGCGCGTCAGGCTGGCTGATTACCAAGCTCGCATAGACGAATCCGTGAGGTGAGACGATCAGTCTCCATATTTTAAGGAAGCCCGAGTTGGTGAATCTTTGGCTTGCCTTCATCTGGCAAAATCACCTGGCGACTCCGACTGAGCTGAAGATCCAGATTTCTTGATCGCAGGCGCCCTTTTTTTTTAAGCTAATAGAAGACACCCCGGAGGAATCAAGGTTTGGTGAGCAGCCTTGACCTCACAAGCGGAGAAATGAATGTTCACCTACAGTCTCCACCGTGGTGGTATTGGCTCCAACCATCACCGCAACCGGTACCCGAAGAGGGCTCCCGTCTGAAAAATCTCCTTGCCACATCGTTCATCAATTGTACGGGTACCGGCATGAATGACAATCTGCCACGTTGCACCATGTTCGCGACCTGGCAAACTTTGGGAGGCCAGCCGGACTTCAAAGATCATCTGAAGTACAATCAGATCTGGTCCGGACACTGCAGGTTCACCGGATAGGCAACCAAAGTTAGATTTGTGTTGGCGGCATGCCAATAATGCCGCAAAATTTTGTATAAATAATCCGGCTAGTATTCAAAGTTTTAGTTGTTTCCTTAATTCAGTTTGTGCAATGTTTTCTTTTCCAATAGAAGCAGAGTGCCGTGGGTGCCAAGGGTTTCAGAAAGAGGTTGCTGCTGGCAGTGATTATCAAGAGGACAGCGAGGGTGACTCCGTTGCCCAATGGATAAAGGCCGGGTCCTCACATCGAGGCGAGCTCAATGCCCCGCAAGCCGCCAAGAATGTTGGCAATTTTGCCACATTAAATCTTTTGATAAATTTTGGCTTAAGTATGGAGCTTTCAAGCGGCAAAGAGCATGCTGAGGTGTTCGGGTTTTCGCGGGCCATAAACGGGGGCGATAAAATGGACAAAATGAGCTCTGGATATTTTATCATTGCAGATCTTCTCGCCAACTTTCCGACGATATATTATAATAGGCGATCGGGTCAGCGGATCAAAAGTTATGGCCCCGGGAAGCAGAACCAGGAAACCCAGTTTTTTGTGCGAAGTCCGACTGCGCCCAGTGTTGGTGCGAAGTCGGTCCGACTTCGCCCAGTTTTGGTGCGAAGTTCGTACTTCGCCCAGTTTTGGTGCGAAGTCCGACTTCGCCCTTCTTTCTGGGCGCACCTTGTAGCGGTCGGTAGGTGGCGAGAAAAATGACTAAGTGCTGGGGCGAAGCCCGACTTCGCAGCGAAGTCGGACTGCGCTCCCTTTCCATGCCGAAGTCCGTACGGCAGCAAAAATCAGCTTTCACTGTGCGCAACCCGACTTCGCAGCGAAGTCGGAGTGCGCCCTTTGACAGTGCACAGTAGGGAAACAAACTCGAGATTGACCTAAGGCATGAAGGCCTTCCCGATCGTGTCTGTTTTTCACCTGCGCAACCCGATGGCGCTCAAATCCTGGGCGAAGTTGGATAAACTGCCTTTCAAGGCAGACACGTGTCAAACATCATCATCCGACAAGTGTCCAACTTTGGGATCCGAGCCAAGACATGCCGAGCGAAAGGACAAGCATGGGCCGCACTACTTATGCCGGTGGCCTCATTTAAAGGCTGATGTGAGTTTCCACCTGCCCCAGCTTCCCGCATTCTGCCCAATATAAAGTTCTACCCAACGCGCTGCCACGTGGCTGTTCAACCTTCAGGGAGACCATGCCCCGGGTACAGTCCAGTCCGACAAAGGTCAGCATTTGCAGCTCCTTCGCCGCTTTTGTCAGCTAATGTTTGATTGGGACTTTGTGCCCATTAATGTAACGGGGGGGACTTTGGGCTATAAATACCCACCATATTTTCATTGTAAAGTGGTGGAAGGGGAATGTCTGTTAGGGAACCATTGTAACCGTGCTTCTGCTTATAAATATAAATTGTATGCCTGGCTCTGTTCTACTGCTTCTATTTTTTATGCTGCCTCTCCTTTACATTTCTACTTTACGTTTCCTTGTGTCACGGCTCGTTGATTCGTTTCAGCATTTGGTGGTCGGGATACCTGAAGCATTGCTTGTGTCATGGCTTGTTGATTCATTTCGGCATTTGGTGGCCAAGTACTTTTGAACTTCATAGATTAGAGGATACATAGAATAAATGTGGTAGCAGTTCCTTCAGTTGTGTGTTACGTTGTTGTCCGTAGTGGTGATTGATGCGTTGCCGTGTTGTTAGTTCTCCTTGTAGGGAGAATGTTTGCTAGGGGACCATTGTAGCTGTGCGTACACCGCTTTATACAGAAAGTATACTTAGGCTTTGCAGTTTCTGGTTATGCTTTGTATTTATGATGCAGTAAGTAGTGGTGATTGATGTGTTGCCGTACTGTTAGTTCCCCCCACCCAACTCCAATCACATTTGTAAATTCTTTCCGCTTTTTTATCTCTTTCCTGCACTCTCATCTTAAACCACAAACCCCACAAGGAGCCGACCTTCTTCGGAGATTGGCCCGGAAGGCATCCCTTCCTTCCGGCCTTTCAATGTTGGTTTGCGGGTCCAGGGCGCAATAGCAACAAATCCTTTCCTCATGGCGGATTCGTGACCAACAGTTTTTGGCACGCCCGGTGGGACTCTTTGTCTCGCATTTGGAAGATCTCAAGCTCGTCCTCACTCGGGCTGACAGTTTCTTTCCGAATACTCGGTGGGACAAGGAGGTTTCTCACCCCCAAACAGAATCGAAGCACTGGTGCTCGCTTCATTGCTGTTCAAAATCAGAGCACCTGGCGACTCTGCACGTTCATATTCTCTGAGTCCAAAAGACCGGTCCTAACGCCTTCGTTCAAGCAAGAAGGTGGCGAGCGAGGAACCCGGGAAACCAGCCTGACTTTACGAAATTAATACCAACGCTCCAGGCGAGCGCGTTAGGCTGGCTGATTACCAAGCTCGCATAGACGAATCCGTGAGGTGAGACGATCAGTCTCCATATTTTAAGGAAGCCCGAGTTGGTGAATCTTTGGCTTGCCTTCATCTGGCAAAATCACCTGGCGACTCCGACTGAGCTGAAGATCCAGATTTCTTGATCGCAGGCGCCCTTTTTTTTTTAAGCTAATAGAAGACACCCGGAGGAATCAAGGTTTGGTGAGCAGCCTTGACCTCACAAGCGGAGAAATGAATGTTCACCTACAGTCTCCACCGTGGTGGTATTGGCTCCAACCATCACCGCAACCGGTACCCGAAGAGGGCTCCCGTCTGAAAAATCTCCTTGCCACATCGTTCATCAATTGTACGGGTACCGGCATGAATGACAATCTGCCACGTTGCACCATGTTCGCGACCAGGCAAACTTTGGGAGGCCAGCCGGACTTCAAAGATCATCCGAAGTACAATCGAGATCCGGTCCGGACACTGCGGAGTTCACCGGATAGGCAACCAAAGTTAGATTTGTGTTGGCGGCATGCCAATAATGCCGCAAAATTTTGTATAAATAATCCGGCTAGTATTCAAAGTTTTAGTTGTTTCCTTAATTCAGTCTGTGCAGTGTTTTCTTTTTAAGTTTTCCGACAGAAGCAGAGTGCCGTGGGTGCCAAGGGTTTCAGAAAGAGGTTGCTGCTGGCAGTGATTATCAAGAGGACAGCGAGGGTGACTCCGTTGCCCAATGGATAAAGGCCTGGGTCCTCACATCGAGGCGAGCTCAATGCCCCGCAAGCCGCCAAGAATGTTGGCAATTTTGCCACATTAAATCTTTTGATAAATTTTGGCCTAAGTATGGAGCTTTCAAGCGGCAAAGAGCATGCTGAGGTGTTCGGGTTTTCGCGGGCCATAAACGGGGGCGATAAAATGGACAAAATGAGCTCCGGATATTTTATCATTGCAGATCTTCTCGCCAACTTTCCGACGATATATCATAATAGGCGATCGGGTCAGCGGATCAAAAGTTATGGCCCGGGAAGCGGAACCGGAAACCCAGTTTTTGTGCGAAGTCCGATCCCCTGTCGAAGTCCGACTCCCTTTGGTGCGAGTCGGTCCGACTTCGCCGTTTGGTGCGAGTTCGTACTTCGCCCGCTTTTGGTGCGAAGTCCGACTTCGCCCTTCTTTCTGGGCGCACCTTGTAGCAGGTGGTAGGCTGGCAGGAAAATGACTAAGTGTTGGGGCGAAGTCCGACTTCGCGCGAAGTCGGACTGCTCCCCCTTTCCGGTCGAAGTCCGTACGGCGGTGAGAATCGGCTTTCACGGTGCGCAACCCGACTTCGCGGCGAAGTCGGAGTGCGCCCTTTGACAGGTGCGCAGTAGGGAATCAAACTCGGAAACGCACCTAAGGCATGAAGGCCTTCCCGACTGCGTTGTTTCTCCTGCGCAACCCGATGGCGCTCATATCCCGGGAGAAGTTGGATAAACTGCCTTTCAAGGCAGACACGTGTCAAGCAGCATCATCCGACAAGTGTCCAACTTTGGGATCTGAGCCAAGACATGCCGAGCAAAAGGACAAGCATGGGCCGCACTACTTATGCCAGTTGCCTCATTTAATGCTGATGTGAGTTTCCACCTGCCTCAGCTACCCGCATTCCTGCCGATATAAAGTTCTACCCAACGCGCTGCCACGTGGCTGTTCAACCTTCAGGGAGACCATGCCCCGGGTACAGTCCAGTCCGACAAAGGTCAGCATTTGCAGCTCCTTCGCCGCTTTTGTCAGCTAATGTTTGACTGGGACTTTGTGCCCATTAATGTAACGGGAGGGACTTTGGGCTATAAATACCCACCATGTTTTCATTGTAAAGTGGTGGAAGGGGAATGTCTGTTAGGGAACCATTGTAACCGTGCTTCTGCTTATAAATATAAATTGTATGCCTGGTTCTGTTCTGCTGCTTTTATTTTTTATGCTGCCTCTCCTTTATATTTATGCTTTACGTTTCCCTGTGTCACGGCTCGTTGATTCGTTTCAGCATTTGGTGGTCGACTACCTAAAGCATTGCTTGTGTCATGGCTTGTTGATTCATTTCGGCATTTGGTGGCCAAGTACTTTTGAACTTCATAGATTAGAGGATACATAGAATAAATGTGGTAGCAATTCCATCAGTTGTGTGTTACGTTGTTGTCCGTAGTGGTGATTGATGCGTTGCCGTCTTTGTTAGTTCTCCTTGTAGAGAGAATGTTTGCTAGGGGACCATTGTAGCTGTGCGTACACCGCTTTATACAAAAAGTATACTAGACTTTGCAGTTTCGGGCTATGCTTTGTATTTATGATGCAGTAAGTAGTGGTGATTGATGTGTTGCCGTACTGTTAGTTCCCCCCACCCAACTCCAATCACATTTGTAAATTCTTTCCGCATTTTTATCTCTTTCCTGCACTCTCATCTTAAAAACCATAAAACCCCACAAGGAGCCGGCCTTCTCCGGAGATTGGCCCGGAAGGCATCCCTTCCTTCCGGCCTTTCAATGTTGGTTTGCGGGTCCAGGGCGCAATAGCAACAAATCCTTTCCTCATGGCGGATTCGTGACCAACAGTTTTTGGCACGCCGGTGGGACTCTTTGTCTCGCATTTGGAAGATCTCAAGCTCGTCCTCACTCGGGCTGACAGTTTCTTTCCGAATACTCGGTGGGACAAGGAAGTTTCTCACCCCCAAACAGAATCGAAGCACTGGTGCTCGCTTCATTGCTGTTCAAAATCAGAGCACCTGGCGACTCTGCACGTTCATATTCTCTGAGTCCAAAAGACCGGTCCTAACGCCTTCATGCAAACAAGAAGGTGGCGAGCGAGGAACCCGGGAAACCAGCCTGACTTTACGAAATTAATACCAACGCTCCAGGCGAGCGCGTTAGGCTGGCTGATTACCAAGCTCGCATAGACGAATCCGTGAGGTGAGACGATCAGTCTCCATATTTTAAGGAAGCCCGAGTTGGTGAATCTTTGGCTTGCCTTCATCCGGCAAAATCACCGGCGACTCCGGTCGAGCTGAAGATCCAGATTTCTTGATCGCAGGCGCCCTCTTTTTTAAGCTAATAGAAGACACCCCGGAGGAATCAAGGTTTGGTGAGCAGCCTTGACCTCACAAGCGGAGAAATGAATGTTCACCTACAGTCTCCACCGTGGTGGTATTGGCTCCAACCATCACCGCAACCGGTACCCGAAGAGGGCTCCCGTCTGAAAAATCTCCTTGCCACATCGTTCATCAATTGTACGGGTACCGACATGAATGAAAATCTGCCACGTTGCACCATGTTCGCGACCTGGCAAACTTTGGGAGGCCAGCCGGACTTCAAAGATCATCTGAAGTACAATCAGATCTGGTCCGGACACTGCAGGTTCACCGGATAGGCAACCAAAGTTAGATTTGTGTTGGCGGCATGCCAATAATGCCGCAAAATTTTGTATAAATAATCCGGCTAGTATTCAAAGTTTTAGTTGTTTCCTTAATTCAGTCTGTGCAGTGTTTTCTTTTTAAGTTTTCCGTCAGAAGCAGAGTGCCGTGGGTGCCAAGGGTTTCAGAAGGAGGTTGCTGCTGGCAGTGATTATCAAGAGGACAGCGAGGGTGACTCTGTTGCCCAATGGATAAAGGCCTGGGTCCTCACATCGAGGCGAGCTCAATGCCCCGCAAGCCGCCAAGAATGTTGGCAATTTTGCCACATTAAAACTTTTGATAAATTTTGGCTTAAGTATGGAGCTTTCAAGCGGCAAAGAGCATGCTGAGGTGTTCAGGTTTTCGCGGGCCATAAACGGGGGCGATAAAATGGACAAAATGAGCTCTGGATAGTTTATCATTGCAGATCTTCTCGCCAGCTTTCCGACGATATATCATAATAGGCGATCGGGTCAGCGGATCAAAAGTTATGGCCCCGGGAAGCAAAACCAGGAAACCCAGTTTTTTGGTGCGAAGTCCGACCTTCGTCCGACTCGCCGTTTGGTGCGAGGTCCGACTTCGCCGGTTTGGTGCGAAGTTCGTACTTCGCCAGCTTTGGTGCGAAGTCCGACTTCGCCCTTCTTCTCGGGCGCACCTTGTAGCAGTCGGCAGGAAAAATGACTAAGTGCTGGGGCGAAGTCCGACTTCGCAGCGAAGTCGGATTGCTCCCCCTTTCCAGTGCGAAGTCCGTACGGTGGCAGACATCAGCTTTCACCTGTGCGCAACCCGACTTCGCAGCGAAGTCGGAGTGCGCCCTTGACAGTGCACGATGGGAAACAAACTCAGAATTTGACTAAGGCATGAAGACCTTCCCGACTGCGCTGTTTTCTGCCTGCGCAACCCGATGGCGCTCATATCCCGGGAGAAGTTGGATAGACTGCCTTTCAAGGCAGACACGTGTCAAGCATTATCATCCGACAAGTGTCCAACTTTGGGATCCGAGCCAAGACATGCCGAGCAAAAGGACAAGCATGGGCCGCACTACTTATGCCAGTTGCCTCATTTAAAGCTGATGTGAGTTTCCACCTGCCTCAGCTACCCGCATTCCTGCCGATGAAGAAGTTCTACCCAACACGCTGCCACGTAGCTGTCCAGCTTCCAGGAAGACCATGTTGCGGGTACAGTCCGGTCCGACAAAGGTCAGCATTTGCAGCTCCTTCGCCGCTTTTGTCAGCTAATGTTTGACTGGGACTTTGTGCCCATTAATGTAACGGGGGGGACTTTGGGCTATAAATACCCACCATGTTTTCATTGTAAGGTGGTGGAAGGGGAATGTCTGTTAGGGAACCATTGTAACCGTGCTTCTGCTTATAAATATAAATTGTATGCCTGGTTCTGTTCTGCTGCTTTTATTTTTTATGCTGCCTCTCCTTTATATTTCTGCTTTACGTTTCCCTGTGTCACGGCTCGTTGATTCGTTTCAGCATTTGGTGGTCGAGTGCCTAAAGCATTGCTTGTGTCATGGCTTGTTGATTCATTTCGGCATTTGGTGGCCAAGTACTTTTGAACTTCATAGATTAGAGGATACATAGAATAAATGTGGTAGCAGTTCCATCAGTTGTGTGTTACGTTGCTGTCCGTAGTGGTGATTGATGCGTTGTCGTGTTGTTAGTTCTCCTTGTAGGGAGAATGTTTGCTAGGGGACCATTGTAGGCTGTGCGTACACCGCTTTATACAAAAAGTATACTTAGACTTTGCGGTTTCTGGTTATGCTTTGTATTTATGATGCAGTAAGTAGTGGTGATTGATGTGTTGCCGTACTGTTAGTTCCCCCCACCCAACTCCAATCACATTTGTAAATTCTTTCCGCATTTTTATCTCTTTCCTGCACTCTCATCTTACTAACCCCCGCAAGGAGCCGGCCTTCTCCGGAGATTGGCCCGGAAGGCATCCCTTCCTTCCGGCCTTTCAATGTTGGTTTGCGGGTCCAGGGCGCAATAGCAACAAATCCTTTCCTCATGGCGGATTCGTGACCAACAATTTTTGGCACGCCCGGTGGGACTCTTTGTCTCGCATTTGGAAGATCTCAAGCTCGTCCTCACTCGGGCTGACAGTTTCTTTCCGAATACTCGGTGGGACAAGGAGGTTTCTCACCCCCAAACAGAATCGAAGCACTGGTGCTCGCTTCGTTGCTGTTCAAAATCAGAGCACCCGGCGACTCTGCACGTTCATATTCTCTGAGTCCAAAAGACCGGTCCTGACGCCTTCATTCAAGCAAGAAGGTGGCGAGCGAGGAACCCGGGAAACCAGCCTGACTTTACAAAATTAATACCAACGCTCCAGGCGAGCGCGTCAGGCCGGCTGATTACCAAGCTCTCATAGACGAATCCGTGAGGTGAGACGATCAGTCTCCATATTTTAAGGAAGCCCGAGTTGGTGAATCTTTGGCTTGCCTTCATCTGGCAAAATCACCTGGCGACTCCGACTGAGCTGAAGATCCAGATTTCTTGATCGCAAGCGCCCTTTTTTTTTAAGCTAATAGAAGACACCCCGGAGGAATCAAGGTTTGGTGAGCAGCCTTGACCTCACAAGCGGAGAAATGAATGTTCACCTATAGTCTCCACCGTGGTGGTATTGGCTCCAACCATCACCGCAACCGGTACCCGAAGAGGGCTCCCGTCTGAAAAATCTCCTTGCCACATTGTTCATCAATTGTACGGGTACCGGCATGAATGACAATCTGCCACGTTGCACCATGTTCGCGACCTGGCAAGCTTTGGGAGGCCAGCCGGACTTCAAAGATCATCTGAAGTACAATCAGATCTGGTCCGGACACTGCAGGTTCACCGGATAGGCAACCAAAGTTAGATTTGTGTTGGCGGCATGCCAATAATGCCGCAAAATTTTGTATAAATAATCCGGCTAGTATTCAAAGTTTTAGTTGTTTCCTTAATTCAGTCTGTGCAGTGTTTTCTTTTTAAGTTTTCCGTCAGAAGCAGAGTGCCGTGGGTGCCAAGGGTTTCAGAAGGAGGTTGCTGCTGGCAGTGATTATCAAGAGGACAGCGAGGGTGACTCCGTTGCCCAATGGATAAAGGCCTGGGTCCTCACATCGAGGCGAGCTCAATACCCCGCAAGCCGCCAAGAATGTTGGAAATTTTGCCACATTAAATCTTTTGATAAATTTTGGCCTAAGTATGGAGCTTTCAAGCGGCAAAGAGCATGCTGAGGTGTTCAGGTTTTCGCGGGCCATAAACGAGGGCGATAAAATGGACAAAATGAGCTCTGGATAGTTTATCATTGCAGATCTTCTCGCCAGCTTTCCGACGATATATCATAATAGGCGATCGGGTCAGCGGATCAAAAGTTATGGCCCCGGGAAGCAGAACCGGGAAACCCAGTTTTTTGTGCGAAGTCCGTCGGCCGTTTTGTGCGAAGTCCGACTGCGCCCAGTGTTGGTGCGAAGTCGGTTCGACTTCGCCCAGTTTTGGTGCGAAGTTCGTACTTCGCCCAGTTTTGGTGCGAAGTCCGACTTCGCCCTTCTTTTTGGACGCACCTTGTAGCAGGCTGGCAGGCTGGCAGGAAAAATGACTAAGTGATGGGGCGAAGTTCGTACTTCGCGCGAAGTCCGAACTGCTCCCCCTTTCCAGGGCGAAGTCCGTACGGCGGCAGACATCAGCTTTCACCTGTGCGCAACCCGACTTCGCAGCGAAGTCGGAGTGCGCCCTTTGACAGGTGCGCAGTAGGGAAACAAACTCAGAATTTGACTAAGGCATGAAGACCTTCCCGACTGCGCTGTTTTCTGCCTGCGCAACCCAATGACGCTCATATCCCGGGAGAAGTTGGATAAACTGCCTTTCAAAGCAGACACATGTCAAACAGCATCATCCGACAAGTGTCCAGCTTCGGGATCTGAGCCAAGACATGCCGAGCAAAAGGACAAGCATGGGCCGTACTACCTATGCCAGTGGCCTCATTTAAAGCTGATTGGAGGTTCTACCTGCTCCAGCTGCCCGCATTCCTGCCGAGAAGAAGTTCTACACAACACGCTGCCACGTAGCTGTCCAGCTTCCAGGAAGACCATGCTGCGGGCACAGTCCGGTCCGACAAAGGTCAGCATTTGCAGCTCCTTCGCCGCTTTTGTCAGCTAATGTTTGACTGGGACTTTGTGCCCATTAATGTAACGGGAGGGACTCGGGCTATAAAAACCCACCATGTTTTCATTGTAAGGTGGTGGAAGGGGAATGTCTGTTAGGGAACCATTGTAACCGTGCTTCTGCTTATAAATATAAATTGTATGCCTGGTTCTGTTCTGCTGCTTTTATTTTTTATGCTGCCTTTCCTTTATATTTCTGCTTTACGTTTCCTTGTGTCACGGCTCGTTGATTCGCTTCAGCATTTGGTGATCAGGTGCCTAAAGCATTGCTTGTGTTATGGCTTGTTGATTCATTTCGGCATTTGGTGGCCAAGTACTTTTGAACTTCATAGATTAGAGGATACATAGAATAAATGTGGTAGCGGTTCCATCAGTTGTGTGTTACGTTGCTGTCCGTAGTGGTGATTGATGCGTTGCCGTGCTGTTAGTTCTCCTTGTAGGGAGAATGTTTGCTAGGGGACCATTGTAGCTGTGCGTACACCGCTTTATACAAAAAGTATACTAGACTTTGCAGTTTCTGGTCATGCTTTGTATTTATGATGCAGTAAGTAGTGGTGATTGATGTGTTGCCGTACTGTTAGTTCCCCCCACCCAACTCCACTCACATTTGTAAATTCTTTCCGCTTTTTTATCTCTTTCCTGCACTCTCATCTTACTAACCCCCGCAAGGAGCCGGCCTTCTCCGGAGATTGGCCCGGAAGGCATCCCTTCCTTCCGGCCTTTCAATGTTGGTTTGCGGGTCCAGGGCGCAATAGCAACAAATCCTTTCCTCATGGCGGATTCGTGACCAACAGGGACCAGGCCATTGATGCTTAGGTAAGGGGCAGAATTACCTAGTTGAGTTTTATGTACCTGATGATGATGAGATGGAGAGAGAAATGGAAAAAGAAGGATCAGATAGTGACTATGAGAATGCTGAGTATGCTGAGTTGGAAATGTGTGAACTACCAACTCAAACGTTGGATGTGGAGAACAGCGTTCTAGATTGCATTTCCGGTGAGTCAAAATATACAACTTTAAAAGTGGCTGGAAAGATTGATGAGCATGCTGTTATTCTACTAGTTGATGGTGGGGCAACCTACAATTTCATTGATGGGAAGTTTGTGGCTGAGAAAAGGTTGAAATCAGAAAGTTTTGCTGGTTTTGGTGTAAAAAATGCCAATGGACAGATTTCCATATGTACACAAGTGTGTAGACAAGTGAGGGTTCAGTTTGGGAAGCATGACATTGTTGAGGACTTTTACGTTTTCCCTATGAAAGGCATTCCCCACGCTGTTTTGGGAGTGCAATGGCTGCATTCTTTGGGAGGTATATACATCAACTACAAGTCATTGGTAATGAAGTTCAAAGCTAATGGACAAGTGGTCACTTTTAAGGGAATGAAGGACCATCATCCCCAACATGTTACAGCCAACAAAATGGAGAAGATTCTCAAGAAGAGAGACATAGAATGGGGAGCCACACTCTTCATGTTGAAAGGTATGCCCACTCCACCTAGGGTAGACATTAAATTTCATCCTGAAATACAATCTATTCTAGATAGGCATAGTGTGGTTTGTCTAGTGGTCTACCACCTGACAGGGGTTTTGAGCATGTCATTGAGTTAGAGCCTGATTCCAAACCTATGATGATTACTCCATAAAGAAATCCTAGAGTCTATAAGGATGAGATTGAGAAAACAATCAAGGAGTTACTTGTAATGGGCCACATTTGACCTAGTTCTAGTCCTTTTGCTTCTTCTGTTGTACTTGTGAAGAAAAAGGATGGAACTTTGCAAATGTGCATTGATTATAGGGCCTTGAATAAGAAAACAATCAAGAATAGGTATCCCATTCCTAGGGTAGATGAGCTGATTGATGAGTTGCATGGAGCTACCTATTTTTCCAAAATTGATTTGAGGTCCGGGTATCACCAAATAAAAGTTAGGGATGAGGATGTACCCAAGACTGCCTTTAGATGCCATTTTGGACACTTTGAGTTTTTAGTCATGCCCTTTGGCCTAACCAATGCGCCTGCTACTTTCCAATCCGCAATGAACCACATCTTTAGGGATCAACTGAGGAAGTATGTACTTGTTTTCTTTGATGACATTCTGATTTTCAGCAGTACATGGGAATCTCATTTGCAGCATCTAGATACAGTTTTGGCAATTTTAGAACAGCAGCAGTTCTTTGCCAAAATGTCCAAGTGTGAGTTTGGACTTTCTGAAATTTTATATCTTGGGCACATAATCAGCAGTAAGGGAGTTCAAGTAGATGAATAGAAAATTTCTGCTATCAAAAATTGGCCTACTCCCACCTCATTGACAGATTTAAGGGGTTTCTTGGGCCTTTGTAGCTACTACAGGAGGTTCATTAAGGGGTTTTCTCAATTGGCAGCCCCTTTGACTGATTTAACTAAGAAAGGAGCTTTCCAATGGGGTATTACAGCAGAGAATGCATTTCTGAAATTGAAAACAGTAATGATGAAATGTCCCATGTTAGCTATTCCAGATTTTTCTCAGCCATTTGTGGTTGAGTGTGACGCTTCTGGGTATGGTATTGGAGCTGTTTTAATGCAAAAAGGCAGTCCCATAGCATTTGAGAGCAGAAAATTGAGGCATACTGAGAGAACTTTCTCCATCTATGAGCAGGAAATGTTGGCAGTGATGCATGCATTGTCTAAATTCAGACAATACTTGGTTTGTAGCAGATTTACAGTCAAGACTGATCATAACAGTCTTAGACATTTCCTTGGACAGCGAGAATTAAGTGGCAGGCAACAGAAGTGGGTCACTAAATTGCAGGCCTATGACTTCGAGATTCAGTTTGTGAAGGGAAAAGCTAATACAACAGCTGATGCACTTTCCAGGAACCCTTCCTTTCATGCTGTAACTGCTGTAAATGCAGATTGGAAGGCAAAAATTATGGCTGAATACACTAAGGACAGATTTGCATCAGATATCTTGAATGGGCAGGTTGTAGATGACAGATATAAAATCAGGGATGGGTTGATTTTGTATAAAAACAGAATTTTCTTAGTTCCGGAATCAAAAATAAAAGAGAAATTGTTGGCAGCTTTACATAATGCACCTTTAGCAGGCCATCTAAGTTTTTACAAGTCGTATAGGGTGGTGAAAGAAATATTTTCTTGGAAGGGATTGAAGGAAGATGTATTGAGGCATGTTAGGGAATGTACTACATGCCAACAAAACAAGCATGAGAACACCCATCCTGCTGGTCTATTACAGCCCTTGCCTATTCCACGTCAAAAATGGGAAGACATATCCATGGATTTCATCACGAGGTTACCTAAGGCCCATGGTAAAGATTGCATCTTTGTTGTAGTGGATAGATTAACAAAGTTTGCACATTTCTTTGCTTTAATAGTGTCTATAACAGCAGCACAACTTGCTGATTTATTCTTTAAGGAGGTCTTCAGATTACATGGTCTGCCTAAAACCATTGTGCATGATAGAGACAACAAGTTTATGAGCATATTTTGGCAGGAGTTTTTCAGATTGTGTGGTATGGAATTAACTCCTAGCACTAGTTATCATCCTCAAACAGACGGAAAAACAGAAATTGTAAACAAATGGGTTGAGGGGTATTTGCGGAACTATGTTTTGGGGCAGCAGCAAGCTTGGGTTAAATGGTTGTATGTTGGAGAATTCTGTTACAATAGTTCTTATCACATGTCCATAAAAATGTCACCTTTTATGGCATTGTATGGATATGAACCTCCAAAATTTACTGATTTACTTTTGGAGGATAGTAAAGTACCTACAGCTGCTGATTTTATACAACAACATCAAGATATACTGAAATCCTTGAGAGAAAATTTGCAGCAGGCCCAAAATCAGCAGAAGAAATACGCTGATCAGAACCGGACAGAACACAGTTTTGGAGTTGATGACATGGTTTATGCGGTTGCAGCCCTACCAACAAACTACAATGAAGAAGAGTGGTGCAGAAAAATTGCAGCCACGTTTTTATGGGCCTTATAGGGTGGTAAGAAGAGTTGGAGAGGTAGCATATGAGCTGGAGCTACCCCCAAGCAGCAGAATTCATAATGTATTCCATGTATCCTGCTTGAAGAAGGCTTTGGGACAACGTGTTGTGCCTTCACAGATTTTGCCACCCCTTGAAGAGGGAAAGTTGGAATTGGTTCCAGAAGGATCCTTGGAATGAGAGAGAAGAGGTTGTGAAATAAAACCCTCAACGAATATCTGATCAAATGGCAAGATTTGCCTGAAGATGATGCTACATGGGAAGGGCCAAAAATTCCCAAACATCCAGCCTTGATAAATTGCTTGGGGACAAGCAATTCGGGAGGGGTGGACTTGTAATGTCCCCAAAATTATCCAGCATTGTAAATATTGTCTTTTTGTGTTTTGTATGTGTTTAGGTGTCATTTAGGGTGTTTTGTTATATTTTGTTGTTAAAATGGGAGTTATATGGGTTAATAAATGTGTTTTGATAAGTCTTATGGTTGACATATGTGTTGAGGGAGTTATTTAAGTATTTGGGAAAGTTTTGGGATAGAAAAAAGACATTATTTAATGCCTTTAGCTTGGTATACGTTTTTGAAATATGTCTAGTGTTGAAAGAGTCTTTTCCTTCATTGTGTGGACCCCAACATCACTTAAGTGATCTTAATGTAAGATTATATCACAGCCCTTAGATCTTAAGTGATTGAGATCTATCACTTAAGTGATCTCAACGTAAGATTATATCACAACCCTTAGATCTTAAGTGAATGAGATCTAATCTCAGCCATCCATGGCCATATCTAAGGCTGAGATTCATTCTCACATTAGGGTGTGATTATAAAAGAGCATTAGGGTTTCATTTGGAGGGGGAGGGAATTGTGATTGAAGGATTGGAGAATACTGCCGTATTCTTGGGCTCTTAGAGGTTGTTGGAAGTATCTCTTGGAGATTTGGGGTTCCCATTGGATTCATCCATTGGAGGCTAGACCAATTAGCTATCTACCCAATAGATTTGACAAATCCATCTCAGGGTTTGTGGTTTGTGCTTGATTTGTGAGAGAACTGAAACAAAAGTGAAGATCAACCATTGAGGGCAAATTGGAGAATATTTTGAGTAGGGTTTCACCCTAACCCCTCCCTCATAGTGTGACGTCAGCCCTAGGAGGGCAGTTTTGGAGCATTTCGTGGACCTTATCAATCTAGGAGAGGCAACGTCCAGCCCTAGGAGGGCTAATTTGGGTTTTAAGGGTTTGGAGATCATTTTGGAGCATCAAGTCTGAGATTCAGCCTCCCACAACCAGACGTCCAGTTTGGAAGAGGATAAATTGCAGATCAGAAGTGTTTGGGACAGTTTTGGACATCTCAGCCTGACGTCAGCCCTTGGGAAGACCTGATTTGCCAGCTGAAGGTGTTTTGAGGTGCATTTGTGTTTGAAATATCTCCTTTTCCTGTTGTTTATCTGGTGTAGGTTGTAATAAGGGTTTGTTTAAAGAAAATAAATAAAAAATCAGAGTTCAGATCTGTCATCTATTTGTTATTTTCCTGCGTTTTGGTATATTTGTATTTGGTCTATTTCAATTCATCAATACAACAAAAGCAAAAGAGAGTAAAGATATGGTGAATGTGTTGTAAGACACCATTCTTTCACTAATAGATTGGAGAAAAGGAATAATACATATGGTGAAATGATTTGTGAATGCAGGTATACATACACTTCAAAATACATGACATGGGTCCCAAGGATGCCACAAATGAACAATTCATTAGATTGTTTAATAATACAAGGATCAACACAAGTTACAATGGGCCGAAGGGCCTTATGTAATTAAATAATTAAATACTATACATTTCAACTCCATGGCCAAATGTCAAGATTATGCATAATCTAACATCCCCCTTTAACCTTGACTAAGGGCGTTGGAGGAGATGCAACTAAACATCCCCCCTTAACCTTGACTAAGGGCATTTGAGGAGATGCAACTAAACATCCCCCCTTCATGATGACTCTCACATCCTAAGTGGACCATGAAACTTGGCGAAGGTGATCTTGGACATGGCTTTGGTGATGATGCCTACGCGCTGATCCTCGAGTGGTGCATATGTGAGTTCAATTTGTCTCTTTGCTATTGGTTCTTGAAAATAGTGTTAGGAAAAAACTCCAAGATTTATCACCTGCAAGAGGAAGCACAATAACAAAAATATAGAACACGGAAACAGTAACACAAGTGACACAGAGATTTACGTGGAAACCTGCAATGTGCAGGAAAAACCACGGGGCAATGGCAACTTCTCTTTTATTATTTTCAACAAAGTTTACATCCACGTCCTTAGACGTTTTCAACAACTCATCTCACATTATGCAAGGGATCACATCCCTTTTATAGAGCAGAAGGAAGACTCCAAAACTGTTCGTTTCCTCTTCCAACGGAAGCCTCCAAAACCTGTTCGTTTCAGCTCCCAAAGACTGTTCGTCTTCCGCTCCCAAGACTGTTCGTCTTCCGCGTACTGACGTCTACCTAGACGTCTCGCTGCGACGTCTCGTCCGCACCGACCTACGACGTCTCGCACGCACCGACCTGCCGACGTCTCGTACGCCTTGACGTCTAGCTCTACGCAGCCTAGACGTCTAGCGCGCCTAGACGTCTGCACGCGCCTAGACGTCTAGCAGCCTAGACGTCCGCAGCCTAGACGTCTAGTATGCTGCCTAGACGTCTGCAGCGCTGCCTAGACGTCTAGCAGCCTAGACGTCTCGCTGCCTAGACGTCTAGTACTGCTGCCTAGACGTCTGCTGCCTAGACGTCTAGCAGCAGTTTCTGCTAGCAAGAACATTGCATAGTGACTTCACCTCCTAACATTCTCCCACTTGAAGTCAGTATTCAGGAATTCTTCTGCCAAAGATTTTCATCCAGTGCCAATTGCCCAATGCTGCCCTTGTTACTTTTTCAGCAAGCCCAGAGAAGTTCTGCACCATTCAAACTTCTCTACCTTGACCGACTTTGTAAGCATATCTGCAGGATTCACTTCAGTGTCGATTTTCTGCAACAGGATCCTACCTTCTTCCACCACATTTTGATAAAGTGGTACTTGACATCAATGTGTTTCGTGCGATCATGGAATGTTGGATTCTTCACTAGCTGAATAGCACTCTGGCTATCACAATGCAGCGTAATTTTCTCCTGCATTACCTTGAAGTCACCCAACAATCGCTCTAGCCAAATTGCCTCTTTGCTGGCATGAGTCGCTGCAATATATTCTGCTTCAGTGGTTGATAAAGCCACAACAGACTGCAACTTAGAAGCCCAACTCACCGCTCCTCCAGCAAGAGTGAAGGTATATCCTGTAGTGGATTTTCTCCCATCTCTATCTCCACCATAATCAGAATCCACAAAACCTGTAACTTGCAAATCTGCCGATCCAAAGTAAATGGCAACATCTGAAGTGGCTCTTAAATATCTGAATATCCACTTCACCGCATTCCAATGCTCCTTACCAGGATTTGCCATGTACCGGCTGACTACTCCCACTGCTTGGGCAATATCCGGTCTGGTGCTCACCATGGCATACATGAGGCTTCCTACTGCTGATGAATACGGTACACGAGACATGCTTGTCTTCTCTGCTTCCGTTCTAGGACATTGGTTGGAAGACAACTTTAAGTGTGGAAGAAGTGGGGTACTAACTGGTTTAGCATTCTGCATATTGAAGCGTTGCAGAATCTTTTCCACATATGACTTTTGACTTAACCAGATCTTTCTTCCTTTTCTGTCCCTGTGTATCTTCATCCCTAAAATTTGGTTTGCTGCTCCTAAATCCTTCATTTCAAATGTCCTAGCCAACTGAGCCTTAAGATCAATGATTTTCTTCATGTTGGGGCCTGCAACCAGCATATCATCAACATACAACAACAAAATAATAAAACTGCCATCGTCAAACCTCTTATAGTATGCACAATGGTCAGCTTCACTCCTGCTGAAACCTTGGCTCTTCATGAAGGTGTCAAATTTCCTGTACCACATCCTTGGCGCCTGTTTCAACCCGTACAGTGATTTCTTCAGTCTGCAAACCAAATGCTCTTTGCCTCTTTCTTCATAGCCCTCGAGCTGATCCATATATATCTCTTCCTCGAGATCACCATGCAAGAAAGCAGTCTTTACATCAAGCTGCTCCAGTTCCAAATCCTGTGCAGCTACAAGTGCAAGTAGAACTCTAATAGTAGTCATCTTCACAACTGGAGAGAAAATTTCATTAAAGTCAACACCGGACTTCTGCACATAGCCCTTTGCCACCAAGCGAGCTTTATAGCGTTCCAACAGCCCATCGTTGTTCTTCTTCACTTTGTACACCCACTTGTTTCCAACAGTCTTTCTTCCAGGTGGGAGATCCACAAGTTCCCAAGTTTTATTCTTGCGAAGTGCCTCGATTTCCTCCTCCATGGATTTCCTCCACTTTTCTGCATTTTCAGACTCTCTAGCTTCCTGAAATGAACTAGGTTCACCATCATCAGTTAACAAAGCAAAAGAGGACTGATACACATGAGAATACCTTTCCGGACACTTTTGTGGACGTGTAGATCTTCTAACCCAATGATCTGTCGATTCTGGCTCTTGGTCTTGTGACCGTTGTGGCTGCTCTACTTCCTGTTCTACTTGTTCTGCATGCTGATCAAAAACTTCAGCATGTTCATCTTCATAGTCATCTTCACTCAATTCTACTTCAACAGGTACAACATTAGGATTTTGCTGTACCTCCTTCCTTTGCATGGATTTTTCATCAACAATTACATCCCGGCTAATAATTACCTTGTGGGCAATAGGATCCCACAGTCTATACCCCTTCACTATATCTCCATAGCCGAGAAAAACACATTTGCTTGACTTCGGGTCAAGCTTGGACCTTTTTTCTTTGGGTACATGGGCAAACGCATCACAGCCAAAGGTACGCAAATGAGAGTAATCAACTGGCTTACAACACCAAACCTCCTCCGGAATCTGACCATCCAACGCAGTTGTAGGTGACCTGTTAATAAGATAAACAATTGTATTAACAGCCTCCGCCCAGAACTTTTTCTCCAACATGGCTGCGCTAAGCATGCTTCTTGCACGTTCCATGATTGTGCGATTCATCCGCTCAGCCACACCATTTTGTTGTGGAGTGTATGGTACAGTCTTATGGTGCTTAATACCTTCCTGCATACAAAATTTATCAAATTCCTTGGAGCAATATTCACCCCCATTATCTGACCTGAGACACAAAATTGACTTGCCCAAACTCTTCTCTACCCGTGCTTTGAACTCTTTAAATTTCTGCAAAGCTTCCGACTTCTTCTTCAGAAAATAAACCCACACTCTCCTAGAATAATCATCTATAAAAGTCAGAAAATAGATGGCGCCATTCAAGGACTGAGTGGGGACAGGTCCAAATATATCCGAATGTATAAGTTGCAGAAAATCAGAACTCTTACCAGGACTTGCAGTAAACCGAACCCTCTTCTGTTTACCAAAAATACAGTGCTCACATAAGTCTAAATTACAAGACTTAATCCCAGAAAGCATACCTCTGTCATGCAGAATTTTCAGGCCTTTTTCACTCATATGGCCTAGGCGTTGATGCCATAGCATTACTGCATCCTGAACAGAAGTTGTTGCTGCTGCATGGTTTGTCACCGTATCACCGCATAAACGGTATAAGGTCCCATAAGATTCTCCCTTTGCTACTACAAGAGCTCCTCTGGTAATCTTGCAGTAGTTGTTACTGAAGGTGACAGAATACCCTAGCTTATCCATCATTTTGATTGAGAGCAAATTCTTCCTCAAATCGGGCACATGTCGCACATCACATAGCATCCTTTCTCTACCATCGTCCAGCCTGATCCTTATATCCCCTCTTCCCACAATTTCTAAAGGGTGATCATCACCCAAATAGACCTTTCCACCACAGTATGGCTGATATTTGTCAAACCAGTCTCTGTGGGGAGACATGTGGAAGGATGCACCTGAGTCCAAAACCCAGGTATATAAAACTGATCTGTTGTTACTGATACAGAAGGCTTCACATGTTGCCGTCTCTCCTGAATCTGCTGCACTGGCTTCAGCTGATGGCTGATTTTGCTTTTCACCATTCTTTAATTGCCAACAGTCCTTCTTGGAGTGTCCTGGCTTCCCACAATGCCAACACTTCCCTTTCTGCTTACGTCCTTTAGACTTAGATCTGGACTGTTTTCTACCTTGTTTACTCCCCTCGAACGATCGACCTCTCACAGATAGGGCTTCATTGGTTGAGGGTTCCAGAGACGTTTTTCGCCTCAACTCTTCTGCCAACAAAGCGGCTACCACATCATCAAAATTGAGAGTTCCTGATGATGAATTACTGATGGTCATCACCATATGATCCCAAGTGTCCGGGAGGGAACAAAGTAGGGTGATAGCTCTATCTTCATCCTCCATCTTCACATTAACTGAAACCAGTTTATTGATCAGAGTATTAAACTCATTCAAATGATCTACCACGGATGAACTTTCCTTCATCCTCAAGCTATAAAGCTGCTTTTTCAGAAAAACCTTATTTGTTGCTGATTTTGTTTCATACAACTTTTCAAGCTTTTGCCAAAGGGCTTCCGCGGTCTTCTCTTCAACTACATTGAACAAGACGGAGTCCGCTAGGCAGAGACGGATTGTAGAAACCGCCTTCCTGTCAAGCGTTGCCCACTCCTCATCTTTCATGCTGCTCGGTTTACTCGCGACCCCTTTCAAGGCTTGAGCTTGGTCATTATGAACCAGCAAATCCTCCACCTTCATCTTCCATAGAGCGAAGTTCCTGCCATCAAATTTCTCAATCTCGAACTTGGTTACACCTTTTGTCATTGTTGCAGCTCCCACTCGCACAAAACCTTAGCTATGATACCAGATGTTAGGAAAAACTCCAAGATTTTACACCTGCAAGAGGAAGCACAATAACAAAAATATAGAACACGGAAACAGTAACACAAGTGACACAGAGATTTACGTGGAAACCTGCAATGTGCAGGAAAAACCACGGGGCAATGGCAACTTCTCTTTTATTATTTTCAGCAAAGTTTACATCCACGTCCTTAGACGTTTTCAACAACTCACCTCCTCAACATATGCAAGGGATCACATCCCTTTTATAGAGCAGAAGGAAGACTCCAAAACTGTTCGTTTCCTCTTCCAACGGAAGCCTCCAAAAACTGTTCGTTTCAGCTCCCAAAGACTGTTCGTCTTTCGCTCCCAAGACTGTTCGTCTTCCGCGTACTGACGTCTACCTAGACATCTGCTGCTGACGTCTCGTACTGCAGCCGACCTGCTGACGTCTCGTACTGCAGCCGACCTGCTGACGTCTCCTACTGCCTTGACGTCTAGTCTCGCAGCGCTGCCTAGACGTCAAGCAGCGCTACCTAGACATCTAGCAGCCTAGACGTCTGCAGCCTAGACGTCTAGTACTGCTGCCTAGACGTCTAGCACTGTTGCCTAGACGTCTAGCAGCCTAGACGTTTGCTGCCTAGACGTCTAGTACTGCTGCCTAGACGTCAGGCACTACTGCCTAGACGTCTAGCAACCTAGACATCTAGCAGCAGTTTCTGCTAGCAAGAACATTGCATAGTGACTTCACCTCCTAACACATAGAGCATGTGAGTCTCAATGTCGTTAGTCCACTAATGCTAAATAGGAATGCACACCATTTGGATAGAATTGTGATTATCAAAGTAAATAGTAAGGGGGCCTTGCAATGGAAGCCCAATTGGCCAAGAAGTTGTTGCCTTCATTCAAAATTTTTAACCTCTATTATGGGACTGTGATATTTTGCTTTTGTTATAGAAAGGGAATGGAGGTTTGTATCTTGCGAGACTAAGAAACAAGACCGGAACAAGTAGCTAGATGTAGATTTACAATCATAAGAGTCACTTTGTTGAATCAACACTAACACCCACACAAGAGATGTAGGGCCTCAACATTAGTTACCTTGGATGTAGCAAAGAATCTTGTTGGCTTCCTTTTAATGACTCTCATGAGGCTTCTACATATATTTGGACACAAGCCTGATATCAAAAGTGATGTTTGGCCTAGTATAAATCAAGTAATGAAGATTGCCCACCAATGACCTTTAGAGAGTACCATCAACAAAAGGAGAACACTTGGCCTTAAGCTTCAATCCAGATGCAAAGGGATTGTGAGTAGGCTTACAATCCATCATCCTAAAAAGTTGTAGGTCTTGAGCATATTGTGATCAAGAAAGAGAAAAACGTGTAGATGATTGAGTAATTTGTTTGCTAAGAAAGTAGTGTAGCAAACCCAAATTTACTATCTCAAAAGTTTCTTGAAGTCAAGGCTTCACCTGAATCAAAGAAGTAGAACTCCTAGTAATGATCAAATATCATCTTAAAACACAATAATGAGGATTTCCATCTTGACACTTGATATAGACATCATTCTCAAATTTGCATAATTGCGACATTTAAGAAACAAGTTGTGAATCTTCTTATAACATGTTTGGGGTGTTTGTTTGAAGCCATACAAGGATTTTTTGGGTTTACAAACCAATGTCGTGGGCCCATCTTGAACAAAGCATTGTGATTGATGCATATAGATTTCCTCTTGTAGATCCCCATGAAGAAAGACGCCTCGACATCCATTTTAAAAAAGAAGTTGGAAGGGAAAGGATCATGTGAGTGAAATCCATGTAGGTAAGAGCAAAATTCTTATAGTCAACACCTTCCTTTTGAGAGAAACCTTTTGTAACAAGACAAGCTTTGGAATTCTCACTCATTCATTATCTCAATATTTCATTTTTTATACGCTTTGGACCTCTCACGCATTCATTAACTGCATATTTCATCTTGTATTCTTGCATCCATGAAATAGACCAAATACAAATATACCAAAACGCAGGAAAATAACAAACAGACAACATATCTGAACTCTGATTTTTTATTTATTTTCTTCAGACAAACCCGTATTACAACCTACAACAGATAAACAACAGGAAAAGGAGATATTTCAAACACAAATGCATCTCAAAACACCTTCAACTGGCAAATCAGGTCTTCCCAAAGGCTGACGTCAGGTTGAGATGTCCAAAACTGTCCCAAACATTTATGATTTGCAATTTATCCTCTTCCAAACTGTACGTCTGGCTGTGGGAGGCTGAATCTCAGACTTGATGCACCAGAATGATCTCCAAACCCTTAAAAACATCAAATTAGCCCTCCTAGGGCTGGACGTTGCCTCTCCTAGGCTGCTAAGGTCCACGAAATGCTCAAAAACTGCCCTCCTAGGGTTGACGTCACACTATGAGGGAGGGATTAGGGTGAAACCCTACTCAAAATGTTCTCCAATTTGCACTTAATGACTGATCTTCACTTCAGCTCCAGTTCTCTCACAAATCAAGCACAAACCACAAACCCTGAGATGGATTTGTCAGATCTATGGGTAGATAGCTAGCTGGTATAGCCTCCAATGGATGAATCCAATGGGAACCCCAAATCTCCAAGAGATACTTCCATCAACCTCTAAGAGCCCAAGAATACGACAGTGTTCTCCAATCCTTCAATCACAATTCCATCCCCCTCCAAATTGTTAGGAAAAACTCCAATATTTATCACCTGCAAGAGGAAGCACAATAACAAAAAATATAGAACATGGAAACAGTAACACAAGTGACACAGAGATTTACGTGGAAACCTGCAATGTGCAGGAAAAACCACGGGGCAATGGCAACTTCTCTTTCTTATTATTTTCAGCAAAATTTACATTCACGTTTTTCAACGTTTTCAACAACTATATCATATATATTACATATGCAAGGGGTCAAGTCCCTTTTATAGAGCAGAAGGAAGACTCCAAAATTGTTTGTTTCCTCTTCCAACAGAAGCCTCCAAAACTTGTTCGTTTCAGCTCCCAAAGACTGCTCGTCTTCTGCATTCCTGTCGTCTACCTAGACGTCTACTTGGCTTGACATCAGGCTGGACGTCTACCAGCCTAGACGTCTGGCTGCCCAGACGTCGGCCAACTTAGACGTTTGGTAGCCCAAACTTCAGGTCCAGACGTCTGCCAACCTAGACGTCTGGCAGCCCAGGCGTCAGGCCCAGACGTCTACCAGCCTAGACGTCTGGCAGCCCAGACGTCTACCAGCCTAGACGTCTGGCAGCCCAGACGTCTACCAGCCTAGACGTCTGTCAACCGAGACGTCTGGCCTAGACGTCTAGCAGGTCAGACGTCTGGCTTGTTGCCTAGACGTCTGACCCAAACGTCTAACAGGTAGGACGTCTAGCTGACCTGCTTGCTGCATACTGTCTTCATACCTAACATTCTCCCACTTGAAGTCAGTATTCAGGAATTCTTCTGCTCAAAAATTTTCATCCAGTGCCAATTGCCCAATGCTGCCTTTGTTATTTTTTCAGCAAGCCCAGAGAAGTTCTGCACCACTCAAACTTCTCTACCTTGACCGACTTTGTAAGCATATCTGCAGGATTCACTTCAGTGTTGATTTTCTGCAACAGGATCCTACCTTCTTCCACCACATTTTTGATAAAGTGGTACTTGAAATCAATGTGTTTCGTGCGATCATGGAATGTTGGATTCTTCACTAGCTGAATAGCACTCTGGCTATCACAATGCAACGTAATTTTCTCCTGCATTACCTTGAAGTCACCCAACAATCGCTCTAGCCAAATTGCCTCTTTGTTGGCATGAGTTGCTGCAATGTATTCTGCTTCAATGGTTGATAAAGCCACAACAGACTGCAACTTAGAAGCCCAACTCACCGCTCCTCCAGCAAGAGTGAAGGTATATCTTGTAGTGGATTTTCTCCCATCTCTATCTCCACCATAATCAGAATCCACAAAACCTGTAACTTGCAAATCTATCGATCCAAAGTAAATGGCAACATATGAAGTGGCTCTTAAATATCTGAATATCCACTTCACTGCATTCCAATGCTCCTTACCAGGATTTGCCATGTATCGGCTGACTACTCCCACTGCTTGGGCAATATCCGGTCTAGTGCTCACCATTGCATACATGAGGCTTCCTACTGCTGATGAATATGGTACACGAGACATGCTTGTCTTCTCTACTTCCGTTCTAGGACACTGGTTGGAAGACAACTTTAAGTGTGGAAGAAGTGGGGTACTAATTGGTTTAGCATTCTACATAGCGCTGCAGAATCTTTTCCACATATGACTTTTGACTTAACCAGATCTTTCTTCCTTTTCTGTCCCTGTGTATCTTCATCCCTAAAATTTGGTTTGCTGCTCCTAAATACTTCATTTCAAATGTCCTAGCCAACTGAGCCTTAAGATCAATGATTTTCTTCATGTTGGGGCCTGCAACCAACATATCATCAACATACAACAACAAAATAATAAAACTGCCATCGTCAAACCTCTTATAGTATGCACAATGGTCAGCTTCACTCCTGCTGAAACCTTGGTTCTTCATGAAGGTGTCAAATTTCTTGTAACCACATCCTTGGCACCTGTTTCAACCCGTACAAAGATTTCTTCAGTCTGCAAACCAAATGCTCTTTGCCTCTTACTTCATAGCCCTCAGGCTGATCCATATATATCTCTTCCTCAAGATCACCATGCAAGAAAGCAGTCTTTACATCAAGCTGCTCCAGTTCCAAATCCTGTACAGCTACAAGTGCAAGTAGAACTTTGATAGTAGTCATCTTCACAACTGGAGAGAAAATTTCATTAAAGTCAACACACGACTTCGCACATAGCCCTTTGCCACCAAGCGAGCTTTATAGCGTTCCAACAACCCATCACTGTTCTTCTTCACTTTGTACACCCACTTGTTTCCAACAGTCTTTCTTCCAGGTGGGAGATCCACAAGTTCCCAAGTTTTATTCTTTCGAAGTGCCTCGGCTCATCACAACATACTTCACCAACTCCGATGGATCAGGTGACTTCGATCGAAAATGCCCCACACCATCCGGTTTGAACAGAAGCAGGGTCACTAGACAACGCACCAACAGTTTGTCAGGGTTCCGAACTAGCAATGGGCAGAGACATATCATGGACTTCTTCAGCTCCGGTACTTCGGCCTCGACTGTTAGGAGAGATTATTTTTGGGGGATTCTCGGAGCTTGCCCCTCCTGGTCTGCTCCCTCTCCCCTCCTCTCTCTGCGTTCTTCTTGGCATGCACTTCTCTCTGTTGGACTGCAGCCCTCCCCCCTCTGCTCTCCCTTTTCTTTTCTTTTCCCTTTCTCTTTGGCCCATTTGTCGGGTTTGATCTTGTATTTTTCTTAGTTCTTTTCTTTGTTGGGCTTTTTAGCCTGCTAGCTGGCAGTCATTATTGTACTTCTTATAGTCCCTTGGGTCTTATTTTGGCCCACCGCGGACATTAATAATATTTCATTTCATTTTTCATTTCCTCCATGGATTTCCTCCACTTTCTTGCATTTTTAGACTCTCTAGCTTCCTGAAATGAACTATGTTCACCATCATCAGTTAACAAAGCAAAAGAGGACTGATACACATGAGAATACCTCTCAGACACTTTTGTGGACGTGTAGATCTTCTAACCCAATTATCTGTCGGTTCTGGCTCTTGGTCTTGTGACCGTTGTGGCTGCTCTACTTCCTGTTCTACGTGCTGTTCTACATGCTGATCAGAAACTTCAACATGTTCATCTTCACTAAATTATACTTCAACAGGTACAACATTAGGATTTTGCTGTACCTCCTTCCTTTGCATTGATTTTTCATCAACAATTACATCCCGGCTAATGATTACGTTGTGGGCAGTAGGATCCCACAGTCTATACCCCTTCACCATATCTCCATAGCCGAGAAAAACACATTTGCTTGACTTTGGGTCAAGCTTGGACCTTTTTTCTTTGGGTACATGGGCAAAAGCGTCATAGCTGTGCCCAAAACTTTTTCTCCAACATGGCTGCGCTAAGCATGCCTCTTTCACGTTCCATGATTGTGCGATTCATCCGCTCAGCCACACCATTTTGTTGTGGAGTGTATGGTACAATCTTCTGGTGCTTAATACCTTCCTGCATACAAAATTTATCAAATTCCTTGGAGTAATATTCACCCCCATTATCTGACCTGAGACACAAAATTGACTTGCCCAAACTCTTTTCTACTCGTGCTTTGAACTCCTTAAATTTCTGCAAAACTTCCGACTTCTTCAAAAATAAACCCACACTCTCCTAGAATAATCATCTATAAAAGTCAGAAAATAGATGGCGCCATTCAAGGACTGAGTGGGGACAGGTCCAAATATATCCGAAACTATAAGTTGCAGAAAATCAAAACTCTTACCAGGACTTGCAGTAAACCGAACCCTCTTCTGTTTACCAAAAATACAGTGCTCATATAAGTCTAAATTGCAAGACTTAATCCCAGAAAGCATACCTCTGTCATGCAGAATTTTCAGGCCTTTTTCACTCATATGGCCTAGGCATTGGTGCCATAGCATTACTGCATCCTGAACAGAGGTTGCTGCTGCTGCATGGTTTGTCACCGTATCACTGCATAAATGGTATAAGGTCCCATAAGATTCTCCCTTTGCTACCACAAGAGCTCCTCTGGTAATCTTGTAGTAGTTGTTACTGAAGGTGATAAAATACCTTAGCTTATTCATCATTTTAATCGAGAGCAAATTCTTCCTCAAATTGGGAACATGTCGCACATCACATAACATCCTTTCTCTACCATCGTCCAACTTGATCCTTATATCCTCTCTTCCCACAATTTCTAAAGGATGATCATCACCCAAATAGACCTTTCCACCACAGTATGGTTGATATTTGTCAAACCAGTCTCTGTGGGGAGACATGTGGAAGGATGCACTTGAGTCCAAAACCCAGGTATATAAAACTGATCTGTTGTTACTAATATAGAAGGCTTCACATGTTGTCGTCTCTCCTGAATCTGCTGCACTGGCCTCAGCTGATGGCTGATTTTGCTTTTCACCATTCTTCAATTGCCAACAATCCTTCTTGGAGTGTCCTGGCTTCCCACAATGCCAACACTTCCCTTTCTGCTTACGTCCTTTAGACTTAGATCTGGACTGGTTTCTACCTTGGTTACTCCCCTCGAAGGATCGACCTCTCACGGATAGGGCTTCATTGGTTGAGGATTCCAGAGACGTTTTTCGCCTCAACTATTCTGCCAACAAAGCGGCTACCACATCATCAAATTTGAGAGTTCCTGATGATGAATTACTGATGGTCATCACCATATAATCCCAAGTGTCCGGGAGGGAACAAAGTAGGGTGATAGCTCTATCTTCATCCTCCATCTTCACATTAACTGAAACCAGTTTACTGATCAGAGTATTAAACTCATTCAAAGGATCTACCATGAATGAACTTTTCTTCATCCTCAAGCTATAAAGCTGCTTTTTCAGAAAAACCTTGTTAGTTCCTGATTTTGTTTCATACAACTTTTCAAGCTTTTGCCAAAGGGCTTCCGCGGTCTTATCTTCAGCTAAATTGAACAAGACGGAGTCCGCTAGGCAGAGATGGATTGTAGAAATCGCCTTCCTGTCAAGCGTTACCTACTCCTCATCTTTCATGCTGCCCGGTTTACTCGCGACCCCTTTTAAGGCTTGCGCTTGGTCATTCTGAACCAACAAATCCTCCACCTTCCTCTTCCATAGAGCGAAGTTCCTGCCATCAAATTTCTCAATCTCGAACTTGGTTACACCTTTTGTCATTGTTGCAGCTCCTACTCGCACAAAACCTTAGCTCTGATACCAGATGTTAGGAAAAACTCCAAGATTTATCACTTGCAAGAGGAAGCACAATAACAAAAATATAGAACACGGAAACAATAACACAAGTGACAGAGATTTACGTGGAAACTTGCAATGTGCAGGAAAAACCACGGGGCAATGGCAACTTATCTTTCTTATTATTGTCAGCAAAATTTACATTCACGTTTTTCATCGTTTTCAACAACAAGACTCCAAACTTGTTCGTTTCCTCTTCCAACGGAAGCCTCGAAAACATGTTCGTTTCAGCTCCCAAAGACTGTTCGTCTTCTGCATTGCTGTCGTCTACTTAGACGTCTGCTTGGCTTGACGTCAGGCTGGAAGTCTACTAGCCTAGACGTCAGGCTGGATGTCTACCAGCCTAGACGTTTGGCTGCCCAGACGTCTGCCAGCCTAGACGTCTGGTTGCCCAGACGTTTGGCCTAGACGTCTAGCAGGTCAGACATCTAGCTGACCTGCTTGCTGCATACTGTCTTCACCTAACACAAATGAAACCCTAATGCTCTTTTATAATGACACCCTAATGTGAGAATGAATCTCAGCCTTAGATATGGCCATGGATGGCTGAGATTAGATCTCATTCACTTAAGATCTAAGGGCTGTGATATAATCTTACGTTGAGATCACTTAAGTGATAGATCTCATTCACTTAAGATCTAAGGTTTGTGATATAATCTTACGTTGAGATCACTTAAGTGATGCTGGGGTCCACACAATGAAGGAAAAGACTCTCTCAACACTTAGACATATTTCAAAAACGTATACCAAGCTAAAGGCATTAAATAATGTCTTTTTTCTATCTCAAAAATTTCCCAAATACTTAAATAACTCCCTCAACACGTGTTGTAAAAAAGGGATTTTACATATTCCCAACAGTTCCCTTTCCACGTAATAAACTACAGATCTGCAAGCATTGTAGTATAGCAATAATAATACACAGAAATCTGCAACAGTAATAATAATAACAGCAGCAATGACTGAAATAACAGCAGCAATGGTAGATACAGTAAATACAGCAGTTTATATTAATAATGGCATGTATGATACAGCATTACAGTTTCAGCATTACAATACAGCCTGCAAACCCTAGGCTGATTAATCTCCATGGCTGCATCAATCACCCTGCATTATCTCCTTACTGTCTGCACCTCTCCTATGGTGAACGAACCGTGCATCAATCCTTCAACCCATGAACATCTTGAATGAATGAGGGGGGGTTTATTTATACACCCACCAAGTAGTTATGTTCTCCAACTACCTTGCAACTACCCTCAAATTACATTTCATGTGCATTTGATTTGCATTACATTTCATTTGCACTACAGGACAAAATAGCTTATTTAGCCGACATAAATGACTTAATATGACTTTACATGACTTTATTCTTTACGTACAATATTAAATTGCACTTACAACATTAAAATATATGCACGTGCATTTCGTCAAACACTTTGCGTGCATTTACAATATAACACATAATATCAAAACTGGTTCAACAATTAAGGATATCTCAATATGCCTGTCTACATCTATCCCCTCCTCTAAACTGGTCGTTGTCCTCAACGACACGAGCTAAACACTGGGAATAGAAGTACTGAGCAATATAACAGGATCTCTTGTCACGCTCCTTCCTCTTGTTCCTGTTCCATACATCTTTGGCAATAAACTTTACTTGAGACTGCTCACAACATCTGATTCTTTGATTGTGCACTTCTTCTGCTACAAGCATGTGTAACATCAACATGATCAACATTCTCTGAATAGGCACTTCACTTTTTGCAATAAGCCATATCATCAGCATGAGCAATGCCATCAACATCATGAACATGATCGGTAATGCCCTCCGCCATCTGTGTCGGGGGTCAAGGGGGCGGGAGTCCCCTTGCAGGGTCAAGGGACAGCGTCCCTTGCGGGGTCGAGGCGGCGTCCCTCGCGTGCTCCCTAACCATTGAAAGCATCAATGTCCAAACTAAATTTTTCTTCTCATCAACCATTTGGAAGCTTTCACTCAACTCATTCAAATTGCTTCCTCTCAGCTCTAATTCATTGCTTTCTTGATCCAATTGATTGCTTATCATCCTCTGACAGACCTCTCCCTTGTCGGATTGTGCTTCGACGGCAACTCCTTTGATTGCACTGCCTCCGACGTCAACATTTCTGACGACAATCCCTGACAGCTTAGTCTCTGACGGATTAGACCAGACGGATTGAGAAGTCTGACGGGTACAATGTCTAGACGTCTAGGACAACGGGTTAGACGGCTCAGACGGATAGATGTCTCGGACGGATTGCACACAGGTAGACGTCTCAGACGGGTAAGGGTAGACGTCGCAAATAGATGGGCTAGACGTCTGGACAAGTTGCTAGACGTCGGGGACGAGTGGCCAGACGGACGACCAAACAGACGGCCAGACGTCTGGGTCAGACGGCTAGACGTCTGGACTGACGGATTGCCAGACGTCTGGGCCAGACGGCTAGACGTTTGGGGTGACGGATTGCCAGACGTCTGGACTGACGGACGACCAGACGTCTGGGCCAGACGGCTAGACGTTTGGGGTGACGGATTGCCAGACGTCTGGGCTAGACGGCTAGACGTCTGGGGTGACGGACGGCCAGACGTCTGGGCTGACGGATTGCCAGATGAGTGGTTTGCCAGACGTCTAACTCCTTCAAACGGGTAGATTTCAGACGTGTAGCCTCCTCAGACGGGTTCTCTTCAGACGGATCCTCCTCCGACAGATGCACTTCAGACTTTTCTACCTCAAACGGTTCTTGCTCAGACGTCTTCTTCTCAGACGACTCTTGCTCAGATGTCTGCACCTTAGACATCTCCACATCAGACGACTCTTGCTCAGACGTCTGCACCTCAGACGTCTCCTTCGTCGCCATCTGACTGCATTCTCTAGTTGTCCGAGTCTCCTTCATCGGTGAGGTTTTTGCATCTCTTTCCCAAGTCAAGGCATAATCCAAAGCCTCTTGGTATGATCTTGGAGGAAATATCTTCATCTTCCTTTCATACACAGGGAGAAGTCCATCTATGAACCACGTAATCTTTGATTCCTCTGAGTGGCCTTTCTCCACATAGTCAAACAACCTACTCACCCTTCGATTGTAAGAACAAATAGGCTCCTTCTCTCCTTGAATGTTATAATTTTCGTCAGTATCATATGATCGAAATTCTTCCACAAATGCATCACGTAACTCTCCCCATGTCTGGAACTTAGCTTGCGGTAAGTATATGTACCAGTCTATTGCAGATTCTCGAAATGTTGCAGGAAACCACCTCCTCCAATCTTCTTCATTGTTCTGCCCAATCGCTTTCCACTCCATACGGCAAATTCTCCAATGCCTAATCGGGTCTTCCTTCCCTTCTCCTATGAAAAGTGGCAAATTCTCCAATGCTTGGGTGTCTATGTTATCCATTGGTGGGGTTTCTGCTATGCTGCTCCTCGTCGGGTGTTTTTAGTCTTAGGTATCTTATTTTCACCAAACAGTCATCTCTCAACTTCCTGTGTATCCTTACTTCGCGACTTCCTTCGCTGGGATGTTGATTGTGGCCTTGGTCTTCCTTCCTGAGCCCTCGCGTGTTGTTGCTCTGGTGCCTGACTCCCGTCCTCTGCACTCCTCTGCAACCTTCCTGCCGCGTGTTCAGGTATTACCATCCACTCAACATCTCAATGTCTTCCTTACATCAATGTTTTCCTCGACTCTTGGTGATCCTTGTACCTGTTCTGTCGTTCCTCTCAGCAATGTGTCGTTCCACTGCAGATGTCTTAGCCGGCAGACGTCCGGCCTGCAGACGTCCGGCTGCAGACGTCAGGCCTGCAGACGTCAGGCCTGCAGACGTCAAGCTTGCAGACGTCAGGCCTGCAGACGTCAAGCCTGCAGACTTCTACGACTTCCCACCTGCAAAATCTCACTTAGATTTTTCCCTCCGATTGGCGTGCACGTCTTTTAATCTGCAAACACAAAAAATTCCGGTACGTCTTCCCCTCCGTCTTCGCACTGGGTTGATCTTCGTTTGCCCGTCTTCCCAAGGGTTTCACTTCTTCAAACCCTATGTCACCAATTTAGACCCAATTTCGTAATAACAACGGCGCCAGAATGTAGAAAGGGATTTTACATATTCCCAACAGTTCCCTTTCCACGTAATAAACTACAGATCTGCAAGCATTGTAGTATAGCAATAATAATGCACAGAAATCTGCAACAGTAATAATAATAACAGCAGCAATGACTGAAATAACAGCAGCAATGGTAGATACAGTAAATACAGCAGTTTTATATTAATAATGGCATGTGTGATACAACATTACAGTTCAGCATTACAATACAGCCTGCAAACCCTAGGCTGATTAATCTCCATGGCTGCATCAATCACCCTGCATTATCTCCTTACTGTCTGCACCTCTTCTATGGTGAACGAACCGTGCATCAATCCTTCAACCCATGAACATCCTGAATGAATGAGGGGGGGGTTTATTTATACACCCACCAAGTAGTTATGTTCTCCAACTACCTTGCAACTACCCTCAAATTACATTTCATGTGCATTTGCTTTGCATTACATTTCATTTGCACTACAGGACGAAATAGCTTATTTAGCCGACATAAATGACTTAATATGACTTTACATGACTTTATTCTTTACGTACAATATTAAATTGCACTTACAACATTAAAATATATGCACGTGCATTTTGTCAAACACTTTGCGTGCATTTACAATATAACACATAATATCAAAACTGGTTCAGCAATTAAGGATATCTCAATATGCCTGTCTACATATGTCAACCATAATACTTGTCAAAACACACTTATTAACCCATATAATTCCTACTTTAACAACAAAATATAACAAAACACCCTAAATGACACCTAAACACATACAAAACACAAAAAGACAATATTTACAATGTTGGATAATTTTGGGGACATTACAATCCAACAATGATTTTATCCTTTGGCTTTGGCACAAGTTCCTGTTGTCACATTTTGCACGGGGTGCAATGTTTTCAATTTTTGTAAGAGAGCTGCTCTTCCTTCTCCCCCTTTCTCTCTCTTCCCTACATTCTCATTCTTCTCAAAATTGACAGCAATTGCCCTGAAAAATGGCTAAGTGTCAGGGCATCTTTGAGGTGTTCGGGATTTTGCGGGCCATAAACACGGGCGATAAAATGGACAAAATGAGCCCTGGATATTTTATTATTGCAGATCTTCTCGCAAGCTTTCCAACGATATATCATAATAGGCGATCGGGTCAGCGGATCAAAAGTTATGGCCCCGAGAAGCTGGACCAGGAAACCCAGTTTTTTGTGCGAAGTTCGCACTTCGCCCAGTTTTGGTGCGAAGTGCGTACTTCGCCCAGTCTGGGTGCGAAGTTCGCACTTTGCCCAGTTTTGGTGCGAAGTGCGTACTTCGCCCAGTCTAAGTGCGAAGTTCGCACTTCGCCCAGTTTTGATGCGAAGTGCGTACTTCACCCAGTATGGGTGCGAAGTTCGCACTTCGCCCAGTTTTGGTGCGAAGTGCGCACTTCGCACAGTTTTGGTGCGAAGTGCGTACTTCGCCCAGTCTGGGTGCGAAGTCCGACTTCGCCCCTCTTTCTGGGCGCACCTTGTAACTGGCAGGCTGGCAGGAAAAATGACTAAGTGCTGGGGCGAAGTCCGACTTCGCAGCGAAGTCGGACTGCTCCCCCTTTCCAAGGCGAAGTCCGAACAGCAGTGAGAATCAGCAAGTGCCGGTGCGCAACCCGACTTCGCAGCGAAGTCGGACTGCGCCCTTTGACCGGTGCGCAGTAGGGAAATAGGTCAACCCGACTGCGTTGTTTTTCACTTGTGCTACCCGATTGCGCTCTAATCCCGGGCGAAGTTGGATAGACTGCCTTTTAAGGCAGACACGTGTCAAGCAGCATCATCCGACAAATGTCCAGCTTTGGGATCTGAGCCAATACATGCCGAGAAAAAGGACAAGCATGGGCCGCACTACTTATGCCAGCCGCCTCATTTAATGCTGATGAGAGTTTCCACCTACCTCAGCTACCCGCATTCCTGTCAATATAAAGCTCTACCCAACGCGCTGCCACGTGGGCTGTTCAACCTTCGGGAGACCATGCCGAGGGTACGATCCAGCCCGACAGAGGTTAGCATCAGCAGTTCCGCGGCTGCTTTTGTCAGCTAATGTTTGACTGGGACTTTGTGCCCATTAATGTAACGGGGGGGACTTTGGGCTATAAGTACCCACCACGTTTTCATTGTAAAGTGGTGGATGGGGAATGTCTGTTAGGGAACCAATGTAACCGTGCTTCTGCTTATAAATATAATTTGTATGCCTGGTTCTGTTCTGCTGCTTCTGTTTTTTATGCTGCCTTTTTTTATAGTCATGCCTTAGGCTAACCTGTGTCACGGCTCGTTGATTCATTTCAGCATTTGGTGATCAGGTGCCTCTAGCATTGCTTGTTTAAAGCACCCTCTGTACTTCATGAATTAAAAGGATACATAGAATAGATGTGGTAGCAGTTTCATAAGTTGTGTGTTACGTTGCTGGTCCGTATCTGGTGATTGATGCGCTGTCGTACTGTTAGTTCCTTGTAGGGAATGTCTGTTAGGGAGCCATTGAAGCTGTGCGGTTAAATTCTCTACACGACACATATACCTGGCTCTGATATCTCTATGATTGCTTTCTACTCATGTTAGTGTCCGTAGGTGGTGATTGATGCGTTGCCGTACTGTTAGTTCCTTGTAGGGAATGTCTGTTAGGGAGCCATTGTAGCTGTGCATACACTGCTTAAGTATCGGAAGTACACTTAGATTTTGCAGTTCTCAGTCATGCTTTGTATTTATAATGCAGTAAGTATTGGTGATTGTTGGTTGCCGTACTGTTAGTTCCCCCCACCCAACTCCACTCTCATTTGTAAATTCTTTCCGCATTTTTATCTCTTTCCTGCACTCTCACCTTACTAACCCCCGCAAGGAGCCGGCCTTCTCCGGAGATTGGCTCGGAAGGCATCCCTTCCTTCCGGCCTTTCAATGTTGGTTCGCGGGTCCAGGGCGCAATAACGACAAAATCCTTTCCTCGTGGCGGATTCGTGACCAACAGTTCCTATGTATTGTTTTTCATGATAGAGTTTTATTTAACTTCCATGGCGTAATCCCACTTGATGCATCCCTTATCGTGATTGTAAGTAGGAGGGTTAGCATTTGCTTCCATCATGGTATTAAGAGCTTGTTCCTCTTTCTTCTTCCCCTTGCCGTTGCCCTTCTCCAAATTATGAGGTGTAGTTTCAACCATCTTAAGTGTGTTTTTTCTCACATTTTGGCATTTTAGACATTTTGGCAGTGGAAGAATAAGCTAGATGGAAGTCATTATTATTAGAGTTAGCAAAACCAATAGTTAGAGTAACACTTTCAATGAAATTGCCAAAAATGGAAGGATTATAGCCACCTAAAGAAATTTTGTTAGGTTTGGATTGTAGGCAGGCGAATTAACATGTCTGCGTAATCAGTGGATAAGTTGTCATTTTGTGTTATTTTATAGTTCGTATGCAAAGTGTTTGATGAAATGTGAGTACGTATAATTAATAAAGTCAAAGTGATGATGTAATATTTCATGCGATAATGTGTAATGTTAAGAGAAGTATTAGTTATGTACGGATAAGTCATGAAATGAAATGTAAATATAAGTCAAATGCATGTCAAATGTAATTTAAGAAAATGATGAGGTGTCGGGTAGGTAGTTAGTTGGAGGATGCAACTACCTCCTTAGTTCTATAAATAAGACCCCTCCCTCATTCATTTGTGTTGTTGGCATGGAAGGAGAGGTTGGCATGGTATTGAGGGTTGTATCAAAGGTGGGTGTTGTATGTTGGCATTGCACATGGTAGTAGAAGTGGGCTGTAACCAGGCATGTATTCATGAGATAGTTGTGCAGGGCCTTACAAAGCATTTGCGAGGCCATATAGTGAAGTTGCCAGGCCGTACAGTGAAGAGCCAAGGCCGTCTAAAGGTAGGTTGTCTAGCTAGTGTCAGCCGTCTGGAAAAGGGTAGGCCGTCCTATTTACAGACTGGGCTATCTAAATGCTATGTCGGGCAGTTTGAACTGCTGTGTTAGGCAGTCTGATATATGTTGTGTGCATAGTGTATGCATTGTAATTGTAAGATATTCACATTGTATATTTTGTTCATTTAAATGATAATGGAATTGTGTTGCAGTATGTTGTATTCCATTTCTACATTCTGGCACCATTATCGAGGATCAAACTGAGTCGCCCACGTGACAAGCGAGAATACTCACCAATCACCACTATACTACAATAACAACGATGGAATGATTACAATGCAGCCAACGAAGGAGATGAAGATGCAGACTTGTTTGTTGACATTAATGAAGGGCCAATGCATGAAGCAAACGTGCAAGTGGATGTGCAGCTAGACGTGCAAGCAGACACGCCTAGAGGAGATGTGTAAGGGTCTGTGCGCAAAGAATTGCATGTCGGCCATGAAGAGTTGCATGTTGGTAGTGAAGAGTTGCATGTTGACAGTAGAAAATTGCATGTTGACGGCAGTGAATCATATGATGACGACAAAGAGTTACTTGATAGCGGAGGAGAATCACGCAATAGCGAGTTATATGGTGGTGAGGAATTGCATGATGACAAAGTACGTATGGCGCTGGAGCAATTGCAAGTTGATGTGTTCGATGGTGAGTGAAACGAGAGTCTGACATTGGTGCAATGCAAGATGGTGTGTATGCTAGTGTGCAAGACGGAAGTTTGGCACTAGAACAATTGCAGGTTGGTGTGTTCGATGGTGAGTGGAATGGGAGTCCGACATTGGAGCAACTGTAGGTTAGCATGTTTCATGGTGCACGGAACAGGAGTTCGACATGAGAGCAATTGTGGTGGGCTGTGCTTGATGATGTGTGTGAAGAAGGAAAGATACTACATGATGATGTGCATGAAGAAGGAAAGATATTGCGTGATGATGTGCGTGAAGGAGAGATACGCAAACAACCACTACCAATGTCAAGTCAACCTATCAAAACAAAGACCAATTTTGGCATATCGTGTAAGTGTCCAATGTTTCATGGAGGCAAAACAAAGGACCTAGTCAGGCATTGAAAAATTTGCCTCACAATGTGGAAAACGAATGGGAAGAATAGTGACGTAAATTGGAGGAGTTTATTATTATGAACCTCTATTCTTATTAACAATAAATCATTCACCAATGTGCAAAAATATCAAACACGCATCCATAAAAAACTTCCACAATAACAATCTACACAATAAAATAGAGAAAGATAATATCCTTGAGGTAGGGCAACGCCAAGAATACTCCTTAAGGAAGGAATCACTCCATAAGATCTCTAGCTCCACGAGCCAAGACTCCTACCAAGAATACTCCTTAAGGAAGGAATCACTCCACAAGGTCTCTAGCTCCATGAGCCAAGACTCCTACCAAGAATTCTTCATATGAATTTCTTTTACAATTTGGGGTACATCTCTCTTTATACAAGAATGTGATGATTCACCTTCCACGAGTTACAAGGTCACCCATGTGGTGGTTCACTTTCCGTGAGTTACGAAGTGCATAATATTATAATATGGTAGTATGTCATATATTATTATAATTTTATGTCACCCATGCCATAATACAATATTATATAGTGTTCCACGGGGATGCATCCCCCCTATGGGACTTGTTCCCCCGTTTGCCGCATCCCCCAACACGGGGGGACGACAAGGGGGACGTTTCCCCCGATCCCCCTTTTTGGGGGACGGCTAGGAAACGTCCCCGGGACGGCTGGGTCCCTTTGTGGACGCTCGGGCCGTCCCTAGGGACGGTCTGAGCATCCCCAATGGCGCCTAGTCGTCCCCCACGGCTGGGCGTCCTCTCCCAAAGGGGAAATAAAAAAAAATTTAATAAAAAAAAAGGTAAGGGGTGGGACCCATTTTAAGTCTCACCCCCCCCAAACCCTAAACCTAAAAGAAACTCTATATAAAGTGAAAACAAAAAGAAAAAGTCAAAACAAACTTACTCATCTTTCAAGTTTCAAGAGTGAAGAAAAAGAGAGCTGGGAGAGCAAAAGGAGGCAGCAACAGTAGGCATCAAGGGCAGCATAGCAACAACAACAACAAGCAACAACAAAAGGAGGCAGCAATAGCAGACAACAAGGACAGGGATAACAACAACACTAGCAGGCAGCAGCAACAGAGATAACAACACTAGCAGGCAACAACAACACTAGGTTTTCAAATTAATTTTTTCCTCTTCCAAGCTGTTTTCAAATTTTATATTTTTATTTCAACATAAAACATGGCCAGCAGTGCATCAGGTTCATTTGAGGTTAATTTGGAGGAGGGAAACCAAACGGAAAATCAAAATATAAACATTAATGCTGCTGCTGTTAGGGATTCATCCTCTACCATCCAACCCCAAACTTCCAAAGAGGACAACAATGCTTCTCAACCCAGTTTTGACTGCCCATCTTTGTTATCAAAAGAATATGCCAGGGGTCCATTTAGTATCAAAAAACCTCTGCTGCAAAACTACATTTAAGGGCAGCTATACTAGGGTTGAGTCTCATCTCATGGATAAGGCAGGAATAGGGGTTAGGGCTTGCCAAAAAATGACCCGGGCACAAGTTAATGAAGTCTATAAGATTGTGCAAGAGTCTAGATTTATAAATTGTGGCTTGTCTTTACCTACACCTAGCCAATCATTTAGAGGGGACATTGGGGCCTCCTCAGAACAACCACAAGAATCAACCCAAACATCTAGCATGCCACCGCTGCCCTCAAAGAAAAAGGGAACCGTAAATGAGATGTTTAATGTGCAAGGAAAAGAAGAAGCAGATGATGTTATAGCAAAATTATTTTTTGCACATGGGCTTCCTTTCCATATTGCACGTTCCCCCTATTTCAAGGACGCAGTAAGACAAATAGCCAAGGCAGGGACTTCATATCTACCACCTGGAGAAACTAGGTTGCGTACCTCTCTTTTGGACAAACACTATTCCAAATGCAGTGTAGTTATGGAGCAGATGAGGAACACATGGTTGACTCATGGATGTTCTATCATCATGGATGGGTGGACTGACATTCGTCAACGTCCACTCATCAATATCATTGTCACATGTAAAGCAGGTCCCTATTTTCTTAAAGCCATTGATTGCACGGGGAAAAAAATGATGCTGAGTTCCAGTTCTTTCAGTTGAAGGAGGCTATTGAGGAGGTTCGAGCCTCCAATGTTGTACAGGTAATCAATTCGACAATTTCCGTTTTAACTTTTAAGTTTTTCAGATTTTCTTATGAAAATCAAAATCTTTAAATTTTAAAATTATAAATCTAGATTCTAAATGGTTGTTAAATGAGACCATTTTTGTTGTACACTACAGGTAGTTACAGATGCAACCCCTGTTTGCCAGCGTGTAGGGAAAACGATAGAACAAGAATATAGACATATTTTTTGGACCCCGTGTTGTGTTCATGCATTGAAGGACATTGGGAGGATAGAGTGGGTGAAGGCTATGGTTGCACAAACCAGAGATATACAAATGTTCATTTGCAACCATCACACTTCTTTAGCCCTCTTTCGGTCCTTCTCAAAGAAGGAGTTCATCAAACCGGGAGACACTAGATACGCCACCTACTTCATTTTATTGGAGAGGATGATTGAGGTGCAAGATGCTCTACAATCCATGGTAGTATGCACGGAGTGGAAGAGGTGGCCGGAATCAAAGACAGAGGAGGGGAAAAAAATTAAAGACAAAACATTGGATGATAGTTGGTGGACTCAAGCCAAGTAAGAAATGTCATTTATGATTTTTCAATTTTCATTTTTTGTTTCAAATTGGATTGCTCTTATGACAATGTGACATATAGTCGAAGTTCCTAAATTTTGTTTTTGATTTCTTGTAGGTATATTGTGTATTTTGATGCCCCAATTGCTGCAGTCATCAGATATGCTAACACAGATGCTCCTAGTCTAGGAGAGATCTATGAGACTTTTGACAACATGTTGGGGGAGATTAAAAAAATCATTTCTACTAGAGATCCATCCCTATTATTCTATGAGGCCTACATCAAGCCTATTATACAGAGGAGGTGGGATAGGATGAACACCCCCCTTCATATGGCAACATATGTAGTAAACCCAAAGTGGTATGAGCCTAGGCCTGGGAGAGTGCCTCCCCATAATGATCCAGAGGTGAGAGAAGGGTTTTTGAATACCCTTAGAAAGATATATGCGAGGGAGGAGGGCTCAACTCTTAGAGATGAGTGGCTCAAATTTGCTAATCTCGAGGGCCCTTGCTTCAACAACCCAGAGTGTATGGAGGATAGGGCTACCATTGCCCAAAGAAATCCCATTGGATGGTGGCAGCTATATGGGGATAGCACATCTAACTTGAAACATTTTGCAATTAGGGTTCTTTCACAAGTTGCTAGTTCCTTTGCTGCTGAGAGGAATTTGTCTACATACAACTTTATCCACAATGTGAGGAGGAATAGGCTTACCTCTCGTAGAGCGGAGAAGCAAGTTGCAGTGCATAGATCTCTTCATCTTCATGAGAGAGTTAAGCCAGAGTACAAACAACCTCCAGCTACACGATGGGATGTTGATCCAAAGTGTTAGGAAGTGAAATCACTATGCAGTACAGTCAGCCAGGAACTAGGATTGCAGCAGGTTCAAGCAGGCAGACGTCTGGGCCTGATGTCTGGGCTGCTAGACGTCCAGGCTGCTAGACGTCCAGGCTGTTAGACATCCGGGCTGCTAGACGTCCAGGTTGGCAGACATCTGGGCCTGACGTCTACCAGGCTTGACGTCCAGGCTGGTAGATGTTTGGGCCTGACGTCTGGGCAGCCAAACGTCTAGGCTGGTAGACGTCCAGCCTGACGTCAAGCCAAGTAGACGTCTAGCCTGACGTCAAGCCAAGTAGACGTCATAGGAGTGGACGTCTAGGTAGACGATAGGAATGCGGAAGACGAACAGTCTTGGGAGCGGAAACGAACAGTCTTTTGGAGGCTTTCGTTGGAAGAGGAAACGAACAGTTTGGAGTCTTCCTTCTGCTCTATAAAAGGGACTTGACCCCTTGCATATGTAAGAGAGGTTGTTGAAAACGTTGAAAGACGTGGATGTAAATTTTGCTGAAAATAATAAAAGAGAAGTTGCCATTGCCCCGTGGTTTTTCTTGCACATTGCAGGTTTCCACGTAAATCTCTGTGTCACTTGTGTTATTGTTTCCGTGTTCTATATTTTTGTTATTGTGCTTCCTCTTGCAGGTGATAAATCTTGAAGTTTTTCCTAACATCTGGTATCAGAGCTAAGGTTTTGTGCGAGTGGGAGCTGCAACAATGACAAAAGGTGTAACCAAGTTCGAGATTGAGAAATTTGATGGCAGGAACTTCGCTCTATGGAAGATGAAGGTGGAGGATTTGTTGGTTCAGAATGACCAAGCTCAAGCCTTGGAAGGGGTCGCGAGTAAACCGAGCAGCATGAAAGATGAGGAGTGGGTAACGCTTGACAGGAAGGCGGTTTCTACAATCCGTCTCTGCCTAGCGGACTCCGTCTTGTTCAATGTAGCTGAAGAGAAGACCGCGGAAGCCCTTTGGCAAAAGCTTGAAAAGTTGTATGAAACAAAATCAGCAACTAACAAGGTTTTTCTGAAAAAGCAACTTTATAGCTTGAGGATGAAGGAAAGTTCATCCGTGGTAGATCATTTGAATGAGTTTAATACTCTGATCAGTAAACTGGTTTCAATTAATGTGAAGATGGAGGATGAAGATAGGGCTATCACCCTACTTTGTTCCCTCCGGACACTTGGGATCATATGGTGATGACCATCAGTAATTCATCATCAGGAACTCTCAAATTTGATGATGTGGTAGCCGCTTTGTTGGCAGAAGAGTTGAGGCGAAAAACGTCTCTGGAACCCTCAACCAATGAAGCCCTATCTGTGAGAGGTCGATCGTTCGAGGGGAGTAAACAAGGTAGAAAGCAGTCCAGATCTAAGTCTAAAGGACGTAAGCAGAAAGGGAAGTGTTGGCATTGTGGGAAGCCAGGACACTCCAAGAAGGATTGTTGGCAATTAAAGAATGGTGAAAAGCAAAATCAGCCATCAGCTGAGGCCAGTGCAGCAGATTCAGGAGAGACGACAACATGTGAAGCCTTATGTATCAGTAACAACAGATCGGTTTTATATACCTAGGTTTTGGACTCAGGTGCATCCTTCCACATGTCTCCCCACAGAGATTGGTTTGACAAATATCAGCCATATTGTGGTGGAAAGGTCTATTTGGGTGATGATCATCCTTTAGAAATTGTGGGAAGAGGGGATATAAGGATCGGGTTGGACGATGGTAGAGAAAGGATGTTATGTGATGTGCGACATGTGCCCGATTTGAGGAAGAATTTGCTCTCAATCAAAATGATGGATAAGCTAGGGTATTCTGTCACCTTCAGTAACAACTACTGCAAGATTACCAGAGGAGCTCTTGTAGTAGCAAAGGGAGAATCTTATGGGACTTTATACCGTTTATGCGGTGATACGGTGACAAACCATGCAGCAACAACAACTTCGTTTAGGATGCAGTAATGCTATGGCATCAACGCCTAGGCCATATGAGTGAAAAAGGCCTGAAAATTCTGCATGACAGAGGTATGCTTTACGGGATTAAGTCTTGTAATTTAGACTTATGTGAGCATTGTATTTTTGGTAAACAGAAGAGGGTTCGGTTTCCTGCAAGTCCTGGTAAGAGTTCTGATTTTCTGCAACTTATACATTCGGATATATTTGGACCTGTCCCCACTCAGTCCTTGAATGGCGCCATCTATTTTCTGACTTTTATAGATGATTATTCTAGGAGAGTGTGGGTTTACTTTACGAAGAAGAAGTCGTAAGCTTTGCAGAAATTTAAGGAGTTCAAAGCACGGGTAGAAAAGAGTTTGGGCAAGTCAATTTTGTGTCTCGGGTCGGATAATGGGGGTGAATATTGCTCCAAGGAATTTGATAAATTTTGTATGCGAGGAAGGTATTAAGCACCAGAAGACTGTACCATACACTCCACAACAAAATGGTGTGGTTGAGCGGATGAATCGCACAATCATGGAACGTGCAAGAAGCATGCTTAGCGCAGCCATGTTGGAGAAAAAGTTTTGGGCGGAGGCTGTTAATACAGTTGTTTATCTTATTAACAGGTCACCTACAAGCTGCATTGGATGGACAGATTCCGGAGGAGGTTTGGTGTTGTAAGCCGGTTGATTACTCTCATTTGCGCACCTTTGGCTGTGACGCGTTTGCCCATGTACCCAAAGAAAAAAGGTCCAAGCTTGACCCGAAGTCAAGCAAATGTGTTTTTCTCGGCTATGGAGATATAGTGAAGGGGTATAGACTGTGGGATCCTACTGCCCACAAGGTAATTATTAGCCGGGATGTAATTGTTGATGAAAAATCCATGCAAAGGAAGGAGGTACAGCAAAATCCTAATGTTGTACCTGTTGAAGTAGAATTGAGTGAAGATGAACATGCTGAAGTTTTTGATCAGCATGTAGAACAACAAGTAGAACAGGAAGTAGAGCAGCCACAACGGTCACAAGACCAAGAGCCAGAATCGACAGATCATTGGGTTAGAAGATCTACACGTCCACAAAAGTGTCCGGAAAGGTATTCTCATGTGTATCAGTCCTCTTTTGCTTTGTTAACTGATGATGGTGAACCTAGTTCATTTCAGGAAGCTAGAGAGTCTGAAAATGCAGGAAAGTGGAGGAAATCCATGGAGGAGGAAATCGAGGCACTTCGAAAGAATAAAACTTGGGAACTTGTGGATCTCCCACCTGGAAGAAAGACTGTTGGAAACAAGTGGGTGTACAAAGTGAAGAAGAACAACGATGGGTTGTTGGAACGCTATAAAGCTCGCTTGGTGGCAAAGGGCTATGTGCGGAAGTCAAGTGTTGACTTTAATGAAATTTTCTCTCCGATTGTGAAGATGACTACTATTAGAGTTCTACTTGCACTTGTAGTTGCACAGGATTTGGAACTGGAGCAGCTTGATGTAAAGACTGCTTTCTTGCATGGTGATCTCGAGGAAGAGATATATATGGATCAGCTTGAGGGCTATGAAGAAAGAGGCAAAGAGCATTTGGTTTGCAGATTGAAGAAATCATCTGTACGGGTTGAAACGGGCGCCAAGGATGTGGTACAGGAAATTTGACACCTTCATGAAGAGCCAAGGTTTCGGCAGGAGTGAAGCTGACCATTGTGCATACTATAAGAGGTTTGATGATGGCAGTTTTATTATTTTGTTGTTGTATGTTGATGATATGTTGGTTGCAGGCCCCAACATGAAGAAAATCATTGATCTTAAGGCTCGGTTGGCTAGGACATTTGAAATGAAGGATTTAGGAGCAGCAAACCAAATTTTAGGGATGAAGATACACGGGGACAGAAAAGGAAGAAAGATCTGGTTAAGTCAAAAGTCATATGTGGAAAAGATTCTGCAGCGCTTCAATATGCAGAATGCTAAACCAATTAGTACCCCACTTCTTCCACACTTAAAGTTGTCTTCCAACCAGTGTCCTAGAACGGAAGCGGAGAAGACAAGCATGTCTCGTGTACCGTATTCATCAGCGGTAGGAAGCCTCATGTATGCCATGGTGAGCACCGGACCGGATATTGCCCAAGCGGTGGGAGTAGTCGGCCGGTACATGGCAAATCCTGGTAAGGAGCATTGGAATGCGGTGAAGTGGATATTCGAGATATTTAAGAGCCACTTCGGATGTTGCCATTTACTTTGGATCGACAGATTTGCAAGTTACAGGTTTTGTGGATTCTAATTATGGTGGAGATAGAGATGGGAGAAAATCCACTACGGGATATACCTTCACTCTTGTTGGAGGAGCGGTGAGTTGGGCTTCTAAGTTGCGGTCTGTTGTGGCTTTATCAACCACTGAAGCGAGAATACATTGCAGCAACTCATGCCGGCAAAGAGGCAATTTGGCTAGAGCGATTGTTGGGTGACTTCAAGGTAATGCAGGAGAAAATTACGTTGCATTGTGATAGCAGAGTGCTATTCAGCTAGTGAAGAATCCAACATTCCATGATCGCACGAAACACATTGATGTCAAGTACCACTTTATCAGAAATGTGGTGGAAGAAGGTAGGATCCTGTTGCAGAAAATCGACACTGAAGTGAATCCTGCAGATATGCTTACAAAGCCGGTCAAGGTAGAGAAGTTTGAATGGTGCAGAACTTCTCTGGGCTTGCTGAAAAAGTAACAAGGGCAGCATTGGGCAATTGGCACTGGATGAAGATCTTTGGCAGAAGAATTCCTGAATATTGACTTCAAGTGGGAGAATGTTAGGAAGTGAAGTCACTATGCAGTACAGGCAGCCAGGAAAGAGGATTGCAGCAGGTTCAAGCAGGCAGACGTCTGGGCTGCCAGACGTCTAGGCTGGCAGACGTCTGGGCCTGACGTCTGGGCTGCCAGACGTCTAGGCTGGTAGACGTTTGGGCCTGACGTCTGGGCAGCCAGACGTCTAGGCTGGTAGACGTCCAACCTGACGTCTAGCCAAGTAGACGTCTAGGCCAGACGTCAAGCCAAGTAGACGTCATAGGAGTGGACGTCTAGGTAGACGACAGGAATGCGGAAGACGAACAGTCTTGGGAGCGGAAACGAACAGTCTTTTGGAGGCTTCCGTTGGAAGAGGAAACGAACAGTTTGGAGTCTTCCTTCTGCTCTATAAAAGGGACTTGATCCCTTGCATATGTAAGAGAGGTTGTTGAAAACGTTGAAAGACGTGGATGTAAATTTTGCTGAAAATAATAAAAGAGAAGTTGCCATTGCCCCGTGGTTTTTCCTGCACATTGCAGGTTTCCACGTAAATCTCTGTGTCACTTGTGTTACTGTTTCCGTGTTCTATATTTTTGTTATTGTGCTTCCTCTTGTCGGTGATAAATCTTGAAGTTTTTCCTAACACAGAGGATGCAGGACAGATTGACGAGGATGAGAGTCATGAGGGGTTGGTTGGAGTTTCATTGGAGGATCTACACTTATATGATGAGGGTAGCTCATCAAATAGTGATACAGATTTTGATAGTGATAGCCAACAGAAGTTCCATAGGAGTTCCATACAGTCTCATTCCTATTTTTACTATTTTAGTATTTACTAATTTAGTTTTATGATGTACATTGTATACTCTTTTGAGTCTTTTTGTTGTAAATGAGCATTGATACTATGAGTATTTCAGATTTCTGATTGCTGTCATATTTGAACAGTTAGTGACTGAAAAAATTTAAAAATGATAGTCTTTGTTTGAACATTGGTGGCTGAAAAAATGATGTCTGTTATTACTTAAAATGATGATTGTTTGAACATTGTTTGCACTTGATATCCTTGGCTGAACCTTCAAGTTATAGTTGTTGAACTTGAAACAATTAAATGGCTGCACTTAGTAACTAATATGAATATCCTAATACCACTTATGTGTTAGTAACTAATATGAATATGAATGGCTGCACTTACATAATTGATTACTAATATCATTTTTGTTGGGTGTAGAATTCTGAATGTGTAGATTATTCTAAATTTCTAAAAAAATTCAATTTTTATAGTATTATACCAGCCGTCCCCTAAAATCGGCCTGCCGTCCCTCGCCGTCCCCCAAAACCCGTCCCCCGTCCCCCCGTCCCCCAGGCTCGTGGAACCTTGATATTATATTATATCCCCACATTCATATACTTAGGTACCTAACATTCCATCCCCCTTAATAATATGATCTTCTAAGCAAAGATGAGAATTGGTACCGATCTTGATCATCCATCCATCCTAGTGAAACTTTGATTGGTGGTGTTCTTTGTTGATGCCGATATGCCCTTATGCCACTTGAATATCCATAATTAACCCTTGGGTTCCATGTATGTCCATCATAGCTCCTTTGTTGCTTTATGCCCTGTCTCCATGATTGTTGCCTCTCATGGTGGTGTGGATGGCGATATACTCCAACCTTAGCCCGATGTTCAACCTTTTGTGCCTCTACTTTTGGTTCGTCCTTTGCTTTTGCTTCTTCTTTGAAATCTACTACCTCCTCCTTAGACTCGATTTCAGGTTCTTTTACTTGTTCTTCAATTTGTTCCCCTATAATTGCTTCATGTTTTTCCTTACACTGAGAAATATCCTGTAATGTTATCTTCTTCTTCTTGTACCATAACTTCATGAACTTCTTTTGCACATTAATATTAATAGTACCCAAAGAATGCAACCAAGGATAACCAAGAACAATATCCATATCACCCATCTCAATAGCATAAAAATCTGAATGTAAAACATATTTATCCATGGTGATCTTCAAATCTTCAAAAATCTGAACATCCTCACCCTCAAGCTTTATGTTTTTAATTTTTGTTGTTGGAACCTGCAAACTGTTAGCCAAGTCCCTACTGATGAAGTTATGCTTGCTACTAGGGTTTATGGAGACTAACTTTTTTCTTTTGGATGCAACCATGAACTTGCAAAATAAAATTTGTATATTCAAACAAATATTTTTGAACATTGTTTGGCACCAAAGGTGTGATTTCCTTAGCCTGCATATTATTATCCTTTTCTTTTGATCCCCATTTGTTTAAAAATGCAACTTCAAATTCTTCCCATGTGTATGTAAGATTATGGGCACTAGCAAAGTTCATAAACCAAGATAAAGCTTCCCCTTGTAAATAAACATAAAGCTCACATCTCCATAAAAAATTAGAAGAATTTAAAGACTTAAAAATTTTCCACCATTCCCAAGCATTACTATCATCTTTTCCAGTGAATATTGGCAACTCCATGCCCTCAAACCAATAATTTTTTTTCCAAGGCAGCTAGGGTTTTAAATAATGGAAAATTCTTAAAAATATTTTTTTTGAGATCTCATCTATTTCTTTCTTCAAACAATGAAATCTGCAAATTTTCTTTGAAACAAAACAAACGGCAACTGATTTGCTTACCCGGATTGAGAGATGAATTTTTTTTCCTTTACATGAATTTTCCGTGCAGCCCAAAAACAACATCAAAATCCCAACTTTCAACAGCTGTAACTCCCTCAATACTTATCAAAATTTAACAAGTGAGCAGTTGTTTTTGTAGTACTCAAAATAATCTACATGCTGGTGCAAAATTTTTTGAAAATGACTGCTAAAATATTTACTTAAAAAAAAAAACGTGTAGCCAAAAAACAACACAAATACCTCAACTTCAAACAGCCATAACTTTCTCAATACTTATCAGAATTTAACAAATGAGCAGTCATTTTTGTAGTACTCGAAACGATCTACATGTTGAAACAAAAATATTCTGAAAATGATTGCTGGAAAAAAAATATGGCCCCTGCAAGATGTGACGTTTTTTCTAGAAAAATGTGCCCTAGCTTTGCAAAAACAACCCCACTTTG